>OY756981.1:4278400-5701200 GCA_963580505.1 Ennomos erosarius | reverse complement strand
TTATGATAAAATCATTTTCTATACCAACGAATAAAATCAAACACCACATAAACAGATGGAAAATTCAATTCGAAACCGAATGCTTGTATGTAACAAAATGCTACGAGTAACCGAATACGATACGAATAATATAGGTTTTCGTATCGTATACATATTCGTAGATACTGCCAATACCCGCTGGAGAGTACTTCAATAACGCGATAGAGACGATCCCAGACTCGCTGCAAATGTAAAATCCTTGGATATTTTCTCCAGATGACAGCCCGTCTGTTTACTGCATTTCAAGCTGGGACGGCTGCAGGGGAGTGTTGCAGAAATATTTTATGTGCCCCCTGCAAATACAATTTCGACATCAATAACCCTGAAGAGTATAATAATATCGAATTTATGATCGCTTAAAAACAACACATCTTAAACTAATCTTAAAAGTATCGTCATCCTATGAGATAGGTTAACCCAGCGATCGCCCAGCCCTTAGGAAAATACGTCTCTGAATGAGTCCCATCCTATCCGAGCGGATTCAGAGAACAGGTCAAATGGATGGTATAAGATTGGAGCTGAAATCACGTAGCTGATTGTGTGCTACCGTTTTTAAGAGTAAATTTTTAGCAAAGGGGTATCTAGACTAAATAATCTTTAGAAGACTTCATTCTGACTGACCGACAGACATCGAAAAAGCCAAACCACAGAACGTATATTATACTGAAAGTGTTTGATATTTTGAGGGCTTTTCCGTTAGGTTTAGAGTGTTTGAAAATTCAACCCCGAGGAAATCGCAACCTATCTTTATTATAGAAAAAAAATGGTCGCATTCGATATAAACTGAAGTTGCGCGTTCGACATAGTTCGATACTATGTCTAAAAAATATCTCAAACTATTATGAACCAGTATTGATAATGATGTTTATGTATCTATCTCTATTAATGTAATAACTACTTCAACTACTGAAACAATTTACTGTCCCATTACCACAACCTTTAAAAGGAAAACTATTTACACCATTTTATTGTAAAGAAAAAATAATCCAGATGATTCTGCTAGATGATGCAAACCAAACCATATGTTGAATGAACTCTACATGTGATGAATGGCATGACACGATCGCCTCAACATTGCTTAACCAGTATAAGCTTCTATATGAGACATTACAAATATGGGCAAGATTTATTTAAGAAGTGAACCAGCAGTCTGATTATGTTTGACAGCTTCGAGTATTACGAAATTAGAATTGACGGAGTATTAAACTGATAGATGACTATGGAGTGAACAGTTGGCCTTATTGTGTAGTAGAGCTCTGAGGCCCTAGCACGAACATTTACGCGGGAGTAAGTGTAACGTTAACGTAAGCCAGTTGTATGGCATTTGATCAGCGCCCCATACAACTGACTTACGTTAACGTTACACTTACTCCCGCGTAAATGTTCGTGCTAGGCCTACTGATTTTAAATGGAGAATGTGACAGTTATGATTCGCTGTTAAATGAAGCTGGCATCCTTGAACGACTATAGTTGATAATGATAAAACTTTACGAGAACATAAACAAGAAAACATAATACGGTACGGTAGTATGAGGTATAAAGAAAGAGTACTTAAAAACTGATTTATTTTCGAATGATGAGGGTAAGAGAATGAAAGTTATGGGTATGAATTCTTCATATGTATTAGCTCTTATGCAACAAAGAATTGAAATAGCAACTTATTGAGGGACAGAAAACCCTTGAACAAAAAAGGTAGACAAAGACCGAAGACAAAGTAACATGCTTACTCAAAAACATGGCTTTTACACGAAAATCACCAACCCAGTTTAAAAAAGTAAAACAACATAGGCACTATAACCAGTAGAGGAGAAATACAAAATTACCTCAGATATTATTAGGTGCTTACGTAGGTAATAAACAAATATCAAGTTATCAAGGTAATGGCACTAACTCCCACTATGAGTGGTTTTGTTTGTAACTAATGTAAGAATGCTCGAGGTGTCGACGAAGTTAAGTACCAATAAACCCATTTTACTTCAAAAATACGACGAAAATGTTTGCAAAGTAAAAATAAATGGAACAAAGAAAACTCGAATAAGTTAAGTGGATTACGTAGACACTTATTTCCCACTGAATTTAATTTTTGTAACAATTAAATTGAGTTACGTGAGAAAAGTAACTTTTTGAAACTTCCTAATTTGAAGTTTGTGTTTTAAGAATGACGTAATTACCGATTATTTAATCACGTTACTCACTGTTACTGATATTACTGTAAGAACTTATGACTAATCGATTCTGATTTGATCCAGAGCAGCATGGGATATCATTCCTTTGATCTCTACTATGATCCTGGGCCATCCTCATTATTTATTTGTTTCCTTCCTTCACAAAGTGTTACGTTGTCTGTATAGTATAGGTAGAATCAGTGGGATCAGTTTTGTAGGGTTGGTCTCATCGAAGTGGTCTAACTCATTGTTTTTTCCTAACCTTTGGTCTACTTTTACGCTGCGATGTCTAGTAAAATTATTCATTTTTTCATATTGCAATTCTGATTTTTGTTATAAAACTATTCTACTTACATTAATTTTATTAGTGTTGTGATAGTATTACGGTTTCTGTGAGACAAAACCGCAACAGAAAAACATGTTTGCTGCAATTTCCATAAGCTCTACATAATTATGATAATGAGTATAACTCACGTGCTGCCATTTTATGATCGCAGTCATGTACTTTCATTTTCTGTTTCTCATTTACCGCGGTGATAGCATCCGTTTGCAAGGTTTTCTCATTTTATTTTTCTTCTAGATATGCACAAAAACTGCAGTTATTTGTTGGCTGTTTTTCCTAAGCCTATTACAGGTCGGTCACCTCAATTAATATTCAGTGATAGTTATGTCTTCGTGGATTTTATTTTTATAAGTACACGTTTTACAAAATTATAAATGTTACGATTAAAATTGTACGGCGTTTGCACCAGAGATAACTATTATAGTTACTAAAATTTTACCAACCCGCGCGATTTGAACCATCGATCCATATAATTCCATACATTGCATGTTATTTTCATCATTCTAGAAAACAAAAACTGTACATTATTATAGTTTCAATATTATATTCAACATAAATATTAGTATTCTCAGTTTCATACTAGCAGTTTATATTTGAATCTGTAAGTAAATCCTATTCGAATACAATGAAACTGAAACAATTTACGTTGAAGCGCGTTTCCGCTAATCGGCACATGAATAAATACGAACAATGGCTCTTTCTGATTGCAGCATCGACAACACTATTGTGATTGTGTCGATATTATGTTAAGATGCATTGACTAAAATCACGGCAAAGCCGAGAACCAAGGATAGGTATAGCAAGGACGTCGAGTAAACTCGGGTTCGCTCTTATTGTTACACCCACATTTCGCTATCAAGACAAATTGTAAATGTATACAGAATTAGTATATAGTATAGATATTTTCTAATTTGTGAAGTCACAAGAATATCGCAATACCATATTAAATCAACATACTTGCCATATAAGAGCTGAATTTAGTTATGGAATGATAACTATAAAAGCTTTCACAGCACGACAAATTATGGATTATTTGCTTTGGGTAAACTAAATAAAGGTTAATATTTAGTAGGTTCATATCTCTGGCAGATTTGACGACTTCAATTCAGGAAATTCGTTCGTAATGCAATAAGAGTATTATAGCTACAGATTGTTCAAATAGATATTTTAATAAAACGAACAAAAGAAAATGAAATGATTTTACCGCTTCAAAAGACCCTGAATTCTCCACCGCCAGCGTCAAAGCTCTAAAACTTCTCAAATAAAGTGAAGTTTCAAATTGTTCATTGTTTGAACGTTCAAGTTGGACGGTCGGCAATAGTTTGCATAATAGTTTTATTCGTATTTCATGTTCCAGTCCATTCGTATATGTAATATCGAATGCTTAAATTGTGTTCAATGGATTTTTACGACCCAACTGTCTTCCGAAACCTGTAAGCAGTTTTGCTATCTTATTCGATACTAGATTTCCATTCACGTCTTACAGTCTCGACACTTTTTGGTATTTATTGATTGCTCGCAGCGCTTTGTGCAAACGTTATTTCATTTTATAATCATAAAGCTATTAGAGCATTGTAAATGATTTATATTTCAAGGATAAACGCCAACGTTAACAAAATATTTTAACTGGCATGACTGGTATTGGTTTAACAAAGATTGATCACATCCTTTTATTATCCGCTATCATTTATTATGTTCATGACCTTACTGAGATGGTTGTGCTCATGTTCTGCTTAATCAATGTTTCAATCTACGCCCTTAAGTATTAAAACAAAAAATAATTTTAAATCTATTATTAAAGGAGCCAGTATTAAATAATAATAACAACGGTAGGTTAGGTAGACCACAAGCTACGTAAAAGCTTTTATTGATTACTTTTGGCAGTTTGTTTTGCTTCCAAAACATAGTGCTAACGAATTCAACATACAACGTTGTCGTCACGTTCGAGTCGACGACTTATAAATCGGCATTAAAACATCAATAAGCAAAAAGTAATATAAAAATTACGAGCGGCTTGTAAAGAAGGTAATTGCTTGGGACGTATCTGCATTATCCTTTGTGTATCTTTTTATGGTGGTCATAATTTAACGCCCACTTCACCTGAGTTATTTATCGGGAAATTTAATTATGAATTTAATGCGAGATATGAAGATTACGACCTACGCGTCGACCGAGATGTGATTAACTTGAGATTAGTACCTATATTACAATGAGATAAAGAGTTTAAGCTAAAATAAAAAAACGTATATCACATTAAGTTGTTATAAAACCTGTACCTAATTAATAACAGCTCTATAAGTCAGCACTACGGTATAAATTAGAACAAAGAAAAATGATATTAGAGGATAGGATCATACACCTCGTCTAGTATTTGTGTCTGACTTCAATAAATATGGTAGAACGGTTTGCTCTATCACGTATCAGGATCCTCTGAAGTGTTCCGGTGGATCTTTACTCTATATATATGAGTGTGTGTGGACATTTCACACAGCGCCATCTAGCCCCTAACTAAGCATAGCTTGTACTATGGGAACCAGATAACGGATACAATATTTATATACTTTTTTGTTTGTAAATACATACATAGAATACAATATAACACCCACTCTTATAGAGAACTAGGCCACATAATGATATATATCTGGTTCAAGTTAACATCGTTCATTTTTAGTGTTGTGAATCAGTTGTCTATAAAGATATATACCTTAAGTGTAGTTTACACTTAAAAATGCTTGATATTCCAGTCTTGGAAACAAAGAATCTAAATTCTCGCAATGAATTGCTCTGACGGTGGCATTACAAAGCGCAATGCTCTAATAAAAACAAACTGTGCTCTTATTCCAAGAGTAATATATTCAGAGAAAGAGTCGTCGCGATGACGCCACTCTAGCTGCACATAACACCCGAATGAGTCTATATTAGATTAGTCTATGTTACTAGATACAGAGATACCGTTACTGCAGAGAACGATACGAAGAGATTTGACTAAACACAACGTGAAAGTATACAAATGAATGTAAAAAATAATAAATAGTAAATATGTGTGGACATTACACACAGCGCCATCTAGCCCCAAACTAAGCAAAGCTTGTACTATGGGAGCCTGATATTTTTTTTTTGTTTGTTAATACATACATAGAATACAATATAACACCCAGACGCAGAACAAACATCTACGTTCATCACACAAATGTTTGTCCTCGGTAGGAATCGAACCCACAGCCCTAAGTTCAGTAGGCAGGGCTACTACCAACTGAGCTATCGGGCCCGTCATGTTACGCAAGATAATAAAAAACATCTTATACATAACACAATGAAACTTTTAATCTGGTGCATAATGCACAAATACGGCACTATTTTTTTTATGTTCAGATAGTAGTTCTATATTCCATAATTTTACTAGATTATAACAGTGAAATAATCCTTCGTTTAAAGTAATCAAGTATTTAATACAATACAATACAATACAATACAATACAATACAATACAATACAATGCAATGCAATGCAATGCAATGCAATGCAATGCAATGCAATGCAATGCAATGCAATGCAATGCAATGCAATGCAATGCAATGCAATGCAATGCAATGCAATGCAATGCAATGCAATGCAATGCAATGCAATGCAATGCAATGCAATGCAATGCAATGCAATGCAATGCAATGCAATGCAATGCAATGCAATGCAATGCAATGCAATGCAATGCAATGCAATGCAATGCAATGCAATGCAATGCAATGCAATGCAATGCAATGCAATGCAATGCAATGCAATGCAATGCAATGCAATGCAATGCAATGCAATGCAATGCAATGCAATGCAATGCAATGCAATGCAATGCAATGCAATGCAATGCAATGCAATGCAATGCAATGCAATGCAATGCAATGCAATGCAATGCAATGCAATGCAATGCAATGCAATGCAATGCAATGCAATGCAATGCAATGCAATGCAATGCAATGCAATGCAATGCAATGCAATGCAATGCAATGCAATGCAATGCAATGCAATGCAATGCAATGCAATGCAATGCAATGCAATGCAATGCAATGCAATGCAATGCAATGCAATGCAATGCAATGCAATGCAATGCAATGCAATGCAATGCAATGCAATGCAATGCAATGCAATGCAATGCAATGCAATGCAATGCAATGCAATGCAATGCAATGCAATGCAATGCAATGCAATACAATACAATACAATACAATACAATACAATACAATACAATACAATACAATACAATACAATACAATACAATACAATACAATACAATACAATACAATACAATACAATACAATACAATACAATACAATACAATACAATACAATACAATACAATACAATACAATACAATACAATACAATACAATACAATACAATACAATACAATACAATACAATACAATACAATACAATACAATACAATACAATACAATACAATACAATACAATACAAAAATACTTTATTGAACGCAAAAAAAACAACAATACACGTGATACAACATAAAGAATGATAGAACAACGGGCGGCCTTATCGCATAAAGCGATTTCTTCCAGGCTACCTTTGTATGGACAGGAATAAGACAATCTTAAAAATGCGGTTGGTGCTATCGTCGTTGTTACGACGACGATATTCCTTACATATCGATTAAAATAATTACGTTAACAAAACACACATCGTGAGCTCTTTTATTTATAGCTACTTACTCTAATTATAAAAATGTATTCAATCTCCACAGAATTCCCCCTATTACATAGTCTTTGTCAATCTCATAAAGATATGTCAGTACCCCTAGTACGAGTTTCGATAGTTTACTAAAACTTGATTCGGTTACTCCCTTTTCTCCCATACATTTCTGTACAGCGCCCCTAGCGGACACGTAGATGAACTAAAAATGGCAGTACAAGTTTTAAATGGGTTCGCGCGTCTTCACGTATTGGAAAACTCGTACTACCTACCAAACCTTTGCTATACTCTAAGGCGTAAACTAAACATTTTCAAAATAAATTGAAGCATTTACCCATGCAAAAAAACTTTTTATAAAGGTTAATAAGAGCGTAAAACATAATTATAATCCTCTATTTTATATTCATTACATATACATAATAATAATATGACGGCGTAAACAACGTACTACATCCTTGAAGCGGGGTTAATGCACTTAAGGCCTTCACTTTTCATAAATTGCTTGTTTGTAAAGGTGTTGTAACAACTTCCCATTAAGCGCTTTGTTGTACACAATTTAAGTAAATTTGTTCCGCGTCCACAGAAAGTATTTTGAACTCATTTGCGAATAAATTGATGTTGTTTGTTCTAGAATCCAGAATTGGATTTCGTTCACTGTGTTACTGTAACTTTCAGCTTGTTTAATTACTTAGGTGGTTCTTACTTGATGAATTATTACTTACACTTCTAATACAGATTTCTCTTTCAACAAAAAAAACGAGTTTTCCCAATATACGTACTTTCAATTAATTTACTTACCTTAATTGTTTATAGTCGCATCGGCGTAACTTCCTCTCTGCCTACCTTTTGACGCGATTAATTAGAAATCATCAACATTCATCATGCAATTAACGTAAGTTCCATTCTAATATTAATTTATCAAGAACATTAAAAATAATCATACGTCGCGAGGCAATTTCCCCATTTTTTACTACAGTGTATTCCCCTGACGTCTAATTTTCCTGCAAGACAGTCTGTACTATTATATAGTTCTCCTGTATACACACCGTCATGGGCGAGGCGCTAGTGAGCGGCATAGCTTGTTGTGTCTGCCGGTCTGGTATCGATCCGGCGCCCTCGTTTTACTGAGCCGACTGCGCCCATTGCACGCTACGAAGATTTCAACAGCACCTTAGATCATTTCGTTTTAGAGGTACGACCATAAACTAATGACAACATTGAGAAAGAAAATTTTTATAAAGATGTAACAGAACTCTGTGAACCAGAATCAGCTGTACCTATTATAAACCTGGATTAGATCTTGAAGAAAGTGCTTTGAAAAATCGCTGCACGAAATGACATGGCCGGTTAAATTGACTAAATAGCTACAGATCTAATCACAATTTCATTTCTATGAAATAACCTACACATTTACAATAACAATGGAATAAGAACATAAAAACCCCAAACAAGGAGAGAAGTCCAGAATGCATGAAACTTTTTTTCATACTTTATTATGGCGCTAAATAGGCTTCGCAGCATGCGATAGAGCAGCAAATAATACTTTATTTGATCGTGACATAGTCATTATTTTCGCCTGAAAAGCTGTAACTTTCAGCTGATTAATTTTATGGGGTAAAGATCTCCTTATAAAGAAGAGTGATCCGATGAAAGAGCTGCCAGAACCTTGGTCACTGTCTTTATATTACGCTTAGGTACTGGCCAGATGTAGCGGTGATGACTGTGCCGGCAGACACGTGAACAAACAGCACTGGATGTTACAGTAGGAGCTTGTATAACTGTTGAGAAATTCTGGACGTTCATTGTCCCATATGGAAGCTTATGTCAGCGAGGAAATTAAATGAGGTATATAGTATAGAAGAAATACTTCGACCGCTGATGCGTCCAAGTTCATGTAATAGTTTTGCAGCTAGAATGAAAATAAACAGGATTATAATGGTAGATAGATATACGTAGAGAGAGATAGGTATGTTGTAGATAGAAAGGTACAGGTAAGTCATCTCATAATAATAACCTTCCCCTTTTTTGGAAAGTGATCCCCTCATTTCCATTAAGCAGTTCCTGTTAGCCAGAACTACTACAACGGAAATAGACTAGCATATATTATGTGACACACTGCAGCAAAATTGGCGCATTATCATTTATTCACAACGGACGTTCACTATTCTGTGGTTAGGCGCGTGTCTGAGTCGATTAGATAAGAAGTCTTACCATTTGTAGCTGTGTTTGAGAACTTAGAAAAATCTATCTTTATCTCTAAAAACGATTCCTGAAACGCTTTTGGATGGAAGCAAGTTAAAAAATGAAAAATGTTTCATAGAAAAACTATTATTTCTGCAGAAGTGCGAAATTGGGCTACACCTACAACAGAACAAAAATGTAAATGATCACACATCATTAGTTTCTTATCTGATCAAAATCATATAACTAATATGCTATATCGTTCACACCCTTTTGATTATTGGCATTATAAACCAGAAATGTGGAAATACCCACTTCTATGAAAAGATACATTTGGCAACCCTACAGGGATATGAACAAATACCAAAATAGATAGCCAATGTAGTCGCTACAATAATGTTTTATCGCCCATTAAACGAAGGATGTGTTATTTATGTTTCCTTGAAATGTTAGGATTCTAAACAAATAGGATTTGGAACTTTGGAAATGTAATGAGATACTATTCTATATTATACTATTTATTTTCTATTTTAAGTTATTGCTATAATTTAAGTTACTTGAGCAGTAGAATTAAAAGTTCTGGTTGCAATTATATACTCTAAACCAACTACATTCTACTCACATGAACACAGTTTACAGAAATAAAAAGTATTCAAAAAGCTAGAGACAGCAAATATGAAAATCTATTTAAGCCGTTTCAGCACCGAGTAACAAATACACATACGAAATTTAACATTTATAGAACAGAATAATATAAGAGGCTATAAATAGTTTAAACGCACCCATTCCATTAATCAAGTTCAATACCCAATAGTGGCAATGCACTGAGAGATAACAATTGAAATAATGGAGATTTCTATCAGATCGAATCTTATCCTTTTTCAGAAGCACGATCAATAATGATGCATTGCCATACTATCCAGTCCTTAATGCCAAGCCATTTATTCTGAACTGTATTCCATGAATCAATTTATATCTCTTACTAACCCATTCAACTATTGTACTCCCGTTTCAGTTATTCTACCTACGCTACGCGCTACGAATAACAATATAGACCAGAAAGAAATAAACTTGCAAGTTAATTCTAAGAGAATATCAAACCCAACGGTATCCTATTCTAACTGCTCATCTAAAGTGCACTCTTGTGGATTTCGATTTCCTGCACAACTGTTTTCAGCTTCTCGCTACGGTATCCAATTCTCACGATTTCAAAGAGTGCACGTATGGTTGAAAGCGTGGTTTTTAAAGCTCCTATGCGACTTTCTTCGGAAACTCTACTACTTTTATTTGGCACAGCAGCTTTGCAACGACATTTAGGCATTACGTTTCTAAACGTGGGTTTTTTGATTCATTGTTTAGGCCCAGATAATATAATATCTACAGTACAGATGCCTCATCCCATACAACGGAATAACGCGGGCTATTTTGCGAATTATTTTATTTCTGCATAACGCAAGATTATCAAGCGACATTTATTGCGTGTTGGCGAAGTATTGGACCAAATGAATACACTGGACACTAACTAGTAACTCTCTAGACACGATCACTACATTTTTTCACGTTCGGGCTATTTTTCGTTTGTACCTGATGGAACCCCGTGGTTTAGGTAACCAAAATGCTAACAATTTTCTAGAAGTGTTAAACATTGTTTGCCTTAACTACGAATCTAAAAACCCACCATGAAAACTGAAATGTCTTATCAAACAGTTTTACTTTCCTTTGTCTATATGTCCGAAGTACTTTCTATGAACAGAAGTAGAAATGCAACTGTGACGTGCTTTATAAGAAAGTCGTAAATACAAATTACATCAGCGTTAGACGGTATCCCGGTACAGCGCAATTAGATCATCAGAAAGCAACGGAAACAAGAAAGTAAACATAAGTCTTATGTTCCTTCCGTTAAGTAACGCTTTGTTTGCTTTCTTCGGGGTGTATGCTTTATGCTTCCATGTGGTGATTGGATCTCGCCACCACTATTTATGCTGAACGTCTGAACGTATACATTTCATCGTGCACCCTTCTGTTTTGCGAAACAAAAACCATTTCCCTAATTGAATTTGTGTTGTTTTTGCTCTGGCGGAAAATTGGCTTGGTGCATTCAACGCAAAGCGAGCGTGAGAGAGTGCATAACTTGTTTACATAACTGGTGCAAATTACTGGTTGGTTTTTATTTAGAAAATGGATAAGACGTGACGCGATTGGTGGGTTAAGCCAAGCGATTGCATGTGTTGAAGGAAGTGTTTACTACTAATGTTTCTCAACTTTGCAACACGGCATCTTCTTCTTGTCGTGTAGGCAAATGGTCAGCCCTGGTATCAGAATATAAATTTATAAGTTGATCTAGTACGTAAAAATTACTGTATACCTGGATATTGTATATTTCATTGGTGAGACAATAAAGAGTTATGTATCTATATTTACGGCACTAATACTACCTATATGCTAACTAACTATACGGAAAATGCAAACTCAAAATTGGAAAGAACATGCGGGGCAGCAGGTCTTAGAACCGTGGATAATAGCTTTTACTGGGCTAACGTAATATGCTATACCGTATTCTAAACTCTACCACTCTCTCTCTGAGGAAAAGCCGCGGTATTGAGGAAGTCATACCCCCATATTCTAAGTCGTTACCACGAGATTACTCCACTCGACTCAACCTCGAATTAACCTCATTTTTGTGTTTTGGTATTTTTAGTTGACAATATATAATCAACTTGACATTTCTGCGTAAATTTTTCTTAAACGAGAGAAGCGAAGCAACTATCAACTCAAGGTACGTCGCGATGTATTTTAAGTTTCCCTCAAAGTTAAGTAGAAGTCAAGTGAAGGATTTTTGGTGAAACGTTTTAGAATACGGGGGCCTGGATAGAGAAGACAATGCATAAGTGCACTTTACTGAGTTTACATGTTACCAGTACAATCACGCGAGATGTTCTATTTCCGTGTACATTTCCTTTCCATTAGCAAAGTGTCCCGCGCAGGCTCCTTAATGGACGGCGAATATGCGCAAATAAAGTAATACCCACTGGAAGCCATTTCATGCTTATGGAAGAACCTATATGCGACATATTCTTGTATATATATTGTATATTATTATGTTATATTTAAACCGTGGAATAGTGATAAGTTAGGTTGCACATAAATATTATCAGCTCACACGTTCTCAGTTGTTATATACAGGATGTAATTTAATTCATTTGCATAAATGATAGTACATCATTTATAGATGATTATTAAAGAGTAAAAAGTGAAAACGAAAATATTTTTATTGAAGATTACGAAGATTGCCGCGGCGCCTAACGCAGTTGGCACAGATGATTTTGATACATCTAAACGTTTTTATACCTTGTATGTACTAATTAAAAACAGTACTTCATTATTTTAATTAAATCTTGTATTGTAGCATTTAATTAAGTAAGTTATTCCGTTTTTTGAAGTTATTATTATTACCAAACCAATGTGTTAGAATTCAAAAATTTTGGTCCACACGTGACCGGTATCAGGGGTAGGTACCTAGTTTCAAAGGATGCTAATGAATTCAATTACAGCCTGTATAACTAGAACAAGAGCCATCTCCCCTTGAATCTACTTTGGGAAGTAGGTTCATGCTTCTCCTCAGAGAGAGAGACGAGAGACAGAAAGGAAGATAGAGACAGGGAGAGAAAGAAAGAGTGCGTGTTGGTAGATTAAATGAAGTGACGATAATAATCACAAAAGCGCTATTCATGTGTATAATACCCGGGAATATCGAACTTTATGTTGTAAAGCGATCGTTAACTCTGCTTTCACGTACATCGGAGCTTCACCGTGTTGTTCGAGGATTTGTATTATGTGCTCACGATATTTGTAGAGCTTCTTTAAATAATCCAGGATTAGCTGGATCATCATACCCACGCTCATTATTCCAAGTAATGTTGGGGTAATACAGCAATATCATGTATCTTTTGAAATCTCATCTTCGCACTAACTAATCACAGCTACATATTATTAGAAAATTTAAACTTAATATGAGAAGTATTTACAGAGGAAAACGTGTTCTGTTAAATAAACAACAAAACCAGTGTTGTGATACTTTACAACCATTAATTATCGATTATGTTTAGGTTCTTTATTCTAAAAATAGGTAGATACATACAATGTTTTTCATGTTATAGCCGATAAATATTCCAACATTCTAGCAGCGGTTATTGGGCACGTGCAAAATGTCAGGCATGTCTATAGCGCGGTGCGTTCAACAATGTATTTTTATAGCGTCTTTACGAGGTATTCACAAAGGGCAGAGCTGGAGGCGCAATCTCCTAAGGAGAGGGGAAAGACGCGGGGGGAGCGGCGGGAGTCTTCAGACTATTTACGTTGACGGGGTGACCTACCCGTGACCCTTGACCCGCAAGCCTGTGACCTACATCAGGACAATCGATACGTTTCAGACGCCCGGTGCGAGCTCTCCGATAAGGATTCGCATCATTAAAACTTTTCGTTTGGCTGCGTCTGGCTACTGCGTGATAAAACGGCGATGGATGTTGTTCTTTCTTTTAGGTCGTTAACTATTTGGGTCGGTGTTTTTTGCTTTTATTAGTAGAAGCATTAATTTTCAGCGCTGCAGGAGGTTTATTTTAGTTACTTAGTAAGAGTTTATCAACGTCACACGTAATATTAATGTTCCTTAATTTAATTATTTGCTACAGAAGAAGCTTTACTATGCAAGGGTCTTATATTAATATAGGTCTCGGATTTAAAAATATTTGAATTACTTATAATTCAAAAAGTAGATAATTATATAGGTAAATAAGTCGGTTGGCACATTTTTTGGCGTAGCAGAATGCAGTTGTTTTCGTAGTCATTAAATTTAAATGTCATCGATTAACTTCAACAGTAGGTATACACTATGTATTAAACACTTGCCACCTGTATGTTAATATTAATTATAAAAATTATGACTATAAGCCAACGAAACAAGGGTTTCTTTATGGGTAAATGTTACTTGTTGTTCACGTTGGTACCTTTTTCATTTAGTGGTACCTACTTATATTAAATATTAAAATATAGCAGAACAAGAAGCGAGTGAAACTGACGTCACGTCCTGGGGGTATTAAGGCGAAGGGTAGGGCAAACAAGCTGTATTTTCCACGTTTCTTGGCGAAATTAGAGTATATGGAGCTTTGAATTTAATATATCGTGTAATTGGTACTTTAGGTTGACTTTATACGCGATGTCTGTAAATACAAGATAAATTCACCTGCATCCCTTCTATTGCCATCTCATCCATTCATCTGTTCCCCTATATTTCCCTTTCTCTTCTCTTTAGAATGAATATAAATAAAAAATGTATAAACGAAAGTATAATACATATTAGAAGATCGTAACTAATTCAGATTAGGTTAGTTATGAGAATGAGCTTGACGGACTGTAGGCAGCCTACTATTTGTAAATGCATTGTTCGTCGTCGTCCTACTGGTTCGATCATTTTATAATACAAATAATCAATACATTTTCGCATTTTAATATCACAACGGTTTCATAAGAAGTTGACCATCAATTAGCTGCGAGGTCCAAAAACCACGGAAACTTTCTGCGTGAATCATTAATACTACGAAGCAGTCAGGCTGGTTCGCATTTTCCTGCACTGAGAGGTCTACTTTAGATACTCGACCGGAAAAAATAGTTGTTCGGTTGGCTGGGCGATATTAAAAGCACTTACAGAGCATAGACGGGTGATCAATAGGCATGATGACTACTATTAAAAATGAACAGGTAAATATTACTTTCATAAAGAAGATTAAAAATGAATGCAATAATTGAAAAAATAAGGAAAATCGGTAAATAAATCACGGAATAATAAGCTTTTACAGTTTCTACACGAGGCATCTCCTGTCCCTTTCTCGCGAAACAGAGCGCCCCCACAGTTACTACGAAAAATCTACTCGTGACGTCACATGCCAAAGAGATTATATGAAAAGCTACCACAGCTTAGTACTAGGTAGTAGGTACTATAACTTGGTAATTTTTTGAGATATTTAATTTTTGTTTTCACAAATGTTTAACTTTTGAGAAATACAATTAATTTATCCTAAAAACAAATTTTAGTCATCGTGCCTATTGCAAAGATTTGAGATATTTACCATCGTACAACTAATAGACGCACGAAGACACGGCATCCGTAATTCCGTATATGGTAAAGTTTCCTCGAATACATAAAAAGCGTTTTGATTCCTCGTTTACAATTCAGATAGCAAAAGAATAGAACAGCTTATCAGCGTCATTATTTCCTGACAAATGTAATCTGAGAGTTTAAGGCTACATAGAGTGAACCGTTATCTTCTAGGGCAAACATGCTCCATAGTTCACCACGTCGTCACGTACCATCAGGTGCGGCCGTGGAGAAAAATTATCCTATCGACGATAAAAAATTAAATATGACGAATTTCATCCAAGAATCAAAACAACAATTACCTAATTAACTATCTAGTACAAGTTTTCTCGACTGTGCCTGTGGATGTACCTGTCAAAAAACTTGTTGACGTTGAGGGCAGTAGATAATGTTAATGTCGAGTATCATCATAATATCTGATTCTATTAATTTTGCCACGGAATTCTTTATATTCAATAATCAGAAGTGGTAACCCGTATCGTAGACCTGTCTGCATGAGTATTTTGAATGAGATATTTACTGAAACAAAAAGAAGCTTAATCGAGTTACGGAAGTAGACCCTTAGTTTTCTTGTTTAAATTCTGTGCAGACTTCACGCTCACTTCTTAATCGAAAAATGCAACGTAATTAGTAATTATTATCAGGAGGGAAAGTTATGTCTTTTGTGTTTCAGTTCACTGATTGATTAGCCATTAATTTTGTTAACCAGCAGTTAAGAAGCAATATACTTTTTTTGGTTTTTTGAAAATGTTAAGCAATTTAGGTCGAATTGCTTCATAATGTCTAGACTTTTGCAAAGAATAGATAACAGTCAGCTGTGGTTACGAAATAGTGTACCTAATGACTATGACAGTTGAGGTATTGCTAAAACATTTTATTGTATTTGGATTTTATATGTTGAAACTTTTAGCTTAATAATAAAATAAAAAATAATTTTAAAATATGGAGGTTATAAGCAGTCGGTATTATTTTCTATTCATTGAATAATTTTAATTTATAGTAAAAGTAGTATGTCAGTAGGTATGTAATGGTTAACGAATAAAAGTTTTACTCCATCCTCACTGGACAAGTGCGGGTTGGTGTATGACACAATCAATGTCCTATAATTTTGTGACTCTTGAACATGCCAGTTTACTTTTTTATTTATTTATTCTATAGTTACGTTCCCACTTTTCCAGAGCAGAATAACAACATATCAGTTTACATCAAAGGCGTCGACCTCAATTAGGCATTGTGTCTTATCGAAATAGAAAGGTATCGTTATCAAAGATGAAAGGGCATGTCTGGCGGCGAATTTGTCAAGCCTGACGTTACACATGTAGGTGGAAAGGGGTTGAAAGAATAAGGACGCGACTGTGACAAATAGCTTTTGGTATCTGGCCATCTTTTTCATTGTCTTTCGTTTCAGATATTGAAAACATTGAGTGGTAATAAATTATATTGAATCTCTTTACATCTAAGCATCTTTAAACGTTGATAAAAGGTTACATTAATTGGAATTCTATTCTATCCCTTCATAGGGTTCATATTTCACATGCTGTTGCTCTACGATGTTTTTCTTCATCTTCACCGTTGCAAACGCACATGAATAATCATAAGTGCAGGCTGACCGGAAAGTCGCACAGAAATATCGCTGAACCACACTCACTCCAGTTTTTATGTCAATATCTAAGGCTCAGACATTTTACTGAAACGAAAACCATAATTTAAATTAGTTTATATCCTGCAATAATATTCCAAATAACTCTGCACTAGATTAAACAATCATCATAATGTTTATTTAGTAAAAGCTTTACTATAACGCTGATAACTAAAACAGTTTAAACGCACGTGAGTCACAATGCCTTAAAACAAATGAAAGCCAAAACTGTCCGGAAGTAGACAGAGCGACAAAACGATCACTTAACAATGTTTGTCATCGTTTAGTAACTATTAGCCTCCTATGTTAACTTTTATACTTGCATACTTATTGTATGTAATTGTTATGTAAATAAGGGTACTATTTTTGAAAACAAAACGTCTTTTGCTGTCATTTTGGATGTGTAGCTTTAGCAGACTTTACCGATATGATGTATAAATGTAACTAGTTAAAGGTAAATGAATTTAAAAAGAAAAATATGTGATCTCTACGCCAACGATGAATAGAAAAAGTACTAAACCTAAATTTTTATGAAATGCAAAGGCTACGCTATCCCATTTCCGTTTGTGTGCAACAGCATCAAATTCATCAATATACAACAGTATTTATGAATAAGCCAAGCCTCGAGTGAGATGCGACGCCTTTTCCGATTGACGCACTTTTCAGCGTCCAATGAATGTATTAAAATAAATAACGTTCAACGCGACTGCGTCTGACGCTTAATATTGTCTTGTAGAAGCCGATTCTTGCCATTGTTACTACCAATCGATACTGGAGTAATGCGCGTAATTTTAATCCGTCTGCTATGTCTAATTATTAACTATTGTTAGTAGTACACATAATATTATAAAAAAACCCGTGTTAAAACTTTAATCATTTGTATTTTATTTAGTTACTTAACTGCCAGCGATTTACCTGCGTTACTTCGCAAAATCTTTAATGTTTTTATTTTAAACTTGTGTGTAACGCCTTTGAGGTGTAACTTCTTAAAAATAGGTTGGTTTATGAACACCTGGACATTTTCAAAGTCAAATGCGTGATTTATGAGGACGATTGAATTTCTTAAGGGTTACGGATAAAGGGACGAAAAACCGCTTTGCATTTTGTTTTTGAAACTCGGTTCTCGTTTATTCAGTGCCGTATCGAAAACGACATCCGGTCGCTCAAACAATATTTCATTCATAAGTCGCATCTTGGAATAAACTTACACTAATACATAAATGTGAATGTGCTTACATATATAAGGGAGAGCTTTTAAGTTGCGACCACCATGGCGATGGGCAAAAGTAAACTGAAACGACTGGCGAAGGCAGTAACGCGCGGTACTTGCGGTAAGTAGAACTAATCAGTGTTAAATCTTTTGTTATGGCAACCTTACGTAGACGTAGGGGTTCTAGGGTCATCGCGCTAGTAGTCAGTTGAAAGTATGAGAGAGCGGACTTTTGTTGCACAAAGTGAGCGAGAGAGGAAGTGCACCCTGGTTGGTATCCCGCTCTGGCACCAATTACTTTTTACTTTTTAAGTTATGTGCGGAATTTGCATACGCAGTTACAGCGAGGAAGAAACTGGCATGTTAAAATACAAAGTAATCGAGGGCATGTCATGCACCAACCTGAATTTTGTCTGTGTCTTGAATTTAGGGCCTACACTCTCTCTCAGCACAGTCCAGTGGCAACGTATTGGGTTTACGATATTTCTTTTCTTTGCCAAGAACATTTCAACAAATTGTATTGTTGTTTTGGGTAATTGTATTAATTGTATTGTATTATATGCTATCAAAGTTCGATAGCTCATTGAACCGATTCCGATTTCTTAGCTTTCTGAACACCAAAGATGCGTGATTTCTTCGACTTTATATATTTTTTGCGTTTAACGTGATTGATATAAGTTATGCCAACTCCTGATAGTAGGTATACATATATATTTGATCGCTAAAAGCATTTATAAAAAAGTAAACACGCAGCCCATGATCAGCGGCTCGACATGTTTGCGTTCCAAAGAGGGTTAGCAACGCTTCGGCGACCTACAGAGACTCTTCACGCATCGTTGGTAACTTTGAAAACCTTGATTTGAAGTAGTATAATTTAAAATTGGCTTATATATTACGCATTAAGTAACTTAATATTGCCGATTGGTAAAGCTAAGCAGCGTTCGCTGCAGCCCAATCTAGTTGGATGGGGTCACTATGTTATATAATATTAACATCTAAAACGTAACTAAACAAATATATGGGATATTTGAATATGGCACGGTAACCCATTTGGGGTCATGTAAATATTATGTCAGAAACGTTCAGACAGTTCTGAATTTCGACTGCACTTAATGCCCCCGAGCAAAAAGGACTATCAGTATTTTTATCTGAAAATTGCAATAGCTAAATGTTAGTTCCACAGGTACCTGAACATAAAACTACAATTAAGTAAAACTAAGATTAACTGCTACAATTTCTTATATTTATTACACAGAAAAAACCAACAATAATAATAATAATAATAATAATAATTTATTTACGATAGCTGTTTTACATAACATTAAACATTTTAACATTACAACATTACAACTTTTAAAGGTTTAAATACCTACTCATGTTTGGTACATACAATTAAAACATTTTCCTCGGAGAAAGTGATACTAATTAACGAGCTGTATTTTCTAGAGCAAGCGTCGCTTTCATTAGTAATACTTTAGATAACTAGAATAACCAGAATAATACTAGAATCTAGGTTTATTTGCAGAGTTCAGCGATGATAATGAGGCTGTAACATCCGTGCAAACCGGCTTGGTGATTTCACTGGATATTATAATTTTATTAACTGTTGACCAGTTCTATGTATATTATATATTTATTGTAAAGTATTTCGATGTAATATTAAATATCAATACGTGACCAAAATGCTGGCCTTTACTTCGGTACTGTAGCTATTATAATATTATCTAGAACTTCGGTAAAAATGTCAAAATGTTAAGCCAAAGCTTGATCATTCCATACTGCCAGCATTTTGGGCGCGTTGACCACTGATCAGCGACTACTCAGAATACTGGAATTTGTTTGTTACAATAGATTTGTTTTTATTTATACTGTACAGTTTATAGTATTATCAGATATACCGCTGTATATATAATATATATATATATATATATATATACACACACCATTCTTATTAGAAAACTTTCTGTAATACACGAGTTTGCTAAATCACAATGGCTTAAAAAAGTGGATACTTGAGAAGAACGGCCTCACAGTTGCATTCCTAATTAATCTTTTATGCTGCGGAAATGTATTAATTTTCCGGGATAAAAGCGTGGTTCGGTAATCTAACAAATTCGAGTCGCAACATGACAAGCTTTGCTAAGTTTTGCGACTATTAGAGGATAGATGGTGCTTTCTGAAATGGCCACAAATACATGTTTTTATCTGTTTTGGAAAAATGGAATTGTAACGTTTTCACTAAATTTTGAATGAATGAATGAATGAATGAATGAATGAATGAATGAATGAATGAATGAATGAATGAGCGTTTATTTATAAGAATATTGTAAATACAGATGTTATACATAATTAAACAGTTCAATACTCTACCGTTTCCGGTGTCTAAATATTTACATGCAACTTGTTTACAGTAAAGGTACTTATAAACTTAGATGTCAAATATGGATTATGGATATCATGATTATGTCAAAACTATTTAGTTATTTAAATTTATACTCCAAAAATTCCTTCGTTGAGTAAAAGCATTCATCGAGCAGGAATTTAGTAAGTTTTGATTTAAAGACGTGGGGGTTAAGGTTTTGGACCAGTCCTTTCCTTATAAAGGAGAAAGTCGATCCAGTACTTCTTTGTTTCATTATATAGCTCTCAACTTTTTACAGCACGTTGCATAGCCTACAATCAATATTCAATAGGTACCCAATCACGTTGTAATAAACCTTTCTCTTTCCAATCAGGTAAATGTACAGTCTGCTACACTTGGCTACAGAACACGTCTGCCTCGCCATTAATAATGCAACTTTGAAAATACGACTCATACTATAATAAATGGATAAATATGTGTGTGTTTTTTACTTATAGCGAAGGTATTACTAAAAGGATTTGTACGTTCAATCTCTAAGGGGGTCAAATGGGGTATTAAAGTTTGTATGAAAAAAACCTCGATGAAACCACGGACTGCCTATACCTAATTAAGTAGTAAGTAATCTAAGTAGATAATTAAAAGATTTTGCAGGCAACTGTACATTTCTTTAATAGAACTGTGAAATATATAGCTTAGACTAAATATACCATTAGGTACATATATCTGAGTTAGCTATCCGTATCTAGCCTCGTTGATAAATCGTTTTCCTGTTTGGATTGCTTTTATTATTAATGTCTACCATTAATATATCGGTTGTACTATTCAAGAAACGCTTCGTGGTATCTCACCCGCTATTTTCAATAAAAATACCATAAAATATAGAGTTTTCACTGGATATTGACGTTTTGGGAACCTATGCCTAAAATGTGTCTAAAAGTAGTATCTACTTAACTTATGATTATATATTTATAAAATCAGTAATAAGGTCTTTTAGAAGAAAACATCTAAATTCTAAACGCACTTTATTACTATACGATTATTTTTTTCGTATTAGCTATAAAATATTGATACTTGCTAAGTATAAAATTGTATTAAACTTACGACCATCTTGACCAGCACATTCAAAACACATGCTCGAGTGCAACCGACACGTTTTGATACTTACGCACTTTGTGCTAGTGCAATACAGTTGAAAATAGCTTGACATGTTGCTTGTGTGCCAACACCGCGCGGAAGTATGTAGGCTGGTCGCGTCGTCGGCCCATGATAAGCGATATCTTAGTAGGTTAACAACCTATAGCCTAGTATTATTGGAAGTATCGTCGCAATCACTACCCTTATCGCACCCGTTTACATCTTGACTGGAAATGTCTTGTCTCGCTGTAAACCGAGCAGAAAACGAAGAAAAAAATAAAAGAAGTAGGTTTTGGGTATTCAATGGTTTATTTATCGCTATTTAAAAAAAAATACTTTAAATAAGACAGTGAGACAGGCAAAAAAAGGTTTTTACTTTTATTTATACATACATATAAATAGATAAAGTATACCAAAATTAAAACTAAAAAATAAATTATCGTTTAGCTGTATTTAGACTAGTTACAGTTTTAAAAATGTATAAATAAGTATAACTATTGCAGACATATTAAATTAATAAAGGTGAAAAATGAAATATAGATGAAATAAGAGCACCTATGTAAAAAAATTAGATTTTACCAGCACCGGTTTTGTATCTGTGTAACCATCAATTACTTTTATATACCCTGATATTTTTCATCAAATCGGTTTTACAACGCAAATAATTACTTCAAACATTGTAGCGATAGGCGTAAGGATATTAAAGTGTGTCAAACTGGAGCTGTTGGATCTTGACCTGGATTTTTGGGTCACTTGGGTCAAGGAAACTTTGGAAATAACCCTACAGAAAGCAATATATCTTTCAAATGCTAATCTTAATGCTATGTAAATCATAGAAATAACATTGTTCGATAATGTAAATTAAGCGCATTATATTATGAGGTTTAGTAATAAAGTATCAAATCTGCTCGAGGTGTTTCACGACTAGCAAGATTCATCTTGGAACATAAATTAAATCGTGAAGGCGTTAGCACAACAGCACTGATTTAAGTCGCCGTGCA
Source organism: Ennomos erosarius (assembly GCA_963580505.1). Lineage (NCBI taxonomy): Eukaryota > Metazoa > Arthropoda > Insecta > Lepidoptera > Geometridae > Ennomos > Ennomos erosarius. The sequence continues at coordinate 5,678,284 of OY756981.1, read as the reverse complement.
ATCGTTAAAGATTTCTCGTAAGATCTTGAGTGGAAAAGGATAAGAAAAATAAGTAGGTAAATAAAGAAGGAAGAATTAGAAGTAATTATGTTAATACTTACCACTAGAAGCGTTTTCCGAGGCGAACAGCGGGACGGCGTTGTAATCTGAAATCAAAGCAAATAATTATTTAAAGACGATTACCTACATCACAATTTAACATAATTACTTGATTACAATAATTATCTCACATGCTAATATTGGTGAAAGTTTGTTAAACTAATTACCGTCATCATCATCATCATCATTACCAGCCTGAAGACGCCCACTGCTGAATATAGGCCAACAATAAACACTTACAGTAATTATTTACTAATTTAAGATTTTATAATATTCACACCTAATTACCAACGTATGTAAATTGTTCCATTAAAACTTAGAATAGGAAACTTTGTTTCCAAGAAGAGTGAGTTTGAATTTTTCTTTTTGGGCGGGACAAAAATAGCATACAATGAGGACGGGGAAGCTGAGGTATAAGAGTTATGTTCAACTTTGGGGCCAACGATTTATAATCACGTTGAAATAAACGAAAACAATGTTTAAAAAGAGTAGTATATCCGATTCTTCCTCATTACTCAACTAGTAGGGTTAGCACGGACGGTAGACAAAATTGTCTTTCCCCTGTTTTACTCCACTTGACAAGTAAATTGTATGAAGAAAGTGACATAACACGGGGAAAGACAATTTGTCTACCGTCCGTGCTAGGCCTACAGATCGCTCAACTAGTTGAGCAGTTGAGCAGTAGGGCATAGTTTGTATTACCCATAGAGTTAGGATTGTAATCCTGTGGTATTACCGATTTTTTTTTACTCTACTCTTTACTATAGTTTGCTGTACTAATTGATCAGTAGGTCATCCTGTTATAAATATATCATGTACATACGTTTCTTCTTTCTCATTTCAACATTTTTGCAATATCTGTGTAACTTTTTTTGTTGCTTGTAATAATCAAAATAATTGTATGATTAAATAGTTCAATAACACAAACCCGTATTTTGTGATGGCCAAGGCCTTATTATACTACCAACTGTAAAATGTATCTCAGTGGCTAATACTATCTCGCTCTCTCTGATAGAGAAGGCTCATTACTGTCCCATATTATCTCAATAATAGAAACGCATAGTAATGTTTGTAAGTCTTGCGAAGCGTCCTTTCACTGTGACTCACACTACACCATTTATATTTAGTTGGACTGCGGCGTATCTACAATAATTGACGTCAGAAGAGGCAAAAGCATCCGCGTACAAACTGCCACTCACGCTGTGGCCAAGTGGGAAGCATTACGAAGGTCGAGAGGTAAATGACACGTTGTCAGTTGCGCAACTGTTGCTAACTCGTCGTGATTGTCACCAATTAAGTGTGACCTCACCAACCCCAATTGTTTGCATAAAGTACGCGTTTGTTGAGATTTGTTTTACACTGGTCACTGGCAGAAGCATACGTATCACTTGTGTAGTAAGTAGTTTAATCAGCGGCGTTGTCCACAGCTTTTGAATATTATCAGAGTGTTGTGTTATTTAATTAGTAATAATGTTTGACCTTTGTCTGTTTTTTAGGTGGCTTTCGCAACTTGCTGTCAATGTACTCACGCAATATAGTTTTTTACGTTATTAATCTTCTGTAAGAAAATGACGACCTTTGCACGCCCATCCTTAAAGTAACCAGAACCACAGAGTAAAGAATAACTCTAAGACCTGTCTTAGAGTCATTCAAGATTAGAATCTTCATCTAGAGATTTTTCTAATCAAAACAAAGCTTTGCAGGCCCAAGTTTAACGTCATACGTAAAACTCACTGCATCTAAAATGAGCTATCTCAGATGGATATTACTATGGTATTTGAGGCTCTTCCAACTAACAACATATCTCAACTCAGAGTATTATCGAGTTCAATCACTTCTGTTGGATTGTTAAATGGCTTGAACAATGAATGAAGGATCTGCCATACCGTTTATTAGCTTAACAAGCCACTATGCTATGCTATTTTTAGAATGACATAAATTGCTACGTCTACAACTTTACGACAAACCTACACACATGGTTATTGAACTGCTAATAAAAATATTGAAGTAGCATAATAATACAAAAATAAAAATCTTTGTCGTTAATTAAGTAAAACTGCACTTGCATAAAAACTTGTATTAAAATACTTGTAATAAAAACAATGTACATATTTATTTAGAAGAGCAAAGAGCTAAGTACTTCAATCATTACAAAATCGTATAAATTCCACACAGACATTGGTAAATCGGTGAGCTCAATGAGCATTTTGTCACAATCACGCTTTAACAATGTGACACACTGATCGAGTATTCAGTTGAAACTTCGCCTGCCATATTGCTGTCTACATCGACAGAATGCAAATGTATTACGTACCTACATGCTTCACACATCCACACTAACATACAGCTCACACATTAACGTAGCTGGTTAAAGTTTACAACATAATGTCGGCCGTATTCTAATACTGGTTTTCACGCACACAAGCCCGCTACTTTCATTGTAATTGTGAGTTCGCGGCCTCTTTACATTATGTATGCTTACTTACAAAAGTTATTTTAGTTTTTATAAAAGTAGAGGCGAACAAAAATGACAATAATCCGCGTCGTTCTCAATTCAGAGAGAACATTTTTGTGGTGCCCTTTCATGAAATTGTTTCAAAATGCTTCTATAAAGAGATTACAAATATCGTATTTTTAGATGTCATTTAGGTTCTACCTACTTATATACTTTGTTTATATATGTGAAGTCTACTAAAATTGAAGTAATAATCAGAACCTATTTTTAGATAAAAGACACTATACACAGAACGGAAATGTCTAATTTGTTAATTTTTTGCAATTGCCATGACTAAGGATATTTACTGAATGTCGATACGGTCAACAATATTTTCTGCAAGTTGACTACCCGGGACAAGACAGCTGACAATTATTTATGTACATGTATACTTATAAATTTTACTGGGTGTATTCTCTCAGGTAGCCGTATCAAAAGACTTAAGGGATACTGAAGTAATTTACGTGGAGTTAAGTTGATTGTTTGTATATGTAATTATGTATAACCAATTAGCAATCAGCTATGACACTTTTGGAAAATTGTTTTAATATCAGCTTTCAATAAAGTTTCCATCGTGCTAAAATCGTGAAACGATAATGACAGTTTATTAATTACATATTAATTATGTATGCAAAATTATATCTATAAGTATGACCATATCACAGAATTTTGTAACAAGCTCAATTGGTTACCAATCCGTCTTCGCCGGAATACACACATACTCTCCCTTCTGTACAGTATTCTATTTCTCCCTTCCACTCCAGCTTACCTAAAAGAACGTTTCAAATTTTTCCACCAATCCCACTCCCGCTCCTTACGTAGTTCTGAAAACCTGTTACTGAAACCTCCCATCCACACATCCCACTTCTATCACAAATCTTTTTCCGTACAAGCCGTTATGCTGTGGAATGAGCTCCCGGTGCCAATCAGGGAAGCAAAATCATTAGCAATATTTAAAACTATGTTGAAGACACATTACCTCTCCAACCACAGCTAGTAAGTATTATAATTTATATATATGTATGTTTATTTATTTAATAGTAAGTAAGTTTATAATTATCGTTTGAGTTAGGTAACGTAGGTATATGTATGTATGTATATGCTATTTATAGGATGTATGTGTATTCGTATTTTATTATTATAAGATGGTATTTAGTTCCTTTAGAGTTAGATACTAATTTACTGTACACCACCGGCCTCTCTAGTTTATAATGTTATTTCTGTCCATTCAAAGGTTGTCTGGAAGAGATCGCTTTAAGCGATAAGACCGCCCATTGTACTACCTTTTTTAAGAAATATCGTTCGCTACATAAGTACTACATAAGTACCTATACTTATGTAGTATCTTATGTGTTTATTTTGGTGTGCAATAAAGTATTCTTCTATTCTATTCTATTCTATTCTATATTTAGCTGTACCTATAGAACTGCAGTATAATTTTATTTTGAACTGCCACCACTTGCACTTTAAACCTCACATAATTAACATGTTGTATTGTGATCAAACAATAAACACAGTAGTCTTATCTTGGAGAGACGTCACAACCGCAACGCACCTCATGAAAAATTACACATCCCCAGCCAAACAATGTCAATAAGGACAAAAGAATGTCCTTAAAACGAGAATGGTTATCCGCTTAAAATAAAATCCACTATCCACATCCCGTTTATTCCTGACCTATGTCACTGAAATATTCACCCATTCATTTGTGTCCGAGTGACCGTACTCCAGACTGACGCACACATACACATGCAAATGTACCTATATGCATAGAAAGCGTGCACTTAGCGTGATAGGGATGGGTAAAAACTCCGACACTAGTCGGCAAACATTTTCTATAGATGGTCTGTGATTTTTGTGATTTTTTTGTGTTTAAATCTAGAGCTTGTTAAATCTAAGCTACAGTTAGCTAGGCTAAGAGCTTGATTCTTGATATTTTAGTATGAAGACAAATGCGAAATAGAGATTACATAAACATGACACGGTACACATTTCACAAATAAGTAGAGGGGCTTAACAATAAAAAGTACAATGAAAATGAAAACCAAGCATAACTAAGATTTGTTCCGATAGTCACAGCAATTTTCAAATCCTGAAAGTAGGTGTTCTATTATTTGTTTTGCCATCAAGACTGGCGCGAATAATAATGTTTCGTCAATGTTTAACAAACTTATCATAATGTCGGACAGTCTACTGTCCGGCTAAACCAGCTGCTTGTCACATCTCTAAAGTGCATTCAGGATTGTGCATAACAACGCACACGCACGCCACGCGCCCTTATGTATTCTCCCCTATTTCCCCTTATGTAACGGTGTAGGGTTGGCAGCAAAACCTAGATTTTAATGAAATATCACCAAACTGTGGAGATGCTCTTTTGTTGGGCATGTTTTGCGGGGAGGCAAATGTTTTGCAATCTAAAGGGTGCGAGATTTTATCGCTATGGAAACTGTACGTGTAATTACTAATTAAGTCTTGTAATACTTACAATACAAACATGCGCTGGAACAAAATAGCTCATAAATTTAATTACTATGGAATTATGAGGATTGTCCAAAAATGGAAAAACTGTTTCCCACAGCAGTGAAAAGTGATATATATGTGAAAAAATATATCTAAGTATAGCGATCCTGTTCTATACAAAACTTTGAATGTTAACAAATTAGATATCTCAAACTATCCACGAATAATCTGAACCGTGTAAAGAAAGGTAAGCTTAATTTAGATATTTTAGCACCAAAAAGCCGGGGCGAACAAATCAATAACACATTCACACCGCGCATGTACTGGAACCATTCCAATCGGGTCCCAATAGAGATTTTATTTTAATTACATATTTTACCGATTAGTGATGCACGTTAATTAAATCATTTTTACTGGAAGTAGTACCTACCGTCTTAACAGTTTTTCTGTTCTTTGCTTAAGATCGTTTTTCAAAGTTGTTTATATTTTAGTTTGAATGATTTTCACGCAGAAACAGCTTGTTGGATTTGGATCATATTTTGTACATCGATTGATTTACTAAGAGCAACATACATAGGTTTAGGATAGAATTTAGAACAACATTTTTATTCTGGAAATTAAAAACAACAGAAAGCCTTAGTTAAAAATCCAAACAATCGAATGGTAAATTTTTGTTATGAACTAATATAATAAGTGCCACTTTTGTATTTTAATCACTACATATATCTATTAAAATGAATATACAAAATACACCAATATTTAATAGACATCCTAAAGGTATATTACCTTAATGTGTTATTAATAAAAAAATGTGAAAAAAGTCCCTTTAAAATAGCGACATTCACGCGACTGTCGTCAAATATCGTATTTCATTTTCACCCCCCCCTTACAATATACCCTAACCTACCTCAAGTTGCGTGCTGCAGACCTTGCTTAACGCGATTTCAACAAGCGCCCTTGGGACCTAGGTTATCTATATTTATGAAAGCTGGGGTACGGCACGCCAAGGATATATTTTTAAATTTATCTTTTTAACCTCTATGACATTTAAAATCTATTTTCTCGGAGTTGATGTTTATGTAATATTTTGTTGTTTATTGTGTTCCTAGATCTAGGGTTGACAACAACGGTATCAGTTCCATGCCGCATTATCTCAAGATATAGTAAGCTAAAGGATGACGGTTCTCTTTTCATATAGGAGAACTGAAAATTATTGACACAAAATCGATACTATCCCAATCCAAATCTCTATTTTGTTATTAAAAATCTCTCAGCGAAATATAAGCCGACGGCGTAAAAATTTCCTTTTCCTACAGGTAGCTCAGCTTCCTGATAACCCTAGAACTGCGGGGTAGAGGGGAAAGTCAGTCCTGACCACGCACAACTCAAGCACTATAATTAGCGTTGCATTTCGTCGTACATGTTGTTTACTGTGTAAGAGAACGACGGTATATTTTAGTAACAGAAGATATTGACTTTTCCTCAATAAAACGTAATGTGATTCGGCCTGTGACTCATTCATTTTTTCGTATATTACAGTTAGCAAAAAGAGTTCAAAGGAAATTTTGATGGCTATAAAAAATAAGGATAATAATAGTATAAAAGATATGGCTTTGAACTTAAGAATATGAGTAAAGACTAATGACTTAAAACGATACCGTTATTTTTATTTTGTTTCCATTGTTAGTTGATTTATTAAAAAAGTTAAATATATTTAGCTGCGTTATTATTTATTTATACATACCAATTACAATATTTTTTAATATATTAACTTGCATGGCAAACGGACAACGTTTTAACACTTTATAAATATATAAAAAAGGTACAGAATGTTTATAAATAACCATGAATAAAAAAAAATGACTCAGCAGAGAAGCATCAGCTTTTTAATAAAGCGCCAACGCGTCAACCTTTGTTCCATTTCATGGTAAATGAAATGTTAGTTGAAATGTCACTCACTTTTTACTTTTACTTAAACAAGACGGCATAAAAATTCAATGGCTGGTGGCATGACTTGACGAACGCTTAGAAACATTTCATTAAAAAATATCATACGCAAAGGAAATAAGTGAGTACTGCAACATCGTTATTTGCGTTGACATTGGACTGTGAGAACAAACGCCCATTTCCTTTCGGACACAATGTGCCCAGAAAATTCGTACAATCACTTTTGCAGTAACAAAACTACCCATTTATTAGATGACTAGCTTTTGCCCGCGGCTTCGCACGCTTGTGTTATGTTATTTTTACGTTATAGTCTAATAATATATCATGCATTTCATACCAAACAACAAAATCCACTAAATCTTTTCGAAGCTGAGCACAGTACAGTAACCTGTATTAGCATAGGTATAGGTATAACGCAAGTATAGCCGTGAGTGGAAGCTATTTAAGCCATTACCTAAAATTAAATGTTTTGAGTCTAATATAGATTTATAACAGTAAAAGAAGTTTCAAACAAAAAACTACAATTTTATAAGTACCTCTTCATATTACAACAAAAAGAAATCATCATCACTTCACTCAGGTCTTTAACAGAAGTTTCAGTAAGTTTTGTTTAGGTAGTAGTTACCTAAGCAGGCAGGTACAGTTTAGAAAACATGGAAGAATCACACACGATGACGCTGTTTTGCTCAGTTTTACATATTATCCGCGCGCTTTTTGTACCGTTTACCACATTTTTTTACCTTCTGAAGTTTGGCTCCATACGAATTGAGTACCTACACTTAGCCAGTTCTACGAGCGATGTGACCTGCCCATTGCCATTTCAACTTGCTAATCCTAAGAGCTACATCGGTCACTTTAGTTCTCCTGCGGATCTCCTCATTTCGGATCCTATCTCGCAGGGAAACACCGAGCATTGCTCTCTCCATAGCTCGTTGCGCGACTTTGAGCTTAGTAATGAGGCCAACAGTTAGAGACCACGTCTCAGTTCCATAAGTCATCACTGGCAACACACATTGATTGAAAACTTTTGTTTTCAGGCTTTATGGTATTTTGGACGAAAAGATAGGTCGAAGCTTCCCGAACGCTGCCCAGCCGAGTTGGATTCTTCGGGCGACCTCTTTGTCGAAGTTGGACCTACCCAATTGGACAGTCTGCCCTAGATAGACGTATTTGTCGACGACTTCGAGAGTATCGTTCCCAACAATTACCGGTATAGGTGGAACATGGGCATTTGACATGATTTTCGTCTTGTCCATGTTCATCTTAAGACCAACCTGTCGGGAGACTCTACTGAGGTCGTTGAGCATGTTGCTGAGATCATCGAGCGACTCCGCCATTATGTCTATATCATCGGCAAAACGAAGGTTAGTGATATACTCGCCATTTATGTTGATGCCAAATCTTTTCCACTCCAAGAGCTTGAAAACATCCTCCAATGCGTTCGTGAACAGTTTCGGAGAAATAACGTCTCGCTGTCTCACGCCTCTCTGCAATGGAATCTGTTCCGTACTCTGGTCCTGCAGTCGGACTGACATAGTGGCCTTACTGTACAAACACTTCAACACTTCGATATACCTATAGTCAATTTGGCATCACTGTAAGGACTGCAGCACCGCCCAAGTCTCGATTGAATCGAAGGCTTTTTCATAGTCCACAAACGCTAGGCATAGCGGCCGATTATACTCTTCGGTCTTCTGTATAATCTGGCGTAGCGTATGGATGCACGCGCAACGTAGGCCGGCCTCCCACAAGGTGGACCGACGACCTGGTGAAAGCCGCGGGGAGCCGATGGATGCAGGAGGCGAGCAGCCGCTCTAAGTGGCGTTCCCTGGGGGAGGCCTATGTTCAACAGTGGACGTCTTCAGGCTGTTGATGATGATGATGATGATGACTTAGCCAGTGTCAATAATAAGTTTATAAATTGCTGGAGATATGCATTTACCTGTACGATGCGTGCATAATTAATTTTCTTAGTACTAATTAGGAATTACAAATACTAAACCACCACTCCTTAAAGAATCGACAGTTATAATTATTATTATGTCCACTATTTTCCACGCTGTCTCATTCCCACTGCACTTTCAACATACCTACCTAGTGATGAAAGTGAGGAAGTAGGTTAAATCGTCATTACATAATTATTACTTACACCCAAAGATAGTTAATTACCTACTATAACTATAACCTTCTTGAAGTAACCAAGTAATCAATCATTTTTTGCTCCCGTGGTTTATTTAAAAGCCCACAGATCTAAAATATTTTAACTATCAAAAGCTTATATCAACATGCAAAAAGAAGAAGAAGAACAAATCAAAAACAGTCAAAAACGAACTTTACGCGCCATGTTGTTGTTAATTCGAGGATACAATAGCCATATTATTACCCTTTTTAAACATTTTTCATAAAAGATTTCGTATCATTGGCTTACAAATAATAGCAAGCACTCCGTCTTACTTTAATGCCAAAATAAAAAAGATTTTAAAATACGTAGCAATGGTAAGGGTATATAACTTAAGTAGCTATAAGTACTACAGGGGGTCTAGCAAAGATACCAACCACTAACGCTAACGCCAAACGCTAACTCCAAAACTGTATTGAAATGACATTAGCTGTGGAAAAGTAAGCGATTTCCAAAATGTCATCCTATTACATTTTGGAGTTAGCGTTTGGCGTTAGCGTTAGTCTAACGCCAAACGCTAACTCCAAAATGTACTGAAATGACATTTCTGAAATCGCTTACTTTTCCGCAGCGAATGTCATTTCAATACATTTTTGGAGTTAGCGTGAGGCGTTAGCGTTAGTGGTTAGTATCTTTGCTAGACCCCCAGGTACCTTAAAACTTCTTTGGGGTTGATCAAGAATTTAGCTGTAGCGCAAAAATCATTTTATCTACCTAATTATAATGGTAACGTGTAGTAAGTTTATGTAAATAATATATTTGACCAGATCGCCAATAAAGAACATTTCTCCCGCCAAAACCCTATAAATCAAAAACTTGAATAAAAATGTTAATTAAGTAAGCTTCAATATTGGCTAAGTATGATAATCGCGTGAAGCCTTATGAATGATTATAAAAAGTCTAAGAACCTACCCTTTTAAACAGTTTTCATAAAATACTTCCTATCATTGGCTAAATACAAATTTTGTCTAATGCCATAATAAAAAAGGTTATACAATGCGTAGCAAAAGCAAGGGTCAATAAATTAAGTACCTATAGGCACAGATTACTGAATAAGTTACTACTATAGGTTAAGCTATGGGTACTATAAATACAATTTAAATACTTATTTCGACTGCTAGTGCGTATATAGTAGATTTTTGAAAACTAATACATAATACCAGATTGCCAATAAAGAATTTTGCCCTCGCCAGAACCCAATAAATCGAAAACATGAATAATCATTTTAGTTATGTTTCAATATTGGCTAAATATGATATTGCGTGAAGCCTTAAAACTTATAATAAAAAGTCTAAGAAGTTCTTAGTTTTCGAAATTCCTTGTTCTCTTTGTCGTGCTCATATTCAAGAAGGTTCTCATACTTATCCTCTTTTTTAGTTTGGACCACAGATTAACGAAAAAACTTATCTTAAGTAATAATACCACAGATTAGACAAAAAAATACATATGACTTCCTTGATTGTTTTTCTCTAATCTGCACTGCATCGAGTAATCGCGCGATGTATTTCGCCGTAGTCCGAAAAGTACAAATACGCTGCCGGTAATGCAGGCGCGCCAATTGTTATTTACTGTTTTTTGTCTTTTAAGTTATAAATAAAACATGCATTAAATTACTTCCTTATTACTTAGTGCAGTGGGGATTGTTCAGAATGAAATAATAATTATTGGGGTTCCGTACTCAAAGGGTAAATCCTTATTACTAAACCTCCGCTGTCCGTCTGTCTGTCCATCAGTCACCAGGATGAATCGTGATAGTTAGACAGTTGAATTTTTCACAGATGATATATTTCTGTTACCACTATAACAACCGTGATCCGTATTCAAAGGGACAGATAAACGGACAACAAAAAAAAATTGGTTTTACTTCATATTGATAAGGAATTATAAATTAAAACTATTAAAATTTATTTTTGTAATTGCAAATAATATACTCAGAGTAAGTAAAACATATTTATTCGCCGACATGCAATATAACACAACTGCTTCCTCCATTTTATTTAGCCCACGTCGGTCGCGCAGCAGGCAAACAATTTGACTGCCTCAACCCGGACGGGTTGAGGCGCTACAAAAACATCGAGGATAGTCAACAGAGATGTTTTTGAGCGCCACCTCAACAGCGAAGGTTCGGGCGTATATGAAGCCGCGCCATAATAGTAACAGAATTTTTTTTCTTTAACCTGTGCCTCCAGATAAACCCGAAATAAAATTACCGTCAATAGCACAGAGTAAAATGTTTTTTCTCTCATCTATGATTAGTAGCCAAAATAAAACTTACCTTTTGACACTGGCTAAATACCTACACTATGTGTGGAGCCAAAGTATAAGAAAAAAAAACTTAACTTGAACCTTTGAAGCGGCCATCTTGTTAAAATCCCGTTCCGTTTCATAATGAAATCTTACACATTTTCACTAAAAAAAAATTAACTATAATAAAATTTAATATATCCTATGTTGTGCGCCGGGTTTTTCTAAGCTTATTAGTGAAAACCGCATGAAAATCCATTCAGTATCTTCGGAGTTGTGCCGTAACAAACAAACAAACAAACAAACAAACAAACAAACAAACAAACAAACAAACAGACAAAATGTTTAAAAAGTAGCTTAACGTGATCAGCGAAAAATTTCAAGCCAACCTGTGTCATTTTTTTTTCGATATCTTGCATTTACAGATTTTTTTATCTCTACAGTTTTATTATATGTATAGATAGATGATGGATATGAATGAAAGCTGCAGAATTAACCAAGCCAACTTGCATGAAATATAGATTGTTTGCAAGTATACCTACACAATTATAATATCCTTTAAAAAACTAAAACAGGCTTCGTGTGCTTTAACTTATGAGAAAACATTAGACTAAAATATATATTGACTTGTTGATATAGAAAAACAATTCAAAGGATTTAATCAGAGCAGGCAATAAAGAAAGCAAAAAGCCAAAACCGTGAACATAATATTCACGCAAGCCTTTCCACAATGATGTTGTGGTTGTGGTTAAATGGTCGTCACCTCGCAGACGTGTCAGCGCGTGTGGGCGCTAACCACAGCCTACACCCCCCTGGCTGCCCTAAAGCCCTTCACCCTGTGAAGCCTTTCGATAGAGAGGCTTCTATAATCAAAAATGATTTAGTCACGTTTTAGTTTCATAGACCGTATAACTTTCAGAAACCCTTCGGGAAACCAATTTGTGACGGTATGTGGAGATCAATCATCCCTGTTCCAATGTTTAGGACATTCCAAATGCGTCGATATTGCCAAACTTGGTCGGTACCTTCCGGGAACGTGTACTATCTCAATCAAGACGGCTAAATTGAACACAGTTTAATATAATTGAAACCATATTTCAGCAAGTTTTAGGCAGCGACATTAATAAATTGTTATTTTGCTACCACGATTGATGATCTCTCTCTAAATATTTGTGTATGGAAACATATTTTATTAAAGTACATTTTCTCCATTGGTCTGTGTGACAAGCTTCGATAAAAAGCTACCACTATACAATACCATCCACTAGTAAAAGAAGCGATCGGAACAATACGGCAAGTGAAATCATATTTTCCAACGAGTTTCTCTTAGTCTTTATGCGAAAGAGAAAACGATCGCAGCGCGACGGAAAATGAAAAAAACTTCAGGAAATCGTGCAGTGAGCCCGACGTGACACCGCGTCCTGCACAATAACATAAATCGATAATAGGAAACCCTCTCCGACTAGTTCAGCAGTGCGTGCGAGCGACCTAATACACCCACTACGGCGACCGCATGCAATGCGGGCTAAATATACAGAGCCCATTGCGTTCCTCACTTGCGGCACGCTGAACGGAACTTATGTCGCAACGACAACGCTCACAATTGCTTGCCAGGAGAAAATAACCGGTTTCACCAGAACTGCGAACGATTCCGCACCTAATGCCTCAGCATTTGAGTCGATATTTCCCTCGTCGCGGTGGTGAATGAAGGCCGTTTCAGGATTGGGTTGTCGTGGTAATAACACAGCTAGGTGCATTCTTGCTGCAATTTCGCTCTCGGTCGGGCTCTGTGTTTGTGGCGCGCTGAAGATCAGGGCTAACGATCGGCGTGCATTTACCGTCTCACTCGCACTCGCTAGGATCTAGCTCGTCTCGCAAAAGAAACGCTACAACTTTATCTGACGGCGACGCGACGCGACGCCCGAGAGGCTTTTGTGCGTTTTCCATGTTTATGCTTATAGGAGAACACGTACAGGGGGTGATTTGAACGCTGGTTTCTCGCTGTGTAGCAATAAGTAAATTCTTCTATGCTTTTGCTTTTATTTTAAAGCGAGTGTTCTAGCTTGCATGCGATAATCTCTAGGAACCACTTTATTATACTCATCCCAACGTCTACGTGATCAGGATGCGGGCATTAAAATTCTTAGCATTCGAAGCGTGTTTTTAAAACTTTCAAGTTTTTTAATTTAAATAAGATTAGATGTAATACAGTTACGAAATCAGCTACGGGCAAGTCAAGGTCTATAAAACCAACCGTTTGATCGTACAGTGGCCTGATAAATAAAATACCGTTTAGCGGAACGAAAGTAGAAAATTGTGGTTTATGATATTTTTGTGCGGAATCACAAAAGCGTTACTTGGTTTATTGTTGAGACAAATAACGTCAACTGAGCCTGCAAGGAGTACTTAACTACTTAATAAATATAACGTCCAACCGTCCGTCATCGTCGTCGTTCGTGGAACGTTTTATTTATTTGTGTTTTGTTTTCACCATAACGGATGATTACGGGTGAACAAATTTGCATTAATAGATTAAAAAATGGTGCTAAAGCGACTTCAATCAACTTAATTACATATTAAAAAGTACTTGAAGTTGGAGAGTTCCATTGTCTATCTTCGAAGATCTTCACTAAATTTACATGGGATTACACAGCGCAAGGTTCTTCTACCAAACAAAAAAACACACGTTAATTAAGCTTAGCTTTATTTGTTTGTAACTGCACGAGTGGGGTTCAAACAGATGTCTATGGAAAATTATGAAGAATTCGGAGTCTGCCGCAATCATTACATATAAATTTAATTATTATAATGATATTATAGTCCTTAAAATTTTAGCAACCAGCGGGATTAGAACCCGCGCCTTCCAACTGACTGGATTGGACGCTCTACCAACTGAGTTATGGTTAAAATAATTCCCATTACCTATAATTATTACTTTCAGGATGCTAGTCAGCGTCATATTAAAATGTCGTTTTTTTTTCTTACACTAGGATCTATAACTAATACACATTGCTTTAAGATTTCATAAAGAACAAGAAGCAAATAAAAATGAACATGTGATCGAAGTATTCTCAAAGGTTTTCATATCATCAAAACAAAAAAACTATCTATATGTTTAAACTATTTCTTTTCTAAATGAGGTGAGGGTGACTCGACTTCTATGTAAATAGCGTGTCAAACAGAGACTGGACGTGCCGTGACCATGGGTGGTATCCAGGTTTCCTATTTCATATTTTTCCCTCACTAGTCTAGTTGGTTTTATGTGACAAACCGGCGTAAGTTAGGGTGATTGTGGCGGAAAATTTATGGCTCTGATATCGGGAATATTATTTACGCGGATTCTTGTGATCCTTGTACGGTTTATTGTTGTTTGTTGTATTGTGCTTTTAATTAAAGGGTTTGATAAATGGTTTTGTATTTTTATGGTCGCTCTTAGATTTATGTTATGACCCGTTGGAAAACGTTTGAGTATTACTTCCTTTTCAATAATTTATAAGCTCACATTCAGTATAATATATTATGTCAACTCGGCTTTATAAAAAATGGCTTCGTATTATTGTGATGTGCTCTATTAGTAGGGTTATGTCTAGAAAATATATAAAGAGTTATAGCGAGTAAAGAAATAAAATAACCCAAGGATACAGCATGAGCACGTAATACGGTAATATGCCCGAGTTCGCGACCTTACAGAACAGTTGGAAGTTTTCTATTATCTGAATGTTTCGTCATGACCGGAAAATCATTTTCATGAGATCGGGGAACATTTGGCGAGCGAATTACAGATGCGATGGCGTAACGGTTGGAGTACTATATTTACTTTGGGCACGTGCTCGAAGCTGAATGGGCGAAGGCCTTAACCTTGAACCCGGGTGGAACGCACGCGGCACGCACCGCCCGCCCAAACGACTGGCCGCGCCTCTGGCCCAATACAGCCCTATCCGCGTCGCTTCGCCGCCCCGCACTTCCGCGCACCCCCCACTGCCTCTGATCAATAGCTCCTGCCTGTGTGGCGCCTGCTTTCCTTGGCTTTGTTGTTTTGTACTCGTAACATAATATGACTTCATTATAATTTTCTCAACAGAAATATTCGCTTGTTTATTTTATGTTCAAGAATGCTAAAAATACTCAGGTTGTACTTATTGTAACAAATTTATATGAAAGAATTGTATTTGTGGTATTGTTTTCAGTAAGTAACATGTATGTGCTCTGATAGCGCAACACAACTTAACAATGACTCTGCCGATGCTGGTTAGTCGAAGACGCAGCCCCGCTACGTTAAATAAAACGATTTTCCACATACGGTTCAAACTAAAAACATGGTCCCGTAGGTTTGGTAGATTTGTTGCGGCTTTTCATATTTCATTTTTACGGTGGACTTAGAATTCTCGATCCTCTTCGCCTGGCAACGGTTCAAGTCAAGAATCGCACCCTAAGGGCGCCCTTGAGCTATTTGTTTTGTTGGCTGAGCGCATAACACTTTTATGCGCCGCTCGGTAACGTTGTAAAGCCAGCGTCTCCAAACTACGGCCCGCGAGCACCATGCACCAACCCGGCCCGCGACAGCGGGCGTGATCGGCCTTGTATTCGGGCATTTTTTCGATCCGATGTTTGTAAAAAAATAAAACAAATGAAACAAGTAATTATACAAAATAATGCACGAGTATTAAATATTACAATTAGGCATAATTAATAAGATTTCGCCATAGCCCCGCCCCAAAAGTCTAAGGAACTCCATACTTTCGAATCAATGCAAGTGCAATTACTTATTTTTCTGAAATAAGTATAAAAATATTTCGCGCTCGCTTCGCTCGCGCTTTCTTTTTACTATGCTTCTATTACAGTGGCGTTCACTGTTACAGTCCAAACGCTCGGATTTTTCGTGCTCGCTGCGCTCGCGCTGCCGTTTTGCAAGATTCCCTGTTTTTCTGAGTGAGCAAAATTGATACCCATTAAATAATTATTTTTCTGAATACTGCTAAGACATGCTTAAAAAATTTTCGCGCTCGCCTATTTCTTATCAGTATACCTCTTCCATTAGAGTGGCGTTCATTTCTGCAGTCCAAACGCTCTGATTTTTCGCGCTCTTCGCGCTGCGCTCGCGCTCGGTCTTGGTGTCGACAAAATTACAGCTTTAGCTCCAGAATATATAATAGTACTAGTTAGCCTAGGTCCGAATCTTGGCAGGATGTCCCCCCCCAAATAAAATCTTGGATCCGCCTTTGCACGCTCGCGCCCCCTGAACGAGGCGAAAGTATAACGAAATATCCTCTAAATTAAATTTTGCATAAAATATAATTAACTTCAATATAACTTTATATGATGACTTACCTAGATTTTGGCCCTTGGGGCTTTGTGGAGCAATCAGTCTGGCCCTTAAGCTAAAAAGTTTGACCCCTATAAAGGATACATTTTTTACATACATTATTAATCATTTCTGTTCCCACGACAACCAATGTTTTATTTGAATTTATTTACAGTAAAAAAGAATAACACATATTTCCGTTTTTACAGCGTACTACGATATTAAATAAGTACACTTTGTCACGCTAGCGCGATATCATCAAAGGAAAATATACATAATTGTAATTAGGTGAGTGTACTTTGTAATTGTGCTAGCGTATTCATTATCTACTTGTTTTTAAATTAAACATTTATTACTGTTGATGTCAACTGTAATTTGCATTTAATCCTGAAATTATGCCATTTTTCCACCAACTCTATTTCAAGGGAAAATAACATGTATATATATGATTATATGATTTTCTAGAATTATTATTTATCATAGGATCAAGGAGAACGTGCCAGTTTTCTTTTTCAATACCAAATGTGTACGTAATAAATTATACAAAGTAAATAATTTATAGCGGTTGTCTATATTACTCCAAATTCCATGTTTCCTTTATTTTTTTCATCTCAAACTTTACTAACAGAATATTATAATGAATTCATTAGTATTAGGTACCTTTTGATTAGCGTACCGTTACTAACCTCTCAGAAATCAACAACTTTTATCTTTAATTTGCTTTCAATTGGACTTGTATTCGAGATATGCTTATTTTGTTCAAGATGAAAAAGTAATATAAATGCGTAGATAATTGTGTATTTTTTCCATAAATAATCACATAAGTCATGTAGCTTTTATTTGCTATTTTATATTATTTTTAATTTAAATAAAATATTTCAGCAACAAGTAATAGTTAAGTAGGTAATTCATTTTTTTTAAAAGCTTGACTTGGTTATATTAAGTAACAAAAATAGTAAATTAGTATTAAATAATTGGAGGAGGAGAAATTCTGAATCGCATAAAATGAAAATAAGATAAAATAAAAATAAAGTTTTATGTCATGGTTCATAAATGTATAGCAAAGATCAATGGCGCCGCTACGCAACGTTACGTGATGCTACGCTACGCACCATGAGGCTACGCGAAGCTACATGAGGTTACGCGAAGCTACATGAGGTTACGCGAAGCTACATGAGGTTACGCGAAGCTACGCGAAGCTACGTCAATATCGGCGAGATAAAAATGAATATTTTTAGCAACCGATACGGAAAATACGGAGTTTTTGGAAAATAATATAAAACAGTAAAATCCAAATGTGACTTAACAATAACGAACTAAGGCGGAATGTATTTCGCAAGTTTTTAATTTTTTTCACAAAACTAGTTCACAGAATGTTCTTTGGTGATTGAAACTTTTACAAACAATATCCATATTTAAAATCATTATTAGTCCCATTGAATTAAAGGGCTATTTTAGTCCGTGCTTACGATGACTCTTTTCAAAATTTTTGTGGTAAAGAAATTTTTTGACAAAAGCCGCTGCCTTTTGTTTTTTTTTCCTGCAGATTTTTTTCCACCAATGCAAACAAAGCTCTTTTAAAAAATAATTTCTTTTTAATTTGATCTCATCTAAATTATTTTTATTACAGCAAACCGTCACACTGATGTTAATTACCATTTCTTTTTAGTCTTGCCAGAAAATAAATTGGAATGTCATAGGAAATCAGGTCGCGCTGGGCAGCGGTCGCCTTGGCCAGTTTTCACATCTGCCAGTGTCGGTTCGATGCTCAAATAGGCCGACCTGCTGACTTTTGTCAATCTACTGTTGAATTGTGAAACCATCGCTGTTGGCTATTCAACAATGATTTAGAAGTCAAACTTATACTTAGAGAATTTAGCTACTGTTTTGTTATACTATTCAGTTTTTTTTAATCTTTTATCATGGTCTCACCATGGTAAGTGACGACGCGGCCGACGATGGTGCATGCTTGTCTAAAAATATCGGTTCACATTAGCCTTTAAAATTCCCAGATTATATTTGTCAGGAAATAATTACGCTAGTGTTTATTCCTTTGCTGTCCGTGTGTGAGTAAAGCATTGATTTACCAATTTCTTTTTTATGTACGTTTAGGCCAACCTTTGACTGCAACTCAGCTGATGTTAAGCGAAGATGGCACGTTCGCTTATGATGAAAATGAAATGAAGGAAATGGCCTATATGGCATAATAAAAATCAATTTTTTGCGGCATGTATTTGGTCTGCTATGAGATTGTTTAATGTTTTGTCGATGTATTATGCCTATTCGTATAGCAAAGGGCCTGTGGGGCTTTGGGGGCATTTTAATATTGGTTAAAATTAAGTGACGTTTATAAGCAAGGCATTTAAGTAAGTAGGTAGGTACTAGGTACTGATATTTGTATTTGTATTATTCATTTCATTTCATTTATTTATGTCAAAACAAAACAATTGTATGGGAAATCAAGAAGTGCAAGCACAATACACACAACGCAATAATTGTTTAAAAACATTAGATTCCTACCTACCAGCAACTTGACTAAACAGTGAGTGAAAACAGTAATATGTTAAACTAAATAAGTTTTCGCCTCAGCAGCTCGAAATGGCAAACTTTGCTTTCTATTTATTAATTAATAGACAATAAATAGAAAACATTGTGCAAAATCGTATTTTACTCACTGCGTGAGACAAAGTAATTTTTTATAATTATGACTGCGGTAAGTGTATTTAGCCAGCTTTAGGTTACATTTATATGGAGTTTTGAAGATAACATGTTTTTTTTTCTTTTTTTTTTCTTTGTCATGCTTTTGTCGGGAACGCGACAGTGTTTCGTTACTAGGTAAATAAGTACCTACCTGAAAGGGGCTTTGGCGGGAACGCGGAAATTTTCACTTCGTTGCATTGTATTATTTATCAAAACTTGTGCTTTTTCCAGTGTTAATGTTTAAAACTGGTGGCGTTTTGGGCATTAAGTGATGAAATACGAGCATAAGTGTGGGAAAGTGATATAATGTGGTCAAACGTGGCTTTTTGTGTTGCTTCCAAAATTCCATAGAAGCTTCTAGTAAAATTGCCACCATTTTACTAGAAGATGATTTAGACCGGACTCGACACAAAAATCAACTTTGCTCTCTTATTGCACAAATAACTATATTATATCAAGGAGGTACCCACTTGCGCTGAAAATAGCCTTATTACAATACTTAAATCATTAAAATTTGTGTCAAACAACAATCACATATATTTGATTTGATTTTAATGCTTGGTCTAATTGTTGATCTTTTACACCAAAAATTATTAATAAGCTTTAGCATATTATTCTGAGGCACAGAATAAATAATAGTGCAAGTAGCTAAATGATCTTGATAGTTGTTGCGCAAGCGATATTATTTGACCAGTGCTATATGACCGGCTTCTAATTGACTCCATTGAATATTGCATAGTAATTGATGTATAATGAAACCGGCTACCCAGGTGATCATAGTGGAATATAAACTTTATGCAATGCAAATCAACGATGCAAGGCGTAAAAATGTCAACTTAGCCAGTGATAAATTTATTTCATTCTGTATTAGTTTTATTATTTTGATCTACGTTGTCTCGCTTTTAGCATGAATTGACAAAAACTTAAAATGTCAAAATAGTGATTTTACTTTATTTTAATTCTACCATTTAGGTCTATGTTGTCTTGTGATTTTACAAACGTAAAATCACTGTTAAACAAAATTTTTCTTTAAATTGTTTTTGGTTGGATTTTTGTCTATAAGTATTAAAGTATTCTGTGGTATTACTATGATTTATATTATTGGAATAGAATCCAAAACACTTATTTCCAGGCAATATCAGTGAGCAAATCTACGCATTCACTTAGATATTAAAATTCAAATCTCTATTGGAACAATAGTGTTTTTCATACAACCATGATTCACCAATAACGATACAGTTTCCAATAATACCTTAGCAACTGGTTGCTCTAATGTTTATTTTTTATTTCGGTCAACGTCCGTTCTCGGCCCCATTGTGTGCGCTCCATTGATATCGATTTTAGGGTTAGATTAAACCAGCCGAATTAGCAAGCCTTGGAAGACCATTGAAAACATATGAGGCGACACCCTTCAGAAATTTGTCATGTATTAGACACGTGCGATACGAAGGGCGTTTAATACAATAAATCACTGTTATTATATGTATAAATGATTGACAATATAAGTTAGCCTTTTGATATCAAATGGTTACTTTTTACGGTTTATGATTGAAATATTTATATTAAAAAAAATATCCAATGAGAGCATGAAGTCGTAAAATTTAATTTAATAAATGCTACGTTCGAAAACTATTATTATTTTAATGCACACTCGGCGGCTGATTTCGAAACCCACGCCCCAGCTACTTGTTTTTCAAGGTTTTTTATGAATCGAAACTGCGTACACAATCTGATGATTCCTGGCACCGATCGGTAAAAACTACGGGCGTTTAATGAGAATTTTAACCTCGTTCTCATACACATTCAGTCAGATTTAATATAATATAATCAGTAGGTAGGTAATTTTAAAAGAAAATCTCGATAAGTGTATTATAAAAAACTAACTAGTTAGAAAAATTAAATATGTATATAAATTCTCCATAAAGAATTCCTGCAAAACATAACACGAGTTTTCTCTGTGCCATTAGATAGTTTTATCTTATTCTCGAGGATTTTATGGTGTCATTAGTCAATTCTAGGATCAAGACGTAATGTCGAAAAATTGCTTTGCGAGTTATTACTTCAAATTATACGTATAATCAAGCCTTCTTGATCTGAATTACGGTTTACAGTTTGGACGCAAATTGTATACGAAAGACTTTGAAGTAGTTGTATTCGGAATTAAGGACTAATGTTTTGAGGACGTTAGCACAATCTACCATTGTTCTAAGACTCGTAGAACAATAGGAGAGGTCACCACCAAAATTTTATAGTAAGCGTTCTTTATTTATTAGTTAGGTCACGCGGTAGTGTTTGGTCTAGGCTAGGCATTCGATTGAATCGCGCGTGTGTTGACCGGGCGATTCACCTTGAGCCCGCACCTCGCCTCGTATAACCTCACCAAGTTAAGATGGCCATGAACGGAACTGCGTGAAGAGTGGTGTGAAGACTACCGTAGCTGGCCGGTTGGCACATTTGGTACAATGCTCGAAGACCGGTCTGCTTACTGTGGGTGAGCGAGTTGTGGAATGCAAGGGACGGACTGAGACGGCGTGATTTGAAAGTGTGTTCAATTCGAGTAGGTACGTTGCGTCGGTTATCGACTCGAATATTTTCATCCGCTTAACTTTTTATAATACAAGAGGCGCGCCATGGTTTCGTTCGCAATTTACCCGTTATTCCGTGAAATTTCAAATTTTTCATGATCACCTATCGATTATAATGTTGATCTTGGTAGTATTTTCATAGACCTGTGTGCAAAGTGACATCTGAATTGGTAGGCCATTTCATGAAAGCCATACAATACAACACAAACAAACAAACATACAACGTTTCATTTTCGTTATTGGATTTTATCGTCGTGTTCAAATTAGTGAAATTGTCTTTTTCCTAATCTAACCTACGAACCGCTGATTTAGTAATTCTTAGTTGTATTGTATGCTTGTCAGACCTACAGAGAAAATATCCAGGTCACCAACCTAACGATTTATTTTAGGTCAATAATCGCACTTATATGCATAAACCAACAGACATTTATGATTTACATAGCAGTATCGCTGGCTTAGCTTAATAAACTGAAACATTATCTATAAAAACGAGCAAAATAATCCCGTTTTTTGCATGGAAGCTCCCTTAAATATTTATTTTATTCTGTTTTTAGTAAGTACCTAAGTATTTGTTGTTATACATCATCTGTGAAAATTTCAACTATCTCAGGGTTCATGAGATACAGCCTGGTGACAGACGGACAGACAGACAGACAGACAGACGGACAGCGGAGCCTTAGTAATAGGGTTCGCTTTACCTTCTGCCTTCTGAGTACGGAACTCTAAAAAGGGAAATTAAATCAACACTGTTATCATAGTTATCAATTTTGTAACCAATTTGATAAAGCGGCTGATTGTTTCGTATTTGTGATTGTTTCGTAGGTATCGGTGTATTTAAGTACCTAAATGGCTAGTCATCTTATTTATAATTATGAGCTCGTTGAACCCTATTAATAACGTTGCTTGCCTTGTTAGGTTGTTACGCAATTTAGCCTATAGTATAGGTACTTATTTGAATGCTTCGTCATTAGTACTACAATTTATAACGTTAATTGGCTTTGTAAAGTATTGATAAAATTCTGAGATATAAGCTTATAGTTGTTTTACTAGATACTACTTTATCCTTTTTGATTATAATATTTAAAATTTCTAAACTGAGGGGCTAACTTGTTTACACATAAACAGAATAATAAAATTCCAATCAACTAATTTCAATTATCTATTTTTCCAATTGTTCTTATGATAAAAAAAAGAAAGTATTTTATTGTATAAAAGTGTATGAATTATTTTATGCTCGATGCTATCAACAATTAAATGTGTATCTTTTGTTTTGTTTATTTATGCAGCCAAGCCTAGACTTTTTTTTCATTAGATATAGTATTTATATTTATTATTTACATTTATTTCTATGCTTATGTTTTGGTATTTATGCAAGTATATTATATTATTTTTATGTAGATTCTTTGGTTCCCATAAATATCTTAATTTCGATTCATTTTTGGTTTCATTTAATACTTTCTAATCTCCTCTTAGTCCTTCTAGCACCTGAATAGAGTCAATTTCATTACCGATTTAGACGCAATGATACGCAAAAGTTTCAATCGTAAGTCTATAACATTAATCTTATAATAACTATATCTGCTGAACTAAGCTGTTTCTATCAATGCTAGCTTTGATATCATTCGATACATCATTAACTACGACTTTATTAGTACTATTCAACAATTAACATACCAGACGAGCGGAAACTTTTCTCCATGGTTCTAATTTAAAATTCTGTAAACAAAAACGTTGCCTTATTAACCTAGCCAGGGTAATTTGAACTCACAATTTTGTTACATTGGGTTTAATATTCATTGATCGCAGAGTTACTAGGAGGTTTGATATATAGTATACAGTTCCAAGTAATGTAGGCTCGGCCTAATTCCTAAACGGCTGTGTCAGCCGGTATGAAAGCTGAATAAATGATTTCATTAGTAGAATGTATTATGCTTCGCATAAACCGTTTGCAATCGATATTTAATCCAGCTTAGTTATTTGCTCTTGTGTCTCAATTTATAATTTGGAGACTGAGTAACTATGTATAATACTGCTTTCTGCTTAAACTACTGTATGCAATCATTATCAGATACTACTTTGGTTAGTGTCTGCTTCTTCAAAATATACGTAGCATTACAAGCATAGGCACTGATCCATCTAATCTGTTGTACACCTTAGCCTTTTCGATCATTAATACCCGTCGTGCGTTGGCGTCCACCGCGCCTACCTTATCTCCATCGCTCTTCCGACCACGGGCATAGAGTCTACTATCCATCAGCTGAAAAAACCGCCCACTCAGGTGTTTGTATAACAAACTATTTGTTTTCATCGTTCCAACGACGACTCCGAAACCCCGATGTTTTAACATGCCGCCCCAATTCGGTACCGAAATAACGTGCGGTGTCCCAGATTCGATGCCCCCCTCCCCTGCGGTGCGGTACACGTTCTTCAATTATTGCTACCATTACCAGCCTAAGTGTTTCAACTCAGGGTGTCTTTAAAGTACTTGGAGTCTACTCGCCTGGATCTACATTATTATTTTCTCAGGGTGGAAAAATGTCGGCGTCGGCACAAACGAATATCACCTTTAGGAAGATTACATCAAGCATGACAGTATGACGCGATTTACAAACTAGTGGACGTTGTTCTTGCTGGATGTCCTTTGAAACTCATGTATGAACGCAGTTTTTGTAAGTTACCGATATTTTTATTCATTGTTTTTAGTCAATCAGGTATTCCCATTTCCTCTACAATTACCACATAACCGAGTTTGTCGTATTATTTTGTATTGTAAAAAGTCTAATAATTATTGTCTTTTGCTTTCGCTAAAAAGACATCGGCAAAGCTGTAGTTAACTAAAGTATATAATCGATGCAATGCTAAATTATTGGTAATAACAATGTTAAAACATCTCATACAACGGCAACCAATAATGTAAAACTGCATCAGTCAGTCAGTAAGTCACTGAGGACAAAGCCATTCAATGAATTATAAATTCCAGTTTGACGCCAAGTTCAACGGATTCATCATTCTAATCTGATAAAGAATTGGCTAATCAACATAACAATGGGCTAACCCCGCACGTCCCCTATCCAGTTTCCTGCACGCCGGCCGCCACGTGTGTGCCGCCGTCCGCGCGTTCCGTTATCGTTATAGTCCTATAGTCAACACATTCTATAAGTGTATGGGTGTTGTATATCCAAATATCGGTGGCGGGTGGGGTGAACGACCTCGGCAGCTCACAGGCACCTGCAATCGCGGCGTCTCTGTTGACACAAGCAACCACTGACGCCTCGTGACGCCTCCCAAGTGATAATGAGTGTAGGTGCAATGTACTTGACAGACTAAAATATGAGATGGCAGGCAACAACTACAAGGCTACTGTTGATTCGATCTTTGATGAAAGTTATAACTGATGAGATCATATTCAGCTGCTGACGAGAAAAATCTAAAGATAAATAAAATAAAAATTTAATCTGAATTCAATTTACTAGTTCTAGAGGCATGTTTTAACAGCTTTTGCTTTCTAATGGAAAGTTTTAACGTGAACGAATAACAGTTGTTTTGCGTGGGTCCTATAGATAACAATATCAAGTTACTGCAGAAGGCGATGAATATCTACAACAGTTTATTACAGAACTACAGTTTTCCCGCATAGAATTGAGGGCACGGCCTTGTCCTGCTTTTGAGATTGGCACATTTTTATCTGCTCTTTGAACTACGGCCAAACTCAAATGGCATCAGGATTTGATTGATGGAAGACCGCAGAAACTGCTGACCGAACCCCCAATTGATACTTTGTTAGATTCGCCTCATCTAAATCTGAAAAGGTCTCACTTTAAGGCAAATTATTCTGAAGTGAGTGAGATTATGGGGCTCCCAAGAGAGATTTAAGGAAGATTCAATTATTTTCTCTCCTTTTTATGCTCCTTTAAATTCCTTTATATTGGTTGCAAATGTATTAAAATTTATGCTTATGATCAACTTGCCTTTTATTTTTGGGTGAGAACCTAACTTATTTTCTTTGCAATTACTAATTAGCCTATTACCATCTGCATTACTAAATACTGGTTCTTCGTGGCCAACTGTCTTTTTGTTAATCTAATTTTATTACTATGATAATGTTAAGTGTCATTGCATTGAAGTTGGATATAGTACTAATTTAATTTACGTAGACTAAGCTGGTTAGCGTTTAGCCCATGTTTACTGTGTTGTTGAATTGAGTTATTGTTTGCTTAAGTACAGTCATATTCCCATATACAATCCTAAAATGTCCAGCACACTGCATAAATTATTACTATCGCTCGATACGACATAGTAACTAATGGGTCGTAAATATCACCAACTGCTGAAATAGCTATATATCTATCAATCTACTGGATAATTTACACAACATGTGTTTCCTGTAACTGTGTAGCAGCGCAGGCCGATTGGCCTAAAATTTTCATCGGACGATCAAATAAAACTGACCGAGTGCATTTTGCTTCGTAAGTGAATCACACATGATCCACTTATTTTAATTTAATGAGTGAACACAATACGCTCAATCGCATTTCAGGCACATCTTTTTGTGATACAACAACAAACAGCTGTGCCGCTGGAAAGCTCAGCTCGCGACATCGCATCGTCGAGCAACTTTCCAACTTGCTCGCTATAAATATTCAACGGCTACTCTCCCAGCAGCCGCGGCTCTTACCAGCAGTGATACCCACCTATATACAGTTTGGGCTCAATTTTGACGAACCACTCGCACTTTGTCACAACACCAGTCGGCTCGAAGTTTTGGCTGGCAGCGTTACTAGCGCCTCTGTCTACTTATCCATCACTGCACATCCGCACGATACCGCGAGACACGATTTCACTGTCACAGCACGCGGTGGCTACCGGCCCGCTGGAGTCACAGCACGCACAGCACAGACACGTCAAGAGTTCCGCGGCTATCGCTGCAGTGGAGCAAATCAAGCGATCGCGCGAAGAGAAACCGTCGAGGACCGAAACTACGCGAGGTCGGCGCGACCTCCACGCTCGAGAGCGTGAGAGCCGGCGAAGCCTAACGTTGGCAGGTGAGCTGCGTAAAGTGCAGCAGTAATGCGAAGAGAGCTGAACGAGACGACGCGCGTGGCTTGCCGCCGCCGACTGACGGGGCGCGCCGCGACGAACCTCGGCACACCACCACACGCGTACTCGCGCACACTCGCACCCGTCGCACCACCGCTCACCACACCAACACGGCGACCGCCGCCGTGCTTACACCGACTCTCCGCGCCTCGCCGGACGAAAGGTCCGCTGATATTTTAAACATTCATACACCGAATTTGACTTTAAAATCTAACCAAGTCCGTTGAAGATTCGAGCCTGTCCAACCAGCTAGTATACCTATTTACCAGAATATAAAAGTAGAGCCGCTTCTCTGAACGCATTGGCGCAGTGAATGGACGACGTGTTTCGAGTAGACACCGAGAACGAGAACGCATGCGCCACGCACACTCCTATAAAGCTTTGGTGTGGCTACTGAAAATTCACATGTACTTGTGGCGGCGATACGCCAGAAACGTGGCTGAAAATTTCTGAAAAAAAAAAAAAGAAACCTATAGTCTATAAACTGAAAAATGAATTAAACACTTTTGTGGAAATATTTAAAATGATTTATATAATTCTGAAAAATCGGTAAATGGAAGTATAATGGAATGTCTCGATTGAATCTGTTACCGTCTTAGTAAACATTTTAAGGTTATCGAAACGCTTTAGCAACGATGCTACAAATTGCGCAAATAGATGTTCCAATGAACTCGTTTAATAATAGCTAGCGTATGTGGTGAAGACGTCACTAGAAGAAATACCTAATAGTCGAGTAGTGAGTACAAGAAGCGCGACACGAGCGGGCACGGCTTTGGCTGGCTCAAGGTTACAACATACACTGTCATACTCATATATCGTATTGTAACACTTTACGAAAAAATTCGTCAGGAAAATGACGCCAATATGAATTAAATTGATAGTACAAACCCTAGTTCAACGTTCTCCATATATTAAGCGTCTCTATTAATACTCGTCGATATCAAAATAAAATCAGCTACGAGTGCCAACGTACGATGATTACGTAATAACAATTTATGACATCCCCCAACTTTGCAGCAAATATTTGCAGTCCAAAACGTTGTTGATAAATTGGACCATAAATATGGCGTACATATTAAATTGACTGTAATTAGGAATGACATTGAAATAATGAACGATGTGCAAAAAGAGAAGCTCTCATATCATCGCCCCAAGCCGTCACGCAACATCAACAGCGGCAAAAATAAATCTTAGCATATCTTACGGAGGATGAAATTAAAATAAACTGTATAAGCTTCTTGTACGCCAAAAATAATATTGTAAAGTGATATTGAGTGTTTGAGAACAGCCTCGAGTTTGTCCTCAGATGCAAGACTGCTGTACTTTGGAGCGGAAATATCTCCAGTCACTTGATGCAATATCGTAGAGCTGTTCGAGTTTGTTGACGACTCTGATCTCTCGAATAAATAATTACGTCACCGCAAGAACATTATTAGTTCATTCTGCATGTTTTACCGCAACCACAATGGTCTCTGACGAATTCTTTATACTTAATACCGATCTCTTCTTCTCGGTTCTAACATCAAACCTCTTGCGTTGCTACCACAAAAAAGCTGACGCCCACATAATCTAGTCATAGAAGTCCAAGGAAGTTCTGCGTATTTCTAATTGTTGAAGTCACTCATTTCGATTTTTGCGCTCCTTTCTGGCCATAGACATATATATTAAGGACAGGCCTAATGACAGGTTAAAACGTCGGTTCAAAGTTGGAGCCAATTTCGCAGATTGGCATCCACTAGCGCTTAGTCTGTGATGGAAGTTAGAAGACATCGGTCGAATGTCACAAACAAAATATGCCAAGTTGTATTGTGAAGGGTTGCACAATCTATACTCAAAAGTGCAGTAAAAAGAAAGACCAAATTTCTTACCTCAAGTAATTCAATATTTTCAATATTACACTCTGTTTTGTAACAAAATAATCGAATTTTTATTTGGAATAATCATTGTAAACATAAACACTGACGGACATAATGGCAGCGATAGGCACCTAATTTTGTCAACTGGTCGTAGTTCACGCGAAATCTAATAGATGACCCTGACTTTTCCCACGCCATTTTGACAAAATAAAATGTTCCTTCGGGCATATCCTGATATATAAATCTATGTTTCTGGCACAATTCCTGTAATTTTTTTGTTTTCTGTGAGTTTTGAATCAGTTAATGTCATTAGTAATTTGATTAATGCAATCGCAGCGATTCCTCGTTGCGATTATGCAAAAGCCGCTAAGCAACCACCGAAACGAAAACAGCGGCAAACGTCGAAGCTGGAGATGGCACAACCTGTAACAGGCGTATCATCACGACCCAGCGCTAAGACGGATAAAGATGGTTTCACTAAGGTAGAGCGCAAGCAGAAACCGACTAACCGCAACCAGTGCGGTACCGGAGCAACCAGTGCTAACCATCTGTTGCATCCCGCTGAGCCGACGACTTTACTGTATGTGTCGCGGCTGCATTTTACAACTAAGGAAAGAAGACTTAGTGCAGTTCATGCTGGTGACGACAAAGCTCAACTTGACCAACCTAGCCGTCTTCACTCAGGAGGATTTTTGGCCTAGAGGTGTAATATACCGCAAGTTCCGAGGAAGGTTACGTGACACCTCCAGCCAGCTCAGCACGCCGACTATAAGTGCCCAATGAAATTTAGTTTTAGTATAATAAAATATGTATGTTAGTCTTTAAGGTATTTATAATATGGACCTATGTTTATTTTATAAGCTTGTTGCCTGAAATAAATGGTTATTATTATTATTATTAGTTTTACATAATCAAAGTCCTAAGAAGCCAGTGTCAGATTCTATAATTATAAATAATTGCATTATTGGTAATAATTTTTATACACAAGGTCAGGACATACTACCATTCCATACCTACCCGCCACCATACCATACCAGACCATATTTATTCTTCGAATCACTGCATTAAACAAATTATTTTCGAATCTATAATTATTTCTGTGTAGATACTTAGCTCTATTTAAATTATATTTAAGAATTATTCAGAACCTCAAAATTTGCTGGCTTCATAAAGGCGGCTCTTTATCGATTACTGAGTCTAGACTTGACTTATGCTTCGGTCTGGAGCTGATATTGTCAAGTGTTTGAAGTAGTACAATATGGAATTTTCAACCAATTTCGAACCATAGCGCACGAACGTAAAGGCCTTCACTTAGTTATACTACCTATTTTCCTGATAGTATCAGCTGCACCTATACAGATTGAGTTATGCACAAAGGATGCAAGGATTCATACACACACGAGAGATGAATAACAATGTTGACGACCTACGTGGTTAAATCCATTGGATTATCCGATAGTAATATATCTCTACATCCTGTCTCTACATATTGCTTTAATCGTCTGCAGGATCAATGATAAATATATCAGAAGTTCTATAACGAATACTTCTATTGGCTTTCAATGATCATTGCTTTTGAATGAAACATCCACAGGCAGATTTTCGATTATTATTAATAAAATAATTCTCTTTCCAAGCATGTTTGAGAAAAGTAACATTACTCTAGAAACAACAAATGTAAACAGTATTGAAAAGTTCATGTATTAAAAAAAGTAAGTTTACTTAACTACCTAGTTAGAAAATATAACGCTCAATATTTGAAACATTTTCATTAGTCTATATTGTATTTTTATGAGCTTTTAAAATTTCTAAATTTTATTTATAGAACATGCACATCACGCAGTTCCAGAAATATCACAATTCTGCTCAAGACACGCAAGGGAGACAAGGACGACCCTGTTCAATGGAGGTGGTCGCCCGCCATGCCATTTGCCACTTCCGCCGGCGCCCAAGCCATTGCCAACATCACGATACAAAACTAAAGAATAAAACTGATCGTGCCGGCAACGTTTAAAAGGATTGCACGATATTCGCAGAACAGACCTAAAATTGACAGTGTGTACTGGCGAATAATTCAGACAAGGTTTTTTCAATCTATGAACAACATAAAAGTGATATATAGAAAAGGTAACAGCATGAACATCTAAGTATCTATTCTCTGGATTTACCTTAAAAGTTAAAGGGTTTTTCCCGTCGTTTGCCTCGTCATCACATCACAGTACGATATTAAAAGATATTTATAAACATTGTGCGATCAAAAACTACTATTGTCAACCTTTTTAACTTTTAAAAAAATTCAAAATAAAACAACGCAGTTTCCCCAAATATTTTGGCACTTGGCTAATTCGATGCGGCCATGTTTTGACAGCACCAACGTATAATCGGCAGAGCATAAGATCTCTCATTTATAAAAAGAACTGATTTGAATTAAGTGAAGGATCGTGAAATTTACATAAATGTAAAATTATAAAATTATAAATCCTACTTTTAAAGTATTTGGAGTTGTTTTGGATATAGAAATACGAAATTAAAACAAATTGCGAAAATTCAAATTTAGACATGATGTACGAGTATATGATACAAGATAGTAAAACAAATTAAAAAAGCGGAATCAAAGAAGCGTTGATGATTCGCGAAGGTGGGATGCTCCGGCGCAGGATTCCAACATCTTCAACCCGTCTGATTAGTCCGAGCAGTGACAGCTCGAGGAAATGCAATTATTTCTCTCTCATTTTCACTTGAAGATGTCACTTAATGTCAATTATTTCGTTTTACTTTCCAGCTCTTTTATCATGACAGTAAAATAAAAATGTATGAAATATATTCGCAAGGAAAATATAAAAAAATCTCACATTTTTTTACTATACGTAGTAGAGTTACGAAAATTGTACTTATTATGTAACTACATTATGACGTTGATTACTTTTTACAATGCACACTTTGTAATTTTATATACTCAGTAATTACAATAATTTACATAACCTCACTTGACTTGTATTAAAAGTGCTATATGAATGAACAGCCTATCCCTACATATAATAAATGTGTAATTCTGGCGCGCTACGGAACATACACATAATATGCAATAAAATACTTTGATTTGAGTGTACGACAAGTAGAAAAACATGATGATTATGATCAGAACAGTCAGATATATACAAAACAAGACAAGATACCGTTTGGTTTTTCATCCTATCTCAACCATAACTATAACAAAGTTGTCGTTACTCTGACCAAGTTTTATATCGCCTATTCATAGCAGATTTATGCGAGATACATATCGGTCTGTGTGGTCCGTAACGAGTTACATCTGATCGTGTAATTGAATGCGCAATTCTGTTTTATAGAACTTGTGTCTTTTGTGATGCCGACGCAGCAAAGGCTGGGTGATTGGCTGAACAAATCTTTACAATACAATGCGACATAAACGGTTGTAAGGATGAATTCATACACAACGCGATATCGTATCAAAACACTGGGCTGGAAAATCTCTAAAGTGGTGATGAAAAAAGAAAAACGCTAATACCCAGCAATCATGCACCTGGAAGCCCTATTACTTAGAAAATTAATTATTGTTTTATTTTTGCACCTACTATATCCATTAGAGAATTCGTTTGTTTAGTATCTTGTCTTTATAAGAATTTTTTTTCTGAGGGTCTGTACTTATGCGAATAAACGAAAAAAAAACAGTTTCTTTTGCACCGCGTTCTACAAGCAAATATTAACATAGTACAATGTACTATACTTTTATTCGATACCTACTTAACTACGTAATTAATTAGAAAGTTATAACATGCGAATTCTAATCTTTAACTCCAAGTAGGTACCTAAGTACGTAGCTTCTTAAATTCATTTCATGCTTTATATTTGCTTCATAGACGATTTCGAAATAAGACTTTCTGATTATAGTTTTGTCATCACGTCGTGTCATTGTATATGCCACCTTAGAAACAAAATAGCGTTTGTATGTTATTCTGTCGGACTACATGTTAAGGTGTGTTCTTGTAAGATTTGAATGGGACATTACGTTTTGCGCTAACATAAAACGCGGAGAAATAGTCGTAACTGAACAAAGATGTGTTGGAAATGTCCTTAGTAGGTACAGAAGTGGAATAGGAAACTGGTACATTTGCATACCGTAGAGTAAATCGAACATGCAATTGATAAGTACAAATGGTTTTAATGAATGTTTCAATTTTATTATTTTCACAGGCGTATTTTTTTGTGTTGTGGAATTATTTAACGATAACTCATATAATTGCTGTATAGAAAGATTATGCAGTGTGTTTAACTTCTTAGACAAAGATTTATTACCATATAAAATCAGTCTACTCAGTTTGCGTATCAGAAAACATTGAATCTGAAAATTTAGGGCTGGAAGATATGAAAATTATTATTTCATCGCTCATCTTCCATGCCCAAAAAGTATCGGATAACCGGTCAAAGGTATAGGCATCTCTCAATTGAGAACGTTTAGTGAGTCAATGACCTAACTCCGCTTGCCGATTGGGATATTTCATAAACGCACCCATCAAAACTACCTCAGGGGTCTGACTCATAAGTCTCGTATTTGATATTAAACAAGCATGTTTCATGTTGTTTTTTTTTTGTTTTAAAAATATCTCAGGCAGAACTTCTTAGATTTAAGGATTTGTACACGTTACTTAAAGATCATCAGGTGATCCGACAGAGAACCTAGGTCACCAGAATGGTTCATTCAGCAAACCAAAGATTGGTTGGCAGTTATAATATGCCGCTGAACCGATAACCGTTGGGGTCGACGTATCCTTGAGTGGAGATTGAGACTTGGCAAACGGTAAGTACGTTCTGCGACTTAGGTTGAGCGAAGGTGTGTACCTTTGAGGGGTTTATCAGCGCACGCAGTGGATACAGATTCATAATGATGACACGTTGAAGGTTATATCTTCGCAATTTTTCTTGCCCATATTCATACCACAGATAATTAATACTAAACTCATATATTTATGACATCGTTAGAAGATCGGTATCTTCTAGGCAGGCATGCACCACTGTAGGCCACGTCAACACTTATCATCAGGTGAAACTGTGGTGAAATGCTACGCCTAGAAATTATAAAAAAAGGCTTGTTGTACTTGTGACCCTTCAAGTAAATTGTTCAAAACTAAATATACATTTCTTCTTCCACCTGCTTCATATCCAATTTCTTTAGGTATTTTTATAATATGCCATGACTGTGGTGGTAGTAATAGTAAGCATTATACTTGCCTAGTGCCTATATTATTATTATAATATTATCATAAAGTTCCAAGTGCCAAGTGCCAAATTGTATAAGGTCTTATGGGACGTAAACATAACGTGGCCATCCAATTAATATTTCGATCATACCTTACGTGAGTGCCTCCTCTTGTAATTACGATTAAATTGAGCGATGAAGTTGTAATTAAGGCCCCGGAGAGATTAGTTTTCTTCGTACAAATGTAAAAAGAGTAATGGCTCGTGTAAGGAATAGTCGTTGAATGATAAAAAATAAAAATACCTATACATATTATATAGCACTGGGGAAGAAAGTCACATGAGGTACCTTAATTTTATACCTAGCAATCTGATGCAGCAGCACAATTAGCAGAAATTGGTAGTAAGTTTATAAATCTAGTTTGTGTCATTGGCGTTTGTATCTATTGCGCTAATAAAATAACTGATTTTTTCAAAACTGGTAGGCATATAAAAGCTTAAAATCGTCGCAACCATCCTAAATGCACTAAAATAACTTTTATCATCACACAAGTAGCTGCTGGTTGAATGATAATCCTATTAATAAAGATTTATCAACACCCTAATCAAATTGTCTTATCCCGCGACCGCGGGCTTTTACCTCAAGGGACCGCTGCAAGCCACTGTTTGCTCAATCAGGCAATAAATTACCAACTAAACGGATTGCAGGTAGTTACACAAATTACAGGCTGCGTTTTATCTAGGTACGTAATTAACACCTGCGTTATGTAGACAGAAGTTTAGCTAGCCCACCGCTTAACAAGCATCGATTTGAATCGCGCTATACAACCCACTTCGCTTCCTACGTGCCTAAAAGCATCTACTGAACTTAAATGTTAAATTCCGCATTTATTTGTTTCTTGGCGAATGATTTCGGTGCTCATGAGCTTCGGTGATAATGAGCTCAACTCATTGGCTAAAATGAAAGATGCCACGGCAGCATTTTGCCTATAACACGAATTGACTAAGAAGTAGATTGCCTAACCGTCAATGTATTTGATTAAGCTTTGTGTTTGCCTAGATATCTGATCTTTACAAATCAAAATTTCGTAACAATAAAGTCTGAAGCTGTGTTCGGTGCAAAAGCATAAAAAATATAATTTGGGGTTTATGATTTATTGGCTCACTTTGTTCGCCGGGAACTAAACACTTTTATTTTCAGATATTTATGACGTAGCGCGAATGTCTTCGAACCTTGCAATCGGATAAAAATCATAAATTCATAATTAATGCCGTGAACGTGAGTTTTATAAGAAGAGACCAGGCAGATATTTTAAGACATGACGACGCAATAGGTGAAGGGTCTGTAGCTGAGATCTTATGCCTTTACATGTAAATGCATGACATGCATTTTACAACAGACATTCATCACTGTAAATTCTGTGACAAAAAAAATAGATTAAATAAAAATTCTGATTCTGATTGATATCAGTTCTTCTTCTTTTTCTCGTGTAGGCAAATGGTCAGCCTTACTGATTGAATTTTTAGACCGCCTAAAGGCTTCTGACTTGTCTTAGACTTGGCTTGACCAGCTCTAGAATAGAAGACGCAAATCAATGCCAGAAAAAAAAAACAAAATATGTTGTCCATCCAGGACATTAACATCACTGCCACCACTACTAGCGTTACTTTGCGAAATTAAATAACTATTTTTCATACTTAGATTTACCTCTTGTTTATCGATGTGCCTAACCTAAAATAACAACAATTTTTGTTATCCTTTATTCTTCATATTGTATGAGGAACTTTTTAAAAATTTTCACAAAATATTGTAAATCATAAAACACAATAAAAGCGAAAAATAAACAAAGACCAATGTTTACGATGAAGGAACAAAAAGATGCATCAAGGTTAATATGGACATCTTTTGTGAATTAATAACTAACGTGACGACAGCCAAACAAACTAACAAAAAGAAAAGTCTTATACAATTTTCGTCACGGACGTAGCGTAGGTAGTTCTAATAGGTACATATTTCGGGTTTTACAAACTTATGTACATGTATTTCTCATTATGATTATCATCAGGGACAAGACCGCCCATTGTATCACTTAGTTCATAATGTTTCCTTTGTACTTGCATATTTATTTGATGGAACAGTAAAGAGTTCTCTACAGACTTTTTTTTTCTTATATTTTGGCTCCACACATAGTGTATTTAGCCAGTGTCAAGTATTATATTTTCATCGTGTTATAAAATATTTCACGCAAAGTCATGTCCTAGTCATAGTCATAAGTCCAGTCTAAGTCAGGTAGTCATAGTCCAGTCTAAGTCATGCTCCGGCAAAGTGGTGGCAACTTTACTAGAGAGTGCTTTATGGAGTTTTGGAAGCAACACGAAAAGTCACGTTTCACCACATTATATCACTTGCCCTCACTCATGCTCGTAATTCAGCACTTAATGCATAAAACGCCACCAACTTTAAACATTAACACTGGAAAAAGCACAAGTTTTGAAAAATAATACAATGCAACGATGTGAACTTTTCCGCGTTCCCGCCAAAAATCCTCTACAGACTTAATAACAGATTATTGTGTAAAGACGACATTTGACTTTTAAAAGTACTATATATAGCCTATTTGTAATAAAACACTGAGTTTGAGTTTGAAAATTAAAATTAGAATCACGAGCGGGAATTGAACCCGCATCCATCCATCCCTCAAACCGAGATATGCTTAAGCTATCGTGAGAAGTGGTCTCATGTCACAACTTTTCCTTCACCTTTTACAACCAACTTACAGGGTTGGCTGAGCAGGCGATACTGCAGCTACAAAAATCATAAATAACTTCATCAGCCTGAAGTTCCACTGCTGAACAATTTCCCCCATATCACAGTTCGCTACTTTGAGCGGCTGCTTGGTCTGAATCTATCAGCTCGCCATAGTTTTGGCTAGGGCATCGGTTGGCCTAGTGTCAGCCTATGTTGTGTCTCCCGGCTCATGGCTCCTACTCGAGAACCTTTCATATCCATCGGTCACTTGTCAGTTCTGCGGGCGATGTAGCGAGCCCATTGCCACTTCAACTTACATAAATAAGTATACTAAATAATAAACTGCTTTGTTCCATTTCTGGAGTGGCTGTTTTGCAATTCCTTTTCTTTTCATCAGCTTTGTTCCACATGTGGGGAATGGGGATAGAGCTAAACAAAAATGTAGGATATACCTTTCACCAGCGCTAAAAAAATACAGGTATACTGTTTACTTTGTTATAAATATTGTTACGTATTTAATTACAAGGTGTATCTGTTAAACGTAGCATTTCAAATTAATAGTTGTTGCCGTTAATGCGTAGACTCGCGTATCAGTTGCGCGGGCGCAAGTAGGATTTCCTTTTTAGACCGCGCTCGCTCTCGTCCATCATTGGGTCAGTATGCGAGCGATTGAGCGGCTGATGCTTCCTACAACTCTTCAATGAGCTTTGGTGCTGTCAGAATTGTGTTAAAATGTCTGTAAATTGGTTTTAGCTAGGACCGCTAAGCGAATTTGGTCAATAAGTATCAGATAGTTTTTTAAATTATTCAGATGTGGCTGGCATGTGATTGAAGAATCCATTGTAGAGGCTGTTACGAAATTGAAGATTATTTCCCCTATCACAATTAAGTTATTGGTAGAACATGTGATATTTTAATCAATGAAGAAGATGCTTGAAAGACTTTTTAAACGGTTTACTTATATTAGTATTTATACTAGTACTTAATAATAAATTTGTATGAAATATAGAATGTTAGCTGATTTTGTTTGTGAACAAAAGTTATAAATAAAAACTTTGATCAATCTTATGAATAATTATTATTATAGCTGGTTTTGCATCGAAGCTAACCAACCTAATGAAGTTGTTTGTCACGCTGGAATTAAAATGACAAATTAGGGTGTGCGGTGCGCAACAGAGTTGCTAACCTTTGGCTCTTTATATCATTGATGTAGCCAAATTTCGTGAATATTCATAATGTATTATTTTTTCGCAGGTTTAGTTATTTAATAAATTAGACTTTACCGTGTCTCAGCGCGGATTGATTGTTAGGATTAATTTTAGTATAGGTAGGTACTTACATTGTTTTCCAAAATTATATTTTAAAACGTACTGTTAAAGTATATAGATAAGTAATAGATATACTTAGTAGAATTGATAGGCAACGAAAAGAGAAGCACTTACATTACCAACAAAAATTGATAGACATAAAACTCAGAAAAAATTATAATTATGAATTTATACGGTACTTTATAAGTACGTCAAAAAAAAATAGGAAAATGTCCCGTGGTCAAATGTTAGCCCGTCACTGATAAAAAAATTGTCTCCCATGAAGGAAATGTAGGTAAATATTAAAAAAAAATTACTTGGAAGACATTCAAAGCCAACGAAGGATTTCTTAGAGTATGTATTAGTATAAAATATTCTACTAGGAGTCACTACAAAACGGGTTACCGTAAACCGACCATTACATACAACGCGTATTTATAATGTAATAAACTGGACATTTACCTAATTAACGTAGTAATTTAACGTACGGAAGGCGGCGTACTCAACATACTAGTATTCTAATAACACCAATAAAGTTTAAGTGTCTGATATGGAGTAGGAGCAGCCGGTTAGATAAACTAAAGGTTGTACCTGTTTGTAGCTGCCACAAGTGTTGTGCTTTAGGTACCTTTGCATCAAAAAATCGAGATGGTAAAGTTGTGAAGAATGTCTTAAATGTGTAGGTATGTCTTACCTACTTACTTATACACTACTGCTACTTATATATTCAATTACTTCATCCAAAGCGGAGACGAACTATGCGTTAGCTTTGTTTTAACTGAGCGCAAACGAAAAGATCATTGGCTGTAATTATGTTACAAGTTACAGTCCATTAAAATAACTTTAAAAATAAAATAATTTTTTTGTTTGACATCTAGATACGTTGTTTTGCCTAAATATAAAGCGTAGCCTTTCGTAATTAAATTCACCAGCTCTACCCAATCTAACATGAGCAAGCAAGACAAAATATAAGAACGCGACCTAGAGAGGTGAACAAACG
The DNA here is from genome assembly GCA_963580505.1 of Ennomos erosarius. Classification (NCBI taxonomy): domain Eukaryota; kingdom Metazoa; phylum Arthropoda; class Insecta; order Lepidoptera; family Geometridae; genus Ennomos; species Ennomos erosarius. The sequence continues at coordinate 5,639,051 of OY756981.1, read as the reverse complement.
GCCGATATGGCAAGCTCAGTTCAACCCAAATTTTTGACCTGATTCAATGTAAAAACGAACCGAGGTGGGCTAACGACCCGGCCTGACGTAATATCGGATAGAGAAATAAAACAAGACTCGGAATGCAGCCAGTTTTAAGGCTTTCTTTTATCCGATAACATAACGGGAACTATGGACTAGTAAGGCAAACAAACATAAATAAGTATAAATGACGGCCAACTATGTACTCGTATATACTCGATTTCGTTTATGAATACGTACCTATGTAGGCGTTGCCTTGGTGCCCTAAATTTAAGGGTTACGTACGAATAGTGACACTGCTCGCATAATTGACATATGCTTAAATGGCGTGGCTCAAAGCCAAAAAACACAAATAAAGGTGACAACCGGCATTAGACCAAAATACCCTATTATAAATACAAGCCCAACAAATGCTAGAAGCCTATTTAGATCAAGGTGTCGATTTCAATAGAATTGAAACAATCAGCCACGTAACGCAAGGTGAAAAGGTTTTTGGAATCAAGGATGTTAGGTGTTATTTTACGCAAATGTTTATGATTGTAAGGGCTCCTAAGTTACAGATTTTCCTTTGATGTCAAAGTGTTTGTATAAAGGAATGAGCCTATTGTGCCGTGGCTTTGGGCAGTACCTAAAAGTAATTTTCTGGTACAAATATAACTTTCAAGGTGTTTTTCATTATGATGTGTGAAGTTATTGTTGTTAAACACAATAACAGCTTGTGTAAGTACAAAATTTTCCATATACTTGGAAATCTCATAGGACGCGATTATTGCGCTCGTTTCTTCCACGAACCTGCAACATGTGGGATGATCTTCCTCCTGAGGTTATTCCGCTTAACTACAGTATGGGGAGCTTCAAGAAAAGTGTTAAAAGAGTCCTCTCTGAGGGTAGGCAACGCACCGGCAATGCCCTTGGTATTGCAGATGTCCATAGGCGGCGGTGACCACTTACCATCAGGTGGGCCGCCTGGTTGTTTGTCACTCATCTATATTTACAACTAGGTACTTTTCTTGAGTAGTTACTTTCTCGCCATATGTGTAACGAAGGTTTTAAGGGTTCTTCATGTTATGTTATTAGAAACTTCAGGACTCATAATATTTTTCTAGTGTAACAAATCTTAACATTTCAATATAATTTATAGTGACTGTCTTTTGTGCGGAATAAATAGTCCTATTAAAACTTTACTGCTTCAACAAAAAACAGAGATTAGTTAAAATGAGTTTTTGCACTTGGAGACGCAATACTGAAAGTCCTGAAACCCTTTTGCTCTTCAAACTTTTACGAGTATTTACTAAAACTGCTCAACAGATTTTCTTTAAATTATAATTGAAAATTTCATCCAGATGGTTTAAATTATTTCTAACAGTTTCGGCGGGCCGTTTAATAATGTAATTTTACATCAGATGATATAATATTTGATCTTGAAAATAAGTTAAAAAAGGTCTAAATAGTTATTTCATATATCATAACATATGTAGCTCATATTTTACTCCTTTTAATACACACCTATGACAGGTAAAGATATAGAGAACCAAGATTTCGAATAAGAAAGTAGATGAAGAATTTAGATAGGTAATATTAGGTTCAGGTTTCAAACTGGAAGACGCAGCGTAGGCCGGCCCCCCACTAGGTGGACCGACGACCTGGTCAGAACATGGGCAGCCGATGGATGCAAGAGGCAATCAAAGCCGCACTCAACTTGGATTTGTTTTTTATCGAAATAGCTTTAGAGAATATCTAAAACGCTCAAAAAGAGGGTTACGGACACCATCATAGACGCTCATTAAAAATATTAAGAATCATAAAAAAATGAAGAACAATGAACTGTTTTCTAAGCAATGACGTAATAATAGATTTGTAGAGAAAAATAAAAATAAGTATACGTCTATTTTATACAAAAGGAACTTAAGTTATACTGTCAAGTTATGTGGCTCCGCACGACAAAAACTCGATGCTTAATGTGCTGAACTTTTTGCGATAATCATAATTTGTTTCGCTGTTTGTTTACCCCATGTTTGTATGAAGCTTCAAGACGCACATATTAAAAAACGGGAACATTATTCACGTCAAATTTATAGACCGTTCGCCTTTCGGAGAAACTCTTTGATATTCTTTAAGCCAAACATGTATGTTTCATGCTTTAGTTAGCCGCGCGTTGCTCAGAGTTATTCGCAGTGCTAATAATGATTCGCATAAACCAACTCATATTGAAAGTGCAAGCAGTCTACGAAATTCATTCCTTCCAGTTACGACTGGGCCACTGAACATACCGCATTCTAAAACGACTTTAATACCACGTCCACAACATGTAAAACCTACCTTGTTGAGCGAAGGTTTGAGGTGAATTTTATCTGAACTTATGAGCAGTTAATTTTTTTAAATGTGCTGTGGTCACTATTTATAGATGCGAGTAGCAAAACCTGCGTGGCAGGATAATGAAAGGAGCCCACATGGATTATTGCAAGTTACAACGAACGACTTACTGAAGACAAGAAAACACTTGGAGAGAACCGAAATACTTAGGTTAAAATAAGTGTACTCTCTTTATATGACTGTATAAGCCTAGGTATACTAATTGGTACCTAATTAAATTATGTAAGTTGGTACCTACCTAATACTATTTTTAAATAGTCGAAAAAAGTTTTGCTTTACGAATTTCCTAGTACGTTGCTTGAACTGAACTTTTGTGCTTTGAATATGTAACTGAAATTGTATGAATTTTGTGTAATGCTGACCGATAAGCATCAGCACCAAATAGTGATAGGAATTAGAATGTCATTGAATATAGTACCTAGTTATATGTGTCGACAAATTGACACCTATAATTAGGTACTAAATATCTAAACAGGTAGAATTCGATTATGATTTTGATTTCTTAAATTTTCAAAGTTTCAAGCCCCTATACCTACTTTGTGTATATTTAAAATTGACAAAATGGTTTACTTTTAGTGAGACCGTCAATAAAAATATTAGTGCCACACAAGAAAATTGCATGTTTAAAAAATAATCTTTAGGTGCAGTGTGTGTACCTATCACCTACAACAGTGGAAGATTTTTGAAACTGATGCATTTGATGGTATTGTACAAAGACATAATTATTCTGTGAATATCGCTTTATTCTGTGGCAAGGGCAAAACTCCAAATTGCCAGTGCAAAGGTAATCAACCGTATATCGGTCACCGACTTCGCATTCACCTTGAAGTACATATAAACGCTACGTTTAAATGCTAATTCTGATTTCGATGTAACGGTAAGTATCTAGGTTATGTATACGTGTAAATCAGCGTTTATAAACTAAACAAGCATTGCAATATTCAGCAATTAAAGGTTTTAATCTTTTATAGGAACAGTTTGAATACCTAAGTACTACTTTTAATGTTCCACTTGAATTCACCAAGAATGTGCAGGTATCACAAAAGGTTCATAGGTAGTGTAGCTAGTAGTATTTAGTAGTCGTTGTTACTATTCGTAGTTGGTTAAAGAATAAAAAAAATATTTCACGTAACTTTGTTTTAATATATTTGTTGTAGTATAAACTTCTCAATCTTCCATCTAAGATCACCAAATTATATTAATTTGTAACTCTGTTTAGGTTTTTCTAAGTTAGTAACAATTTTATAATTGATGTCATCAAACCGATTTGATTGCTGCTAAGCAAGGTGACACACATCTATGTTATTACTTTTAAATAATAATGTAGAGCAGATTACAACATTTCCTAAAAGAATCTGTTTTGTTATGCACGTGATCAATTTTACATAGCTTACTTCTATATAAGCACTGGCTAGCTGGAGTACATACATACAATTTCCAACAGTCCAGAAATTGGCATTCACGCCAACTTTTTGTTCTACTTTTAGCAAGACTACCACAACCAGAATGTGCCATAACTCGACGCGAATGTGGCCCTCCTAGGACGATGTTTCTGGGAAATTTGCAAAATATGCACTGATACTTTACGTGACTCCTTCGTGATTTTTTGTAAATCTTACATCAATCAGGTTGATCGTTCATGAAATTATACATTAGTACGTCTGCTAATGGGTAGGCGTAGATTCCATGCTATGTTACATTAGGATGAATGGTAGTCATATTTTATTGCTTCGCTCACGCAATATCATTTCTGTGTTATATTCTAAGACTAAAGACCTTCAATTTTGTTGTATGGACACGAAAACTTGTTTGAATAGACGCAGATTTACCAGGACTTTTTTTCAAGAGTTCATCTTTGTATTTATGTTTGTCTTTTGTAGGTCTAGTCTAATATAAGATGCGAGAAAATTAATGTGGAAAAAAATCAAGTTTGTGGTGCCACACTTAACATTTGCCGGCAGCTATGATGATTAAAATCAGTCAGACAAACAACTCGACTATATAAAAAAATAGATTAAACGCTCAGTAAGGATCTGTTGTTCAGTGTTTAAGACAGATTCAGTCGAGTCCATAAATTTTGGCAATTCCTCCAACCGGTGTCTTGAAAAGCTTGGTTAGCTGTTCTTAGCCAATAGGAAAAATATAAGCAACACTCGTTTGGCGGTGGTTACGACTTGGATGGCTACTACAAAAAGTGGTATTCAATATTGAGCGCTAACGTAGTTTTATTTTATTTGGAGCGGTCTCGGCTGTTATCGTAAGAAGTCGGCCAAGACAGACGCCTTCGGGCGTGGACTAAGATTTCTGGGGCTGGCATGATGACTACTATTAAAAATGAACAAGTAAATATTAAAAATGAATGCAATAATTGAAAAAATAAGCAAAATCGGTAAATAAATCACGGAGTAATAAGCTTTTAAAGTTTCTACAGGAGGCAGCTCCAGTCCCTTTCTCGCGAAACAGAGCGCCCCCACAGTTACTATGAAAAATCTACTGGTGACGTCACATGCCAAAGAGATTGTATGAAAAGCCACCACAGCTTAGTAATGAGGCACTATAACGACCTTCCTCTGACGTCACTGGCCGTTTGAGCTATCTCTATCTATTCCGGTTTTTAAAATGCTTGTAACTTGGTCATTTTTTGAGATATTTAATTTTTGTTTTCACAAATGTTTATCTTTTGAGGAAGATAATTAATTTATCAAAAAAAATGTCATCATTCCTAATGGACTCTTTACTTTGCAGAGCATTGAAATTTTATTCTATATCTTTCATCAACACATTTATTACACAGGGAACCCAGAAATGATCCACTTTATCATCATTATTGTATTGTGGACCGACGCAGGCGGGCAACACGACAATTGCGATATCCGACGCGCCGTCTGTCGCAGCAATTGCGCCTGCGCACCAAATTGCACCCAGACGTGCGACTGCTCGTAAAACTGCATCTATGACCTCATCCTATTTGGATGGCGGGGTCAAAACGCTTAGTTTCAGGTTCAATAGGTGACTGTAGCCGGCATGGCGACAGGGTCGTGTTATTTGCAGCAGATGCTATAGATAAGCGATTTAGAGACTTATTTTTTCCTGTAGGTCAGTACAGAGTATATAAAAAAGCGTTAATTTTTGTAATGCTCTGTGATGTACAGTCTTTGTAGAGCACACAGACTACATGACAGTGAATGAATGTGAAAAAGACTAAAAAGTTACAAAACCAACAAACAGTGATTCAACAATAAAAAAGACGTGTCTCTAAAACCTTTGCACACATTATTCGTAAACAAACGAAACAAACAAATTACTATAATGATTCCAAACACTGAATCAAAAGTGATTCGTGACAAAAAACTATCAATTTGGGCAGCAATTAAGAATGACTGTAAAGTCCTCATCAAGGGCGGCCGTTGACCCATAATTATAGCCCCTGTTCAATAGAGCCTCAGCTTTGAATTATGAACGAAGGTGGTGGTGAATGGACATAGGTAAACGAACAAAATTGGTTTGAACCACGTAAGTATAACAGTATCGATTTCACCTAGGCCTGTAACTAAGTACTGAAATGCTTTTCTGTGCGTGGGGTATTCTGTGTATACTTATGTATATAATTTTATGCTTATTTATAATTTTGTTGCTACGCCAATCCGCATCGCACCAGTTAACCTGCGTGTTCAAAAAAATCTGTTTTTGATTATTACAGATTAGGACCGCAAGTGTCACGCTCAATTATCCAAATAAAAATTGTACCAACTGACTTTTTTATTCGATGACCAATAAATCAAAAGAGATAGAACTTATATATCACAACAGGTACGATGTCCTAAAGACTTCTAAAGCGGCGACATTGAAGCATTACCTCATATTTGTATGTGGACGACCTCTTTATCGGTCATCATGGACGTACCGTGCATTTATTATTTAAATTCGAACCGTCTGTGACTAACTGCCAGTAAGTGGACGTGACTTGTACGCCTGTTCAGTCTTACTTGACACTTACAATTTCTGTAGGTTTTATATAACAATCGTCATCACCATTATCAGCCTGAAGACGTCCACTGCTGAACATAGGCCAGGGAGCGCCACTTTGAGCGCCTGCTTGCATTTTGCATTCACGGTCTACTTAATGGGGGCCGGCCTAAGTGGAGTGGTCGCCACTCGATAACCTTTTTTTCCCATCGGTTTATATAACAATGTACTGGCTCAATTCGACTACCAGCAGAGTCACATTAATATTATAAAAAATTTCAAGTTTGTGTGTTTTTTTTTATCTTATGATGACGTGACGAGCTAGCTGTTCACCTGATGTTTAGTGACACGGCCACCCATAACAGTTGCAGTGTCACTCGGAACCTTCAAATAATAAAGTTTCGCGTGACACTGCACTGTGCACGTCATCTTGAGACACCACACAGCCTAGTAATCAGATTACTAGATGTGATCAGGTCATAAAGTCTCATTTGCCCAGTAATTTCACCAGCTAGCTAGTTTGTTCCCTCCCTCTTCACGCCGCAACAGTTGAACGGATCAGCAGTGACATAATAGTGTAGGAATATCCTTTCACTTTTGAAGTCATCGATTACAAAATGGACTTTTTACTAACAAGCTATAATAATAAAACTCCAAGTTCTGTGACCCCTCTAATTAACATACTTCTTTGATGTAAAAAGACCAAAAAGAAACGTCAATCAATAAAGCAAGTAAAATAAAAACCTTCATTCGATCCGGTATAATTGCGGCTGGACGGATATCGGCGGAACTTTACCCTCAAATTACACCTCAATTGATTTCGGTTGATTAGATATCCATTAGAAACGGATAAACAGCCATAGGTCAAGTTTTATTCAACAAAATTCAGCCATAACAACCAGTACTAAAGATTTAAATTTAATGGACATCAAAGACAAGATTTAAGATGGATCACTTTGATTCAATAGAGTAATGAAATTTAAGGCCTTGATGAAGGTTCGTAGTGGCAGCGTCGGACACATTGAGGACAAAATTGTCTTGAGCCATTCATCTTCCATTGTTGCGTATAAACGCCTACATTGACTGCTAATAGGAACAACGACATTGAATCCAAAGGACTTGGATGAAAAGAGTAATTTTTGCTGATTGTAGTACCTAACTTTGTTAGATAACTCTGTTAGCAAGCTTTATGTCCCAGAATCGTGAGTATGACACATTATAACCGCAAGACATGAAAGAAACTATTAATAGTGTAACTTTGGTAGCTGTCTGAAAAGAACATCCCGCGGGTAAACTCAATACAGAATGGTTTTCTTTTATCAAAAAGAAAGCTACATGAAAAATGCTGAACAAAAGGTGAATTTAATATACTTGCAGGTGAAGCTGAAAATGAAGGAGATAATATTGCGGAGTATTTTATTAAAACAATTTATAATTCTCTGGCTACGTATTACAAAACATTGTATTACTTTGTTAAAATGTAACAAGATGGTGTCCGTCTCTCTCTCTCTTTGTTCCTTTACATTTAATTTCAGTCTGCCTATATATAATTTACTGTTTTTTAAACGATTTTCCCTCCCGCTAAGATCTATGTTACTTTAATAGATACGGCGTACGACGCGCTAAGACTAGCGATTACGTTTTGATAATAATTACCGGTCACTCGCAAACAATAATAATTGAACATTACTGTCGCGTACATAAGTGACAATGGCACGAAATATGTAAGCAGAAAAAATTGGCTAAGCAAGGTACAATTTAGTAATGTGTTATAGTGGGTTCCACAGAGCTATGAAACAAATGATGCTTCGCCCATAGAGGAAGCGTTTTTTTGCTCTGTGGTGGGTTCCGTATTGATTACAAAGTCCTTCTCTTTTCCAATTCACTAGCATTTAATGTCACAGTTGTGTTACGAGCAGTTGTGCAAAACAAGCGTGTCTTCTGATTTTGTTGTAGACTCAATTATAGTGAACAAAAAATGTTAAATCAGAACAGAAAATAAAGAGGATTAAAAAGGAAAAGAAATTCTTCCCTTTGGTATTTTTTATCAACATGTAGATCAAGATGTTATCCCAACCCATTTTAGGCAGTCGGTGGAACCCTAACGCGTATGTCACTATGAGCGATGGGGTGACGTGGACTGATGATGGATGTCGCATCAATATTCGTGATGACTAGTGAGAGATTAACCGCCGTCGCGCGCGTGATAATCCTGGCAAGCAGATTGAGCTTGCGGACAGGCAGTAAAAAAAGCTCTGCAGAACCGCTAACTTTTCTTAAGTCTTTCCAATATTGTATGTTTTCTTTCGCTGCATTATTATCATCTCTTGCAAGATGATTGGCTCGGACGCTGTAATCGAGTAATAGATTGAAACTGGCGAGAACTGATAGAAGACATTTAATAGAGCCTAAAACGCCACCCTAGATGTAACCCGACCTTTTTTTCGGTTTTTCGTTTTTTCCGTTTTTTGTGTTTGGGTTTTAGTTTTCGGGCTCATTTATTTATTTATTTTGTTTTCTATATTTATTTATTCCACAGCTCTTATCTTCTTAATAAACACAATAAACCATTTCTTACTTAAATAATTTCTTTTTTATTTTCGATAGTTTTCATTTTTCGATTTTGTGGGTTTTGTTTAGAGCTCTTTTTGTAGCTGGATTTGCAGTGAAAAAAGATGCATATATTATAAAAACTGTGCAACAAAATTAATCTCTGCAACACAAATTACTATGGTGATAGAATGCAAGCATTTATAAAATGTTCCTGCCAGTGGAAGGAAATCCCAAGCCGGAGAATGGGCGTGAATAATAAAACACCACTGTGATTTGAATCCACAAGTCATTTTATTGCAGAGCCAGTGGAATTTTACAGACGAACATCCTAAGCATATATTGGACCTCTTGCGATATTTGATTTCGATGTTTGATACTTCTGTATAAATAGGTATTCGGTAGGTGTTATGAATGTTTACGTGCGGCAAAAGGAAAGCCAAATAAGCTAACGTGAATAAAACGGGTAGGTACTTACAGAGATTTCAATTTTACTTGATCAACAACCTAAAAAACGAACCAAAGTAAAATAGCTTAACAAATCTTCAATGGAGATTCTCAAACAATTAATATGACATTTTAAACAAGTTATATTATATTAAACCAAATGGAGGTACCTAGCAACATAAAATAAGTTGTAATATTCTTGTAATAATATGTGTATTTTACACACGCCGTAAAACATACGGCACAACTAGTGGTGTTTTATTAAAAATACTATTTACTGTATAATATGTACACAGATCGCCCAAGAAAGCTTTGACATGGATGAATGACCAAGTTATTTGCGCTCAAAAAACTGCTAGCAACCTCCAAATATGACCTTTTTTCATACGTCACTTAAGTGCTTACTAAATCACCTTTGTTTGAGATAAATATATAACAAGATAATATGCATTTGTTATTTATAAAATATTCCTTAGCAACTTGGTCGGTCTTATGTTATTAGTGTAAGTTATTCGTTGAGTTTTTGGGAGTTACTACGAATTAATTTATAACAGCCGATTTAGTCCCTCATAAATTATTTGCGCTCTTTTAATTTACGTCACTTACTAGGACATAAAGTAAGAATAATTATCCTTTTAGGGTCGGATGGATGTAGAGTCTACGCTTCAGCGCCATTCCGTTCAGGTTATTCTCTATGGAAACACAGATTCCACACAATACGAAACCACGTCGTTATCGTGTCTTGTTCAAATCGTGTCACAGCGTTAGATATACCTTCACTTTACATTAAAGTTAACTTTATTTTGAATAAAATATATTGACATAAGTGGTCATATCATTTCATGTGTTGATGTTTCGGAACGCGTCTCGGTAAAACATGATTTTAGACAGTAAAAATCATGCCAATTCCAACTTCATTTCGCACTGTTTTGGTTTCGTTTCATAGAGAATATACTTTAGCAGATTTCTTATGTAAGACAAGGAATTCGCATGGATTTGAAGTAAGGAATTGATAGAGAATAAAGACCCAGAACCACGCTTGTATAACATAATTAACATAGATCAAACAAATAATAGGTAGTAATATAATCCTAACCAGAAGACGCAGCGTAGGCCGGTCCTCCACTAGGTGGACCGACGACCTGGTGCCTGGGGGAGCTGATGGATGCAGGAGGCAAGCAGCCGCTCAAAGTGGTGCTCTTTAGGGGATAACTATGTTCAGCAGTGGACGTCTTCAGGCTGAACATAAATGAACACAAAAAAATGACAGTTTTTTACTTGTTCTTAAAGGGTAAATAAACTGCCTTTGTTCTTTTAATTACAATGCTACAACCACCACTAAATTCTACTTCAGTTTATTACTTTGTCATGGTTCGCCGGCCTCTCTTATAAAAATCATACATTGATTTATAAAATAAGTTTTTTTTACAAACCCACTCTACATGGAGTCCCATTAGTCCTAAACCAACCACTATACCCCACTCAATCACTCACAAGCTCACTACAGATAGATAACTATGTATATATCTGTATAATGTTGAATTTACTCAGTTGTCATGTCAACAGAATTACATGCCAAGTGTCATTCAGTGAACTTATATTATGTACATGTATTATTAAACTATCGAATGTTACGGTAGAGTATATACTTCATCATCATCATCATTATCAGCCCGTAGATGTCTACTGCTGAACATAGGCCTCCCCCAGAGAGCGCCACTTTGAGCGGCTGCTCTCCTTCTGCACCCATCGGCTCCCCGCGGTTTTCACCAGGTCGTCGCCCACCTAGTGGGGGGTCTGCCTACGCTGCGCCTACCGGTTCGTGGTCGCCACTCGAGAACCTTTCTCCCCCATCGGTTGTCAGTTCTGCAAGCGATGTGGCCTGCCTATTGCCATTTCAACTTGCTAACTTTAAGGACTATATCGGTCACTTTAGTCCTTCTGCGGATTTCCTCGGATCTTATCTCGCAGGGAAACACCGAGCATTGCTGAGTATATACTTAGCTACTGTATATTAGTTTATAGTACATCGAAGTAGTCTATCTATGCCGTATACGAGAGGCAAAATATTTGATACTTTCAGCCCTAGCGAGGCACCACACAATTTTTGCTACACGACACGTGATGCCTTCTCGCCAGGAATGGAGTCAAACTGTATTTCCCAATGGTGTATGGATTATTATTTTCTTTTGACAAAAATTTGTTTTTTAGACTGTTATCATATATAATATATTACACTCAAAAAGAAGCCCTTATAAAGTAACATTTTAATATGAGATGAGTTTGATATAAAAAGACTTACTTATTAGTGAGAAAATAGGTATACATAACAACTGATTGAGGAACGCAAACCCGCTATAATAGTTAACTAACTTTTTAATTAACACCAATAAAAGAAAAAGTGAATCGATATTCTCTCACCCCATCACTACGCCAGGGGTCAATGTGCCGCGGTGTGAGGTTGCAGGTGACCTTGACGCGGACTCTCCCGCTCTCGCAAGTCTCGGCTGCCTCTGCCGTAACAGCCGTGAACGTGAAAATGTTCACTGATAATGTTGGTACTGATAAAGCTACTAGAGTATGTAGAGTGGGTTATAAGTCGCTTCGCTCAAATATTTAATTCCCCATTACGTTTTTTCTCACGGCGCGTGGCGCGGTATATCGCCAGCGCACTTATTACTTTGACGACGTAAAAATTATTTTATATCTAGATATCCTACACGCTTTAGCGGTAGGTTTTAGCTTCCTCAGTGGCAATATGAAGGAGAATCCAATTTTACAGATCTGACGGTATACAAGCTGAAAAACAAAACATCGATGATGTTTCCCATCACTGTTTGGGGGTCAGTGCGCGCGCGAGTGACGTCACTAATGACGTCACTAATGACCTTGATGTTGATACACGCCCGTCTGTCACTCACCCTTAGAGAAATTTTGTTACTGCTACTTAGTACCTACTAGTTATTACAATAAATATACACCCTATTGCATCTGTATCTACGTTTAGAAGTGCCACTGCCGCTGCGGCTGTTGGATTAAATAATGACAATAAATACCCTCGATGTTACAGATGTCAATAGGCGGTGGTGACCACTCAGGGGGGCCAAGAGCTTGCCATTTTATGTAAAAATAAAAGCTTGGAAAGGGGTTGGCAAAATTATTGTTTTCTCACTGACAGTGGAGAGTCGTAATAGTGAGACGGCAATTTTTCAAGCTTTCTTTTTAACGTGTTTTCAGTAAATTAACTTTACGTTAAAGCAAAGTAAAACTTCCTCTATAGATAAAGTATAAAAGAACTGTAATGGATTCTCTATTTATACTTCAATTTGTTCTTTAATGACTTGGCAGTTTTTTCACTGACAACTTGTGTACGTATAAGTTATGGGATTGACGCATGCGTACCGTGAGTGGAATAGTAGATTCGCAACGGCAGGTCACGTGTTCAATGCCTGTATCCGCGTTGGATTACTTAACTATCGAAAGAACGAATTTAAATAAGAAAAAGACATTTATATGCTGCCAATTACTTACATATTATGCTAACATAAGTATTATTAACATATTATTCGTAATAACACCACTTTGATCAGTTATCGCGGAATAAATAACCAGTACACTGACACATCCAAATAATCTTTCGAATGCCCAATCAATCCGGTTTGAAGGGCATTGTAGCTAGTGAAATTACTGGGCAAATGAGACTTTATGACCTGATTACACAGTAAAGTAATCTGATTACTAGACTGTGTGATGTCTCAGGATGACGTGCGCAGTGCTGTGTCACGTGGAACTTTATTATCTTAAAGTTCCGAGTGACACTGCAACTGTTATGGGCGGCCGTGTCACTTAACAGGTGAACGACAAGCTCGTCACGTCATTCAATCTCATAAAAAAAAAAAATCAAAACGTATTTTTTTTAGTTTAGAATCTAGCGCTGTAGTGATGTAGCGCTATAGCGCCACCTAGCGCTAATGAATGCAAGACTGTTGAGTGCTCCGCCCGGTGACGCTGTACTCCGCCCGGTGACGCTGTCCCGCCCGGTGACGCTGTAAAGGTCGTTAGAGACCAACAGCATTAGCCCGTTCAAAAAAAAAAAAAGACTGTTGAGTGCTATGACTACTTGAATTTGAGGCTGAAACTATCAAAAAGCAATTCTTTGCATAATGAATTAAGTAAATTAATCTAAATTGTTATAATAGTACTGACCATGCTTCTGAGAATAATTAAAGGTGTCGGTCGTTTTTTTTTTGTAAGACAACAGTCGTTAAGCCACAACAGACGCCTTTGGGTGATCAAATAATTTTGACACGGCTAACCTCTTGCTTACATGATAAGTAATGAAAGAAATGGAGAATCTGTACCAGTGGTATATTATCACAGTAGAAAGGAAGGTATCTGTGAGCGTCCACATAGATACCCCAATAACTCTTCATTCGCTGCTATTTGGTTGTTTCTTACGTCTAAACTCCACCGCTATTTGATTATACAAATAGGTATAAAAGTAAACTGATCAGGATCGCAATAAAGCATCCAATGTTTGACCGACTATTGTATGTCAGCTTTAGCCAGGGACAGACAAGGGCGGCGAATGTCAGACGGTCGTGGTTTACTGCTCAGCTAATTGCTAATCATATATTTGATAGGTGTTTGTATAAAGACCAGCATGGCCCAGAGAAACAAAAGAAAGCGCTTGTTGTACTTTTTGGTTTGGTACGTTTTTTGGCATGGAAATAAAATACTCTGCTACAAAACCCTCAATTCACGTGGATTTCGTATCCACTGTTATCGTTATAAACATTTCATTTTTTTTGGGAAAACAATATTTGCCTGCGGATCACGGTATTCCTGGCTGCAAGGAATAAAATTAAAATTATTTTCGAAGCTGACCACGGTGTACAAGAATTATTTATCGGATCAAAAGAGCTCGAAGCGCTTCAGTTCGTTTGGCAAACATTTTCGTATGTCCAGCCTCTGTCGTAGTTCTCAACTAAATCTCGTGAGAGTAGATTCGTTGAAAAAGTAAAAAATAGGTTTTCAGTTTTGCAATGCAAATACATACGGGCCCGATAGCTCAGTTGGGCTGTGGGTTCGATTCCTATCCAGGACAAACATTTTTGTGATGAACATAGCTGCTTGTTTTGCGTCTGGGTGTTATATCGTATTCTATGTATTGTAATGCTACATGTATGTATATATCATAATATATTACCTGGTTTCTATTATTCATTCACAACTTTCACATCACAGCACTTGACAGTCCTTTTCACAGTAATTTAAGCACAAAAAAACTTGATTTTCTCAAAATTTTACATCACTTTATCGATTTTGCGCGCGGGTCACGGGCCCGATTTCTAGACACGACTGCTCGGATGGCAGTTGTTTTGAAACTGTTTTTTTTGTTTCGAATTTAGTTTCTCTTCAAATTCATATTTTTCTTTTTCTACTGTCAATTTCAGTGAGGTATTTTATAGTTTGGCCATGATTGTATGTATTTTGACTCTAGATTTATTTTTTTACTATTCTGTATTCAAAATTTTGAAAACTGCAAAAATCTAGAACCTTGGAATGCTAGCGAGGTTTCTTTAGAAAAGCTGTCGCTATGGAATGGCAGTCTCAATTTACTCCTCGAACGAGGAACACTAAATTGATATAAGGCCATTCCCGGGCCAGGCAAGGCCCGGGAACTCAAGAACGCCTTCAAAAACCATCTTTGGCTATCCAACACCAAAATTGTGAAGTGAATCTCCATCTACGTCAATCGCTGCGCCACGACATATCCATTGTCAAATCGCCGATCGCCGAGCTACATCCGCTACAGCCAGTCGCGAAACTACGACGAATCTATCGCCGAGAGCTGATCGCCGAAACTACATCTGTTGTCACCGTCGGCCGCCGTATCTACCACGACGAATCTATCGCCGAGCGTCAACCAGTGAGACGACCGGCTTGCCTTTTTCAAACATTGAGTGGCAATATAACTTCATCACCATGTTCCGGCCCGTCGTCCGTCAAAGCTTTGACGACTAATACCTGCGTGTCTCCTGCTGCTGCATCTTGAATCTGAGCTGCGTAATAATACTTCATCGACGGTGGAAGGACGAGAATCTTCTTCTGGATCCAGAAGCTAATAACTGAATGAGCTAGCCGCTGAACTCTGGAAGTCGGACAAACTAAAGGCAACGAATTCCTCAGTCTCTATAACGACAGTGGGCCTTGTTTGAATAAAGACCCGGAAGTGGGCCTTGTTTGTTTGAAGACCCGGAAGTGGGCCTCGTTGAAGACCGGAAGCGGGCTTTGTTTATCTGAAGACCCAGAAGTGGGCCTTGTTTGGATCCAATAACATTCTAATTCTACCGTGATAACTTGTAGGCTGTAAACAACTTGAATTTCGCGTACTTCCGCATCATCTAGAGACTTTTTTTTTTTGCTTTCTACAAAGCTTGTAAAATTTACGAAATAAATATCTGTTACCAATTCCTTTTTTTCTCTTCAGCTCTTAGGATCCTGTCAACCTAGGCACTGTTTAGGTAGGGGAGGAGCTGCTCATTAACTTGTAGCGTTCCATTCTACCTTTTTCACGAAAGGAACGGATGTAACGTGACAGTTTGGCGCCCAACTAAAATGAACCCTCTAAAACATTCTTCTAAATTCTAAAATAATACTTACTCAAGTAGGCTAAAATTTGATATTGACTTTTGGCTCTAACGTAATATCTTAGGTACTTGCTTAATTTATTTTTATACAGGCAGGACACGCGGAACATCACACTTACATTCTACAACACTCGCATAGTACTTAATACTTAAACGAACTTAAACTTGACTTGATTTTATCCTTGACTATTGACTTCAACTTGTGACTATGGCGAGACCCATTAAATACTCGTTTCTAAACAAACTTGAACTGGAATATGAAGTGACTATCAGAGGTGAAAAACCAGCTGACACTTTGACAACTCTTAAGGAGCAGCTGGCAAAATTGAGTCACATTCAACCTGAGGACATAAAATCTTCTCCAATATCTCTCAAACATGACCTCTCCCAAGCAGAGATCACGTTTAATTACGTCGAGGGTAAAATCTCGCACCTCGAAGCCACGGATGATAAAAGTAACCTGAGGAAAGTTCAATCTTTCGTAAATCATCTTCATTATCGCCTCGAACGCTTTAACGCCGTTCCACCATTTGTTGAGTCATGCTCAAACATACGATCTCGCTTCTTCACGCTCCAAAAACGGTTTGAAGTCTGTAATGCTACATGTATGTATATATCATAATATATTACCTGGTTTCTATTATTCATTCACAACTTTCACATCACAGCACTTGACAGTCCTTTTCACAGTAATTTAAGCACAAAAAAAAAACTTGATTTTTCTCAAAAATTTTACATCACTTTATCGATTTTGCGCGCGGGTCACGGGCCCGATTTCTAGACACGACTGCTCGGATGGCAGTTGTTTTGAAACTGTTTTTTTTGTTTCGAATTTAGTTTCTCTTCAAATTCATATTTTTCTTTTTCTACTGTCAATTTCAGTGAGGTATTTTATAGTTTGGCCATGATTGTATGTATTTTGACTCTAGATTTATTTTTTTTACTATTCTGTATTCAAAATTTTGAAAACTGCAAAAATCTAGAACCTTGGAATGCTAGCGAGGTTTCTTTAGAAAAGCTGTCGCTATGGAATGGCAGTCTCAATTTACTCCTCGAACGAGGAACACTAAATTGATATAAGGCCATTCCCGGGCCAGGCAAGGCCCGGGAACTCAAGAACGCCTTCAAAAACCATCTTTGGCTATCCAACACCAAAATTGTGAAGTGAATCTCCATCTACGTCAATCGCTGCGCCACGACATATCCATTGTCAAATCGCCGATCGCCGAGCTACATCCGCTACAGCCAGTCGCGAAACTACGACGAATCTATCGCCGAGAGCTGATCGCCGAAACTACATCTGTTGTCACCGTCGGCCGCCGTATCTACCACGACGAATCTATCGCCGAGCGTCAACCAGTGAAACGACCGGCTTGCCTTTTTCAAACATTGAGTGGCAATATAACTTCATCACCATGTTCCGGCCCGTCGTCCGTCAAAGCTTTGACGACTAATACCTGCGTGTCTCCTGCTCCTGCATCTTGAATCTGAGCTGCGTAATAATACTTCATCGACGGTGGAAGGACGAGAATCTTCTTCTGGATCCAGAAGCTAATAACTGAATGAGCTAGCCGCTGAACTCTGGAAGTCGGACAAATTAAAGGCAACGAATTCCTCAGTCTCTATAACGACAGTGGGCCTTGTTTGAATAAAGACCCGGAAGTGGGCCTTGTTTGTTTGAAGACCCGGAAGTGGGCCTCGTTGAAGACCGGAAGCGGGCTTTGTTTATCTGAAGACCCGGAAGTGGGCCTTGTTTGGATCCAATAACATTCTAATTCTACCGTGATAACTTGCAGGCCGTAAACAACTTAAATTTCGCGTTCTTCCGCATCATCTAGAGACTTTTTTTTTTGCTTTCTACAAAGCTTGTAAAATTTACGAAAATAAATATCTGTTACCAATTCCTTTTTTTTCTCTTCAGCTCTTAGGATCCTGTCAACCTAGGCACTGTTTAGGTAGGGGAGGAGCTGCTCATTAACTTGTAGCGTTCCATTCTACCTTTTTCACGAAAGGAACGGATGTAACGTGACAAGTCTTAACTTCAGATTATTCAGGATCTTCTGAAGAAGTGTTAGTTGACATTCACCATCCTTGTCCTCAGACTCAGCCTAGCCCTCCCTCGATTTATCAATTACTACCTATGACTGGAACCAATCAAACTTTGGAAGTACTGAGTACTCCTCAACCCACTTTACCTTCAAGCATTCTGACTAGTATACCACTGGCTTCCGAGTCTGTACAAAACTATCACACTTCGGATAATTTTGTGAAGGAGCTCAAAACGTTTTCTTTCAATGGAAAATCGTGCCCTAGATCATTTCTTCAAAGATTGGACGAGTTTAGGATTTCTCGAAACATTCCGGAAGGTATGCTTTGCAAGCACGCCTTTGAGATTTTCACAGGTGATGCCCTTCATTGGTTTCGTTTTCAGTATAATCGAAATCCTACCTTATCGTGGAAAGATATTTGCACATTGCTGATTCGAGATTTTGGTATACATGATTACGACTATAAGCTGTTGGAAGCTATAAGGAATAGAACGCAAGGAGCAACTGAGACCATTATCGTTTACGTCTCAATTATGTTCGGTATGTTTGCTCGTCTTTCAAAGAAACTTAGCGAGAGCGAACAATTAGAGATTTTACTCCATAATATAAGACCGTGCTATTCAGTTTTTGTTGCACTTAAAGATATTAAAACGGTAGATTCTTTAATTTCTACTTGTCAAAGTTACGAACGCATTTCTGAACGAGACAAAAATTTTCATGAGCCTAGATCTGAAGACACTTCTTGTGCTGCTGAATTTGCCTATCTTCCTTCATTTTCTAAAGCTTCACTTCCTAAAGCGTCTCCAAACGTAAGGTACACTAATGCAGTGCAGGAAGATAAACATCCACGCTCGTCATCTCAAACTAATGACATTTCTAAAGAAGAATTCTGTTATCGCTGTCGTATCACAGGCCATTCTTTACAAACTTGTACTAAGCCTAGATACCTCATTTGTTTTAAATGTGGTCGTAAAGGCGTGAGAATCAGTGAATGTCCAAAATGTGCTCCATCAAATCAACAAAAAAACTAGCTGACGACTTGAATGGTTTCACTAAATCACATAACAATAATTTTGATCTTAACGACTGGAATCAATGGTTAAATACTATTCGAAATTTTATGTTTTGCTACAAAACAACTTCTGTTTTCTACGACAAAGAAAAAGACTTTAACAGACCTTTTATTAACGTGTCTATAAACAATATACCTTTTTCCGGTCTTTTAGATAGTGGAAGTTGTATAACTATTTTAGGTAATAACTCTCATAAAGATATCCAAAAGTTAGGCTTTAAACTATTCAAGTCTCCAACTCAAGTTATGGTTGCTAATAAACAAAAAGCAATGTCTTCTGGTTATTTTCATTTGCCATTGAGATTTCATAATCAGACACATGTTATCAAAGCTTATGTTTTCCCTGATATTTATCCTTCTTTGATACTTGGGTGGGATTTCTGGAAAGAATTCGAACTCTCCCCAAAGATACTTTCTCTTGAACTCAATCTCGAATCTAAAGATCATACAACTTGTGCTGTTGAAAATCAAATATCAACATTTGATCATCTGTCTGGGAATCAAGTAGAAATTGCTAATGACATAATCAAGCGTTTCAAAAGTATTTCTTTTGAACAACGAGGTAAATTAGGCTGTACTAGTTTAGTTAGTCATCGGATCAATACTGGTGATGCTTTACCTATAAAACAACGTTGTTATCGTCTCTCTCCAGAAAAGCAAAAAGCACTCATCAATGAGGTCGATAAAATGCTAGAATTAAAAGTTATAGAAAAATGTGAGAGTCCTTGGTTATCTCCAGTACTTATCACTCCAAAAAAGAACGGAGAATGGCGTTTCTGCGTCGACAGCAGAAAGCTGAATGCAATTACTCGTAAAGATGCCTACAGCCTCCCTTTTGTTTCTGAGATACTAGATAACCTCAAAAATGCTAAATATTTGTCTAGTATCGATATAGCAAAGGCTTTTTGGGAAATTCCATTACATCCCAAAGACAGAGATAAAACTGGTTTTTACGTACCTGGTAGAGGAATGTATAGATTCACTGTTATGCCCTTCGGATTGACAAACGCTCCAGCAACTCAACAAAGACTCATGGACAGTTTATTCACTCCAGAGTTTGAGAATAAAGTGTTCTGTTACTTAGATGACATAATAATCATAGGTGCGACATTTGAGGAACATATTTCACTCCTACTTAAAGTTCATCAGAAACTTTCTTATGCTGGTCTAACCATTAACTTTGAAAAGAGTCAATTCTTTCGCAAAGAACTGAAATATCTTGGCTACATAGTAGATGAGCAAGGATTGCGGGCTGATCCCAGTAAAATTGAAGCGATTCTAGCTTACGCTGCTCCTACCTCTAAAAAAGAAGTAAGAAAATTTTTAGGTACGTGCAGTTGGTTTCGCCGATTCATACCTAATTTCAGTACTATTGCTTCACCACTCTGTAAATTAACGTCATCTGGAAAAAAATCTCCAAAAAAATTTGTCTGGAATGCTGAGGCTGACTCTGCTTTTGCTAAATTAAAAGAATGCTTGACTACAACACCAATACTATCTTGCCCTGACTTTGACTATCCATTTTCCGTTCACTGCGACGCTTTTAACTTTGGGATAGGTGCTATGCTGACTCAGGAAAAAGACAATAAAGAAGTTGTTATTGCATATATGAGTAGATCTCTAAACAAGCATGAGCAGAATTATTCAACTACAGAACGTGAGACTTTAGCTGTCATTACTGCACTTGAGCATTGGCGTTGTTATCTTGATAACGGTAAACGATTTACAGTATACACTGACCATGCAGCATTAAAGTGGTTCCAAAATTTGTCTAATCCTTCTGGCAGATTGGCACGATGGAGTCTTCGTCTGTCTTGTTTTAACTTCGACCTAAAACATAAAAAAGGAAAAGAAAATGTTGTCCCAGACCTTCTGTCGCGTCATAAAATACCCGATACTGCTATTATTGGTGGTGTTGAACCCATATCTAGAGACAATGCATCACAATTGGAACTATATAATAGACTTTTTACTAACTGTCGAGATAATCCTGATGCTTATCCAAATTACAAAATTCTCAACAATAATTTATACCGTTTTAATAACTCACCTGATTATCTAAATGAAGATTTTGCTTGGAAAGAAGTTCCACTTCCCTCTGAGAGAATGAATCTCATCAAAACTTGCCATGGTGACTCAGAAAGTAATCCCCATACTGGCATTTTCAAAACATACAAGAAGCTTTCTTTAAGATACTATTGGTCTGGTATGTTTAAAGATGTGGCTAAAATGTGTTCTTCTTGTGAAACATGCCTCTCTTATAAGCATTCGAATCATTCTCCATATGGTCCTATGGGTAAACCAAAAATTTGTTCCAGACCTTTTCAAAGCCTCTCATTAGATCTAATGGGCCCTTTTCCACTCACAAGACAACGTAATCAATTCATACTAGTGGTTACATGTTCTTTTTCAAAGTATTGCCTTATTTTCCCTATCAAGCGCGCTACATCTTCCAATATCATCATGTATTTGGAAAATAATGTGTTTCTGGTACACGGTGTGCCACAAACCATCATCATGGACAATGGTTCACAATTTCAATCTAATGAGTTTCAAAGTTTTCTGAATAAGTATAAAATTCCTTTTATATTTTATTCACCTCGATACTGCCCTCAAGTAAACCCCACAGAACGGTATAATAGAACAATTATCACCGCACTTTCACAGTTGGTCGGAGATGATCACCGTTCATGGGACAAACATTTGCAGAAAATCCAATATGCACTCAACAGTTCTGTAAATTCTACAACTGGGTTTTCTCCATCCTTTCTGGTCTTTGGACGTGAAACCATACCATGTGGTTCACTATACACTAACTGCTCCAACCTTGATAATTTCATTTTTCTTCCTCGTGACATCTACGCCGCTAATTTAGGATTATTATCTAACATCTTCGATAAAGTACAGGTTGCATTACACACTGCACACACAAAAAATGCTGCTCATTACAACACGAGACACACCTTTAAAGAGTTCAACGTTGGCGACACAGTCTGGCGTAAAAATTACGTCCAGAGTAACGCTGGTGCATATTTCAGTTCAAAGTTGGCTCCCAAATATGTCAAATGCACAGTTGTTGAGAAGCTCTCACCTCTCGTCTTTATTTTAGAGGATCCTAACGGCTTAAGAGGAAAGTGGCATGTAAAAGATTTTAAAGTGTAAATAGTGTAGCGGTTGTATTCTGTTTTTTTCTCTAAATTGTATACTTATTCTGTAAATAGCTTTAGCGTATATTATTTTTGTATTGTACAAGGAAACTAGACCCTTTCGGCTTATTTTTTAAATCCATTTTACAAACGTTATTTTTTTTTTTTCACTCTTTTTGTTTTATCTTATAACACGAGTCGTGTGGGTAAGAAGCCATTGTGTTTACTCATTTTTTTTTATACTTTCTTAGTTGCACATGTTGTTACTCTAATCTTAATTTCCTTGCAATTTCTTAAATACAAGGTTCTTGAATATTAATTTCCTTGACGTCTTCAATACCCAAGGGTGTGTGTAATATTCTTAAAGAGCGGTACACAACTCGTTAAATAAGCCTTTGTGTTGTACATTTTCTTAATTGTAAATACTTATTATCTTTACTCGGGTTTTCAAAAAGGTGCGGATAACGACACCTAATTAAAAAAAATAAGCCTTCGTTATGTATAATGAATAGTTCCTTGTGGAGTATGCGTCATCAAATATGTGAACCATATCCCCTAAGTATGTTTGTGAGCGAGTAAAAGAAGAAGTGCAAGATTTAAGTATGAAAGAGCAAGGTTTTATTCCTAACCTTCAAAATTTTCAATGGAGTTGAAAATTTTCTGGGGTCGTGGGGGAAATATGTAATGCTACATGTATGTATATATCATAATATATTACCTGGTTTCTATTATTCATTCACAACTTTCACATCACAGCACTTGACAGTCCTTTTCACAGTAATTTAAGCACAAAAAAACTTGATTTTCTCAAAATTTTACATCACTTTATCGATTTTGCGCGCGGGTCACGGGCCCGATTTCTAGACACGACTGCTCGGATGGCAGTTGTTTTGAAACTGTTTTTTTTGTTTCGAATTTAGTTTCTCTTCAAATTCATATTTTTCTTTTTCTACTGTCAATTTCAGTGAGGTATTTTATAGTTTGGCCATGATTGTATGTATTTTGACTCTAGATTTATTTTTTTACTATTCTGTATTCAAAATTTTGAAAACTGCAAAAATCTAGAACCTTGGAATGCTAGCGAGGTTTCTTTAGAAAAGCTGTCGCTATGGAATGGCAGTCTCAATTTACTCCTCGAACGAGGAACACTAAATTGATATAAGGCCATTCCCGGGCCAGGCAAGGCCCGGGAACTCAAGAACGCCTTCAAAAACCATCTT
The DNA here is from genome assembly GCA_963580505.1 of Ennomos erosarius. Classification (NCBI taxonomy): domain Eukaryota; kingdom Metazoa; phylum Arthropoda; class Insecta; order Lepidoptera; family Geometridae; genus Ennomos; species Ennomos erosarius. Next base: position 5,615,555 of record OY756981.1, on the reverse strand, counting down.
TGGCTATCCAACACCAAAATTGTGAAGTGAATCTCCATCTACGTCAATCGCTGCGCCACGACATATCCATTGTCAAATCGCCGATCGCCGAGCTACATCCGCTACAGCCAGTCGCGAAACTACGACGAATCTATCGCCGAGAGCTGATCGCCGAAACTACATCTGTTGTCACCGTCGGCCGCCGTATCTACCACGACGAATCTATCGCCGAGCGTCAACCAGTGAGACGACCGGCTTGCCTTTTTCAAACATTGAGTGGCAATATAACTTCATCACCATGTTCCGGCCCGTCGTCCGTCAAAGCTTTGACGACTAATACCTGCGTGTCTCCTGCTGCTGCATCTTGAATCTGAGCTGCGTAATAATACTTCATCGACGGTGGAAGGACGAGAATCTTCTTCTGGATCCAGAAGCTAATAACTGAATGAGCTAGCCGCTGAACTCTGGAAGTCGGACAAACTAAAGGCAACGAATTCCTCAGTCTCTATAACGACAGTGGGCCTTGTTTGAATAAAGACCCGGAAGTGGGCCTTGTTTGTTTGAAGACCCGGAAGTGGGCCTCGTTGAAGACCGGAAGCGGGCTTTGTTTATCTGAAGACCCAGAAGTGGGCCTTGTTTGGATCCAATAACATTCTAATTCTACCGTGATAACTTGTAGGCTGTAAACAACTTGAATTTCGCGTACTTCCGCATCATCTAGAGACTTTTTTTTTTTTTGCTTTCTACAAAGCTTGTAAAATTTACGAAATAAATATCTGTTACCAATTCCTTTTTTTCTCTTCAGCTCTTAGGATCCTGTCAACCTAGGCACTGTTTAGGTAGGGGAGGAGCTGCTCATTAACTTGTAGCGTTCCATTCTACCTTTTTCACGAAAGGAACGGATGTAACGTGACAGTATGTATTTACAAACAAAAAAGTATCTAAGTATTATATCAGTTATCTGGTTACAAGCTTTGCTTAGTTTGGGGCTAGATGGCGCTGTGTGAAATGTCCACACATATTTATTTATTTATTTAAATTTCCCATTTGACACAACAAGCGTAAGTATAAAAGACAAAACAAGAGAATTAAAAAGAAAGCTTTCACTGAGTTTGAGTGTTATCCTATAAGCCGGCGACTTTAGGCAACCATAAACCGGCCATGCATGTGGGACAGGTAATCCACGATTGTGCCGCGATCTGACAGAAATACGCAATTTTTGTGTCATATAACGAAGAGCAAACGAAGCTCACTTCTTTTTTACCTATCATGGGTTGGCCATTTCGCTTTAAAAACTTCTAAGTACTTACCGTTAATTAAACTGAAGTCATTGGCTGAGTTGGTCGATATTGTCAGGATGACACTGTATCTGGAATTTGAAATAAACATCTGTAAGATTTCTGAAGTGCTGATTTCATACATGGATTTTTCCGGCCTAGTATTTTGAACAGACGTATAACAAAAATCATTGTTTAACTATAGACGAGAAATAATAAAACACGTTATACTTAAGAAAAATAAGCTTATAATCTGGCAGTACTATAAGGTGGAGGAGCGTCTAATTCAGCGAGTAGGAAGGTGCGGGCTTAAATCCCGCTGATTGCTGAAGTATCTTTATAGATAATGGCGGGTTATTATTAGAATGGCTAGATCACAAAATGACTTCAGCTCACTTAGGCCATATCTCACCATATCTCAAAATAGTCGCAATTAGACTTAATCTCATCTAGTTAACATCTCAAAATTGGCTTATATTTAAAAATCCTTGCCACGATGGATATAGGTTTTAAAAATATAAATTGGTGTTAAATTACTTATTTGTAATGTTTTTTGGAACATATCGTCTCCATCAAAGAAACTTTCAGTCTCGTTAAAACTCCGAATTGCATGTGTTTTCATTGAAAGACTAAATGCTACTCACGTATCCTCCTATACTCATGAAAAACAAAAGTAAATCCCCTTTATTATGCTAATTACGAACGTGCCTCTCAATTTCTGCCAAGAATTAGCGCGTTAAGTCAATGACAAATTTCAATACCAGCTTACGTATATAGGTACCTACTGTTCTTATGCTAGGAACCTTGCGTAAATAACTTTGGATGGTAACTGATTTTAGTACTCGCAATGATAATTAGAAGGCTTACTTAGAAAAGCCTAACTACAGCTTTTTTGGGTTCCATACCAAAAGAGAAAGCGAACCCTGTTATTAAGGCTCCGCTGTATATCTGTCTGCCTGTCTGTCTATCTGCCTGTCTGTCACCAGGCTGTATCTAATAAACCGTGATAGTTAGACAGTAGAAATTTCCACAAATGATGTATTTCTGTAGCCGATATAACAACAAATACTAATAAACAGAATAAAATAAATATTTAAGGGGGCTCCCATACAACAAACCTAATTTTTTTGCTCGTATTTATAGATAGATGGTACGGAACCCTTCGTGCGCGGGGACCGACTCGCAATTGGCCGGTTATTTCTTGTTATACAACAACTAATAACTCCCGGTTTTTCGTATACCTATTTGTCAAACTCATGTTAATATATCAAACACTGTACGTTCTTTGGTTGACGATAGCCGATGATCAACAGGCAAATAATGAGCGTTCAGTATTTTTAAGTTAACATCTTAACTTTAACAAACGTACGAGCACAAATATTAAAATAGTAGAAACCGGGGGTAAGGGGCAGACCTCTACCTGAAATCTCGGTATTTTATATAGAGTCACTGGCAACAATGCCTTTTACCCAGTTACTGGCAAAAATATCTCAAAAATATACCGCAAAAGAGGTGTGAAAGAGGGGAAATTTATATCCAACAGTGACATTATTAAGAAACTAATGGTTTCAATGAATCACACCATAAATTGATGATGTTTTGGGATTTTTGTTTCTGGTGAGACTTGTTGGAATCTTGCGACGAGTTAGAAACAGGTGACTTATTTACTTTAACATTTTTTTTTACTGTTTGTAATGCCTTGTTTTATAAAATAATACGTTCAGTACTTATACCTACAGCGAGTGAATTTTGATTGCAAAAGTTGCGCTGCGGTACCTGTTTGTATGTATTCCATTTTGGTTTAGTCTATGACCACAAAATAAATGCCTGTAGATAAATAGTAGGTTTATAAGTACATTTAATCAAAATGAAATATTTATTAAAAATATTACATAATGAACTACAAAATTGATCTATTCCTCTTTGGAGTAAAGTAGCAGGTTTGAATTTTCATGGAAATGTGTTACGCAATGGAGATGAAATACAAAGTGAAACAAACACATTAGGCGATTAGAAAACTTTATGGTACAAGTCCTATCATTTATCATCTCAAAGTTTCTAAGTTTCAAAACAACTCGAACTTCCTTACTGAATTAGTAAATTAATTCAACCTGTATTTTGTTCAAATTAGATGAAATGTGTTTAAATTTTTACGCGTTTGTTTAGACTGTAATTTTCCTAAATGTAAAAGTGTTATGGCGTTGTTTCATTTAACCGTTAAAACCCATTCAGAAAAAGTTACAAAATAAAACCCAATACCTATAGGTTTTGTTTTTCGTATTGAGGAAATCTTTCAAAATCCAATGCTTACATCGCTCTACTAAATTAAAGTGTTAGAGAGATTTTTAAAGAGGCTTATTGAAGCAGTTACCTCATTTTTATAGAAGGACTTGGTCAAGCCCATTTCTGTGTTATAAAAGGAATAATTATATTAAATGTAACATCGCATTCATCTTTAATGTAATAAAAATCAATCAAGAAAAGACAAAGTAGGTAATTACCGGGAGTGTTTATAGTACCCTATTCAAAGACCTTATTACACTTTAAAAATGTATACCAAGTAAGCAATATTTTCCAACACAAGGTTCCATAAATGTACCGCGATGCATTCACGTTTTATTTTCAAAGCTGGTTTCTGAATATTTCGTACTCTGCCCTACGAAGTTACCATGCGTTTGTTTATTATAAGGACATACCGTCGCATATTTTCTTCAAATTTTTAAGCGATTTTTAATATAGGATAAGTATTCATCATTCCACTCTATCATTAATTTTCGGTACCCGCCTAAAATTTGGTCATAGCTAGGGTGTAGTTTGGATACCTTTCGCCTGAAAAATGTACCGAATGGAAACAATAGACTTCTATGGCTTGTAAAATACGTAGGTACATTACGAAACTTTTCAATATGAATTTTCGGTGGTAAAAACGTTTTTGTCCCAAAAACTGAATTTTGTTGAGTTGTGACCCTTTCAAGTTGCTTTCTCGGCCACATAGATGCCCAGTCTTGTACATATTATACCGGTTGCTTATCAGATCTGTTTCTGCTAGTTGAAACATTTTTTTGCAATAGTCCGGTTTAGATAAACTCTTTTTGCTAATTTATTAACCGGTATGGCGGCGCGGCTTGTGGTTTTTATAGCTTCGCACACTTTTATGTCGCCGTGGTGTGTGCCTTAATTAGTTGTGTTGAGTCATTTAAATCATAGAAGAAATTAGGTATCAAGTGAATAACAAATTGAAAACCTCTTATCTGATTATTAAATAATTAACATGAAGGCAAAATACCTATTTAAATGAACTTTTGTACAGATTTGTTTAAATATAGGACGTTGCTAGTTTATAATTTTTTCTTTAACTCCAAAAAGATACTCAAAGGGAAATAAGTGAAAAGTTCTATCACTCCCTCGGGTATCATGGTGGAATGCCTACAGTGAGTGCTACTCAGTCTCCTAGAAGACTGGGCCAGCGCTTACTACTCCACTATGCTATCCGACTAGGCTAGACGATTAGGGGTCTTTCCTCTACTAGTTAAGTCCCCCGAATAAGAGATCGAAATGGGAATAGCATTTTATGTGTAGTCCCTGCGAGGGACTGGACTATAAGAGATTCAAATAGACGTAGCGAACGCTTTTTATTCTGGAAAAGCAAGAGTTCCCGCAACACGAACAAGTTGTGGATAAAACTGTGGATGCTTAGAAAGTACTTCTATAATAACTTTGTAATATTACACATCTACATCATAAATTTCATGATGTACCAACCATACTTTCGTAAAGTGTACACTATCCGTGAAAAAGAGCACTCTGAAACACGCCACGGCTCATCTTTTCAATGGCAACCATTAGTGATGAATGAACGATCGAGTACAAAAGTTCCATTCTGAATTCTACACGCCATAGTAACACAGATAGAGTAGAAGGGCACCGGATGCGCACAACACAGATGCTGATCTCGATGACGTACTGCAGAAACGCGATACATGACCGACCGTTTGATGTTTCGGTTTGAACCTCGAATAACATTCGGTTCGGTTTTACTGAAATAAGCGATTTGCTCGTTTTCTCTGCGTTTTGGTTTAAAACTTTCAGTAATATTGTACAGATACGCCACTACGCCACGCACATTCTACTTAAAATATTCGTTCAGATTCAGAGTTAGGAATTATAATATATTAGTGTTTCACTGTGTAGACAACTTCTAGGTAAAAAATCACCCTATTTATATTCTTAAGAAGAGAATATCGGTTAGGACTTGTTTCATTTATACCATATATTTTTACCTATCTCATAGTCATCTATGTCACCCAGGTTAACTGGAAGATAATGCTCTAGCATTAAGTTCGCCTATGTACCCACATTTGTTGGTAATGCAATAAAGCATTTTCTATATATCTATAACACTATGCGTTCAAAATAATAGTGTTAAGCGTATAAAAGGGTAAAGTTCAATTGCCCTAAACGCTGTGTTCAGGGCCTCATCGAACCCGAACAAGTTTGGTCCGAAAACACACAAATGCCAAGGCAGCTCGTTCATTGTCTCGTTGAGCAATGTATAATTAATTCTGTATTTATTTCTGTGACGTTTTGACTGTGTAGTATCATCCTATAGGTACTATGCACGAAGTTATATATTGACATTGTTTACATTACAGCGAATTTCGTAGCACATTTCTGATATTTGATAATGTAACATAGCAATGTATGAAGGCTAGTGAATGATGCAAATACCCTTACCGTGTGGTCCTAGTGATACCCTAGGTCCTAGTATGAGAATAGAACCACCGTAGGTATCTATTCCAGTGAGTAGCGTAAGAATCGGCTAAGACAACATCCAGGGAATAGGCAGCAACATCTCTTTGGCCATTAAAATCTTCCAATCTGGCCAATGCCAAGCGCAGTAATCATGGAAGCTCCCTGATAAACGTCAAAATTGGCGTTTTGCAAATACTTGGTGAATCTTAACATTTGCTGATAATCTAATCAAGTAATCAACCGGTAACTATGTGACTTCATAATTTAATAATACAATTTGCAGGGAGCTATAGATCCAGACCCTGATCCATGAAATGTATAGGTTCTTAGTTGAAAGACTCCATATAATAAATCATCATTGCTGTATATCTCACCGGAGCTCGCATAACCTTCCTCATATCGCAGATTACTTTACATAAACGGAATATTAAATTCCGTCTGACTGAACCAGTCGTTGCACCACATAAAACGGAATAAATTACTCACACGTAGCACAATTTCCATTCCCATACCAGTGTTAAACACATTAATCATTTTCCCGCCGTGCTAAAAGCACAAAGGGTTTCTCGGCAATCATAAAAATAAATTGAAGTTGCCAAAGTAGACAGGATAGTTTTGAGCAGGGATTTTATCAGTGCGAGACGGATGAATAGCCTGGAGCGATGCGCTTATCCTAAGCTTCGTTTTTCCCGCGTCGCACTTTGTAAGATACCTTTGTAAGGTACTTTTCCTTTCGTCGCTTCCCTTTTGTCTGCAGTGCATAGAGATAAAATGAATGCTCAGCACGATCGCCGAAGGGTACAAGATTACAGGATTGGAAGTACGGCCCTGACCTTTAAGTAAATGTGTTCTAACTGCCAGTAAAGTGTGGCCTTAATTAAACAATTTGTTACAAGTTTTTCGCTGGTAGCTCCTTGCTAATAAAACCCGAGAAATGGCTATTGAACGAGCTACTACGTATAATCAAGTATGAGCGCTATTGTGGAATTAATATAGCTGCGTTATTATAAGAGTATCGTCTATTGGTCTCTAAATCGTCTATGATATCATATAAAATCTAGGAACAAAATACTTCTAAGAAGCTTTAATACTATCTTTATATTTAAAGCAAAAATATTTTTATATTATATTGCTGCAATACATTGCAAACAATAAACGAGCTACCACACCGCACACATTTTTTAGTGATAGCTACACCTAATCCGCTCAGATTTAACTTCTTTTTTTGTAAATTTAAAGGCCTAGTGGGACTCAGAGTCATCTGAAATACCGATCATCATCATCATCACCAAAATACCGATAAATAAAACCTTATAATATTTTCCTTAATAATTAGTTACTCAGTTCAGTCTTTTTCTGTGTTGCTTGAGTTATAATAGCCATGCAACAACAGTAAGTAGATACAAGCATACATTTGCCAATGCTAAAACATGATGATTCTATTCTAGCAACACTTACCTACACAACATATTACAACGCGTCGATTCCCGATTCCCTATAGGCTTGGATTCTTACGCCCTTGTCGATGCCATCGGCCTGCCTAATGAGGCCAGATAAGCGAATACACGCTGATTTCCCTAGCGAGGGATAGCTAAATACTGGTAGATGAAAGGCCGAGTCAAGGGCGACGATGGCAAGAGGCTCCAGCCTCAACGACCTCGAGAGGTTTAGCAAGAAATTCAGGGAAATAGACATTATTGAGTTTTTGAGTACCTATACTTAGGTACGATTGTATTATTGGAACCTTTAAAAATCTCAAAGCATTCCGTGAATTCTATCGATCACAATCACAGAGCTATGAAACAAATGACGTTTCGCCAAAGGAAGCGTTTTTTTTTGCTCTGTGATCTCAATCAACTAAAATTCAAATTGAGAATTAAATTATGAATTTATAGACGTATTTAAAGAGCTTACGCCATAATAACAAGGTTTCTGTCTGCGTCAAGATAATTCTCTGCATAATCCACTCAACCGTATTTTAAATTTAAAAATACATGAAACTTACTCTAGGGCTTCAATTTAAAGCAAACGTTCATCCAATTCAATTACTAAAGAAAATACCGCTGGTGAAAGTGGAACTTTCTTATTCAAATAACCCTTTGGTGCGGTGGAACAAAGCGGCTATTCATTAAAATAATCCTGTTGCAGTTCTTGCACAGTGCATCAGGCAGACAGTTGTTAAGCTTGTCATAAAATACTTAGCCAGAAGATCAAGATGGGATTTTCCTGCACATTACATACATTGTAAAATTAAGAAGCAGTAATGAAAAATTGCTAATGACATTTTGATCTATACGGCTTGGTAAGTTTAGGTATAATCCAATGTTTATAACTTTCAAATGAGGAAAACCGGTGAAAATTAAAAATGCATTGGTGCTATGCGCGAACTGTCAAATATATTACGCGCGATATAGATCCAAATTCCTAAAATTCGTGTTCGTATGTATGTAATCGTATTATTGTTCCTGGTATGGGTGGCCGTGTCAGTTAACATCAGGTGAACGACCAGCTCGTCAAGTCATACAATCTGATAAAAGGAATAGGTATCATAGAGCAGTTTAAAATGTAGAGCAGGGGTCGTAATGTGGCTCCTAGAGCGATTCAAAACCGAGCCTATATTGGATCGCTTGTCAAAATCTTTATACAAGAAAAAACAAAGAGAGATAATATAAGCTCTGTTTTGAATCGCGCTTAAAGCTCACAGTACGGCCACAGGTGACAATTTGTTGCAGGTTTACAGCGTAACGGGTTTATTCGTTTATTCATCCATATTCATTCATTAAAACGTGAAAGTATTTATTCCAAAGTTACAAAGCTTAACTAATAGGAGCCTCGCTCGTTAGAAAACAACTGCTGCTCAATGGAGCAGCACTAGTCTGGAGCTTCATCACTGCTTTACACAGCAGTTCTAATGCAAGTTGCGCTAACTGAAAGCTACAATGCAGTGTACGCTTGGCGAATTAGGGAATAGAAGAGAACCGCGGTAGCTTATGTATTCCTCAGAGCTTCAACTCTTCAAGGTTATATTGACGGTGTGAATTAGCATTTTCAGAACTCCAACAGAAAGAAACAATGAACTAAATAACCCAACAGTGTACCTACCTACGTTTAAAATTCCTTGTAATTTTAGATATAATAATAAAGAGATTTTTGTAATGTCAGTAATCATTTGAAATGATAATTATTATAATTTGAATTCTGCTCGATAAATTTATCCACGGAGCATTGAAACAAGTGACGCTTCGTATGAAAAGGCGAAGCGTTTTTTTGCTGTGTGATTATTTTTTATGTGAATAGATGACGTAACGAGCCAGTCGTTCATCTGATGTTAAGCGACACGGCCGCCCATAACAGTTGCAGCGTCACTCGGAACTTAAAAGAAAGTTTTGCGTGACACTGCACTGCGCACGTCATCCTGAGACATCACACAGTCTAGTAATCAGATTACTAGACTGTGAGATCAGGTCATTATGTTTGCCCAGTAATTTCACTAGATACAATGCCCTTCAAACCGGAACACAGTAGTGCTTGCACACTACTGCTTGGCGGCAGAATAACTGGCAAAGCGGTGGTACCTACCTAGACGAACTTTGCAGAAAAGTCCGACCACCTAGTCCAACCTGGGCCATTATTCCGTAACGATTTCTTACTTCGAAACCACGCGAGTTTCTTGTCTTACATAAGAAATCTGCAAAACTCTATTCTCTATGAAACGAAAACAAACCCGCACGAAATGAATTTGGAATTGGCGCGATTTGAACAGTCAAAAATCGTATGTTTTACCGAGACTCGTTCCGAAACATCAACACATCAAAAGATATGACCACTTATATCGATATATTTTATTCAAAATAAAGATAACTTTAATGTAAAGTGAAGGTATATCTGACGCTGTGACACGATTTGAACAAGACACGATAACGACGTGGTTTCGTATCGTGTGGAATCTGTGTTTCCATAGAGAATAACCACCCTGATGTTAAGCGACACGGCCGCCCATACCAGTTGCAGCATCAACCTGTTGTGCAGGCAGCACTGACGGGAAGAGATGGAGTGGCTCTGTTCGCACACCGTGGCCAGGTGCACACACACCACAGACCACCTGCTAAGCGTGGTGATTATGCGTGGTGGACGTCTTAGGACCGGCTGTTGACGATGATTTTCCTTGGAGCATTAAATTCTTCTGCGATCACCAAGACGCCTACGCGGTAGCTCCCCATAAAAGTGGGATTTTATGTGGAATGCCTATGTTCGCACTAGACGTTTTTCAGCTGATGATGAAAAGGTGAAGGATAATAAGTAGTAAAGCATATGTCTCGGCTTTAGGGACAGATGGATGCGGGTCCAAATCTCATTCAGTAAGACGCATGTTATCATAGCAAAATAACGCATAAATATAACGCTGTTATGTTATAAAAACACTACTGTATAAATACGTAGTAGTAAAATCGCTACGACTTCGAATTCCCTACAAAATCATTGCGTTTAATTTAGATAAATAACCCGAAACAGCCTTGGAATGGAAGTAGCAAACATCCAACCAAATAAACATACCTACTCCAACACAACCTTTGCTCAGAAACACCAGACGACGTAGGTTTGTTAACTACTTGTGATTCTCTGATTATACAAACACGTAGAGCTTGGTAATGGCACATACATGTACTTGGTAAGACCTAGGATACCTATACTTGTACCTAGCTTGTGGATTTGGGGACAATGTCTGGTGTTAGCCAAGTAACGATAAATGATGACATTCTTGTTTCTTGTTGTTTTTTTTTTTCATTTGAGACTTTAAACTTAGAACCACAGACAACAATATGTGGTATTATTGTAGTATTAAGTCAAAAGAATAAAGGCACCGCAAAAACAGCCACATATTTTAACTAAATTAATATTAAATAATATTAGAAAGAACATTATAATTTTGACATTATCTTAATTACTACTATGTATTAAATAACTTTATTTTTTTAATTCTATAAGACGGATCAGCTGGTATTATTCTAGATACCTACTTCACTACAGTACTTAATTAATAATAATCTTACCTACATTTTATTTGGGGGTCAAATTATTTAACTTCAAAAAGTTTTCCATTGTAAAAACGTTAACTTTTTCATCACAGTTTCGTAATCACAAAAAACTCCGAAGAGTTTTGCCCTTGAAAGTTGTATCATAAAATTATATAATATTCTGTATAAAGCCGAGAAAAGGGAAAACTTTTACAATTAGATGTCTGGTTTAATGAAGTCACGTTCAGAAACATAACTTCGGTGCAACCATTTGCATGCCACCTCGTCCTTTAATTACAGCCTGACAACTTTCTCTTGGAGGCAAGATGGTCGGGAGTCGCGGGCAAACTATGTTGGTTTAGTCTAAATAGGTAAAACTTTACTTGCACTGAAGATTTAATAGTGATTAATTATTTTATAGGTACGATTAAATTTGGGAAAGAAACGACCACGAACCGGAAGACGTAGGCGTAGGCCGGCCCCCCACTAGGTCGACCGACGAATAAAATAGAATAAATAAATTTATTCAATACTTGCTTAAAATAAAGTACAAGACAAGATGTATGAATAAGCTGGACGACGATCTGGTGAAAGCTGCGGGGAGCCAAATGCAGGAGGCGATCAGCTGCTCAAAGTGGCGCTCCCTGGCGACTCAGCGACGTGTATTGTTTCAAACTGGAAGAGGCGACCTGGTCAGAACCATGGGGAGCAAAGGAGGCAAGACGCAAGCAGACGCTCAAAGTGGCGCTCCCTGGGGGAGGCCTATATTCAGCACAGGACGTCTTCAGGCTGTTAATGATGATAATGATAATTAAAATTAAAATAATTTCAATAATAAACTATTTTAATAATTATTACTTTACTTTCAACTTCTAATACAACGTAATTCTGAGATTCTACTGCCAAAAATATACTTGTCTACCTCACTTTCCGAAGATTAAAAGGCATTCTAAGAATACGAGCCTCTACATAGTTGAAAAATACAATACTTTTTCCTTATAAAATCTCTCGGATACACGACTGAGCGCCGTCATAAAATTGTAAGAACGTTTGGACCTAGGATAACCATGTTTTTCTTGGCTACTATTTATTAATCACGTACATACAGGGCTATGCTTTGCACCTCGGTAATATTAAGTTTTTTCGGTAATAAACAAAAGTATACTCAGAAATTTTTTCTTTAGAATAATAACGCTTATCATGTCTTCTTAAGCATCTTTGTCCAGTGTACATAACATCAAAACAACCGCCCTGTAAACACTGTGAATCAAACAAGTGCAAATCCATACTTTTAATCGTCCGTGTAAAGTGTACAGGCAATAAAGGCGCAAGATCATCGGGTCACCGACCCCCGAGTATCATTTTGTGCTATGACTCACTCGGATGCAGTTTTGGATTATTCTTAGAAAATAGAGTGTGAGATCTGTGAGTCAGTCGTCTTTAACCAAGGACTAATGTTATACGAGTGGTATGTGGTAACACTACTCATTACTATTTTAGACGCTTTAACAGTTTCGGACGGTCATTTTAAGAAATATTGAGCAAAAATTTCAACATTCTGTGCAAAGGGTACCTGAAAAAATTCGAAATTACTTGTACTAAGTAGTAGTATACTATTATAATATATTTGCTTATAATTTGTATTTATTCATTGTCTTGTTAGCATTCGAGAATGCAGAGGCACAGTAGACATAATATCCTACTAAATGGTTCCCGTTTGTTGGTTTGTTTGTTTCTGCATGGTTTTTACCTATGTTTGTTTGTGCAGCTTTCACGCCATAACGGCTAATTCAATTTGGATGAAAATGGATGAAATAAAAACTGATTACTTTCTACGACCAAGATAGAGATAAAAATAAATATAGAAATTTAAAAAATTATTGAACTCTCACATAAAAATAACATTTAATGAAATATTATCTTAGATAGGATACGTTTATCTATGGAACTGAAAATCTTACGGAAAAATAAACTTCTTAACATAGTATACCTTATAATTTAATTATACATTTATTATACATCTAGATTAATATAAATGTATGCCACTTCTTTGTACAAACGTTGCAATGTACCAAATCTTCATTTACATAATTATGTACTTCGGACTTCAGAGTAAATAAATAAATAAATATGGTTAAGCATTTTCATATAGCTTCACAGTTGCGAAACATTGTATACAGGGCGATTGGTTCGTACACCGTATCCTTTCAGGGTGTGCTTAAACATGTCTTGGGGTATCGTTGAAGCGTTACATAGTTCAGCGATTTGTTTTTTATTTTTGATTCAATAAATTGTTTATAAGGAAAATTCTCGGGCTTCGATCTTAAATCACTGAGTTCTGGCTGATTGTGGTTTTTTTATGTAATTAAAATCAAAAACTTATTAGGTAATAACCATATTTTCAGAAATCAGTGATTAAGGTCGAAAATCGGGAATTTTCTTTATTTCCAAAAAATATTAAATAACTCAATAATTAAAAAAATGCAAAACTAATATAACGCTCAAACGATAGCCCAAGACCTGTTTAAGAACACCCTGGAAGGATACGGTCAACGAACCAATCGCCCTGTATATTAAAAACTGACAAAGTGATTTGCAATGTCGTCTCGTGATCATTTGGTCGTTGACCGTAACCACAGAAAGGTGCTAATAAATGGGTAACACATAGACGTTTTGATATTTGCGTGTGAACAAAGAAAACTGAACATTAAGTTGCGCTTGTAATCTGTGGTTAACTATCATTGGAATGGAGCATCGCTCAGTTATAGTTTTCTATTTTTTGAATTTCAACTTACAAAGTTAGGTAACTCATAACAGTCAAGCAACTCACAAAGAGAAAGTCTAATCCCCGTCTGCACTAAGTTTGACAGTTAAGTTTTCACTCATCCCTCTATGACGTACCTACTAAAACCCCATTATAGACATTTGGCTACGTCCTAATGTATTAGTATTATTTCGATCTTAAGAGCTGTTAAGCTTTACTGAAACAAGTCAGTGCATTAATTATTATAAAATATAAATGATACATTTAATTTTTTTTGGTCACTATTTAGTAGCCAACAAATTGTGATAAATTACGGGTAGATTTATAAGGTGCTGAAAGTATTGGTATAGTAATGTAATGACTGATGTTTTTTATATCAACAACGTATCTGCTGGAAGCCGTGAACGGAAGAGGGGGAGAGCGATATATTACTAGAGCGAGACGGATAATTTGGAATTTATAATGAATACAAAACAGTCATGATGTGTATTGACTGACTTAAAATATATACTACTAAGCTATATTGATCAATTTAATCAATTAAATATTGTGGCGCAGTCGGTAGGATCGTTAATAAGTTGACCTTTCTTTAGCTGATTTATTGAGAACAGCTTACTAGCTGTCACGGTGCAAGAAACTTTCGTAAAACTATATAGAACTACGTGCCCACTCTATTTTACGTGTCAGGTAAACAACTCTATTAACTTAACTATTAATTATAAAGTATCAAAGCAACAGTGTAATCAAGAAGCAAAGATAAACAAAATTGTTATGAACAATTTCCAGCTCGCAGCTCGGATAATTATAATTATAGCTATCCGGAGCTTTAAAAGCTTAATCTGGTTTCTCGTGTTAAGATGTCGTGTCAGGATTGAGACATGTGTGGTATAGTATAAGATCTGGTAGTTATGTTTTTAATCTTATATTGGCTGTAGTTCATTTAAATCAACGAGCTGTAAAATGACGGATGGTTTTTGATACGCAATCTATCAGCGAAGAACTTTAATTGCATTAACTTATTTTTCAATAAATAACACTATTGACTGTACACAGAGCTCCTTTCAATTTTGACTTTCTCCCAAACCTGTGTGAAAAACCTGATTTAATACAAGGATTAAAAGACAAGACTTAAAAGCTGTTAGAAGGATATAAACACGTAAAAACGAAGTGGTCGGATCTTTGCGTCAGAAGCAATTTGATACCTCGATGGGTCTCAATATTTTGAGGTGCTCGTATGCCTATCAAACGGATTTATGATCTGACAGCTAATAAGATCTGAAGGGTTGCTTAATATTACCTTCGCGTAGACATTTAAGTTAACATATAAATCACAAATCATGACTTTCTGTACAAACATATATCACTTGATTTAGATTACGAAAATTCTAATGTTAACTTATTTGAATTACTTGAAATAAATAATAATGAATTATTTATATACAATTCTCGAAGTATATTTGTTTCGCGACTACGAGTAGACTATGTAGACGTATAAGATGTTTTTTCACGAATTTTTTTTTTGTTTTTATAAAGGTTTTCGCAAAATGCTTGGAGCAAATGAAACCTTTTACTCCATACTAATAAACACCTCGCAGTGGAGGAATAGTTATAATATTGAGTTTTGTTTCAAGAGCAATGGGGAAAGATATAATACGAAAAAACACCGAGTACCTACCTATACATATTCCATTGTTATAAATGTAATAGTGTTTGTTAATAAGGGGGATGATAATTAACTCGATACCATCAAGATTAATTTCAAGCTTCTAATTTTGAAAATGCTGTTCGCTAATTTTATCAGTTGAATACATCAAATAATTTCCCTTGTTATCAGGCTAATGAAAATTGAATTAGGACATGCAGAGATGCACCATACGCTACGTGACACAGCTGATAGCAGGGCGTTGCGTACGACCAGGTCACGAAAGTGGGTCACCGCTGCCAAGGTCCCCGGTTTGGCCTGATTCTGCACTCCCGGGTCACATAATACTACCCTAATAGGTTTCTGCATTGGACCCTTGCTGGACCTAATAGATAACGACAACACTGTGCTTATAAGATAGATTTTCACAATATATTTGGGATTTGAGCACATATATTTTTATATTGCACTAACTGTACTGCCCGGCTTCGCACGGGTTTATTAGTTTTACTCTGTAACCCTGTTTCGTACTCCTTGTACACCTTGGATTGCATGAGTGGAGTTTTAGTAAGGATACCTAATTTTTGAAAATAATATTGCCTATGTCACCCGGAGATAGTGTCACTTCCCAACAAGTTTTGTAGTTTTTTTTTATGAGAATTAATGACGTGACGAGCTAGTCGTTCACCTGATGTTAAGCGACACGGCTGCCCATGACAGATGCAGTGTCACTCGAAACTTTAAAATAATAAAGTTTCGCGTGACACTGCACTGCGCACGTAATCCTAAGACATCATCCAGTCTAGTAATCAGATTACTAGATTGTGAGATCAGGTCATAAAGTCTCATTTTCCCAGTAATTTCACTAGCTACAATGCCCTTCAAACCGGAACACAGTAGTGCTTGCACACTACTGCTTGGCGGCAGAATAACTAGCAAAGCGGTGGTACCTCCCTAGACGAACTTTGCAGAAAAGTCCTACCACCTAGTAAAAATCGGAGCCTATTCAACGTTCAAACAAACAAACAATCAAATCTTTCCTTCTTATAATATTGTTATAGATAGATTATAGATAATTGAGATATATAAACTGGGCGAAAATTAGTAGTGGTAAGCTATACTATTTTGGTATCAAATCGATGTAAGACGATTGAAAGACGTCGACCCACATTGAGTAGGCGCCAAGATAAAAAACCCACTCACTTTATCTTTCATCACCGCGCTCTAAAGTACGGATCCGACATTTTACCTGTGACACTGATATTAAATATCTAATACTAGACTTACCTACCAACCTTACCTATACCTACTATCGTCACTGATTCTGCCAACTTGGATGATTTTTATTTAGGGCGAAAACAATTTTATTATACGTAGCATAAATTTATCTCTAAGGACATACCCAAATGGGTTGCAGTAGAGACGTCGAGGAATAAGAGCAAACTTAGTAACTTTAGTGCAAACGGGCATATAAATAAAACCAGCACCTCTTACAATTCTTATTTTTATTTGTTCTTGATAATGAACAATTTATTTATCATTTTATTTTATGGTTCTCTGTATTATACAATTCCTTTAACACAAAAATCACTGGTCTGATATCGTAAGATATTGCAGATATTGCAGAGAATATGTCAGGAGGAATGGTGAAAAACAGCTGTCCTACCACAAAGTATACACAAACCATCTTGGTTCGTGACAGTAATGCTTCAAAGTTACAATAATTTTGTTCGAATTCGTACCATGAACTTACAAAGTATTCTTGCGCGAGAACGAGACGTCTACATTTTTATATAGCGTTATCACTGTCGCACGTCGCTGTCAACATGATTAACGGTATGACATGACAGTTGTATTTGAGTGAAAGATTTAACGCGACGTCATCAAAACTGCTCTGCGTCAACAACATTACAATATTCTTACTTTTATGTCATTTATCAAAGTATGATTGAAGTAATAATGCTATAACACCTTGTGGTGACCCCCCCTGCTCTGTGTACACGCATGCTACACCCATTACCTACTTATTTAGCTGTTCTATCTATTTGTATAATTTTTTTTGCGTTGACAGTGAAAATAAATGATTTATCTTTATTTATTTACGTTACAGAATATTTTCCAAGACAACGTTAAATTGAGAGCTATCACCTTTTTAGTTTAAATTATAATAAACTGTCACTGTCAACAGCAAAGAATGACACAAGGTATTAAATAGAAATTTCAACCGTAAAATGTTCAACTTTAGATTAATTTCCCTGGCAAGGTTCTCAACTTTTGATTGAACCAGACCAGACCAGTAATCGACCCTGGCAGCCGGGGTTCCATCATCAGGATGGAGAACTTGCTATCTACAATGAAAGGGTCGCCGTTGTCGAAAGCCGACAAGGAGGACATCATCATCATCATCATCATCATCATCATCTACAATAATTGCAAAAGATTTCGGGAAATTAAATTTTTTCACGTGAATATTTTAATTGCTTTCTCTATTTGGATCCACAGCTCGACTCCACATGACTGTGCGCAGGTACTTTTATCTCCTCTTAAATCCATACCACGGGACTCAAAAATAAATATTTATTTTTATATGCCTCTTGGATCCACAAACGAGAGGATTCAATTATTATCTAAACACATTACCTTGCACGCCGATTTTTTTTATTTTCGGATTTTATTCTAGTTACGTACATTATAAAAGCCAAAGCGGACTGATTTTACTCGATTATTCGGTACGTTGATAATAATTTAACTGCCTATAATATTTAACTGCATTTCTTTTGGGTTGGTAATATTTAGTTATTGAGTTGTATATCTGGCAATACTGCACCGTAGCAACCTTACAAGAGTTAATTCAGCACACCCGACCCTAATTGACCATATCTTTTTTGCTCCAATAAGACTCCGTGATAAATTGCTAATTGACCAAAATTACAAAATTGCGTGCTTATAAGTTACAGTAGCTGTAGTATCCATGCCAACAATTTAGGGTGGGTTTTGATCCGTGGTTAGGTACCTATAACAATATAAAATAAAAATGGCCAAAAATTCTGTAAATTTATTTGAATTTGGTACAATTGGATACCTTAACCACGAATCAAAAGCTCACCAAACCATTAAGTATTTTGTAAAGATGAAATAGCGTTTACGAAACTCATTTTATCGATTAATGTGCTTCTCAAGACGTCTGAATTATTAGAACATTTCTAGTTGAAATAAAAAATTAAATAAAAATAGTTCATTGAGAATTGTTAAGTAATTTAAGTTTTTACCTAATGATAAAATATCAAGATGAATAAAGTATTTTAAATAGTTAATTACCAGTTTACTTACAACACCCAACAACCCAAAAAAAAACAAGAAATACAAACGTTCAAAGGCAAGTAACGGCTAAAAATAAACAAATGCAACAAAATAACCTCAGAAGACCTTGCTGATATTTATAACCTCTGAATAGGTACTGATTGACGACCTACATGAGGTATTGTTGCTATTGGTAAACCATGCACGTATTGGCGGACTCCCGTGCAGGCTGCACTGAAAATAGAGTTCGTACAAGTTCGTTCGTGCTCGGGATAGTTCGGGTCTTTTTTAATCTATGTGTGTGTGTTCAACAAAAAGGCTAGAAGCCGACGACCCAGTTTCCTGTGTATGCAAAGGTCGTCATGCATCGGTCCGGGAAGCGACTGATAGCGCTGGCAAGGCTGTTGCCACTGTTATGCAATAGATTCCATCGCTACTTCGCCTGCACGCGATCGTACAGAGATTCGAAATCAAACCGTTAGCAAACCTCAAATACTAACCAAAACATAAGAGCGTGAGATTTGTTTGATGTTTACGGTCCATTCCGTTCAGCATTGATTTGTAGAAACGGACGTTCATTCATAGATTTCGATAGTTTATTACTAAATATGCTTGTTATAAAATCAGTTGCAGTGAATTGATATTAATATTGATTTACATTACTGTTATGATTGATTTGAGTGGGTTTATAACCGACCTGACTCTATTATTGCTTTTGCAAGATTTAGGTATGCAATAACAATCGTAGAAGATATAAAATGTCTTCGGTAGATAGTTCTTAGTACATCCACGATGTTCAAATGATCTCTATATCTACGTTTATAAGAATCCAATCTCTATTTATACCAATCAATTGACACAAAGATGTAGCAATCAATTACTTTGTTTATGTAGGGTTCTTTACGAAGAGACCATTGGAAAATCCCAGGATACAATTGCAATTACAAAGCATATTTGTATTTAAACTGAAGGTCTCATACAGCCACAGAGTTTGCCCTATTTACAGATGTTAATATAACCAAAAAAAATATTTTTTTGTACCTCAACCAAAAATAATTATTAGCACTATATTTTAAAGGCCACCATTTTCATGATTCGCAAGCTTATTGAAAAGTCAAATGTTTATGCTAGATAGCCGACCTCGACATAATTCGCTTCCCATTTAATAGTAGTAAGGTTAACTAAGCCTTGATTCTTTGTGTTTAGTTAAACCATCTCGTTGCTTAGTCTTTGATCGCAGCTGCGAAGATGACGACACAAAGTTTACAACTACTTTAAAATTGAGGGTTAATTGCTACTCTCGTTGATATTTTTTAATTGAAAAATAACAAACACTGTTCAACAAGAAATATGTAGTTTCATTGCAACCAAGCAAGTGGCTGACGGCAAGTGATTGCCATCGTCTATGGATATCCACAAAATCAGGAAGCACGGCAGAATGTAGACCCTTTAAAAGTCGACTGACCCTTAAGAGAAATGCTGCTGGTCACAAGGGGTTAGTGGCTATTGAAAATTTCGTCAGTCAACTCAGGATGTAGTCCAGGCAATGAATTGCCAAAAGGGGGGTGTAGAGTGAATGAGAGGGGCCCTAAGCGATTTCTTCTGAAACTTGTTAAGGATAATCAGGAGATAAACATACTAAAAGTCCTGACCCCCCAGGGGTGAGCCGGTGGGGGAGGTGGTCCAAAGGTGCCACTTTTGTTTTTTTCGCCAATATCTCGGGAACGGTGCATCCTAAAACAAAAAAATCCTTCTACTATATGAAAGCCATAATACATTTTTTTACAACTTTGTTCTAATACACTTAGGCCGCGAGGGTCCTGGCAAGGTTTCATATCTCTGGTTGATGACATCCTCATCCTCAGTAGTGGCATCATCATCCTCAGTGATTGGTGATTCATACTAATAGAGCCTTACATTGCCTTCATCATTCTTATCACCGCACCATTAAGGCATTTCCTTTGGCAGTGAAGGCACGCCATTAAACCATTGCTTTGCTACATTCCCTTTGCCACTACTACAATTCTTGCTGTAGTGGCAAAATATCGTTTTTAATAGGACCTCTTGTGCTGGCTTAGCGAGAGAGATATTGAAGAAAATTCCAAAAGTGGCACCTTTGGACCCCCCTTCCCCCTCCGGCTTATTGACTGGACTAATGGTACCTAACTAGCACTTGGAATCATGCTTTCAACACTCTCTCTATGAACAATACAGAAAATTACAAAAACAAAACAGGTCAGGTGAACGACCAGCTCGTAACGTAAATCATTTTCATAAAAAAAAAAATTCAAGCTCAGCAGCAGAATGATCTTCGGAGCAGCAAGAATATAGTTGTTACCCAAAAATATTTCAGCATACAGTTAATAACTATAAATCGGTACGAAAAGACTTTTGGAGTGGTTTAAGTTAAAGAAGGTACAAGTCAAAATAAAGTCATAACGATTACAGGCTATAATTATTCACAGCTTACCAAGAAAACTACAAAAGTTTTGCACACCAAGTAATGCAGTTTTTATGCAGTTTGAAAACAGCTGTTGCTTAGGTCTTATTGTTGACATTGAATTTTAATTTACCTTAAACGAAAAAAGAGATTTTAATTGGAGGATACTAACTAAATTATAAATGTAAAGTTACCAGCTATAAAACCAATAATATACGAGCCATATAATTTGTTTGGTGGGTTTATGTGAATTTTATAGAGATCAGACTCTGTAAAATTGTCCGAGCAATTTGCAAAAGATATTTTAGAGTTCATTTTCCAATAGTCTACATTAATATTTTGTGTTTAGTAGTACCTGGTAGCCGAAAATACCTAAGCTTGCTCGGAGTCAAAATTTAAGAGCGCTCAAACTCCAATAAGTATCTTATAGATATTACTTACCCACATGCCGAGTTTTTTTTATCTTAAGGGGCTGAATGCTTCCAAATCGACTATTTTGAACGTCATTATCTCAAAACGTATACCATTTACAGGATTGAAAACGCACGTTAATACTGGTCATATCTTCTTTCCATCTGCCGAAACCGAAACACGTTTTCTCGATAGAAAAAAATCGTAAAGTGACCTTTAAAAAATCATTCAAACGACCTAAAATGTTACATTATAATAAGACACCCCATTGAAATAAATCATAGTGATAAGCTATGTTTCAATGCATCCGTCTATAAGCTTATTTTTTTTATAACAATAAGCATTTCTTTTATAACTAATTATTTGTACCGAAAAATGGAAAAGTCGAAGTGCAAGGCAACGTAATCGCCATATTTTTGCTATGCATAAAGCGACCCTATAAAGTACAAAATAAGTTTCAAGTTTGCTGTAATAAACGTGCTCGCATTGGGTCCCGCCAGGGCCTTAACAGGCCATAATTTTATTAGTCTGGCTGATTTTGACGTTTCCTACGACGATTATCATAGATTAATTTATATGCTTATGAAAATTCTTTTCATATCCGAAAATTGAGTCTACGTCGGTGAAAGTGCAATGTCAATGTCTATGCGGAACACTCAATATTTATGATTTTTATAGCAGTATCGCCTGCTGAGGGTAATTCCTTTACAAATTAATCAACGGAACACCTAATGCTTATTAGTGGACGTCTTCTGGCTGATTATGATGATGATAATGATGACCTATAAATAGTTCTTATCTTAGCTTAATTTTTAGTAGGTAGGCAGTTAATTTATCGTTAGTCACTTACGTGATTTGTTAGATCTTTATCTGAGACAATTACTTAACAATCCATTTAGTAATTTTAGTATACACTTAAATCTAATTTAATTGCAGTGTAATACTGTTTTATGTACTCTAATTTGGGTCCTGGGTCACAGCGACTGTAGGTGGATATTTGGTCATCGAGATATAATATATAGGTAGATATGTAAGTATACTCTGTACGTGTAGATGAGAGTATGCCGCCCGGCTTACTCACAATGTTCAACTAAGACAGTTCGAGATGTGGCGTCTAGTTTGAAATACATCATTAGCTCTACGTAATGTCACTATGTGGCGTGGCATATATAAATGTTACTGTGTCACTTTATTCTGTTTGTTAGGTCCCATTGTCGGTGTTTGCAAACCTATTGTGTTTCGACAAACAGATTGAAAGAGGCTAACAATGGGGTCGATTCCATGTCGCATCCTCTACCTAAATATTAAACGATATTAAAATATCTCTGTCTTTTTCATTTTCCCTTTATCAGAATAGTAGCGTCATACTTTGAGTAAGAGAATGTTATGCGATTGATACATAATATTGTATCAACGGGTTACTACCGCAGGACCATGATCCCCGAGGTCCACGTTCCGGAGAACCACGATTTATTTTTATTGTCATAAATAGTAACGTTAGCAGAAGAAGTGTTAATAAAGTATAATAAAATTTCACCTGTCAATCTGTATGATAGTTGTATACAGGTTGCCCCGTTGGACACCCTGTATATTAATAATTAAATCCCCGATCAATAGGCATGATGACTAAATTTTTTTTTTGGATATATTATTTATATTCCTCAAAAGATAAACATTTGTGAAAACAAAACTTAAATATCTCAAAAAATGACCAAGTGACAAGCATTTTAAAAACCGGAATAGAAAGAGATAGCTCAAACGGCCAGTGACGTCAGAAGAAGGTCGTAGCACGTCATTACTAAGCTGTGGTAGCTTTTCATATAATCTTTTTGGCATGTGACGTCACGAGTAGATTTTTCGTAGTAACTGTGGGAGCGCTCTGTTTCGCGAGAAAGGGACAGGAGATGCCTACTGTAGAATCTTTAAAAGCTTATTAATCCGTGATTTATTTACTGATTTTGCTTATGTTTTCAATTATTGCATTCATTTTTAATCTTCTTTATGAAAGTAATATTTGCTTGTTTATTTTTAATAGTAGTCATCAAGCATATTCTATGGAAAAAGTACAGTCATGATCCTCATAGATAAGTTTGAGGTTACGGAAATCATTTCGCTTATGTCTATTGTTCAGAGAAAAAGATCCTTCATTTCAACATAATACGATTTTTTTCAACACGTATTGATTGATTAATAAGATAAAAAAGCAACAAAATTATTGTGCCGAGGCGCCTCAAAGACGAGGAAAATTTACTTACCTACCTACCCAACATAATCTCGCAAATGGCAACAAAATAAAATATGCCGATTATTTTCGAGAATGCGTAGGAAGTTCACAAATTGCTCATATTATAATGAAGAAATAAGTAATGTCTACTCCTTATCATTTCATAAGCAATCATGATATATCATGTGGTGAATATAATACATTGCCTTCTTCAGAAAGGAATAAAAGTATGTTTTCATAATCGCACTTACGATAAAATCTCTTACCGACTTTTGACCTTTTCAATATCCTAAAAAGGAAATTTTGTAATGCGCTCTATAAGACAATAACTCCTTACTCCATAAGATGTTGTTAACTTATCAACATAATTATCGTCACCGATTTTTATCGGAACGACCGACCAAATAAATAGCATGGAACTGTTTGTTTTCAGGAATACGCTTATGTAGAGACCCAAGTTATACGACTTTTATCGTGTAGTTACTTTAGTGCCAGTACTGCCAGTAGTGTATCCGACTCTAGGGGGGTGACCACAAGGTCTTATACCATTATTACTTCAATCATACTTTGAAAAATTGCATAAAAGTAAGAAAATTGTAATGTTATTGACGCAGAGCAGTTTTGATGACGTCACGCTAAATCTTTTACTCAAATACAACTGTCATGTCATACCGTTAAACATGTTGAAAACGACGTGCGACAGTGATAACGCTATATAAAAATGTAGACGTCTCGTTCTCGCTCAAGAATACTTTATAAGTTCATGGTACGAATTCGAACAATATTATTGTAACCTTGAAACATTACTGTCATGAACCATGATGATTTTGTATTACCTCGAGGTAGGGCTGCTGATCAAAAGTTGCCCTTATTAAGATAGAAAAAATAGCTTTTAAATCCAAGGTAAATAATGCAAATAGATTTTTAAAGTATATCTAGAGAATCGTGCTTCTCTCGCCTAGATAATGAACACAGATAGTAAATACGTGAGCCTGCGTCTAATTAATCGCCACCTAGAGGCTTCTTTAATTAACGTACCTACTGGTGAAATGTTCACAGGCGTTAATTTCTTTAGGCGACGTTTTGTTTTCGATGGAAATCCTTGTTTTCATGTTAATTAATTAAATGAATTAAATCACTCGTAAGACAGACACAGACACATTAGTACTTCCCTATACAAAACAAGGTTAATTTTAGGAGTCCCGAAAACCAAAGGATTAAAATAATTCAAATTAAGTACTTAAATCTATCTGTTTCATAAATTCTTACCTATCTGTTACTGGAGGACATCCCGCAGTTCCCTTCGTTGTGGTCTCCACTTTAACGATTCACTGAACAATCGGTCCAAAGTTACTTACACTATTTATTGCAATTCGTTACTTAATGATTAATAAATTTTACAAGACTTAATTCAATGTTTCGGTTTACTCGAACACCCACGCGTTGGTTTTAGACCTGTAACAAAAAAGTTCATATTAATAAAAGCTTCAATGTTAGTCACGATTCCATTTAGAAATTAACAAAAATAAATTTTCATGTAACCGCATAGTAAAATCAAAACCTCCAATGTCACGCGGAACATTCTGCGGTTCCTTTAATCAAGGTGAATGCATGTAAATGATGACGGCATAGGAACAATGGGTCTGACCGAAGGCTCATGCAGCTCTCAATCTTGGCTAACAATAGCGAATAAGTCTTTCAGAATCGAATCGGTCAAATCCTACCAAATAATTCGTACCCTTGCCCTTGAGTGTGAAATGCACGGTCGTTACGAACGAGTGTCGAATGCAATCTTCAGGAACTGTATCCACGCGAAAATAGCTCTTTCCCCTTCACAGATTGAGTAGGTTTCGGTTTGTACATATACAGTTGTTAGCCAAGCGGATACAGCGATGCAATGAGTTAGCTAGTCCATCTGAATGTCAAACCAATGATCGGCACCGTCTGCTGCACCGACATACACAATAAAAATATAATTTATTAGCGTCTCGGTAAACAGCGCTGCATGATCGTGCGAAAGGAGATTTTGGAACTACGTGTAGTTGCGAGGTTTTAGGCCTTGGTTTTACGAAGTAAATTATTTTGGACCACGGCCAAGGGGAGATGAGTTTGATGAAAGAGAAAATGTTTCCGGCAGCCAACGGCAACTAATTATCTCGGTGAATATTTATCAACAACTTGTTTTTCATTCCAAACGGTACCTAATTATAAAAAAATAATCAACACAAATTCGGGCATTCGTAAGTTAAATGTAACGAGGTAGTTTTATAGTGCACCTAATGTGTGACTATAAATTCGATTTAGGAAACAATTAATATGTTTATATCCATTTTTATTTACTAGTTATTCAATTATGTCATATTTAAAGGTACCTAATGATGACACTGTAAGTAGTAACGTATAAAAATAATCACCATCATCATTATCATCAACAGCCTGAAGACGTCTACTTCTGAACATATAGGCTTCCCCCACAGAGCGCCACTTTGAGTGGCTGCTTGCCTCCTGCATTCATCGTCTCCCCGCAATTTTAACCACATTGTCGGTACACCTGGTAGGCTGGCCTACGCCGTGATTGCCACTCGACTACTTATTTATGCTTGATTGAATATTTTGATTAAGTCGGTAGGCATAGGCAAAAATAATTACAGTAACCGCAGGAAGACCGATCATTTTTACCCATTTGCCATACAACCAACTCTTCATTTTGTCCAGTTATAGAGACTTATAGAGTTTATACGTCTATTTATGTGTAGTACTGTTAGTGCAAGATCCAACAGTAGAAATACCTACGTCATCAAGTCGAGTACCTCAATAGGCTATCTGTAGAATGTAGATCGTTAACCGACACATAAACAAGTAAAAAAAATCAGGTCTGCCAATTCCAATCCTGCCGGGTCATAGAAATCCGAGAAAATTTTTGACGTTTTATTATTTTAAAAATTACGTCATAAGATACCGGAATGAAAAACCTAGCAACAGTTAACCATTGACTAATTACGTAAAATAAAATTGGTCTGCCATCGCACATCTTGCCGGAAGTACTAGACAGACCCTTACGAAGTGCCCTTCACACCATTTACCTACCTCAACGAGTACCCCAATGAAACCTATGCCCATTAATAGCCAAGGTGTCCCTGATAATAGATTAAAAGGGGCTGCCAGGTCTAAACTTGCCGGAACTTAGTGTTCAAAGCATTTGAAGTTGGATTTCCATGAACCGGCAGGACCGGAATTGGAAGACCATCTAAAGATAGCCTATTGAGGTACTCGATGACGTAGATATTTGTATGGATTTGTGCTGTTGCATCTTGCACTATGTAATAAAATAAATTTTCGAAGTATTTTAAAACGTTTGTACGTGAAATTATGTTAAGACGAGATTTTCCCGCATACTTATGGAAATAAACTCACCATAAAATAACAAATTTAATATTTAAGTGTCTTGAATTTTTATTATAATAATTATGTAATTGGTTACGCTTTTGAATCTATTCACACAATCGGCATTGGAGTAAAACTGGAATAATAAATCAGAAACAACTATTAATTTGGCACACCCTCGATTTCATGTAACTTGGTAACGGTGTGATCATTTCGATAAACACGACACCCATTGCTGTTTCTTTAATTGAAAAATTTTATTGACAGAAGTGGAGGCAGGTGTGGTTCTTGGCTTAATCGATATGGTCTTCATTTAGTAGGATTGTCTATGCGCCAAATGGCTCGAAGGTCGTCTATTGGGACGCTGATGTAAGGCATTGAACTATGGAAAAGTGCCGGAAACGAGGCCGATGACTGATGGACGTAATACCACGTAATATTAGGGCTGGCACATATCATAATATTTATGTAGGAAATGTATTGCTCGCATCCAAGTCCAAGGTAAAATTGGAGCTAAAAACATTTGGTTAACATTCTAAACAGGTTATGTAGTTTTGCTAGTAAGAAAAACCAATGAAGTCCTAAACAACAACAACCTTTTTTTATATGTTGAATCTAAAATAAATTGAGCCACGACACGATGAAATCGGAGCGTTACAACTCTCCAATAAAAATTCAATCAGCACTTGACTTTAAAATCCTGCCTTGTAACCTCAATTCCCTCTTTCTTCTGAACAACAAGAAAATACGACGTTCATAAATTTCCTCTTGGATTGTTTACGACCAATATTTTTTTAAATAGCTCTTCTGTTTTTGCTTTCGGCAAACGATTGCGGGTCGGATCCAATTGAGACGTTTACTCGGATTCCACAGTCACTCTGGTTTGTATAAAAACCACTGGTTCTTGAAAGGATTTCGGAACAATCAGGTGCGATGACCGAGGTATTTGTGTTTTTCTTGATTGATTTGGTGGTGCCTTTAAAAGTGGAGTCGGGAAAAACTGAAAATCATCAACTATTTTAAGCGAAATAGCTTTATGTTAATAGCTGTGTTTATAAGCAGAATATTTTAGCTTCCGAGATGTTCTCTTTGATTATTCTATTTATTCTAATTATTCAACGACCGATGCCCTTTACAAAACAAAACAGACGCCCTGTCACGGACCGGTAAACTCGTAATTTATATTTTTTACCCTCACTTTGAACTGAAGTTAATTAGTTTTTCGTCCGATGAATTCATATAAGTCAAAATCACAATTAGACATCCACAACAATCACTGGTGTTGTTTTGCCTGCGCAAGCGCCAACAGCGTGTGATCTCACTTGCTCGTTGCCAGCCTATACATTGTTAACTCAAACGTAACCTTGACGGTAACTCAGAGGACGTCTCCGATTTTTTTGTTTGTAACTTTTTGCATCAATACATAATGTCTCACACTGCTTGAAAGGAATACATTAGCGGACAGGTCGATGCCTTCGAAGGCCCGAGTTTAGGCATAAGAATGATCAGATAAATCCATGCAATAATGTATCAGTCCTAATGGGCCGGCGGAGCTTTTAACACGGGGAAACTAATGGTCGTTTATTTGTACGGACCCTCGGGCTTAAATTACTTTTGAAATGCTTGTGGTAGAGACTTGTTTCGTAAGTTATGAAGGTCCCGGGACTTGATACTTTATCTATTGGTATGTGGGATTCGACCAGTGTTTAACTAATGATGACTTTGTACTAGTGGAACAGCGGGGTGATCACGTAACTTTGACAGCAATGCAACAGAAGAAATTTCATTCCAAATTTGAAAATGTTTACAGTAACTATGCACATAAACTGCGTATTGAAACTGCCAAATCCATACATTTTTCTGTTTCTCTCTTTTACATGATTGCCTAGCTGGACTATATATTTTAATAGCCTAAAACAAGCTCTTAGCTTCTAAATCAAGCTTGAGTAAAGAAAATACGTATTTTTAGTTAATGTTGGCATGTGGTGGTGCTTCTAAGATTACAATAATTAATAATCATTATACTATGAAAGTGTATAGCTTCAATATGTCTCTGTCGAAGAAGCTACTGCATGCACCGAAGAAGGTATCTCTCAACACCAATCATAATTTCATACAGTAAGCAGTAAAAGGTGCTCAATGCAAAATGTATCTTCTATAGTTATGAAAACTATCAGTCAATTTTGCTAAAACCTAATAATTTATATCATGATGTCTGACAAGATTTCTACCATTTGGTTGCGTGGGAACAGTGCGCGATGACGTTTACTTATTTAGCTTTCAGTCTTATATTAATTTTAAATTATTATTGATAATATGATTAAAACTTAAAAAATGGTCGGTTATTTCAATTTAAAATTAACTAGCTCTCCATAGCATATACTTTATGTGGACGTAACAATATAAAGGTAGAGTTTCTATAAAGGACAAGCTGGATAAGTGTAATTATATACCTAATAATACATTACACCATCTTTTAGTGTATCTATTAATGGTATTCTACATTGTACATTGACCGTATAAAGAGTTATATCTTCTTCTTGTCCTTGAACACGGCTGGCAGCGACCTCGGAATCCAATTAAGTTATTCCGGAGATGGATTGCCGACATCCCTTATTCGAGGGAATCTGTCCCCAGGATTAATCAGAATCTCTGGGTAGAATTTATAGCCTAAATAGCTAGTACAAATTGTATCGACAGAAACAATTTAAAAAATCATAGTTCTTTCAAAATATGATGACAGGAATCTCTATCCCATCCATACCTAACATTCTTACATTGGTTCGTTGGTTACCTCATAGGTTTGTCAATTAAAACTACCATTATTAATTATTATACTAGTTGAATTTTCAGTGCACAGGGGGTCGAAATGAAATAGCGAGTGCTGTACAGTTAAAGTTCTGTGGAACTAGGCTGATTTTGGATGCTGATTGCTTGCATCTACATTAACATTTGTAATACTGCTAATCCTGAAAAATAATACATGATAAAAAACGGGTGCAACCACGTTGCGGAGAACTTAAACCTTTCTTGAAGTTGGTTAAATGAATTGTTGAGGACTTGGGAATAATCCAGAAAACCGGCGAATATTTCAGTATTCAGTATTCAGTATTCATTTATTTACTTACGAAAGTAGGTGATATAAAGGTGTTACAAAAATGTTAGTTCGCTACATCCGGCCAATGAGGCATGTAAGTGAAATCAGTCAAAGTTAACCAAAACAGCTATAAAATAGGATGTCGGGTAATGCCTAGTATTTCTGGTCTCGTTAATACACAGCTTAAAATATAAACAAAAAAAATCCTAATTATTATATACAACTATTAATAATTTAATAACAATTTATCAAACTTGCTGACCACAACTATTACTCTTTACCGAGAGGTGGAATCTTTAAACATTTTGATTGATATGAAAAAATGAAGAAAACGATGTATTAATTTAAAGAAATTGTTATGTAATTTTCTAATCAGTGGTTTCTATACTCTTTATAGGTACTCTTTTAATACTTACGACATTATCAAGACCTCGATCAAAACTCAAAGCAAGGGGGCAAGGCCCCGCCATGAAAAAATGAAGAAAACGATGTATTAATTTAAAGAAATTGTTATGTAATTTTCTAATCAGTGGTTTCTATACTCTTTATAGGTACTCTTTTAATACTTACGACATTATCAAGACCTCGATCAAAACTCAAAGCAAGGGGGCAAGGCCCCGCCAGCTGCTTAAGTTAAACAATTTTAGACCCACAATAAGTAAATGTCCGCATTTTCCTTTTGAAACGCGACAATAATCCTGATCAAAGTAATATAGGCATTTTGTTAACTCAGTATTATGAAAGGCTTCGTATTGTAGCTGATTTCTGAGAAAGCCCCTTTTGTTGGTAGGGAAATGAACGGAATTATCAAGGTTCGAGCGAGGTGTGACTGAAGTGAAGTGACTCTGATTTGGTAATTTTCCAACATATAAAAAAATACCGGGCAAATGAGACTTTATGACCTGATTTCACAGTCTAGTAATCCGATTACTATACTGTGTAATATCTCAGGATAACCTGCGCAGTGCAATGTTAATTTAAAGTTTCGAGTGTCACTGAGTGCAACTGTTATGGACGACCGTATCGTTTAACATAATGACTAGCTAGTCACGTGATTCATTCTTATGAAAATACACCAAAGTACTCAAATGAAAAGACTGGAACATTTGTGTTTTGTGCTTTTTTGATAACATACCTACAACAACTAAATGCTTTTAAGGAAATTAAGTATAAATAACATTAAGGTGCCATAAGGCCAATCCAAAGCCACCACCAACGAAAAGTTATTGCTGACTGACCCCATAGATAGACCGTAACGAAAATATTCTAGGTTATGGGTGACCCTCGTAAAGTTACCATATTCATGGCTTCGATAGCCGATGCTGTTGCTAGGTGATGTTTTATAATCTACCGTCACATTTCATTATATGAAATGAAATGAATAGCACCACTATTTAAAAGTTTGTCAATTAAATAACAATAGGTGTAAGCCAGGAAATAATGTTTACTACATTTTATTCTATTTATTATTAAAACATTGTCTAAATAACACTCGAAATTCTGTCCCTTGTTATTTCTGATTCATGGAGGAATATATACTACCTAAAATATTGACAATATCTACGAAATACAGGAAAGTTAGAGCTATGGAGAGAGCAATGCTCGGTGTTTCCCTGCGAGATAAGATCCGAAATGAAGAGATCCGTAGGAGAACTAAAGTGACCGATGTAGCTCTTAGAATTAGCAAGTTGAAATGGCAATGGGACGGCCACATCGCTCGTACGACAACTGGAAACTGATGGGGAAGAAAGTTTCTCGAGTGACGACTACGAACCGGAAGACGCAGTGTAGGCCGGCCCCCCACTAGGTGGACCGACGATCTGGTGAAACCCGCAGGGAGCCGATGGATGCAGGAGCCGAGCAGCAGCTCTAAGTGGCGCTCCCTGGGGGAGGCCTATGTTCAGCAGTGGACGTCTTCAGGCTGTTAATGATGATAATGATGACGGGAAAGTTAAGTATAAAAACGACTCAGTAAGATAATTGATTGAATCAGGCGTGACCTCACGGAAGTTCATCTTAAATACAAAATCAAACAAGAATATCTAGTGTAAATCCGCTAAAATAAAACTATAAGATTATCTATTTTGGGAAAGCTGTAAGGGATTGTTGCTGGTGACAAAAAATAAGAAAAATATTTGTTATGACAGTTTTATTACAAACATTTGGGAAGGCTAAAACTGGTCCAACATTTGTTGCGCAGGATTAGGAAAAACCCAGAAAAACCTAATCAGACCAATGACAAATCGGTACGCTTGTAAGAAATAAAATAAAAGTAAAATAATTTAACTTATACATAGTTTTATTAATTTTAGTAATAAAACTGTCATAACGAATATTTTTCTTATTCTTTGTCACATACATTTACCAGCAACAATCCCTTGCAGCTTTCCCAATATCTTATAAGATCTCTTCTCTCTTCTGATCTTAATCTTATAGTTTTATTTTTGCGGAATTACATTCGATATTCTTGTTTCATTTTGTATTTTTTTTGGACTCAGTAAGATGTTTGATCAGTTTTTACTTGAGTTGAGCTTCTATATTTATACGTTATGTTGTATGATACGTATAAATGTGGCACACTTAGCTTATGCAAAGCACTTTTTATGAGTTCAATATTCTGGGGTGCAGCGTTTTAGGTGCTCGTGAAAATCGCAGCAGGATCTTGGAGTATTAAAAAAACAACTTAGGTTTTATGGCTCCATCGTTATGACATGTTATACTTATATAAATTAAACTTCTGACCTAAAAGAAATTTAATACCATGCAGCGAAATAAAATTCATTAAATTTTGTTTAGGATTGTTATTTAAGTATTCGTTTTGTAGTTACTTAAGTGCTCATATTTTTTGTCTTAAGAAATTAAATGTTTAAACCTTAGTGCAGAGAGCTCTATAGACAAAGGTTCATCATCACTACATCATTATCATCATCACCATCATCATCATCATCATCAACAGCCTGAAATTCATATAGAGCGCCAACTCGAGCGACAAAGGTTAGTGGGCGCTATAAAAGAAGCGTATGCTACCTATAATATAATATGGCATCTAGGTGAAGAAATGCCATGAGATAGCTATTTATAGCGTCACCGGCTGCACTAGTGTATTGTGCTAAAATAAGATTTTTCGCAGAATAAGCTTTAAATTTTTAAACATAACAAGAAATTATTTCTTTGTACATTCGAAATAGGTTCATTGAAATATTTTCTCTTATTTGCAACAATGAATAGCGCATGCTCGGACGAGAGGAAGAGTCGGACTGTTATACAGAAAAGCGATCAGTCTCGTAGGCCCGTATTGCAGAACGAAGCTTAGTTGTCATTGGTCAATCAATACTCAAGCCGTGATTTCATTCACAAATTAATCATTTGGTGAATAGATTCTGGACTTGAGCAACGATCGATGATTGAGCATCATTCCTTAGTACAGGCCTTAGTATTTTGGGTTGCTATTTCTCATAATACTATCTATTATTTAACCTGTTAGTGCATTACAAGCGATAATAATTATTAATTATTATAGTCGATTATTCAAACATTTGCTTCGGAACTTCTCGGAACTGCTTCACAGTTTTACTGACACTTAAACAATCTTTATGGCATGTTTTTGTTTTGTTTAAAGCTCCGCATCTGATTTGCCTTAAAATTCAAGGTGGAGTAGCTAATAAACGCGATTTTATAGGTCCCCTTATCTTATTACTAGGCACTGACGGTTTCCATCGATTGCCATTTTGTCAAAGAACTTATTTCAATAAAAATAAAACCGGTTCTAGTTACAATAACTTGTAAATCGTAAAGTCGTGCCTTGAACTTGTAACTAGATGGTACTGAAATGTAATAACTACGATTGGTTTTGCTCTACTTTTCTTTCACGGCAAGTGAAGGGCGAAAACATGGTGAGAAACAGACCAGCTGGTACTCCTTTCAATAAACTATTCCTACAATAGTCAAAACTAGACCCGTTTGTTAAACTAGACGATGTATTCAGTTAAATACAGGTTGTAGGATATTTAATAAGAGTGCGCGAGAACCGGTTGCAAGAATGCGTCCCGATCGGAAATGTGTACTGCAGTGTGCAGTGCAATATGCACTCTTTGGTTGTGCACAATAGTTGCATCGACCCTGAACTTGCCCTATATTCTCACGATGCCAGAAGGGCATGGCACAAAAGGGTTATGCAAAAATCATAGGGTGTTTCAGTTCACCAAAATAGTGATGACCTATCAAAACTTCATTAAGGCTTTTACATTAAACCACAAAAAAAGAGCTCAGTAAAAAGTTCGTAGTAAACTAGTAGGACATCGCACGTCGGCGCACTGAATAGCAATGTACCTATTTAATATTTATGTAAGAAATCTTTACACCTGACACGTCGAATTTGAGAAAACATGACTGATTAGGATTAAATTAAATAGCTTCAAGCTACCTTAATTAACAAGCTCAAACTAGAAGAATAATAGTCATAGATGAGACAGGAAGAACTAGAAACTGAAGGCAAAATTAAATAGAGTCCCCTTACATTGTTTACGGAATAATGACTTCTATTTTTTTCTGAAAGCACCTTCTGTTAATTTAACTTACAACATTTCATAAAAGTCATTCTGTTGTTATCTTTCCTTTTATAAAGAAGAAAAAATCATATTAAGTACCTCAAGTGAAATGGCAAGCACAACAGCGTGCTAAGGACACCCTATATAATGCATACAAAGCCAACAAAATATACGCGTACGGGGTTAGCCGAATAATGCAATGTATTCGGCTCAACAATGCATTGTTCGTTGTAGGTGATAGCATTGCATTTCCGAGGGGGCGCTATGACGTATGTATTTGATGGCATGTTTTGTTCATCTTATTTTACAAAAATTTACTGCCGCACTGGAAAAGACATCTGGCAGGATGTTTTTTTTAGTATAAGTAATTTTTATCATCTTGTGGAACTATTCAACATAATATCAATACAACGAGCTATGGAGTGAGCTATGCTCGGCGTTTCCATGCGGGATAAGATCCGAAATGAGAAGATCCGCAGGTGGTAGGACTTTTCTGCAAAGTTCGTCTAAGTAGGTACCACCGCTTTGCCAGTTATTCTGCCGCCAAGCAGTAGTGTGCAAGCACTACTGTGTTCCGGTTTGAAGGGCATTGTAGCTAGTGAAATTACAGGGCAAATGAGACTTTATGACCTGATACACAGTGTAGTAATCTGATTACTAGACTATGTGATGTCTCAAGATGACGTGCACAGTGCGGTGTCACGCGAAACTTTATTATTTTAAAGTTCCGAGTTACACTGCAACTGTTATGGGCGGCCGTATTGCTTAACATCAGGTGAACGACCAGCTCGTCACGTCATTCATTCTCATAAAAAAAAAAGAAGAAGTGACCAATATATCTCTAGAATTAGCAGGTTGAAATGGCAAGGGGCAGACCACATCACTCGTAGAACTGACAGCCGATGGGTAAGAAAGGTTAGGTCGGGGAGGCGATGGATGCAGGAGGCGATTAGTCGCTCAGAGGCGATCTATGTTCAGCAGTGAACGTCTTCAGCCTGTTGTTGATAATGATGATAATGAAGATGATGATGATGATGGTGGTGGTGATGATGATGATGATGGTGATAAAACTTAATTATTGTTGGAGCCCCTTGGAGACTAACCAACGTGGTAATTTTGATCGAAATGCAATCTGCGAAACCCATTTTTCTATAAAAAAAAATGCTTGATAGGTACCATTTACTATTCTGTCAATTCGATAATAGCCAAAGGTTACGCTACATTAATCAAATAGTGTAGGCAAAAATTTTACAAATAGTAGATGTAGTAGGTTTATTCAAATTGAGCCTAGCTAGAGTAGGCCGTGAAGTTACGGCGGCGCACCTCTATAAAGATTATTGAATTTGCTAACACTAATCTTTATTAATTATTGAAGGTACGATATTAAAAACTTCAGTCAATAATAATTCGATCTTTAAACTGCATGGATGAACCACTTTCCCTGAAAATCGATTTGTAACCTGCAAATATCATTCACTTTTACTTTTAACGTTAGACCTGTCACAACAAACTGTATGATCCTATTAACATATTTTACGCGTATTTGACATACTAAAGATGTTTCTGAAGCCACTGCGTTAAAACAGAGTTTATTTTAGAGATTGCCCTCATTTTCTGCGCGCCACCCAGCGAAAGTAACTCGCTTGCATCGCCTAGATAGATAGCAAGATAGCACCGATCGAATCGAATAAACATAATCACTTGGAATCGAAAACGAAACTCACCGTTTGAGAGCTCCTCGGAATCGGCACCTCCTTGATGATAATGTTTGTGATGACAACAACAAAACAGGCGGGGGATATCTCTGGCTATTGACGTAATCGGGTTTTAGGTTAGCTAGTTTTTTTGGGGTTTTGCGCGTAGATAACGTGACGCGTCGGTTGCGTCACGGTCGCGTTTTTGGATGAATTATGGTTTATTTTGATGGGATTGTTGTGAGGGAAGGGTTTTAGAGAGTAAATGCGGCGACGTAGTGGAACACGGAGCGTGCGCAGTGGAGTCCGAGACGGTACTGGAGGGGCCGCCAGGCGGCGCTGCGCTCGTATTGATAAAAGCGCAAAGGGCGCGCAGCCCGGGACAGCTAGAGAATGCTCTATGCAGCGCTTTCGATTCATTCGTACAGCCAATATATTCCGTGATCTACGCTATAGAAATCTAAAAGCGTTCACTCGACCAACCTTGAACCCGCTCTATCGGATATTAGATAATGAGGGATTAGATAAAATAATGCTGTAACAACTCGTGAATGACAGGGGGACGTTTTATTGAGCACTGTGGCTGCTCTACGTTAGGTTTATTGAGGGCCTCTCGTACATAATTAAGAGTCTGTCTCTAAGCGAACCTAGATCTAGGGTTGAACAATGGAAATTGATGAAAGGTCGTGATCATGTGACGTACTCAGAAAATACGTGATACCTTCAACGTTAAATTATTAAAATGTAGATTTTATATTAGTTTATATTCATAAGACTTGATACAAATCTGCCAAAATCGCATTGATTCTTACCCTTATACTATTATAATATCTGTGCCCGTACCTTAGTTTAGAGTTTAGCCCACGGCACAGAGCCAAGTATAAGATGTCTGTAATCCTAAAAATTAGTATAATATAGTTATTTTTGTTTTATTAATTAGTGATTTATTTATTTATTTTTTTGCGTTGATTGTACGACATCTTTATTTGCTATGTGTTTGCCGACTCTGGAGTTCGTGATGTCATGACTAAGGGTTCCGCCTGAAAATCAGACGCTTAAGGTCACGAGCTGACCTTAATCATATGCTGAGTCGGGACCTGGGTCATGACATCACTTTACGTGTGTAACCCTTTAATCTTAATTTTAACCCCATTTTAACTATGTAAGTGTGTAATAGATGAATATTCTTATCGAAGGTTATGTGACACAATAGTGACAAAAAAATAAGTAATGTACACACATCAAAAAAGTCTAAGCAACACTGATTGATTTTGGAATATTTAAAATTTCATACTTAGATTCTTTTTTAATAGTTCGTTGTCTATATTATGAAACATTCAAGTTTACTCATAACCCTTCTTCTTCTGTGCAGTAGGATAAAATTTAACGCAGAATGTTTCCTTCTCGACTGTTTATAACTTGTCTGCAACTGCATAGATTCTGCATGGAATCAATGAGGTTATTGATATCTATCTGAGGCAGTTGATCCCAGTGGAGTTTGAAGAGCATGTTCAGCGGTTGTTCTTCAATGGGGTTCTACCCCATCGAGTGAAAATATTATATTTTATGTTAATAAACAGAATTTGTATCAACGTACACGAACCGTCTTTATCCAAGTGAAACGAGTCATCTTACCACCGTTAGGATACCTCGCCATGCTTCCCCTTAATACCTTAGGTCCGTAAAGTACTGGACTTAATTAACCGAGAGAAAAATAAGCAAAAACGATACCTACCGCTATCTTCACGGTCGGCAAAATACGAAAGGTGAAGTGGTACCGACAAGTCGAGACGCAGCGACCTTGAGATGTTGCACTCATACTCCATTCCCTCCTCTTCACCCTAGAGGGGGGGGGGGAAACCAAACCACTCCCCGTCTCCTCTTTGTGTGATACGTGTCGGATCGTCTTCTAGACGTGGTAAAGTTTCAATAGACGTTCTGTATTGCTTTTCTATATTGCAGTGGGCCAGCACCTCCAAATTTTCTAACACTATTCTTAGTAAAATCGCACAATAAACGTTAAATGCCTTTACGTATTAGAATTTAACCTGCAACTCGATATTTGACGTCATTTCTTATTCGAAATTGTACAAGAATCAGCCCTCTGGAAATGTTAAGTTTTGGTACGTTAGCAGGTTATTCGGTGATTTTAGTAATGTGGTTTCTAGTAGTGGAATTGACCAAGAGCTTAGATGAGATAAAATAAATAAGTAAATAATTAAATAAATATACATGTGAACATTGTAAGGCTATCATTATAGCTTACCTATTACCCTTAATTTATATAATAATATTATCAAATAATACAGATCATTGACCCTGTATAACAAAAAATGATTTTAATTTGCGGTAAACCCAAAAAGTAATCTGAATTTTTTTCAGTATTTTGTAATTTAATGTTACCAGTCATTAGTGTCCAAATTGTTCTCAGCAGGATATTATTGTTATTATTTAAATGGCTGTAGCGAATTTAATACGCAAAAAATCATACTCATGCGTTAATAGTCGTAGAGTTTATTGCCCTAAACGAATGTTTCTTTTCTATTTCTTTGTAGTTATGAATGATGTCTTTCTCAATCGTTTGGAACTTATGTCAATTAGGTACCAGAAGGCTTTCGGTTTTACATAACTATCACTCAGTTGCAAAAACGATCGTTAACTTTTAAAGTCGACTTTAAACCTTAATCTTCCATTACACTGTTGTCCTTCCTGCAGTTTAAGGACTCAGTTATCTTTAATGTCGCCATTAAGATTAATGATCGTTTCTGCAACTGGGTGTAAGTTATTGAAATAGAGTCAAATAAGTTCATCATCATCATCATTAACAGCCTGAAGACGTCCACTGCTGAACATAGGCCTCCCCCAGGGAGCGCCACTTAGAGCGGCAGCTCGCCTCCTGCATCCGTCGGCTCCCCGCGGCTTTCACCAGGTCGTCGGTCCACCTAGTGGGGGGCCGGCCTACGCTGCGTCTTCCAGTTCGTGGTCGCCACTCGAGAACCTTTCTTCCCCATCGGTTGTCAGTTCTACGAGCGATGTGGCCTGCCCATTGCCATTTCAACTTGCTAATCCTAAGAGCTACATCGGTCACTTTAGTTCTCCTGCGGATCTCCTCATTACGGATATCAAATAGGTTAATGAGTATAAATAGCAAATTATTGGATTATTATATCTTAGATATTATTTATTGCATGTTTGAGTAAAATTATTGCAATAATTTATACGCAGATTAAAGCAATATAAAGTCTACGTTATAGGACAAGGGACCATAAATAACAAATACTACCGCAGAAATGAAATATGATACAGACGCTTAGGTAAGTAATGTGAGTAATTTTTTGAGGTCTGTGACAAACAAGCACTAGGTCATCGAGTTTCAGCTCTTGACGTTTGACGCGCCATTTTGTCCTCTGCAGCGAAATGGCGATTGTAAAATGGAATAGTAATAGAAATCTCCCGCATTGTCATATGGATGATGATATAATCAAGCAGATCAGTAGGTTCTAATTGGGTTTAAAGTTTTAAACAATATCATTTTCAGTTATAAAATACCATAATATTAGCTATAAAGTCATAGGTCCTACAGCTTGCTAAGTGGGTCAGGATGGGAGTCCTCAGTGAACAAACAAGTTGCGGCCGGTCACAATGGGACTTGGTGGGAAGAAAGAGACCCATAGTGTCGTACCTATATAAATTGGCCACAGCTAGTCATCTGACAGTCTCATGAGCTTGGTTGGTTGGTAAATATATATACCTACCTGCATGGATGAAATAAAAAAAAGAAGGATTGAGTTTGAGTTTTGATTGACATCGAACTGAAGCCCAAAATGGCGGACATATTACATATGCGTGTCAGATGAAAGTAGGGCGACCGGCTGCATATGATGTGTGTGTGTGCGTGTTCCGCTCATACGTACTGTTATACGAAATTTCGCGGGAGCGTTTTTAAAAAAACACTTTTTTACAAGAACTAGAATTTATTTGGATTTAGTAAAAAATAATTTGATTTAGAAGATGTGTGGCTCGTATGAGAGTTGGGACGAGACTGACTCTGGCCGCTCCAATTGTCTGTTGGCTGGAAAGTGCGAGTTGGCACTTTTCAGCCTTATTCATCAAAAACGCTGACAAAACAGGGTTATAACAACCCCCCGCTTAAGTGAAAACTTACGCTGGTTTTGCGAAGTTTTCAGTGGATTCGGATTCGCGGTTGAGATTCTAGAGGGATGTTCTGGGGAGTCTGGTTTGTATTACTAGTTTCTCCGTCAGATATCGTCAAAGTATTATTCGGCCTGATTTTACGTATGAGAGCCACGCATTTTCCATTACAAAAATAATACACGATAAAAACAATAAACAAAACAACAAACACATAAGACATCATAGAATGTGGGGCGAGTGGAGGAATAGAGTTGTTTTCTAATTTTAAATTTTGTACAATTCGTAGCATATCATCAGCTTTACTATTAATCTGGTCTAAATTCTGGGTATCAAGGTTAGATATTTTACTATTTTCATTTATGCTGTAGTTAAGTTCCTTAAAACGTGACAAGTTGCAACATGAGTCGTTTATCAAATTAAAATCTGAGTGTACATGACTAAACTTATATCTAGGGTATCTCTTGCCGATCAATTTAATATTTCTGCATAGCCCGGTACAATTAGCCCTTAGGGTTACAATGCCAGTACCAGAAATAGTGTACTCGGTAATATCGTTGTTACATTCTATATTTAATTTTCTAGGTTCAGAGTGAGTAAAAACCCATCTGTTATTGTTCAAAGATTGCCAAATATCAGCGTGACCATACAAAAAATTTGTTTTACATTGTTTGGGCAATGATGTCAGGACTTTGGTCATGATCTCAGTTTCACAAATGGGATAGTCTTGTATATTATATTCGTCCAGCTGTTCACAAATATATGTTTCGCTTACAATGGTTTTGCAACTAGACAGATCATTCAGCGTGACGTATTTGGTCTTATCTTGGTTCAAGGCGACGTATGTCGCTGTAGGTATTATTAAGGCATAAGATTTGAATGTTGTTACATTGTGTGGTACCGGTATAGGTATATTCCTAAATAAACTAAACTGGCTTATAGACACTAGAGGGATCTTAAGAGTAAACATTAATTTATTTTCTGTTATATAGGTTACAATTTCAGCGAGGCCTATCAATGTATGCATGTTATCTAATTCCAAATTAATAGGGAATTCAGAATACTTTGGTAGGTGTTTTACATTATTCAACAAGTCATAATATAAATCCTTAGGTGTTATTATCGACGGATGTAGCGTATTTGTTTTAGCAAACAGGATAGAATTCACAATATCTTCAAGTTTGTATGAGAGGCTAAGCATGCTAGATTGGAGCACACTAAACATTTCGTGTATGACTGATTTGAACAACAGAGAATTTGTTATAATTGTTAGGTTATTGGTATACGAAGATAGGTTTTCAATCATAATATTTAATCTTTTTTCGTTTTTATTAATTTCTCTGATAGATTCGTTAAACCCGGCAAGAGCCGTTTTCGAAAACATTATGTTGTCCTTTACTAAGTTTAATAATTTAATATTATTACTTTTCAAAGTTTGTATGGCGTTACTGTATTGGACGGCATCGTCTTCGTCCATAGTACCAAACAAATGCTTAAACAACGTGCCGATACCGGAAATCCACGCGGACCTCTTTGACTTACTGGAAATCAAGTGGGAAACGGATTCATAATCATTAGAAATATCCTCGTAGATTGAAACAAGTGGTTGGAAACTGTTTTGACATTCGACGTCGTCAATGGCGTCGCTTTTAGCACATAGATATTGGGCTGAATTAAGAACGTCTTTTATGTTGTTCATATGTGGCTTTATGTAACCTATTTCTACTGGTATCAATACGTGTAAACGATCACTGGTTATTTTTATAGAACCTGAGGGGTTAAAATATATTCCAGGACTTTTCGTGATCTGTTCTATGGTAGCAAAGTCTTGGGTGCGTGAGACACCTTGACACAGCACCAGCAGGCTGTAAGAAATATAAAATAGTTTAATTACTAAATTCTCTTAAAGTAATTTATCTATGCTAGGTCAACTAATAATGCCTATAGCCTACAAATGTTAAAACTAAACCTATAAAATACCTACTATTATACTTAGCTACTTATGTAATATTACTAACTTATTTATTTTATGGTTAGGATATTTTCTTAAAATCATTTGGATTTTTAGGGTCTAGGAAGTACTAGCCCTCCATTGGCTAATTTAACCTCGTCATAATGGTGCCTAACGTGACGACGATTTATTAGGAGAGAAAGAGT
The DNA here is from genome assembly GCA_963580505.1 of Ennomos erosarius. Classification (NCBI taxonomy): domain Eukaryota; kingdom Metazoa; phylum Arthropoda; class Insecta; order Lepidoptera; family Geometridae; genus Ennomos; species Ennomos erosarius. Next base: position 5,572,720 of record OY756981.1, on the reverse strand, counting down.
GTGGTTCCCGTGGATTTTAACCACTTTATAGGGTCCTTTCCACACTGGGGATAGAGCCTTTCGTAATCGCACATGGTTTTTCAGGTACACCATGTCGCCTACTTTATAAGTAGTGGGACGAGTCCTCTGATCGTAATATGCTTTAGAAGTTTCTTTAGATTTTGTAATGTTTTCATAAGCTTTGTCATGGGCTAGCTTTAGCCGATGGTTTAGCATTTTTACGTATTCATGGTAGGTTCCAGTGGGGTTGAGTTCATAGATTGAGTCAGGGAGATATGGTTTATGACCAAAGAGTAACTCGTATGGTGTGAACTTGGTAGTGCTGTGTACATTGGTGTTGTAGGCCAAGATTGCCGTGTAAACGTATTTGTGCCAGTTTGTCTGGTTGTCATTTACGTATGATTTTAGGTATTCTTTCAAGGTTGAATGGCTCCTTTCTAAAGCTCCTTGTGTTTGGGGGTGATAGGGTGAAGACCACAATTGTTTGATTTTAAGAAATTCGCATGTTTTCTTGAACAGGTCGGCGGTGAAGTTGGTGCCTTGATCGGTAAGTATTCTTCTAGGTATTCCGAATAATGAAATGAAATGAACAAGGCATTCACAGCATTCTTCAGCAGTGGCGTTAGGAATAGGGTAGGCAATCGAGAATTTCGTCAAGTCATCCTGTAAGGTAAGTATATACTTGAGATTTATTTGACCGGCTTCCGGCAGAGGGCCCACTATGTCTAGACTGATTCTTTCAAAGGGTGCTGTAGAGGTGGACGTTATTTGCATGGGTGTTCGGTTAATTTGGCGTAGGGCCTTATTCGTTTGACATTGAGGACACTTTTTCACATAGTCCTCTATATCTGATCTCATACCTTTCCAATGGTATCTCTCTTTAACGCGGTTGTACATTCTGGATGAGCCGACATGGCCAGCAATAGGTAGGTCGTGATTATTCTTTAAAATCTTAGGGATCTCGCTAGGGACTGGGAAAATGATCGAGTTTCTATAAACTTTTATGGAAATATTGGTGTTGTGAAAAAGAAAAGCTAGAATGTTGTAGATTTTGGTGAATGAAGGCTTGACAAATGGGTCGTTAAGATCCGAGATAGCAATTTCATTTATAGTTTCGTTGCATCCGACCAGAAGTTCGTTTCTTAGATTTTTCAGAGATTGGAATATTTCGGGGTATTGTATAGTGTCAAAGTGATGCACTTTAGTAAAAAGGAAAAAGTATAATTTGTCTTTTACTGTCAGCGGTAGGAAAGAGTATAATGTTCTTTCTTTATCTAGGAATTCAGAGGAATCCCCGAGGTTACTTAGGACCTCCTCGACATAGGGGTTTGATTCGTCCAGATCAATGGATGTTGGGATAATAATAATCTTGGAGTCTGAGGTTAGTAGAGGATTAACATATTCATGTATTTTTGTATTGCATGTATAGTTTCCATTGGACATAGCTTTGAGAAAGTCGGTGTATGAGTTGTCTTGAGCTTCAGGGCTTGGTAAGTTTACAGGTGAGTTTGTAGGGAGATTAGCGGGTGAATCAATTGTAGGGAGGTTAGCAGGTGAACTTGTCAGGGGATTCGGATGTAGATTTACAGGGGAGTTAACGGGTGAGTTTGCAGGAGGATTCGGTGGAAATGTCACAGGTAAGTTTTCTTCATTAGTCGTTGTCGGATTTGGAACGTCAGAATTAATCTCGTTATTTTCTGTTTCAGAATTGGAAGGTGGATTTGGAAGGAATTCGAGACATTGTAATGGTTCCAGAAAAGGTAAGTCATAGTTGTCAGGGTTCAGGGGGCTCAACGTGATAGAGGGAGGACGCGCGTCTAATGAGTCTGGATAGGGATTGGTAGGTACTTCAGAATTTTTAGGACCGGTCGTGTCCGTAGGATTTGTATCCGGAGAGTTTGAGATGGGGAATGCTGGAATATTAGTGGGATATCGCGATAATGCATCTGCAGCAGAGTTAAGTTTACCCTTTCTATAGGTGATTTCGTAATCATACTCTTCCAGCTTTAATCTCCATCTCTGCAGCTTACTAGAGGGATCTTTGTGTTTGAAGAGCCACCTCAGTGGGTTGTGGTCAGTAACAATTAAGAATTTTCGACCATACAGGTATGGTCGGAATGTTTTACAGCCGAATAGTATGGCTAGTAACTCTTTCTCAGTGACGTTGTAATTAATTTCGTTTTTATTAAGTGTTCGAGACGCGTAAGCTATCGGTTGTTCTTTTCCAGGTTCGCCTTGGGAGAGGATGGCGCTGATTGCGTAATTGGATGCATCGCAGGTGAGTGTGAATGGCTTTGTAAAATCAGGGTATATGAGTAAAGGAGGAGAAATCAAGCGGTTCTTGAGTGTTTCAAATGCAAGCTGTTGCTCGTTTTGCCAGATGAATTGAGTGTCCTTTTTTAGAAGAGAAGTTAGAGGTTTCGCTGTTCTTGAGAAGTCTGGTATGAATTTTCTGTAGTAGGACATAAGACCTAGGAAGGATTTGACATCCTTTGGAGATTTTGGTACCGGATATTCGGATACTGCGCTGATTTTGTTTGGATCTGGCTTCACGCCTTTGTCTGTGATCTGGTGACCAAGGTAAGAGACTTCTTTGCGAAGAAATTCGCATTTGTCTGGTTGTAGTTTGAGGTTGAACTCTCTGAGACGTTTGAATACAATTTCTAGGTTTTTGACATGGGAGTCAAGGTCGTAGGAGTAAATGACTATGTCATCAAGATAAACGAAGCAGCGAGACCCTTGTAGGCCAGAGAGTACGGAATTCATCAATCGTTGGAATGTAGAAGGGGCATTTTTGAGCCCGAAGGGCATTCTTTGAAATTCAAAGTGTCCTTGAGGAACGTTAAATGCAGTTTTTGCTGCGTCTTGGGGTGACATTTTGATCTGATGAAAACCAGAAGCAAGATCTAGTGTCGAGAAGTATTTTGATTTTCCGAGTTGGTCTAGTATTTCATTTATATTGGGGATAGGATAGGAGTCACCAATAGTGATATCGTTAAGGCGTCTATAATCGATAACTACTCTCCACTTCCGGCTTCCAGAAGCATCTAGCTTCTTTGGTACAACCCAGATAGGGGCGGACCATGGGGACATGGAAGGTTTAATTATCTCGTCTTTTAACATTTTGTCAACTTGATTTTGTACTTCTTGTTTATGACATTCGGGGAATCTATATGATTTAACATGAACGGGTTCATTTGTTGTTGTTCGGATTTCATGTTGTAGTGCATTGGTGAACGTTAGTGGGTCACCAGGTAAGTGAAATATATCGGAATAACTTGAGCAGATATGGTAGAGGGCGTCAGCTTCCTCGGCGTTTAAATGTGAAACTCTGAGTTGGTTTAGGACCTCTTGGGTATGTTGATATGAACTTTGAGTTTGTAGTGCATTTACTGGATATTCCATGCACTGCTCTTGAAGTTTCGCAAAAGATTCAGGGAAATCAATAGGAACTAGAGTCAACCGTAGGTTGGAGTTTAGAGATTTAGCAGATTCTGATACATTTACGACTGTTATGTTTATTCTGTTATTGTCTTTTACTTTCACTAGACAGTTGGCTATCAAAATGTCTTCGGATTGAGTCTGGTCTAGGACAAGGCCTTCTTTTATCTCTGGGTTAGATATGGAACATTCTATCGTCATTTCGGATCTAGCAGGAATGGAATAAATTGGTTCGTGAAATTGGAGAGGTAATCTTATGTCATTGACCTTGAGTTCATTAGTGGTGTAATCTATGCTGCAGCCGAAGGAATTGAGCATGTCTGTTCCGATGATTCCATCATAGGGCAGATGGATTTTATCAATTACATGGAATTTATGACTGATGTATGTGCGAGACGAGTCAGTGAGTAGCATTTTTAGTGAAAAATACCCTATAGTTTTTGTTGAACATTTTTCAGGTTCGATGCCTTTAAGGTTTATCTGTTCTTTTGTCAGTTTCGGTAATTTTTGTATACACGAGAATTTGATCAGGCTTACTGCTGAACCGGAATCAACCAGGAGAGATAATGGGAATTCGGATACTGTCGAATTTATTAGAACATATGGGAGGAGTACTTTGGAAGGGTCGGTTGTAATCTCAAAAATGTCCTTTTGTTTCATTTCGGCACAGGGTTTAGTAGGTGTCATTGATGTGGTAGACTTGGTAAATGCAGGCCTAGCAGCGGGCGCAGTGGATTTAGTATGTGTAGTCGACGTATTGGACTTGGTAAGTGTAGGTTTAGCAGAAACAGTGGATCTAGTAGGTGTAGTCGATGCAGTGGATTTGGTAAGTGTAGATCTAGCAGAAACAGCGGATTTAGTAGGTGCAGTCGATGCAGTGGACTTGGTAAGTGTAGATTTAGCAGAAACAGTGGACCTAGTAGGTGTAGTCGACGCAGTGGATTTGGTAAATGTAGATCTAGCAGAAACAGTGGATTTAGTAGGTTTGGAAACGGTGTCAGTATTAGTTGGATGGTGTCCCGCACGACACCGATACGAGCCACTTAATCGTTTTTTGAATCATCATCATCAAAGGAATTACCGGCGTCCTCGTTGTCAGGTTCCTCGACATAATGAACGCGGTGTTGTGGCTTATAGCCGGAAGTAGAAGGCTGTTCGAAATTGCGAGCACGATTATTATTGTATTCCCGTTTCCTACAGTTTTCAATTGAGTGTCCCGGGAATTTGCAATATCGGCAAACGTTGGAATCATTTTTAGTATTATGATTTTGATTCTGGTTTTGGTAGTTACGTGTTTGAGCCTGGTTGTTATAGTAACTATCATTGCGGCTCTGCAAGTTGGTAGGCCTATTGGGCTTAGAAAATTTATTCTCTACCTGTTGAGTGCGTTTATACACGCTCTGTTGAATGCGCTCCTCTGAAATAGCAAGATTAATGGCCTCATTAAGATTTTTGGGTGCCCTGCATCTCACAATCGAAGAAATTCGGGGTAGTAACCCGATAGTAAAGTGATGCAACGCGAGGTCTTCCATAGCCGCTGTGCGACCTGGCAATTCTTTTAATTTTGGGGTAGAAAGTGTAATCTCAGTTAGCAATTGTGAGAGACAGGTTTCAATTTTTAGAGCAAAAGCGCTAACGCTCTCTTGCGGGCCCTGCTTGCTTTCTTGCAGTTCGGTTAGGAGGTGAGAGTAATGCTTCCTTTCACAGAACTGGGTTTTCAGAAAATCTTTCAACTGTTTCCAGCTGGTATACTCTTTAATTGAGCAAGCAAGCTCCGCTTTTCCACGTAACTGGCTTAGGATATACTTAAATATAATTGGTTTTTGAACTTCTGAAGCAAGGTCATTCACATTATCACAATTTACTATAAAAGAGTTCAGGGTTTCTCTGCTGCCGTCATAGGTGTTGATGAACTTGAACAGGATGTTAAGATCTATCTCAATAGATGCAGATGATTTGCTGTTGGACCCCATGACTTTTGGGGAAATAGAAATAATAGGTGATTTGTTTTGATCAGGCATATCCAGGTGCAATTTATTGTCGTTGGTAGACATGACTTAGTAATGGATTCGGCGAAATAGAATGTTTAGGCTAAGCCGGACTCACTGTGCGTAGGCGGCGAGGTACGCGATAAGCATCGCCGCGATAGTTCCTGGCGCTTCTTGAGGCGATAGTTTGATGAGTTATTTTTAGAATAGTTTTATAACTTTTATTTAATTTTATTTCACTGGTTAGTTCGCTTTATGCGCACTGGTATAAGCACTACGCAGTATGATGCACTTGAACGTCTGGCGTGCCGGGATGTCGCAGTGTTTTTACCGCTTTTCACGGATTTTCACAATTTTCCGCAATTTGTCACTTTTTCGCGACTTTTCACTTTTCCGCGACTTTCGGAGACGGACCGAGGGACCTTTAAAGATCCCCTTGAGCTGCCACCAAATGTTATACGAAATTTCGCGGGAGCGTTTTTAAAAAAACACTTTTTTACAAGAACTAGAATTTATTTGGATTTAGTAAAAAATAATTTGATTTAGAAGATGTGTGGCTCGTATGAGAGTTGGGACGAGACTGACTCTGGCCGCTCCAATTGTCTGTTGGCTGGAAAGTGCGAGTTGGCACTTTTCAGCCTTATTCATCAAAAACGCTGACAAAACAGGGTTATAACAGTACGAAGCATTCCGGCTTCCTAAGGGTGCTTCAGTTTCGGATCAGACTGGATTCCCTCCTTCTTTTTTTTTAATAGCTCCATGCCTACCTGTTGTAAATCAATTAAGTATGCGAACGCTTGTATTGCGTTTAGATTCAAAATGAGCAAAAAGACGATGATCTGGTAAAGTCCTGATTTATTTTCTTGCTTGTTCGTGAATTTATCAAATTGACGAGGGTTCTGATAAGTAGATACTTTGGGGTCAACAGCATATCGGTATCTCAGTATCTGCACCAAGGACTAATTAGTCCACTGGACTGCTGATACAACTACTGTCTGCGTTATAGGGAAAAATACGCCATATATATTTGCTAACACGAGTCCGCCAATCATAACTCAAAATTTCGAGGTTGACATTTGTAACTATGAAATTGACCAATCACAGTTAAGTAGTGCCCTCATCAATCAAAGTTGTGCATTTTCCTCTGCTCTCAACCCGCACTGGTTTATTGTACAAAAGAATCAAAAATTAAATGTGTTAATGCTCGTATTAATTTAGGTACCCATTTTGCACTTTAACATTTCAAATTTAGAATACCTATGAAATAATTAAATTAAATCGAACCATAGAAAATGTTTAATTTCGGTATCACAAATTTTTTAGCCTAAAAATTTGAAAAATGAACGAACGACGATTCATTCCACTATAATAGTAGTTACCACAAATTAAAATAGGTAGTTACTAACTTCATGATCTACGCTACGTTTAATTTTGAAAGCAAAGCAACATTGAACTTGAAGATTGATTAATCGTTATGAAAATTAAATCTCGCTTAGTAGAGGCTTTTACAGTCATTCTATAGCTCTTAAGAGTTTTAAGATTCAAATGAGTAGGTACTTTATTTTATGATGAACAGTATTCCAACTGCGTCATTACCATCAATCAGAGAATGGTTGGGAATAAATTAGTCAGTGGAAAAGATATCTTAGGTGCCTTGGATAATTATCTTAAAGTTAAACTATTAATTGCTTAAAATTAAAATCGTTGCCGTGTCGTACCGTGTTTTATAAGGCGTGTGGTTCCGTGGTGTGACAATAGGACCACGCCATCTTTTCCCGTTGGTGTCATAAAACCTCCAAAGTGGCAATTTATGGGGGAGCCCTGTCTTCAGCAGTGGATGTCTTCTTGTTTGTGTTTGTCTCCGCGTTCTCTTCACAGGCATTAGTGGTTGTGAACGTTTTCCATTTCATTTAATTATAGTATTCGTTTTCGAACACTACAAGCATTTTCAAGGCAGAGTCATCTAAAAAAGGAACTTCGTATAACGCGCTTTCTCAAACTCAGGTCCATTTATACCTGAATGATAATCACGCGCGAATGATCGCAAGAAACCTAAAATTATGCCATTATGGTGAAGGGAAAAGACTGTGAATTTAGTTCAAATTTAATATCATCATCATCAATAAGGCTTTTTGCGTCTACTGCTGAACATAGGCCTACCCTATTAGTGGGTTTTGCCATAATCACCAATCTACCACGATTGACATGCGTTCTAATGGCCTAGCATGCGCACTGCGAGAAAACTTGTGGTCGCTGCTAGAGTGAGATACAGCTAGGCGCTACCATAGTCTTGTCACGGTCACTCACGAGAAAAGGAGTCGAGAAAATTTTGTCGTAGTGCCCATGCTAGCTGGGCTGATGATCGCAGTAAATTATAGATCACGGAAAATGCTGGTCTCTACCTATAATAATTATTAAATCTGTGTTTATATATATAGATTTATGAATTTAAATATTATATACTTTATTTACTCAACAACTTAAATAATAAATAACATAAAACATTAATAATACCTACTTAAAAAAAAGGACTAAAACTAAATTAAATCTAAACTAAAATGATCTATCTAAAACTAAAAGTAAATAAACTTAATCTAAGAAGCCGCTACCAGTGGGCAATGTGCCCAAAATGCTGGCGGCATTGCCCCGTTGTATGGCAATGCTTAGTCTTTGCGCCATATAGAGGCCAGCATTTTGGTATATTATATATGTTTTATTTATAACATAGTCTTTGCGCCATATAGAGGCCAGCATTTTGGTATATTATATATGTTTTATTTATAACAATGTTACTCGGCGTTATTCATGTGCCAAAAATAATAGCTTTGTTTAAATCCAGTAATACCTTACGCATACTTATTTACAAACAAAAAAAACGGTAATAAAATTTTATCGCTCTTCAAATAAAGCATCATAATTCCCTAAATACAGTACTCAAATTATTATGAGAGATACTTACACACCGGTGAAAGATGGAGACTGTCCAAGGCAAACAGACCTGCAAGAACACTGACCAGTTCACCTAGAACCACATCTCTGTAGATTATTTGAGGGTTTAGACCCCAATCGTGGGTGTTGGAGAGGTTTTGCAAAACTGGTAGTTAACGCAAGTACTAAAATACTGGCCGTTAATGGTCGTTGATTGATATTTATGAGTTTGAAAACGCTGGTTCCTATCGCATGACACGTCCAGACGTGGACGGTGTTATGCCTCAATCCACTAACATCCAGCTCACCTCATTAGCTTACCATCTTAGTGCTTAATCTAAATGTAAACAGCGCCTACAGACGCATCCATTTTAATGCCTAAGTCTAGATTAAGTTAGATTTATTAGGTAAAGTTAAAACGAGTTTAACGTTGTTTCAAAGTAGAAACAACGACGACTCGAGTTATACGAGTTATGTAACTTGAAAATGTATAGTAAGTATGCAATATTCAAGCAAGAACATTATCCAATCTATTTTATCTGTTAAACTTTGTAGCTACAAAAAAATTCAGACGTAGACCCTCGCCTACGCGAAACGCCTACGTCTTTAATAGTATACGCTGATTTTCAATATTTCAAAAATAGGCTACGACAGCCCGTATTACCAACCTTGTGTTTCGTACCTACTACTTAACGCGAATTGATTTTGTATTTCAAGAAAAAAATAACATATCTTATACAAATATTTCAAACTTGTCATGAATAGCAGTTACTTGAAGGGTTTTCTTTTGAAGCGATACAACAATTTTGGTTTAAATTAGACATTTATTCAGCCTTATTTCAGTCATGGTCTTTATAATTACAAATCCTTTGTAAATAATAAATTATTTTGTACAATTTTCTTTGAAGATGATTTAATTACTCGCCTTTCAAGATACAAAATATTTGTACCAATAACCTTTACGGTTATTTTCCCAAAAACTGTTTAGTCACAGTTAGAGGAAATTATTCGTTCCTTTACTAAATAAAACAGGATCTCTGAAATCGGTTCCAGATGATGATGATGATGACATTGATCTGAACCGATTATATGTTCTAGTTTAATGGATTAGAGGTGGTCCTGTAGTCCATTAAACTAGAACAAAAGTTATTCATTGGCACCCCATGAGACCCCATGTCTCTCTCAAGGCACGCCACTGAGCCCGATATCTGGCTTTTCTTTTCCCTGAGAAAAGCCAGATATCGGGCGTCGTCGTCTATTTCGTCGTTATACTGTAATTGAGCATACAGGATTGTGGTCAAACGCATAATATAAATAAAACGACAAATAGGTATAACTAACAATTTTATCGTCGCAAAATTACTAAAAAATAGACCAATAACTCACTTCTTGAAGATTCTTTTCTGCACAACTTATGGCTACATCACGGCTACGTCTTTCTTTCGTGTCGTTCCCTCGCACTGGTTGAGGATCGTGAAAGGCCCTCCAATTCGTGCCGTCCTGTGCCAGAACAATCATCCACTGTAGAGTTTCTCCTTTTGCCTCTTTCATGCTGTCAGACCATCGTAACTGGTATGCGGCCAAGCAATAGTCGAGTTGAAAAATTGTTTACAAATGTTGCATAACCCATCCACCGTGATGTGTGTCATCGGTACCTATGCGCCAACAGTTCCCGCGCTGGTCACATCGCTAATTGTAATTGCAACAACTACTTAATGCACTAGAAAGAAGGAATGACTGCAACTTAGCGGAACCTTTAGCCGTACAACGAAACCATCAGTTATTTTTTATCGATTAAAAAAATCACCCAGAAATTTTGTGGTAGACCCCGGGAAAATACTCCATGGTCCACCCTGGTGGAACTGAGCAGGTGGACCACGGGCAATACCCGGAACCAAGGTGCCTCTGTGTGACAGTCGTATAAATATACTAACGGCGAGCTACATACAGCCTTTCTGTATGTTTCATTCCAGGCGAAAATTATAGCCCAAAATTTTATTATCCTGTGACCTGAATCCGGCCCAGCTGGATCACAGAATAACTATTAGTAGTAGCGTAGCTGGATACAACAAAGCACCCTTAGCAGTTAGCAGTATAGGACACTCAAGCTCCCGCTTGTGGTACAAACCCAGCCAGTTCTTCGCCAGTCGATATATTTTGATGCTAAATATGCCAGTACACACAACCAAATTTTATGATTGTTCATTTACAGTAGAAGCTGTTCGTCTATGGAATGCCTTACCTACTGATATTAAACAAGCACCATCGCTGAATGTCTTCAAAAATCGTGTTAAACAGTTTTATCTTTCGTCTAAGTAGCTATCAGATAATTCATCTTATCTTATTATCATCTATGTATATTTTATTTATTATAATTAAATGTAGTATATCTATTATGAATATTATTATGTATTATGTCTTTGTAGGATTTTTTATGTAATTATGTATGTATTTAAGATATATTTATTTATGTATATATGACTATCCACAGCGTTCTTTTTTGTATGAATACCACCGTCCATGTATTGCTATGTCATTCCTTTCCGTACAAGGTTGTCTGGAAGAGATCGCTCTGAGCGATAAGACCGCCAATTGATACACTTTTGTTAATTTTGTTGTTGTTAGCTTTTAATCATTTGTGATGTGGTGTTTCAATAAAGAGTTTATCTATCTATCTATCTATATTTTGTGCAGCTTCATAGCTTGCATTTTACAGACCTATACCTGCATAAATCTACTTGTTCACATTAAGTTTAAGACATAAAGAAGTATAACAATTTATCGGATTTTTCGGTTTCGTTATGACATAACGATTGTATATGTAAGTAAGTATACACCTACGCGTATACTGCAGTAGTATATAGGTACATAATGAAGAGAGGCACAGTATAATTATAATACCTGGTATGAATCAGAAATTTTTAATTCACATAACATTTCGGTGTTTTAGAGATTTTTCATCCAATTTTCAGTAAAGCATATTTTGATCTAATAAAGCCAGCCCTTGTGGCCTAATGAATAAGGCATCGGCCTCCTAAACCAGGGATTGTTTCGGGTCCCACCACGGGTACACTTATATTGCATTTTATTTTTCTTCTAAGTGGGTAAGTGTGACTTCCCGCTTGGGGTGTAATAACCTAGAGTAGGACGTTAATGCAGGCCTTACCTACCACTTACCACATCAAATTAAAATTAGAATTAGCCACTCAGGGGACAAAACCTTTACTGTAGCTTATTCATGAACTTGGTGCACGATTAAAGAGAACATTATACTTACTCCTTTTGCTCAGTGTGGTAAACCATTAATTTTACAATAAGAGATGTACTATGTGAACTTTACTGTATTTAATAAAAAATAGATACAGTTTAATAAGAGTAAACAGCGTACGAAATACCCCTTTAATCTGGCAGATATAATACAAGCCGTGCAGAGTTTAATGACCAATGCAGGTACAGTGTGCATGCGTGTGCGTGCGATGTGCGTGTTCGCGTCCGTCTGCGACCTTGCTGAGGGTCGTCTGAAGCCTGAAACCAAAATACAATGGATTGCAGTGCCTAAGAATCACACAGAGCAAGTTTCATTCTATTCTTCCATCAACTTGATATCGGCGATGAATTCACACCATTTTAGTGCTTTTTTTTTATAGAAAATGTAAGCTATCATTATTATTTACTTTTTGAAACAGGTAGCACTGTTGAAGGTCCATAAATAAATAAACGTAAAAAATAATAAAACGACTTGGATTCAACGTCGATGTATCGAACTTGTAGATCTGCATACCCTCCAGCTTCTCTTAGATTTAGATCAGTTACAAAACATAGTAGGTACTTAAAGCGTTTTAGAAGTTACCAACATTGAATAGTATTGCTTGGATATGGAGCTTGGAGCTCACTGCTCAGTCACCAACATAAACGGGCTGATGGTGAAGATAAGTTGCATCTGGTCATAACTAATAGAATTTTTCAAAAATCTGAATAAGTACTTGACATTTGCGACGGAAGTTAAATCTGATGCTATTACGACATGCTAGAAATCAGGTGGGTTTCTAGCATGTTGCAATAGCATCAAATTATGCTTGAACTAAGGGTTGAGTGATGAGTGTCAATTTTATGACTCCCCTTCCTTCTTTAACAACAAGTACCAACAAACCGGATGAGCGCGGCGCGTGATATAACGATCCCAAAAGGAATGAAAAAAGAGCAAGTTATGATTGTATGTAGTTAGTAGGTACCTACTTATTACGTAATCTTTCTTGCATGAGTCCAAGTCCCAATTAATCGGATTTTTATTCCAAAAGCGCACTCACCGATTCTTCAACTTTTGAACAACTTGAAACACTGTTTTCCAGGGGCATAGTCCTGAAACTCTAAATTACGTGCGATGCGGCCGACTGTGGGGAAAGAGAATGGGGGATGGTGGTAATAGGGGGAGAAGGGACAGATCGATATTAAATTTCAATAACGCTAACGTAAAGTTTTACTTTGCTTCGTTTTCTCATAAACTTTTTAATTATTAAAACCTGTGATAGAAAATATTTTGGGTTTGTTTTGGGTATGTATACTTGGACCACTCCACTTTGCCTAAAAATAAAACGCATGGGACACCCATTGACGGGACTGATAGCTCAGTTGGTAGTAACCCTGCCTTCTGAACTGAGGGCTGTGGGTTCGATTCCCACCCAGGACAAACATTTGTGTGATAAACATTAGATGTTTGTTCTGTGTCTGGGTGTTATATTGTATTCTATGTATGTATTTACAAACAAAAAAAAGTATCTAAGTATTATATCCGTTAGCTGGCTCCCATAGTACAAGCTATGCTTAGTTTGGGGCTAGATGGCGCTGTGTGAAAATGTCCGCTCATATTTATTTATTATTTATTTATTTATTTAAATGTGACACGTAATTATAAAAAAATACAGTTCTAATAAATCTATTAATCTTATACCTACTTATTAATGTAATACTTTTTTATTAAGTCATTAGTTATCACACTAAATCAAAGGTATAAAATATATATATACTTCTGAAGTCATAATCATCTAATTTATTTTAATCCCTCTCGAATATTCAACAAACCCTTTTAAAACTTTGGTCCTGTGTAGAGCACTTCAAATTTATTCAACCGTCACGAACTATTTCTAAGTTGGTAATAAGTTAATAACTAGACATTTTATTTGTTTTGGCAACTACTTATTCATAATTTTGTTTAAGTATACCTACTTATAAGCGCATTATAATGTCAGATAACAACTACAAATGTTCGCCTGCACTAAAAGATGGATCCTAAGTTCGCACTTATTCCTCTATACTCTGTACAACGCTTTTGAGTAATAATAAAAAAATACGTGCCAACTTAAGATCTGTCAAAAATAAGGGCAGATGGGCGTGCATTACCGTATACTGTACAGTATAGAAACTAAAACTTAGCAGAGATTGTTATCATAAAATCCACGTAAGACGCTATAAGAATCAGTTACCATTGAATAAAATTATAATAAACTCGCATTCTGAAACATGAAGACGCTTCAGTCTGCGCCTATATCAACTCAAGCTGTCGCCTCAACTCTTCAATGCATTTATTCAGCAATACCATACTGTTGAAAGCACTTGAAAATAACCTATAACTCTTATTACAATGGCATAGAGTTCTAATTAGAATGTTTGTGAGTTTTACAGCGACAGTCTATGTTGGTGCAACGATAACAGCGACCTCTAGGCTCGGACAACGAACGCCTGTGACATTGAATAGGGCGACCGCCTAGGCCTTCACTCATCCCCTAGAAATATGCCTCCGAGCCAACCCCTTTAGGGAGTTGGGGGGATTTAAAAAAAATCCTGAACGTAACCCATTACGGCTGTAACAATGGAGAGAAAAAAAAAGCTTTTGTCTTTGTGTGACGAAACAATGAGATGCAATTTATACCTATCGTTTTAAATGTAGGAAAGGCATTCTATTTTGGTAATTAAGTAACAAAAAATAAAAAAAAATTTATTTTGATTTGAGCCTCGATTTTATTTAGTTACTTATTAAGAATTATTCTCACTTGGGGGATGGCTTACCTACATTTACCTACCTAATGTACCTATTTTATAGTACTCTGTCCACTTGCAATACCTTTTAGAAAATACCCAATCAAAAATCATTATCAAATATTACGAATCAATATTATACAGAAGAGAGTAGTTGATCCTGTTATATTCTATGGATAACTGATTGTACCTATACTACTCATATACAATTTTGATTCACCGTGGAACATTAGATTCAGATAAAAATAAAATTATACTAACTTTTATCCTGCCATCTGTCAACTATGTTGAGAACTAAAACGAAAATTACAGAAAGCGATTTTACCTGCCTCTGTCACGAAGTAATAAATTGGCTTTGATGAACCTATACCTACTTCTCTGCCGGTTGCTTAGACAATTGTCTAGATGGCGCTGCTTTAAATAATCAAATCTAGAGTCAATCATAGTATTTTGAAGTCAGTGCTTCGATATGGCTTCGATGAAAGAAAAAATTGTTAAGCAAATGAAAAGACAAATGAAATTTATGACAATCATTATTTATTCCTAGTTGTGATTTTTCCAATCCAGCAATTCTATTCAATAACGTAGGATTATCTTGAACTAAAAAAGTATAAGATATTCAATTATTTCTGCTATAAGTATTCGTTTGTCTTCCTTTATTCATAGCTTACACCTATGTGACCTATGAATAATAGAATACCCATAATCCCATAAACACCCATCTTCTAAGAATCGTTAAACATGAATGAATTGGTACTTTAAAACCCATTTAAGGTGATTAGTGCACTGCCCTAGTGCCCAGCCCACTATCGCGAACGATTTTGTTAGCTTTTCTCAGGATTGTTTGCTTTAAAGAGGACGTGACGTCACAAGAGGTTATATTTTCTGGAAATAGAAGTTGACCGGTATTCCAAATAAGTACGATCATGTTTTTGTCATCGGAAAATTCTTTTCGTTTGTTGAGCATTCATTATTATTACTTACTAGCTTTTGCCCGCGGCTTCGCACGCTTGTGTTATGTTATTTTTACGTTATAGTCTAATAATAGATCATACATTTCATACCAAACAACAAAATCCAATAAAGCTTTTCAAAGCTGAGCACAGTAACCTGTATTAGCATAGGTATAGGTATAACTAACTATACATATATGTATGATAACTTGAATTATTTTTTATATTTACACAATTGACTATTTCCTATTTAATTATTTTTTAATTGATTATTGATTGCTTGGTTATTTATTTGTTAGACTGTTTCAAGGAACTTATACGTATACTATCTGTTTATTTTATCATGATTACTTAAATTAATATTATTATTATTATTATTTTAAAAAATTAAAATGTTTTTATCATGCATGCTTGACTTGGCTTGACTGTAATGAATTTAATAATAAGTGTAATTGGCATATTGCCGTTCTTATTATAATAAATAAATACAAATACAAATACAAAATAACGCAAGCATAGCCGTGAGTGGAAGCTACCAAAAAATAAATGTTTTAAGTCTAATATAGATTTATAACAGTATAAGAAGTTTCAAATAAAAACTACAATTTTATAAGCCTCTTCATATTACAACAAAAAGAAATCATCATCACTTCACTCAGGTCTTTAACAGAAGTTTCAGTAAGTTTTGTTTTGGTACTTAGTAGTTACCTAAGCAGGCAGGTACAGTTTAGAAAAATATGGAAGAATCACACACGATGATCCTGTTTTGCTCAGTTTTACATATTATCCGTGCGCTTTTTGTTCCATTTACCACTTTTTTTTACCTTCTTAAGTTTGGTTCCATACGGATTGAGTACCTAACTACCTACACATACTTAGCCAGTGTCAATAATAGGTTTATAAATAGCTGGAGATATGCATTTACCTGTACGCCGCGTACATAATTAATTTTCTTAATACTAATTAGGAATTACAAATACTAAACCAGCACTCCTTAAAGAATCGACAGTTATAATATGTCCACTATTTTCCGCGCTGTCTCATTCCCAACATACTTACTATAATAGGTGGTTTATTTAAAAGCCCACAGATCTAAAATAATTTAACTATTAAAAACTTATTTCAACATGCAAGAAGAAGAAGAAGAAGAAGAAGAAGAAGAAGAAGAAAAAATCAAAAACAGTCAAAAACGAACGTTATAGTCCGGTCAATTTAGACCAAAAAATGAGAGTGAAGTTACATAAAGTCCCAACAAGCTGAATTTCAGTGAAATTGTTCAAAATATAATTATAAACAATGTCTAGAAGTTCCCCATCATTCCCCTGTAAGGAAAAAATTTTATTCAAGGTCATAGGTCAAAAAAATGAGTTTTTCGCGATTTTCAGCAAAACGGTAAGTTTTATCATAAAAGTACCTTAGACAAAAATTGTAGATCATAAAATTATCTATAAAAAATATATCAATATTTTTTTCTTACGAGCCACCGTTTCTGAGATATAACGATTCAAATAGTTATAAAAGTTGTTATCGTCATAATATGCACACGTTTCCACGCCACCTATGAGGTAGTGTACTTAGCGCGTTTTTTTTAACGTGGTTTCCCCAGTAGGCCTACTCCACGGGTCAGTTGTGATCCTGTTTAATGTAAAACTATTGCATAATAACGGAAATTTTCAAAGATTGGGAAAGATAAAAGCGATGTAAATTAAAAAAAAAGCTGAAGTTTATTCGTCTTATTCGTAAATTTCAAATTCTTGTTCTTCTTCTTGATCTTCTTCTTGTTCTTCTTCTCCTGCTTCTTCTTCATCTTCATTTTGGATGCAAGTAAATTGCGTCAATAGCGATGTATCGCATGATACTTCGTCGGAGTCAAACAAATCCTCCATTGTTTGTGATTCAATATTAGAGCACGACCGTCTTCCTCCAACCTCAGTTGCTGCTCACCAACATCTTTTCGAGTATATTACCAAGTTCAAGTGTGGCTTGATTATCAGCTAGACCCTACAGACTGGGGTTGGAAGTTGGTCAACAATATATTAGAGCCAGTTCAAACTTTACTTCCACCTGCGCCGGAAAAACTGAAGAAGAAAAAGAAGAAGATCAAGAAGAAGAACAAGAATTTGAAACTTACGAATAAGACGAATAAACTTCAACACTTTTTTTTAATTTACATCGCTTTTATCTTTCCCAATCTTTGAAAATTTCCGTTATTATGCAATAGTTTTACATTAAACAGGATCACAACTGACCCGTGGAGTAGGCCTACTGGGGAAACCACGTTAAAAAAAACGCGCTAAGTACACTACCCCATAGGTGGCGTGGAAACGTGTGCATATTATGACGATAACAACTTTTATAACTTTTTGAATCGTTATATCTCAGAAACGGTGGCTCGTAAGAAAATAAGTATTGACACATTTTTTATAGATAATTTTATGATCTACAATTTTTGTCTAATGTACTTTTATGATAAAACTTACCGTTTTGCTGAAAATCGCGAAAATCTCATTTTTTTGACCTATGACCTTGAATAAAATTTTTTCCTTACAGGGGAATGATGGGGAACTTCTAGACATTGTTTATAATTATATTTTGAACAATTTCACAGAAATTCAGCTTGTTGGGACTTTATGTAACTTCGAATGTCTAAATTGACCGGACTAGTTACGCGCCATGTTGTTAATTCGAGGATACAATTTTATTGCCATAATGAATACCTACATATTATTATATCTAAGTACCTACCCTTTTTAAACATTTTTCATCAAATATTTCGTATCATTGGCTAAATACAAATAATAGCACCTCCGGCTTACTTTAATGCCAAAATAAAAAAGGTTTTAAAATGCGTAGCAATGGTAAGGGTATATAACTTAAGTAGCTATAAGTACTAAAGGGGGTCTAGCAAAGACACCAACCACTAACGCTAACGCCAAACGCTAACTCCAAAAATGTATTGGAATGACATTCGCTGCGGAAAAGTTAGCGATTTCCGAAATGTCATTTCAGTATATTTTGGAGTTAGCGTGAGGCGATTGGGGGTCTAGCAAAGCTGTCATGTCATTTCAATGCATTTTTGGAGTTAGCGTGAGGCGTTAGCTTTAGCGATTGGGATCATTGCTAGACTCCCTGCCTGGTCCCTCAAAACTTCTTTGGGGTCGATCAAGAATGTAGCAGTAGCGCAAAAATAATTTTATCTACCTAATTAGAATGGTAACGTGTAGTAAGTTCATGTAAATAATACATTTTACCAGATCGCCAATAAAGAACATTGCTCCCGCCGAAACCCTATAAATCGAAAACATGAATAAAAATGTAAGCTTCAATATTGGCTAAGTATGATAATCGCGTGAAGCTTTATGAATAATTATAAAAAGTCTAAGTACAGTTTAAACAGTTTTCATAAAATACTTCCTATCATTGGCTAAATACAAAATTTGTCTAATGCCAAAATAAAAAAGCGTAGCGTACAATGCGTAGCAAAAGCAAGAGTCAATAGGCACAGATTACTGAAAATGTTACTACTAAAGGTTAAGCTAAGGTACTATAAATACAATTTTAAATTTTTATTTCGAATGGTAACGCGTAGTAGATTTTTGAAAACTAAATAATACCAGATCGCCAATAAAGAATTTTGCCCTCGCCAGAACCCAATAAATCGAAAACATGAATAATAATTCAGTTATGTTTCAATATTGGCTAAATATGATATCGCGTGAAGCCTTAAAACTTATAGCAAAAGTCTAAGAAGTTTTTAGTTTTCTAAATTCCTTGTTCTCTGTGTCGTGCTCATATTCAAGAAGGTTCTCATACCTATCCTCTTTTTTAGTTTGGACCACAGATTAACGAAAAAACTTATCTATATGTAAATACATTTGACTTCCTTGGGTATAGGTACTTACATAATGAACACATTGTTTTTCTCTAATCTGCATTGCATCGAGCGCAGACGAAGTTATCGCGCGATGTATTTCGCTGTAGCCCGAAAAGTGTGATACACTGCCGGTAATGCAAGCGCACCAATTGTTATTTACTGTTGTAAAACATGCATTAAATTACTTCCTTATTGCTTAGTGCAGTGCGGATTGTTCAGTATGAAATACAAAAATATAGGAGTTCCGTAGTCAAAGAGCAAATCCTTATTACTAAACCTCCGCTGTCCGTCTGTCTGTCGGTCTGTTTACCAGGAGGTTCTCAGGAATCGTGATAGTTAGACAGTTGAATTTTTCACAGATGATATATTTCTGTTGCCACTATAACAACCGTGATCCGTATTCAAAGGGACAGATAAACAGACAAATAAAAAAAATTGGTTTTACTTCATATTGATAAGGAATTATAAATTAAAACTATTACAATTTATATTTGTAATCGCAAATAATACTCTCACAGTTTGTAATACATATTTATTCGCCAACATGCAATATAACGCTACTGCTTCCTCCATTTTATTTAGCCCACGTTGGTCGTGCAGCAGGAAACAAATTGACTGTGTGTCCAGGTTGGGGCGCTACAAAAACATCGAGGATAGTCAACAGAGATACTTTTGCGCGCCAACTCAATAGCGAAGGTTTGGGCGTATTTATGAAGCCGCGCCATAAAAGTAACAGAGTTTTTTTCTTTAATCTGTGCATCCGGATAAACCCGAGATAAAATTACAGTCAGTAGCACTGTAGCAGAGTAACATTTTTTTTTCTCTCATCTGTGGTTAGTAGCCAAAATATAACTTACCTTTTGACACTGGCTAAATACTTACACTATGTGTGGAGCCAAAATATAAGAAAAAAACTTACCTTGAGGCCTTGAAGCGGCCATCTTGTTAAAATCCCGTTCCGTTTTATAATGAAATCTTGATCATTTTCACCAAAAATAAAATTAACAATATATAAAATTTAATATATCCTATGTTTTGCGCCGGGTTTTTCTAAGCGTATTAGTGAAAACCGCATGAAAATCCGTTCAGTATTTTCGGACTTGTGCCATAACAAACAAACAAACAAACAAACAAACAAACAAACAAACAGACAAAATGTCTAAAAAGTAGCTTAACGTGATCAGCGAAAAATTTCAAGGCAACCTGTGTCATTTTTTTTTCGATATCTTGCATTTACAGATTTTTTTATCTCTACAGTTTTATTATATGTATAGATTATACCTAACCTCCCTAATCATGTTACTATTCATAAATATAATTTAATTAGGGTAAGTATTACCACGGGGTCCCATCAGGTACAAACGAAAAATAGCCCGAACTTGAAAAAAAATTAGTAATCGTGTCTTGAGCGGTTCTAGTTAGTGTCAAGTGTATTCATTTGGCCCATTACTTCGCCAACACGCAATAAATGTCGTTTGATAATCTTGCGTTATGCAGAAATAAAATAATTCGTAAAATAGCCCGCGTTATTCCGTTGTATGGGATGAGGCATCTGTACTGTAGGTATTATATTATCTGGGGTATTACTAATAATTTTCTTTTATTACGCGTTGATTTCTTTTATTCCAGAAATTATAATAAACCGAGTACTTATTCGCGGCTTTACAAACAAGAGAAGCATGCCTGTTCGAGCCTATTTTTGGATATTCTGGGGGTCTAGCAAAGATACCAACCACTAACGCTAACTCCAAAATGTATTGAAATGACATTCACTGCGTAAAAGTTAGCGGTTTCCGAAATGTCATTTCAGTACATTTTGGAGTTAGCGTTTGGCGTTAGCGATTGGGATCTTTGCTAGACCAGAAAGGAAGAAACGTTCTCAGGGGAAGCCGCAGCGTATATACATAGATACCGATGATATGGTGAAAGCCACGGGGAGCCGATGGATGCAAGAAGCGAGCCGCCGCTCAAAGTGGTGCATTATGCTGCATTGCAATAGCTTTATTTTTTATTTTTGTGTATGTAACGAGTATCAGTAAAGAGAAAGTTCAGTACTACTCACATCATTAATTTGTATTTTTTTTATATTTTCCTTGTTTTTTTGCACAGATAGATAACCCAAGAAGCCCGGGGTCCGCGGCCTGCAATGACGTAACGGTCAAGTTTCGCAAACGGTTTACTTACTACAGCCTTGCAGTTCGCAGCTTTGCATTACGTAACGCTTTCTTCCGAGACGCGATTAGTTCATAAAGACATTATTACAGCATTTGATATTCATTTTAACCTAGATGGATGATGGTAGCGACGATAGGATTTAAGTAAATACTTACTAATGTAGCTGCTACGGCTACACTCCATTTTAGTTGGAGAGATATACTGACTATGCTGACTCTAACTGACATGACCACAGAACAAAAGAACCACTTTGCTCGGTGCGAAAGCGTCATGTTTTTCATAGCTCTGTGGATATGACAGTTCCTTTACGGCTGACCAAACATATAAGCGGGGCGAGATAGTGAATACTAGCACGACCCTATCTCGCCCATCCCGGGCGGCGCGGCGGATGGATCACGGGAGGGTTTTAGTGGGTTCGAGTCCCACATACTCCTTGCCATCACCCCCGTGGCGGCAGGGAAGTGAGAGGGCACTCCCACCATCAAAATAATGGAATCTTAGTTGAAATTTCAAAACTAAATAAAAATAAAAATAAATGTTAATGTACATTACAAAATATTGTGCTCATATTACGCTCTGGTGGATGGTGTTTCATTCGAAAGAGTCATTTATCACATCTGATGTCTACTGATGGTATAATTAAAGTCTTATTATCACTTACCAAACGTCCGCATGTAACACGAACTTGCAATTTAAGATGTTATCTTATTAGGGAAGCAGACACGGCTAACGAACTCTTTAACTCGGACATGACCTAAATTGTGGTATAAAACGATCAAAAATAAAGTACGTAACTACTAATTTGAGCCATTAAGGCCATTATGGAATCGGAGAAGTTGCGTCTGTGATTGATAAATTGACTGTTTAAATTTAATGAACTACCTACTATACCAATTACGCTAAATAAAAACAAGGGGAATGACAGGAATGTACCTGCATAGTGATGTATATTTTAGGTTTTTAGGTACTTAAATAGGTCCTGCATCCATCGGCTCCCCGCGGCTTTCACCAGGTCGTCGGTCCACCTAACGCTAACGCCTCACGCTAACTCCAAAAATGTATCGAAATGACATACCACAGAGCTATGAAACAAATGACGCTTCGAGGGGAAGCGATTTTTTTTTGCTCTGTGGTAGGTAGGTACTAGAGCCAATTTTGAAGGCTTTAGTTGACAGACCTAAAGTTCTAAAACTGTTCTGTTTTTGTCAAATAGACGGCAAATATTTTTAGTATTTTAAGAACTGTTAACTAAAAGCCTTCAATATCACTTGTGGATGGAGGCAGGTAAGTTTATCAGCGTAGAGCATGGCGTAGAGGGTACCATGGTGTCGGGTGTACTGTGATTTTATCTTGTCACTATGTTATTTTTGTCATTTATTATTATGAAAAATTTAATTTACATTTTATTAATAATTATAATTAGATTACTAACATTAGGAGTAAGTAAAACTCACTAATCAATGGATTTATTTGTCCGAAAATAAAGAATTTTGAATTTGAATTTAACCATCCAAGTAAAAGATTGTTTTTTACACGAACGACTTTGTTCCATAATTTTTGCTGACTAATTAATTTATTCCAACCCTTTCCAATCTCTCAGCGCATACAAAATTACCTTACGTACGTTCACTTTCCCTTTCATCACTTCACATCCTGTACGAGCCTTTACCTTGTTAGGCAAGCCCGTGTGGCGGTCACTTTTTAACTAGCTTTTTTCCTGTAGGAGATTATGAGCCTTATTTATTTAACAGACCTAACTAGCAAAAGATCTCATTCACACGAGCGCTTAATAAACGTAGCGTAACGTTAAAACCCGGCGTTAGCTTTTAAAACGTTGGTAGGGCTACTAACTTCACTTGTTCATATGAGTGATTTTGACCAATTTTTTCTACTCACTACAGAAAGACGTGATAAAATGATTAAGGAAAATTTTAAAATAACAATAAAAAAACTATTTGTTGAAATACACCCAGCACTATTACCCGCTATTAGAGCGCCGCGCTATTTCAACGCTTGAAATCGATTTGTTTTATTTCAGTGCTTTTTTCTGGACGTTAGAAAAGCGCTCGTACGAACGGGGTATACTACTTTACCTACTCCTTCCGTGTTTTATTACATTGGTTACAGATAATTTATGGATATTTGGTGATTAAAGACTGCAGATACTAAATAACACTTATTTATTGTCCAAGAGCTTACGAAATATCGCCTTGCCGAACCGAAATTTTCGTCGTGATTGCTCTGTCAAAAAGTAAACAACTTTCATTTGTTATTTTTTCTATGTTCTAATTTCGAATGCTCTCGCAGAGAGCATGAAGAAAAGAAATAAAAACTTCTTGCGACGCCACATCACCCCCCCACGGAGAAGGAAAAACTGATTTAGAAAAAAATAAAAATAAACTATAATTACAAGTCAAGCACTTCTCTAAATCTAACCCTCCTACCAGCCCTGGTGGTAACCGGAGCAGGTGTTGAGGCAGGAGCTGCGACTACAGCTGGAGCTGGCACGGGCGGAGTAGATGATGCACCACTACTTAATGTTAGACCAGGATCCAGATGCGCAGGCTTCACCCGATCTACACTAACGGTAGATTCCTTTCCATTTACAACCAAGGTTAATGTCTTATCCGACCTCTTAAGGATCCGATGCGGTCCGGAATATGGAGGCTGTAATGGGCGGCGAACCGTGTCGTCGCGAAGAAATACGTGCGTCGCTGTAGCTAAATCTTTGTAGATAAAATGCGATGGTTCAGCGTGCCGAGAAGCGGGTATGGGACGTAGAGCTTCCATACCACGTCTTAGATCCGTGACAAAATCTGCGATGTCACTAGGACTTGCAGGTACTTCTGGAGGCACTATGAGTTCACCAGGCAAACGGAGTGTCTCCCCATAGACCAGCTCAGCAGAAGATAATTTTAAATCCTCCTTGAGGGCCGTCCTCATGCCGAGGAGAACAAGTGGCAACGCTCTTGTCCATGTGTAGGATGGCACATTAGCGATGCCTTAAGCTGGCGGTGCATGCGCTCCACCATGCCGTTTGCGCAAGGGTGGTAGCTGGTGGTGCGAACTCGTTTTGTGGCGCATACATTTAGGAGACGTTTAAACAACGCGGACTCAAATTGGCGTCCTTGGTCAGTTGTTATAACGCTGGGTACTCCAAAACGAGATATCCAACCGGATACTAACGTCTCTGCCACTTCCTCTGCAGTTATTGACGTCATAGGCCATACCTCAGGCCACCGCGTGTACCTGTCGATAGCGGTGAGACAATAATTATATCCATCGGAATGCGGTAACGGTCCTATGATATCAATGTGGATGTGCTTGAATCTGCCAGAAGGTGTACCAAAATGCCCGAGAGGCGACGTAATGTGTCGGGTAACCTTACTGCGCTGACAGTCAAGACAAGAGCGCGCCCACTTGCTACAGTCCGAGTTAATGTTCGGCCAAACGTAGCGCTCAGTCACCAAGCGAACGGTTGCCCGCACGCCAGGGTGGCTGAGGTTGTGACAGCGGTCAAATGCGGCGCGTCGAAAAGGTAACGTGAGATAGGGACGTGGTCGATCAGTGGATGTGTCACATAAAACGGAAACATTAGTGCCTGGAATTACGATAGGTTCCAGTTTGAGTGAAGAATTGTCGCGCACTTTGGCTAGTTCTTCATCAGTATCTTGAGATTCAGCGAGTGCAGCGTAATCTTCTTCCAGCGAGATTGACTCGATGCGAGACATGGCATCAGCTACGACATTATCAATGCCTTTGATGTGGACTATGTCCGTGGTGAATTGGCTGATAAATGACAGCTGATTCAGCTGTACGGGTGGCAACTTCTCCCGTCGCTGTACAAAAGCATAAATAAGCGGCTTGTGGTCTGTGTATATGGTCGCATGCTGGGCTTCTAAAATGTGCCTAAAATGCTGCACGCTCTCATACACAGCCAAGAGTTCGCGGTAGTACGCGGGCCACTGTGCCTGCTTAGCGTTAAGCTTCCTACTAAAGTAGGCCAGTGGTTGCCAGTCGTTTTTGTCGTCGATGCATTGCTGAAGGCATGAACCCACATGAGTGCTCGAGGCGTCTGTGAATAGGCCAAGCGAAGCATTGCAGTCCGGATGAGCTAAGATAGTAGCGGACATTAAGCTCCTCTTGCAGGCTTCAAAACACTCCTCGAGCTCAGGCGTCCATATGAACGGCTTATTGCCTTTGCCTTGTATTGCAGTAACGGCGTCGATTAACGGCGCCTGATACTTAGCTGCATCAGGCAAAAAACGACGATAATAATTTGCCATGCCAATGAACCTGCGCATGCCTTGTACAGTCTTGGGTTGCGGATATTCCACCAGAGCTTGAATTCTGTCCTCTAGTGGACGTGTGCCTGCTGCATTGATGCGATAGCCAAGGAACAAGACTTCTTCTGCTCCAAAAATGCTCTTAGTGACGTTAATGACAACTCCATAGTCGTGCAGCTTCTGGAATAAAATTTCCAGGTGTTCTGCATGTTGTGCTGGACTGCTGGAGTACACTAGGATGTCATCTACGTATGCAAAGCAGAAGTCTAGGCCTCGCACCACTTCATCAATAAATCGTTGAAATGTCTGTCCCGCGTTACGCAACCCAAAGGTCATGTACGGAAATTCGTACAACCCAAACGGTGTAATGATTGCCGTTTTGCAGATGTCACCTGGATGGACTGGGATTTGCTGGTAGGCTTTAACTAGGTCTATTGTGCTAAACACAGTAGAGCCAGCTAAATTGTGCGCAAAATCACCTATATGCCGAACGGGGTAACAATCTGGAATAGTGCGGGCGTTCAACGCACGGTAATCTCCGCAAGGACGCCACGTGGAATCCTTTTTGGGTGCGAGGTGTAATGGAGAGGACCATGAGCTGCTCGAAGGTTGAGCAGTACCAGCGTGAACCATATCCTCGAACTCTTTCTTCGCGATGCGGAGCTTCAAGGGTGCAAGGCGGCGCGGTCGAGCTGTAACGGGGGGACCATCCGTTGTATTAATGTAGTGCACGGTGGTATGTTTAGGTTCCCGTGGTGCTCCAGGTGGTCGCGTGATACTTGGGTACCTAGCCAGAATCGCGGTGTATGGCGAGTCAGGCAAGGATACTACCTTGACGCTTGGTTGGTCTACTGCACGAAGATCTGCGGCAGAAGAAAGGCCAGTCTTGCCATCACGCAGACTGCCTTGGGTGCAGTCAGGTAGCAAGTTGTAGTGTGACAAAAGATCTGAGCCTATAATGCCGCTCTCTACGTCTGCCACTACGAAACTCCACTTAAACTCGCGCCTAAGCCCTAAACATAGATTTAGCTGCACCAAACCATAAGTGCTAATCTTAGTACCATTTGCAGCAACTAAGTCATATGGCTGTGGTTCGTATGTGCGGTTATTAACATACCGACGCGGTATGCAGCATAAGTCCGAACCAGTATCGACCAAAAATTTTTGGTTTGAATACCGGTCGGTTACGAAAAGACGGCGACTTGATGTAGAGCAATCGGCTGTCGCCTCTACCGACCGCTGCTCTGGTTTCCCTGGATGTCAGGTGAAGCACCGGACCAATTGCAGGGCGGTACGCACTTGCGTGCTTTAGCTGCAAATCGGTCGTGGTAAAAACACAGTTCCGGGTTGCGTGGACGTGAACGACTACGGCTACGACTACGGTTGGAGCGCGCACGACCATGGTCACTAGTAGTAGCGAGCGATGCAACAATGCGTGTAAGCTCATCCACTTTTTTAACCAGCTGTTGTACTGTGCTGTCATCGTCCGCTAGCGGTGGTGTTGAGCTCGCATGACTGGAATAAAACTCTAATGTGGATGGAGCATTAATTTCCATCAAACTGTCTGCTAACTCGCTGAGCTCTCCTAATTCCTCCAACCGCTGAGCTGCCAGAACTGTTTGGAGAAAACGTGGTAGCCGGCCCATCCAAATAGTTTTCATAAGCTCATCAGAAAATGTAGGCCCCGCTAAAGATTTAAGGTGCCGCAGGAAAGATGACGGCTTCCTGTCACCAATCTACTCTTTTTCCAGTACGCGTCTGACCTTTTGTTCGCGAGAGTCGGAAAACCTAGAAATTATCGCGTCTCGTATTTTTGTATATGGCTGTACCTTCGGTGGCTGTATAATGATGTCTTCTACTTCCCTAGTGCAGTTGGTGTCCAGATGCGCATTTGCGAAATTAAATTTTGTCAATTCTTGCGTGATATTATAGATACAAAATTGAGCTTCTAAACTAGCAAACCATAACGCAGGACGGTCCTTACAAAAAGGAGGGGTGCGGATGGATACCCTATTTACGATCATCCTTTCCATGCCGCTCGTGCCAGGTTGGTCGTGATTCGGCGGTAGTGTAGAAGCAGGCCTAAATTCGTCAACCTCACTATCACTCATATTGTACCACCAAAATCGGTAGGAAAGTCAAACGAGAATGTGCACCGAAAAAAAAAAAAAAACAAAATCAACCCGAAAGAGAGAAAAAAGTATGGGGGTGTGGTGTGCGTGCAAGGTAACATGCGTATATAAAAAAAGCAAGCATAAAACAGTAACTATAAAATAAGGTCAGTATAAAAGTTGTATAAAAAATAAAATTAATCCGCTTCGCCTTAAATAAACAATGTACCGTCACCATAAGTAAGCCTTATCAATGTACAAAAAATCATAAATTTGAATACGGCACAAAAAATATTTGGACAAACACTTTATACCGTGACTGTACTTGTTATCTGTTGTTATCTCAATGTTCGCATGCACGCAAATTATTCCATCATCAACACGAACGAAACAATCTCAAAGTTCGGTACCTCTTGACATCCAGAAATATGATCGTCGTAGTCCGCGGGTCACCTGGCTCTAGGTAGCGTTGAGTGCAGCTCCAGTTGCACGACCACGGGCGTTATACTGCTCCCCGAAGAAAGCGCTCGCAAGGGGGGCGTCGCACGTCGTCAGCGTTGCACGTCGCGAACTCGCCAGCGCCGTGCAGTGCAGTCGTGCCGTGCAGTGCGACGTCACTCGTCAGCTTCGCGCGCTGCTAGTATCTCCCAATATGTATAGAGCCTGTGAAATTCCGCAGCGTTTAGGTGCGTTGTACGAAGGAGTCACCGTTTTGGTAACTCAACTTTGGTCACCAATCTGGCCGTGGTAACCACGTTGGTGTGTAGGCACGGGCTCCTTCACGTTCCGAGGGTCACCACTTTGGTGATTAAAGACTGCACGATACTAAATAACACTTATTTATTGTCCAAGAGCTTACGAAATATCGCCTTGCCGAACCGAAATTTTCGTCGTGATTGCTCTGTCAAAAAGTAAACAACTTTCATTTGTTATTTTTTCTATGTTCTAATTTCGAATGCTCTCGCAGAGAGCATGAAGAAAAGAAATAAAAACTTCTTGCGACGCCACAGATATGTGGTCACTTAACAGTTTTCTGTGGGTGCTAAGTTCACCATTTTACCTGATAAGGCAAGATGGCAAGATAATATAAATGGTTTGCACAGTACTTATACTTAAACCTTTTTTGAATCATTTGAGTTTTGTGAAATAAAGTGTGATGTGTGATACATTAAAAAAGTGACATAACCTAAATCATCAACAATCCTTTTCACATGTCATTTTGCTGTCATGTATTGGTCATGTAACGTAGTAAATTATATACTCTTTGGTCATGTAGACTCATACATTTCAGTTTTTTCCAATGTACTCTGTGCTCATACTTTTGTGGTAGACTCCAGTAAATTATATACTCTTTGCTTTTGTGGTAAGTTTGTGGTAGACTCCGCGAAAATAATTATTGTGAAACGTTTAGAAAAGTTTCCAGGGGTTCAACTATTTTTTAGCTAAGAAGTTCTTTTCAGTCTTAGATTGAAAACAAAGAAAGAGTACGTAGGTACTTAGCACAGAGTACATTGGTAAATATGGTACTTAGGTACCTACTTATATAATCGCCCACAGAGAACTTTGCTATATACTGAAACTATCGCCACACCACAGACATTACTATTAAATGGTATGTCTATGATTAAATGTCTGTGCGCCACACCCACAGACACTTTACCAATGTACTCTGTGCCCACAGAGAACTTTGCTATCCGCCCCGCCACGGAATATTTATTACCTGGATTTTTTTCAGACTATCATATTATCATTATCAATCTAAGTTTCCAGTATAAACCGTTAGAGTTAAGTAGAAGGTGGAGAGCTCACATTGATTCTGTGAAATATCAATACTTACTTACCTAATTAATATTATTATTATTTAACGGAAGTAGCGGTTTTGTAGGAACAATGGCCTCAAAGAGCGCAGAAGACGCTCATGTTAATATCTTGAATAAGCTGCTTGATGACGCGGGCCTAGAATGTGCTCGAACTGTTGTGGAGTCGACGGAGTCCGAGTCGTTCGAAGGAGAATCCGAGGAACATGGTTTGTTGCTAAAACATCAGTAGTATTTTCCGCCTACCCTCATCTTACTAAGTACTTAATGCAGCATGACTTTACTATGATACTGCTGAAAAGATTTTTTTCTTTTACCACCAGCCGACTAACTTTACCTTTACTGGAGAAACATAAATAAACAAAACCCTCTTGTCAGAGGACATATTATATTTGGATATTTTGAGTTGTTTACTTAAGTACTAAGTTTTTATGTAAGCAAATAAATAAATAAATACACAGCGCTTGAGTTAGTACTAATCGGTCACAGTCCCATTCGGTCATGCATAAAAAACTAGGGCCGTTCTGTCACACATTCCAAAAAAATAATAAATTTTAAAAAATCGTACACCGATCGGTCACACTTTTCAATAAGTACCAAAAATGAGACAAAGTACAGTCAGCAATACTATGTATGTAGTAATTTACATTTTAATAAGCTAGTTGTGGCATCATCACGCAAAATTTAATCGACCTACTATGTAGATCAAGGTCCATTTTTATGACCTTCAACGCAGAATTTGACATGCTAGGTGAGAAAGAGAACTATGAAATATGTTATCATGTGCTACAGTGCGGTAGATATAGAGCGATGTTACTGTTCTTTTACTCCAAGCCGTTTTTATGACTACTACCTACTAAATGTCCTTGAGCAGAGAGATTATTTCATACTAGGTTAGAAGGGGACAACTATATCCAGGTAACTACTATTTTTTTTAGGAACTATTATTTGCATATTTCGAAGTTTGGAACTGATAAGAAACTATAGTAATTGATGTCACTGCAGTTATTAAGCAAACAAACGAGTGGTTGGTTATACGTAAGATGTGCTGTCAAGCTGTGTGAAATATTGGAGTAGTATTTTATAGTGAAAATGGATAACGGAGAACCAATTCAAGGAAATAACGCAAGCGTGTTTTGAATTTCAGGCTTTTAATCTATAGAGACAAGACCATAAGCCTAAGAATCAGATATTAAATCAAATTTATATCAGTTTTTGGGTAAAATACTGCTGTACTATAACTATATATGTGTATTATAACTTTATCTGACTTAAGTTTTCAACTCTCGCAGATAACGTACCTGAAAACGATTAAAAGGCGACCACTTTTAGCCAAGGATGCACATATATACCGATTTCATCAAAATGTTAAAAATGGTCAAGTCTGGCATTGCAGAAATTGAACAGAGTGCAGCTACATTGACGCTTTCGAATTCAGATGATGAACCCAGGATTTTAAGGGAGGCTGAACATACTTGTGTACCAAACAATACTAAAACAATAAACAACATTCAATTCAAAAATCAATTAAAAGATCTGGCAAAATCACAAATTACTTCTGTTCCGTTTCGTTTCTGTCCTGTTTCGTTGTACGAAAACCAATGTATACCAGGATTGGATGCTGGATTGAATTTGGTTGATGGCATTCCTACTTATCGAAACGTGAAAGCATTGATGTATCGGGCCAGAAATAAAGAGTTGCAAGTATCTAAAACACGATTTAAAAAAAGAAAAGATTTACAACTACCGAATCGCTATTCTGAAGATTTTTTATTATTTGATACTGGGATGGGCTTGGGCAACGATGATTGCATCATTGAATTTTATCTTTGACGTCCAGAGAAACCATGTCAGGGTTGCCAGTTTTTCTGGGTGATGGAACATTCTGAACTTCTACAATTCCTACATATTTTGCGCACTTTCAGTAATTATTTCGATCACAATGGCTTATTCCTAAACAATAGAAGTCGTCGAACTTTGCGCACAGAACTAGAAGTAAATAAGATTTTGGATGAGCTGGAAAGGTTTAAATTCTAAACTCAACGCCTATTATTCACTTTATCTTTCAAAGTATCCATATCACAGCCTAAGTATCATAGAGGAGCGAGAGAGCCAGGCGAATCACCGTAGAGCATTTACATTACTTATAATTACAATATGTAAAAATATCAACTATGTAGACTATCTTGTTTAAGATGGCGCTACTATCAAGTGAACGCATTTTCTTGAGTGAGAATACATAAGCCTTGAGTGATCAAGTCTTATGTAATTTAATATAGACCTAATGTGATTGGACTTTTTCAGCTGACTGTACTTTTAAACGAGTGAGTAAAAAAGTGTGACCGATTCGGATATGAAGAAATAAAATAAATGTATTTATTTTGAAGGTATGACCGATCGAAACTCGTTGTATGGGTTTGCAAAACTGTGACCGAAAGGGACTGTGACCGATCAGTACTAACTCTGCTCTTTATTAGTAGGGATTATAAACGTACCTACCTACATAAAAAATATAATTAAGTATCTAATATATTTTTCATCATCTTCATATGTTAGTCCATTTCTGCAACTGAAGAGCATTTAGTATTTTTCTTTTATTTGTCGAATTGCAGGTACAACGGAAGAGGAAGCAACAATAGTTCTAGAAGAAGGGAATGTGGAAGAAGACAAAAGTCAAGGAGAAGAAGAAACCCGCGAGGAAGAGCCAGCGATCTTTCCATCTCCGTCACTGCGAAAACTCCTTCCTGACAAAACGAGGAAGATTGAAGAGCAAAACAGAATTCACGTTCTTCCCGATGTATTTAGAACTGACATAGACCCAGATGCGATTCCTAGGATAGCACACACAGCTCAGCAGAAGTACATAGATATACTGGCGGAGATGGTGGGCTGCAAACTCTATAAAAGCTCATTAGCTGAATTTTGGTTTTTGGATACTTTAGCTAATTTGCTGCGGAGGGCGCAAGAAGAGGAGCTGGATAGAAGTTAGTGGCGTTGAACTTATTTTTAGAAAAAATATTTTAAATTTTATTTATGCTAAAACAGAAAGTTGATCTTTTAACAGATAGTTAAACATAATTTGGTTTACCTTTTTTATACCCTCAATCTAATCAAAGCACGCTGAATTATTAGAAACATGTAGGTACCTATGTTAATGGGATCATGTGATATGTTAAGGTGATGATTAGCTGGAAAGTTGACCGCACAACTAAGTAAATAGTACGGCGCCGGCGCAGCCATCCGCGTACTGAAAGGAAAGCTGGAGAAAAAAAAAAGAAAAGAGGAGAGCCCTGGTGGAAACTTATGATTTGATATTTTAAGTACTGTGGATGGATGTTCTGATTACAGCAACTCAAGCAGTATTAATTCTATGGTTTTGCGAGTGGATGAAGGAGATTCAACAATTTGATGCAGCGGATCGTCCACGTATGCTGAAAAGATTTCAGGTATCTAAATTGAGCATTCGCTTTAGCCATTGCTTTATATCTCATCATCATCATCATCAACAGCCCGAAGATGTCGACTGCTGAATATAGGCCTCCCCCGGGGAGCGCCACTTTGAGCGGTTGCTCACTCCTGTATCCATCCATTCTCCGCTGCTTTTACCAGATCGTCGATCCACCTAGTGGGGGGCTGGCCTACGCTGCGTCTTCCGGTTCGTGATCGCCACTCGAGAACTTTTTTCTTCCCCATCGGTTGTCAGTTCTACAAGCAATGTGGCCTGCCCATTGCCATTTCAACTTGCTAATTCTAAGAGCTATATCGGTCACTTTAGTTCTCCTGCGGACGTTGCTTGATATAACGTGATCGTAAATAAATACATTATGTTACTAATTTTGAAAAGTTCTATGAATTTGACGAATTTAAATTAAGTCAACATAATTATGGACATTTTATTTTTATGTGCTTAAGAAGTCCAGGTCATCTCAGTCAAATATAGCTGTCAGAAGTGTTAGTCGGTGTAGGCTGTATCGAATGTGCTATGCTCCTTGTGGATCCCGTCGAAGTACTTACTCTACTCCAATCCAATTCATTATAGGCAAGAACTCAGACATGGAGAAATTAAGAATACTGTTTTTAATATACCACCAATGTTTCAGGATAATATGCTGGCTGCAGCGAAATACATAGCTGAAGAAGGTCAGCTCCCAACTCCGGCTCAAGCTGGTGTCTTTTACAAGTCTGTTGAAGAAAAAGACATGAGCATGACTGCTCAGTCGTTAATCCAAGAATCCAAGCACAAAGTCACTTTTGAGGGAATGGCCTTTGAATGCTCGTTGCGAGATCTGACTAAGATTATTCACTACATATTTGATTTGTTAGTATGTTTTACAGTTTTAACTACAAGAATCGGTTATGTAATATGGTTATTTTTACTACTGTAACCCAGCAGCATTTACAAGTTCATTACTTTTTGAGTTGACCACTAACATATGTACATTTTAGGTATTTTTAATGCTTAATTTATTTAACACTACGTATTGAGAAAATAAGTGGATAATAATTTATCGCATTCATTTTCAGTTATATTGATTTAAACATCAAACTAGTGAATTAATTTTTATGAATTTTTTATGTAACTTATCTGATGACCTTCTGAATAACAAAATGTTCCAAATCGGTTTTAAATAACGGAGATATGAGGTAACAAACAATAACAAATAAGTTGAGAACCTCTTCTTTAAAGTTGGCAACAATCACATTTTTTTACGACACACAAACCGTTTAATTTGGTAACGACATAAGTAAATTAATAAAATCCTTCCCTAGCATTTTATTAGTAATTTTTGTTTACAGGTTTAGTACAGACTACCAGTTCAACCTAGTGCGCTCAGTTTTCACATTCACCCCTGATTACATACGCATAGACACGCCTTACCAGCTGCACAACCCAAAACGACTTTACGCACCATTAAAACCTAAAGTGAAGAAAGATAAGTCGCCGAGGAAAGACGGAGCCAAATCTAAGGGCAGAAAGAAGGAAGTCGACACGGCTGAGTTCTTGGCTTTGATGGAGGTACAAGATTGAATTACTTGTTACAAAGGTATACCTCGTGTAATGGTATTATTGACAAATTGACAGCCATTGTGGTTATGTTGATGTTGGATCGAAAACACAACAAAATGAGCTACTGTTTCCTAAAGGTCAGGATTCTTTATACTTTTTCTTTACATTACTGGGGATGCAATAAGCCATAGTATTTGATGGTAGAGTTACTAATGAGCTGTCGACAGATAATGCTCGATGTTACACATTCGCACAGTAATCAGCCGGAACACGTCCACTGCTGAACATAGTCCTCCCCCATAAAATGTCACTTTGGTCGCTTACTATAGAGGGATTTGCCATAATCACTACGCTTGGCAGTGGATCGTAAAAGATTTTAAATTACTGGGGAAAATGCTGCTGCTCACACCCTGAATATTTTCTTAGCCTGCTGATTAGGCATCCACAGGAAGAGATGGGATGGTCCTACTCGCACACCGGGACTGAACCTAATGTGGATAGACAGTATTGGTCGATGGTACTTCAAGCACCATGCAATAGATCGGGAACTATGTTCATTATACGTTTTCCATATCTCGATAATGTTATTCTAGTGGCATAAAAATTTATAGAGTTGTCCCACACTGTGTTTTTGTCACTTGCTACAATGCTCTTCGTCTTAGTAGCTTTACACATACTATTTGACTCTGTGTAACAGTTAAATGACTCCTGCAGCTTAAAGCAAAAGAGGAGCGACATCTGGAAGAACAAGAAGAGCTTGACCGCGAAGACTATAATCGCCGCAGCCACGTGCTGCCCCTGATGTTCGTTACAACCGATGAGCTCTTCCACAAGTACTGGCCACCACCACCACCACCACCGGAGCCAGAACAGGAGCCCGAGGTCAAGGTGAAAGGGAAAAAAGGAAAGAAATGACGGAGATAGGTAAAGATTTTGTTTCTCATATTCATTATAAGAAATTTTCAGTAAGAGCTGTGGTTTGATTGTTTTTGAATGTCCATTCAGATTTTCATTAGCTTCTTTTAACTTCATATGAAAAACGTATCTATCTATTACCTACCTTAGAACATCCTCGGCTAAGTCGCTTACTTATTAGTTGTTTGGGAGCTACACAGAGCGTTAAAAAAATGGCGTGAAGCATATTTTATTCGTCCTCTGTGGGGAGCTAGCTAGCTACGTTGCCACAGACAGAACATAAATCACACCCTTCTATTTGCATTGGAAGTTAAAAACCAATTTATAATCTTATTCATGTTTTGTGGTTTGCTTGCTTGTAATAAGTAATGCCTATCTAGCATGCACACCGCGAGAAAAGTGGTCATCGCTGTTAGACTGAGACATACTTGGACGCTCACGTCACGGTCTCTTATTTGACGAGAAAATTTTGTCTCCGAGCGCATGCTAGGCGAGCTGGTTGTGACGATTCTTTTCGTCGATAAGTTTCGTTGATTTGCATATGTAATTAAATAAGTTTATTACGATGCAGATTGTGTAGTTTTATTATTCATGCAGCCGGATAATGATCAAAGGTAAATAGAGTTGCGATACAGCAAAGGTCTAAAATTACGTGAAGAGTTTCCTACACTGCACGTAACCTGAATCGCAAACCTTTTGGCCTTGAAATAGTTAAGACAACCTTTTTATTATACCTCAATGTTTTTATTACAAGTTCACTATTATAATGTGAACTGCAGATGAGATATGCGAATAGAAATGACGTCATATTGACAAAATAAAGTGTAATAGTGTGTTATATAACTAAGGGCTGGGCCGGTCACTGGTGCACTAGGCCGCATGGCTGGCTGAGTTGACGGAAATTGTGTCGCTAGGGCTATCACTTTTAAATTGATAAAATTATTTTAAGTTTAAGTTTGAATATATAATAATATAACTAAATAACATCTTCCCAACAGCCAGTGATCGCCTACATTAATTAACATACAAAACCTATTTAATATAAAATTATTTTCGTTTTCACATTTTTTGTAATTTAAAATGTGAAAACAAAAATTATTCAAGACAATCTTTTTACTGAAATATAATAGGATTGTCTGATTCATTACTAGACGTGAGCCTTTCTTAATCATTGTCATGCTTCGCTGTTTACTGCTTTGGAGGTCAGCCATTTTAAACACCACTTTCTCTCATTCGCTTTAACAAGTTTTCCACCATATTTATTATGTCATATTTTGTTCGTGCGTACTAACTTATTAGTTCAAGTTAACCACTCGTAAGTGCAGTTATGTAGTGGCAGTGACAGCCCTGCGCCCAAAGAACTGTGTCAGTGGGACCTTTCGCGAACCGTCGCGTGCGCAACTCTGGTGGGTGGAGAGGGGTTTACACGTACTAACTATTGTTTAACTGTGACAAAAATGTTAGATAATAATAGTGACCTTTGCAATGTTTGATATACTCTGCATAATTATGCTTTTGGAACGCGAACCACGTTTGTTAGAGCATCGCGGGGATCTATGAAAATGGGTCCAACTCTAAATTAAATTAGAGGGGCAGTTATTTGCACAATCAGATAAGTGCCTGGAAAAGGTCTGAGTCATGTAGATACAAATATACATCTATACGTCCAGTGGTTAAGACAATAGGTACATTTTGCGTCAGTCAGTCAGCCAGTAAGTCGGACAGTCACTGGACAAAACCTTTCATTAACATAATACGAGTGTGGTAGATATTTCATTATTCATAAAGAACGTGTAAAATGTGAAAAGTATCCAAAATAATTATTTTACATAATGTAAACTGTCAAAACAGAATAATAATGAACTGAGTTAGAAAAAATATTAATCAAATTATTTTTACGGTTCATTGGACACAGCATCAATATTCACTTATAAAATAAAACGTCCTTGGTGGACCTGTACTTTCTGCTTAAAGATTACATGAAAGCCATTAATTTTAATCCTACGTGGAATTATTACGAAATAATAGTTATTTGTACTTGAATTGAAACCTGAGCCAGCGAAGGATTTTTTGGATTCAAATGAAGAATCCTGAGCAAAAACGCAAATATGTACCTACTTGACGCCTGTAGTCTTTATGCACTCTATGTGTATAGAGCGCATAAAGAGACCGTTTATTCGAATATACCTACAATACTGTACTATCGTAAAATGCTTATAATTTTGCTTGGTTTATAATACTCAGTACTCTATACCCAATCATTTATTTAATACTTAATCTTTAGTTATAGTCACCGCAATTTCATATAAATATTACCGTCATTCGGTTGCGAGTAACAGTACAAAAAAAATATGAAAAAAATCATATTAGAGGCACTTTTATTATATTCTACTGATTAACATCAGTAAAATACGTTAGTCCGATTGCTCAAAAGTGTCATAGTGCCTGTACTCCATAAACCATGTGTAAAATAAATTATGAGAATCACTTAGGCTGTCTTTGAATAGGTAGGTACTTCTAATTATCTTGACCCCTTTAAGGTAACCGCAAGGGCGCGCGGACTAAACGCACTGATAGTACATGTTTACTCTTTGACTTTATTTATCTTTGATAATTATTAAACTAGGTTCCTATTTAAGCACGTTTTAACTGTCATTGTTATAAATAAAAGCTTAGGTTTGAGTATCTCCAAAACACAGATTTTGTATAGGATCTGTGCTCCAAATTATTTTGTTAATGCAGTTCTATTAACTGGAATCAGTCACTAAACAATTTTCATAATCTTCAGAACTTGTACGAAAACGGCCGATGATGAGAGATAATCCACAATGTTTATGTAGGTAGGTACACATACCAGCTGTGTTCGAATCGTGAATATAATATTGGTATACGAATAAATTCTATTGTGACTTATACGAGGCGCAAATAAACACTGAAGTGTTATTTATTGCTCATTGACAGCTATGAAATCCCGTTACGTTAAATGAATGTATCGTATTTGTACATAATATTAGCGGTTTCGAGGCACGGTTCAAAACTCGGTCAACGCCCGTAAGGCCGCAAGCTGATCGAAGGGTACCTATACTGTGGGAGAAGAAACCAGAATATCACAAATAATACTTTCCTGATATCCTAAATCGACTGAAAAATTGGAAACCTACAGGTTCCACCCCTAGTGTTTTATAGTTTCTGATTGAGTACAACTCAGTATAGTAGTTGTCGTATACTTAACCAAAAAAGTAAATTAGAGTTTCAGCTTTCGATATACTTACCTACTCCGTTTCGGACTTTCGGTAGTTGTACTTAACATTTCATTTTTCTAGTTCCCACACCAAATTTGCCAAATAAATTAATTTGATATCCTTTATTAATCTTGGCAGTGTAAAAAGAGGAAATCATTTTACTACTTCAACCGATAAGACGGGAAAGTACAGAGAACGTTTCAGGGACAATAGGGCTGAGTAATATTAGGAAAAAACTTCGGATACTTATATGTGATGTTTACTCCGCCCTAACATAGCACCTCATCACTTAAACCTGCTTATACGTAAATGTATAAACGAGGACGAAGTAAAACAATTGCTTTGTATGAACAATGTATCGTTATGAGTCAAGCAAGAGGATAAATATTTTGTTTATTTACCCTTTAACCATGTTATTACTAGCAAAATCCACTGAGCATATGAGCATGCAATAAAACAAAGAAGTCTTTGCAATAACACTACTTTTTATATATATACAGGATGTAATTTAATTCATTAGCATAAATTGAGCCCATGATACTAGATCATTTATAGATGATTATTAAAGAGTAAAAGTATGTAAATGAAAATATTTTTATTGAAAATTATGAAGATTGCCGCGGCGCCTAACGCAGTTGGCACGGATGATTTTGATACATCCAAACGTTTTTATAACTTGTATGTACTAATTAAAAACAGTACTACATTATTTTAATTAAATTTTGTATTGTAGCATTTGATGAAGTAAGTTATTCCATTTTTTGGAGTCATTATTATTACTAACCCAATGTGTTAGAATTCAAAAATTTTGGTCCAGCCGTAACCGGTATCAGTAGGCCTAGCACGAATATTTACGCGCGCGTAAGTGTAACGTTAACGTAAAACCCCCCTATTACGATTGCGCCTGCCGCTCAACTGCTGTCAAAGTTCATACAGTTTTGACTGCAGTTGAGCGGCAGACGCGCGTCAGCAGCGCTGCTAGCTTAATCGTAATAGGGGGGCAGCTCAAATGCCATACAACTGGTTTACGTTAACGTTACACTTACGCGCGCGTAAATATTCGTGCTAGGCCCACAGGAGTAGGTAATTAGTTTCATTAATTCCTAAACTTAGTCAGTCATTATTTCACTAAACTTTGTTTAGATATTATGTTTGGTAGTTTGCGATTGAAGTTGGTAAATCACAGATAAGTCGTTCTTGGGTTTTATTGAATTAAACAATCCACGTACTTGGCATCCCTAAACTTTAAACTTCAAAGGTAATAAAGTTCCAAAATGAATTATTTAACGAGTTGACACTTAAGATTAATTACTAATCTTAAAGTGTCGCCATATTAGATTATTATTTACGTTGGCACGTGTGTACCAAAGTGCCAGCTTAATATTCCAAATGTGTTGACAGCGGGACTTGAATAATGCAAGTAGATAATTAATAATTATATGATTTTAATATTATACTATTGTTATTAATTTAAATGCGTAAATGCTTCTTTAATAAATCTTAGTCCGGACTTCAGCTAAATTTAAACTCAAAAGTATAAGTGAATTATGTACATAGGTATATACTTACTTTCAGGGATAGTTACAAGATTTTTTCATTATGAAATCACTTTTACCCGCCAAAATAAGTTTAGTTATCAATGAAAATATTATTATGCATTGCATGCATTGCATGCATTAAAATAATGCATAATAATATTTTTAACAGGTCAAATGAATACCAAATATCTTTCATTTACCAAATATCGGATATCGCTCGTGGTCCACCTGCTCGGTTCACTATGGGTTTTCCCCATAGTCCACCTGAAAATAACTGGGCGTACCAGCCTGCGCTTAGCCATAACCTCTGTGCTTAGTACATTATTACCTCTATGGGTTTAGCATCCACGGTGTTATACCACAGAATAAGTAATAGTACCAATTGAACAAATATTTATTAGTATGTAGTAAGTACTTATTCTACAATTTGAATAGCACAAACTGCTATTTATCTAACGTTAAACCCACGTGTACCAACATATTAGTCTGCACCGACGACCCGAGGGGGCCACAAATTGAGCATGTCCGCTCTCTCTAATCAAATTGGGTATAAGCTACGCCGTGGAGCCCGGACTCTAATGGCGTATTATCTGGATAACCTTTTAAAAGACGGGTATACTAAAAGACCGAGTTCTTGTAACATACAATATTTATTTTACAAAATAATGTTCAAAAAAATTAAATTAGCCAAATAATGCATGTTAATTATTTAGGAGATATTTACGATCGTTCGCAAAAAGTGGCAAGCAAAAGGCTTATCTATTTAATTGTTAGCATTACAGTTGACTAAAACTACACAGATTGTTACTGAGTTCCAATTCATCATCATCATCATCATCATCAGCCCGTAGATGTCCACTGCTGAACATAGGCCTCCCACAGAGAGCGCCACTTTGAGCGGCTGCTCGCCTCCTGCATCCATCGGCTCCCCGCGGTTTTCACCAGGTCGTCGGTCCACCTAGTGGGGGGGTCTGCCTACGCTGTGCCTTACGGTTCGTGGTCGCTACTCGAGAACCTTTCTTCCCCATCGGTTGTCAGTTCTGGGAGCGATGTGGCCTGCCCATTGCCATTTCAACTTGCTCACTTTAAGGGCTATATCGGTCACTTTAGTCCTTCTGCGGATTTCCTCGTTCCGGTTCTTATTTCGCAGGGAAACACCGAGCATAGCTCTCTCCATAGCTCTTTGCGCGAGTTTGAGCTTACTAATGAGGCCAACAGTAAGAGACCACGTTTCAGTCCCATATGTCATCACTGGCAACACACACTGATTGAAAACCTTTGTTTTCAGGCTCTGCGGTATTTTGGACGAAAAGAGTTCCAATTACTTATTCAAAAAATAAAATATTCAACTCTATCTTGAAGGACCGATAATATACCTACATCGTTTCCAGAGTAGAATGATATATGACATCGATTGTTTAAAATGAAACTTCCTTTTGAATCAGAGCCAAATAATTTTAATAATTCTAATTTGACTGGGGACGGTAAGGCCTGCATCGGGGCAAGTTTAAAGGCTTTTAGTTGGCACACATCTAGAGCCCCTAAAACTGTTGTTGATCTTGTCAAATAGACGACAATGTAAAATACGGATATATTTTAAGGACTGTTTACTAAAGCCTTTAAAATCAGGCCTATTATATATATCTTCAAACAGCCCAGCTCCTTAAAGCAACAGAACGCGACTTTGGTTTGCTGGAAGAACTGCTTCAGTATCCGTATCGCAGGTATTGGCGATGAGGAGTAGGCGCTAAATCTATGCGATTGTTCATGCATTTTCATCCGTGGTCGCGCAGTAACACATCGCATACCTACTCCACAATTTCATTC
This sequence comes from Ennomos erosarius, assembly GCA_963580505.1. Lineage (NCBI taxonomy): Eukaryota > Metazoa > Arthropoda > Insecta > Lepidoptera > Geometridae > Ennomos > Ennomos erosarius. The sequence continues at coordinate 5,530,584 of OY756981.1, read as the reverse complement.
TCCTGCAGGCAGTGCCAATGGACGGTCTGTCGCTCCAGTCTCATGCAAGTGATTATTTAATTGTCTCCAGCCGGGGATTCAACTGGATTTTTCCCTACACAGTTCTTCTGGTGATTTCTTTTGCACTGATTCGTGTTAAGGTCTACAAGTAGGCGAAGGTCAGTATTAAAAACCGATGCAGACATTGTTGGTGGAACCATAACATCTAAATACCTATATGGCCACTAAAAATACATGTAAGTAGTTCTCAATAGTATGAAAATGATTCCAATATCGAAAAACAAAAGGTTCTAAAACTTAACACGGTATATAAAACGTATATTTTCTTTCATTCTTCCTCGCTCACATTTCTCCGTCCCCATTTTTACTAATCTGCCGACCACCATGCAGAACTCTTACAAATATAGCGAAGTATGTCTAACTGGATTCGTTGACTAAAAGAAGCGAAGTGTGCCTGTTTGTCGGTCACCAATGCGCCCGCGCCGGCTGGTGGCCCGGTTTCGCTCAGTGCGTCGACATTGCATCACCGCCCATCGTTTTCGTCAACGGTGGCTGTTCGAAGAACATTGTGGGACATTCTGAATTAATTATATTGGACTGGCGATGACATGACGCATGTTTGCGATTGCAAGAGAACTCACCGTTAACTACAAATGACGGATCTTTTTAGGATTGAAAAGAATGGGTTTTGCCGTTTTATTAGAATTAGCTTTGGCTATAGAAGTATTTTTCGAATGGAAATACCATATTGCTGTCACACTCCCACATGCACTTACACAATAATGCTGCAGTAGGTAAGTAGGAAAAAAAATCTCTTATGGCTTTTGGCAGAATCATTTTTCAAAAATGAATGTCACACGCTCGCAGCTGACGTCACAACAGCACCGCTCTTTAAGGCGCTGTATGCTCCCAAATCGACTATTTTGAACGTGATTATCTCAAAACGTATACCATCTACAGGATTGAAAAAAATACACGTTAATACTGGTCATATCTTCTTTCCATCTGAAATCATAGTGATAAGCTATGTTTCAATGCATCCGTCTATAAGCTTATTTTTTTAATAACAATAAGCATTTCTTTTATAACTAATTATTTGTACCGATAAATAGAAAAGTAGAAGTGCAACGCAACGTAATCGCCATATTTTTGCTATGCATAAAGCGACCCTATAAGGTACAAAATAAGTTTCAAGTTTGTCTGCTTGTATAAACGTGCTCGCATTGGGTCCTGTCAGGGCCTTAACGCACACAGCCAGCCATAAAATAAAATGCATTTTAGAGTGAGTGACGAGATTAATGCAGTGTCATTAAGTAAAAGTTGACCTTAATGTTATGGATAGGCACTATTAAGTATTAACCAAAAAATATGCACATTGCACGTTCCATCGTCCGCGTCATATTATAAGTACCAACCGCTCCTGAGCCAACGCGACGCAGTGGCGCGTGCGACCGCCTTAATTTCTATACTCTACTTCCCATCCACAATTTCTTTACTCATTTTACTAGGGCTTTCTATCTTCATCTATTCTCATTTTTTTCTTACCTTAAACTGCATGACACTCTTTGTTAGCTATGGAAGCCGCGAAGCACCTCTCAGTTCTTAATTAAACTATTAAAAAATAAAAATTGCATGTCTATTTTTATGGGATTTTTACTATATAAAAAATTTGTTTAATTTTTAAATGTTACCTACCTTAAACCTACTGCTACCTCATTATTCAGCTTTGCACGTAATAGCAAACTGGTTCGCTTAATATTAAATCATTAAATCTTTTCCCATCGAGGAAAAGCCATAACTATTGGGTCTCTAATCTAGATTCTAACCTTCCCGACAGAAACATCCGCTTCTGGCATTTTGCTCCGCGAGGAGAATATTCTTGCTATGCTATTTCAATTTCTCACAGAAAATTAAGTACATTGATGAGCAGTCCGGCCCTCGACTAGAAGGACCGACAATCTGGTAAAAGCCGCGGGGAGCAGCTGTTCAAATTAGTGCTCTCTGGGGGAGGCCTTTACTCAGAAGTGTATTCAAATGTTGATAAACTTTACACATAAAAAATTACAGTCTACCACCAACATTTTCAATTAATTTATGTATCTTGCTAAGCTTGTTTAGAAATTACTCTTTACTAAATAAACGTTGTATTATTCCGAGAACACTGACTTTATTTATTGACAATACACAAATTGAGTACACATCTTCGGAAATCATCCAGGATTCACTCAACTTAGACGTGCGTGATTGTTGAGTTACATGTTACAACATTTGCAACAGTTATACTATAAGATTCTTGGGCTTTCTTTATTGATGTTGACGTTAAACCATCATTTGAATAAGATTTGTATTTTGTGTTCCCTGTCAGTTCGATTTTTAATTCGATATTTCCTCTCACCACAGGACACTTTAGTACAGCTTGTACTTTATTGCTTGACGTCGCGGCGTATCGTAGACGACTATATCCAGCATGTAATGGACTCATCATCATCATCATCAGCCTGAAGACGTCCACTGCAGAACATAGGCCTCCCCCAGGGAGCGCCACTTAGAGCGGCTGCTCGCCTTCTGCATCCACCAGCACCAGATCGTCGGTCCACCCAGTAGGGGGCCGCCTACGCTGCGTCTTCCGGTTCGTGGTCGCTGCTCGAGAACCTTTCTTCTCCATCGGTTGTCAGTTCTACGAGCTATGTGGCCGGCCCACTGCCACTTTAACTTGCTAATTCTGAAAGCTATATCGGTGACTTTAGTTCTCTTTCGGATTTCCTCATTTCGGATCTTGCAATTGATCAAGTATACCAAATGCAGACCATCAGTCAGTTGATGTCATTAGTTTGCATTATTAGTCCACTACATAACCATCTAAGCATTAGCCACCTGTACACCACACCGCCACCCGCTAATTATGTTTAACACGAACAGTGTGCCTCAAAGGGTGCTTACAAGGCTTTTTTGGTTAGTTTGGGACTAGATGGCGCTGTGCCCATGCCATGATGAACGCATAGTCCGTACCATTTTGACAATAGGGGCATTTTCTCTTCTTCCGTAACACCCCACTACAATGACTAGGTACTTATAATATGAATGACCCTCGTGGTAATTAGGGGCAATCTTTCTGTGATGCCTAAATATCTACACGCGAGCATTATCTTGCTAAAGGTTACGGAATAATAGCTCTTTCCGATGTTTCAATGACATGGAAAGGAAATGGAGTTAGAAGCGTAGCACAGGCCATTGTTTTGACAAGAAAATTTTGGGTGAAGCTAATTAGTATACTGTATTTCCGTATGTATAGTAGTTGACAATACGCACGCGGCACGGAACGGAGAAGGTCCTTCTTTTCTACGCGTTTTCTGATGTCTTTTCAGGACAATTATAAAATATGTACGTAAGTAGGTAAGACAAAAACTTGGTTAAAGTGATTATATTAATGTGAAATTATAATGTTATACCTATACGACATGTTTTGTCAGATTTATTATTAGATACCTGTAGGTATAATTGGATTTACTAAGTATTATATCGTGACTGGACAATAACCCCATGTCCAATAGCTAAAATACCATAGCATTAAGAAATATCAAAAGGTGAATATATTCCCATACTTAAACTCCGGCAAAAATTGAGTGAGAGTTCCGTAATATTGAAATTCATCTTTTCAAAAACCTACAAATGTTGTAAAAAAGCTATCGATGGTGATGCATATCATGCTACCTGAATCATCGACAGGCCCGATAGCTCAGTTGGTAGTATCCCTGCCTTCTGAACTGAGGGCTGTGGGTTCGACTCTTACCCATGACAAACATTTGTGTGAGAGGAACATAGATGTTTGTTCTGTGTCTGGGTGTTATATTGTATTCTATGTATGTATTTACAAACAAAAAGTATCTAAGTATTATATCCGTTATCTGGTTCCCATAGTACAAGCTATGCTTAGTTTGGGGCTAGATGGCGCTGTGTGAAATGTCCACACATATTTATTTATTTATTTATTATTTATTTATTTTTGTCCAATCTGAAACGGAGACGCTTCATTCGCGGCCTCGCCCTTTGCACTCGATCGGTCAAAAAGTAAACTAAGTACCTGCATAAAATTTAACGAACCCTAGCTGGTATAGAGAATTACTATAATTATAAAAATGTGATAAGATGTCATGGGTATCCAAATTCATATTATTCATCCTGGAAATTTAACGTTTTACAGCGGTTTCGCTACCTGCCGCTACTCCCGTCGCCTTCAGATTTTCCAGATATTATATACGTGCGGACTTAGATATAAATAGACACGGACTTATTAAAAAAAATCGCTTTATGAAACATTCACTTACTGAAGAATACTTTGCAAGTATTCGCATTGACGTAAACGTTCGTGATCGTTTCAAAGACATTTTAACTTTTTATTATTAAGGCCGATGGTATAAAAAACGCCACCAAAGCATTTACGATATAGGCCCGTTAAAGTAATATGTCCATGAGTATATTACTAATCAATACTTTTTAAACGAGATTTCAAAGTAAGAATCAAACAGGTTGAGCGGTGGTGCATCTTGTGCACTAAATCTCTATAATTTGTCACTACGCAGATCACGTGGTCCATTCCCATTGCAGTTAGGCGTGGATTAAAATAAGTTTCGTCATTAAAAAAATGTGTGTTTTACGTTTTAAGATAGTCTTACACAAAATTTGCATTTATACACAAAATTATTTGTTATTATTTGTAAAACAACTTTACTGATAAGGTCATAATTATTGTTTGTCAGGTGTGAGCTTATCTCTACAGCAGATTGTCACAAGCTTATGGTCACGGCTATACTCGGGATTAAATTAATGACCTACCCAATGCCATAGATTAAATAACAAAATGAAACGTAATAATGCGTTAAGCTTTGTGCTCATCTACTTCATGTTTAAACGATCACTACAATTCAATGAAATTGGCTTTAACTAACGGATTTGGAAACAAAAGCAGGTAATTATAATTATGCATCTGTTAAAACTTGAGTTTGTCGTAATATTAATAAATTACCCAAAGGTTAATGACCCAGTAGGTACAATAGTAGGCATTTGTCATATGTTAAGTATTTCAAGGATCATAATTAAGAGAGGATTGCGTTATTATTAGGTACTTGATTACTTAATTATGCGTAACTCTACAGTCTGCTCTAAGCGAGCTGCCGCTCAAGGTGGCGCTCTCTGGGGGAGGTCTATGACAGCAGTGGGCGTCTTCAGGCTGTTGATGATGATGATGATGATGTTGATGATGATGATGATGATGATGATGATGATGACTCACAACTCTCCCTACATTTTCCCTCTGAGGGAATTTTGGCTTCGCACGTTTTGTTCATTTGCCAGCTTCAAGTGTTCTGATTTTTGTTCTTAATCTTTTTCAAACAATATATACCTACATTTTATTACCATTTTAAAGGGTATTTGGTGGAACCATGTAGGGAATAGCCCTACATAGTTCCATATACAATTATTAGCAAGTTGAAATGGCAATGGGCAGGTTACATCACTCGAAGAACTAACAACCGACGACGGGGCAAAAATGTTCTCGAGTGGCGACCACGAACCGGAAGGCACAGCGTAGCGCGGGCGTAGCGGCCCCTCAGCACTAGGTAACAGCCGTGGGGAGCTTATGGATGCAGGAGATGAGCAGCCGCTCCAAGTAGCGCTCTCTGGGGGATTCCTATGTTCAGCAGTAGACGTCTTCAGGCTGTTGATGATAATGATGCTGTAAAGATTGGAAGAGCAAATTAATCGCATGTCTCTATAATGGATCCCCAGCTTAAATCCAGTGGTATCATGTGGGTGCGGCGAATGACGACCCTGCGCGCCAAATGTTGTATGTAACCACGATTACGTAGTCTACATTAGTACATTACTTCTGGACAAGCTGCCGAGGCTGATCCTTGTCTCCAAGCAATTTCAGCAAGTGGCGAGGTCAAGTTTGATTGGTATTTGCAATAATAGTTAATTTTTTGCCGGAAGCAGTTTAGTGGTCGCATTTGTACTTACCTACTTTTGCACTGGTGATCTGGTGCTTCCGTCTTGGACAGTCGCTGACTCAATATTTTATTAGACGGATTTATAAAAATGATTTTATTTTACTAGAGGTGATGAATTATTTTTGCTGCTAATAGTACTAACGGCTATATAGAAGTCTATTATATTTTTTCATTCCAAAGTTGAATTGAATTTTTTTTAATAACAATATGCCACGTAGTCTACTCACCATCGTCGTCATATTGTCTTGATTCAAGATCATTCAAAAGTAAAATGTGTAAATAATGCGTTGTCCAATGTTATTCTATAGATGGGTTTTTGAATGTCGGTTAAGTAACCATGGTTAAAAAACTGTAACTGACCATTGGTTAGAACTTGTTAGAATTTCTAACTATTGGTTCCCTTAATTACAGATCAAAAAACCACGTTTGTAATGTCATTAGACATCCAAAATATTATAACGAATATTATCATCAAGATTGGTATCCATATCGGCGATGGTTAGACATGTAGAGCAAGCAGGTATAATTATATCAGCATAAGTAGGTACTAACCATAAAGATATATAGATCTTACAGATATAGTGTGGCTTACACTTTAAACTAATTCCCATATGTACTAACCGTAAGAAGTAACCGTGAAAAATAGTCAGAGACAGAGTTAGTACCACTCATAGAATAAAATAAATAAATAAATAAATACCTAGTAATACCAAGGTCACCTCACGGCAGATATGTTTACTAAAATTTATGATTGTTATGAGGTGTTTATAAAGGAGTTTTTTTAGGTGATGCTTAAGAGAGCTAACGCTTTAATCAACGACGACTACTTTAATAACCAATAAAATAACAAATCAAGGTTTAATGATTTTGAGTTCCAAAAGAAATCCATAGTTTATAATGTAAACATTTTTTACGTCCCTCGAAGTTTACCTATTGTGGAATAGAATTTTATATAGATTACTGCCAAAGTGCCCACTCGGAACTTTTTGTGCTTGCTTTAAAAATAAGCAGAGCTGTTAGTTACAAAAATATTTTGCGTTACAGCCTTAGATTTATATATCAGGATATGCCCGAAGGAACATTTTATTTTGTTTTAATGGCGTGGGAAAAGTCAGCGCCATCTATTAGATTTCGCGTGAACTACGACAAGTTGAGAAAATTAGGTGCCTATCGCTGCCATTATGTCCGTCAATGTTTATGTTTACAATGATTATTCCAAATATAAATTCGATTATTTTGTTACAAAACAGAGTGTAATATTGAAAATATGGAATTACTTGAGGTAAGAAATTTGGTCTTTCTTTTTACTGCACTTTTGAGTATATATTGTGCAACCCTTCACAACTTAGCATGTTATGTTTGTGACATTCGACCGATGCCTTCTAACTTCCATCACAGACTGAGCACTAGTGGATGCCAATCTGTGAAATTGGCTCCCACTTTGAAGCGACCTATAACCAGTCATTAGGCCTGTCCTTAATATATATGTCTATGGTTACAGCAAAAACCGCCAACTAGTAGGTAACTATAGAGCCTCGCAGTAGAATACTTATTATAATTCCTCGACTTCAAATACAAATAAAGTGGGAACCAAACCCAATTTTGGGTTAATTTTCTTTTAAGTTTTCAATAGAACTGCTGGAAAATTGGGTTTGGTTCCCACTTTATTTGTATTTGAAGTCGAGGAATTATAATAAGTATTCTACTGCGAGGCTCTATAGTTACCTACTAGTTGGCGGTTTTTGCTGTAACCATAGACATATATATTAAGGACAGGCCTAATGACTGGTTATAGGTCGCTTCAAAGTGGGAGCCAATTTCACAGATTGGCATCCACTAGTGCTCAGTCTGTGATGGAAGTTAGAAGGCATCGGTCGAATGTCACAAACATAACATGCTAAGTTGTGAAGGGTTGCACAATATATACTCAAAAGTGCAGTAAAAAGAAAGACCAAATTTCTTACCTCAAGTAATTCCATATTTTCAATATTACACTCTGTTTTGTAACAAAATAATCGAATTTATATTTGGAATATGGGAAACAGATAACTGATACAATACTTATATACTTTTTTGTTTGTAAATACATACATAGAATACAATCCCAGACGTAGAACAAACATCTATGTCCATCACACAAATGTTTGTCCTGGGTAGGAATCGAACCCACAGCCCTCAGTTCAGAAGGCAGGGATACTACCAACTGCATAAAGTTATGTAGCTTATATAAATAGTTATTTGCCTACTTTAAAAGTTTAAAACCGGATAAAACCCAGACTAAATTATGCCTTACGTCCCAAACAACACATCATAAATCCAATAAAATTACAGGCTGAACTTACTTTACTTGTCCATAGGCGGCGGTGACCACTTACCATCAGGTGGGCCGACTGCTTGTTTGTCACTCATTACATAAAAAAAAACTATATAAAATCAATAAAAAAGATACTGAAACTCCTTCTGATTATAAAATTTCAGGTTGTCCAAAAAACCAAACCAAGTTGCATAATTTGATTGCGTGCCTTATTTGCTTATAAACTGACCCATGACGGTCTTGCTACTCAACGGAACTCGGTCTACATTAACGTAGCTCGGTAACAAACAAGGTAAGCCACTGCAATTACCGGTCTTAGCTGCAAATACGTGCTTTTAAACGCTATTTTAAATTAATTCAATCGTTGCATGGCCTACTCACGAAGGCTGTATGCAAAAGTTCTTTATAAGATTTACAAACGTTAGCGAATCGCATCTTCGTTTCACTTCCGCCCATCCTTAGGGGCATGAGAGAACCGATTGGAATTAGCCGACTTCTACGGCACGCACGTGAAGAAATACTGTAGAATATAAGAATAGGACCACCCCGGCCCTATTCCACACGGGGCACATATTTTAATGTCAACCGTAGTAATGTCGATCATGACTAATTGCAAGATGCGTCATATTTTAGCGGTCGTAAAATCTAATAAGTTACATTTTATTTACACGTCTGGGTTGTCTGGACGAAATCGCTTTAAGCGATAAGACCACCCATTGTGACACTTAGTCTTAAGCTTGTGTGTCTATTTATTGTTTTCTGTAAATATGGTGTTTTGTGTGTGGACATTTCACACAGCGCCATCTAGCCCCAAACTAAGCATAGCTTGTACTATGGGAACCAGATAACTGATACAATACATATATACTTTTTTGTTTGTAAGTACATACATAGAATATAATATAACACCCAGACTCAGAACAAACATCTATGTTCATCACACAAATGTTTGTCCCGGGTAGGAATCGAACCCACAGCCCTCAGTTCAGAAGGCAGGGATACTACCAACTGAGCTATCGGGCCCGTCGTAATCAAACAGGTTGAGCGGTGGTGCATCTTGTGCACTAAATCTCTATAATTTGTCACTACGCAGATCACGTGGTCCATTCCCATTGCAGTTAGGCGTGGATTAAAATAAGTTTCGTCATTAAAAAAATGTGTGTTTTACGTTTTAAGATAGTCTTACACAAAATTTGCATTTATACACAAAATTATTTGTTATTATTTGTAAAACAACTTTACTGATAAGGTCATAATTATTGTTTGTCAGGTGTGAGCTTATCTCTACAGCAGATTGTCACAAGCTTATGGTTTCAATAAAGAATTATCTCCATCTACCCCTTTTTTCTTTTCTTTCTTTCTTCTTTATCTATCTACCTACCTATTTCAAAGGTACAAAATAGTGTTATTAAAGTTAAACAAGCTCAGATATTTATAGTTTTTCTTTTTTGATTATCACCAATTTAGGGTGATAATCAAAAAAGAAAAACTATAAATATCTGAGCTTGTTTAACTTTAATAACACTATTTTGTACCTTTGAAATAGGTAGGTAGATAGATAAAGAAGAAAGAAAGAAAAGAAAAAAGGGGTAGATGGAGATAATTCTTTATTGAAACCATAAGCTTGTGACAATCTGCTGTAGAGATAAGCTCACACCTGACAAACAATAATTATGACCTTATCAGTAAAGTTGTTTTACAAATAATAACAAATAATTTTGTGTATAAATGCAAATTTTGTGTAAGACTATCTTAAAACGTAAAACACACATTTTTTTAATGACGAAACTTATTTTAATCCACGCCTAACTGCAATGGGAATGGACCACGTGATCTGCGTAGTGACAAATTATAGAGATTTAGTGCACAAGATGCACCACCGCTTAACCTGTTTGATTACGACGGGCCCGATAGCTCAGTTGGTAGTATCCCTGCCTTCTGAACTGAGGGCTGTGGGTTCGATTCCTACCCGGGACAAACATTTGTGTGATGAACATAGATGTTTGTTCTGAGTCTGGGTGTTATATTATATTCTATGTATGTACTTACAAACAAAAAAGTATATATGTATTGTATCAGTTATCTGGTTCCCATAGTACAAGCTATGCTTAGTTTGGGGCTAGATGGCGCTGTGTGAAATGTCCACACACAAAACACCATATTTACAGAAAACAATAAATAGACACACAAGCTTAAGACTAAGTGTCACAATGGGTGGTCTTATCGCTTAAAGCGATTTCGTCCAGACAACCCAGACGTGTAAATAAAATGTAACTTATTAGATTTTACGACCGCTAAAATATGACGCATCTTGCAATTAGTCATGATCGACATTACTACGGTTGACATTAAAATATGTGCCCCGTGTGGAATAGGGCCGGGGTGGTCCTATTCTTATATTCTACAGTATTTCTTCACGTGCGTGCCGTAGAAGTCGGCTAATTCCAATCGGTTCTCTCATGCCCCTAAGGATGGGCGGAAGTGAAACGAAGATGCGATTCGCTAACGTTTGTAAATCTTATAAAGAACTTTTGCATACAGCCTTCGTGAGTAGGCCATGCAACGATTGAATTAATTTAAAATAGCGTTTAAAAGCACGTATTTGCAGCTAAGACCGGTAATTGCAGTGGCTTACCTTGTTTGTTACCGAGCTACGTTAATGTAGACCGAGTTCCGTTGAGTAGCAAGACCGTCATGGGTCAGTTTATAAGCAAATAAGGCACGCAATCAAATTATGCAACTTGGTTTGGTTTTTTGGACAACCTGAAATTTTATAATCAGAAGGAGTTTCAGTATCTTTTTTATTGATTTTATATAGTTTTTTTTTATGTAATGAGTGACAAACAAGCAGTCGGCCCACCTGATGGTAAGTGGTCACCGCCGCCTATGGACAAGTAAAGTAAGTTCAGCCTGTAATTTTATTGGATTTATGATGTGTTGTTTGGGACGTAAGGCATAATTTAGTCTGGGTTTTATCCGGTTTTAAACTTTTAAAGTAGGCAAATAACTATTTATATAAGCTACATAACTTTATGCAGTTGGTAGTATCCCTGCCTTCTGAACTGAGGGCTGTGGGTTCGATTCCTACCCAGGACAAACATTTGTGTGATGGACATAGATGTTTGTTCTACGTCTGGGATTGTATTCTATGTATGTATTTACAAACAAAAAAGTATATAAGTATTGTATCAGTTATCTGTTTCCCATAATACAAGCTATGCTTAGTTTGGGGCTAGATGGCGCTGTGTGAAATGTCCATCACATATATTTATTTATTAATTTTTTATGCAAGTACATGATGTTTTATTTTAGTTTTGTTATGTATTACTTTTATTAACTTTTAGCTATTATAACCCGCTTACAAATCTCAATAATTACTTAATTAAAAATAATGTTAATAATGTAAGTATGTAATTAATATAAAGTATAATTATTAACTTAGAATAATCAAATTCAGATAAACTATAAGAAAGGACAATTTTTACGCAGCGTCGGCCGGCTACACTAGGTGAACCGAGAACCGCGGGGAGCCGATGGATGCAAGAGGCAAGCAGCCGCTCAAAGTGGCGCTCTTTGGGGGAGGCCTATGTTCAGCAGTAGACATCTTCAGGTTGGTGATGATGAAAAAAATTCTACGGTATTCACATCATTACAACTAAAGCTATGTATACTCCATTAAAAAAACATTAAAGAAATTTAATAAACGCACTAACTTACTCGTGAACACGTCAAAAAGGGTAGAGACAAGACAAATTACTCCATTTTTTTTTACAGAACTCTCTGGAAAACGGTAGATCGTAGCTTTATGATGAAAAAACAACAGACATTTGTCTGAAATGGCCATTAAAGCGATAAAGAAAAAAACCCTGATACTTCCTCTACTATATTAGGCTCTACTACTAAAAGCCTTTTAAGTCACAGTGTTACTAATGTAACTGTGTGCGTTAGTTGGGCGCCTTCTATTCCCTCCACCTCTACTATCATTAATGATGTAATATACTACAGGGTGTATTTCTTTTTTCAAATTAGCGGGTTAGATTCCTGCTAGAACTATTGATTTATCAAAAATCGAATGGCACAGTTTTCCGAGACTCCTTTGACTACGTGGTTTACGCTATTCCTCAAAGCTTCGGGTTTGACCTACCACTTAAAAAATCACCCTTTAATAATAACAATTATTATTATACATCTTTAAAACACCACGTGTCATGGAGAGCAATGCAAGTTTTTTACCCACGCACGTAATACTCCTAAAGGAAATGTCAAAAGACAAAAGACTATTTAGCGGTGTCAGTTTTCAGAAGCTCTTGATCACGTAAAAACTGATGAGTGATTGTAAGTTGCACATAAATTATTAGAAACAATAATACAACTATCAATAATTGATAATTATAATGAACAAGAAAGTAAGTAGGTAAGTTAGATATAGATCTTGTGCTGCGACTCTAGATATAACAAGATTAGGTATAGGTACCTATTTAGGTACATACATCCTCAATCTTCGTAATATGACTAACCACTAACTACGTAGAAGTATGTGGGTACTTGGGTAGGTAATTTCATTAGACTTCTTTCAAAAGATTCTAGAACTTACAGACCAAAAAACGACCAAAATCCACCATTGTTTTTTATAAGTGGTTCACTTTACCAAAAAGTATAGCCCACATTATCTCAAGGGCAATTAGTTTAAGTCGTGGCTCGTAGTAAATCACTTGTCGTACCTTCAATTTTTTTTAAATACGGCGACAGCATAATGGTTCAAGTTAAGATAAAAAAAAAGTTAAATTCCAACGACAATGAGATGACAAAAACCCTGACAAAGTTCATAGACTCCTCTTCTAATCCTTTATTAGGGCCTCGCAGCGGGAAGCGACGGCGACGGCGGAGTGTGGAGGTGGTCCTTATCTGAGACGGTTTCAACAGCGCACGCGAGCACGCATAGTGGGGTGCGCGCAGGCCCAGCATTTCGCGCTCTACCGCGATCGCCGAACGCCGCTCGCTACCACGGACGCCGCGCCCGCGCAACCCGAACTTTCAATCCGATTCGATTTTCAGCAATTCAAAATGTTTTCGAACACAGTGACGTGAATTTTCTTTAAAAGAAAAATACTTTGAGTGTTTTAAATTGTGAACAACCAGTGTTTTTGGAACGTGAAAAAAAAAGGATTATTTTAAAGGATTTGGAGCAACCCTCGAAAACTTCAAGGTAATGTATTAGATTTATTCTGTAGTTTTGTACAGTCATTGCGACAACGGTGTCGAGGCGACTTGTTGCAAAGTGTTCGAACTAAGTATTTACAACATAATAACGCAGTCGTCGGTGTGTCCGGCCGCGGACAGACTTTCTCGAAGTTTTACGGACATTAATATTAGGCTAGATAACTGCTATTATAATCGTCTGTTAGTAATAATAGTGGTAGTGTTAATAAGTGAGAGTAGTAATTTATTTACTAGTGACACTAATGTTTTTTGTTTATTAGCCTTAATAATGACTTTACTTAAACGCATCAAACGCTAGCATCAAATTCAAAATAATTTATGTAGGTATACTTTTACGAAGCATTCCACATTGATGATTGTTATTTTCCTTTAGACACAACAAAATATTTAAGTATTTTATGCACTGCACTTATTCCAATTTATGTTATTAATAACAAATAGGTGCAACCATTTGATTATATTAAGTATCTCTGTTAATAGAAACAATTTCATATCAAATCAAATTGAATCTATTGCCTAAGATCAGATTCAACCTACTGAGCGCCAAGTTTCGTAACGTAACCTTAAAAACCGAACTTTTAAAATGTGGTAATACTATTTAATCGACTCCTGCACAAACATAAAAAAATCGTTCCATATCTAAAAAGTGGGATAATTCTTTTTTTAAATGTTATAAAGGCAGCCCGTGGTTTCATCTGCGCTTTTTTTACTATGTTTCTAAGGTTCCGAGCAGTACTCTATTACTAAGGCTCCGGTGTCTGTCTGTCCGTCTGTCCGCCCTATAAACGGATGGTATCTCCTGAACCGTAATAGGTAGCCGGCTGAAAATTGCACAAAATACGCGTTAATACGATGAAATACCCAATTAATAATTTAAAAAATACAAATAAATTAAGGGGCTTTCCTATTCCCCAAGAAACGTATTCTTTATTTACTTCCATATCTCAAAAAAGAACCAACTTACCTATTACATGTAATCATGCAAAACTCTGTAGTATAATAAAAATACCAAAAACAGGCCAAGTGCGAGTAGGACTTGCGATAAAGCCGCGCGTCCACTGGATTGGAATCGGCGCGTACGGAGCGTACGGAGCGTCGCTATTTACAAAATGAAGGGGCGGTAATGCCGATCCAGTGCACGCAGTGCCATACAAATCCATACAAAGCAACAAATCCGTACGCTCCGTACGCTCCGATGCCGACCCGGTGGACGCAGGGCTTAAAAGTTTTCTTCAACCATTATTCAACTTTAGGATCAATTGTACGGAACCTCTTTATGCGCGAGTATGAATCGTACTTGACCAGTAAAGTAACCGAGGAATTTAGGACGAGCGGCTGCTGGTACAGCTTTTAATTATTCAATTTTTAAAGCTAGGTAAGCTATAATAATTATATAATACAAAACATAGATGAAAAGGTTAAAAATGTATGCTTTTAAAAAATAGTTCCAATTATGGAATTACCCACATAGGTTGCATCAAATGGAAGCGCAACAACTTGTTGCACATTTGACCCACCAACCGGCGCGCGCGCAATCTTCACGTAATCGAGTATCGAAGATATCGATATATCGGTTTATCCTATTCGTTAGATCATCTGTGTGAAAGTAGGTGATTCTGTTTGAAAGAATAAAACAATCGCTTTGAATTACACCGCGTCAATCCAGTTTGCCTTCTGTTGGATAATCTTTGTTTTTTATTTGAATAGTTCCGCTTGTGATTGCTGATGATACTGCATGATCTATTGTGTTTAAATATTAAGGCGCTGAATGCTCCCAAATAGACTATTTTGAACGTGATTATATCAAAACGTATACCATTTACAGGATTGAAAAAAATTCACGTTAATAGTGGTCATATTTTCTTTCCATCTGCCGAAATCAAAACACATTTACGAAAAGTTTTCTTGATAGAAAAAAATCGTGAAGTGACCTCTAAAAAATCATTCAAACGTCCTAAAATGTTACATTATAATCAGACACCCCATTGATATAAATCATAGTGATAAGTTATGTTTCAATGCATCCGTCTATAAGCTTGTTTTTTTATAACAATAAGCATTTCTTTTATAACTAATTATTTCTACCGAAAAATGGAAAAGTCAAAGTGCAACGCAACGTAATCGCCATATTTTTGCTATGCATAAAGCGACCCTTTAACGTACAAAATAAGTTTCAAGTTTGTCTGCTGTAATAAACGTGTTCGCATTGGGGTCTTGTCAGCACCTTAAAATACGGACTTATAAAAATTTGGTTAATAACCGCGGAGAGCCGATGGATGCAGAAGGCGAACAGCCTCTCAAGGTGGCGCTCTCTGGGCGAGGCCTGTTCTGCAGTAGACGTTTTCAGGCTGATAATAATGAATACAAAGTATGTAGTTATGGTAAGTATTAGGTAAGTATATAGACATATCATATATTCTAATGATAGTTACCTACCTACTTCTACTAAATAATATTCACTAAAATTTAATTAAAAAAAGTGCAGCTCTTACAAAATACAACAAAACTTGGAATGGGAACGGTTTGCTTACATACGATTACAATTAGAACCTACCTGCTTAAGTAATTGGTAACCCTAATCAGTTTACGCTAGTTCAATGCTGTACGAAATATTCCTAATTACAATTTTATTATTAATTATCTCTCGGCTTCTAAAATATTAGGGTGAGGTTATTATAATTACCAGTGATCGGTCAAATAATCACCTAATTTCTTATCATGCTTTACATTGTTGGTTCTACACTCAAGACGAATTAATTGATTCGTCCGCGTCTACAATACATAATAATTATGTATTATACGTACCTACCTATGCCAAGCTATTATAATTGTACTATGTGTAGATAAACGAAAGGATTTTTGGGGGTTGGTAGATATAATTTGTGTAACAGAATATTTACCTACCTAAAGTTGCAATAATAAGGTCGAAATCCATTCATCAGAGATACTTTTACGAAATTGTCAAGTTATAAAGAAACTGTAAATAAAAACGTCTTGAGAGCAGGTAGAGCGTAAAGTCTGGCATTCAGTGGGCAATTTGGTAAGATATTTCTATAGAAAGAACATAAATTTACCTTTTGTGTCGCACAATGGGGCCCGTGGCCGTATAGAACCGTTGCTGCGTCAGGTGTAGATGAAACCATTATTATTATTTTTTTTTTCACTTTTCATCTATTTATCATAGATCTAATACATAAAGAGATAAAGTAGAAAGAAAGAAATATATTTAATCGAGTCATACACGACACAAACAATATTAAAAAGTAATTATTATAACAAAAAAAGTATATAAGTATTTTAATAGTTATCTGATTCCCATAGTACAAGCTATTTTTAGTTAGGGGCTAGATGGCGCTGTGTGAAAAGTCCACACATATTTATTGATTTATTTATATCGATTTTAATCATAGATAAAGAAGGTAGTATCAATTTATATAATTATAACGGGCATGGGTTTGAAAAAGGCTATTCAGCTTGGAACATTACACCCGGGTGACCCGGGGAATATGCCGCGTATAAAAAACATTCCTTGCAGGTTGGGATCGGTACCTGTTGAACAAAAAATCGTTTCTTGGGAAGAGCACGTGGTGTTTATTACCTGCTACGAATGGTATTTTTTTATTATCTACTAGACATAAAGAGAAAGAGAGACGTCTGACTCTGCTGTAGTAGTCGTCTATATAGATATAAGTATAGCCACTCAGGCGCGGTGCGGCGGGCATAGGTAGGTCCCAAAGCGCTCCTCAAATAGCGCGGTATGGTTTTGCATTATTTACGGTTTATACGAATAAACTAAGCAGTGTTTTAAAATTTTAAAAATAGTTTTGATAAGTAGCATTACTTGGCTATCTAAACAAATGCATTTTTACGTGTGTTGCAGTATAAAAAACACACACAACAACACTACGCATAATAATTGACGCTCCGCCGTACCTAAAGGAAATTACTCCGTCGCCGGCGCGCGCCGACTCGGTGCGAGATGCAATTTAGACTGAGGCGTTTTTTTTTCTCCTGAACCATAGAGACTTTTACTTTATTCGATAGTGATGTTCAACTAGTTTCAATTTTAGTCGATTTATAACGAGTGACACCTCTAAAAATTGATTGCCATCCCTAGTAGCGTAATCAGCTGTAAACCACAATTGTGGGGGGAGCGGTCTACGTTGCGCGATGCCGGCCGCACATGTGGTTGAAGCGCCTGAGCGGATAACATCTGAACCAATAAAATATATCTATTAGAGTCCAAGAGTTAATAGTCTTTTTACACAATAATCTATGTACTGTTTGCCTAAATTATGAACTAAAAACAAAACTGAATAAATATAATAGTAAATCTAAATAATTCATCCAGCGTTCTTATATTCGTCTATTATAATGATTTACGATATTTAATCGAATATTCGGTCCTGACAGCCATTAACAAAGAAATGTCCTCGTAAGCATAGAAACGTAACACTTCCTCTGTGCTCATAGCTCTCATAAGTATAAACGGGGTTTTTTCATTAAATATTTAGCACGAGCTCGGAAACATGGTCTAATTCCTGAGTGACGCCTTGGCTTACTGTTAAATCACAACACAATGTTTAACTAAACAGGACTCTGACACAATGAGCGTATGTGCATTGTCTAAATACTAGTGCAATCAAGTAGAAAATAGACATCAATGGAATAATACTGTACTGTCATGTCTTGTGCAGCTTGTTCACATCAAAACAGCTGAACCGATTTAGATGAAATTTTACACACAAATTGCTAATGCTATACCGAGATCAAAATAGAAAACTTTTTCAGAATATTAAGAGTTTCTGCGGAAAGCTGGTAAATAGTGGACGAAACCGCCACCGTGGGGACCGTGTACAATATTTACATAGAACTCGCGTTTACTTTACACTGCAGCTGCAGTCTATTTAAAACTTTCAACATTTATTTTAGAGAATAAGGAAAAAAGCAATCTGAAAGGTCAGAAGCTCTTGCAAATCAACTCCCTTCTGTCCTTTCGAAGTTCGAACTCATTGACAGCTTGTTCGTGCTTTGTTTCATATTGACTCTATAAGTTCACACATTTCTCACAAGTGTGATGATTACGTTTCAGTTAGCGGTCACCTAACACCACTGCCACCACATTGACTGTTACCATAAACTGAAGAAACAATACAACATAATTATAACACATTGGTATTCGAGTCACGTACTTTTGCATTAAGTGTTACGTTCAGAATTGAGACGTAAGGCAGGCTCTTGGATTTGTTTCGAGAACTACTTTACGACTTCAACTATCAAGGTTAAATTAAATTAGAGTATTATTTCAATCACCAATTACTTTTATTTATAACAGATTTCCTTCGTGTTACCGATTACAATAATAAAAAGTGTTCAACCTGAGGTATTGCTTGATGTTTGTAATATTTGCTACGTACAATGTGTAATGGCTTGTTAGGTAATACATATTTTTCTTAATACACCGCGCGTACTAAAATTACATAAGAGCGCATTGTTTTGGCTTCGTAACTCAAGTACCGTCATTTTGTAGTATTTAGTGCAAAGACAAAAGACATTTAAGTTCTCTTAATTTACCTAATAGTACGAGATCCCAAAGCACAAATTCATACAAATACCTGAGTCATCGAGTACCTCAATAGGCTCTCTTTAGATCGTTAGCTGACACATAAACCTGTAAAAAAAATCAGGTGTGCCAATTACGGTCCTGCCGGGTCCAACTTCAAATGCTTTGAATACTAAATTCCGGCAAGTTTAGACCTGGCAGACCTTTTAATCTATTATCAGGGACACCTTGGCTATTACTGGGCAGGCAATTGGGCATAGGTTTCATCGGGGTACCGATACCTCGATGAAGTAGGTAAATGGTGTGAAGGGCACTTCGTAAGGGTCTGCCAGGTACTTCCGGCAGGGTGTGCAATGGCAGACCAACTTTTTTTACGTAATCAATCAATGTTAACTGTTGCCAGCATATTCATTCGAATACCTTATGATGTAATTTAAAAAAAAATTACGAAAATTTGCTCGGATTTCCATGACCCAGGAGGATCGGAATTGGTAGACCTGATTTTTTTTACATGTTTAAGTGTGCGCTAACGATCTACAGATAGCCTATTGAGATACCTACTCGATGACGTAGGTATTTGTGCTGTGGGATCTCGCACCATAATTCTTTTAGGTATTTACACATTCAATTTGTACCTCTAAAGAAAGACACCCTCCAAATACTAAGTCTCTGAGTCTAGTAGTTTTGGCTGTAGGTACTGTCTATCAGTCATTCGGGAAGACAAAGCCTTTTTGGGTAATGTAAATATATAATTTAGTGCATTTCCTTGGTAACCCTATTTTTAATACCCAGACGCACTACGAGTAAAACTTACACTTAAGTTCGTTGTTCTCTAGAACATATGTAGGTCATACAGGGATAAATGCGAACTTAAAAGCTGTCAAACTTTAGTGCAGACAACCGCTAAGGTTTCTGTTTCTTATGATTTAGCTATCAATGCAAGTACGAATCAAGTAAGCGTATCAGCTTAGTTTTAACTTTCATGTGATGTAGAGGTAGGTCAGTCTGTTCATACTTCATATAGTAACTATAACATACAAGTATCTATCTAACCAAACCCGTTATACGCATATGTTTAATCTTCCAACCTGCCTCTTACTTATTCTTACTATCTTGCGCCCGTCTGGTCATTGTCTTCAAGCTTATAATTATTATTTACTTATTAAAAACTTACTCAGACAAAACCAATATGGTATCGTAATTACGTAGTTACATAATTAGCTTAAATATTTCCTAGAAAACAATTATTGCATTGAATTACCTTTTGTTATACTTAACATCTATTTTCTTACCACATCAGGGACTTGACTATAACTGACACAATATTTTATGGATGTCGTCTTGAAGGCAATCAAGACGATTCACCATATATTTACATAATAGCATAAATATATCTATATGTGGTGGCAACATTGGCTTAACTATAGTTCGATGCCACGACTAGTCTTGGTTGCCTCAAAATAAAAACATATGAGCAATATTTTATTGCAGCTGTAGTTCGGGTATTGCCAGTGGTTCACCTGCTTAATTCACCAGGGTGGATCACAAAAACACCTCAAAATATCTAGGTGTACCACGGGTAATTATTTTTCCCGTGGTCCACAAAGTTTCAAGTGAGTTAATCAGTCTTTGAAAGAAAGAAGAGTTCCATTTTAAAACAAACAGAAAAACTGCTTAATTGATTAATTCTCTATCAAAACTGTAATTAATTTTCTTTCAAAGCAGTAAGCGATTTGCGGAAGCAGTCAGGACTAGGAAGTAGTTATATAGGGAGGTTACCATTTTACACCACCACTGTGACGTACTTTGATCACATTTAAAGCAGCAGAGAGAAACCAGTTAGCTTTTAAGAATTATTAGCGTCAAATGAGTTACTGTTCAAATTTTGGGATTGCGTATTTTTGTTACTTGACGTATTGTTGACACTGGATTGCCTACTTTAATGAAAATCTTTATTGATGTGTTAATTTCCAAATATGCAAATGATATATTAAGTTTCATAACCCTTCTTCCATTTTCATTCCTCCATCCGAATACGTTGCAAATTAATGTATTTATTTTAGACATTTTCATGCTTATTTCATCATCATCATCATCATCATTATTTCAAATTAGTTATTGCCTGGGTAGGAAGAATAAATAACCTCTTGTCAAAAAGACTATTGTTAAAAACAACTGCTTCTTATACTTTGTAATTTTTAACGTGTTCGTGCGTTCATTAAACTCGGGAGTTATTTTCAATGTCTTGTTTCTGGCTTTAGCTTGTTATAGGTCAATCTAGTTTTTCTTAATGGCATATACCTGCTTATTGGCAAGTGAATGTTTATCTGCTAATAACTTGGATTTCATGTGCCTGTCTTGATGCTCATCTCATTTCTCGATGTAGATAGGTATACCAATAGAAGACACTCAGTGTCAGTGTTAACTGGCAAACAATGTCTATCAGATATACAAACTAATACACAGATACAGCTCCGCAGTAAAATTTAACACGTTAAAAAGAAATTCGTAGAGGTGGTGTTTTTTTTTCCATTTCGAATTTTCTATAGCTGATCACGATCAGATAACGGCAACGAATGCTATATTTAACTTTCACGTGTCATATCCGCCTATGTTTACGTATTTTCTACCAGACGAGTAACGGTTTTCCATTGCCTCTATATTAGCCCGGTAAAATCACGTGTACTTTCATTATATTTTACACTAACAAAGAGCAAATAATTGCGTATGTGTATCGGTACATTCACGAACATACGACCAATTACACGGTCGCTTACATCTCCGCTGTGATCGTCGGCTAGATAGCCATGCGATGCTTTGACCTGACCAATGGCAGATCTCATTAAGATAACGTTCCTGGACCATGACTGAGTGATACGAGCACAAATAGTAATATTTTTGAATTTACATATTACTGTTACATGTTACTGTCCACCGCCACGGATCGATAACGATATGACGTAAACTTGGAAAATTTGATGGGACGATATTTTACAAACTGATGTAATATTAATGTAGAGAAAAACGTGAGAAATTCAGACTTATGATGTGAAAACTACGGGAAGCCGATGGATGCAGGAGGCGAGTAGCCGCTCAAGGTGGCGCTCTTTGGGGAAGGACTGTTTAGCAGTGGACGTCTTCGGGCTGTTAATGATGATGATGATGATAATCCTACCAGAGCTTTCTATATTTATTTCATTAAAATATTACATTTTTTTTCATTCTTGGTGACTTATAATTATTTGTAGAGTGCAAGTTCTTCCAGTCCATTCGATTCAGTGGTCTAATCGAGCCTAGATTTGGTGTATGTAGGCTAAGTACCTATATCCAGTGACATGAACTTTCTATGGTATATTGAACGGTCGAAGGATGATTATCATTTTCCTTCATCCTTCAGATGATTATCATTTTGTTGTGTTAAAAAGATAAATTATAGATAGACACTTTAATATGCGTATTATAATTGAAGGTCATTTCGCCATTTGCGGAAATTATATTTTTACCAATGTTACATTACTGTGTACATGATTTATATAGGTAGGTACCTATGTAGACTTACATGTATACAAATATATATTACCTATATTTTTTGCCATGTAAGCATATCATTTCTATGAACATATTATTATAACCTCGCTATTAAACTAACCAATAGGTTCATTTAATTATATACTAGACTTCCTATAATCATTTTAGTAACGGTCTCAAGGTTAAAGTTATTCGCCTGAATAAATATTATAAATGCTAAATTCAAAAAAACGGACATTACTAATTAACTAATTATTAATATTATACTTACGCGAATAAGGCCCGATTTTACCAAAGTAGAATAACGTTATTCCAAGTATAATATTCCGATAATAACCGAGTTACACGAATATAACTATTATACCAACAATTTTGAAGCTCTTTCCTTGGATACAATCAGGATTCAGAAATTTTTCATTTCCATTTCATTTCATTTTAGCAAATAGCATAGCAATAGCAATTAGTATGCTAAGACTCGTGAATTAGCATGTTTATGAAATTTACGCAAAATAGCATTAACTTCCATCGCTAATACGTTTTGTCTTTTCTTTGAAAGATTGATTCATCTAATTCTAATGTGTACGTATCTACCTCCTACCTACTCTTCTTAACGCAAAAAATCATCGCTCTACGTGGCTATAGTGTAACTATAAAATTTTGTGAAAATTAGAAAAAGTAAACTTAGGTATCATTGTTTTAACTCTAAACTGGAAAGGTAGAAAAGCTGGCTTTTGGTATGAAAAATGAGGTGGTATCTTCTTAATCGCCAAATCCATCAAAGTTATCACAATATTTATGCTGTTTTCTGTTACACACACGGTTGCCTAACATCTCCCTTCACACACCGAGGCAATCAACCTGTCTGTACTTAAATTAGCAAATTTAATATTTAAATAGCCAACGCCATATAATCTTGCCAACCCAAAGGCCAAATCTGGTGAGCGGCATATTATTCATTAGTTTCCGGAATATACCTGTATTTTATTCAGCATGCACGATTTGGTACATTAGATGTTATTAATAGCTGGAATAATTAATTTTTGATGGTCATTTAATATTATCAAGTGAGTTAAGAGGTGATTTAATATAGGTAATGCTAATTCTACCATCTGCCTGTTGTTCATTTACTTTGCATGAAAGCTAAAGCTTTTTTACAACTGCGGTATCTCAGTCCCAAGAAAATATATCCATTTTCTTCCACTGTTTCACCAAAGGTTACTATTACTCTCGAAGTGTTTCCTACCAGTAGGGTTAGCACGGATGGTAGACAAAACTATCCTTCCCCTGTTCTACTACTCTTGAAAAGTAAACAAGTATGAAGAAAGTGACATAAAAAGGGGAAAAGATAATCAGGTAATACAAAAAAAGAAGCATGAGCTTATGTTATGTAATCTAGATCCAACCAGTCTCCTTTTCTGGTGCTCGACGTCGACGTATAAAATAACTCCAAACAACATGTTGTAGGATATCAAAAAAATTGCTTATTTGTTTAATTCACCAGCACGTCTTCAAAGCATGCCAGCGGCAAGTCATGTTGTAGGTTACATCACAGTGTTTCACCACACGCGGTCTAGCAGAACGTTTGCGACAGCGGCAGTCGCCATTAGGCCTTTCCACCCTGTCTTCCTGGACAATTTGCTCGAGCCCCGCCTACATCATGAAGAACCTTCGTTATAGGATTTTTGTAGTAGTTCGAAGTTAGCTGGTGTTGAAGGTATCCGCCATAGACTGCTGATGCATGCATGTTGATTCTACGAGATTCTCTTGTTTATATAAAGAGTATTTTAGACAAACTGCCGATAGCTTAATTACGTACAGTGGTGCGTTGAAGAGCCTAAACTAAAGCATGGTACTATTATAGTTTCCCTAAGGTCCAGGAATTGGTGATTCTGCTACCAACAGCCAACGGAAACAAATGACGTGCCGCAGGTAATCAACGCGTATCGCAACACGGGGTTGCGGCAACCGGCACACATAACTGCTGTTACAAACTAAGAAGCATTTAGAGCCGAAATAAGTTTTATAATAAATCAATGTGCAACATACACGGCGTAACTAAACCTTCGTGGATCTCTGTTATGTTATTTTATGTAAATCATAAACCGCCTTCTCTTAACCCACAGGCAGGGTTGGTAAAAAGCAAATTATAACGATCATGTTGCTCAAAGGATTTGTTTTTCAACTTATAGGTAGTTGTCCATTTTGCGTGGTATATCCGCCACCAAATATTCTGGGCATAGGTAGCACCCGTAATGTTTTCTCAGTTGGCTCTTAGGATATCTGAGGATCGAGATGTAGCTAATAAGAGCTGAGCAGAGCAATTCGTTTCCTAAAAAAGTCTAAAATAGGTATAGCTGATAGGCAACAAAGTTTTTCTTAAAGCAGGTAATACCTACCTACCTAAGTAAGAACCCCAAAAACTCCGTAAGTCATCGGCCTTACTTAGGTAAAAGCTCGGCGTAAGTTGAAATATGACAAATAATTTAAATATAGCGCACACCACCTTTAACAATTGTTTTTTAACTTGAACCGTTTATAAGGCTCTAGAATACTGCCACCTGCATGAAATAAAAACACTCAAAACTCAGATAATTATAAGTAAGTACTATAAATAACAATACAACAATTACCAACCTGTTCATAATTATTTGCCATTTGAGGTATCCTTCAGAACGACTTCACGTACCGTATATGATAGGTCAGTGATAGGTCAAGAAGCCTGGTAGCCACTTTCACTCTCATGGGCGTCAGTTCTTTGACATTCAAGCTCCATTCAAGCGGAGTGACAGAGCTACAAAGCAGGTTGGATGGGGTTTTTGAAATGGAAACAAGAGGAAACCACTTTTACCCAAGCCACAAACATCTGAAAGAGCGATAATTGCTTGTTATGCATGCAGAGATTTGGTTTAAAAATGGTCGTATATTTTTCTATTGGTTACATAATGGTGAGACTCAGTATGGTTAAATAAGTAAAAAACGGAAGGTTCCAAACGTAAAAAAAAAGTTTTTTTTTTTATACTTCGTCTTGAGACTATCTCACTCTGATCTTATCTGTCTACTTGGAAGAGAGAAGGAAATAAATAAAAATAATGACAAATGCTCAGTGTTTGTGAAAAGACTATAAACATTTAAGTATAACAAAAACTGTAAGTAAGTTAGGAATAAAAAACCATCCATAAATCTTTCATGTGGAAAGTTATCACGATGTACGATCGGTATGCGATGGATGACACCGCCACACAGCACGCGAGCGAAACTACCTGCAATCCGTCACAATTAAAAATAATTACAATTTGCCAGAAAAATACGTAATTCTAATGTTTGCGCTATTTAACTGTACAACAGAACAACCGACTAGACATTTAGGATACAAGCAATGTGTTCTGCAAAGTCATGGCTCAATTCAATGGAAAATCGGCATGTAATTACACGCTTAGAGTACCTAATCTATTTTGAAAACATATTTTCTTACAAACCAATTAGCGGTCAAAATAGAAGGTTTGAAAGCACATTCGATTCGCTCCGTACCAGCAACCTTGTCTTACAAGCTAATAGCAATTTCGACACAACTTTGCTCTTTCAATAACTATAATTTTAAATCTATTTCACCTTTGTATTTATTTACATTCGAAACTACTTACGTAAGTTAAGCACATAGTAAAATCTGCAAGAGGTTTAATACATCTAACAATAAGCAAAACCAGGCGCCAATCGCTCGTTCGTTGTCCCATCATCAACCTAATAGACCACGTAACGTTTGGAAAGGTTGGACAAAATAGGTCCAACGTGGCATAACAATGAGTTATAAAGTTAGAGTTACGGAAGTATCCCATAAGGAAAGCCCATCGCGCCCAAAGCGATGCAAGGTGAAGTAACCTTGAGAGTGCCTGCTCTTGTATCGACGACCCAGCCTTGAGGCGACCTCGTACTCTCTTCGAAATCTAGTTTAGTCTGTGGATGCACGATTCGGAGGTTGTTATAACCATTCGGCACACGATTTCGGTGTGACTACGGCAAACTGCGTTTTGTATAATTATAGGCAACGTGTAGTAAGTATTTTTTGTAGAACGATGGAAACTCGTAGCTTGGTGCTACAACTTCTGAATAACTGCATGAAAATGCATGTGACACTTTTCCTCTTACATGATGCATTAATCCAGTAACGTTCATTTTAGTAGTTTTAATAGGTTCGATAGAATAACTAGAAATATCTCTACTTACATAAAGCCTCTACGGATTTATCAGGGAACTTAAACATGTCTATTTACTTTATATTAAAAGGCCTGTGGTAAGATTTGACAGGAAGCCAAGATTTTCAATAGGCATGATGACTACTATTAAAAATGAACAAGTAAATATTACTTTCATAAAGAAGATGAAAAATGAATGCAATAATTGAAAAAATAAGCAAAATTGGTAAATAAATCACGGAGTAATAAGCTTTTAAAGTTTCTACAGGAGGCATCTCCTGTCCCTTTCTCGCGAAACAGAGCGCCCCCACAGTTACTATGAAAAATCTACTCGTGACGTCGCATGCCAAAGAGATTGTATGAAAAGCTACCACAGCTTAGTAATGACACTTAGGCCTTCGTTCTCTATATTCGAGTAAAGTTCCGAGTTGGCTAGCCACCACGTAATGTCACTTGTAACTGCAGTAACGAATTTCAGAATGTCCGAGTAGCGCTAGCCGACCCGTAAACCAGGCTGCTACTTACAGGACACATCAGCTGCCGATTAGTACGGTTAACCGATGCCTATAGCAAAACTTGTTGCAAGCTCGCATGTGTTTGTAATTTATTATTATAGTTTGCATGCCACAAATACTGAGATCTACGGAACTAAAAAGTACCAATCCTGTTGGTTACGCTACTGCTATAAAAACATCGACTATTCGTTTCTATTTCGAGATCAGATACTGATGAATATAGAAATCATTGTATTTAATTACTAAAACAGTCCGCTCCGAACCGTGGGAAGCTGATGGATACTGGAAGCTAGCAGCCGCTCAAAGTGGTGCTCTTTGGAGGAGGCCTATGTTCAGCAGTAGACGTCTTCAGGCTGATGATTATGATGATGATGACTACTAAAAAAGTTTTTGTTCAATTATAATATGTTTAAATACTTATATAATATTATGATATTTTTGTTTTGTGTTGTTTTAATTTTTATTATTGCGTCAAGATAAAACCATATTTCAGGTACCTATAGGTATGTAATCTAAATTCGTATTACATTCCTCATTACATTAATTTAATTAGTTGATACCCTATTTTGTAAAGGTAAATCCTTACCTACTTACTGTTTTTAGGTAGGGAATAAATACTCTTTGAAGGACACCTACCGCATCGCAGCATATAGCTGGCACATAAAAATGTCAAAAAATAATAATAAACAAACCCAAAATGGCGTCACTGACAGCAGTCAGGGTGACTATTGAACGAACGAAATAAACAGTTGACGTTGCTACAGATCACCCTAAATTTTTACCCACTGAGTAGCTGATCGAAACTCTGTTTTCGTTCGTGAAACTGAGAAGAACTACTCGCCGCCTTTACGTCCCGATCAGTATTACTCACTGGCTAAGGTGATCGTAACTTTAATCGAATATTGAGAACGAAGCGCTTAGTACTATAACGACATTCCTCTGACGTCACTGGCCGTTTGAGCTATCTTTCTATTCCGGTTTTTAAAATGCTTGGAACTTGGTCATTTTTTGAGATATTTAATTTTTGTTTTCACAAATGTTTATCTTTTGAGGAATATAATTAATTTATCCAAAAAAAAAAATTTAGTCGTCATGCCTATTCTTAACTTGTATCCTCTACTTAGTTTGTGTTCTTAATCATCATCAACATCCTGAAGACGCCCACTGCTGAACATAGGCCTCCTCCACAGAGCACCACTTTGTACAGCTGATATAACTATTTCTTAATATTGACGTAATTTATTATTATTACTTAAAACCATTAATAAATAGTTAATAACACTTACCTACACGTAACTGCGTGAAATTGAACAGTTCATAAAATTCAATAGATATTTTATGACCAAATGGTTTGCGACGGCCTTCTCTACGGCTTATCGTTATGCTTTACTTTATAATATAGCCGCAGTTTTTAAATTTGCTTTAACCTTGCACCGATGTACTTGGTGGTTTTGATTAAAATTTTTATGGTAACCTAATCTATTAATCGTTTACACGTATGCTAATATTATTTGATTTTTATGCGTAGATTAAAATTTTGAAATACAACCAGTATTTAGTAGGTTACTGTTGGCAAACAAAGGCATGGCAATAAGTTAGCTTATGTACCTGTATTTGTTGTTTGTAAAGCATTTTCTATCAATCTTTCTATGGCTACTGAAATCGTTATTTTTTTAACTTCCATTTATTACTAACTTGACTTTGGTAATAATTTAATACCATACAACATCTCGCGGTTTCACGCACGTAAAAAGTCCCTGTTTTATGTTAATCCAGCTTATGATCCTATAATCCAAATTTAGTCAAAATTGGTTTAGTTTTTACAGAGAATACTGGTTCACCTTTATAATATTAGTACGAGCAGGACTTACATAAGATGTAGCACAAAAGATAATATAGCGAACTATTTTTACTTATTAACTTGTACATTTTTTTGCCATTATCGTCACATTTACCCTGTATTAGTCCACTGCTAGACATAGACCTCACCTAATGCACATCACTAATCGAGCATAGTCTCTCGACTTTACTCATCCATTTGCCGCATATTACAATATCGCTCCACCTAATAGTCTAGGAGTCTTAGGACCCGTTGTTACTCATTACTGAAACTAATATCTTAATAATTCATTACCATCGTTTTCGGCCTTATTCTTTTTATATTTTTTTTTTATGTAAAAATGACGTGACGAGCCTTTCGTTCACCTGATGTTAAGCAACACGGCCGCCCATAACAGATGCAGTGTCACTTGGAACTTAAAAATAATAGTTTCGCGTTTCGTGTGACACTGCACTGCGCACGTCATCCTGAGACATCACACTGTCTAGTAATCAGATTACTAAACTGTGTGATCAGGTCATAAAGTCTCATTTGCCCAGTAATTTCACTAGCTAGGTACAATGCCCTTCAAACCGGAACACAGTAGTGCTTGCACACTAGTGCTTGGCGGCAGAATAACTGGCAAAGCGGTAGTACCTATCTAGACGAACTTTGCAGTAAAGTCCTACCACCTAGTGATTGTATGTTCAGATGAATGTTCACCAGAAAACACTGGTTATGTATATCAAACTGTAGGTAATGCTTACGTTACGACCTCTACACGTGGCTGTCACAGATAATGGGTTCATGCCTAACAAATTACGACATGTCTTGTCGTAGAGATTTATTACTCCCTGTGCTACAGTACAAGTGTTCGGAGACATCTCTTTCAAGTGTGTTTAATACCATAGAAATATTTTGTATCCATATAAGAGGGGCGTTTTTGCTTTTTTTAGATATGTATGATGCGGTGCTATGATGGTCTGTTCGCTGTTCGCTGTTCGCCACCCATTCTTTTTTGTCTTTTATTTGGGCTTTCCACACAATTTGTGGATCTTTGCCCGTTTTTAGAAATTCTATACCTACTTACTTTTTATTAGTAGGTCCTTACTTTGCCTAGGAACTTTTCGCGGTTTCCTCGTGGACCTACTCTCCGTTGTAATACTTAATAAAAATATGTCCTCTTATTGGAGTGTTCTTGAACAACGTAGAGATTTGCCCTATTGAATTTAGAAAAAAAAAAAACAATTACAAAGTGAGCGAGTAAAGGCAAACAAAATCTGTACCACCTCGAGTAGTTTTCATCTGTCCGGATTTCCAGATTTTCTTATTTTAAGTACAGGTAATGTAAAGGATATGAAACTGAAAATAAAACGTGTCAATTTCGGCAATGTTATAAAATCAATTATGCAATACGAGATTCCAAGACGGCACGGTCGTTATTTATTGTCATGGAGTCAAACGAAACGTGCGCTGCATCGTCATTAAACTTTTATTGAATGCAATAGGTAAGACATCAAGTTTTTTTTTGGATTTGCGAAATGTGTAAGTACTTTACTTAAAGCCGCGTGGCCTCAATATTCGAATAGGGCCATCATATTCCTCGGTTCCAGTCCATTGAATTCTTCTGCGATCACCAAGCCCTCTGCCAAGCATGCTGATTTTGCCAACCCCCCCCCCTTAAATGTGTCATATTATGATGTAAATGCTTGTCTGAGCCTATTGCCAAAAGTTGGTAAGTACTTATGTCGCGAATCATAACTATTGCAAGAATCCGTTATTTAGTGGTACCTTAAATAAAGTATTGTTTAACCCCATAATACATTTCTTAAGTTCAAGTAGGTAGTTTAACTGGATCGCTATTGCCGGAAGAAACAGATGCTTTGTCTCAGGTCAGTATAGATTCGTTTTATTTGGACCAGAAACAATTTGCTCCGGCCCAAATGAGCAATAAGCGGTCACGACTACTAGTAGAATCTAGAGCCATATCCTGCCGTAGAAATCTCGAAAAGGCTAGACACCTGTGCATTGGCAGGAAGCGGCAAACGTTGTCCAATAGGCATGATGACTAAATTTTTTTTGCATAAATTAATAATGTTCCTCAAAAGATAAACATTTCTGAAAACAAAAATAAAAAATCTCAAAAAAAAAAGACCAAAGTTACAAGCATTTAAAAACCGGAATAGAAAGAGATATCTCATACGGCCAGTGACGTCAGAGCAATGTCGTCATAGTACCTCATTACTAAGCTGTGTGGTAGCTTTACATACAATATCTTTGGCATGTGACGTCACAGGTGGATTTTTCATAGTACCTGTGGAGGCGCTCTGTTTCGCGAGAAAGGGACAGGAGATGCCTCCTATAGAAACATTAAAAGCTTATTACCGATTTTTCTTATTTTTTCAATTATTGCATTCTTTTTTAATCTTCTTCATGAAAGTATTATTTACTTGTTCATTTTTAATAGAAGTCATCATGCCTATTCTCCATAACTAACACCTACACATTATTAGCTCCTACCTACCTACCATTAGCGCTGGACTATCATGAAATTCTCGATGCTCATTCGAACAATGCGTTTGATTTGCGTGATTTGCGTGTCAGTAATAGAGGCAGTCATATTAAGAAAATCGGAAAACATTTCGTGTTTAGATATCTACTTGGTACCTTACGCACCGCTATCTGCGATGACTTCGCGACCTTTGAGACTAGAAACCTCTTTCATAATAATTTTATTCTAACTACTAAACGGGGACGCGTAAAACATTAGTATGAATAAAATTACCGAATGACTCAGTCATAATCGGCTAATTACATGTATTATAAATAATTGCGTCGGTAAGTTGTTGAAACTTAGTTGCAAGTATTAAGTATATTAAGGTAGGTTAAATTATAGGCACGGAATAGATACTAAGTAGGTACCACTACTGCTACTACAAAAGATGGTTTAAGGGCGAGACCGATGTTCAGCAGTGGACGTATCCAACTCTCCAGGCTAATTATGTAACTAATAATGAGTTAAAGTTGCATGTCAAAGCGACAAAACCAATAAAAAAATGAAATACTTAATCAAATAAAAAAAAATAATGAAAAAAAAAAACAAAAAATACTTAAGTAATGAAATAATGAAAAAAAAATAACGAAAAGAAAAAAGTAAAAAATGCAATGAATGTAATGAAATAATGTAAGTACAGATTGCGCATGCTTAACTAATTAACTATACCATAAAAATTAACACAGGATGCTTACTTTACTGCATGCTGTTTTAAGTGTTCTTTCCGTAAAACTGCGAGTGAAACCGTGAAGAATGCTATAGATTCATAACAAAAAAGTAAATTATAACTATGTAGTGCCTACTTACTTATATAATTTTATTTCATGGAGAGTGGGTTTCATACAGGGTTGGTGAACTATTATTCAGACATTATTCGACCGACTATTATTCAAAGGGGCGCGTACTCAAAGGGGTAGTCAATACCCCGGGCGCGACTGCCCTGCGGCGAACCATGTGACAAATACAACTTAGGGTGGATTTTTTTCACTATAGTTATTATTAAGGTAGCCAGTGTTAAAAATTCTAATAAATTCCCAAACCAATGCTTAAAATTTGTTGGTTTTTAACCATGGTTACCTTAACTATTGGGGGGAAAACCTACCTTTATGTACAACAATACACCTACAAGAGTTCCTAGATGTACTTATGTTAATATCCTATTTAAATATAAGTACTTAAGTGGTTATGTAATAGGTATAATAGGTATACTAATTATAAACGCATAAATTTATTTAACCTAAATACTTGCAATCTTAATAGGGTATAAGTACCCGCAAGAAACATAATGAATAGTTTCAATAGTTTATGTACAATGTATATACATTGTTAGTGTAGTTTATCAGCTGTATTATCACCTTCTCAGTAATACTAACAACACATTATAAACACAATACATTATTATCGTTTGTGCACTTAAAAAACTAATTTAATTTCAATCTCATTTTGATACTTAAATTAAAGAAAAATGTTATACACAAGCGAGGCTTCTTTTTCAAAAAAGAAATCGTATTTTTTTTTATATTTTTCTTTGTTTACTAGCTGACGCCCCCGGCTTCGCACGGGTTAATTAGGTTTACGTCGTCGCTAATGGGTGATGCGAAGAGGGATGCGAATTGCGAATGGGAAAAGATAGAAGAAAAGAATGAAAGGATGGGCTCACTCTCAACATATTTCCTCCTAACTGATAAACATTATGTAACAAATGAATAGTTTAGTGTTTTGTCTTTTTCTGTTGAGTTTGAAATAGGCAAAGAAGAAACAAGAGAAAACAGCGTACCTGACTATTCCACTGAGCAAATCTGTATTAATTACCTAGAATGTACCGAACATGTTGTATTCTTGAGATGAAATAAATTTATTTATTTATTTAATTAGTAACTATTGTTATTAGTAGTTATGTTTGGTTGCACGACGACCTACCTAAAAATAAAATTACTGGTGCAAGAGCTTTTGGGAGAGTTTCTCCCGAAAGCTCTTGTATCTGTCATACCTTCCCAGAGTGGCCTCCCAGAGGCCGAGGTAGGGAGTACTTTTGCCTCTTCCAGAGAGTCAAAAGTACTCCCTGCCAAATACCCTGGAGCCCTGGGAGGAATTGTGTTTATGGACTGATTAAATGATAATAATGATGATGATGATGATCTGTAGATTACGCTGAGCAGGCGATACTGCTTTAAAAATCATAAATATACATTAAATGATTTTTTGAAGCATGAAATAATGAAGTAAAATAATTGTAAACATATTTAAATAATCAACCTCTAATACTTATTTCTCTCAAAAAAGGTTCTCGAGTGGCGACCACGAACTGGAAGACGCAGCGTAGGCCGGCCCCCCACTAGGTGAACCGACGACCTGGTGAAAGCCGCGGGGAGCCGATGGATGCAGGAGGCGAGCAGCCGCTCTAAGTGGCGCTCCCTGGGGGAGGCCTATGTTCAGCAGTGGACGTCTTCAGGCTGTTAATGATGATGATGATGATGATGATGAATACCTATTTTAGCATAAAAGGCCGAGGCAGGGAGTACTTTTGCCTCTCCCAGAGAGTCAAAAGTACTCCCTGCCGCCTGGAGCCCTGGGAGGAATTGTGTTTAGGGACAAAAAATCATTTTGATTAAATGATTTTTGTCCCTAAACACAATTCCTCCCAGCATATATTGAAGCATGAACTTAATGATGCAAAATAATTGTAAACATCTTTAAATAATCAACCTCTAATACCTAGCATAAATGTAGTTTTAACAACATAGAACTTTAGCCTTAATTAACCGTAATTTCAGTAAATACATAAGCAGGTAGATATATAAAATCGCGCCTTGACCTACCAGTCAGAATACAGTTTTAAGTAAGTATAATTTCATCTAGGTATGTTCAATTTTAACACCATTAGCTTTAGTTTTTTATCTCTAAAATGTTTTATTAATTGCCTGTAGGTAAAGAGTCATTGTCAACCGCGCGCCTCCAGCCTTGACACAGGTCAAGATTAGTTTGAACCGTAGAGTTAATGTTTAACTTAATCACTAGTTTCACAATGATCCTAATTTTGATAATAGCGTTGCCACTTATCGCCGTAAATATTAACATGTCTCCGTGTCATAACGACAAGTCATAAAAAAGTTATAAAAGTGCTTGATATTGCATCCTCGGATCCGGATCTACCTAGACCTACCTACCTAATACTAACACACGCAGAGCATGAGTTGAGTAACCAGGCAGTGCGTTTACGAATCCGCTTTTGACACCAGGGCCATTAATCCGTATCGATTCCTTACTTCGAAACCACGCGAATTCCTTGTCTTACATAAGAAATCTGCGAAACTGTATTCTCTATGAACCGAAAAAAAAACTGCGCGAAATGAATTTGGAATTGGCACGATTTGAAATGTCAAAAATCGTATGGTTTACCGAGACGCGTTCCGAAACATCCACACATCAAAAGATATGACCACTTATGCCAATATTTTTATTGATATAAGTATAATATGTAAGATATGTAATATGTATACTTATATGTATTATGTCTATTATGAATATGTATTATGTTTATGCAGTTTTTATGATGTTTATTGTATAGTATGTACGTTTATGAACAGCTTTTTGGGGAAACCACCGTCCATATATTTTTGCGTTATTCCTTTCCATGCATGGTTGTCTGGAAGAGATCGCTTTAAGCGATAAGACCGCCAATTGTAACACTTCCGTTAAATTTGTACTTTTGTTTATAATTTGTGTGTTTCAATAAAGAGTTTATCTATCTATCTATATTTTATTCAAAATAAAGATAACTTTAATGTAAAGTGAAGGTATATCTGACGCTGTGACACGATAACGACGTGGTTTCGTATCGTGTGGAATCTATGTTTCCATAGAGAATAACCGCCCAGTAGTTAAAAACACGAACAAATTTTAGGGTGGGTTTTATCACCAATAAGTAGTCAAGATAACCAATGGTTAAAAACTATAACATATTTTGATTATAATCTACAGTTTTTTAGAGTTTTTAACCATTGGTTACCTTAACTATTGGTGACAAAACCCACGCTTAGTAAAACCTGGACTAAGTACCTAGATAATAAATGGTTTCTATACAAATGTCAGATTCGTGAACACTTTCCAGTAAGATTGGCAGACACTTGCTCATAAACGGTTATTTACAAAGCATCCTCTCAAGCACCAGTGTCTAACACACAGTCCGGGGTAATCGTGCAACCAATTAAGTAATGCCTGCAGCAATAAGGAGTCGCTTCAGTCGCCGTGTGACGTAAAGTGCCGTTGACCGACACTGTTTACTTTCACAGCACGACGAATATGAGGACTGCGGTGCGAACAGAAATATTGTGTTTGTTGTAAAAGCTCGAAACTTGAACAATGTTCGTGAGTCACTGAAGTTGAGTGGGAGGACCAATAATGAGGGCGTCTTTTTGTCTCGGAGACAAGGTCTTGAACTTGAGTATGTGCTCTTGTACAGTGTCCAACCATGTATATAGGCAATTGGGTACTATACACTCAATGCAACCACAAGCTTGATATTTTTCATTACAATACAATTAGTACCTACTTACATCAAACAGATCGCAGAAACTAATCACGGTCTGTGAAGATCTTAATTTGTATTCTGAAACCGCTCTATGACCTATACCTACTTACCTGTTTCCGTACCCACTACCCACACATTGTTTGTACCTAAATATTTCTAACAGTATTTTACAGATGATTATTAGTCTTATAAACACACTTCTAAGTATAACGTTTATGCTCGCCGCCGAATCTGGGACTCAAGTCTAGCAGCCTCCAATTCATTACCTCAATATTTTTTATACTTATATCATGCGAATTAATACTTACCTTGTACGTGGTTTTATATCAAAGTATAGTGAAAGGTAACTAAGTGGATACGAGTGG
Organism: Ennomos erosarius; assembly: GCA_963580505.1. Classification (NCBI taxonomy): domain Eukaryota; kingdom Metazoa; phylum Arthropoda; class Insecta; order Lepidoptera; family Geometridae; genus Ennomos; species Ennomos erosarius. Next base: position 5,493,977 of record OY756981.1, on the reverse strand, counting down.
TCAAGGAGGCCCACAACTGATGCTCTACATGCCTTAGTAACTTTATCACGGCTCTTGAACAAATTAATCAATGCAACATAAAACTACACGTAACTTAGTCTTGGCTACAATAACTTGTTTAGTATGTAAGTAGGACAGGTAATTTTTGAGTTGGGAAATACCTACACAAGTTTTCTTAGAGGAAGGAAAATCTCTACTAACTCTATACGATATAAACAAGATAATATTCCAATTGCACATACGTCTTGTTACAATATATTTCTAGTACTTAGGTACTAGAATTGCTCGCGGCTTCACTTGCGTATTTCTTCGTCCTCATCGAACCCTATAAGGGTTTGAATTTCCAATCTGTCTTATACGCCCCTTCATAAAAAGAAGATAGGTGGCATAACAAAACTATGCTCAATTATATCGAAGATTGAACAAAGATTGATACGGATCAATAGGTGTTCAATCTTCGATCAGTGCTCAAGCCGAGATTGATTAAGTAATTGACAAATTGATTAAGTATTTTGTGAATGAATGAAATGTTCAGCACCGATGACTATGAGCATTATTCTTTAATACGGCATATAACAAGTCTATACGTCTAACGGTTTGAGTTGTATGTTTTCTGTGAGTCAGTCAGTCAGTCAGTCGGTCAGTCAGGTCTTCAGCCAGGTTAGCACGGACGCTAAATAAAATTGTCTTTCCCCTGTTACTCCACTTGACAAGTAGGTAGATAAGCAAGTATGAAGAAATTGACATAAGTCGAGGAAATACAATTTTTATCTACCGTCCGTGCTAGCTAATCCAGCAGGACATACCCGTTAGCTAAAGATTTTACTGCTCGCAGTAATGGCGATATTTTGGTACTAAAAACCTAAAGCTAATTTTGATCTAATGTTGTGTTTCACAATGTTCAAGAGAGCCGTGGAACGATCACGAGACGGCCTTTGGACGGTGATCGATTTAGCACGCTTTTTGCCTTTTTGTTTACTATCATTCAGTCTCTTTATGTCTAATTATAGAGGTGCTAAGCTTAACTCGGCCTAATTTAAGCTAGGATTTTTATAAACGTGTTTGCAAGGTAATGTTAATTTACAAGGCAACCTAGGCAATTTTTATAATAAGAAAAGCAATTCTTGAAGAATCTACACTATGGGGATGATGGTAGAGGGATGATGAAAAATGATAGATGTATAGGTATAAAAAAACGAGGTTTGTGCATTGTAGTAGATAATTTTATGTGTTTATTTAAAAAATCTTAGATTATTAATTTATGGTAGTTCCGATAATCGCAAATCTGCAATAACTGAGAGCCGGATAATCGAGTTTCTACTGTATGCAGGTAGATTAGAAAGTGAACTAGTTTCAAGAGAAGAGGTGTCGTGCATCATGTTTTCGCCTATCACCTTTGAACGCAAAGCTTCATAAGTATAAACAGAACGAATCCACTCACGGAGTCTCTAGAATGTTCTATCCTTGGTTCGCCTAACTAAAAAACAGCTTTAACTCCATAGACATATATATTAAGGACAGGCCTAATGACAGGTTAAAACGTCGCTTCAAAGTGGGAGCCAATTTCACAGATTGGCATCCACTAGCGCTCAGTCTGTGATGGAAGTTAGAAGGCATCGGTCGAATGTCACAAACAAAATATGCCAAGTTGTATTGTGAAGGGTTGCACAATCTACACTCAAAAGTGTAGTAAAAAGAAAGACCAAGTTTCTTACCTCAAGTAATTCAATATTTTCAATATTACACTCTGTTTTGTAACAAAATAATCGAATTTATATATGGAATAATCATTGTAAACACAAACATTGACGGACATAATGGCAGCAGTGTTGCCAACATAATTTTTTAGGGAATCGTACCTTTGACGTGAAAAGGTCGTATTTTGCTACAATTTCCCGAAAAAAGATAGAACGCGTAGAAATTTGAATGAAACAATGCGAAATTATTTAAAAAAGTAATTTATAATACCTAAATTGATTCAATATTTTAGGGTACACAACTACACAATATGTAATATTTGGTATTTCTTAATATATTTCGAGATTACAATAATACATTTATTAAGTATTGAGACAATAGAGAACATAAAAAAGCAAGAAAAAGTATAGAAAAAAATTCTTAATAATTTATATATTTTTTATATACATATAACGGCGACAGTTTCTTTTAGCATTTTAGGTACATACATTCTGGAACTTGGGTTACCAAACTCCCGACACATTTCTACACACGAAACGAAAAAAATGAGGACGCAAATTAAAATGCATAATGCGCGTAAAGTACTTGGACGCCACCTGCTTAATTTAATAAAATGAGTAAGACGATTAGATTATGTAGTGTGATGGTTTGGTTTATGACTCCAGACGTTATTGACTTTTCGACAAAATGAACTTGATTTATTGTATTTTTTTTTATTTTGTTACGAACATTACAAGCTTTGAAATGGTCGTATGTTATGCGTACGATTTCGGATTCACGATCGTACATCGTATTGGGGCCAAAAAGATCGTATAATTACGATTTAAATCGTACGGTTGGCAACACTGAATGGCAGCGATAGGCACCTAATTTTGTCATCTTGTCGTAGTTTACGCGAAATCTAATAGATGGCGCTGACTTTTCTCACGCCATTTTGACTAAATAAAATGTTCCTTCGGGCATATCCTGATATATAAATCTATGTTTAACTCGCTAAAAAGTTCAAAAATGTTTCACAATATTCACAGGTTTGTCTTTCCTTAAAGTGGAAAGACAAAACTGTACCTAACTTGGTTACACTATTTTTTACTATCATATAATCATATGTCATATACACAGAATTCCCCCTATTACATAGTCTTTGGTCATATAACTAGAAAGTTTAGCCTGCACGTAATACCTATATAGAGATATACATAGTCACTTTGCATCGAAGACAATAATTAATTTACACAGACTTTACAACCCAGATTATAATGACCCTAACAATATAAGATCTGCACAATGCTCATTAGGACAAGTAATTGCTATTTAATATCTCAGTCCATAAACGCTTAGTGCAAAATTACCTCTCTAGGATTCTATAACATCAGTGAAGCAATTCGCGGTGTGTAACTAAAACGCAGGGTTTTTGGCGGGAACGCGGAAAAGTTCACGTCGTTGCATTGTATTATTTTTCAAAACTTGTGCTTTTTCCAGTGTTAATGTTTAAAATTGGTGTCGTTTTACGCATTAAGTGCTGAATTACGAGCATGAGTGAGGGCAAGTGATATTATAATGGGGTGAAACGTGAATTTTCATGTTGCTTCTAAAACTCCATAGATGCTGTTAGTAAAGTTGCCACCACTTTACTGGTACATGACTTAGAGTGGACTATGACTACTTGACTTAGACTGGACTATGACTATGACTAGGACATGATTTGCGTAAATATTTTATAACACTATGAAAATTATAACACTCACCACTGGCTATATACCTACACTTTGTGTACCAAAAAAAAAAAACTAAAACGCAACCACCTCTACGTTGTTGAAACCTAATAGACGTCCAGCACCGCAAGCAATCATCGTTATTATCTACCCAGGCACCGCAAATAATGGTCCTCGTAAATCTAGGTGTGATTGTGGCCTAACTGGCAAGCAAAACCTACTTATGAGAGGTTTATGAGGACCTGCCTATATATAAATACGTATTTGACCTATTTAATTTAGTATTTCAGTGCTTCCTGAAGTGTGAAACTGTGAAGTATACCATAACAGACAGTTTTTTTTTTTTTTTTTTATATTTTGGCTCCACACATTGTGTATTTAGCCAGTGTCAAGTATTATATTTTCATCGTGTTATAAAATATTTCACGCAGTCATGTCCTAGTCATAGTCATAGTCCAGTATAAGTCAGGTAGTCATAGTCCAGTCTAAGTCATGCTCCAGCAAAGTGGTGGCAACTTTACTAGAAGCTCTTATGGAGTTTTGGAAGCAACACGAAAAATCACGTTTCACCACATTATATCACTTGCCCTCACTCATGCTCGTAATTCAGCACTTAATGCGTAAAACGCCACCAATTTTAAACATTAACACTGGAAAAAGCAAAAGTTTTGAAAAATAATACAATGCAACGACGTGAACTTTTCCGCGTTCCCGCCAAAACTCCACAGACGGTTCTATAATAAGGATTCGATTTCTTTTTTTTAATCGGGTGTTAACCTTATAATAAATATCTAGGTTTTAAGGTTTTGACTTTATTTAAGTATGCGGAGAATGGAAACCTATATCAGAAATTTTGCAAATGCACAAGCAAATGCTTTGTAATTTGTTTATTAAGTAAGTATATCTACTTGACTATGGATTTACCTACTTTTGAGTCCATTACAGTTTTTTTGTTACTGAAATTAATCAAGGTAAGTAAGTAGTAGGTATCTGGCTCGTTCTCATTTTTACGATTCTCATCGTCAGTTTCATGCACAATTTTATATTGTGCTTATTTCAAATATTTTTGTACAGTAAATTAAAGCGCTTTATAAGACGAGTAAATTAACATATAAGTTAATCAAATAGAAAGTTTTGTTTGGGTGATAAATGGTTTTAAAGTTTTAGAGGCCACGAAAGCGACGCATCGGATCACGAAAATGACTCCGTAACTTTACAGCTATCATTTTCTCACGTTTTGCTACTGTTTATAAGACTAAATGTTCATAAAATAACAACGTAATCTTGTTTTCATAATTAAACTGGCAAATGAATGGTATTAATAACCAAAACTATGTATATTATTATTATCAGTTCGGTCCTGAGTTTGTTCATCCTACGAAATACGAATACTAATCCACTTAACTGCATATTATAGGTAATAAGCCTCTGCTGACAAAAAACAGATAGTTATCGTATTAATAGCTTTATTAATTAAGAAGCATCATGAGTATTTATAAAGTGTATTTATTTATGAGTTGTTGCGTTATTTTTTCAATAGAACAACAACCTTCACTACAATAGAAATAATCTATACTTATATTATAACGATTTATATATAAAAACAAATCTCACTACAAAAGACAATATCTGGCACATCTTTAGGTACTCTTTTGGATTAAAAACTCCTGATTTTGTGATTTTTCCATAAACTTTTAAATATGAGCTTTAGGTGTTCGGAGTCGGGCCTACGAGCAAAATAATTAAAGTATGATTGAAATGTTGGCATGGGGGGACCAAAATGTACCTAGTAGGTACCTACCTCTCTACCTAGTACCTATATACGTACTTACGTCAAGAATAGGTAGTATTGTGATATGACGTGACGTTATTAATAATTTCAGAACCTTTTGGTGATAGTTCCTAATACCTACATACTTTAGGTACATAATATCCGACAGTAAACGTGTGTGGAGAAAAGTGTTCATAGAATATGAACTTGGGCTATAGGTACCTTTTACCTAGCTACCTACCGGAATCTTCGCAATAGGCTGCTTCTCCCGGAAACCAGAAAAATTGTATGTAACCATAATCTTTTAATCTACTACCTACCAAACGTAGGTACTGTTACTAGCTCTTCTCCTTTAGGTACCTATTATTAAACATAATACAATGCTAGTTTCGAAGGAAGGTTCTCCCAACTTGAGAGTTACTAGGCTACCACGGTCCAGATCACCCCTTTTCGCGATAACATGACATACCTACCGATTCGATCTCATCCATTTTTAGGCTATGATTATTAATCAAATCGAATTGACCCATCTTTTCTCGATAAAAACACGTTTACATAATTATTGAAAACACTATCTTACATCTGTCATACTACAATAACTAGAATTGTTTCAATAAACTCACACCAGTCGCTACATTTCTAAATAAAAGAATGCATAAAATCAGTTTCATAGACCAAAATCAGTTTCATGACTAAAATGCCACGAAGTTTATGACACGAAACTGACGAAATTATCCCTTTTTTGTAAAATTGCTGCAAAGATAAGTGTATCGATTTAAATCAAATACTACATAAATATCTCGCACATTTTAGGGTTTCGATGAGCTAACTTTGATTTCAATTGCTGAAATACAATGCCCAAAAAATGTAGTGCACGTGTTATCGGTAAACCTATGAACAAATACAAGCTTACCGATATTTTTTTTTTCCGGCACGTTGAGCCACACGTCTTACGTCTGCGATGCCAGTACACGACTGACGTTCGACCGGACCACACTCAGTGTTTGATTGCTGATGTTTTGTTTAACAGGCAGCCGTTATATCACGCGAATTTAAAGAACCCATATCCGCGTGACCGACGCGTATGTTGTTTTAAATTGAAAATAATGATGAAAAGATTTATTTTAGACTATTTAGTGTAAAGTTTATTTAATTACGATAATTTTGGTATATGTTACATACAAATAGAGTGAAATTTGGTGAAGTGGTAAGCAAATGTTTTACTGCATCGGAGAGTGTGACACGATGAGAACACGAAAAATTACCCCGTTTTTGACCATTTCGTGTTAACTTAAGGTATTATTTTTGCTTTTATTATGACAAGCTTTATTTCTGTTGTAGCCTAATAGATGTTTCATCATTTAATTCACAAATTCTGTTTGTATCTTGAGCCGTTTAGGAAATATGACCTCGTGACCATCAAATTTGAGCATCGATGAGAACTACCCATCTTATAAAATGTAAGTTTTTTTTTATTTTAACTCATTCGTTGCAGTAAGACGAAACCCGGGGCCCGGCCGGATGATATCCCGGGCCGTTTTTTTTTCTCTTTTCTTATTTTGGCTCCACACATAGTGTATTTAGCCAGAGTCAAGTATTGTATATTTTCATCGAGTTCTAGAATATTTTAGTGTAGTCAAGTCTTAGTCAGTCTAAGTCAAGTCATAGTCTAGTCATGCTCTAGTAAAGTGGTGGCAACTTTACTACAAGCTTCTATGGAATTTTGGAAGCAACACGAAAAACCACGTTACACCACATTATACCACTTGACCACACTCATGCTCTTAATTCAGCACTTAATACGTAAAACGCCACCAATTTTAAATATTAACACTGGAAAAAGCACGAGTTTTGAGAAATAATACAATGCAACAACGTGAACTTTTTCGTGTTCCCGCCAAAACTCCGGGCCGTTTCTTAGTTTTTAATAGTAGGTAAGACTATATATCTATTCTAAGGTTTTAATTCAAACTTCGTAAAAAAAAGTATAAAATAAGCCACGGCCCACGTAGCATATTTAGGTAAGTGTTGTGGGTAAGCAGTTTGTTGCCTAATATCTATTACACTTTCACCTAATAAAAACCATAAGTGCTTACCTAAGCTATGTAAGCGCGTTGATGTCTTTTGTGTCGCCGTGATTTTTAGGTACATAGACATACTCTATTTTATAAGACTTATTGTTATCTCAATCAGTACTGTACTATGTACTACCTACTGTTTTAACTTTTTTTTTAATAAATTTAATTTATTTAAGTAAGAAGGTACATTTTTTTTATTTTTTTTTTTATGAGAATGAATGACGTGACGAGCTAGTCGTTCACCTGATGTTAAGGGACACGGCTGCCCATAACAGTTGCAGTGTCACTCGGAACTTTAAAATAATAAAGTTTCGCGTGACACTGCACTGCGCACGTCATCCCGAGACACCACACAGTCCAATCAGATTACCAGACTGTGTAATCAGGCCATAAAGCCTCGTTTGCCCAGTAATTTCACTAGCTACAATGCCCTTCAAACCGAAACACAGTAGCGCTTGCACACTACTACTTGGCGGCAGAATAACTGGCAAAGCGGTAGTACCTACCTAGACGAACTTTGCAGAAAAGTCCTACCACTTAGTACACCTAATACATAATTATTCATATAATTATTTTGTTGTAAGCAAAGGTTATAAAGTCCGCTTGATAGCTCGTGAACATAGGTAAGTTCTCCTATAAACACGACTCACTTGCGCGGGCAGGGGGCGAAGTAACAAAACGAGACAGTCATAGGTACGAAATTACAAAGAACAGAGCAGGATGGAATAAAAGACACATTGGGTGTTGTAAGAACCCCCCCTCCCTATTTCTCCCCCCTAAGTTCATATAATTGCATCTTTAATAACTAACTTTACTTTAATACCTAAATTTAAATATCCTATAAATTGAATTAAATAACCGTTAGTAAGAAAGAACCTAAAATTAACCTAAGTTTGTTGTATGTTCTAGATTTGTTATGGCCAAGTGATCGTCTCCTAATAGTGGTAGAACCCGTACGTTGTGATAATGTAGTAATCCAAATTCTTTTAAAGTAATGAGACAATATCTAACTAACACTTAATCAATACACGAATAATTTAATAGATTAGAATATCCATTATCCTACTATTCACTGCAATCTAAACGTCTGTTGAACGCTAATCCTATACTTACTATAATTAACTAAACCGTAAATTTCCGCAAAATAAATCATACTAACCTAATTTAGAAAACCTGAAGTACTTCCTATAATTGACCTTCAGGACCATTCTTCAAGTGTATATATCAGAATCTCTTAACTAATACTATCTAAAAAATATAAAATTCCCGTTTGTTACACTTCCACTATTCGGCCCAAAAATTCCCACTAGTTACAAAAATGATCATTCCTACCGGAAATGCTTACAACCCATTCTACCATTCCCTTACGCCTATTTTAAACATATTAGCGAAGTTATGATAAACCTCTTCTGCTTATCACGCCATCTTCTGAGCCCCAATTCCAAACTATAAATTAATCCTAAACCTAAATCTGGTTTATTAAAGTGGCCTTCTATGATGATAGTCTAGAATTCGTTACCCTTACTTTCCTACGTTATGCTCTATATTATAGATTAATAAATAAAAACATAAGTAAAACTCAAATTATTTATTAAGAAAGTTATTTCAAACGATTATGAATTTAGAATTTACTTTACCAAAATACTTTTATTGAATTTTAGTACTCAGAATATATAATTAAATGTTAGAATTATTTTGTCGCTCATAACTAACTTTGAGTTTTAAAAATATATCCGGAAACTTCGATTACTCCTGATTGAGAAGAAGCCCAAAGAAACTCCTCAGGGTTTATTTTTTTATTCTTTCTTTTTTTTTTAAATTCTTTTTGGTTTAACAATATTTGATTTTACAATTATTATAAGGTCGAATTACGATGCTATATAACATTTTGGAAAACTGTAAATTTAGAGTTAGTACATCTATCGAGATTAAATACTATTATCTATGAGATATACATGACCTTTTTAAATAAGTTTCGATGAATGACAATCAGACATGTCTTGCTGAATTCTCCTACAAAGAAGAGCCCGTAGGTTATGTATTATGCGCAAACTCGCCGTGTGGAACCTCTGCTCCTCTCTCGAAGATTCGGCCGACATGAAATGGAGATTAATAATGTTGAATAAAAACTCAGGACATTTATTTCGGAGTAATTACACAATGATAATAAGTTGTATGCTGAGCTGAGCCGGGATCTGTTTCTGACATCGTGCAATATCGCTTCAGAATATAATTAGTATATTTATATAAGTTTCTTATTTTATGTTCCGTGTTATATTGTTCCTTTTGCGATATTGTGTGACGGAAATAAAGATAATTTCGTTTCATTTAATTTATTCCTAATCGTTTCCATACCCGTATTTATTGATATTATAATAATATTATGCATATATTTTGTATACTATAGACATTGAACCGTTTATGAATTCTCAGGCTGACTTTGCTTCTCCTGAACTTTCATAGAAATCATCCATATATCTAAGACGTATTTCAGTATAATGAAATATGCTAAAGTTATGCTTGATCCGTAGAATAAAGTGTATGTATTGTAAGTTGTAAATATATTATTGATATCAATTATCAACAAGACGTTATTCTCATTCGAATTTATACAATTAGCTATCCTATCCGTGTGGTAAGGAGTCACTAACAAGGTACTGCTTATGCTTGACCCATATAAATACGAAGGACAATAATTACTTTTTGAAAAATATTATAAATTTGTTGTAAAATAAAAGTTAAATTTTATTGAAAATTCATTAAAACAATGTCAAATCTAAACTTCACCAAACTGAACTATGCCCATAGATTTGAGATAAATAAATATATTGCATCTTATCTTATAAGATCTTTGCCTATCTTAGACCCTCAATATCATCATCCTGAAGATGTCATTATCATCAACACCATCATCATCATCACCAGCATCATCATAAACCCATGTCACACTGTGCAGCCGTTAGTCTTCCGCTTCCTTCGACTACCCACGGCTCTGACCTGGTCAAACCTCATCATCATCATCATCACCACCATCATCCTGAACCCATGCCACTCTGTGCAACCGTTAGTCTTCCGCTTTCATTGGCTTCCCACGCTCTGACCAGGTCAAACCTCATCATCATCAACATCATCACCACTATCATCATCATTATCTTGAAGGCGTCCACCTAGTGAGGAACTGGTCCAAGCCGCATCTTCCAGCTCATAGTCGCCACTGACTTGTTCGAGATAAATACCTTTTACCTAGTACGGAAGACCTTAATCTAATTTCCCCGTTTTTACGTTATAGGCGCATGAAAACATTACCTATTTTGAATTTACTAGAATGATATTCAAATACACTCGTGATACTTACAATAAATAAATAGAGAAAAGATTTCCTCTCCACCTCTGTATTTCCTTCATGATCCGACGAAAGAAAACTCTACCTGCTTTTGCTGAATCCATGACAACATTGTATGCTATTGTATGATAAAATTAGTATGATAAATATACATCAAAGGATGCTTCAATTTTCATGCGGGAATAAGATCTTTCGATCATCTCCGTGATCACAACAACAACCTGCTAAGAAAATAATTATTGACTAATACTAAAACGAACTACAACATTATTCCCAATAATTTTCCAGTTAGGATTAAATTAAAAAACGTGAATATCGCTAGGCTTCTGCCGGCTAGGGAAATATGTAGTAAATAGCACTAGCTTCCGTTCTACATTAGACCCTGCCATCATCAAACCTTCCGCCTAGAGTGATGTCCACGATGATCTTGTGCTACAATACGCATCTGCACTCATCATCATCTTAGCTCCTGCCGACTAGGAAATATACAAAGAATATCATTGGCTTTCCCTCCTGTACATTAAAACCACCTGTCATCATCAGACCATCCGCTCAGCGTGATGTTCACGACGATATTGTCTTACAATAAGCATTTTCAATCAACATCATCCTACAAGAAAAGCTCTACGCATTCCGTTCTGTACATTAAACCCTTCTACCATCATCAATCCGCCCGCTCGGCGTGTTTCCCACGACGTTCTTATTCTACACTAAGCATCTGCACTCAACATCTACTTACAAGGAAAGTCCTAAGCTCTCCAGGGAACATTTTCCGATAGTGTAAATTTTCAAAACTAACGTCTCTAAATCTTGGGTAAAACCAATTACTTTGCAAATACTAGCTACGAAATAATGTAATAACTTCCCTCAGTTGATATCGGTTCATATCAACTTCTTGATTCATATTTTCCTCCGTTAGGTTTCCATAATTCCTAGACCTCTCCACTCCTGTAGTTAATACCTATCTTTGTCAATCTTCCTTTTCGTTATAAATTTTGGTTATTTCTAATATGAAAGGGAAATCCCCCATTTTTCCTCTCTATTCCATTCGTAGCACCGTTCACACATTTTTCTGAAAAATAAAATCAGGATAAAACTATATTTTTTGCCATCTTTCTTTTTCATTTTTTTCAAGTAAACTCCCAAAACCAATCCGAAAATATTATTTTCAAAGTGTTTGACACATCCTAGAGTGCCAGCTCGCGATGTAATCAATGAACTGCGTATGAACCTTTTTTATTAAGGAGTTTTTATTCTTTCTACTATTACCTCATTTTACGTTTAGATAACTACTTTTACACCTATCTCTATGTCCTATACCAGTTAGTGCAGTATAAAACGAATATTTGCTTTATTTTTGGATTATTATTTACTCGTAAAATTATTTGATTTAAATATATTTATAATTGAGAAAACTTTCTAATATTTGTGACGTCACGAGACTCCCTGGATCGTTACAGTGTCCCGTTTCCTCTCATAGGATAAGAAGTTGAAATACACCACTAATTTTCGTATGAGGGTAGTTGCATCATTGGTCTAATGGATTTATACTTAGTCAATGGTTGTCGGTATATATGAAAAGAAGAGGCACTACTGAAGTTCTTGGTGTGATGTGAAAAATTAAGTAGGTATATAAACACACACAAATACATTCGTTACTTTCCGCACAAGTAGATAGGTCGGCAAGCCACCAATATTTATACAGGGCCAAGCAAGTTTACAGACAAGGCAAACAAGCAAATTATCAAAAAATAAGTAAGCTTGAAGTAAAACCTACGTTTTCTTTTTCAAAAATAAGGAATATGAAATACGTATTTAGGTTTGATGTATTTCTCTTATTTGTTATTGTTTTGTTGTTGCTTTTTGTTTTTTTTTTGGTTTGTTTTTTGTATGTTGTGTGTTTGTAGGGCTTATAACTTTTAATTAAATTTAATCAATAGAATTTTGAAGTTGCAGTTCAATTAATTACTTATTTAGAATTTAAATTAAAAGATAGGTACAGTTTATATTTATTTAGCCTTAGTCAGTATTATAGATGAATAGCATGAAACAAAAAAAGAAAACACAAATCTAGCACCTACCAAGGCAAATGTGTGTAATAAACAATCTACCTACTTTATTATACTTACACCATATAGCAAATGCCTTTCCATCATCGTATAAGTAATGTTAATTTATTGTTTCAGATGGGGGGTTGCAGGATCACGATAGTCGACGATATTCTGAACAGATCCTTCTACAAGCTCGGCCTGATCGTCGGCAGAAACCCTGGCTACTTCATTATCATCCCAGTTCTACTAACCCTACTTATGATCACGGGATACCAGCGAATCCACTATGAAATGGACCCAGAGTACTTGTTCTCACCTGTCAGTGGACAGGGGAAATATGAAAGAAGGATTGTAGAGGAGCATTTCAAAGTTAACTATTCGCACAGGTTTAATGTTGGAAGGATAACGCGACCAGGTAATTAATAATTAACCATACTTACAAACTTAAGTCAGAGACGCAGAGAGAAAACTGGCTGTTTGTCCAATGGCAATCTTGAAGCATGGGCAGCGGCATTTTTCTGGGTACATCTTTTGTGATCACCAAGCCGCTGCCAAGCGTTTAAATCCCCATATACTTAATACCTACCTAAGCCTTCAAAGTGGTCCGCCCGGTAGAGATTAAAAGCGTTTCAAAGGCCTGTGTTCAGCAGTGGAAGTTTTCAAGCTGTAGATGTGACGTGTGAGGCGTAGGTGGTACCTATTAGGTAGGTGGTATATACTTACATTTGACGGTCTCACGTGATGGTGTGACGACGCAGTCACCGACAGCCCCCACCTACCTACCCCACCCTACCTACTAGGTATAAGATCCCTACCTTAGATCCGAACTATCTACTGCAGGGCTAGCATGATCTATAAAAATCAACATCATACTTCTTCTCTAAAAAGTGGTAGACCAATGAACAATCTCGCGCATCACGTTATTAACCATTTTCATTGGTCACACGCATTCTCGAAAGAGATGTGTCGGTTTTTATAGCTCATCCTAGCGTTGCGGGTAATTTAATTATCACCCTCCTTCCAGCTCTCCCAAAATTTTTTTTAAGTATTTAATATCCGGAATCAGGAAAACCGCTGGAAAAGTCTTCGATGAATCCATAGTTTTTGCTACCGAATACATCTTTAAGTACAAACTTTTTTTCTAAACCTTTTTCAGGAAGATTCGGTCGAGTTATCGTCGTCTCTAAAGACAACAATACCAACATACTGCGAACGGAAGTGTGGAAAGAACTGCGAGAGCTGGACGACCTGGTGCAGAATACTACCGTCACGCTACCTTCAGGAGAAACCTTCACTTACAAGGAAGAGTGCTCGAGATGGGAGGGCCAGTGCTTCACCAACGATATCCTGAACCTAGACAAAATTATTGGCGAAGTGAGTAAGCTTCGAAGCTTCTAACCTAAACTAAACTAAACTGTATGAAATCTTACAGAATTTTCTAATCGTGAGATTGTCTTAAATATTCCATGTTTTTAATTATTTATTTAATAGAACAGCAGATTGCTTATCGTTTGTAGGTACTGTAGTGGTTTTCACCTCCAAGCTTTGGTGCACCACCTAGACTCGAGTTAGTACCTAAAGCAACCCCAACCTTTTACTCTTTTGATTGATATTTTTGCGTGGTAACTAGAATTGTTTACGACGAAAGGGCTGGACATGGGCTGGACCCATAGACGAACGTAGGATTAAACGTCCATGGCTGCATTTTCCATGTCAGTCTATTTTTTTCTGGTTTCATAGTAGTTTATTGATGTTTGTTTTCATCGCCTTTTTTCTTTGTGCTGTATAAAAATTCTTGCCTAACATTTTAAAGTGAGTACATAATTATATTATTTAAATAGACGATGACGTTTGTCACTATGTCATTGTTTAGAATTAGGTACTGTGGGTAGATGTAAGTATGACGAATATCTCGCGAAGTTCTGCTGAAATCGACATTTCATGGTGTTTTCATAATGACCTTAAATAATCTGCAAACAATGTGTCTTAAACATCTGTGGTAGAAACCGAAACCAGGCCCGTTATGTACCTACTGTGTATTTTAAATACTGCCAATTTACTTTTGCTTTCCTTTTCTTGTAACTTTCACTTTGAAAACATCAGCGTAGGTACAGGAATAAATGTTCTTATACTGCCTTATTTTAGTAATCAATGTATCTAGACGATATTACATTTCTAACACGTAATGTTATGTAATGAAATAGCTGACACTGACATGGTGTAACGTTGGGTAAGGCAAACTAAATACAAGACTTTAATGTCAGATTGAAATCTTTCCTGTAAATGATAAAGTTACTTAGTGCTTCCATGTTGAGCCGGTCTGCACTAAAGTTTGACAGTTCCTAAGTTCACGCTTATCTCTCTAGGCCGTACCTAAACGCGTAGTAGGTGCGAGTCAATAGAGGCGATAAGTGCGAACTTAGGAGCAAACTTTAGTGCAGACGGGTATTATGCGTTTTTCAAAGTATTGTCATAAAAGGGAGTGGTTTCTTTTTGATTTCACTCTATTGATAATACGTATAAGTAATAGTAACCTATTTGCTAGGCTTTAAAAAAGGTATTCCGTATCACAAATCAAATCATTAAGTTAGTGTTCAGCTTGGCGACGAGGGTTCTAGGTAGGTACATATAGGCGTAGGCATTCTAAGGACAAATCTATCACCCCACATTGCCTAACTAAGAAGTTCTGCCCGTATAGCCGTGATCCGTTCACCATACCATTGACACTGTCTCCAACAGGAAACCAGTTCAATAGCATAGGTTTTGGCAGCTGTTTTATATTCACATTAAAAATTCTTACGTATTGATTGTCTGAGTCAAGGAAAGAAGCACAGCTCAATGATTCACACCAATAAACAATGGATAGTTAACTCATAACTCTGATAAGTCTCATAACAATTAAGTAGGCATGTGAAATGTATGAACCTTACACGCGCACTTTAACATGACGCTATCAGACCACTGACCACGACTTCGACGGTGGTTAAATTCTACTAAAAGTATCCCGTTTGCATCGTTAATTTCAAAGATAAGCACCTCATACACCTAAATTACTCATGGGACTTGGGTAGGCATTTCCATGTGTACCTAATTATTAGTCACCTGACCAGATACCTGAATAACCGCAACTCCATCGAAACAACTTGCAATAAGCAATGCAATGGAATATATCGTTTAAATTATGTCGTAAATCAATGTTTAGTTGTCATGTCCAAGCCTCGTTTGTCCCCAGCCAGCATGATTTGTATTCCAAGCATTCTCATATTTATTTTCCGATGGGATCTTATGTCATGGATGGATTCGCTTATCGGTAAAGTTAATAATATTGTAATGCTCCATGCTTCACTACAATAAAAATCATTGTCTTTCAGTGTAATGATTTTATTTGAGGTGCGATTTTGTCTCGCAGCTGCACAATAATTCTTATTTCTTCTGTTAGGGCGGGTTTCCACTTACAAGAAAACTTCTGTAAATAGTGACCGACCGTCTAACGTTAATTTTTGTATAAGAAATTAAGTTGTCTCTTCACAATGGTCTTATCTTTTTCCAGGTGGAACGTGGAGAACTAAATCTGACGTTCCCAATAATGTTCAATCCAGTTACCTGGGAGGCACATGCGTTCCCTGTGTACTTCGGCGGCGCTAAAGTGGTTGACGACACTATTGTATCAGTGCCGGCGGTCCAGTTGGTCTGGTTTGTTAGAACCGACACCGTACAACAGAAAGAAAGGTATCTTTACTGTTAATTTAATTGCATTCCATCTCACTTCATCAACCATCATCAACAGCCTGAAGACGGCCACTGCTGAACATAGACCTCTTACACAGAGCGCCGCTTGAGCGGCTGCTTGCCTCTTGCATCCATCCAGAATTTCTAACTTAGTGCTTATCTCTCTGAATGTCATACACGTAAGTACCTAGGTACTATTACCATATTTGAAATTATATAAAATGAACAGATTTTTAACTCGAATTTATAAAATATTGATTACCTGTTGAGTGTCTTTACAAAGTAATAGATACATTATCTCACAAGTCTAATAATGGATATCCTCAGACAGAACTAAATGATTATCAGTTGAAGCATTCACGGCTACACATGCAATGTGAGGAAGAGGTCATTGTAGCTATGATTACGGTTTGAAAGTGGAGGCGTTTCTATAGTTTCTCATTTACTCTATTTCATATAAGTAGATAGTAGATTATGATTGGTTTAGGACTTTGACAACTGCATTTTGTGCGAACACAGTTTTATAACTTGGATAATAGACATCGATCTTGACACGGTTAAACAAATCGTTTCGAATACTAAACACTGCGTAATAGTGGACCAGAATACGAATAGAAAGGCCGTCACTGGAACTAGTTGTAGGTCAATATTTTGTAAGGTTTTAAAGTTTCCTGCTGTTTATGCTAAGAAACATTAACTTAATGCGCGTTTGGAACTACTTATTAATGTTTTTTTTAATTTATTTCAGAGGTGCCGCGTGGGAAGACGCTTTTTTGGAAGCCGTGGGCATTGCTGAAGACACGGGCCGTTTCAAACATATTTCGATCGCAAGATTTGCTTCACGCACTTTGGATCATGAGCTCGAAAAGAATACAAGAACCGTCATACCCTTTTTCAGTTCCACTTTCATTCTCATGGGGATTTTTTCTGTCGTCACTTGCATGATGGGTGATTGGGTTAGATCGAAACCCTGGTTGGGTTTACTGGGTAACATATCTGCGGTAATGGCCACAGCAGCCGCTTTTGGGTGCGCCATTTATCTGGGAATTTCCTTCATTGGTATCAATTTGGCAGCTCCCTTCTTGATGATTGGTAAGTGCTACTTTATTTATTTGACGAACAAGCATTAAACTAACAACTAATTAAACTCTTCATTCGTTTTCAGGTATTGGAATCGATGATACGTTTGTGATGTTGGCTGCGTGGAGACGCGCTTCTCCCAAGCTCCCCGTGCCGGAACGCATGGCTATCATGTTGTCCGAAGCCGCTGTTTCAATAACGATCACCTCTGTGACTGACATGTTGTCTTTCTTCATTGGAATCTTCTCTCCATTCCCTTCTGTTCAAATATTCTGCATGTACTCTGGTAAGACGAATTTTGACATAACCCTACTTAATACTCGTAAAGTTCTTACACTTCGACCATGGACGTATTAGTGTCGTAATCATGAACGTATTAGGCTAATAAGTCCATGCTTGCGACACTCCTTCCGTTATTGCACATTACGAATAGACTTCTTACCGTTTTGTAGGTCTCGCTGTCTGCTTCACATTCGTCTGGCATTTAACATTCTTCTCTGGATGCGTTGCCATTTCCGGCTACCGTGAAAAGCAAAACCGACATACCATCACGTGGCTGAAAGTATTACCTGAATCAAGAGCAAGAAAAGGTAATTTACAAATACTCGACAACAGCAGAACTACCATGTATTACTTGAATAACACCAGGATCGTTTGGGGATATTATACGGCATATAATTACAATCACTGATTGAAGATTAAGTCATAGCACCGACTAAAAATGTGTTTACATTAATCGCCTTCTAGAAATATACCTAACTAGCATATGTTTTTATTTCAGAAGAAAAATCGTGGCTGTACCGAATCTTCTGCAGCGGCGGCATAGACCCTGCAGATCCTGACAACCCCATCGACAATAACGAACATTGCATCATGGCTTTTTTCAAGACCACAATGGCTGACCTACTCAACAACGGCGTTGTCAAGGCTCTAGTTATAGTTATTTTCATCATGTACTTAGCTGGAGCAGGGTATGGAGTAACCAATCTCAAGGAAGGCTTGGAAAGAAGGAAGCTATCGAAAGTGGATTCATACTCTGTAGAGTTCTTCGATCGTGAAGATCAGTATTACAGAGAATTTCCATATAGAATACAGGTAACACAGAACTGTAAATCTAGTTACTAACCACATTATACTTAATGCTAAAGCAATAAGTGCGATTATCCTATTTCATTTACTTTTTAGGTGGTGATTAGTGGCGAGTATAATTACTCAGATCCAATGGTACAAGATGAAGTAGAGAAATTGACACAGAGATTAGAAAACACATCATATATATCAAACTCTTTATATACGGAGTCCTGGCTTCGAACTTTCGTCGATTATGTTTCGAGGAATAACGACTACTTGAATGTATCGATCGATAACGAAGCTGATTTCATTCACAACTTAAAGGAGGTGAGTCAGCATCATCAACCTAAAAAGCTAAAAAATAGTAGCATCTATCATCCTAATACGGTACTCACTACTCACCTCTAATTGTAATGTTCGTTTTCAGCTATGGCTCTTCCCCGCAAACCCCTTCTCTCTGGACGTTAATTTCAACGAAGCTGGAGACCAGATAGTTGCTTCTAGATTTCTAGTTCAGGCTATCAATATAAGCGGCACCAACCACGAAAAGGAAATGGTCAAGGTTCTGAGAGATGTCGTAGCCTCTTCTCCACTAAACGCTTCTGTATTCCATCCTTACTTCGTGTTTTTCGACCAGGTGAGCAATATACCATTTTTTCGGCAAATTAAAGAATAAGTAGTTTTTTTAATGTCTGGGAATATTTGGTATATCGTTAAAATTGAATTTGTTGTTTTCAGTTTGAGCTCGTGCGGCCAACTTCACTGCAAAACTTGTGCTACGGAGCCCTGATGATGATGATCACATCGTTCATTTTCATACCAAATATCCTCTGCTCACTCTGGGTGGCGTTCAGTATAATTTCTATAGAAATCGGCGTCGTTGGCTACATGGCTCTCTGGGACATCAACCTGGATTCCATATCCATGATCAATCTCATCATGTGCATCGGCTTCTCCGTGGACTTCACAGCTCACATTTGCTACGCTTACATGGCGTCTAAAGCTAAGAATCCGGATGACAGGGTCAGCGAATGTCTTTACTCTTTGGGGCTGCCAATAGTCCAAGGATCATTTAGTACAATTCTTGGAGTCATAGCGCTCCTTCTTGCAGACAGCTATATATTCTTAGTCTTCTTCAAGATGGTGTTCATGGTAATTTTCTTCGGGGCGATGCACGGTCTCTTTTTACTACCTGTTCTACTATCACTTTTTGGACCTGGATCATGTAAGAGACGAGAAAAAGATATTAAAATGACGAAGCTCGAAAAACCATTTCCAAATCCGTACTGCATTCCCCATCCGCAGTTGATGTTAAACGATCAAATATATAACGGCAAAAATTTGAATCCAAACGGTGTTTATAAGATCTACGGAGACGACAAAGACTTGGGCTTGGGGACATCTGGAGAAGATACGAGCGAAAGCAGTTCCAACCAGTCACAGCGTCGACAAATAGGCGAAGATGACAACGGAAGGAAAAAGTATGAAGATGGATGGAAACGGTCTAGTTACGTCCAGAGCGGAAGCCAATTTCAGCCGTCTGGCGAATTAGATTTATACGCACATGACATGGATCGGAATTGGCAAAGGCAGCGATACGAGGACAACCGTCGTGTTTTCGACAATTACAAAAAATCTCCCGCAATCCCTAGAGCTAGGGATGATGAGTGGACGGAATCAACTCGCAAAACGAGTGACTCGGGGCCCCAACGAGAAGGCGCTTACAGAGTGATGCGAGCTCACTCCCACCATAACCTCCACAGACCGCGAGCTCCACGACGTTCCAACTCGCACCACAATCTAGAACATTTAGATTACGTTGCAGAAATGCGGTTTCCCTGACGGTGACCATGTAACCTCTATTATAATGTGAACTATGTGCTCAATTTGTGGACCAAAGTTAATAATTATGCTATCATGGAACGATGCGACGTTGAAATTGGTGTATCTAGGTACTATTTCAAGACAGGGAAAGGACAATAAATGGTGGTGTATTTTTTTTATAAAATGCCTTCTATTAATGTAAATGTTGGTGTCGTAAACTGCTCGTTATAAGGTTTGCCTGATGATGTAAAGATGCTAGAATAGAATTTAATGTAAAAAAATCAAAGTTTTAGTACAAGGCTGCATTAACAGAGGTTATGGTTCGAAAAAATTTTTTCGTAAGTAAATAAAAAGGGGCAATAAAATGATGTCGTCATTTAGTTGCGAAAATAGTTAACTTTAAGTTAGATGAATTTCTATAGATATTATATGGAATAAAACCAAAAATCTATACAACTTATCGAAACATATTTTAAACTATACTAATGTAGCCTATATTTATACCTTACCTTTTTCCAAAACGTTAAATATTATTCGTAAATGATAACTAGGGAAAAAAGAAAGAGAATGCTAGATTACGAACATATTTATTACAACTTTATCAGTTCCTAACCAAGTGTATAGAGATTTAAAAACTAAAATACCGATTCAGTCAGTGGCAGCTTTTAGGGCTATTTTCGTCTTATTTTATTAGACAAAGTTTAAAGAAGTTTTCACAATAAAAACTAGTTATAAACTATAAGAACTTTAAATCTATAAGAATAGGCATAGTGTGATATTATTCGGGATGGGTGAGTTTTGTACATAATTGTGTGTAATATATTATTTTCACAGCATACACCACTTAGTAAGTCCCATAAAAGAAAGAAAAAGTACAAGTTTCTTTAGCAAATCAGTGGTTCAAATTATTCATTCAAAAGAAAGAGTTCAATAGAAACTGTCCTGTTTCTAAAACGACTTACTATGTGCGTGTGCTGTAAAGTTTCATGTAAGAATTAAGCTTTAACGTTACCTGTGCTAAACAGCCGTAAATATAAGTCGTGATATTT
This sequence comes from Ennomos erosarius, assembly GCA_963580505.1. Lineage (NCBI taxonomy): Eukaryota > Metazoa > Arthropoda > Insecta > Lepidoptera > Geometridae > Ennomos > Ennomos erosarius. The sequence continues at coordinate 5,472,571 of OY756981.1, read as the reverse complement.
TCTTGATGCCATGAAAACATCCCCGTTAATTTTTCTACAACAGCTACATTAAAACTATCTGCGACATTCATTCATGCATTATTTACAATTTAGCAGCGCGCGGTAATTCTGACAAGGAAATAAATACAAGAAGCAAAATCCGACTTGTAAGAAAATACGAATGTCATCTTCTTTTTAACATGTGTCCTATTTTTGCCGTGTGCTTTAATGCGATTTTAAATTGCATGTGTTTTTAAAAGTGATATTTTATTATGTATGAATGAACGCTTAGAACTTGACAATGTGGCCGCAAGGTCATTATCCTGACTGAGTAATGTAAATACTTGTTTTGTATTGAATAAAATAGTTTGGAAAAATTCTTCTACTCTTTCATTAAACATAAATTACCAAGAATTAGTTAGACGTGAAACCAAAAATACAACACAAAAACAAACACAAAAATAAAATCAGCGTCATTAAATACAAAAACTCAATGTAAAGGCGTTAAAACATAATCTATAACTAAATAAAAATTATATAACAACTACTGTCTCAATAAACCACCTCTACTAAGTGAAAATTGTCTATTTGGATGTTTGTATATTTTTGTGAGACTTCACTTCCAAATTGGCAGATTAGGACAACAATTTGCAAGCCGACTGCTTTCTACTGAGATAACAATTTCAATATCTGAATTATCAGCACAAACAACAACTCAATTATGTGTTTCCGTGGATAATTGATAAACTGCGGGCACCACACTTAAAAATATCAATAAACATTCACCAAGCAGTTTTCTTCAGTGGGGCTAGCATGGATGGTAGAAAAAATTGTCTTTACTTGTGTTATGTCACATTCTTCATACAATTTACTTGTCAAGGGGAGTAAAACAGGGGAAAGACAATTTTGTCTACCGTCCGTGCTAACCCTGCAGGTTTATGAAGCTCAGTAAACATTAATTGTATTTTGAGTCTTATAGAGTATAATAACAGATGTCAGATTTCCGAATTACCTCAAATCTTATTAAAACATAAGTTACACACATTCTCTAGCTAGAGAACTATTTAATTCTGTACCCATTGTACGAGTTTCGATAGTTTACTAAAATAAATAAATAAATTTTTTGATTCGTTTACGTTTTCTCCCTTTTCTCCCATATGAACTAAAAATGGCAGTACAAATTTTAAATGGATTCGCGCGTATTCACGTATTGGAAATCTCGTACTAGGGGTGCTGATTCCCACTTGATTAATTTTGTATTAATACAAATTGAGCCGTATAATGAATATAATTTATTCTTTAAACTATGTGTACAAAGCCCATAAATGAAAATGTGTTGATTGTTGCTAAAGAATTCAGTTTTTTGGCAAAAAAAAACTATCTGAAAAAACCATAATTTCATTATTTTTTGTGCTAGTAATAAATATCCGTTTTCCATTAAATTAAACTATAGCATTTATGTTGGAATTGAATTTCATTTAGTAGGGTAGTTAGGAAATTAAAACGCTCCTTCAAACAAGTTTTCATTTGGAATGAATCAACCGCGAATTGAAAACAAAACTATTTACACTAATTAATAAAACATTCTCGATTCAGTAAGCTGAAGGACTACAAATCATAGTTAAAAGGTTAACTATAATCGTAAATTATATAGATATATATCAATAAACACTCGCGTGTTATCTACGCCGGTTTGTCATACACTTTTTGTAACAACTTACTACAAAGTAAGATTAAATCTTTACCATCAAATCTGTTCCAAAGGTAATCCATTAGAACTGTCAACTCCTTACTATTCTTCTGTTCATTTGGAACGCTCAGACTTTGTCGCTCTAATATCTTATTTAAAGTTAGTTCTACTGTGGAATTGTCGCTTCTCATGGCCAGTATGTTGATAATTGCTTCTGTGGAAAGTTTCTCGGAAATATTTCTTATCGATGTCTCCGTTAGGTGTTCACCAAGTTTGTCGACGAAGTCTTCTCTCTGCAACAAATGAGTAAAATATAAATAAATAACGCCCAATGATCACATACATAGATCCTGGACCCTAACTAGGATTCCCTGTATCTAGCGACCCAGAAACTTCGAGGACCATGGTCCCACAACACCCAAACGCAGAACAAGTGTTTGCGCTTTTATTCCTGTAAACAAATACTTGTCCTGTCGCGAGAATCGAACCCGCCGCCTCCGGGTTATGGGCCAACTGCTCAACTCAACCACCACACCACGGAGGCTGTCAAATATGAAAACACTGAATTATTATGGAATAAAACCAACCCGACTCAATCAGCTTTGTAATATGAAAAATCGCATTGAAATCAGGCCATCCAATCGGGAACTACAGTTCTACTGACTAATATAAGCGTTAAACTTATAAGAAGAGTTAAAATTAACAGAATATTCATCTATGTATACAACAAAACTATGATTTAGTTAATAGGGCTTCTTGGGGGCAAAACATAAAGCCGATAATATAGTATTGTGGATCAACAACATACAGTGGATCTTTTCCGGTTGACGATTATGTATATTGGTTAAATGAACAAAAAGATTTCATAACTTACTTCAGAGAGACATGATGCTATAACATCAGATGTTGTTTTGAAACCCGATTCTTCAGTCTGCATACTGCTATGTGCCATACATACAACATCAGTTTGGGTGACGGCCAACTTCACTAGTTCAGGTCTGGTTTGTATTTCTGCATCACACACAGAAACTTTATCTGTTTGAGCTTCAACACTCATAGTCATCGACTCAGTAACTGCTTCGTTCATTTTGGCCGCTACAGCCATGTCGTCTACTAAATTATCTGTTTGTGTTAGAACACTCATAGTTGTTGGCTCAGATTCAGTCATTTCTTTATCCATTTCAGTCGCTAAAGCCGTATCATCTACCAAACTCATTTTCTCCGGTACATTTACTTCTTCAGCGGTTACTGCTATTTTGTTTACATAATCTGCCAAAACTTTCTTAGCTATTTGAACCTTAGGTGCTTTGATACACAATCTGTTTACTTCAAGTTCAGTCATCTTTGCTAGGTCGCCTACAGTACCCACCTTTCCTTCCAATTCTTGAATTAATAGCTCTTTCATAGCAAGGGATGAAAGTTCCGTTGCTATGTTTTCTATGGAATCAGTACATTCCACTAGATCAGGACATATAGGATCAGTATCGTTTAATTCACTGGTGTTGACAACAGTAACAGCTGGTGTCACATCTAGAGAAGTATTTGTGTCGTTGGTCAAACTACCCACTGTATCTTCCGTAAAGCTTTCAACAGCTTTACACAAAACTGTGTCGAGTTTAACAAAAGTATTCTCTAGTCGTTTGGGCGATTTGGTATAGCAGCGCGGCGTTTGACGTTCCAAGCGTTTCTGAGCTGAAGTAGGAGATTTGATGCAGCTAGGTTCTATGTATTTTTGTACAGAAACTGTAGTTGACACAGGTGGATCATGGAAACTTACTCTTTTTCTCTGAAAACAGAAGCATATTATATATGTATAATATAAATATATATAAAGTATGTAAATATATATGAGTATAATATAAATATACAGTCATAACGGTAGATATATTTACACCAATCGCACCACATGTTAAACAAAAATAATTATAATGAAAAACACACTGAAACTTACTTTATTTGCTGGTGAAGCAGTAGCATCATCTACAATGTCAATCAGTTTTCTCTTTAATATAGGAACAGAAGGACTACAATCAATAGGTGGCAATACTTTCTTGAATTTCAAGAAATTATCATGTTCTTCACTCTCGCCCAAGTTATCACTATTTTCACCAACAGTATTGTATAGCACTCGTAAGTTTCTTCTAGCTGGAGTGCTAATATTTCCTTTTTTAGGCTCTTCGGACTCGATCTTCTCTGAATTTTTTAACGTATTCAATGAATTAGATACACAGAGACCCAGCATATGTGCTGCGCGACCACCAGGACGCATCGCCTGTGGTCTGTTCTTTTTCAAAGACAACGATGAACTGGGACTACCACTATTGGCGATGACTTCGGCTCTAGGCGGCGACAGGTCTCTTTTGTCAGGAGATACTTTATCTTCAGTGAAAAATTCAGGCGACGCACATTTATCAATGGGTTCACCATTGATTTGCACAGGTGACGAAAGCTTCACAACCATAAAATCATTACTGGTTTCGCTTTTCCTTTGCGGTGAGGGGGTTTTCTCTTTATCCGGGCTCTGGCCTTTTATAGGTGATATTTCTGAAGTATTATTCAAGAAATCTTGCTTCCTTTGGACGTCGTCTTTAAACGGCGAACACATGTCAGTGTCTTGATCACAAGTCGCTAATGGATCGGTAAGTTCCGCGGACATATCAATATCATCTACTTGAATGTCAAAATCGCTAACAGGAGCGCTTCGATCTACGGTTACGTATTCTGTAACAGCATCCACAGGAATGTTTGTAGTTTTAAGATTTATAGTTGTGTCAATATTATCATTATCAAAATCTACAAACTCTGCAGGATTGTTAGGTTGAGTATCAGCTTCTGCGATTTCTTGAGTCTCTGGTCCCACACTTTTTTCACTATTAACTATGGTTGGTGTGTTATCATCATTTATAACGATCACATCATCAACGGCAGACATGTTCTCGTCTGTTATTGGCTCTGTATCCATATTTTGAGTAAGCTCTGACATACTTTTATCCACTTCAGCAGTTTTATTTTGCGGTAATTCAATATCGTCTTTAGTCCCCTGATTTTCAGACAAATTTGTAATAGTTAAAACTTCACTATCCGTATCACATAATAAGTCCTGTGTTCCAGTATTTTTTAGATTAGGTGGGATGACATCTATTTTTTCACTAACAACAGCTATATCGGGTAATCGTACAGGTGTTCTTTTTGTAGATTTGGCACTTATAGTGGTAAAAGTAGAATCTTGAGAACTTTCTATTACATCTTCGGAACATGGAGCATCGTCAGTTGTGGAAGCACTTTCAGGTGAACTGCTTCTACGTTCTTGGGTCTCCTCAACAGTGGCAGTAGACCCTGAACTATTTGGTTTCGATTTGCCTTTTCCTTTTAGCTTTTTATCTGCCTTTGGTAAGATTTCACGTTCTTGTTTCGTTTTATGTAAATTTACAGTAAGGCTTTTTTTTTTGTTGGTTCTTGTTAACCTTTTCTCAGGCTGTACTTTTAAGAAAGGATGACCTTCTACCATATCTATTGCTAACTCTTTCTCTATTCGTGACTTTTTTGTAGAACTTTTTTGAGTAGCTTCTTTGTTTTTTTTAGCCGGTGTTTTTATCGTAACTGGTATAGTATGATCATTTATTGGTTCAGTATCTAAGTCAACCATTACACTGTTACTAAGTGCTGGTTCTTTAATTTCATTTCTTTGCTGATCTTGGATAACATTACTTGTTTGATTATTTTGGGCTGTATCACTCTGTTGATTATAATACTCGTTTTTATTGGTAGGTTCATCTGATAATACTTTGGCAGGTTCTGAAACTAAAGCTGCATCTGCTTCAGGTATGTCTTGAACGGAATCTTTGACTTCTGCAGTCCGTGTCACATCATCACATATTTTGATTTCTGTATGTCTCTCATTTAAAATTTGTTGATCAATGGTAGTTTTACTAGTATCAATGTTTTCATCTGTTTTGTCGGATATTTGCTTATTATGCATGTTTTCATTTAATACATCCATATTGCTATCCTGCTGTGAATTTAGATGCGATATTCGGCTCTTTTTTAAGGGAAACAATTTAACATCATCAAATTTTCTTGGTGTTCTTTTTACGCGAGATGGTCTCTCAGCAGACACAGAGATGGTGAGATTTGCGTTATTATGTTTATTCACTAAAGGAGTTTTTGGTACATCTCCTATTTGACATTCACCAATAATATCATTGCTATCATTTTTATTAGACGTTGATTTTTCAATCAAGTTTCTTACATTTCGAAAAACACGGTCTTTTAAAGCCATCCGAGGTGATTTAGGGGTTTTAGGAGTAGAAAGAGACAACCGTTCTACTTTATTATCAGGATGTTCCGCACGTACTACTTCAACATTTGCTGTTGTTTTTTTTTCAGACAATAATATGTTTTCCATTATTTTGGGAACTATATCAGAATTTTCAGTATTTTTGAGAATATTTGTGGTATCATCATTTGTCGTTGATTTCTCGGATTTACTAGTTGAAGATGTCGTATCTTGTGAATCAGTTTTCCAACTTGACAACTTAAACTCATCTTGGGACTGGGAAAGATCTTGATATAGAGCTGGTATATCTTCCCTTTTCTTCTGAAATTTCTCCTTTTGGTTTTCTGTTAATTTTCTGGGGTTGAAAACCCAACGTGTTTTTACTACCACATATTCTTCTCCATTGTCTACAACTGTATCGACAATGCTGGTTCCTTTCTTCTTAGCCTTTTTAGCGGGTTTCGTGACCACTGGCAAGGTAAATTCTTTAACAGCTTCAATTTTATTGGATCTTTTACTTTCTAAACTGGTAATTTTACTCTGCACTCTTTCATTTCGACTATTAAATGATATCAACTTTATTTTAGAAATTAAAAACGTGTAAAATGTTGTCTCCTTCCTCACCGATAATGCAAGTTCATTCAGTTTATTAATAAACATACAGTTAATTGTACAATAAACTGGGATGTTAATTACAAGTTCTAGAGCATTGAACATGTTGTTTAGTATTATATATATGTTGGTGTCGTTTGAATCATGACTGGCCTAAAACATTAAAATAATATGATAACATTTATAAATTTCAGGCAAAAAATATATCATTAATGAATTACATAATTATTTACTTCTTTTTTGGCAACAAAGTTTCTTTCAGATATAACCACGTTTAGCACACTGATGACACAATTGAATGCTATTGTGCCTAGCATTACATTTTCCACTCTTATCATGGTATTTAAAATCACAACGACTGTGTCCACTATTATAGGGAATGCTTCTTCAAATTCCTTGTAATCACTCATTTGGGAAATCTGATTTTGAAAAATTATTGGTAACGCTCCACCTTCTGAAACAACAAATTAAAAGTATTTTAACAATCACCAACATGTAATTATTTTTTCTAATTGTGTTTTCGAGCAACATCATATTACTAAAGAATCATCAAATAACTGTCAACGTAACAAGCTTAACCCAAGTTGCCTCGTTATAAACATCATGCGCAATAATAGTCTAAGTTTCATTAATGCTTAAAAATGAGAACTTCATTATACTAAAACCAAAAATTGCCGACTAGAACGAAACTACTACATTTTTCAAACATAATAAAACGAAAATAGCTACTGAATAATTATTTAACACAAATATTGATGATCACGAAAAAATTACGTGAATGAAGTAATTTCGTTTTAAAAGTCGTTTTTGTCTCACTGGCTTTACAATGATCATTAGATTTAATCTACTGCCATCAAGATTACAGTGAGCGGGTCGTGGGCCGAGTCTCAAGCTTTGTTTACGATTGACAGAATAATTTATGCACGCCTTTCTAATCATCTGTTGCTCATCTAGCAAAGTTTTAAAACTAAATTTTAAAGGTAAATACAAACCATTTCGTTCAATAAGAGTCTTTTTCAAGAGACCCATTGTGATATAAAGTGTAATGTGTTTATTATTGTTCTTTTCTTGTTTTAATATCCATTCTAATATATATTTGTCCAAATCTGTGTTGCTTAGTGATTTAACATTGAGATTGTACATAGTGTACCATGCTATAGCCGCATATTTATCCTGGAACCAAAAATAGCTATTCATTAAGGCGAAGGGTAGGGCAAACAAGATGTTTTTTAACACATTTCCTGACGAAATCAGACCACGTGGAGCTTTAAATTTAATATATTATCAAGTAATTCGTTTCCGTAACTTGATAGTGATGACCGCAAATACAAGATAAATAAATTCAGCTCTATAGAAAAAAAACGCAAACGTACCTTATAAAAATTTGGTAAAATTATACAGTTTCATCGAATATATTTTTATAGTAATAAAAATATTCTAAGACATTGAGATTCTGCCTACACTTTTTGCAAGACTAAAAAAGATATACTAAGTAGTTACTAAATCTTACATCACTAAGCTGGTGCATTGCTTTCACTGGCCACATGAGAAGCTCGTACAGTACTTTTGAAGAGCAAATATCTTTGCTCGAGTCCTTTAATGTTTGCACCAACGCTGACCATAGTCTTAGAGAACTATCGCTGGGTAACAGGTTGTCTAGCAGCCATTCTGCACATAGTGATTGTGCTGCTAAGTCTGTCATTGGTCTTAATATCGCAACGGCTTTTTCAGTATCATATCTAAAATTAATAACAATCACATTTAAGGAAATCGTTTTTAGGATTCCGTTTTGGGTATGGAACCCTAAAAACTAAATTTAGTACTATTGTTTATTGTTGGCCACGGTTTTGCGCACGAGGACAACTTTTCTGCGTGGCGAATAAAAACTCCGATAATAAAAATAATAATAAACATACAAAGATTTTTATGCTAAATGTCCCATCCCCACAACAAACCGGGTCTTTCTGAAAGTCACTTATATACCTTTTATATATTTCACAGAGCTCCGGTTTAATAATTATCGACAAAACTTTCTTCAGTGGTAGTTCTTCTCCTTTTGAAGTTAGCATAACATTATGGATGTTGTCATCTTTTGTAAATAAGAACTGTGTCAGTGAAAACAAAATATTCGTAAGGTTTTCGTTGTTGTTACAATTCTGGAAATAAATTGATAACATTATTAAAACTATATGTGTAATATATTGACCACACAAGCTTCGCTTCTGCTGTTTCATGTTCAAAGAATGAAAATAAAGTTCCAAACCTTTCTAGATCAAATGAAGGGCATAAATACCTCAGTTAAATCAACTAGAACTTGAATCAATCCATTAAACATATCTCTTCTCACACCATTTGGCGGCAGTTCTGAAACTGCTGTAACAAAGGCTTTCCAAATACATACAACAGGCATTGGGCCTGTATTTGGAGTACTTTTTCCACTGTCACACTCTTTGAGCGCAATATCTGTCATCTTAACTGCAGTTTTCAGAGCATGCATCCAATCGTCCCAATGACTTGCCAGCAACTTGTTAGTCATTAGTTTTCCATTCAGTTTTGGAATATCTGGGCAAAAATCACAGTCGGCATGTCCAACAATTTGCACAAAAGCCTGGAGGCATATGTCCCTTACACGTGTATATACCAGGCCCATTCCAGGAGTAGCAGGTTTTTTGTCTGTTGCTTCCTTCCCAAATGCAAAGTGTATAAATCCAATCATAATTTCATGTGTAAATTTTTCCAATTTATTTTGAAATTTCCTGATGAAGTTCCACCATGTTTGACATTTCGCGATAGCGGTTTCTGCTGTCTTTGCATTGTTCAGTTTGAGCGGGATTAGGAGAAGTTTTATTCTCTTGGGCAAGCAGTTTTCGTTTGTTTCCTTTGAAAAGTTATCAATTAAGTTATCCCAACACATAAATGCTCGACATCTATTGGTTACATCCATTTTAAAAGCAATTTCAACTGCAGGCAACATCGAGTTGATTGGAGTTCCATAAGTACCAAAATTACGAGTGATTTGATTTTTAAGAATTTTTACGAGAAAAATCCATATTCTGTGCCAAATCGTGCTGCCATTCTGCAATTGTTCTTTGATAATCTGTGGGTAGCTGAAAATAACAAACCTATATTATAGTGGCACCACACTACAGCTGGATTAGGACCTATAGTACTAATTTTCGTCTCTAAAATACGGCACAGCTTGAAAACAAAGATTTTCAATGTGTTGCCAGTGATGACTTATGGAACAGAGACATGATCTCTTACTATTAGCCTGGGGTGTTCGGTTGGGTACATTAGTAAGCTCAAAGTCGTGCAACGAACTATGAAGAGAGAAGAGCGATGTTTCCCAGCAAGAAAAGATCCAGAATGAAGAGTTCCGCAGGAGAATTAAAGTGACTAGAATTAACATGTTGAAATAGCAATGGGCAGGCCTCATCGCTCGTAGAACTGACAACCGATGGGGAGGAAAGGTTCTCGAGTGGCGACTACGCACCGGAAGAGAGAGCGTAAGCCGGCCCCTAACTAGGTGGGCCAACAATCTGGTGAAAAACGCAGGAGCCTATGAATGCAGCCGCTCAAAGTGGCACTCTCTGGGAGAGGCCTATGTCCAGCAGTGGACATCTTCGGGTTGTTGATGATGATGATTACTCATTTGAGGCTGCTTGCCAGTAGTTAAGGCTACCTAACTACACCATACATACACTGGCAAACAGCATGGAAATGCATAATGTTTTCCTTCATCTAAATTGCAAGGCAGGATTCAATCACAAAGTACCAACCAGTTACTATAAGGTAACCTCTGGTGTTCAGCAGTGGACATCTTCAGGCTGATGATAAACATCATAAAAAATATCGCCATCTCATATGATACTCATATCATTTTGTAAATAAAAAAATTAATACGCGATGAGACGCAACTAAATGAATGAAGGTGCTGCTAGTTTATAAAAAGTATATTTTTAGGCTATTTAGGGTATGTCATTAACTATTATACAAAAGTTAGTTTGTTCATTTTGTCTGGCTCTGAAGCCAAAAATGCTAAGCCGATTTAGATAAAACATTGCATAGTGGTTGCTTACATTAAAGATATAACAAAAACTCACTTTGTCGTATTGCAAATTCCCTCTAGGATTACACTTTGCCACTGTGGACATTGAAAATAATCTATATCAAGCAATACATCTGATAGTGTTTCCAAACATTCTACGAGATGCAAATTTGAATCAGAATCATTTCGACGTTCAATATTCATGACTGCTGGCACCAGTTCACCGAACCATATTGACACACCTTCTTCTACAAAGTGCCTCTTGTGTTCTGGCGGTAATAAAGTTAATAGTTTCTGGAGGAATATGCATACCTATAAAGTAGAAAAATATACAATATTAATAGGCATGATGACTACTATCTCTATATAGAATAAATAAATAATATTCGCCAAAAAATAAACAGTTGATAAACCAAAATAAAATATCAAAAAAAAATTACAATGTTACAAGCATTTTAAACAGGGATAGAAAGAGGCAGTTCATGCAGTGATGTCAGAATATGGTCCTTCATAGTACCTCATTACTAAGCTGCGGTAGCTCAACATACATCTCTTTGGCATGTGATGTCACAAAGCAGGTTTTCATAGTAACCGTGGGGATGCTCAGTTTCGCGAGAAAGGAACAGGTGAAGTCTTCAAAAACTTTAAATTAAAAACTTATTACTCTGTGATTTATTTACCGATTTTACTTTTTTTTCAGTTCTTGCATTTATTTTTAATCTACCTTCTACTTTATGAAAATAATATTTACTTGTTCATTTTTAATAGTAGTCATCATGCCTATTATTATTAAATCAACCAGCACATATACAATACTTGTCCAGAGCATATTTGGCCATGCTTAATACATTGCAAGTCAAAGTATGACAGCCCATAATTTGCATGTTGTACAACTGTTCAAAAATTGGTAGCAAATCTAACACTTAAATATTTTATGATAGCCACTATGTTTTTCACCCCCCACTAGGTGGACCGACGACCTGGTGAAAGCCGCGGGAAGCCGATGGATGCAGGAGGCGAGCAGCCGCTCTAAGTGGCGCTCCCTGGGGGAGGCCTATGTTCAGCAGTGGACATCATCAGGCTGTTAATGATGATGATGACTATGTTTTTTTATTCTCTTATAAAAATTTCAACATCACATTACCTGAGAAACAATTGATATTAGGGATGCATCAAATATTCGGTGATTATTTGTATTCAGCATTATTCAGCATGTTTTTTCAAGTTCGGCCAAATATTTAGTTGAAGTGCCAAAAAATACTTAGATAAATATTTTTTAAATAATTTTCATTTAATGCTTTCAAAATGATCCTTTATGAGAACTCATTCTAAGATAATCAGACAGAACCCTCAACACTTTTTAATCGTTTTTCTAAATTGTAACATACTAGCTAGCAACATGCTTGACCACCAGATGACTATATCGTAATTTTTGTTGCCCGATAGCTCAGTTGGTAGTAGCTCTGCCTTCTGAACTGAGGGCTGTGGGTTTGATTCCTACCCAGGACAAATATTTGTGTGATGAACATAGATGTTTGTTCTGTTTCTGGGTGTTATACTGTATTGTATTCTATGTATGTATTTACAAACAAAAAAAGTATCTAAGTGTTATGTCCGGTATCTGGTTCCCATAGTACAAGCTATGCTTAGTTTGAGGCTAGATGGTGTTGTGTGAAATGTCCACACATATTTAATGGGTAACTATAAAGCGCCATTTTGTCTGATATCTAATCTATCACATTATTTTTGCAACCAACATCGAAACAGGAAAAGGTGCTCAATTCAGTTGTATTTATTAAAACATTAAATCATCCAAGTATTTCTCTTGTAGTACTTAGTACTCTAAGCTATTAGTTAATATTTAAAAATGTTTCTTTACTTTAATTATTTTAGTAAACAATAATGATAATGATGAAGAAATTAAGTGCTATGAGCATTTTGCAATGCAAGCAACCAGATGTTGAAAATGCAAGTCTCAAAAATAGTAAAGACTGCAATTCTGCTTTATTTTATACACACGTAAATGTGTATAAAATAACATTGTTTTCAGATAATAGGTTAGTAGGTTATTGTGTTACCTCATTGGTTATTTCATCTTCTAAGTTGTGCTTCAAATTGTAAACTTGAAATATCTCCATTGTTTCCAAGCAGTGGCATGTTACCAGTGTTCCTAAGACATCAACTGGGTACAACAGGAACAGTGAAAAACACATCTCCCTGAATTTTTTTGTTGTTTTGCCCACACATACTGTTTTGAGAATATTCAACACAGCTAAAGCGGATGGTAACCAATCCTGAACCGGTAGGCTTGGTGTAATCTGCAAGTTACAATTAATTACCATATCAATCAAATAATTTCATGTTTAACCACCAATTACAATCACACAAACAAATATTCAATTCATTTCATCTTCTTATATAGCTGACCCCGGCTTCACATGGGTTAATTAGTTTTAAGTCCTGAACCCCTATTCCTAACCAATCGAAAATGTTTCGATTCGAAATCTACACCTTCCATCTCTTTCATTCTAAATGTAGATGAAGGAGACAGAGAGTGTAGATTTGCTGACCCTGTTTATGGGTAAGATAGAAGCAAAAGTTAAAAATATAGGGGAAAAGGATGAATGCATGCAACATGTCCCTTGTTTTCTGGGCTCATATTTTTTTATTACTGCCCAGAAATGATACCCATGCCAAAAGATAAAGCTATTGTTGTCACTAGCAACTTTTAATATTACATCACAAAAATCGCACCAAGGGAAAAAATGTATGCCAGATTTAATTTTTCAAGTGGGTGTGGTAGGCCAAAACCCAAACTTTGAAGAATAGCATAGAATACTCAAAGGAGTCACGGGCCTGTTTTTGATGGTAACTTAAAAAAATCCAATAATGTTTTCTGCATTATTGGATTTTTTAAAATCAGTAGTTAAGCCAGAAATCAAACCCGTTGATTTAGAAAAAAGCCTGTATTATTACACCATTTCTTAGTGTTAGTAATAAGGATCAAATTCTAGGAAGGAATGACATACACTGCTTCATATTGTAATGTAATGTCTATCATTCATACCAGCATTACCATTAACCTTGTACCTTGTTCAAAACTAGTAATAAGATAAAAGAAGACTTTTAAGACTTACCTGTGCTTTGGTTAAAAGTGATGAAACGGTTGATATAGCATATGGAATACATTGTATATCTTCATTCAGACAATGAATAAATATTTTTAGCGTTCTTTGTACTTCTGTAGAAGTCACAACTCTCCCTGCTTCAAATATAGCTTTTAAGCCCTCAAAACTTTTTGTCCGAGATTTCGTTCTATACAATTCTACATCTTCCAAATTCCCTAAGTATGTAGATATTTTCGAGTCGTTCTGAACAATTTTTTGCATTTCTGAAATAAAAAAGTTTCATAAATACTGGTTTAAGGAAAATCTCACTATGCAAAATATAAAAAAAATTGTTGATTGTAGTATAAATAAAATTAAAAATAAACAACACTAATAACTTGGTAAACTTGTTCAAAAGTGGCCTGCCAATTCCTGCATAATACCAAATTCCACTAATTGTAATCTAACCATAGCAATATGAATACCAACTGCTGGATTGGAGCTGCGTTGACGGATAGAAAGCCAAGGCGAAGTGGCAGCCGGCCGACTCACACTAACCTATTCGCAATATTGACAGATCTTATTTAGGTATAAGATAAGTAGAGCACAAACTAGGCCACCGATTACGTCTATGCCCGTGTCCACTGGTCTCAAAATCAACTTAGGAGTATAAGAAACTATTCGAAAATCTCGACGCCATTGATATTATATCAGCAGTCACCAGTCAGTAGCGTGATGGGTAAAGAATTAGAAGAACTTAAGCTTACATTATAACAACACACTACACGTGCGTCAGTTTAGATGGCCATTGGATCATCGGTTAGATATTGGAAGCTTTGGAAGATCTGAGACTCCAATTTCATGTGGGTACAATGTACCGTCCAGATTATTCAACGAATTAGTAATGTGTTCATGTTATACTTACTCTAAAGATAACTTTATCTTGTTTTACAACACACGTTCTAAAATCCACAAGTACTAACACTAATCCAACAAATCCAATGAAATCCAACAAACCGACATCTTAACATAGCTTAGCACAAATAAAAAACTTCGCATCGCATCGCATTATGTACTCTGTGATCGCATTTCAGGCGCGAACAGTGACGTTGACATTGGCATACGAGTATGAGTTTTTTTTTCTTATATTTTGGCTCCACACATAGTGTATTTAGCCAGTGTCAAGTATTGTATATTTTCACCGAGTTTTAGAATATTTTACGTAGTCAAGTCATAGTCATAGTCCAGTCTAAGTCATGCTCTAGTAAAGTGGTGGCAACTTTACTAGAAGCCTCTATGGAATTTTGGAAGCAACACGAAAAACCACGTTACACATTATATCACTTAACCACACTTATGCTCGTAATTCAGCAATTAATGCGTAAAACGCAACCAATTTCAAACATTAACACTGGGAAAAGCACAAGTTTTAAGAAATAATACAATGCAACGACATGAACTTGTTCACGTTCCCGCCAAACCTCCGAGTATGAGTTATCATTGCCAATGCCAAATGGTAGATTTTTTTTCTCTAATTGTTGAAGAGGTTGTATATGCGCTTCTAGATAGTTAAAACTCTTTTTATATATTTCTTTAGTAGATGTTCTATGTCATTGCTGTAAATTTTGAATCTCTTGATTTTTCGTCTGTCACTTACCAATGTACTCTGTGAAGGAACCAAACTGTATTTTAATATATATTTTACGTTATACTTAATTTACCAGTTCTATTGGCTAAAACGACCTAGACCTAGAAAGGACCTTGTCTTCAATATCTATCACTAATCTAAAATAGTATAAAATTAAATAACACCCAGAATACAGAACAAACATCGGTGTTCATCACAGATTAGGTAGGGGATACTACCCAATGTACTCTGTGGGGATCATCAACATAGAATCATATGGACGGCGGACATTCACAAAACGCCTGTCCATTTTCTGTTGGTGTGAGTATTTAAATATGCATTAGTATGCGTGAGTAGGGAAGTGACCCCTATTACACAATATATCGATATATAATAAACCTAACCAAACACTGCTGCAGAATTTCGATACTTTTTAGTTTTAATACAATAAAGAAAATTAGATATTCGTAGAACCAGAAGACGCAGCTTACGCCGGCCCCACTTGGTGGACCGACGATCTGATGAAAACTACGGGGAGCTGATTGATGCAGGAGGCGAGTGGCCGCTCAAGGTGGCACTCTATGGGGAAGGCCTATGTTCAGCAGTTGACGGCTTCGGGCTGTTAATGATGATAATGATGATGATGACCCTAGTAAAAGTATATTGAAACATTATATGAAATAACGTTTGTAGGTAACATTTTTATATGTGTGTTGCCAGTGATGACTTATGGAACTGAGACGTGGTCTCTAACTGTTGGCCTCATTACTAAGCTCAAAGTCGCGCAACGAGCTATGGAGAGAGCAATGCTCGGTGTTTCCCTGCGAGATAAGATCCGAAATGAGGAGATCCGCAGAAGAACTAAAGTGACCGATGTGGCTCTTAGGATTAACAAGTTGAAATGGCAATGGGCAGGCCACATCGCTCGTAGAGCTGACAACCGATGGGAAGAAAGGTTTTCGAGTGGCGACCACGAACTGAAAGACGCAGCGTAGGCCGGCCCCCCACTAGGTGGACCGACGACCTGGTGAAAGCCGCGGGGAGCCGATGGATGCAGGAGGCGAGCAGCCGCTCTAAGTGGCGCTCCCTGGGGCAGGCCTATGATCAGCAGTGGACGTCTTCAGGCTGTTCAAATAACATTGTTCCATAATAGTTAGTTTTTATTTTACATTCGCGTTTTTCTTATTCTATTCATTAAAATGATGGTTAAATTTGTAAAAAGGGTTCCGTACCATTATCTATAAAAACGAGCAAAAAATCACGTTTGTTGTATTGAAGCCCCTATATTTATTTTAGGGAAAAATATAGGGGAAAAGGATGAATGGATGGGACGGGTGCGCCTGTCTCCCTTCGCCGTCCCATCTATTCATCCTTTTCCCCTATATTTTTCACTTTTGCTTCTCTCTTACCCATAAACAGGGTAAGGCATAAAACTAATAAACCCGTGCGAAACCGGGGCGGGTCAGCTAGTTTATTATTAATTACATAACTCATATTGAAGCCAGACGACACTGGCCTACCTATTGTATTTTATAAAAGTAGGTTAGGTGCCTATTTTTAAATTGCCAGATTTACACCTACTTTTTCATTCTGTTTGCACTTTGATCTAAATCCATTCAGCCGCTTTTAAGGAAAGAGATTTTCTACTTTTTAATCTCCCCAAAACCAAAGTAATTTTGTGCAAATGTATGAAGATTTACGAATATCGACAAAATGTAATGGACAGTGTACGTACATCACTATTCGAGAGGCGTAAAATCGCCCATCCCAAAAATATCAATTAAAGCATTAAATCTTTCAGTAATTGCAATCGCATGGTAATTATACGGTGGAAGAAACGTATATTCTTAATATGAAATGCATATTTACTTCGAAACTTCGATGGTTAACATAAAAATAGCCAGTAAACTTTAACGTATAAAATGATGATTCTGGTTTTCCTTCGACTCCTCGGGTTACTTTTGATGCACAAAACACAGCACAACACGACACAATTTCACTATTGATACAATATTTAGCCCTAATAACAATATAATCACTAAATTTTCACGTTTTATGCTCTCGCATTTAATTTCATGACACACCAAACTGTCAGAACATGACACGCGGTGTCGGTAAGGCGACGTTGCCGTACCGACATTCGCTTTCTCGCATACTCTATGCGACGATTCGTGTATTAGACAGAGATACAAGACAGTATGTTTACACGAAGGATGCGGAGCGGCAACGCAGCATTGGCAGATTTTGGCTCTCTCCATAGACCTCCATGGTGGGGATACTACGGTGTTCATCGCACAAATGTTTTTAGAGCAAAGCAAAGAGTTTTGAGAGTGTAGATTTTGTTTCGAAACGTTTTTGATGCGTTCATAATAGGGGTGTTAGAATATTTTCGTAACCGGTATTACCACAGATTAGAGAAAAAAATTAGAGAAAAAGGTTCTCGAGTGGCGACCACGAACTGGAAGACGCAGCGTAGGCCGGCCCCCCACTAGGTGGACCGACGACCTGGTGAAAGCCGCGGGGAGCCGATGGATGCAGGAGGCGAGCAGCCGCTCTAAGTGGCGCTCCCTGTGGCAGGCCTATGTTCAGCAGTGGACGTCTTCAGGCTGTTAATGATGATGATGATGATGAGAGAAAAAAATAAAACTGACAGGTACCTCCTTATTAAACATTTAATTTTATGAATTATTCACAGTAAGTTATGGTTTGAACAATAATAGGGCGAATTCTGTGGTTCTGAATACATTGTTATTAGCCTTATTATATTTCTTTTAGATAGATAGATTTATATATCAAGATATGCCCGAAGGAACATTTTATTTTGTCAAAATGGCGTGGGAAAAGTCAGCGCCATCTATTAGGTTTCGCGTGAACTACGACGTTTATGTTTACAATGATTATTCCAAATATAAATTCGATTATTTTGTTACAAAACGGAGTGTAATATTGAAAATATTGAATTACTTGAGGTAAGAAACTTGGTCTTTCTTTTTACTACACTTTTGAGTATAGATTGTGCAACCCTTCACAATACAACTAGTCATATTTTGTTTGTGACATTCGACCAATGCCTTCTAACTTCCATCACAGACTGAGCGCTAGTGGATGCCAATCTGTGAAATTGGCTCCCACTTTGAAGCGACCTATAACCAGCCATTAGGCCTATCCTTAATATATATGTCTATGTAGATATTACTTAATTTCTTATGGCTGCAACAATATTGTTCGCACCACTAAAACAAAACTTCTTTTCTCTAATCTGTGATTCGCCCACCACCAAGGAAGTTTTAGAGGTATAGTATACGTATAAGTTCCTTCCCCACCACTTATAACCCTTAGTTACTACTATGGTTACTAGGTAATTACGGCGCGTGAGAATAAGAAACTACACGGAGTTTTGGCGGGAACGCGGAAAAACCCACGTCGTTGCATTGTATTATTTCTCAAAACCTGTGCTTTTTTCAGTACTAATGTTTAAAATTATAAATAAGTATTTTTGTAGACTATTGGTGGCGTTTTCGCATTAAGTGCTGAGTCACGAGCATGAGTGTGGGCAAGTGATATAATGTGGTGAAACGTGAGTTTTCGTGTTGCTTCCAAAATTCCATAAAAGCTTCTAGTAAAGTTGCCAACACGTTACTGGAGCATGACTAAGACTGCTATGACTACCTGACTTAGACTGGACTATGACTAAGACTTGACTTTACGTGATATATTCTTTAAAGATAAAAAATTACAATACTTGAGACTGGCTAAATACACTATGTGTGGAGCCAACATATAAGAAAACCACAAAACTACACGTTTTTTAGTTTTTAGCAATACAAGTCTGGTTTTTGAGTTTTGGCGGGAACGCGGAAGAGTTCACGTCGTTGTATTGTATTATTTTTCAAAACTTTTGCTTTTTCCAGTGTTAATGTTTAAAATAGGTGGCGTTTTACGCATTAAGTGCTGAATTACTAGCATAAGTGAGGGCAAGTGATATAATGTGGTGAAACGTGACTTTTCGTGTTGCTTCCAAAACTCCATAGAAGCTTCTAGTAAAGTTGCCACCACTTTGCTGGAGCATGACTTAGACTGGAATATGACTACCTGACTTAGACTGGACTATGACTAGGACATGACTTTGCGTGAAATATTTTATAAAACGATGAAAATATAATACTTGACACTGGCTAAATACACTATGTGTGGAGCCCAAAAAAAAAAATTAAAAAAAAATGTTTGGTTTTTTTTTTTGGGGATCTCGACCATACCTATAATCACAGAAGAGTACATTGGTAAAGATTGAAACCTATATTTTTTGCTTGCCCTAAATAAGACCATGTTTCCTTTTACCATAGTTTAATATCCGTCTGGAGTTTTGGCGGGAACGCGGAAAAGTTCACGTCGTTGCATTGTATTATTCCTCAAAACTTGTGCTTTTTCCAGTGTTAATGTTTAAAATTGGTGACGTTTTACGCATTAAGTGCTGAATTACGAGCATGAGTGGCAAGTGATATAATGTGGTGAAACGTGATTTTCCGTGTTGCTTCCAAAATTCCATAGAAGCTTCTAGTAAAGTTGCCACCACTTTACTGGAGCATGACTGAGACTGGAATATGACTACCTGACTTAGATTGGACTTTGACTATGACTAAGGCTTGACTTCATGTGAAATATTCTATTAACATGATGAATAATGTACAATACTTGACACTGGCTAAATACACTAAGTGTGGAGCCAAACTATAAGAAAAAAAAAATATCCGTCCGTATCCCATTTCCTTGAAATATAATTTACCTCCTTCACACTGTCGATCCTTATATTTATAACATTTTATCTGATTTCATATCTGTACTCTGCCAACTCTGGACAGAATACACGTTGAAGGCGCACAATGCTATCAGAGTAGCCTATAATAACATCTTTAGGTATTTGATGGGTCTGATGCGCTATTGCAGCGCTTCAGGGATGTTCACTGAATGGCGAGTAGACTCCTTTAATGCCATACAGCGTAAACGCATAGCGTCTTTTATATCCATAGAGTCGAGACGTGTAAGAATACAATTGTTAGAAGTCTGGTCGACAGACTGCTGCTGACTGCAACGTATAAACTTTGGGTGGCTATTGCCACCAAAAAAGGAGGGTATGTCTTTAATAATTTTTGTTTTTTTTTATTACTCATTTTGTTCTATGTGTCTATTTGTATTTATACTCATAAGAAACTGCAGCTATGGATCTGTGTCTGAAATAAAGATTTATTATTATTATTATTATATATTTTATGTCTTTAGACTCTCGGGTCTAGCCCGGACATTTGGAAGGCATTGGTGGGGCCGAAGCTAACACCAAGAGGCCCTTTTGAATATATGATTAATTATTACAACAGACAAGGCATGGTATGGCATTATTATAGACTATTTTTCGTATAGGTACGAAATAAATCTGGGCTATTATGGTGAACTTTTGGATGGATGGTGACATTGGGTTATGGAATTGGAGAACGGCACCTGCCAATTTGATGACTTGCCACCCACTAAATGGGCCTCCTGTAGTAGCTACCGCATATTGGTGCCGAGGGAGCAACATTGGTGTGGGTGGCTTAGGGTGTCGAGAGGTGTGCTGCACTTTCACTGAACGCTACTCGCGTCGTTATGCCCTTTAACACTCCCACCCTGGAGTTTAAGTTTTTAGCTCTTGCGACTTCCACCCCCAGACAGCCGGTTAAGGCATTTTATTATTAAAATGGCTGCTTCGTAGATCATTAAGATTAATTTTTAATTAGTTTTTTGATGATTCCCATAATCGAATGAAATGTCTAAACATTATTTAAACACTGGTTGAATAGTGGCTGCATCTGCATTACCTACATTATGTCATTTATCTATTTGCTCACTGTGGTCACAAAATAGAAAAGTAATTATATTACCTAAAATACCTACCTACATATTTGGACAAAAATATTGCCTTTCCTAACTCAATAAATAGATAAGCAGTTGTCTATTTAAAAAGCCTTGAATAGGTACGAGGTAGGTATTCACCTCAGATATAAGTAGGTTTAAGTTTATTCTAAATGCTTTCAAAGATTGCGTGCAAACCACGGTTAATTAACATTTTATTATCGTTGCATCTTCGCGAATGGTTGGTGCGCTTGCGCATCGGTAAGTATTTGAAGAAAGGCGGTGGTGGCGGTCGCTGTGGCGCGGCTCAGCGCGTGCTCGCAGTTGGCCTCACTCTCCCGCTGATTGCATCGTCCGCTGTCGAATGTCCACGCGAGCCGTACCGAGAATAACAATCAGTGTTTGCAAGCGCACCGAATACATTATATAGCACCATATCTGGTAGGAACGTGGTAGCGTGCGGTGATGGTTAAAGTGTTCAAATGGCTGCGGCCAATGGTTCAGTGCACAAAAATTCGTAGAGACACCAAGTGCTTTATTTATGTTAGTATCGGAAATGCCTGGACACGCCGGGAGGCCATACTGGGCAGCTGTGGACTTTGATAGCGAGGGTGACGACGTACCGACTCCTCCTCCGAGCCACCGGGTGTACCTCGACCCGTGGGATAACAAAGCTCATGGAATAGTGCAGCAGGAGAGAACAGAATCCAGTCAAGAGGAAAATTTAAACTCATTTGCTGGCGAGCCGGTCAGTGCTAGCTTTTACTACGTTCCCACAAAAAACTATGACTCTGGCGAAGAACCACCATTACCACCACCAAGAAGAAAAATATCTTCACGGGAAGATCATTTTCCAGACGATTATTCGGTTTACGGAAGGAAATTGTCTAGGACAATCACTACCGATACACCTGAACATGCCGTTTATGGCGAAAGACCAAAGAGTAAGTTATAAGTACGTACCTACCTACATCGGTAGGTATTATTTACCTACCTACTGTTGATTGGTAATATCTGCTTTATATTATGCTATATATATATATATATATATATATATAATTATTTGTACCTGTAGGAACCTATTTCCGCCTAAGTATAAGTATAAGCAGTTCTAAGAATAATTAAGCAGTTATGTATTATTCCCACAGAGCAAGAAAAAAAGTCATATTATTCATAGCTCTGTGATTATTCCTAATACAGAACCTATTTATCTAATTTTAAAAATTACGAGCTCTGCCGTCCGTAAAATGTTAAAACCACAGAATTCGCCCTAAAGGTCAAAACAAATTAATGTACATGTATCACAAACTAAGTAGAAGATACAACTAAGTATACAGGTATGGATGGATGCAGGAGGCGAATGGCCGATCAAGGTGGTGCTCTATTAGGCCTATGGCGATTTATCGAACCGACAATTATGAAATTAATGTTCACACAAACCTTCGTTTTTGTTGTTGTTTTTGTTTCGAACTTCAAACAATGCCAAACAATAGAAAATGATGAAAGCTTTAAAGTAAATAATACTGAACTGGAACCAAAAATTCCTTGATTAATAAGGGGCCAACTTTTTACCCTAATATTCGGCTACACAAGCTGAGGGTCTAGCAAAGATCCCTTTCCATTAGCGTTAACGCCAAACGATCAAAATGTATGGGAATGACATTAGCAACTAATGTTATAGGTTATATTACTTACATACTTACATTTTGAGTACTATATTAGATGTCTGTGATTTTGACTTATCGTTAGGCGTTAACGCTAATGGAAAGGGATATCCCACCAATTTCTTGCTTACAGGGGACCACCGAAGGTCCGTATACATTGATGAACCGATGTATATTTCACATCCAATGACCCCTATGATATACGAAGCAATGTACGGATGCCTGCCTCCACCTCCAGGCTACCATCCTGCAAGACCAAGAACTAGAGTGTCTTTGCCTCACCAACCTGATTACAATATGGCGGCCGGCCTTGGATATGGAAAACCCAGACGGCATTCAAGGTATGACCCTATTGTGAAGTAAAACTTACTATCCTTGTTCATAAATCTTAGATATTTTATGTAAACAAAGTAATGTCACGAAGTCACTGTCAAAGTGACATGCCAGTTGTACAAAACATTTTTCCCTTAAGAAAAATATTTTATGTTTATTTTGAAGCTTAAAAATTCAGCTGTTTTGTTTGTATAGTCTGTTACTGATCAACATTCGCTCGCAAGCTACTTCTTGTATGTCTCTGATTGTACACATTCATCATTACGAGTTTTCCGTGACATTCAAAAAATTTCCGGGGCTGGTTTTTGACTGGCGATTGATTTTCAGTTCTTGACAAGGTCCTTGAGATCAACAGACCCAGCTAAGGATCCATTTTGCAAACGAATTTCCAGATCAAATTTATAAAACTTACCAGAAGACAGACAATAAAATCACAATAAAATTGCACAAGCGCAGGAATAAGAACATTCGCATTCGAGAAAACCAAAACGAATAAAACGGGAAATGATGGCAGCAGACTATGTCCTCTTGATAGTGTTTAGAACCTTTACAATATTACCAGTATAATAAAATATTTTCTACCAAAAATTGTTGATTTTATCATAAAATTTTATAGAACAGATATTTTGTCAAAATGAATAGTACAAAATGAAGTTTATTTTATAATTGATCAGTTTACTACCAGGAAAAAATAATTGAATATTGTTTCCGTCTAATATACTTAGTAAACTACCAATATAAACGATATTTTGTGCACTGTTATCCCCTTTGTTTACATAAAATATCTAAGACTTATGAACAGGGTATAGACGCAGAAAATAAGGTTAGGGGTCTAACAAAGATCCCTTTCAATTAGCGTTAACGACGCCAAACGATAGCTCAAAATGTACGGGCTATACATGCGGAAAAGTTTTCCGCAGTTAACATCATAAATAGGTGTATTTTCCATTTTCCATACATTTTGAGTTATTTGGATAGGGCAATTTGCTAGAACCCTAAACTCTTTAAAAATAAAGCATTAATGACGTCACGAACAATCTGCCTATTATTTTGTAATATTGGTTTATGGTTATGATGATGATGGTTAGTACCCTTGCTCAATGTAATAGTTATCTGATCCTCAGTCGGTAGTTGAGAGATATAACCACAAAACGATGTATAAAAGATACTAAGCGTTACGCGGTGTGATCACACTAAACTCGAGGCTGCATCACCGCAATAACAATACACGAAGATGTTTTCACGTAAATTCACGTTAATGAGATAATAAATACTAGCTAGGTACTTATATTTAATTCAAGCATGAAAACACACTAGGACAGGTAACCTATATATATTAAAAAATATAAGTATTGTAGGTATTCCTAATTCCTAAACTAGGTACCTACGTGTAAAGATGCATACTATAGCTCGCTCTCATAAATTCACATTCCCATGAAAAAGTTAAGTGCGTGACGTAAACTTTAAAGGAAAGCATTTGCGGCAAAAACGTCTATTCCAACAGGCATGTAGTGGGTAACAATTACAAGTAACAAAAGAGCTATAACAGAGCTATTTTGTATTATAATAACAACGCCAGGGGTACATAAATCCATCGTGTGACCGTACACTAGTTTTTTGTTTACTACAAATGAAAGTTGCATTTGTGAGAATACAACGCTGTTGTTTTAAGAGAAACTTGTTTTTACCATTAACCTCGGTGGCCGTCCCATCCTTTCCTTGAGGTCATATACCTAGTAAATAGGTAGGTTAATAACATTTATAATTTTTTTTTTTTTTATAAATATGTGTGGACACTTCACACGGCGCCATCTAGCCCCAAACTAAGCATAGCTTGTACTATGGGAACCAGATAACTGATACAATACTTATATACTTTTTTTTTGTTTGTAAATACATACATAGAATACAATATAACACCCAGACGCAGAACAAAGTTCTATGTTCATCACACAAATGTTTGTCCCGGACAGGAATCGAACCCACAGCCCTCAGTTCAGAAGGCAGGGGTACTACCAACTGAGCTATCGGGCCCGTCAAATAAAATAAATACTTAAGTATACAGGGTTACAGGAAAAATTGTGCTAGATCCGTTAAGTGCGTGGAGTACCCATCATTTCTGACTTATTTCACTATGAGACACCCTAGCCTAAACTTAACCGTTTTCCAGATATTCGACTTTAAATATTTTTATTGAAAATTGCCGATTTTTATGCAACAAAATATAATTTTGTTTATTTTGTGTGTCTTTTTACTATTATTATTGCATTTTTATATGTGTAATAATATGCTTTAGGACGTCAATCATTAAAATAGTACATAAGTTAATTGAATAGACCGTAGTAGACAAGTGAAAGTTAAGAAATAAACAAAAAAATTATAAACTGTATTGTTCTCTAAAGGATATCTAAAAAAAATATTATGGCAGTTGTTCGGCAGATGTGTTATAAAATATCTACGTTTCATCAGCTTTCTAACGAGGTATAATAATCTAGGGTTTGTATTACATTTCGGGTAAAAAAATAGTTGGAACGCTCCAGATAGCAGTTCTAACGGTCTCGGTATCTTGGTTGTCAGACTGCTTTTGTGCTTCGTACATAGTAGATGTGATATCGTTTTGCTCTATTTCTCGACTTGGCTGTGATTCTGGACTATTTCTTCTGATTTGTGATTACTATGCTTGTTAACCGGACTCTGATTTGTACCTGTGATACGGAAGTGTTGAAGATGACGTCCTACACACCTGAGGAATATGCTGATATGCTTATTTGTTACGGATACTGCGATTGTGTGTCTGCGCAAGCTCGCAACGAATACATAACTCGCTACCCCGGTCGTCGGGTGCCGGATGTGGCCGTTCTTGACAGAGCTTATCGAAGACTTCGAGAAACTGGCTCTGTTTTGAGACCCTGCGAGAAGATTGGACTTTTGCAGATTTATGCTAAATGCTGACGTAGAAGACCCAGATTTTCTAAGAAATATCTTGTGAACGAATGAGTCCAAATTTGATAAAGATGACATAACTAACTATCACAAGGCCCACCCATTACTGGGCCCCAAAATAACTAAGGAATCCCAATATCCAATCATTTGATTGGACCTTACTTTCTCCCGGATAATGTAAATGGGGAAAGCTACGAAAATTTCCTGAGAGCAGACTTGAGTGATATGCTGGATGATCTGCCACTCAACCTGATCAGGGACATGTGGTTCCAACACGATGGCTGCCCTGCCCATTTCAGGAGAAGTGTCAGAGACTGGCTGGACACAAATTACCAAACCAAATGGATTAGACGAGGTGGGCCGTTGCCATGGCCAGCAAGGAGTCCGGACCTGACCCCCATGGATTTTCATGTATGGGGGCTCATGAAAAGTCTTGTGTACAGCGAGCTAAATCCACTTTCGTCTGTCGCAGACTTAAGAGAAAGGATTGTGGATGCAGCAAATAAAATGAGGACCACGTTGACCACTGGAGTAGTGAAGACTGGTCTCCGTAGAAGGATGCGACAATGTATCAGAAATAGAGACGGCCATGTTGAACATGAACTGTAGAATAAGAAAAATTTGTGTGAAAACCTTTAATAACTGACATTGCATGCTTACCTATTGTTTTATTTTACTTTTTAGGGCTAAGTATAAATTTTCTTCTCCACTGTCGCCTATGAAACTAATTTTTTTTCAATGCATTTGAATAAAATCCTAGATTATTATACCTCGTTAGATAGCTGATGAAACGTAGATATTTTAAAACACATTTGCCGAACTACTGCCATAATATTTTTTTTAGATATCCTTTAGAGAACAATACAGTTTATAATTTTTTTGTTTATTTCTTAACTTTCACTTGTTTACTACGGCCTATTCAATTAACTTATGTACTATTTTAATGATTGACGTCCTAAAGCATATTATTACACATATTAAAATGCAATAATAATAGTAATAAGACACACAAAATAAACAAAATTATATTTTGTAGCCTAAAAAACGGCAATTTTCAATAAAAAAATTAAAAGTCGAATATCTGAAAAAGAGTTAAGTTTAGGCTAGAGTGTTTCATAGTGAAATAAGTCTGAAATGATGGGTACTCCACGCCCTTAATGGATCTAGCACGATTTTTCCTGTAACCCTGTATAAATTAAATTTATTTCAGTGAATGAAAAAAGCAATAAAATGGTTAAAGAACTGTTCGCATAGGTAGGTAGGTACTTGGCTGATTTGCATTCAGTAAATAGCAACATTAATAAATTAACATCATCAGTTATCCAGTTTATGAAGGTGTTCTGCGATAATATTTTTCCAATGCAAGAAGAACATTTCTTTATAGGTAAGTACTTAGGTATGAAACCGGAAACAAGTTTGTTCCTTTTGTCTACAAAATGGCTTAAGAGCAATTATATTCCAGTAACATACTACTTTCTAGTCACGTATTACGTGAGCGCAGCTTGTAGAGTAAGTATATAAATTTAGCGGATACTAGAAAGTCAGTCAAGCCACCCAAGCTGATGGGCATTCTTCATAATCATCTTAAATAGCGAATTAGTGCGAGGCGACGATGAAAAGGTGCTTGGGAAATCGTCTGGTGCAATCTAATCGACCATCTCTTGACACGGTCTATAGAGAGTATAGAGACCACTAATGGTGTAGACCTGTGTAGACCTTAGGCGCTGGACACACAAAAAAGACATTAATAATATTGAAAATGTTGTAGAATGGGACATTATCACGTGAAATACTAGATTTTTTTGCTTGAAGGCTAACGCTAAGGTATATAATTTTAGTAACACTGCGTTTAAGAACAATAATTGTAATGTAAGCAATAATAACTTTTTCATCACAGTTGCTCGTAACGTAAAGTGGCTCTTATCCTAACATTCCTAACCGCACTGATGTAAATCTAAGAAATTTCCAACGTGTGCTTTTGATTTTACATGAAGTACATGATGATAACTCGATTCAGTGAAAATTGTATCTCACTACAAGTTATACGCATATTTTATCATTATCATCATCATCAGCAGCCTGAAGACGCTACTGCTGAACATAGGCCTCCACGAACAGAGAGCCACTTTGAGCGGCTGCACGCCTCCCGCATCCATCCAAGTCCGATTCTGTTTCCGGTTCCAATTCCAATCCCAATTCCGATTCCGGTTCTGGTTCTGGTTCCAATTCCGATTCCGGTTCCGTTACGGATTCGGATTCGGATTCAGATTCAGATTCGATTTTGGTTTCGGTTTCGTATCATCGATGTCGATTTTGTTCGCGCCATATACTTACATGGTTTTTTCTCTTATCTAATCTGTGGTTCACACTCTGCAGCGTAGCACGGACGTCAAATAGTACATATATATTTTGATAAGAAGCTTGCACGATATTTTTCACAAAAGTTAATTTACAATACAACTCTGTTTTTTCCTCGCAAATGCGATGCAAAGCGTCGTATGACACGCGTGTGGGTTGATCATTGCACTCTCGGCTCCCATATCGCGCAACTTTGCACATAACACACTTGTATCATAATGTACTATATCGAAGAATACCTGTTTCTGTTTTGTTAGCAGGTTGCCAGACGCGTACGACGCTCATTTCATTTACGAAAGTCTCTCGCCGGAGTATGAAGACTGGGCGCGGCCGTTTCCAAAGACTGCACCAGACAACTTCCATCTGTCTCGATATGGTCACCTCCAGATAGACTATTCGTTCAGCTGGAATTCCTTGGACCGTCTCATCCGCAACCAGTAAAGACAACATTAGAAAAATGTACGTAACTGCATACACTTTACATCCTGAATATTATTATTAGCAAGTACTTACTTATAAATAATCTAGAATATAATAGGTACTTTGTTCCAATCGCACAATTTGATTGTAATGTACTAAGTATAAGTTCAACCGGTTAATACATAGATCCATTTTTATGACTAAACAACCCTATATAACATCCAAAGTATTAAATAGGTACCCATGCTTCAATGTTACTTTTAGCCCACTTTTAGTTAGAAAAGCTAAAATATCACGTAATAACCTTACCTAATTTGTATGTATTTGATTAGTTCTAATTTCAATACTGGATGACTTAGTTTATTTTATGGACAAATATAAGGTACGTTTTAGCCAAAGAAAAATAAATTAATGCTATTACATCGTGTTGTATTATTTTTATGAGCTCACACAAAATCGGTAATTATTTATGTGGTATATAAGTAGTTTCATACTATTATTGTAAAATATATGCTAGTTTCGTTTACATCACACTATATTACAGGTAGTAAAATTCGGAAATATTAATATAGTAGGTTATAAAGTAGATAATTCAAGATACCGCACTGCCACATAATTATATTAGATAGGTGTTACGTTCTTAATCGCTTATGAATATGGCCTTACTTTCCCGACATAACGACAGGTAGGTAATTTAATAAATTGTTATGTGTAAGATTGTTATTTATTACGCATTTTTATCTTATAGTGTGGTTGACTTTCATCAGTGAGAAAATGGAGAAAAGGCGTGTGCACTCATGTATGCTATCTTTAGTCATCATTTTTAAGATGTTTTCCTGATATATGGTTATAAATCTGTTGTATTTAATTAAATTTATACAAAATAAAATACTTAACCAGGTAATACTGTTTTAAGTTAGTTATGTAGCAGCCCAGGAGGTCTAGCAAAGCTCCCATCACGCTAACGCTATCGCCAAATGCTAACTCCAAAATGAAATGACATAAGCTACGGAAAAGTTAGCGATCTCCGAAATGTCATTTCAATACACCGTTTGGCGTTAGCGTTAGCGTTAGGGATCTTTACTAAACCCCCTTGTGGTCTAGCAAAGATCCCAAACGTTAACGATATCGCCAAACGATAACTCCAATATTGAAATGACATTAGCTGCGGAAAAGTAAGCGATTTCCGAAAGGTCATTCCAGTACATTTTGGAGTTGGCGTTTGGCGATAGCGTTAGCGTTTGGGATCTTTGCTAGACCCCCCCAGGCGCTTCTTATATAAATATGCCACTGCTAGTCATTTAATGATAGGTACTATTAGGTACTACTAACCTCATGACTAACCTACATAAATAAAAAAAAAATTATTACAGCATAGAATTACTAAGAATAACAGTAATTTCATCCACTGATGTATCGTTTGATACCTGCCCAGTATCACCTGTCTATCCAGCTTAAAACTCGTGCGCATAATTACGAAGCAGTTTCAGTACACTGGTAATAAGTGGTTCATAAAGCAATTCACGCTTCAAGGGAATCACAATCACATGCATGTTTTAAATGCTCGTATGTAGGTCATGATGTAACTTATGAATTATGTAGTCGTGTAACGATTTTCATAACTACATTCTTATTTGTAGTAACAAAACAACGCACGATATAATTTGATCAACCATCATGCATCGCTAGAATTAGAGACTACGCTAGAAAATTGCTAATTCATTTTGCACTTGCAGCTACAAGATTAAGGTTGGGAAAGTGTTATACTTAATTATAAATCATAATAGATAATAGATGAAGTAACAACATGTTTAATTATTTTAGCAGTCTAAATTATTAATATTTGAGATAAACAAGCAAGTTGTTGAATTAAAAATCTTGAAAATCCTTATCATTGTAAAGCTTTCTCTTTTTTGTTATGTTAAATTGTCCTTTTTTCTCAGTTCTGGTTGCTGAGGTTTTGTTGCCGTAGTACATGACTTGTAGAGTGCTCTGCTTCGGTGCTTTATTTTGACCTGGCGTTGGAATTAGCTTAGAGCTCGGTCCTTCGAGCACTGGATCTAGGTCTACTGACTTGGTGTCAGAGTATGGATCTCGAGCCGCAGAATACGGTCTTTCTACCTGACTTTCGAATTGGGATGGGTATGAGCTTTGCGCCAAGTATTGTTTGAACTGGCTCTGCTTAAGTTTCTCTTCCAACTCCTCCAGTCGCTGTAAAATGTGCGATTTAAAAGTGAAAGCTACTGTTCGGTAATAAGTACACTGCGATAATGCATTGATTTTATTCGCAATATAAGTTTACTTTTAGGTATTCTTATTTTTAGCGGCAGCTGACTTTAATTTTTGAAAATCGTTATATAAGTAATAAAATATTTAAAGTTATATAAAACACAATTTTGAATGACTTTGAATATACATATGAATATTTAAAGTCACTAAACATTCAGCTTTAATTTAAGTATTAAATACATATCTTTATCAATAACTTAATTAATATGTTTTGAACTTATGATGACAAATTAATAGCATAAATCTTAGGCAAATCGACCACTTCGGCCATTTACCTATCTATGTACCTATAGGACAAGCAGAGAAAAGTCCTGTCCTTATTACTGTCTAGATCCTAGGTCAAAATTTACCTATGTATGTGCATATAGGACAAGCAGAGAAAAGTCCTGTCCTTATTACCGTCTAGATCCTACTTATAACTTACTCGTTTATAAGCATCGATGTTGGAGTCAGTCCTTGCAGCCTGTCTTGCCAGTTGTTCCTGCAGCTGCGCTACTTGAGCTGCACCTCTTTGGATCTTCTCTTCATAATCCAGCACTACAACGTTCATCTAAAACAGTACAAAAGTGGTATTATAAGAAAATGTTTTAATAAGGCTTGAAATTTGTTGTTTTCGGCACGCGGGCGGAATGCAGTGCTCATTGTCATTTTCTTGTAGGTACCTATGATAATAAGGATATAAGTAAGACATTATTTAAATCACTGTTATGGTAACCCCCGGTAGAAAAAAAATGTCTTAACCTACGACCATGGTCGTAACAATACCAAATACAAAGAAAATACTAAACACTGATTGGTTGAAGACAGCCGATGATCGACAGGCAACCAATGATCATTCAGTAGGTACCATCAACATAGATCTCCATGGTAGGTACCTACCTATTTTTTGAGTTGTCATGAGTCTAGCTTCAACAAACGTATGAGAAACCGGGGGTATGAGCGTGAAATGTTAGATAGATACTAGAAACTGAAAACTGGAAAAAAATAATTATATTTGGGTTGTGTTTCGCGCTCTGTGCGTCGTTGCATATTGGCGAGATAATGGCGAATACAATAAAATGTGTCGCTTGTAATATTGTGATTGACGAATTACTCGCGTATATTCACAATAAATTATCTGTTATTGACGAGGAATCGTTGAAACGTATATGTGTGTCCGCGTTTACTAGCAGTGATATTAGTAAATCAAAGTCTTTACTGTTTGAATCGCTGCCCACGGATCAGCGTAAGATTGCAAGAAAAAGGAAAGGAAAAGAAGAAAGAGACCTAGATGACATCATTTGCGTGCTGAAAAGTATAGATCCAGAAAAAATTCCGATTTTTGTGGCGAGGGAGCTTGAGAAACTACCCCCTATTTTATTTGACCATCTCGATTGCACGAAACTGTTAAAAGATTTGACTAGACTAAGCGGGGAGATTGATGACATCAAAAACACGTACGCCACGGTAAAACAAATGGAAGAGCTTCAATCTTATGTACATAACTTAAAGTACGCATCACTACCGCCGTCATTAACGCCGGCCGCGTATAATGTAAATATGAGACGAGGCGGGGCTTGGAATGTCGATAGCGGCCCTATTGGGCTAACATTGAGCCATAATAACATATCGGATGGACACGACCCGCAGAATATGAGTAACAGTATGCAAAACAACAGTAAAACCGATGTGACAATTCGTAACGATGACGTCATGGTATGCACGCCGATATCTCGCGCGGTGCGTACTGAACCGCTGGCGCTGGCGCCGGCACCGGCGCTGGGCCAGGTGGAGCGGTTAGCGGCGCCTGTACAGGGCACAATGGAGCGGGAGATGGCGTTAATAAGCGACGACGGCAGCGAGGTGAAAGTTGCCTCCCCGGCTCTGAATGTTGGCTCAAATAAGTCCGCACAAATGTCATCTGAGTCTGAGCCCGTACCTTGCCAAAGGCAGGATGACCAAGCGACGTTGAACACTCATCTTCTTGAAAAGGAAGCTAACAATGAGTGGCGAACAGTGAATAAGAGAAAGAAAAAACTGAAATATAGGTATTTGGGCGAAAAAGGTAAAGCAGAAGAGTCTGTTTCATCATTTAAAGCCGCTGATAGGAAAATCCCGATTTTTATTACCAATGTGCACCTTGATACGGTGGAGTCTGACATCGTAGATTATATAAGGGGGAAAACACACGAAAACGTACTACTAGAAAAAATAACTATGAAGAAAGCCATAAATCATAAAGCCTACAAATTCTTGGCGCCGGAGTCGAAAGTTTCTATATTTTTAGACGAGAAAATATGGCCAGAAGGGATTATATTCAGGCGATTCGTGCATTATAAAAATAGACGAGCTGACACATTGACGTCAGCAGGCGGCCCTTTGCCCTCCAGTTATGGGTAGTACGACCTGCTTTGCTACCTATAATTGTAAAAACGTCAAGAGGGCGGTCGATGATGTACGTCGATTGTGTGACGAGTGCGTGGTGATAGCGCTGCAGGAGACATGGTTGCTTCCGGATGAACTTGCATTTCTGAGCGGCATAGACAGCAGATTCAGCAGTACTGGGACATCAGCTGTTGACACGGAGGCTGGATTGTTGCGCGGAAGACCGCACGGGGGGACAGCGCTGCTGTGGAATACCTGTGTGTTTCCTAGTGTCACGGTATTAAGTTGCGATAATCCGCGAGTCTCGGCTATTCGTGTTGATATGCCTGGGAGTCCTTTTATTGTGGTGTGCGTGTACATGCCAGTTAATAAATCGGTTAACCTGCCTACTTTCACGGACTGCATGGGAACTGTAAGTGCTATTAGTAATGAATATAGTAACGAACCTATTTATGTACTGGGGGATTTTAATGCACATCCCAATGAATTATTTTTTAATGAAATGACAATTATTTGTAATGAATTTGAATGGGTACCTGTTGATATAAAAATATTGGGTATGACCTCTGACACGTTTACCTACATAGATCCAGCAAGTGGGTCAAAGCGTTGGTTGGATCATTGTTTGGTGTCGCAATCGGCCGAATCCTCTGTGTGCAGTGTGTATGTCAAGTATGACATAATATGGTCGGATCACTTTCCTGTCATTTGTGAATGTAATCTGGGGTGTCTGACGTCTGTGAAAATTACCTCTGTTGATCATGTTAATAAAGTGGGGTGGGGAGAAAGAACATCAGACCAGATTGCTTTATATAGAACTGAATGTCATAAACGTCTCCGATTAATAGATTTTCCGGCTGAATTTGTAAAATGTGCGGATCGTCACTGCGATGACATGAATCACTTGCTTATCATTGACAAAATGTACTCTGACATAGTACTCGCTCTATCGCAAGCTGCCACGAAGGGGTGGGGGAGCAAGCGTAAACAGAGTATGCACCAACGGTCTAAACATCTTGCAGGCTGGAATAAACACGTTAGCGACGGTCACAGGGAGGCTAGGGCGAGTTTACAGGAGTGGTTGTTGTGTGGGCGTCCTACCACTGGTGATGTCTATAAGAAGATGTGCGAGTGTAAGAAAATATTCAAATCCCGTCTGAAATGGTGTCAAAACCACCAAGACCAAATAAAAATGGATATACTTGCCTCTAAACATAGTAAAAAAGATTTCAGGGGATTTTGGAAAAAGACAAATTGTCTGAAGAATCGGCCTAGCCTTCCGGTGACCGTGGATGGCACAAATGACCTTAAGGGCATTGCTGATAAATTTAAAAGCTATTTTCTTGTTAAATCGCCATTGGGCCTATCACTATCACTGGCTGCGGAAAAGATGCGTGGGGAATATATCAATACGCGAGTGAGTAGCAATCAGGTGTTGACGGCCATAAAATCTATATCAAAGGGTAAATCCCCTGGCCATGACGGGTTGAGTGTGGAGCACATACAGTACGCGGGGCCTCATATATCTAGGGTGTTATGCTTGTTTTATAATCTTTGCCTATCTCACTCATACTTGCCAGCTGATATGATGAAAACTGTTGTGGTGCCGGTGGTGAAAAATAAAGCGGGGGATTTGTCAGCCTTGTCAAACTATAGGCCTATCTCCTTAGCGACTATAATTGCAAAAGTGTTTGACAGCATTCTCAATATGCATTTAAATCGATACCTGCAGTTAAAAGATAATCAGTTAGGGTTTCGACAGGGGTTGTCCACCGAATCCGCGATATTGTGCTTGAAGAGTGCTGTTAAATATTACACTGCAAGGAAAACACCTGTTTACGCTTGTTTCCTTGACCTTTCAAAAGCATTTGACCTGGTGTCATATGATATCCTATGGAACAAGATGGTAGAATCCCATATGCCGGATGAACTAGTCAATATTTTCAAGTATTGGTACGGGAATCAAACTAACTGTGTGAAGTGGGCGGGAACTACGTCGGACTCGTACAGGTTGGAATGCGGAGTGAGGCAGGGGGGGTTGAGTTCTCCCTCCATTTTCAACCTGTATATTAACGGACTAATTGGGGCGCTTAGCGAGCAGCATGTCGGTTGTCACATTGATGGCGTTTGTTTCAATAATATTAGCTACGCGGACGACATGGTGCTGTTGAGCGCCTCGGTGTGCGGACTCAGAAAGCTTCTGAAAGTATGTGAAAGATACGCAGCTGATCATGGGCTGATTTATAATTGTAAGAAGAGCCAGTGTATGGTTTTCCAGGGAGGTCCTAGAAGGGTGACAGAGATGCCTCCTCTTTTACTCAATGGATCACCATTGGAGAGAGTTGAGGAGTTTAAATATCTAGGACATCTTGTCACATCCACCCTGAAAGACGACGCTGACATTGAGCGGGAACGGAGGGCGCTGTCGGTTAGAGCGAACATGGTGGTGCGGAGGTTTGCACGGTGTTCGGAGGAGGTGAAAATAACTCTATTTAGAGCTTATTGCACGTCCTTCTATGCTGGTAGCCTCTGGGCTGACTATACGCAAAAATCGTACAGCGCCCTGCGCGTCCAGTTCAATAACGCGTTCAGGGTGTTGGTGGGGCTCCCCCGCTACTGCAGTGCGTCGGCAATGTTCGCTTGCGCACAGGTGGACTGTTTTTACGCCACTATGCGCAAGCGGGCAGCGTCACTGGTGCGGCGCGTGCGGGGGAGCCACAACAGCATGCTGGCCGTGATAGCAGGGAGACTAGACTGCCCTTATATAAATCGGTGTTGCAGCCTACACGTTGCACACTGCACACAATAGAGGAGCTAAATAATGTAAGCGTATGTACCTATTATAGTAGTATTTAATTGACATTGAGATAATAGGTTATGATAATAAATTTATTATGAGGCTGACATTTTAATTTGATTTCAATATTTTGTGTGTAATTTGTAAATTTATTTGTAATGAGTGACTGTAATGTATTTAAATAATTAATTAATGTGACTGTCCCTTTCAATGAATGTGTAATATTGTATGAGTCTAAGTTACTTGAAATAAATGAATTTATTATTATTATTATTATTATAAGCAAGTATCAAATTCTTTTAGCGCTAAATGGTCAGGGGGTCTAGCACAGATTTCAAACCTACCTACTGGAATGACATTTCGGAAATCGCTTACTTTTCCGCAGCTAATGTCGTTTCAATACACTTTTAGAATTAGCGTCTATATAGCGTTAATACTAATGGAAATTGGAAAGAGATTATTGCTAGACCCTCAGGTCATCTAAGCACGAATTATAATATAAAAGGAGATGCAAGGTTATTACCTTATCTCTGCTTTCATTGTTCATTTCTTTTATTTTCGTGCGAAGCTCTTCAATAACACAAGTGAACTGCGCTACTTGGGTTTCAGATTCATGCTGGACCTGTTGAACTTTAATACAAATCTATACTTAATCTTAGAGATCTATTTTGTTCACCTAGTATAATACATAGAGTAGCCAAACTCTAAAAAATTTACAAAAAGTGAAAAGTGAGATATCTAAACGTTGGTTGGTAGGTAGGTACATTAGGTACCATGCAAAATGCAAATGTAAACAAGCATTTAGGTGCCACTACGTAATATTTACAGCAAACGACCATAGATGTGCGCGGGAAGAGGTAAGGTAAGCGGCATGCCCAGCGTGCGGGGAGCTTGCAGCGCCTCATAGCCGCCTAAACGTTTGGCGCGGACTCTAAATACTATTATTATACTTACGTATATACGTGCGTAGGTCAATAAATTAATTATTATGGTAAAATTTTAAGAGAAGCCTGTTGGATTACCTTAATAAATAAATAAATAAATAAATAAATAAATACTTTTAACCCAATAGCCCATACATTAAATTTTGCATACCTACCCTACAGCTACACTGCACTAGGTGCAATACCGAAATCATAACAAAAAACTACTTATTAACTTCCACGAGACAACGGATTTCAAATAAATAAACCTTCACGCTATTTTATGTAGGTAAGTAGTCACACTTATTTATTTATAACAAAGTTAATCCACGAAAGTAAATATGGTAGGTACTTAATTAAGTAAATGGATGAAGGAATAAACTTATGTTATGAAAGAGCAAGAGCTTTCACCAAGATAGTAGACGCTACCGTATAGATATAGATAGGTACTAGGTACTGTACTTTTATGTGCTACCAACTTTTCCTTTCATTGATGATCATTAGCTCTTCAATGTGTCTTTCATGGGCGTTGCGTAATTCTTCAACATTGAGGTTGTGCTTCAGTAATAGATTCTCTTTGTCCTATGAATATTCAATTTATACTTAATAAGTATACTATTATTTTTATTAACAAATTAATGATATTTGAACATCACATCACGCAGGTTTAGAGTTAGATTAGTAAGTTCCCGAAACCCAATTCTAATAATTTAGAACGTTCTCCAACGTCCGATGTTTCAATTCAATCTAGTCTTCTCATGAAATATCTATAAGTAAAAAATGTAATGGAATGACATTTTGGAAATCGCTTACTTTTCCGCATCTATTACTCTAAACTCTGTCATTTGAATACATTTTTGTAGATAGCGTTTGGGATCTTTGCTAGACCCCCAGGGGGTAAACGCTAACGCTATCACCAAACGCTAACTCTAAAATTGTATTGGAATGACATTTCGGAAATAGCTTACTTTTCCGCAGCTAATGTCATTTCAATACATTTTGGATTTAGCGTTAGCGTTTGGGATCTTTGCTATATATATCTATATCTAGGTCACATACCTAACATTATTTGAGGTAGTAGGTAGGTAAACTGCATCACCCGAGTTTTGAAAAATCAATAAGTACATAATACTACATTGATTTAATTAATTACCCAGTTCGACAATAGATACCTACCTATAAGTAGCTGCTCTAGGCTACTTCTATTAGAAATCTATTCTTAGTTCTTATTACCTTTTCTATTGAGTCTATCGTTTTATCCCGTGATAGCATTTCCTCTTTCAACTTTTTGATATCGCGTTTGAGGTGTACCAACTGCGAGACTGTTTCTTGAAGGTTACCGATCATTTCTCTTGAAGACATCAAATGATACCGATGTGACTTTTCAAGCTCACGTGCCTCTTTTAATTCTACTTCTAATTTAGCGTTTATTTCACGAATTTTCTTGCACTCTTCTTTCTCATTTATGCAGTCCTTAAAATATTTAAAGTACTTATAATTATTTTATCGCAATTACCTACCTTACACTATACCAACCGCACTTATCTACACAATGATTCCAATAAAAAGTAAGCATTTACAATTTTACACTTGGATAAACTTTTTAGCATATTTTGTAAGCGGATTCCCACAGCATCTTTTTCTTCACATGGTTTTGTTTCGGTATTGTTATCCATTTTCAAAAAAATAATACCACAATCTAATGTTTAAATTTTACACTACAAAATGCTTAAAAGGTATGTAATAATATGATTATTATTAATAGTGAATATGCCATCAGACCAGAAAATCAAAATAACAACAACTTAAAACTAAATCAAAGATTAAGAATATCTTATGATTCTTATGTACGTCTCAACAAGCAAAATATAAAGTAAAAGTTCAAGTCTTTTTTGAACTTCCCGCCAAAATAAACTACGCAGCGTACACACTGACTGAAACAGATTTGAGTTTTATATGTATACGTATAAGTTCCTTGAATTTATGTCATTCGTCATACATCATAGTCACACTTTTTTTTCTTCTTTTTTCTTATATTTTGGCTCTACACATAGTGTATTTAGCCAGTGTCAAGTATTATATTTTCATCGTGTTATAAAATATTTCACGCAAAGTCATGTCCTAGTCATAGTCATAGTCCAGTTTAAGTCAGGTAGTCATAGTCCAGTCTAAGTCATGCTCCAGCAAAGTGGTGGCAACTTTACTAGAAGCTTCTATGGAGTTTTGGAAGCAACACGAAAAATCATGTTTCACCACATTATATCACTTGCCCTCACTCATGCTCGTAATTCAGCACTTAATGCGTAAAACGCCACCAATTTTAAACATTAACACTGGAAGAAGCAAACGTTTTGAAAAATAATACAATGAAACGACGTGAATTTTTCCGCGTTCCCGCCAAAAACTCTTGAAAAAAAA
Source organism: Ennomos erosarius (assembly GCA_963580505.1). NCBI lineage: Eukaryota > Metazoa > Arthropoda > Insecta > Lepidoptera > Geometridae > Ennomos > Ennomos erosarius. The sequence continues at coordinate 5,432,840 of OY756981.1, read as the reverse complement.
AACGCTACGGGCAGTACACAGAGCACTGGTCCAGGAACCGTACCTGAGTCGTGGGAAGGTGAGTGGCTTCAATGCCTTAAGAGGAAATGTTTTCGCTCCTCCTAGACATAACAAAACGCGGACTTTCATATACGTGCCTAACCCCTATAAGGCGTCTTTGGTAACACATATGTGTACCGACGACCTCACTGTAGTGAAAATGGAGACGGGATTGCAGGGCAAACTTAGCACCATTGTCATAGCCTCAGCATACATGGACATTGGAGCCGAGGCGCCGCCTCCAGCACTCGAAGAGCTAATGCAGTTCTGCGCAAATAATAAACTGGAATGTGTGGTGGGATGCGATGCAAACGCTCACTGCACTGTCTGGGGATGTCAAGACTCAAACGAAAGAGGAAAGGATATCCTTGATTTTACATTAAGACATAATCTTAGTATACTGAATCGAGGCTCGGAACCGACGTTTGTTACGTCCTGGGCAAGAACCATAGTTGATATTACAATAGCCACCAGCGAGATCGCAGAGACGATAACAGACTGGCGCGTAGCTGTAAACGATATTTCTTGTGCGGACCACAGGAGGGTCAGGTTCAGCTTGCAGGTAGGAGAGCACAAACCACGCACGTATAGAAATCCGAGGAAGACCGATGGAACGGTGTTTAGAGAATTGCTAGAGAATGCGCTGGCAGAAATACCAAAACTTGAAATGACCACAGAGTTGTCGCCCAACGAAATTGAAAGTGCAATCGAGTCTATGACCGACTGCATAAAGAAAAGTTACGAAGGAGCCTGTCCTCTGAAAACAGAGAACAGTAAAATACTGGACAAGAGCGACAAATGGTGGAATAAAAAGCTCAGCAAACTGAGGAAGACATCAAGACACCATTTCAACAGAGCCATGAACACAGACCTCGAAAAAGATTGGCAAGATTATAGGAAAGCTAGACACAAACTCAAAGTGAGTGTAAATAAGAGTCGTAACAACTCGTGGATAAAGTACAGTAACTCTATACAATCTGAGAGTGAGACCGCGAGGCTCAGAAAACTTTTATCCAGAGATAGTCAGATGAAACTAGGTACTCTGAAGAAAGCAGATGGCACCTACACAGCATCGGAGCAGGAACAATTTGAACTCCTGCTAGAAACCCATTTCCCGGACTACCGTATGGACAGCGACAAGGGATGGAGCCAGAGATAATGCACAAACCGGATAATGAAGACTGGGCTTTTGCAGACTCAATAGTCACAGAAGAAGCCCTTCTGTGGGCCGTAAGCTCGTTTAAGCCTTACAAAGCCGCTGGGACAGATGAAATCTTTCCAGCACTTCTCCAATGGAGTTTAAACAAGATTAAAATACATTTAATTGCTATATTCAGGGCATGCCTTGCGTGGAAGTACATACCCAAGGCATGGAGAGAAGGCAAAGTAGTTTTCCTACCAAAACCAGGTAAAGCAGACTACACCAATCCCAAGTCGTTCAGGCCTATAAGCCTGAGCTCGTTCCTCCTGAAAACTCTGGAGAGACTGTGCGACAAATATTAGAGGTGAACCGTTGATTAAAAATCCGGTGCACAAGAACCAACATGCCTACCAATCAGGCAAATCCACAGAGACAGCTCTTCACCAGGTTGTCCATAAGATTGAATCGGCACTGGAGAACAAGCAGTCCTGTTTGGCAACCTTCATTGATATTGAAGGGGCTTTTGATAAAACTACGTTTTCAAGTATTGAGAGCGGATTGAAGAACAGGGAGTGGATAACAGAGTGAATAAATGGGTTACAAGCATGCTCTCAAACAGAGCTGCGATTATAGAAACCTCAATTGCAACACGATGCCTTGTCACGAGAGGCTGTCCGCAGGGAGGAGTTCTGTCACCATTACTTTGGGTTGTGGTGGCAAATGAACTCATCCAGCTTCTAAACAAAGATGGCATCATGACCGTAGGCTATGCTGATGACCTAGCTATTATGGTCTCCGGGCTATTTGAAGCTACCCTCTGCGATAAGATGCAGAAGGCCCTTCGGGTCGTTGAAGAGTGGTGTGAAAGCCACAGTCTCTCTGTGAACCCGCAGAAGACGGAGATGGTTCTGTTCACCAGGAAAACTAAAATAACAGGACTAAAACTTCCAACTTTGTTTGGTACACAGTTGACCCTTAGTAAGGAAGTAAAATATCTAGGCATTTGGTTAGATAGTAAGCTTTTGTGAAACACCTTGATCACATTGTTACGAAAGCTACAAACATTTTATGGCAAAGCACCAGAGCCGTCGGCAAAGACTGGGGTCTAAAACCGAAGCTTTGCCGCTGGCTATACACAGTCATAGTGAGACCGGTACTCACATACGGCTGCGTAGTATGGTGGGCTCGCACAAATCTGGTGACAACAATCGCCAAACTACAACAAATCCAAAGACTAGCTTGCGCCCTGATCTGTGGGTGTACAAAGACGACACCCTCGGCAGCTTTGGACGTTATTCTGGGTCTGACTCCCTTGCACCTGCATATACAGCAAGAAGCAATGGCATCAGCTCTCAGAATTAAATCTACAAGCCAGTGGAAAGGTAATTCACCACTCACTGCTCATAGCAGAATTTTAGAGAAAGCGATGAGAATCATACCTGAAGCAAATCAAGGTACGGATAGAATAGCTAGCACGCACCTTGATGGTAGAAGGTATGAGCTGATTACAGAGGAGGGTGCTCTGGAAGGTCTCTCACCCTCTTGGAACATGTACACAGATGGTGCAAAAAATAAGGCAGGAGCAGGTTGCGGGTATTATTCGCCGGAACTTGGAATCTCGGACTCCAAAGCCCTGCACAAAAACACCTCAGTGTTTCAAGCAGAGAACCTGGGACTTCTAATGGCGGCTAGAGCACTCCTTTCATCGGATGCTCTAACTGTCCCGCCACGATCCGATGAGAAGGAAATTCTCATTTTTACCACTGATAGCGCGGCAACAGTCTATGCACTCAGAAGGCCCACAACCAGGTCGAGAGTTCTAGCAGAGTGCCACGCTACTCTCCAAAAGTTGTCTCACAAATGCAGAATAATAGTAAGATGGACAAAGAGCCACGGCTCATGCCCAGGTAACCTTAGGGCAGATTTTCTTGCCAAAGAAGGAACCAAGAAAGAAGTTGGTGTTGACGTCGTAGGGCTCTGCAAACCATCAGCGATGGAAGTGCGGGACTCACTACGTCAGCACACTGAAAAAGAGCACCAAAACATCTGGGATAAAAAGACGGACTGTAAACATGCAAAAGCCGTTTTTCCAACCATTGACAGGAAAATTACTAATAACTTGCTAAAGCTGCAGCGGCAAGATCTTCGGCTTATAGTAGGCCTCATCACTGGCCACTGCAATTTGAACTACCATCTTTATAAGACCGGGGCCACGGATAGCCCCCTATGTAGAGGGTGCCTGAATGAAAATGAGACTGTGGAACACGTGCTGAGATACTGCACAGCTACAGAGAAAGCCAGATACACATCAAGAATGCTGACACAAGTGGACGCACAGCATTCTAGTCAAGATTGTTTGAATGCCTCATCTGCATCAATACAACACCCAACATCAGCACCACTGGAGCAGTTGTGCCAGCAGCCCAGAGCCACACTCCGTTATTTTAAGGAGTTGGGGTGGCTCGGGTAGATGCTGGTAGAGGGGGAAATGCACAATACACCCCAAGCGGGACGGCAGTGCAGGACTTAGCACCCCCACGTAGAATTAGAATTAGAATTAGTACACAGAGTAAGTAGTAGATATTATAGTAGATTTTTTTTTCTCTAATCTGTGAAACATTAAAATGTACATGTACATGGCCACATTGCTGTCAAAATATCTTCTTCTTCTTCTTCTTTAATGGCTTTCTATCGCTTTTTGCAATAATTCTGCCAATGTCAAGTGAGTAAAATTTGTACGGTTATGTCAAGTCAAAGTCATATTTTATCAGTCAAAACGCCAACAGTAAAATGGTGGAAATTTTACTGAAGGCTCTAATAAAGGCCGTTGAAGCAAAACGAAAATGCATGGTTTTATGATCTTAAAACCATTTGCCAACACTCGTGCACGTTCACGAACACTTAACGGATAATAATCCACCCTTATTACACATTAAAGTTCAAGATACACTAGTTTTGAAAAATAAATTCAAAATTCACAACCGCCATTCAAAGACTTTTTATCCAGACCACTAATACGAAATTAAAGCAGGGCAAAACCGTACACACCACTTTGGGTGTGATTGATTCTCAGCTGTCAAAATCAAAATCAGTCGTTACTTGGGTGTGCTTTTGAATACATACCAAAAAAATGCCGTCTTGCGTGATAAAACTGTGCCGAAATCACTCGAGGAGGCACGGCTCACAGAAGCACACGATCACAATTCACTTGTAAGTGGCCTTAATCATGTATTTTTATAAGATTATTTTAATTATTTCTATTTGACGAAGAGTATTTCACATTTCACAATAAAAAGTTGAAATGTCAAAATCAGTATTGCCACACGACATCTGAATAATTACCCGATTTCTTTTGTATAGATTTCCAACAGATCCACCCATGTCTAGCTGGGCCCTTATTCCGTATCGATTCCTTACTTCGAAACCACGCGAATTCCTTGTCTTACAAAAGAAATCTGCAAAACTCTACTCTCTATGAAACGAAAACAAAACCGCGCGAAATGAATTTGGAATTGGCGCGATTAGAACACTGTCAAAAATCATATGTTTTACCGAGACGCGTTCCGAAACATCAACACATCAAAAGATTATGACCACTTATGTTAATATATTTTATTCAAAATAATGATAACTTTAATGTAAAGCGAAGGTACATCTAACGCTGTGACACTATTTGAACAAGACACGATAATGACGTGGTTTCATATCGTGTGGAATCTATGTTTCCATAGAGAATAACCGCCCTGATAGTTGGATAAAAGTAGTTCGAAAAAGTCGAAATGAAGATTGGTGGAAACCTAATTAATACTCGCTCAATAATATGTTTAGCGCATTTCTATAGTAAAGAACACACAGAACACAGAAGTGCAATTACTGATAATAGTTTTATTTTCAACTATAGGCGTTCCACGAGCCCACTGTTTTCCCATTTTTAAGGTTATTTTTTTTATCCTAAAATATGAAACATTATTTTGGTTGAGGCCCAGGGGGTCTAGCAAAGATCACAATCGCTAACGCTAACGCCACACGCTAACTCCAAAAATGTATCGAAATGACATTCGCTACGGAAAAGCTAGCGATTTCCGAAATGTCATTTCAGTACATTTTGGAGTTAGCGTTAGTGGTTGGTATCTTTGCTAGACTCCCTGTACCTACATAACTGTGGTTCTTTTATCCCTTTAACTTGGTAATATTGAAAAACTCGTGAGTTATTAAAAGAAATGTTGAATAAACTGCTGGTTATACTTAATTTGAATCCATTTTATTAAAAGATTGCATGAGCAATCTATAGACCTTTTTCTTGTCTATAGATAGTAGTATGATGGTAATTAATTTTATTTTATTATTTATTATTATTTTTATTATTTACATTTTACATCTAGCTAGATTTGTATTTAGGTACCCGACTAAATCGGGTAATACTATTTATATGGTATGTTGAAAGAGGAACTGACATTAGAAGAAAAAAAAATGTGCTCTATGGTTTGATTCATGTTCAAACAAGGTTAAGTATGGAGACTTCGATTCTGGACCTATGTAATAGGGGGAATTCTGTGCCGCCATTGTCGAATTTTCTTCAAAGACCAATCAAATCCAAAGATCAGTCAAAATATCAATCTTGCGATATAAGGCTGTCACTGTCACAATCAACGTTTTGTGTTTTAAAACAAGTCATTGTCATGGGTCTTCCTCTACTGTCAGTGTCACTTTAACTTTCATCACTTGCATGATGTTTGTAGCCTTTGTAGGTTAAGTTTTCATTTTTCATTTCATTCAGTTTTCAAAATCAAATTAAAGAAAATTAGAATTTGGAAGAGTTGGAAAATCCTTTAATAAATCTGTGTTGAGCTTTATGTTCCTATAGTAAAAAAAAACTAAGTATGGCTGCGGCATATGGTATACATTTAGGCAACAGCTCCGCTTGCCTGGCTGCATTCAGCAGTGGTGCTCCAGAAGTAATAGCCAATGATGCAGGAGACCGCGTGACGCCAGCTATTATAGCCCTTAACGGTAACGAGTGGGAAATCGGCCTTCCGGCCAAATCCGGACAACCCTCATCAAAAGCCATAATTAAGAACAACAAACGACTCATGAACTGTTCTTTCAACGAAGAAGACTTATCTTTCGTCGAAGCATCGTCATCGTGTCGCATTCAAAATGACGAGAAACTAGAGTATGTATTTGAAACAAGTGAAACTACTATTTATTCTAACCCAGACAACATTGCTACAAAGTTATTTGACAAGCTCTTTACAATTGCCAGTCATTCTATGCGTTCCGACGGTGATCTAAAACTGGTGCTAGCTGCGCCTTTACACTGGTCCAATGATAGCAGAGATCGCCTGGTGAAGTGTGCTGAGTTAGCTGGATTTGATGTTCTTCAAGTTATAAGTGAACCTGCAGCTGCTTTGCTTGCATACAACATTGAGGAATCAACAGAAGATACAAATGTTCTTGTTTATCGACTTGGTGGCTCTAGTTGTGATGTCACCATTGCAAAAGTGTCAGGAGGATTCATTTCAATTGAAAAAAATGTTTCCCGTACAGACTTAGGGGGGCAATGTCTGACAAGAGATTTAGCAGATTATATTGCACAGGAGTTCAAACAGAAATGGAAACTGGATCCCCATGAGAGCAAAAGAGCAATGGCAAAACTACTCAACCATGCTGATAACTGCAAACATATCCTATCAACGTTAAACTCTGCTCATGTCTTCATTGAATCCTTGCTGGATGGAGTTGATTGGAGTCAGAATGTGTCTAGAGCCAGATTTGAAAACATTATCTCTTCTAAAATATCAGCATATATTGAGCCTGCTCAGAAGTTAATTGAAAGTTTTGATGGTAAAATCAGTAAAATTGTTTTATGTGGAGGTAGTTTGAAAATTCCTAAACTACAGTCTGCAATAGCTAGCTTGATTCCTGAAGCGGAGGTACTATCTGGTATAAACCCTGATGAAGTCATAGCTGTAGGATGTACAAAGGAAGCTGGATTGCTTTTGGACATGCCCGAGTTAGCATTGAAAGATATGAACGCAGAAGTAGACTTCTTAGCAAAAGATGTATACATGAAGTATTTAGACCAAACCATACAGATTTTCAAAGAAGGATCTCCACCATACTCTCATAATATACAGTCTATTGATGCAGGAGATGTAAAAGACATAAGTTTTACATTACATGACATGCCAGAAGGTGAAGAATTTGCGAAAGAAACTTTTAATATTGAAAGCTTAAACAAGCCGTTTATATTGAAGGCTACTCTTCAGCAGTCCAATATATTGTTACAAGTAGAATAGAAATACCTAATGTAGTTTTGTTCTGATCATCTTTTAAAAATATATTGAGTATAAAGAAATTAGTTTTTGTAATTGTTTCTTTGAACATTTAGCACTCATTGTTTGATCTAATGTGGCCGCATGTACATCGTCGCAAGACGTCGGCTATAGCTGACGACCAGCTGCCGACGACGATGTTTTTTCGTGCTAACGCATAACGCTGTGACCTAGATAATGTACCTACCTACCTACCTAGCTAGACCATAAGTTGTTTATAGGCGCAGTGCAGATTAACTAAGATCATCGTCAGAGGTTTAAGTGTCAGTATGATGATTTACTGACACTAATCTCTTATCTTAAAAATTTACTATCTTTAAAAGAATATTGATTGAAGTGAGTGTGGCTCAGTGGTAGACCAAACGACTTTCAATCCAACACACACTCATTAAATCCCGCTTGGTCCTGTACGTACCAACTACTTTTGAAGTTATGTGCGGAATTTGCAGGTAGCAATGATATTTAGGGAAAGGAAACCAGCATGAACAAGAATAATAGTTATTACAACATTCGCCTTAGAGCATTTAGTTAATAATTGCTTTAAGATAGATAAATAAAATTCTAGCGAGTTGTAGAGTAGATGCATAGAGAAAAATAATGTATGATTGTGAGTGTGATGTGATCCAAGGGCAAGGAAGTTCCATATTAACTTCCATATAATAAAAGGGTTATTATAAAGTAGGAAGGCAGTGTTGCCACCTGCTAATCGTAAAAATCTGGATTGAAATGACTGAAATCTGTATGAAATCTGTATGCTATAAATAGGCCAAAATCTGTATGAAATCTGTATATTAAAAATTTTAATCCCTTAAATTCCTATAGTTTATTGAAAAAAACCGTGGAAAAAAATAGCAGCTTGAATTAAAGTTATATTTATTTATTTTTATACATGTTTTTGTTTATTTTACAAATTAATGTTGGTTCTACATTTTTTACAACACTGATTAAAACTGCGTGATCCGCGACTTCTTAGCTAACATGATAGAAAAAAATCCCTCAATTATTCCCAACTGAATCACAGAAAAAGAATTATATCAGTCTTTCACTGGCAAACTAACAATACCTAGCACAAACTAGCCGGCCACTTAAGTAGTTCTAGTGTAACCCGACTGAGCAAAGTAGATGAACAGAATTTACAGCTCTCTTGCGCTCCACCCATCCTCATAACTTGCTCGGGTAGTATTATACCGCAAACGGACTTATCTCAGAAAATCCCCGCTGGTTACGCTGCATAGTATTGCCATGACAAGAAAATCTAAAGTACCCAGCACAATATAGTAAAAAATTCACTACATAATACTTACTTACAAATTTTTTTACTAGATGTGAATCATGTCTGAATAAGTATATGTCTAAAATAATATTGTGTATTTAAATATTGTGTGCTTTTTTATTAGATACTATGTACAATTCAAAAAATCTGTATAAAAGTAGAGGCAAATCTGTCATCTGTATCGGTGGCCCAAAATCTGTATACATACAGATAAATCTGTATATATGGCAACGCTGTAGGAAGGTATTGTTATCCACATCATTTTTTTTTGTGTGATTAACACCTAGATGCAGAAACTATCATTAATCTTAATGGTGGCATCGGCATTAAAGATAGAAAGGTACTGCCCCCCTATTACGAACCAAAACGAAGTGATTATATCCTCTTTGTTACGAACGAGCTAGCAGCGCTGCTGACGCGCGTCTGCCGCTCAACTGCTGTCACTTTTCATATAATTTTGACAGCAGTTGAGCGGCAGACGCGCGTCAGCATTGTCGCTAGCCTAGCTCCTTCGTAATAGGGGGGCTGTAGGGAGGACCAAGGGAGGACAACAGTTTAATAAATGGAAGATTAAGATTAAAAGGTAATGATCGTTTAGATGAATTCTTTTTCTCTAATCTGTGGAAGGAATATATTTTTTCTTAATCTGTGGATTAAAAGAAAGAACAAAAAAAGTGAGAGTCAATTTAACTGTCAATGTCAAAAGTAAAACATGGGCCATGGGCCCTATTCCGATTTACGCTAAAATCGATAATATCAATATTATCGCGCTAAACACGCGTACCGAATTGCCGTGATCGCGACAACGAAATCTCTTGTAAACGTCATGACCGACGCCATCTTGCGATATCGCCGTCCGTGATTGGTTGTCCCGAGTCATTGACAGCGTGTAATGCTACATGTATGTATATATCATAATATATTACCTGGTTTCTATTATTCATTCACAACTTTCACATCACAGCACTTGACAGTCCTTTTCACAGTAATTTAAGCACAAAAAAACTTGATTTTCTCAAAATTTTACATCACTTTATCGATTTTGCGCGCGGGTCACGGGCCCGATTTCTAGACACGACTGCTCGGATGGCAGTTGTTTTGAAACTGTTTTTTTTTTGTTTCGAATTTAGTTTCTCTTCAAATTCATATTTTTCTTTTTCTACTGTCAATTTCAGTGAGGTATTTTATAGTTTGGCCATGATTGTATGTATTTTGACTCTAGATTTATTTTTTTACTATTCTGTATTCAAAATTTTGAAAACTGCAAAAATCTAGAACCTTGGAATGCTAGCGAGGTTTCTTTAGAAAAGCTGTCGCTATGGAATGGCAGTCTCAATTTACTCCTCGAACGAGGAACACTAAATTGATATAAGGCCATTCCCGGGCCAGGCAAGGCCCGGGAACTCAAGAACGCCTTCAAAAAACCATCTTTGGCTATCCAACACCAAAATTGTGAAGTGAATCTCCATCTACGTCAATCGCTGCGCCACGACATATCCATTGTCAAATCGCCGATCGCCGAGCTACATCCGCTACAGCCAGTCGCGAAACTACGACGAATCTATCGCCGAGAGCGGATCGCCGAAACTACATCTGTTGTCACCGTCGGCCGCCGTATCTACCACGACGAATCTATCGCCGAGCGTCAACCAGTGAGACGACCGGCTTGCCTTTTTCAAACATTGAGTGGCAATATAACTTCATCACCATGTTCCGGCCCGTCGTCCGTCAAAGCTTTGACGACTAATACCTGCGTGTCTCCTGTTCCTGCATCTTGAATCTGAGCTGCGTAATAATACTTCATCGACGGTGGAAGGACGAGAATCTTCTTCTGGATCCAGAAGCTAATAACTGAATGAGCTAGCCGCTGAACTCTGGAAGTCGGACAAACTAAAGGCAACGAATTCCTCAGTCTCTATAACGACAGTGGGCCTTGTTTGAATAAAGACCCGGAAGTGGGCCTTGTTTGTTTGAAGACCCGGAAGTGGGCCTCGTTAAAGACCGGAAGCGGGCTTTGTTTATCTGAAGACCCGGAAGTGGGCCTTGTTTGGATCCAATAACATTCTAAGTCTACCGTGATAACTTGTAGGCCGTAAACAACTTAAATTTCGCGTTCTTCCGCATCATCTAGAGACTCTTTTTTTTTGCTTTCTACAAAGCTTGTAAAATTTACGAATATAAATATCTGTTACCAATTCCTTTTTTTCTCTTCAGCTCTTAGGATCCTGTCAACCTAGGCACTGTTTAGGTAGGGGAGGAGCTGCTCATTAACTTGTAGCGTTCCATTCTACCTTTTACACGAAAGGAACGGATGTAACGTGACAGTTTGGCGCCCAACTAAAATGAACCCTCTAAAACATTCTTCTAAATTCTAAAATAATACTTACTCAAGTAGGCTAAAATTTGATATTGACTTTTGGCTCTAACGTAATATCTTAGATACTTGCTTAATTTATTTTTATACAGGCAAGACACGCGGAACATCACACTTACATTCTACAACACTCGCATAGTACTTAATACTTAAACGAACTTAAACTTGACTTGATTTTATCCTTGACTATTGACTTCAACTTGTGACTATGGCGAGACCAATTAAATACTCGTTTCTAAACAAACTTGAACTGGAATATGAAGTGACTATCAGAGGTGAAAAACCAGCTGACACTTTGACAACTCTTAAGGAGCAGCTGGCAAAATTGAGTCACATTCAACCTGAGGACATAAAATCTTCTCCAATACCTCTCAAACATGACCTCTCCCAAGCAGAGATCACGTTTAATTACGTCGAGGGTAAAATCTCGCACCTCGAAGCCACGGATGATAAAAGTAACCTGAGGAAAGTTGAATCTTTCGTAAATCATCTTCATTATCGCCTCGAACGCTTTAACGCCGTTCCACCATTTGTTGAGTCATGCTCAAACATACGATCTCGCTTCTTCACGCTCCAAAAACGGTTTGAAGTCTTAACTTCAGATTATTCAGGATCTTCTGAAGAAGTGTTAGTTGACATTCACAATCCTTGTCCTCAGACTCAGCCTAGCCCTCCCTCGATTTATCAATTACTACCTATGACTGGAACCAATCAAACTTTGGAAGTACTGAGTACTCCTCAACCCACTTTACCTTCAAGCATTCTGACTAGTATACCACTGGCTTCCGAGTCTGTACAAAACTATCACACTTCGGATAATTTTGTGAAGGAGCTCAAAACGTTTTCTTTCAATGGAAAATCGTGCCCTAGATCATTTCTTCAAAGATTGGACGAGTTTAGGATTTCTCGAAACATTCCGGAAGGTATGCTTTGCAAGCACGCCTTTGAGATTTTCACAGGTGATGCCCTTCATTGGTTTCGTTTTCAGTATAATCGAAATCCTACCTTATCGTGGAAAGATATTTGCACATTGCTGATTCGAGATTTCGGTATACATGATTACGACTATAAGCTGTTGGAAGCTATAAGGAATAGAACGCAAGGAGCAACTGAGACCATTATCGTTTACGTCTCAATTATGTTCGGTATGTTTGCTCGTCTTTCAAAGAAACTTAGCGAGAGCGAACAATTAGAGATTTTACTCCATAATATAAGACCGTGCTATTCAGTTTTTGTTGCACTTAAAGATATTAAAACGATAGATTCTTTAATTTCTACTTGTCAAAGTTACGAACGCATTTCTGAACGAGACAAAAATTTTCATGAGCCTAGATCTGAAGACACTTCTTGTGCTGCTGAATTTGCCTATCTTCCTTCATTTTCTAAAGCTTTATTTCCTAAAGCGTCTCCAAACGTAAGGTACACTAATGCAGTGCAGGAAGATAAACATCCACGCTCGTCATCTCAAACTAATGACATTTCTAAAGAAGAATTCTGTTATCGCTGTCGTATCACAGGCCATTCTTTACAAACTTGTACTAAGCCTAGATACCTCATTTGTTTTAAATGTGGTCGTAAAGGCGTGAGAATCAGCGAATGTCCAAAATGTGCTCCAACAAATCAACAAAAAAACTAGCTGACGACTTGAATGGTTTCACTAAATCACATAACAATAATTTTGATCTTAACGACTGGAATCAATGGTTAAATACTATTCGAAATTTTATGTTTTGCTACAAAACAACTTCTGTTTTCTACGACAAAGAAAAAGACTTTAACAGACCTTTTATTAACGTGTCTATAAACAATATACCTTTTTCCGGTCTTTTAGATAGTGGAAGTTGTATAACTATTTTAGGTAATAACTCTCATAAAGATATCCAAAAGTTAGGCTTTAAACTATTCAAGTCTCCAACTCAAGTTATGGTTGCTAATAAACAAAAAGCAATGTCTTCTGGTTATTTTCATTTGCCATTGAGATTTCATAATCAGACACATGTTATCAAAGCTTATGTTTTCCCTGATATTTATCCTTCTTTGATACTTGGGTGGGATTTCTGGAAAGAATTCGAACTCTCCCCAAAGATACTTTCTCTTGAACTCAATCTCGAATCTAAAGATCATACAACTTGTGCTGTTGAAAATCAAATATCAACATTTGATCATCTGTCTGGGAATCAAGTAGAAATTGCTAATGACATAATCAAGCGTTTCAAAAGTATTTCTTTTGAACAACGAGGTAAATTAGGCCGTACTAGTTTAGTTAGTCATCGGATCAATACTGGTGATGCTTTACCTATAAAACAACGTTGTTATCGTCTCTCTCCAGAAAAGCAAAAAGCACTCATCAATGAGGTCGATAAAATGCTAGAATTAAAAGTTATAGAAAAATGTGAGAGTCCTTGGTTATCTCCAGTACTTATCACTCCAAAAAAGAACGGAGAATGGCGTTTCTGCGTCGACAGCAGAAAGCTGAATGCAATTACTCGTAAAGATGCCTACAGCCTCCCTTTTGTTTCTGAGATACTAGATAACCTCAAAAATGCTAAATATTTGTCTAGTATCGATATAGCAAAGGCTTTTTGGGAAATTCCATTACATCGCAAAGACAGAGATAAAACTGGTTTTTACGTACCTGGTAGAGGAATGTATAGATTCACTGTTATGCCCTTCGGATTGACAAACGCTCCAGCAACTCAACAAAGACTCATGGACAGTTTATTCACTCCAGAGTTTGAGAATAAAGTGTTCTGTTACTTAGATGACATAATAATCATAGGTGCGACATTTGAGGAACATATTTCACTCCTACTTAAAGTTCATCAGAAACTTTCTTATGCTGGTCTAACCATTAACTTTGAAAAGAGTCAATTCTTTCGCAAAGAACTGAAATATCTTGGCTACATAGTAGATGAGCAAGGATTGCGGGCTGATCCCAGTAAAATTGAAGCGATTCTAGCTTACGCTGCTCCTACCTCTAAAAAAGAAGTAAGAAAATTTTTAGGTACATGCAGTTGGTTTCGCCGATTCATACCTAATTTCAGTACTATTGCTTCACCACTCTGTAAATTAACGTCATCTGGAAAAAAATCTCCAAAAAAATTTGTCTGGAATGCTGAGGCTGACTCTGCTTTTGCTAAATTAAAAGAATGCTTGACTACAACACCAATACTATCTTGCCCTGACTTTGACTATCCATTTTCCGTTCACTGCGACGCTTCTAACTTTGGGATAGGTGCTATGCTGACTCAGGAAAAGACAATAAAGAAGTTGTTATTGCATATATGAGTAGATCTCTAAACAAGCATGAGCAGAATTATTCAACTACAGAACGTGAGACTTTAGCTGTCATTACTGCACTTGAGCATTGGCGTTGTTATCTTGATAACGGTAAACGATTTACAGTATACACTGACCATGCAGCATTAAAGTGGTTCCAAAATTTGTCTAATCCTTCTGGCAGATTGGCACGATGGAGTCTTCGTCTGTCTTGTTTTAACTTCGACCTAAAACATAAAAAAGGAAAAGAAAATGTTGTCCCAGACCTTCTGTCGCGTCATAAAATACCCGATACTGCTATTATTGGTGGTGTTGAACCCATATCTAGAGACAATGCATCACAATTGGAACTATATAATAGACTTTTTACTAACTGTCGAGATAATCCTGATGCTTATCCAAATTACAAAATTCTCAACAATAATTTATACCGTTATAATAACTCACCTGATTATCTAAATGAAGATTTTGCTTGGAAAGAAGTTCCACTTCCCTCTGAGAGAATGAATCTCATCAAAACTTGCCATGGTGACTCAGAAAGTAATCCCCATACTGGCATTTTCAAAACATACAAGAAGCTTTCTTTAAGATACTATTGGTCTGGTATGTTTAAAGATGTGGCTAAAATGTGTTCTTCTTGTGAAACATGCCTCTCTTATAAGCATTCGAATCATTCTCCATATGGTCCTATGGGTAAACCAAAAATTTGTTCAAGACCTTTTCAAAGCCTCT
The DNA here is from genome assembly GCA_963580505.1 of Ennomos erosarius. Taxonomy (NCBI): domain Eukaryota; kingdom Metazoa; phylum Arthropoda; class Insecta; order Lepidoptera; family Geometridae; genus Ennomos; species Ennomos erosarius. The sequence continues at coordinate 5,417,667 of OY756981.1, read as the reverse complement.
CATTAGATCTAATGGGCCCTTTTCCACTCACAAGACAACGTAATCAATTCATACTAGTGGTTACATGTTCTTTTTCAAAGTATTGCCTTATTTTCCCTATCAAGCGCGCTACATCTTCCAATATCATCATGTATTTGGAAAATAATGTGTTTCTGGTACACGGTGTGCCACAAACCATCATCATGGACAATGGTTCACAATTTCAATCTAATGAGTTTCAAAGTTTTCTGAATAAGTATAAAATTCCTTTTATATTTTATTCACCTCGATACTGCCCTCAAGTAAACCCCACAGAACGGTATAATAGAACAATTATCACCGCACTTTCACAGTTGGTCGGAGATGATCACCGTTCATGGGACAAACATTTGCAGAAAATCCAATATGCACTCAACAGTTCTGTAAATTCTACAACTGGGTTTTCTCCATCCTTTCTGGTCTTTGGACGTGAAACCATACCATGTGGTTCACTATACACTAACTGCTCCAACCTTGATAATTTCATTTTTCTTCCTCGTGACATCTACGCCGCTAATTTAGGATTATTATCTAACATCTTCGATAAAGTACAGGTTGCATTACACACTGCACACACAAAAAATGCTGCTCATTACAACACGAGACACACCTTTAAAGAGTTCAACGTTGGCGACACAGTCTGGCGTAAAAATTACGTCCAGAGTAACGCTGGTGCATATTTCAGTTCAAAGTTGGCTCCCAAATATGTCAAATGCACAGTTGTTGAGAAGCTCTCACCTCTCGTCTTTATTTTAGAGGATCCTAACGGCTTAAGAGGAAAGTGGCATGTAAAAGATTTTAAAGTGTAAATAGTGTAGCGGTTGTATTCTGTTTTTTTCTCTAAATTGTATACTTATTCTGTAAATAGCTTTAGCGTATATTATTTTTGTATTGTACAAGGAAACTAGACCCTTTCGGCTTATTTTTTTTAAATCCATTTTACAAACGTTATTTTTTTTCACTCTTTTTGTTTTATCCTTTAACACGAATCGTGTGGGTAAGAAGCCATTGTGTTTACTCATTTTTTTTTATACTTTCTTAGTTGCACATGTTGTTACTCTAATCTTAATTTCCTTGCAATTTCTTAAATACAAGGTTCTTGAATATTAATTTCCTTGACGTCTTCAATACCCAAGGGTGTGTGTAATATTCTTAAAGAGCGGTACACAACTCGTTAAATAAGCCTTTGTGTTGTACATTTTCTTAATTGTAAATACTTATTATCTTTACTCGGGTTTTCAAAAAGGTGCGGATAACGACACCTAATTAAAAAAAATAAGCCTTCGTTATGTATAATGAATAGTTCCTTGTGGAGTATGCGTCATCAAATATGTGAACCATATCCCCTAAGTATGTTTGTGAGCGAGTAAAAGAAGAAGTGCAAGATTTAAGTATGAAAGAGCAAGGTTTTATTCCTAACCTTCAAAATTTTCAATGGAGTTGAAAATTTTCTGGGGTCGTGGGGGAAATATGTAATGCTACATGTATGTATATATCATAATATATTACCTGGTTTCTATTATTCATTCACAACTTTCACATCACAGCACTTGACAGTCCTTTTCACAGTAATTTAAGCACAAAAAAACTTGATTTTCTCAAAATTTTACATCACTTTATCGATTTTGCGCGCGGGTCACGGGCCCGATTTCTAGACACGACTGCTCGGATGGCAGTTGTTTTGAAACTGTTTTTTTTTTGTTTCGAATTTAGTTTCTCTTCAAATTCATATTTTTCTTTTTCTACTGTCAATTTCAGTGAGGTATTTTATAGTTTGGCCATGATTGTATGTATTTTGACTCTAGATTTATTTTTTTACTATTCTGTATTCAAAATTTTGAAAACTGCAAAAATCTAGAACCTTGGAATGCTAGCGAGGTTTCTTTAGAAAAGCTGTCGCTATGGAATGGCAGTCTCAATTTACTCCTCGAACGAGGAACACTAAATTGATATAAGGCCATTCCCGGGCCAGGCAAGGCCCGGGAACTCAAGAACGCCTTCAAAAAACCATCTTTGGCTATCCAACACCAAAATTGTGAAGTGAATCTCCATCTACGTCAATCGCTGCGCCACGACATATCCATTGTCAAATCGCCGATCGCCGAGCTACATCCGCTACAGCCAGTCGCGAAACTACGACGAATCTATCGCCGAGAGCGGATCGCCGAAACTACATCTGTTGTCACCGTCGGCCGCCGTATCTACCACGACGAATCTATCGCCGAGCGTCAACCAGTGAGACGACCGGCTTGCCTTTTTCAAACATTGAGTGGCAATATAACTTCATCACCATGTTCCGGCCCGTCGTCCGTCAAAGCTTTGACGACTAATACCTGCGTGTCTCCTGTTCCTGCATCTTGAATCTGAGCTGCGTAATAATACTTCATCGACGGTGGAAGGACGAGAATCTTCTTCTGGATCCAGAAGCTAATAACTGAATGAGCTAGCCGCTGAACTCTGGAAGTCGGACAAACTAAAGGCAACGAATTCCTCAGTCTCTATAACGACAGTGGGCCTTGTTTGAATAAAGACCCGGAAGTGGGCCTTGTTTGTTTGAAGACCCGGAAGTGGGCCTCGTTAAAGACCGGAAGCGGGCTTTGTTTATCTGAAGACCCGGAAGTGGGCCTTGTTTGGATCCAATAACATTCTAAGTCTACCGTGATAACTTGTAGGCCGTAAACAACTTAAATTTCGCGTTCTTCCGCATCATCTAGAGACTCTTTTTTTTTGCTTTCTACAAAGCTTGTAAAATTTACGAATATAAATATCTGTTACCAATTCCTTTTTTTCTCTTCAGCTCTTAGGATCCTGTCAACCTAGGCACTGTTTAGGTAGGGGAGGAGCTGCTCATTAACTTGTAGCGTTCCATTCTACCTTTTTCACGAAAGGAACGGATGTAACGTGACAAGCGTTCAAAGTCATTGAGCGCAATATCTGAATTGGAACGCTGAAAAATCAACGTTAGCGCTGGGAGCGCTATGAGCGATTATAGCGTGACTCGGAATACGAGGCATAAGTACTTTTGGTTGGTCTGTCTTTGACGAGGTATGTCTGTGTCAGTGTCCTAAAGTTTCATTAAATTTATCAAGGCCAATAATATTCGTCTGTAAGTAATTTAAAGTCTCCTTCATATATAAAATCAATACCTAATCCAATTTTTTATTTATTTAAATAAAGTTATTTTATACCGGTACAGTATAGTATATACCGTACACTGGCCTCACTCCGACACTGGCAGAAAAACGTCAAACAGCGTTTAAAAGCCACTAATTGAAGAAGAAGAAGATTATCAGTGTCACTGTCACCACCATACCAAATAATAGGGATGTAACCTAAAGGAAATATCGATTTGTAATAATCAATTAAATTTTTGGCAATAAAATCGATTATCCTTAAATCGTTTTTAGATAAAAATAATCGGTTTCTTAAAATAGTTTTTTTTTGTGTCATCATTATGATCATCGGCATTAGTCAATTATAGACTATTTAAGCAGTGTGTTGAAAGACACTTCTTTTGGTGGCTGTATAGTCCAATACGAGAGAGGCACATGCGTACCTTGCGCAGGCGTGTGTTACGCTTACGACAGATGGAGTAATGTCGCTGTCATGCTATTTGGTGTACAGTGTATTTTTCCCTACCTGTCCAAAAAGGTAAACAAATATGGTGGATGCATAGATCTATAATATCAGGATATGCCCGAAGGAACATTTTATTTACTCAAAATGGTGTGGGGAAAAGTCAGCGCCATCTCTTAGTTACTCAGGAACTACGATGAGAACGGCCCTATCGCTGCCACTATGTCCGTCAATGTTTGTTTACAATGATTATCCCAAATATAAATTCGATTATTTTCGTACAAAACGGAGTGTAATATTGAAAATATTGACTTACTTGTGGTAAGAAACCTTGTATTTCTTTTTATTGCACTTTAGAGTCTAGTTTGTGCAACCCTTCACAACACAGCTTGGCATATTTTCTTTGAGACACACGACCGATATCTTCTCACTTCCAACACAGACTGGGCGCTAGTGGAGGTCAATCTGTGAACTTGACTCCCTCTTTGAAGCGACGGTTTCATCTGTCATTAGGCCTGTTCATATATATATGTCTATGGCAAACCCAAAATTTTTTTGTACGTAATGGAATAATGACAAAAAATTAAATCAACCAAAGTTGATTTTTTTAATTTCTATCTTTCTTTGTCTGAACGGAACCTCCATTTCAGGAATTTGGTAGTGGTGTGGCTATTACTTTTAATACTGGTAGAAAAAAAGTCAAATACAAAATATATAAATCGATTGTCAAATAATCGGTTTTTTAACAAATAATTATTTTTTAACACCCCTACCAAATAACCTCAAAGAAAGTCTTCTTCAAAATTCAAAACAAAATAAAGAAAATAATTATAATTTATAAATTTAGGTTTACCTACAGAGCTAAAGTTCGTTACGGTTTATCATGCAAAGTCAAACGTAACAAATATCGATAAGAAGTAAAAATTGCCTGTGAATAATGAAACTCTACTGTCTTTGTATTCTGCTTATTTTTTACTACCAGCCCAGTGGAGTTCTGTTACATTCTTACGAAGCTTCCGATCACCTAGGAACACGGACACCATATAGATTCAAGTCGAATAAAGATGATACAATCATCAAATATCCCGGTAAGTAGCTGTATCAATTATAGTTTGTAGTTGAAGGACCTGACTAAGTACCTACCTATGATAATATCAGTGAATGTGGGTCATGTAACACTTGGAACTACCCAATAACTACAATATTATGATTTTAATAGTCCATGAATTTTAGAACTTCACTTCTTTCTTTCTATTAGTTTAGTTGAAGGTTAAAAATACAACACAAATACCTATCTATGCTTTTTAACGAAACTAGCTACCTAATATTGTAAAATTTATTTTTTGGTGGCTGTTGACTTTTAGTCAATTTGGACTTGTGACTACGTAGCAAATTATAATACTCATCGCTTGTGACTTTGACAAGTTATCTAAATACCCTTAATATTTAAAGATCTAACCTAAATTAAATAATTTTATTTGCACTCTAAGCAGGTTGTAAGCATATTGTAAGCTGTTTGTTTTAGTTCTCTAGCTGACTAGCTAAATGTCAATATTATGAGATTTTTTTTTTCAGGATGCCAACCTAAGAAGATTTGGATGATGATAAGACATGGGACAAGAAATCCAGGGCCAGAAGATATAAAAGGGATGAATACAACATTAAGTGAATTGAAATATAAAATTTTAATCCAGCATAAAAATGGAAAAGGTGCCTTTTTATATTCCATTGAAACCAAAAGGACTTTATTGATTGGAGTCACTTAATTAAACAGTAAATGACACTTATTTATTGATAAATTATAAGTATTGTATTTACGTACAAGTAATACAATACTAGGCTAGTACTTCTATAAAATAATAAATAACCCATAGGTACTTATTTATGTTTTTAGGAAATTTAACAAAAGATCAGATATCAAATTTTGAAGGCTGGTCAAACAGATTAGATCTTGGTAAAGACAAATTTTTAGTACTTGAGGGACAAGATGAAATGATATTACTTGCAGAGAGGACAAAACGAAGGTTCCCAAGCATTTTAAAGGACAAATACAATAATAAAACATTCTTGGTAAGAGCATATCAATGAATTAATTTATATACAACTGTATTATTACATAATATTAAATCAATCGATTTTTGATCTTTACAATTTTACAAACATTTTTATAAACCCATATAAAACCAAAGTAAGTTTGTCTTTGGTGTTTTTTTTTGGTTTGTATATGTCTATGTAGAAATATGTGAAAAATTACTTTAGTAGCTATTGTTTATTCTGTGATAGAATCAACAATCATTATTCATTGACCATGTATGTTTGTATTTATATTTAGGCATGAATAAGTTTTTTTTCTAGCTAATTCAAGTTTTGGAACAGAAATGAGTCACCTTATTTTTATTTATCATTAATTATAAAATATTATGTTTTTTGGTACTTTGACTGGTTTTACCTTATAGTGCCGTTAAACTGACATTATTTTAAATCAATGCTTGATATTAACGGTGGGTTGCACTAGCTTACTTTAGCAATAACAATCATGGGCATTTCAGTTAAAATACCGGTTAGGCAAAAAATTAGTTGCACCATCTGATAATTGTTAAATGACATACCTAAATTTAATAACTTTAACTGTAACCCACACTTCGCTGGTTAGTGTTATTGTTTATGTCAAATATCTGTCATATACACAAATTACAATTGCGGAATCAAGTATTCTGAAGACAAAACTCTGTCTGTCAATTATGGTGGTGCAACACATGCTAGCTTAACTCCATGGTAAAGGTCAAAGTTATGGTGAATTTAAACCGTAACAGTTACTTTAACTGTGATTATGTTATGGTGCAGCTCAGCCTTCATATTTAACAAGCAAATATGTTTGACAGTATAACCTCCTTACTAATCTTTAATAATACCCATTTTGTATCGGATAAATACCTATTATGTGCTTTTGGTGATTCTCTATTAAGTTAGAAATAGGAAAAGATGAAATAAAAAAAAAGTAATAATAGAAAAAGCTATTCCACTGTTATGCAGTTTATTAGTGAGGGGGTTAGTCACTGGTATCTAGTATTCTATACTAGCCAACTAATAAAACAGTTGTATTTTTCAGTTTCGGTACACTGCCACAGAGAGGACACAACAAAGTGCCAGGTACTTTGCCAATGGTTTGTTTACCCGCAGGGAGGCTAAAGATGTCATATTTGCACCAGCCACACAAGTTGATACAATTCTGAGAGTAACTATTATTTAATTTTGTTTATCTACCTGTCCTAGTCTTAATATTTTTATAATATGCTTGCATTATTACTATTTATACTGTATTATTAATGGCAAATTTTATTGGCATTAGGGATGAATGGTGTTCAAATCGCATATGTGATTAAAGTTTTTCCCTTACATTAAAAATTAATTACCTACAATAACATTGCCAAAGGCCAAAGGCTGTTATATACGTAAATTCTGATCACTTTTGTTAAGTAGATCATTCGGCGGTAGTATTTTCTCAGTAGCTGGGCTTTAAGACACAAACTTTCATATCACACTAATATTATAAACGTGAAAGGTTGTGTATGTTTTGCAATGGCTGGATGAATTTGAGTGGTAATAGCTTATAGTTTGATTAAAATATAGGATGCCTAATTACCTACTTTCTAAATACGGGTGAAACCACGGGGTGCAGCTTTAGTAAATTATACAGGATGTAATTCAATTCATTAGCATAAATTGAGCCCATGATACTAGATCATTTATAGATGATTATTAAAGAGTAAAAGTGTGTAAATGAAAATATTTTTATTGAAAATTATGATGATTGCCGCGGCGCCTAACGCAGTTGGCACGGATGATTTTGATACATTTAAACGTTTTTATACCTTGTATGTAAGTACTAATTAAAAACAGTACTACATTATTTTAATAAAATTTTGTATTGTAGCATTTGATTAAGTAAGTTATTCCATTTTTTGGAGTTATTATTATTACCAAACCAATGTGTTAGAATTCAAAAATTTTGGTCCACACGTAAGCGGTATCAGGAGTAGGTACATAGTTTCAAAGGATGCTAATGAATTCAATTACACCCAGTATATTAGTATTTAGTGTCATATAAAAAGTTATTTAATTTTTAATGCACTTTCTTGGCTTATTCTACACTGAGTTGCGATTTTTCCAGTTTTACAAACACTGTGACAAGTGGCAAAAGCAAGTTAAGAAAAACCCAGATACATATAAGGAGTGTAAAAGATTTGCAATAAGTGAACAAATGAATAAATCACTGGAGCGTGTGTCCAAAACACTTGGCTTCACTAATGTTCTCAGTTTGGGTTTGTAGTATAAAGTTATTTATACACAACTGCTCTTGCTGTAATAGCTTGCTTTGCTATTTGCTACAAACCATTCTAACTACTCATTATAAAATAGAGATAGAAATTAGTTTTTTTTTTATATGTGTGGACATTTTCACACAGCGCCATCTAGCCCCAAACTAAGCATAGCTTGTACTATGGGAACCAGATAACTGATACAATACTTATATACTTTTTTGTTTGTAAATACATACATAGAATACAATATAACACCCAGACGCAGAGCAAACATCTATGTTCATCACACAAATGTTTGTCCTGGGGAGGAATCGAACCCACAGCCCTCAGTTCAGAAGGCAGGGATACTACCACCTGAGCTATCGGGCCCGTCAATTGTTAGAATGGAAAGTCGGGTATTGTGCATATCTGGCCCATACAATAAAATGTATTTATTCTATGATCATTAATTATAGAATAGCTCAGCAAAATTGGTGATTTTCTGTAATCGATGATTATATTATTATAATGTATTACTTGATATAAATCGATCATTATACCCGCTCAAAGGTAGGTATATTAAGGTAGGTGGTTCATATTTGCCTTAGAATAAATCGACGAATATCATTTTTGTCAGTTACATAACTCAACCTATGCAAATATGCTAAGCATATTGGTGACAGCTTAAAAAGTACCCAAAACCCACAGCCACTTATACCATGGGGTCCCATCAGGTACAAACGAAAAATAGCCCGAACTTGATAAAAATGTACTAATCGTGTCTAGAGAGTTACTAGTTAGTGTCCAGTGTATTTATTTGGCCCAACACTTCGCCAACACTCAATAAATGTTGCTTGATAATCTTGCGTTGTGCAGAAATAAAATAATTCGTATAATAGCCCGCGTGTTTCCGTTGTATGGGCATCTGTACTACTATTACTATTGTAACAAATACTAATATTACTCATAATAAGCTAGTGCTACTAGAGCAGGTACTGGTAGTATTTGTTAGCTTAAAATATTGGTGTCAAAGTATGGCGGTACTCTTCTGATGTAAGGAAAATGAAAAAGACGCAAGGAAATTTATTTTCGTTCAGCATTACAGAATCGTAACAATGATTTGTGCTCACACCGAATATAAAGGGTAGCTCCCAAGAGATCCTACTAAAGTGATTCCATTTTTCGTAATATATTGCCCCACCATTTAATTAACACTTCCCCTGCTGGGTACCTATCAGGGGCCGTACTGTGAGCTCTTAGTGCGATACAAAGCTTGAAAAGCAAAGATATTTTTGATAGCTTGTCAAAATCTTCATACGAAAAAAACAAAGCGATGCAATATAGGGTCTGATTTGTATCGCGCTAAGAGCTCACAGTACGGCCCCAGATTCCCATCTGATCTTAAATCAAAATTTATTGGGAGTTGAGCCCTGGCTTACGTAGCAACATATTCAGTAATCTGTGCCCTGGTAATCAGTAATTAGCTTTGTACATACATGACTAGTTAATAGGTTTCTGCTACTTGCCCCTAACTGTAGCTTATCTTTGTAGATTTCATAAAGTCTAAAAGCACTCCTTCACGTTATTTACGCATTGCAAGTTCAAATTTAACTTCACATTTATGTGCTAGTCGCTTTCTTCATGATATTAATTTGATATACACTTTAAACTACTGTTAATATTTTGTCCTGGTTATTTTTCAGACCAAGTAAAACTCATGTTCAAGATCTGTGGATACGAAACAGCGTGGAATAAGTATTTTCCTTCTCCTTGGTGCGCTGCGTTTGATAAAGAAAGTGCAGAGGTAAGAAATAATTCAATATACTCGTCCATCTAATTCTAGAATAAAGTGTCAAATGGCATATCTATTAAAAGCGATGGTAAAACCATCCATGTTGTCTCCTTAAAAGTGCTTTTCTGGAAGAAAATCTGTCACTATCAAGTTAAATATCATCATCATAATGATCATCATCATCATCATCATCATCAACAGCCTGAAGTCGTCCACTGCTGAACATAGGCCACCCCCAGAGAGCGCCACTGAGCGGCAGTTCGCCTTTGCATCCGTCGACTCTTCGTGGTTTTACCAGATCGTCGTTCCACCTAGTGGGGGGTGGCCTCGCTGTGAAGTTAAATATAATGTACTTAGCTCATTTATCGATAAAACATTCTGTTAGAACTTAGCTTGCCTTAGCTTGTCATCAAGTATCATTACCACAAATTGCGCGACCCATTGTTCCATTAAGGCTAGGATGTCTAATTTAATTGAAATGATTTTGTTTTAATTTTGTATTATTTTGTATTGTGTCTTTGACTGTTTTTATTATGTATATTTTTTCAGGTAATGGAATATTTCTTCGACCTCAAGGATTACTGGGTGAATGGCTACGGGCTTGAGCTGACATATCGCCAAGCTTGCTTGTCCGTTAAAAATATGTTTGAAAACTTCAGGTAAGCTATTTTGGACTTCCAATATCTCGTATCTCATGCTGTCATATCCGTATAATAAGAGACAAAAAGTCCCCTTCGTTGTCGCCCGAAATACGTATTGAACAACCACAAACATAGTCCGAGTACTCGACATCTAGTAAAATATATGAAATCCAGCACAGCGTCCCAAGAAGTAACTATACGTAACCAAAGAATATTTAATAGTACAGACAAAAAACGAGTCACACCGCGAAGTCAAATAAATAGCGACTCTTGGTTCAATAGGGTGTACTCTTCCAGTGATCGCCGTAGTCTTCTCAATACTCTTACTCTTCCTCCCCCTTGATATAGAATAGGATAGAATAGAATCAATTTATTGTCAGAGGGATAGCCTCTCTGTACACATGATTAATATGCGGTTTTGCTACTGCGTACGTCACGTGGTCTGAAGATGGGGCGGCTATAGAAGGGAGGCAGATGAAGCCTGCCTTCCTTCGCCGGCCAAACCATTCATCCCTTTCCCCTATTTTTTCCTTTCGCTTCTCTCTTACCCATAAATAGGACGTAAAACTAATTACGCTTGTCTTCCTTGCAGCCACAAGAAAAAACCAAAAGCAATGTTCCTATTTGCCCATTCTGGAACAGTGTTGAAGATCATAAGCCACCTTGGGCTGTACAAACCGAAGTCGCATTTGACAGCTGATAACTTCGACAAGGGCAGGCCGTGGAAGACTTCCAACATCGACTGTTTCGCTGCCAACTTAGCTTTCGTTTTGTTTGAGTGAGTTTTATCTAATCATAGATAGGCTTTCATTTGATGGTAAGTGACGACGCGGTCGACGATGGAGCATGCTTGCCTAGGAGATACCGGTTCACTCTAGCCTTAAAAACTCCCAGATTATATTTGTCAGGAAACAAAGTAAGGTTTTCCATTCTTTTGCTGTCCAAATTATATACGAGGAATCAATTTCGGGGGGCGGTTTCTATTACGCTGGTTAAAGTTTTTTTTTCTTATATTTTGGCTCCACACATAGTGTATTTAGCCAGTGTCAAGTATTGTTATTTTTCATCGTTAAAGAATATATCACGTAAAGTCAAGTGTTAGTCATAGTCATAGTCCAGTCTAAGTCATGCTCCAGTAAAGTGGTGGCAACTTTACTAGAAGCTTCTATGGAATTTTGGAAGCAACACGAAAACTCACGTTTCACCACATTATATCACTTGCCCACACTCATGCTCGTAATTCAGCACTTAATGCGTAAAACGCCACCAATTTTAAACACTGGAAAAAGAACAAGTTTTGAGAAATAATACAATGCAACGACGTGAACATTTCCGCGTTCCCGCCAAAAACGTGGTTAAAGCTAAACTCAAATGTCAACTTAAAAATACTCAATGTAGGTAGTCATTGCGCTGTTTCTATCCAATGAAGGCATTCCCTGTATTATTATAAAAATCTGTAGACATGGGATACTGTAGGATTGGGAACAATATTTATTCATTCATACATGTAATAATGAACTGACAACCGATGGAGAAGAAAGGTTCTCGAGTGGCGACCACGAACTGGAAGACGCAGCGTAGGCCGGCCCCCCACTAGGTGGACCGACGACCTGGTGAAAGCCGCGGGGAGCCGATGGATGCAGGAGGCGAGCAGCCGCTCTAAGTGGCACTCTCTGGGGGAGGCCTATGTTCAGCAGTGGACGTCTTCAAGCTGTTAATGATGATGATGATGACATGTAATAATTGTTTTTTTTTTATTTCAGTTGCCAAGGCCGTGATCACGTGCTGACAATGCATCAAGAGCATATAATAAAGATGCCGGCATGCGCCTCGGAACTATGCCCGCTTGACCACCTGACGCAACACTATAAGCACTCTATACTAGACTGTGATTACAAAGATATGTGCAAGCTGCATCGAAAAGACGACCTGTAGTTAAAATTGTTAGAAATTATATTTTTGTGTACTCTGTATTATTTTTTATTGTTTAAACATTAGGTCGTATGCCGCGGGTTCGAGTTAACGTTCCATTTTAACTCTTTTTGGCAAAACAAAAACGAGAGAGATAATAAAATTTTAAGCTTGTTCACAATCTCTTTTCCAAGGGAGTTATTTGTTTTAACTTATAACCAAAATAACAACTAATTATAAACAAAGTGAACTAACTACATGTCAGTATTACATAGATGTTAATTGAGTGTAATTGAAAAATAATTTGTTGTATAATTAATATTATTTAATTTTAATTGTTTACGCAAGTACTTGTTGTGACTGTGGAATTCTGGTTTAGCCAGATTTTTTGTAAATTCATTGGTATTTCTAAAATATTGTAATGCGCGAGCGAAATAGAGGACCCAGATAGTAAAAATTATACTTAATAGCCATCGCGTTAAATTATGTATGTGCCTTTAAATAAAAGAGTTACGAGATATTAAATCGCCTTACAATGAATACAAAAATAAAAATAAAACTGTTCTGGTGTTTTCTTTTTTTAAGGTACCCAAAAGGTAAATCGGACCCTATTACTATATAAGTCATAAGGCTCTACTGTCCGTCTGTTACCAGGCTTTATCTCAAGAACCGTGATTGTTACATAGTTGAAATTTTCACAGATGATGTATTTCTGTTGCCGCTGTAACAACATTAAAAAAAATAAAAAAAATAGTTTTTATACATACTGGTACGGAACCCTTCGTGCGTGAGTCCGACTCGCAGTCTCGCACTTGGCCCGTTTGGTTTTACTTAGTGGTTTTTGCAATGGGTTTAACATGCGTAAATAAATAAATATCGGCCGAACATGATATTTTATTCATTACGGCTCTCGAGTCTTAACTTAAAAGTTTATAATCTCCCTGATACTTTGATACTTTTGCTCGCTTTTATTTCAACGAGAGTTCTTATCAACTCAACTCCCTAGATATTGCTCAGTATAAGCAGTAAGTATAAAAGGTCTACGCTCTTCGTGAACTATTACGAATGGAATTACTAGGATTTCATCCTCTCTGCGGTGTCTCACGTTGTTATGTCGCTACGCCGCGCCGCAAGGGTTGACTACAGCCACCACGCTTGCCAGGCGTTTTGGTGATTGCAGTAGTTTAATAAATACCAAGAAGAACCCTGCCCATTCCCCTATGGATATTCCATTATCTTACGGCAGCGGGTATAGATGGCGCTGTGTGAAATGTCCACACATATTTATTTATTATTATTTATAGATGGGTTGATGCTATTCTTGCGCTGTGACCCCACGGTGCAATGCGGTACGGTACGGCATTTTGAAATTTATCAGCATCATCATCATTAGCAGTCTGAAGACGTCCACTGCTGAACATAGGCCTCCCCCGGGAGCGCCACTCAGAGCGGCTGCTCGCCTCCTGCATCCATCGGCTCCCCGCGGCTTTCACCAGGTTGTCGGTATTAAAAATTAAAATGCGTTAAATCCCATACTGTTTAATCGGTCGGTAGCTCGATATAACTCAATATGGTACTCCAATCAAAACTTAAAGCGGTATAGTTGAAAGCTTTGATGGCGTATTCAACGGCTTATTACTTTGTTTAATCCAGCTGCTGCGATCAATTTCCATTAAGAATTGTGGAGTTTGGCGTTTTAATGTGATTTATATCGTAGACGCGATTGATGTTGAAGATATTGATCGTGGTAATAGGTTTGCTTATTAAAACAATGTCCAATGCAGAAATTGGTTTTTACCTGAAACTTCAATCGAGTTGCCGATACTCGGCAATATTGTATTCGACCTATTTCATCAACAATGCGAGTGTGTGTGAGAGAGGCAGCCATGATAATTACGGGGGAATATACATACTTTTCTTTAAAAAATTGTTTACGTAAATAGATCTGGTAAGTGGTACCTACCTACCTAGGTACTTGAGTATAATCGGCACTTGTTGTAGAAACTTTCCCGGATTCAATTCAATAACGCAGAAGGGTTATAGGGGGTATCCCATTTGCTACAGGCCTGGACGATCGCACCCCTATAAAGCAGGGGCAGCCGCAGAAAGCTACTTTGTATTCCCCACGCAAAAATATTTCTGTAAAAGGTCGTTCGGCTCGTAAATAAACGGTTAAAAACATAATTGTGCGCGTAAAAATACTGGAAACCCGGCCAAAAAGGCTTTGCGTAAAAGGCTTTAAAACTAAAGTCAAATTAGATGCTTTCCCGGTCCCGGTTGTAAGGGTGAATCAGAATAAGAATAGCAAGAAATAAGTTATAGAGATCTAAGAAAATACAGCCAAGGCAACGGCATCAAAAGCTCTGTCCAATGAGTAATAATTATAATGCCCGTCTGCGCTAAGGACGTAAGACTTAGGTAGGTAGATATAAGTAGCTAAATGCGTTGCAGTAGATATAATGTACACCTACGTCGTAGTGGGATAAGCGCAAACTTATCAGCTGCCATACATTAGTGCAGACGGGCGTGTTAGTGTACGTTGGTAAGAACAAAGTTTTGAAATCTGTGACAGTCATCAACAGTGTGTAAAAGTAGGTACATTTTTAGTACTTATTACGTTTAGGTATATCCAAACCGTACCTACGGCTTTTTATTCTAAGGTGTACCTAAATGCAAAGGCTCAAAGCCCCCGACTAAGGCCAAATGTACCTGTACCTCCCTAATAATATCTAGGTAAGTACCTATGTGTACTACTTATGTGATAAGTTGAGCACAGCACCACAGATTGCAAATTGCAGTGCAACATAAACATACACACAGTAACATTCAGGTCAGTAATGTATTAAAATCTTTCCGTGAATTCGTCGCGCTCAGTATTATATTATTACACTGCTCGTTATTCCACGAGCCATTAAATTAACACACTGTACTAAATCGAGTTGTAACATTTAAATAATTTCAAAGGTTCTCCTTTATTTTTAGGAAAGTTTGACTCTGTTTGTTCTGGACTAAATGCGAGAATTACGGTTAATGATTTTGTTTGTTATCTCAACTGCGTATATGCCTACCTACCTAGACATATTCTTTTTAGTTTTATGCCTTCTACAAGATAAAACAGATATTTTAAAGAAAACAAGACAGTTAATAGGCAGTGTAAGGAATTAACAAAACGCAGAAATAACCAAGGCGTAGTTAAATAAATAAATATTTATGGACATTTCACACAGCGCCATTTAGGCCCAAACTAAGCATAGCTTGTACTATGGAACCAGTAGTGCAAGCACCGATCTACCGATCGATATATTTAACGAATTTTCATGTCAAATTTGACATAAATTATCGATAAAACGAAATCGGTAGCATGGAATGTATTTTTTCGACGACGATATAAATTCGATAAATCTTAACGAATATGTTCGTTCTATATCGATTAAACCGCGCATGGATCTAAATTTTGACATCTGTGATCGGTTTAATCTTGTCGATCTTATCGAATGTACCGAATATTTATCGGGTTCCTAAAGTTGCTCGATAATATTAACCAAACATTAGTAAAATGGATTTTGGCTATATTTTATTGTTGGAAGCCGAAAGAAGGACGCGGCGGGATGCCTTGAGGATCAACAGGCGGCGTTTAAGAGACGCCAATGATCCTCTCAACCTACCCAACGACCAGTTCGAGATTCTTTTTAGAATCAACAAAGAAATTGCACTCGCCCTAATTCAAGGTGTTGAGACTGATTTAAGGGAATCATAGAGAAAAGTAATCAACTCTTTGCCATGTATATTACTTTTCTCTATGCTCTTTGCTACCAACTATCAATATACCTTTTCAAAGAGTAATTTACTTCGTATAACCTTAAAAAATCCGACAAAAAGTATATAAAATCTACGTGAAACAAATAAAATCGGACAATGGCTATCTCCTTATCTGTGGAAATTTCCGAAATATCGTGCTACTCTGTGAGAGTTAAGAACGAATGATCGATACGCTGTCGACAAAATAAAGCCCTCGAAAGACATCGACAAAATTTAACGATGTTAGATCCATGCTACATGTTACCGATAAGAACGATAAACAAAATCTGTTTATCGACTCGATATATTTGTCGAACAGAAGATCCGTGCTTGCACTGCAGATACCTGATACAATACTTAAATACTTTTTTGTTTGTAAATACATACATAGAATACAATATAACACCCAGACGTAGATCAAACATCTATGTTTATCACACAAATATTTGTCCTGGGTAGGAATCGAAGCAACAGCCCTCAGTTCAGAAAGCAGGGATACTACCAACTGAGCTATCGGGCTCGGTCGGTTTTAATAGGCAAGTACATACCTAAGTATACAGGATGTAATTTAATTCATTAGCATAAATTGAGCCCATGATACTACATCATTTATTGATGATTATTAAAGAGTAAAAGTGTGTAAATGAAAATATTTTTATTGAAAATTATGAAGATTGCCGCGGCGTCTAACGCAGTTGGCACGGATGATTTTGATACATTTAAACGTTTTTATACCTTGTATATACTAATTAAAAACAGTACTACATTATTTTAATTAAATTTTGTATTGTAGCATTTGATTAAGCAAGTTATTCCATTTTTTGGAGTTATAATTATTACTAAACCAATGTGTTAGAATTCAAAAATTTTGGTCCAGACATAACCGGTATCAGGAGTAGGTACTTAGTTTCAAAGGATGCTAATGAATTCAATTACACCCAGTATATCCATTTGTTATTTAGGTAGGTACAGTTTATACGTAAATTGAAGCGATACATAAACAAGTAGGTAATAATCATCAGTTGTTCTTTCAGGGAAATAGGAGCTTCCCCTGCGCTGCATAGGACCTGCTATATCGACAAAGTAAATGGTTAGGCGTTTGCATGTGGGTAGAAGATGAGGATGTCTCCTCCATCATGATCCATGCAAAGTTAAATAATAATTATTGCATACCTATTCCAAGAGTGCTTCAATTTCCTGTTCGTAGATTAGTAGGTGCCTTGAAAAATGAGTGTTTCAAACATCTTACATCGCCTATTAGGTAATAGGTACCCTAACTCGCATAAAAATAGTTTATGTACGTAGATATAGTTATACGGTTATACATACACTACGTATAGGGCAACGTTCGACTGCAATGCAACTATGCAGTCGAAGGTGTAGCACATTTGCCTATGAGAAGCCCATTCACTGTAAGTTTTAAAGAGACCCAAATTCAATTTGTAAGGAAACAAGGTAGCCGGGAACGGGGAATCACAAACTTCGCTCAGTTAAACGTTCTCAGACTTCTAAGAAACTTCACGATCGCCATTCGCCTTGCAAGTGGTTTTGTTGCTTGGCACGTTCGGGGTGTTTGTTACCTATAGGTATCATTGGCAGGTCATAGCAGTTGTCAATTAAGCTGGTGGTGTCCCGACAATAGGATAGCGCAGTTTGGCAGCACGCACTTTCTGAGTTATTGTGTCACACAGTTGGCAGTGCGCGAGGTGTCCAGGGATGGATCGAACCCGGGAAGAGGTAAGTAGGTATTTTTGTTGTAATGTAATGCTCTGGTTATCTGTTAAACAAAAATTTCGCATAGCTGTACTAGATATATTACAGTAGGTAATAGTGTTTACTCTGTACCATCTCATTGGTTCGCTGAAAGCTGGGCTGGGGTAGGAATAAGTTTTATTGCGCGGTATCTTTCGTTAGTTTTGCGTGGTTACCTTTTCATAATTTAAAATTTTGTAATAAAGTAGGTATACCATATTAAGTCCTTATAGGAGAAATTCTCGGAATCATAACGTAATTCGTAGTTGAAAATGAAGCAAAATACTTAGCTGATTCAGCTTAGAGTGAGAATTGCTGAACACGTGTCGTTTTATTACTGTAAACAAAGTCGGAATGCAAGTTTTAGTTCAGCTGGTGGGAAGAATTTTATTGTAGGCTGAGCAGCTGAGAACTTCCGTAATAAGAACCGTGGAAAATAAAATTTCTCAGACGTAAGCGGTTTTTTTAAAACACTGGAATTCTTGACGCAATTTTGGCATATAAAAACTTTATAGTAAAGGACTCTGCGGTCGAATAACTCGAGGTATAGGCGATAAGTGTTGATTTCTATAGGTACTATTGTATACTTACTATTTGTTTTTATTCTTATTTCTGAACGGAACTAGCGGGAATGGTGTAAAAGTTGACGTATTAGATACCAACTACGGATAACACCTGCAGTACTATGCAGTTTACAATTCGCCTTCCTTTGTTTGAAGACGTTTAAAAATAATCTCTCATCTAGTCCGTCCCTGGTATATATCATAGCTAAAGTCTCGGCAGCATGCCACGATCCACTGCAGTTCAATGCAGTTCATCGGCATTCCTGGTCCACACAATTGTAATCTAATACTGAACAGATAGGCAATAAACCCGTAGGTAGCATCCGAAATGGAGAGATCCGCAGGAGAACTAAAGGTCAACTTGCTCATCCTATCGGTCACGATAGGATTAGCAAGTTGAAATGGTAATGGGCAGGCCACATCGCTCGTAGAACTGACAATCGATGGCGAAGAAAGGTTCTCGAGTGGCGACCACGAACCGGAACACGCAGCGTAGACCGCCCCCCACTAGGACCGGCGATCTGGTGAAAGCCGCGGGGAGCCGATGGATGTAGGTGCGAGCAGCGTGGCGCTTCCTGGGGCAGACCTATGTTCAGTGGACGCTTTAGGCTATTAATGATGAGGCTATAGGTATCTATATCTAATTCTTTTAGTCTGCATTCTGAAGTCTACTTAAAGCATTTTAAAAGTGGCTTTGCCATTATAAATGATGGGTAGGTTAAGGTACGCAGCCAAGAGGTGTATTATATGGTTAATTTAACGTAGATACGTAAGTTCTTGAGTGGAAACTAGTAGAAACCGTGTTTTGGCCAAACGTGACTGTATTGTAGGACGCCCTGCGGCCAGGTGGAGTGACGAGTTGCGGAAAATGGCTTGTAGTAGAAAAAGTAGAGATTGGATGCAGAAAACTAAAGACCAAAGAAAGACCGTGCTATTGAAGAGCCATACGTCCAACAGTGGGCAAGGATAGGCGGACATGTATGATGATGATATCTGATGTATGATAAAATATGGATCGAAACATATCTGGAGGCAGTGGATAAATATAATATATAATTTTTTTTTTTTTATTTATTTATTACAAAAACAATATACAAATTCTAATGTTGTACATACAATAAATGAAATACAATAAAGGTTTGCATAGTTTCACTGTTCAGCACAGTAGGATTCCCTGTGTTGTGCTGAACAGTACTCTTCCGATATAACTAATACTAAGATTACTAACAAAGGCTATACATATTTTCAACACTAAGTATTCTAAGTATACATATTCTTGCTACTAATAATAAAATAAAATAATAAGAAGAAACTACCGATACGTATATAAATAAATAAATAGGAATAATAATGACATTAAACTCAGTTTCTTTACATAAGTAGTATTATTACTAATCATAATTATGATTAATTCATTTGCATATTAGGTGCCGCCCACAGTCACAGATGGAAGAGCGTAAGAGAGTGCAAGTATCTAAAAGATGCTAAGATTTGATAATAATTACTACAGACCGTTATGTGATGTATGTGTAAGTCCTAACCGACCACAGAGGACTTAGCTACTATGTGATTGTTTACAAAATAACATTATTATTATTATTGCTGTATTTTCTTATGTTCTATATTAACTTCAAATTTATAGTTTAAACCCATTTAATTGATTATTTATGTTGTGCATAAAACTTATTCCACTGTTACATAGATACCTACACTTACTAACAAATAACACGTAATATATCTTCAGTGTCTTTGTAACTCAATCCAGACAGATAATTTATGAATAATATATGATAAAGGCTTCAGAAATCACCACCATTGCATATTAAGTAGGTCTGTTTTACGATTTTATAGGCATCCATACCCAAAGGGTACCCGTCTGTTACCAGGCTGTACCTATCTCATGAACAGTGATGTTAGTAGACAGTTGAAATTTTCACAGATGATGTAAGAATTTCTGTTGATGCTATAACAACATATACTAAAAAAACAGATTAAAATAAATATTTAAGGAAGTTTTCGGCTCCCATACAACAAACGTGATATTTTGCTCGTTTTTGTAAATTGGCACGGAACCCTTCGTGCGCTAGTCCAACTGGCACTTGGCCGGTTTTATTACTTTTGTGTTTATTTGTGTTTATTTGTACGTTGAGTAAAACAATTGTGTGGATTTCTAAGACTTCATCTAGGTAATAAAAGTGAGATCTCAAGGTCTCAATCAATTCAGTCCACAGTTTGATTTACGATACAGGTTCTTTGTTGTGAACGTCGCAAGTCTACGCTTTGTATTGTCTTTCTTTGATTAATCGGGCGAAGATATAGCGTTCAATTGGACAAAGCTGCAAAGGAACGCGGGAAATAAAATGCTAGATTTATTTATCCTGGCGTCTTTTTTGTACACAAACAAAGGATGAGCTAGATGAAGGTAACGGCTGTGTCTACATTAAGATTTAAGTCATCTATACTTACTATATACCCTATAGGTACATACACACACACACACACACACACATACCCCCGGACAGCCTCCGTGGTGTGGTGGTTGAGCAGGTCAGCTCATAACCCGGAGGCGGCGGGTTCGATTTCCGCGACAATGCAAGTATTTGTAGACAGGCAAAAAATGAAGCACAAATACTTGTTCTGTATCTGAGTATTGTGGGACCATGGTCCTCGTAGTTCCCTAGTCCCTAGATACAAGGGATCCTAGTTAGGATCCAGGATCTTGTATGTGATCGTTGGGCGTTATTTATTTATTTATATGAAGTAAAACACAAAGAACCTTTTCAATTCAATTCTTGTATATTCCTTCTTCTATAAATATTCAGTACAAGAACAGGAGCAATAAATAATACGTCTTGACGCTTCGGCTGCTTAACCAGAATTGACTGCCTTTTGGACCTTGTCGTCGCTCCAAAACTTCCCTCCTAAACCTCAATATTATTTTACCGGAACTACCAAGGCAGCCATCGTAATTGGCTGATGGTTCAGCGGACGCTCCTTCCGCCAGTGTGGCCAACCAAAATGGTATTTTTAAACAGTCTACCAACCTCTTAATATTAAAAAGTGAGAATAAATTATAAAATTCACGACATTTATAAGTATAAGTGCGAATTTAGGAGCTTTCCAACTTTGGGCAAAGGGGCATTAGATTATTGACTATACTTACTATGTAGTAGGAAGCAAGCAAGTAGGTATAGTTAAGTACTAGGTTAAATTTGCGTCTTTAGAGATGCAATTTTAAATTAACCACCTAACACTGTGGTTATGACAGGTCTTGCAACGAAGGTATAACTATGCCTTCAAGAAGCTTTAAAAAGTTTGCCCTTAGATTATAAAAATGAAAGCAGGCCACATTATTTCTGAACAAAATAATAAATAAATAAAATTAAATTTTCAATTTGTAAGTAGGATTAGGACCTACATTGAATTCAAAACAAAAAGACACAGTATAGTACTTTTCAGTGGTAAAAGACTGTCGTTTGATCTCTGAATTATAGAAACTGGAAAGTTTTCAAAGAGCATGCCTACAAAATGGTTTCAGTACGCCCCATTGAATTTAATGGCCTGGAATTTCATTAGAGCTTACGTAGGTAGGTACTTTTGTTTAGGGTATAAAATAAGTATATGTAACTAAATATACTTTACTACCTGCTTACCTAGGTACTACCCCAGATAATATAATACCTGGTACTACAATACTGTATATAAGTTCTATATATGTTATTAGTTCGTACTTAAAGTAAACAATGGTTAAAAATTGTAACAAATTATAGACCATTGGACACCTTGTAGCTATAAGTACTTACGGATCTACAAAATATTTGATCCTTCTCTTTTTTTTATAAAAACCTGGGGAAGTTTTGATGAAATTTTGTTAGATATTATAAGGACGTCGGAGGAAAGTTAATTTGTTTATCCAAAATACCTACTATGCTTTGCGTGTAAAGATATGCGAGAGTTATAGCATAGGTATCTAAACATGTGACGGAATATCGATATCTTATTTGTAACGTCCCTACATACCTAATAAATAAATAGGGGGTTGATGACAAATTCATGAAATAATCATATCATGAATATAGCTTAGGTATCTACACTGAAACTAATCCGTTTTGAAATACCTACCGCTTTTCAAGCGTAGGTGTAAATTAATGCGAAAATTCAGAGGAAATCACTTAGCTAATGGCGATCATAACGGCTGTGTACAATATTATACTGACGGCTGAGCTTTCACACCTGTATGCGAGATCAACACTTGCCTGAATCATTTTTATTGAAAGCATTAATGTGTGTAAGAAAACTAAATACTTAAATTAGGTAGCTGCAGTGTTCGGTTAACGGTAGATTCTGTTTAGGACATATTCCATGTGGATTCAATACTATAATTAAAGGTATTCTGTGGTATAGTCTATAATACAGAATACCTTTAATTAACCACGTCTATAGTGTGACTGCCTCCTTCCTTTTCTATTTTCAACCGTCTTCAAAAAAGGAGGTTCTCCATTAAGTTTTTTTTTTAAATGTTTTCTTACTCAGAACTCCCTGGATTTGGAGTTTTTTTTATTTGACTCCATTTAATATTTTCACATTGATTTCATAATAATTTCAGTCAAAAGGGTTCAATGGTTTAGTTTGTAAACCAAAATATCTTATTAAAAAAAAAAAAAAAAAAAAAACAATACTAGACTAACATTTACCCAATTAGGACCTTACGAAAGATATAGTATTCCTTGACTAAAACTAAATTAATCCAAACTAAAATAAACTACTTATCTAAATCTAAAGTAAAAAACTATATAAGAAGTAAACTTAATCTAAAAAGCCACTACCAGTGGGCAACGTACCCAAAATGCTGGCGGCATTGCATTTGCAAGTCGTACTTTTCAGTATACGGAGTTAAAGTCGGAACAGTGCCTTTTAACCTAGTAGGTATGGTAGGTACCTACGCGATTTCATGTCGAGAGCGTTACCACTAATGCGTAACGTAGCCTACCTACAACTTGCAAAGCAAAGCTTAGGCAGTCTCGAATTGCCTAAATAGGAATACTTGATACAAGTTATTAAGATTTATAACAGTAATACTTGTATTTAAAAAAATCCGTACCAAAGATGGTAGAGTCTGGTAGAGCGATTATAATAATGCACCACGTAAATAAGTAAATAAATACCTAAGTCTGTAGACCAGCGTGTATCTTACTGATCTGTACACTATGTATGGTAGGTAAGTTTTTGGGTGTAGGTAGGTACTAATTAAAATCTCTACTATACGTTTATTCATTTTTTGTGATATGTTTTTGGTTGAAAGTCTTTTATAAAATAAAACAACGGTAACTTATTTCATTATTTCAAAAAGTAATTTTAAGCAAACAAAGCGAGAAAGAAAAATTTCTGTGATCAATCTTGTCACCATTGTTACCTACAAGTTGAAAAGGATTATTCATAACTTTACAAATTTAAAATTTGACAAGGAGATTCATCGATCTCGCTCCTAAACTTAACGATTTAATAGCCACGCGGAAAACACTCAGCATACAATTTAATAATCGACGAAAATACATCGCAAATTCACGATTTTAGCGAATTTTTATCGTCTCGCGGTTAGCGAAGCCATAAAGATGGAGTCTGGAGAGTATCAGGAGATATTTACAACGGCACTGATTGATCGCATCATTGTTATCCAGGTATTTAGCAGTTGATAGACAGGTTATTACAGGGTAGGGGAGTTTTACGCTTTTTTAACTGGCGAGGGAAATTACGCGTGAACTCATTATACAGGGGATCTGGTGAGTCGAGCGCTCTCTGGCGAACAGTGTGATCGCGTTCTCTATAAAATTGCGCGCACACGCACGAGTGATTTTTAATCGTACTTTTTGCTGTGTTTATGAGTGAAAGGTGTGTATTTGTTTACCTTTAATTTATGAAAAATTCGCATTTGTATTGGAAAATATTGTACCGCTATTCAAAGAAAATTTTACTCAATTTGCCGTCGGGTTAGAATATAGTTCGCTTAAAATTTGTATTTGGTAAAATTTTATTTTTCATTTTTTAGCGTCAGTGCCACAATGAATCTGAAGTTAAATAACGACAGCAGTATCAAAAGCTCCACCAGCAATGTGAAGTCACGGGAATCCATTATTAAGGTGAGTTTTTGTATTTTTTAGTACTACATGAGTACTTACCTATTCATACTTTCCTATCCCTACTTAACATTATAAAAGTGAAATTTTGTTTGCTTGTGTGGCATACAGTACATGGCAATATTAATAACTGATTTTGATGAATTTCTGCATACAGATTATCTCTACCACCATCAATAAAAACTGATATTCTTTAACAGAAAGAAAAGGGTTGGCGAAGAATAATTGATAAATAGCAGGTTAACTCTTTAACTCCCATTGACCCGATATCGTACACATAGTCATATCAATGCTGGGATTCCAGAAGGCATGGGCTTACTTATACCTCTTATTATTTATGAAAGTTGAAGTGTAAATTAATGCATAGAATTTAATTTCCTTTGTTCTGTCGAGTTTTGAATATTTTCTCTGTAACGAACATAATTAGGACTAATTGGAAAGTACCTATTATTTTTTTGGTGTTCTAGTATCTTGGAACCCATCAGCTTAGGTTACTAACTGAAAATAACAATTAAATACCCATTTAGGACAATGTTTTTCTTTTAAACGTTTGGTCTAGACAGCTTAAGTAGACAGCGAACATTAAGGCATTAAATAAAAGCATTTTCACTAAACTCGTTTACACGTTAATAGATTTTCTTAGTTTTCGTTCTTACGAAATTTCCTATAAATTTCCTAATCTTCTTAGATTAGGAAATTTTAACAGCCTACGCTGAAATATTCAGGGACCGCTAAGTTATAAAAAAAAGTATAAGTAGCTTGTAATACTTACAATGAGAAGTAAAGATAATACTAAAGATTCAGGATAATTACAATAAACTGGGAATGTCTTTATTCACATTAACAATTGATACCATATGCTGTTTTGGTTTTAACGCTGCGCAATAGTTTTCAGAAAACGTGAGGTTTAATAAAAAACAACGAAACCTGAAATTAAAAATTTAGCGAGCCTCTGATGTATAAAATCTTCTTAGGTAAAAGAACACAATCGCTGAAGGTATAGCAAAGAAAAAACTAAGTCTGTTTCATAGACTGTCTGTTTATTCGTTTGGAATGGTTAAGAAGCTACTTAGACTATTGTAGCTTTAGCCAGTGTCAAGTATTATAATAGGCATGATGACTACTATTAAAAATGAATAAATGAATAAATATTACTTTCATAAAGAAGATTAAAAATGAATGCAGTAATTGAAAAAATAAGCAAAATCGCACATATTTATTTATTTATTATTATTGTATGAAAAGCTACCACAGCTTAGTAATTAGGTACTGTGAACGACCTTCCTCTGACGTCATTGGCCGTTTGAGCTATCTTTTTCTATTCCGGTTTTTAAAATGCTTGTAACAAGGTAATTTTTCGAGATATTTAACTTTTGTTTTCACAAATGTTTATCTTTTGAGGAATATTTTTAATTCATCCAAAAAAAAATTTTAGTCATGCCTATTCTCATCATGTTATAAAATATTTCGCGCAAAGTCATGTCCAAGTCATAGTCATAGTCCAGTCTAAGTCAGGTAGTCAGAGTCCAGTCTAAGTCATGCTCCAGCAAAGCGGTGACAATTTTACTAGAAGCTTCTATGGAGTTTTGGAAGCAACACGAAAAATCACGTTTCACCACATTATATCACTTGCCCTCACTCATGCTCGTAATTCTGCACTTAATGCGTAAAACACCACCAATTTTGAACATAAACACTGGAAAAAGCACAAGTTTTGAAAAATAATACAATGCAACGACGTGAACTACAGGCTAGGTACCTAAATATTTTTTTTAAAATTCAAAGTTTCATGATTTGTTTCCTGTTGCATGATCTTTCACAAAAACGGTCAAGTATAATAACAAAAGAGTTTCATTAACAATGTTTTGTTGTGAATGGAACCCTGACAACGGATTAATTAGCAGGAAAACGCTTTGGGGTACAAAACCAAACGGCGAAGACTTTAGGCACTTTTTCTTTGGCCTAATTGCTTTCCTAAATGAATTGGTTTTGTATTAACAATAAGAAATGTTATTGAGATGTAGCGGAACTCGATAGATTATTGTTAAGTATAGTGTCTGAGAGACTGTACTCTGTGGTGTGTTAGTTGAACAGGTTGGCTTATAACCCGGTAAAGGCAGGTTTGATTTCCTACCTATTTGTGCACAGTATAATAAAGCGCAAACACTTTTTCTTTGTCTGGGTGTTGTTGGACCATGGTCCTCAACTCCTCGTAGTTCCTGGGTCCCTAGATACAGGGCATCTTAGTTTAGGGTCCAGGATCTATTGTATGTGATCATTGGGTATTGTTTTTTTATTTTTAAGGCGTAGGTAGGTATATGGTACAACACAGATTAAGTTAATAATAGAAGTCTTATTATTGGTGGATACACAGAGCAAAAAAGGTTTTTTTTGTCTGTGGTGATATTTTAACCTGATTGGTATAGAGACACATCGCGATCATGTAACTTAAGTGCAACCTTTAGAAACACTAACTTGTATGGATGTGAAAGTTTCAATGCGTAGTTTATGTGCATTATTTATTCATTTTTCGTCGGCATTATACTTACATTATACTTACTTTGATCAAAATATGACCTATATTATACATATAGACCATATTTTGATCAAAGTTCACACACACTCGTATATGTCTAGATAGCTAAGTACCTATACCTAAGGGTTAGAACGCTGGTCTATTTTCATGTAAATAACGTTTCATGAAATATTAGGGTACTAAAAGGCCTCGCCCCTGAACCTACCAATTTCCGTTTCTATAATATTTTAATACGAACCTAACTTATGTCTTAACTGTGAGATCATAATTAAGCGGTTGAATATAATTAATCGTAGTTACATTGTGTACAGAACTATAACCGAAAATCTTTTTATACGTGGCAAAATATACCTAAATGTAAATGGCTTGGCGCCTGGGTTTGATGTTAGACAACGGCATTGGTTTCTGCGACTAAAGCTATGTTCAGCCACAGATAATATGATACCTACAGGTTCAGCAGTGTACGTCTGCAGGCTATACAGAACATCATCATCATCATCCACAGCCCGAAGACGTCCACTGTTGAATATAGGCCTCCCCCAGAAAACGCCACTTTGAGCGGCAGCTTGCCTTTGCATCCGTCGACTCTTCGTGGTTTTACCAGATCGTCGTTCCACCTAGTCTCGCTGTGAAGTTAAATATAATGTACTTAGCTCATTTATTAATAAAACATCAACGCGGTTTTCACCAAATCGTCGGAACACAACATACTCAGATGTAGAATCACCTATTCTTCTTCTTCTTATTTAAGAGGCTTGCTCTTGTCGGTGGAATAATCATGATCTTTCTCTATCTTCAGCCAATGCTGTGACCTCCCTGTAGGACATGACATTTATCTTTTCTTTTATTTGATTTGTGTATGCCCTTCTAGGTCTACCTCTTCCTACCTAAGTACTTATTACCCAATGTTAAATAGCAAACTGAAGCAGATAGTATTTTACTTTAATCCATTGTTCGTAATGTCAAGTAAATATACCGTAGAACTCATGGGAGTAGAACAGCTCTAGTATAAAATTCAGTGCAAAGATTCATGGTTTCGAGACTGTTTATATATTTGGAAGATAACTAAGTACTTATATTATAGCTTCTATTGAGCTCATTAATTAACATTCAGGAAATCAATAAAGTAAAAAACATATACCAACTTAGAAATAAGATAGTTCTATAAGTGATGTTACATTTTTTCAGTCGAAGCTTTTAAAGCTTTTTAAAAGTATACACACCAGAAACAAGCGTTAGTAAACAACTGCAGACTTCAAAAGAACCATTTAAACATTTCTAATAGAATTGGCAGAAGGAGAAAAATCTGAAACGTCTCTTCGTTTTGAAAAATACCTATAGGTATAGAGAACCTATGTTCCTATGTGTAAGATTATGTAGACTGACTGTTTAACGTAGGTAGATTGGTACACTTATTCAGATTGATGGAAACAGAAATACCAGCGCGTTAATGTATAATTACTTAGTATTCCGGGCTTCTTTTCCTGCATTTTATTGCTCCACGTTTTAGCGCATCTCCGCACTCTGCTAATATTATTTTCCAAGTTTAAACAGTTTTAAAGAACAGCTTTTATTCTTTGAAATTAGATCACCTCTATAATCTAACCAATCTGTCTCGTATCTCTAATAACACTTAGTAATAATTGTTTGCTTAGAGTCATTCAATCTCCAAAATCTCATCATCATCATCGTCAACAGCTCGATGACGTCCACTGGTGAACATAGGCCTCCCCCAAAGAGAGCCACCTTGAGCGGCCAAACGCCTCCGGCATCCATCGGCTCCTCGCGATCCAAAATCCACCAACATTAATACTTATATATTTGCGAAGTTTTGTAAATATATGCATTTAATGTTTATGCATAAGTAGTATTAGGTTAAGTTAAAAGTTATGCCAGTTGGATGATCAGTTTGTATTCAAAACTAGACACAAGTCAGCTCTGTAAGAAGAATAGGAATCAACTCCGTTAATAAGAGTTCAGTGACTCTAAGCTGACTTTCCACAAACGCCAATCCGATGTTTTCCTTCGGGATTTGTTGTGTCTACAATGGCAGCTTGTTATCCCGACGGCTAAATAAAACATGCATAAATCCATAATCCATCGTGTTTTAGAATTCAATTTAAACGGGATCAAATGCACTTAGGGATACTTTATACAAATGTGAAGTATTTCGCTGATTGAATGGAAAAATAAATAAATCATGAAGGCATAAAAATGATATTATTGTTTTTACATTATTGTATTTATAACGACCTTAGACTATACCTATGGACCGTCGTAATATTGCTGGAAAATCTAGATTGTGATCTCATCTTCGTTTTCAATATAATCATATTGGTATACCAATTTATCTATATGAAGCTCTCAAGTAAATTATATATATACATATAAATACAGTCGCTAGCTTCTCCTTCTAACTAATACCTACCTATTTTATTTTTTCTTTGTTGGAAATAGCGCAATCCTAGTAAAAAATCTTATAACGTCTTACTCTTTGTCCGATTTTTAGCTTGAGGATGGTTATAGCCCGATAAGCACTAGAATACGCTCTACCATCATCCTATGCTATCATTACGAATATTTTCTAAATATTTTTTATTTTAATAGCAGTAGGTACCTATCGTCTGCTTAGCGTAATGAATAGATTACCTCATTTTACATGATAAGAAAAATTTGAATAACTAGTGGGATGTGTCTCGTACAATGTTTTTTTTCACGTTATTCCAGGAAGAGCGGCGCCGCACTGGGCGGTACATCGCCATACTAGTCGGCATAATGTTGTTTTGCCTTGCGCTGTACCACGCGTGGGTGCGAAGGATCCCAGTGGTGGCCAGCCTCGTGGTGCCAGCCTTGATCATGTTCGTGTACGTCGCTTGGGTCCTCTACACTGCATCGAGGGATAAACTACGGGTAACTTAGAAATTCTAGAAATTACAATGCAAATTTTCGTACCTACTACCCACAGAGTTAGAATTCTTTTTCTATCTCTATGCTACTACTTATCTGGCTAGTCAAAATACTAGCCTACAAACAGTAGGCACCTACCTAGCCTACATAGCAAAATTAGTATCGTTTTGACGGCTTCTTTTTTGACTTCGGTCTCAAATAAGTAAGTATAAGCTATTTACTTCTGAATTCATCATTTATAACGTGTCCTGTAGCTAACTAAATAAATAATTACAGATAGTAAATAATGTTGAGTAGTTGAAGGATTAAAATGCAACATTTCAACAACGTATATTTTGGGCACCGTTAAATAGACCTGATGGTGAGCAACGGTGGATTCAAAGATGTTGCATGCTGTGCCTAAAGATGATCTTATCTATTGGTTTCAGCTAGGTACTGCATATTCATAATCTTCAACGGCCTGAAGACATTCACTGCTGAACATAGTGATAGTGGAGACAATGCAAACCAAGGAAGCAGCAAACTTTTCCATTTATTTACATAATTGTACAATTCTCTATTAATGATACGGCGAAACAATGTAGGATAGGTAGTTAAGATGTAATCTACGTAAGATGTGACGCAACTCTACCTATACCTAAGAAACGTTTATTTACAAGTTTTCGTGACATATTGAGAAAGTTTCATCTCTCTCAAGCTCAAGAGTTTCTACTCTCATAGAACTTATTCAGACTACGACACCCCTATTCCCAACCTATCAGAAACCTTTCGATTCGAAATCTACACTCTATCTTCTTCAACTACATTTAGAAAGAAAGAGACGGAAAGTGTAGATTTCGAATCGAAACGCTTCCGATAGGTTGGAATAGGGGTGCAGATGTGTTTTACGTCGTTTTTAATTTATATGAATAGATATGCCTACTTAATAGTTTTAGTCCCAATAACTTCTCAATTGTGTAGTGTTTTTTTGGCTAAAACTTTGATGATTGAAGTAAACCGGTATCTTTCTTTCACCGTAAATCTATGTGAACTATTAGCTTCACCTATCACGCAGAAATTCATGACGAAAGGATCACGCGCATATAATTACAGTTACGTCAATTAGGTGACGTCACAAACAATCAAGGAGTTAATATTCACCAAAACATCAAAGTTGTACTATAGGGCGGCGGAACTCGATAAACATTGTTGCCTGAATCATCCGCAGTCTGCAGCTTACATAAACATCTACGCTATTAAATCGATTGATGCTAGTGTTGTGGTGTGTTTACGAAACGCACACCAATGTGGCGTTAAATTAAAATGAGAAGATAAGCTCAAGGGCGCGGTCGTTAGCGTTTCCCATAGGTTGCGATCCTGTCTACTGATTGCGGGGTAGGAATGTGGCCCAGCTGATTAGAGACTTGCATTTAGGATTTTGGGGACGGTCTATGTATAGAAGAAAAAGAAGAGATGGGTTTTTATTGTGTAAGAGTCATACAAATAAACAACGATTGCCTTATATATTAGTTCTTACTAAAGATTCACACATTTTGTGTACTTAAACTCTAAAGCATAGTTATCTAGGTATAGCAATTTAAATTTAAATAAATAAATAACGCCTAACAATCAGCATAGGTATCATGTAAGGTTACTCCCGCAGGGCCACGATCCCCGAGGCCCACGTCTCGGAGAACCACGAATACGTTAAATTTGATTACATTTCTTTTGCTTCTTTTTTCTATGGTTTTTCAACTTGTACAGTGGACACAAAATGACAAAATGAATGTAAGTAGTGGTTTTTTTATTATTTAGTATTCAAATCACAAGAATCATTACAGGCCTGCCCAATTCAATAGTATACCTAAGTCAGCATAATTATTACATCAAAATACCTAAAGTTTTTATAAAATGGTATCAAAAGTATACTTACGATTGCGTATTACCACATGATTTGCTACTTCTCCGTAGAAGTACAACATAGAAGAGCTATAAATACATTATTTTTGAAAACCAGTTTTATAATGCCGTCTTTATGAGATTACCGCTAAACCTTATTCTTCTATGGCTAAACCAATGAGTAATAGGATGGTCCACCTATTTGCAAAGATGCTCTCTTTACTCTAAATATCTGTGCGGGCGGAAAATTCGACGGCCAATAAAACAATCATGGAAAAGAAATAACTCATTGATTCAATTGCTATTAAACTTGAAGCGTTTTATCGGATCAACAAAAACAAATAGTTTCAAATTTAAATTTTCCCTGACGTCATAATTTAAAGTATACTTCATGTTTAAACACGTATTTTTATATGAATCTATCAAAATAATATTTATCGTTTAATTTATTGGCTCTTAATCTCGCATCTTAGGAACGGTGCACTTGACTTTGTTATTACAACCTTGCCTTGGTTTGTGAATTAAGTATCATAAACATCACGTTGAGATAAACAAACTTCCCTGACTGTACCGAAGTGTGCAATAATAACAGTATGGGCTACATCTAGGTTCGGAATACACAAACAAAAATGACAAATCAGTTGTAGTTTTTATTTAAAATCTTACATTTATGATGGTGGATATATTCTTTGTCGCTTTTTTCTTAATTCAAATTTATTTTTTTGCTATAGTTAGCTTATAAGTTTTTTGTTTTACAATAGTTTTTTTTCGATTTTCACAATATAGAAAATGTAATGTAATGTTACGATACTTACTTTGACCGAAAAGGGTAATCGTAATTTTATATTATACTTAGTGATTTTATAATGCATGTTATGAAAACGCGTAGCGCATATTACAGAACAAAAGTAGTCCACCCCCCTTCCCCAGACACAGTATACGTACCTATCTCAAGTCCTTACTGTCCATAGCGTGTTTTACTTCCTGCGACGCCGAACTCATTAATAATACCTTTCAATAACAAAGTGTAAAACTTCGTATCGCCGTCAAACAGTAAACGCTTGCGGAAATTGAATTTTGTAAAACAAATTATCTTACAGATGTCACCTCAATCAATTTTCCAAAACATTGCGTTCCGCCAATACCTAGAAGTTTTTCCATCTGAAACACTTCATTTCAAAGCTAATTTTTAAATAAGAATATATATTAGAATTATGTCATCAACAATCTCTGAAAGAAGTCCACTGCTGAATATAGGCCACCCCATAGAGCATCACTTTGAGCGGAAGTATGAACGAACTATCTACTTGTATATACTAAATGCGAATAGACGGAAATGCTACTGATCAAATAGGTGTTCTATTATCATCATCGACGGCCTGAAGACGTCCACTGCTGAACATAGGCCTCCTCAGAGCACCACTTTTAGCGGCTGCTTGCCTCCTGCATCCATCGGCGCCCCGCGGCTTTCTCCAGATCGTCGGTCGACCTAGTGGGGGGTCGGCCTACGCTGCGACTTTCGGTTCGTGGTCGCCACTCGAGACGAGACGCTCTATAATTCGTACATGCTTACTTGCTTAGCTTCAGCTCCTAAATATTTATAAAAACCATTAGTACGGTCATACAATTTTATAGTGAAGTAGAACAGAGGTAGAACACTACCACAGATCAATTAAGCATCGTCACAGTGTGGCAGGAAAATAACAGTTTATAAATTATGCAGTGTTTGTTTTGATACCTTTGTCTGATATAAAATATATGCAAGATTGAGTAAAATATCGTTTCCTATTCTATTGAATCAATGCTTGAAGATAGCACTATAGTCTCATGAGGTGACAGACAGACTCAATGCGATACAAACAATTAATCGAAAAAGCCTATGAAGAGTCGTGCTTTTCCAAGCAAGCTTGACGTCACAGATTGCATAATACTTACTTTGACATGCTGTATGACCCACTTTATATACTTGCTTCCATAGCCAACAGCCCGTTACGATCCTAGGGCGCTGCGTCTATTGATCTTTATACTCGTTCGTTATAACTAAAATTTATAATATACGTAATCAACTGAAATTTGGTTTAAGAAGTGTTTCGATGATCCAATTCCTCTGCTGGTAGTAGTGAATATTATTCGCAACCTTTTTGGATAAAAAGAATTGTTTGCCTGGCGTTAAGCGAAGATACCCTATCAAAAAAATTGGACCGTGCTGATTTATCGATATTACATAAGCAGATACTTAAAAAAATTACCTACGGGAAAACTCGCAGGAACTACAATTTCATTCACGTAAAACGTAGGCGTATCTTTTCATGCAAAATATTTGCCTTTCACCATCGCACACTGGCGCACAAAGGCTTTTTAATAATACCGGTATTTTTTAGTTACAAAAAGGTTTTCCTTTAAGCATATTTTTCCTCTTAATAAATTAAGAATATTAATTTTTACAAGAGTTTTTGATCGTGAAATAAGTGAAAAATAGCAAACCACTTATTTATACGTAGGTGCTGTAATGAGCACTGTGCGTATGCAAGTACACTGTTTGTAATAATAAAAGACTATAAATTCGATATGCACAAAAAAAATTAGGCTGCACAGGGTGAATTTGCGATCTGTGGACATGAACATAACATAAGTATGTTTAAACTAAATGCGTAAAAGCGCCCACGTACCATGGAAGTTCCATATGCAGGTATAGTACCGTGGTACGTACCCACAGAGCAAAAAAAAGCTTCGATAGGCGGTATACGTACCTAATATTATTACTCTTACCTACATACACATCGCCAGCTGGACGATGTCCACTGCTGAACATAGGCCTCCCACAAAACTCCACTTGGAACGCCAAAATCACGCTTAGCAGGTGGTGTAAGTGTGCCACGAGAAGACTGCTACTCATTACCCGGATATCCCCTTTAATAATTTCTGATAAATGATATAAGTACTAAGGATATTACAAAAAAGTTGCAATTCAAAGAACCGTAATTTTCAGTCTTTGGTCTACAGATGCCTCAGCAATGTTTGGTCACGTGGCTACCGACGAGTAGTTGCGTAATAGACTGCTCCGATAGATCCGCTAAATATAGTTGAATGCTAATTAACTCGCGTGGCTGTGTGCTGAAATTGTTCTCAACATTGTTTATAAATTCTCCCCATTAGCGGTGAAGCTATAAGTAAGCCTAGGACTTCGTAATAGATTGATATACCTATAATAGAACGGTGAGCGTGTGTAGCCCTCGATTTCACCGGTCGCCTGTGTTTTTACTTAACCAGAAGTTTGTGTACTGTGTGTGGGCTGTTAATTAACTTATCTCATTAAAAAAATTAAAAAAGAAAATGAGTACCTTTAATTTATCATAATTATTATGGAATTATTCTGCAGGTGTGTACTGAACGATTCCTAAACGTCAGGGCAAATATTAATATAAAAAAATTTTGTGCGTTCATATTGGTCTTAGATAACCCGTGCAAAGCCGGGGTATATTTTTCAGTTCGTAATAAGTATAGGTGGGTGAAACACTACTAATCTTGAGAATACCAAATTCATTCGTTTTAGTATTAAAAACTCGTTTTTTTTTATCTCCATTAATTTATCTACTTACCTAATTTTCTAATATTTCCTCGTCACGATCACCGCTTAGACTAAAAGGAAAAGCAATCTTCAGGTAGGTAATCTTCTTCTATATCTAATAGAATTAAATCACCTACAGGGAGCTGCGCTATTTTCCGGCTGCATAATGTTGTTCCATTTGCGTTATGATCTTATTGTTATTCTGCTGGGGAATCACTGCAGATAGAGAGGGAAACCTGGGTCGAAATCTGGGTCACAAGTATCAGAATCAGAATCAGAATCAGAATAATTTATTGGATAATTGATACAATGATATTTGGCTAGGTCTAGTTGCACAATAAAGTAAGATCAATTTACCCACATCGAGCATTCAATAATATTTAATTGTATACCCGTGGTCCTACAGCTTCTTTTTTGACGGCTATTTTTTTTGGTATAGCAAAGTCCGTAGCGAGGATATACGAGCTGCGATTCTCCATACATATTAAGTACTTATGTTCAAGCGTATTTCCCTATTTTTTCTTCCTGGATTATGCCTCTAGTCAACTAATTATTTTCTTCGTTATATCTCAGTCTACTGTAAGAATGTCTCTGTCCTTGATTTTTTACAGAAACTAATTACAATTAGGAAATAAGATCCTCCGAAAAATCCCAAAAACTATTACCGCCGTGAACTACTAGATAACACTGAAGAATATTTAATATTCTAGCAAAAAAATAAGAGGAACCTAGTCATTGATTAATAATGCAAAACATAATTGAATCGGTTCAGTTTTGGAGGCGGAAACAAGAGAATACGAAACATCTGATTCGTTAAGATTTTTGTAGGTGTTATCGAGCTGTTATCTTTATCTGTAACGAATTCTAGCTCTTTGCTTTATCTTTATCTTATTTGGATTGATTTGCATAGGTACCTTATGGTATTATGGCTCACAGCTTGCATACAGTGCAAAAAGGATAGGGTACCTACTTATCCTGATAAACTAATATCTCCCGCGTAGAATAACGTAAATTTTGGGTGAAACTGTGGAGCTTTGTTTCAGTAAATGTATGTAAACCTTAATACCCAAGTCCTAACTGTAAATTTGATTGCTTACAGGCGATGGACGCAGAAGCAGCGCTTCAAGCTGAATTGGAAGCCGCTGAAAACGAAGCCAACATATCGGAACTATCACAGCACAACTTTGAAGTATCCATAGTATCCAGCAAAGAAAGCTCCAACCTCAACACTCCCGAAGAAAACAAACAGTGGTCAGACATATCAACAGCGTTTCGCAAAAGCGACAAAAATGTCAGAGCTGAAGTAGAAAACCATGGATTTTTATTGCCCATCATTCTTATAAACGACAAACCACCGGAAGATATGGATCAAAAATGGTTGAACATTGTTGAAAAAGTGACGAACAGTGACAAGTTGAAAGGTTTTCACACAAGAAGAAGATACAAAAGAAAATTTTGCAGGCGAAGACGCTACGCAGCGTTTAAAAGATCGTATTCAATTGGTTGACATCATTTCACTTTTCGTTTTTCCGTGATATAATAATGTGTTTAAGGAGAGCTTCAATGTAATTATCTAGTCACGTATATACAAAAGCTTTACAAGAATATATTACCCACATTCAAATAATATTTTTTGTTGAATTATTTGCTCCAAAAATGGCAAGGAAAATTAAAAGAAAGATGTTTACATTTGGATTCGTTCAACTTGTAAGACCTTGACTATATTATGTACTTAGGTAAGTGAAAAATATTTATGTTTATGAAGGAAATTGTAGATACTTTCAATATTATGAGAATTTGTCGGAGGCAACGAGTGTACGTCTTTAGCTAAATTAGGTACCTACTTATTTGCTTATTCGGAGACCTAGCCGAAAAACTGGTATGTAGCTGGGCACATTATCTAATAAATTGTTGATCTTTTTAAATATAGAACAGCAGTCTCATGATATTATTGTTATTATTGTGACATCTTTATTGTAAGGATCTTGTTGTTTACAAAAAAGGAAGATGAGATAAAAGTTTAAACTAAATGATGATTAGTAGCGAATTATGGTACGAGTACGTATGGGCGACCTGTCTATAGGGAATTTTGTAGACCGAGGTAATTCATATGAAAAACTATGGATTGAGAACAATAGGCCCTTGTTCGGTATACGGCAGATTTGGGATTGATATTGGCAGATTCATTTTATGGCAGATTTGGTTTAAGGCAGAAGTACAATGAACAACATAGAGTTAAGTTTTGAGTGGTAGGCTACCTAATACCTATACATGCGTGTTAGTACGTAAGTGCTGAAAGATAACATGGTGATATACCTAGGAATTTATGTAAAAGCCTCCTGAAAAATTCTGTTTACATAATAAATATCATACCTCTTGTAATGTGGATGAAGTAAAGGAGTGGGTGTGATGTAGAGGTAAACACGAAGGGTATTTTTCGTTCAATATTCGGTTTTGTGAAGAAAATTCTCTTTCAGGTATGTGTTATCGTGTTTTGAAATATGATAATAATTTTGTAAGGAGGATCAATTACTTATCTTCAAATTATTATTTTTTACGATATATGGTGACTTCAAACCCTTATATCAATATATTGAAAGCTTAATACTGTTTTTAATGATATTTTTAAATTATTTGCAAATGAGTACCTCAATGTTCTACCTTGACGTTTTAAATTATTTAGGTAGTTACTTAAATATAAAGCTTTACTGTTATTGTCTCCAGCTGTTACAAATAAAGCCACCACAAAACAACATTTTATTGAACAAAGAGGTTCATTGTTTTATGTGTTTGGCAACATTTTGCGTAATTAAAATAAAATAAAACAATTTGGACTATGTTCTGGAATAGCTTTATGACTAATCCTAAAGCTGTAATAAATTTAAATTAGAGTTTTACTGTTGCGCGGAAGACAACACGTGTGAAAGGTTCACAAAGGTGTGTGTGTTGCTGGTTGTGTCTGTTTACATAAATGTCAGTACATTAATTGTCATTGTAAATCATGAACCACGAGCGGAATTTGAACCTGCGTCTATCTGTCCCTAAAGCCAAAGCATGCTTTTCTGGCAAATGATTTTATAGGTCCAAAATCCTTCACTTTTTTACACCCAACTTACGGGGTCGGCAGCACAACCAAAATAAAGTTATTCACAAACGTCAACGTCGATTCAAATTGTTCCTTAGAATTAAAATCAATCTGTGGATTACGCTGAACAGGAGATACTGATTTATATCAGTAGTTTAACTAGGCATTATGCCTATACCTAAGTAGGTGTAGTATAGGCCTAGGTAATATTTGCCGAAGAGTTTTCATTTTATTTTGTAATGTGTCTCTGAGTTTTATTAGATAAGGGTGGGCTTTTCACTAATAGTTGAACTAACCAGTGGTTAAAAACTGTAACAAATTGTGACCATTGATTAGAATTCGTTAGAGTTTTTAACCATTGGTTACCTTAACCATTAGTGAAAAACACACCCTTAACTCTTTAACTCCCATCGACCCGATATCGTACACATATGCATTGTTATTCAATTGTCATCTCAATGCTGGGATTCCAGAAGTTAATGTATGAGTGACACCTTGTCACTCATACCTACCTAAATATGATTAAAAACTAAATGAACAAACTTAACAAAAGTGTAACTCAAATTCATCTCTTCCATGCAACCTTGCTTGCCAAGCAACAAAGCAAAATATGGACGGTCGTTTTCATAAAAGTTGTGCATAAAGGTAAGTAAATACGCAGGTTGTTCTACGATCACCGTATTAAACCAATTAGGTAGTTCACAGGAGCTTTAATTCTTTCCGCTTAGTTACCTTAACCACTGAGGAGAAAATACTGGTTGGCTATAGTAATGAATAAGAAAACATCGTTTATTAGGGCCTCGAGTAGAGTTGCCTCAGTTCACATCCAGGTCAGCTCAGGATCACTAGCTACCGGCCGTTCACGTCTTAATTGAATCATTTCATTGAGTATGCCGAGGATTACAATCAATTTTGCTGAGTGCCCGGAATGCTTACTTCTATGCCGCCGAATTTAGTGTAATGTCGAATTGTGCTGGTCCTATTCTAGGTATAGGTATTATAGTCACGCCACTTTCAGTCATAATGTCACTTAGATATTTGAGTAGGTACCACCAGGAGCAAATAAATATACTTATTTATTAATTTACAGGATCATTTTTAATGACGAATGGAATAAAAACACCTTTAAGTAAAACCTAAGTATATGAATTCTATTATTCAAAATGATTCATGAACTTTAAATTAATAAAAGCTAGAAATCATTGGCAAGAATGAGTGAGAAAATCACGCAGAACTTAATAGTTACACTTTTTGCCCCAGTATTTAATTTTTGTATGAGTAGGTGAGTTACCTTTATATAGATTCAGAATTAAGAATATCATAAGTAACATGTTAAAATATATTTCACTGAAACTTAATTCAGTACCCGAGTATGTGATTTGCATACAATATCATATCTACCTACTCTACAAGGCACCAATTAACCCTCTGTTCTGAAGACTTGAATATGTAGGTACATAGTCTTTGTCCGACGTGGGGTACCTAATACCTTTATGTAAGTACCTTATATGATTTGATTAACAATAGAACTCGTTAAGTTGTTAGGCAAATTACTAGGTATAACCTACAGAACACGATTTAACGTGTTTTTTAACGTCCCAGAGTATTGAAACAAATGGCGTAGCGATGCGTTTTTTTTTTCTGAAACGTTGTTTTGTGACATTTACACAGCAACGACCGAATGAAAAAATTGAAATAATTTAAAAAACAAAATTGAAATTAAAACAAACAATTTGAATGAAAATTTGCACACTGATTGCTTAACCACCGATATCAACACAGTCATAATATTTTGAGAAAAATTCCTAAAAAACAAGGAAATTGTAAACCCGTCACTTATAATAATACAAAACGAATACCAGACATTATAAGCTTTATGTATAGTTAGGTAGCTTAATTATAAAATATTGTTTTAAACATTCACGTCATTTTCGGCATATCATAAAATTTTCTATCATGGTAATGATCCCGTAAGTAAGTACTATAATAAATGTAGCTTATTTAAAGCTATATTTAAAGTTCTAGCTTAACATTTCTGACATAAGTAATGAGAAGCTCCAAAGCTTGTGAAAATTTCAAATGTATTCGTCAGGTTAAAAGCTTGGTGCTAGGTGCCGGAAGGGAAGTGCAGTAAGCTTGTAAGATAAATGATGCTTTTAAGGTTTTGACATCTGCGAAGTCTAACCGTCGCCTTTCCGGTGCATTACTTACACTCATAATATTTGCATGCCACTTGTGGTGTAGTTGGTGTTGGTTTGTAGTTTACTTACCACCACAGAGAAAAAAGTTACTTCGCCCCTCGAAGAGTCATTATTTTTAATGCTCTGTGCCACCTAATTACCTATATTTACCTACTAAACCATAAAAACTTGCAGGAAATTAAGCGACATGCCCATAACAGTTGCAGTGACACAAGGAACTCTAAAATGTTAAGTTTCGCGTGGCACTGCACTGCGCACGTGATCCTGAGACATCAACACAGTTTAGCTGTAGATAGTCAGATTACTTAGACGTGAGTATCATACCCCGTATTCCAAAACATTTTACCAAAAATCTTTCACTTGACTTCCACTCAACTTTGAGGGAAATTCAAGGTACATCGCGACGTACCTTGAGTTGACAGTTCGCTTGAGAAAAATTGACGCAGAAATGTCAAGTTGATTATAATTATTGTCAATAAAAATACCAAAACACGAAAATGAGGTTAATTCGAGGTCGAGTCGAGTGGAGTGATCTCGTGGTAACGACTAAGAATATGGGGGATTGACCCCCATATTTTAAGACGTTACCTCGAG
Source organism: Ennomos erosarius (assembly GCA_963580505.1). Classification (NCBI taxonomy): domain Eukaryota; kingdom Metazoa; phylum Arthropoda; class Insecta; order Lepidoptera; family Geometridae; genus Ennomos; species Ennomos erosarius. The sequence goes on along the minus strand of OY756981.1, from coordinate 5,376,412 downwards.
ATTACTCCACTCGACTCAATCTCGAATAAACCTCATTTTTGTATTTTGGTATTTTTAGTTGACAATAGATAATCAACTTGACATTTCTGCGTCAATTTTTCTCAAACGAGAGAAGCGAAGCAACTGTCAACTCAAGGTACATCGCGATGTATTTTGAGTTTCCCTCAAAGTTAAGTAGAAGTCAAGTGAAGGAGTTTTGGAGAAGTGTTTTGGAATACGGGGGAGAGTCTCCTATCCTAAGTATTGTTTATGTAGATGCCTGTAATACTATTTTAATATCTGTGTTCATACAGAATTATGGATGGAAACTTTGATATGCAATGTCATACGAATGCCTACACCAAAACTTATCCAGTCCACAATCGTTTATATACTTATGTGAGCATGAAACTGGAAAACTCAAATTATAACAGAAATTGTGTTTATAAAAAAATATCACCGTGAAATTATTGTGTAGGTTGTTTATAAAGTACTACGTGGGCGATATCCTCGAAGAATTTAAACAAGACACCAAATACCGTGATATTTGGATAGAGGGGTGTTTTGTGAATCAAACGAATCACGTAAAGATGTCGACGCAGCTCGTGAACGGTGATTGGCCAAATCAGGGATTTTATCGTAGCTTTCCTCTTCGTTGTCTTTAATACGTGATTTCAGTTTGGATTGATTGGCAACTTATACATAGGTATTAGGTTATTGGATTTAGGTAGGCTGTTAGTAGGTATCTACGTATGTGTGATTTTTAGCATCATTTTTATTCCAGGATAAGCTTCCGTTTTTTCATACGCTACTACTACTACGGCACCTACAGATATGCTGAAAGAGTTTTTGTTTTTATTGAAAAAAAAATTGTCTTGGGGAGGGAAACCAAAAAATAGACAAAAACAGTTGGGATCGAAGACCACAAAAAGAATTAAATATGCACCCGTATTGAAATACGGCCGATGGATGCAAGAAGCAAGCAGCCGCTCAAAGTGGCGCTCTTTGGAGGAGGCCTATGCTCAGCAGTGATGATTGTAATACGTAATATATATTCGTAGTCTATGTATGTGATCGTTGGGCGTTATTTAATTAAATCTTTCAAAATTATTTAAATTAAAGTAAGTAATAAATAACACCGTGATTTGCGGTGAGCGCCACACATAAGTTTGATTTTTTCATTGAGTGCCTCCATATAAAAGTTCGAGTACCTCACCTCTAAAGGCACCCGTGGGTATGCAATGCGAATAATTTAAGCTTTTCCTCACCTAGCCTAAACGCCGCGGTGGCTAATGTACGAAATTATAAATGTTTTAGCAGGGAAATTATGCTACTTAACTCACCACCTTCTGACCGTGCGTTTGTGTATTCATTTACCTACTTAAAATTTCAAACACGACGTGGAAAATTAAGTGAAGCGGTTTTGTCTGAGTACGTGCCGGTTTTTCTCTCTTAACAAGCGTACCTTAGTACCTATGTTACTATTTTAATGAAATGAAATTTTGCAAATGGAGTAGATATTTAACTCGCTTGGTCAATAAAATATAGGCAAGTAAATAAAATAAATGATTTATTGACATGCAAGTAAAAGAGTATCAAGTATATCAAGCCATACGCTTACAACATCAGGTAAAATGTGAAATAAGGACATGAACTAAAGCTTTATATCTATTCTGAGAAAAAGTTTCTTGTTAGTCCCCTCGTAGCGCTCATAGCACCTACGAACAGCCGTAGAGCGTTGAATTATTTTTGTTTATTCTATCTGTTAATTATAGAAGGTAACGTAAGTAGAACTTATAAAAGGATAGGATGGGCATCTTTATTGCCCGAACAGAGTTAATCGACTTGATTTGTACGTAAAGTAAGCCGGATTACGGGCTATTATCTGTTAAATGTCGATTTTTTCACTAAGCTCTAAAATGTACAGACCTACACACGTATCGTGTTTACTGTACATAAATGAATGTATTATTTTTAGCCTACGTACTCATTTCAGCGTGATTATTCCAAATTTTTAAAGCTACAAACTTTTCCTAATTAAGCCTGAATTTCTTATATTTGTGGTATAAAATGAAAAGAAACTATTGTATACTTTTTATTACGGGTAGCGTAGATTTATAACTTTTATAATTAACATCTTCCAGTAATCTGTCTTTTGTTGATGATAACTGGAATATTCGCGGTTTCTATGAATATTTAATAAGCTAACACCTTGCGCAACTTCGCTTATTTCCTGTGATTTTACATAAATTACGCCTACAGAGAGTTTACAAGATGGATTCAGAAAATTATTAAAGGGGATTTAAGAACCGATAAAAGTTAAATTGATACGAAAACAAATAAAGAACCCAAGAGTCTAAAGGTCAAGTGATTATAATAGTGCGTGTTTTTTCCCTCGACTCTATTATATAAAAAATAGCCACCGATTAATTTGTAAAGGAAAAATTAGAATCACGAGCGGGGATTGAACCCGCATCCATCCATCCCTCAAGCCGGGATATGCTTTACTTAAGCTACCGTGACAAGTGGTCACATGTCCGAATTTTTCCTTCACCTTTATAACCAACTTACGGGGTTGGTAGCGCCATCTATTGAGTGATTTTTAAGAATCATCCCAACCAGCATGGTCAAGTTACATCAACACAAATGCTGTACAGATAACGCTTCCCAAATCAATATTTATGATTTTTAAAAGCAGTATCGCCTGCTCAGCGTAATCTACAGATTAATTTGTAAAGGAAAAATTAGAATCACGAGCGGGGATTGAAACCGCATCCATCCATCCCTCAAGCCGGGATATGCTTTACTTAAGCTACCGTGACAAGTGGTCTCATGTCCGAATTTTTCCTTCACCTTTATAACCAACTTACGGGGCTGAGCAGGCGATACTGCTTTTAAAAATCATAAATATTGATTTGGGAGGCGTTATCTGTACAGCATTTGTGTTGATGTAACTTGACCATGCTGGTTGGGATGATTCTTAAAAAATCACTCAATAGATGGCGCTACCAACCCCGTAAGTTGGTTATAAAGGTGAAGGAAAAATTCGGACATGTGACCACTTGTCACGGTAGCTTAAGTAAAGCATATTCCGGCTTGAGGGATGGATGGATGCGGGTTCAATCCCCGCTCGTGATTCTAATTTTTCCTTTACAAATTAATCTGTAGACTACGCTGAGCAGGCGATTACTGCTTTTAAAAATCATAAAAATAGCTACCGTTAAAATATTATCCAACTATTTTTGTGTGAATTTGGTTTTTAGCCCCGTGTATTTCGCTATATTACTTGAACATAATCCCTTACTAATACTGCAGAGCTGTGGCTTAGATTTTATCCACCGAGCAACATAAAAACGCTTCGCTTTTTGCGTAATTTGTTTTAAAGCTCTGTGGGTTTTTACAAAATATTTTTCCATTACACAATCTTTCCAGTTTTACCTTTTCGTGCTCAATATTAAAAATAATCATGATCATCATCAACGGCTTGAAGACGTTCTCTGCTGAACATAGGCCTCCCCCACAGAACGTCACTTTGAGCGGCTGTTCATCTCCTAAATTTATAAAAATACAAATTTTACAAAAATCTGCAATTCAAACAAACCGTGGGGCACCTCTAGTCTAAAATAAATTAAGCGTATGATAAAGTTTATTCCTATTCCTAAGACGGATGTCGACAGAAAAGTGATTTTGTGTTCAATTTATATTTAAGTCATTTCCTATACAGTCGGCACGTGGGCGTATCGAGTTGGTAAAGCGTTTAAGAGTTGCTAAAAATAATAAATGAATGTATAAATGAATCTACCTAATAACTTTCTTTACAATTAACATCACTTCAAAATCTGGAAGAGAAGTTGCTGCACTTTTATGAATAAGTCGAAATACAGAATATAGAAATTAGGTCAGCGTGACTAGTACCTACCTATACTAGCAAGTATTTTCAAATATTTTTTGTATAGTAGGCCAGTGATTTTTTTAATTATCTTATGAAAATTAGCGCATGTGCTCGCAGGGATTTTATTCGTGACTAAGCGCCCCACGGTTTCGCAATTAAACAGTAAGTTCTTCAGCGGAACAACCTTGAATTTGATTGATGACCTCTGTATTTGTTATGCGAAAACTCATCCAAATTAAGGAAGTATAAGTCCTGATCGAGATTCAATGTTTTTCCTTTAAAAGATACCTAGGTTTATGTTAATTACGCTTGGTTAGTGAACCTGCAAAGATTGTTCATATCTGGTCCTAGCCCAGGTGGGTTTACAGACCAAACCCCTGTTGCACACGACCGCATCAGTTTTCTGACACGTTCATTAAGCTCCTTTCTCCTTCCACACGTTACAGGGGCGACGACGTCTCGTTACGGAGTGTATGCTCATCTTAATAACTGGGTCACGATATCTAGCTATAAGCATGAAAGTGTTTCTTTCGTAAGTTAGTTTACGAGGTTGTATCGAGCGCCAAGAGAAAAGTTTGGTATAGATTTTTGTAGTGAGATTTATAGCGGTAGTTGTTTACCGTTTTTTGGCACAAATGTGAAAAAAGATACGTAGTTTTCGTTCGTTTTAGATACAGACATAATAGGTTTTTTTAATAGTTGATTTGTGTGTTAGATCAGCGCGGCTTTAAATTTTAAGAAATGACGGATCCAGATTTTCTAACATATACAATTAAATTAGGTTTATATTTGTAGGCATGTCTTAGCTTATGCCAAATGTTGTAACGAATTATATGAATATAATACTTATTTATAAAAGTTTTACATACAAAATTATCTAAGCCGTTAATCATAGGTAAGATTTTTAACTCCGTACAAATAAATAGAAAAATCTTTTTTTTAAATAACTGTTAGGTAAGTACCTACTTTATTAATTTACCTCTACGTCCATTTTAGACCATTAGCATTTGTATTGGAAAATCGTTACATAGTTTCCCGCTAAAACGAGATCAAAAAAGTGTGGGTAAAGCGTAAGTCTTAACATTTTCATAGACAATTTATTAAATAGATTTGCCTATAAGCCTAAGCTCTACCTTTTTTGCTGAGCTATTGAACACGATATAAACTTTGAAAGATTTATGGTTGGGACGTAAATATATTATGCAAAAACGGTCTTTAGAATAAAAAATAACATCATTAGCATAGCGTTGTTTTTTCATCTTCAAGTGATTATGTAATTTGAACGTGGTTTCATTAGCAAATAAGACACAGAATTTATCCTATTTACATAGACTTACCCTAGTCCCATTGGTTAAAAGTTAACATACCAATGAAGAACAATGATTACACTTAAGTAGGTACCTACATTCCTAGTTAACAGTCTCAATCACAGACCTAAAATATTTTCGTATGGTCTCAATAACTTCAGCCGGGTGGTGTATCCATATAAATGTCAAAAAAGTGTCACTAGACTCCACATATTTATGATCCAAACACTACGCTCCGCTGTTTACGACAGGGACCAGAATAATAGCATTTGGGAAAACAAAACCTTAGTAATTCGCTTCGAAATGTATCTACCTTACTGTTCCCTCAGAGTATTCAATCATACGGGGTATTCTGTTGAACTAGCGAATGAAAGATTATGTTTGTTTGTCAGTGATCAAAATGTTAGTCTATGGAAGATAATTTATTATATTATGTGCTTTAGTTTACTTATCAGGGTATCGCAAACATAACAAATTAATACGAAATAGTTACCTATTACCCACCAGTTACTTATTACCTAGTATACCTGCATGCAATGTCGAGTGCCCAGTTTTCATTCATAAATCCGTTGTCAAATGTGCGAACACTCCGCGGGTTGATAGAGAATGAAAGTAATAGGTAAGTACCTATTTTTATTGTGAGGGCTCTGTAGGCCTAGCATGAATATTGACGCGCAACGTTATTGTAAGGCAGTTGTATGGCATTTGGTCAGCGCCCCATACAACTGCCTTACGTTAACGTTACACTTAGATACTTACGCGTAAATATTCGGGCTAGGCCCACAGAATTCTAGCGCAGCAGAAATTGTTCCACGCGGCTACCGCACCGCTCCGGCCTCTTCAGTCGTCTCTCCACCCCGCGTCATGTCATAGTTTATTTACATTATTTTGCTATATCAGTACATGTATTTTACCGTTTTCAATTATAATAAATTCATTTGTTTTCACGACTTGTAGTTCCCTTGGAGACCCCGCACCATGAATAGGAAAACGCAACCTGTATAAATAACAAAACAAAACATTAAAATTGTTTCTCCAATTTCTTTTCTATTGTCAAAAGTAAAACAGCGAGAGACTGAAAGAATTAATCCACAAAATGTCTTTTAATTTGTTTTGCAAACATATACTTAGCAATTTTATTAGTGCCTCTAGCTACAAATCCTTATTCTTTACCTACATTTCATAATCTTTAAGAATGAAGCGTTTAATAATTGTAAATATTACAAAAAATCATCCTTGGAAATTCACCGTTGGCCATAAAATCGCCGTTATAAATTATAAATATAAGTAAATAAATATGTGTGGACATTTCACACAGCGCCTAGCCCCAAACTAAGCATAGCTTGTACTATGGGTACCAGATAACTGATACAATACTTATATACATTTTTGTTTGTAAATACATACATAGAATACAATATAACACCCAGACGCAGAACAATCATCTATGTTCATCACACAAATGTTTGTCCTGGGTAGGAATCGAACCCACAGCCCTCAGTTCAGAAGGCAGGGATACTACCAACTGAGCTATCGGGCCCGAAAATTGAGAAACGGTACATACACGTGAGAACACATTTGCATAACACTGATGGTCCATTCAATCTACGTAACGTTAGCAAAAAAGCTTTATTTCAAATATATCTTGTAGACCAAGAGTTTAAAATTAAGGATCATATTCACGCTTCTAATGTCTATTTAGGTATTTAAAAATACCTAGCTCGTATACAACAACAACTCAATTCGCCGTATTTCCGAACCAACGTCAAAATATACAGTTATTATATTATTAGTTGTTATTATATTTTATTCGAGCTATAATTACCATTACAGCGTAAAGTAATTAAAACATAATCAACAACTTGTTTTGAAAATCGTCCTGCAAAAGGCCCTCTGTTTCTCGGGTCAACATTAATGTTCCATTAAGTTGAACATTATTAATCGCAGTCATCCGGTTCCAGCTGTTACGCCCACGATTTCTAAATGTCTAGCAATTTCGTGTCATCACGTGAAATATTCACATGGAGTTTTGTAAATTTTATGTATTAATCTATTCAGTTATAATGCTCGACATCACCCGACCGGAATGATGAATAATCGCGTGAAGGTGGCTCTTTTCAGCGGTGTTTCATCAAACTGATATAGGTCTTAAACAGCTGGATATACTGTCTAGTTTTCCATGTGAGTATAGTGACAGTAACCGATTGCGATGTTACAGTGTACAAAATGTTGCAGAGACGCTATTTGATGCCATATTCGCACGTACTTACCCATCTCATATCAAGCTGTGTTACAGGCATCTCGATATCGGGTGTTTGGGAGTTTGGCGAGAATGTCACATGATTTAGTGCGATATATTACGTCTTATCTTACGAATTACCTTAAAGTCGAATACTTATAGCTAAAGAGACTAAATTAACTCTAATGTTTATTCATGAAACTATATATAAGTACATAACCAAGGACCATAATCGATAGCTACTTAGCTATTACAGTTGACCATTGTCTCACGAAATATACACACATAAAACAATGTTTACTGTTAAAACTAATATAAGTCAGGCCGGTCCCATGTTTGTAGGCTCGATGCTTCGTACTTTAGCTCTGTGGAGTGCGCAAGGCCTGCTGCAGATTGTAACAACTTAAAACGACTGTTTCGCTATGGAAAATAAATCAAGTTATGTTAATTAACTCGGTTAAATCGGAACGCTCTTCTAATTGAAAAAAAGTTATCACGATCTTCATTTGTTTTTTTTTTAGTTTTATTTCTGCTGGGCTTGGTGTCTGTCTTTTTGGTAAGCTTTTACTCTGATTAATTAGGGTAATAGGTATCTTTTCTAGAACTTTAGTTAATATTTTAAATTTAGCGTGGGACTGTACCGTCTTTGGCTCTTTATTATGTGGGCATAAAGTTACCATAGGTTAAGTTATACAAAAGTTAACTTCTAAATATTATTGTAACATTTTGGAAATATCCCTGGAGCTCAAATTAGAGCCTAAGTGTGGGAGTCAGATGTTCAAACAAAATATAATTGCTTTGCCCTAATAAATTGTAATTATTTTTTAATTTATTATAGTATATATATATGCGGTTGACTCAAAAATTATGTGGATTATTTTAAACATTCTTTTAAACGATAGTTGAGTTACCGAAGTCTTGCACATCTTCAGAACTAACTCTAGAGTGCTCTCATATGACACGAGCACTAACTTCATTGTAATACATTTTTCTATAATTTTCATTAGCTACACAGTACCTAAACCTGTACTTACCAAACATTGTAACTATTTGGCGAAACCAAATAAGCATTACAAATTTCCTAGATTTTGCATTCATAAATAGTCGTAACCGTGTTTCGCAACATTTCCGAAGTGAGTGGCGTTAGAGCTAAGCAATTTAAATTCTCTGCTTAAACGAAAAAATCTGGTTAAAGACGCCGCGGCCGAAGAAAATCAGGACTGGATTATTTTTCCTACCCTTTTAGCTTCAAGTAAAGTATCTACCTTGTAAGTACAAGCCTGCTAGGGCCGGGGTATAGCTTAGTTTTGTCACTTTTATGATTAAATTGACTTTACTTTCACTAAGTATTTTTGCGAGACGCGCATATTTAATGATAAAATATTGATGTAAATTTACAACGCCTTTCTCGTGTTTTCTTATTTCGCTCCTTGATTTTATTTAAACAAGATCGTCTAAACTTAATTAAATCAGGATCGTCTTTGTCAAAGAAAAGAATATGTATTATAAACTTGGTAGAACCCCAGATATAATATAATACCTATAGTACAGATGCCTCATCCCATACAACGGAACAACGTGGGCTATTTTACGAATTATTTTATTTCTGCAAAACGCAAGATTATCAAGCAACATTTATTGCGAGTTGGCGAAGTGTTGGGCCAAATGAATACACTGGACACTAACTAGTAACTCTCTAGACACGATTACTACATTTTTTTCAAGTTCGGGCTAATTTCGTTTGTACTTGATGGGACCCCATGGTAGAACTAAGTCGAAAAAAGTCTATTAACTGGTATCATTTTGTAGATGACTAATACCACATCCCTAATACGCTAAAGATGGCTCAAGAAGGGACTGTACATGCGTCCTAGTCAAACGGAGGTTGTTCTGCGAACACAAAGAGAATGAGAGGTGCTTGAAAAGGTTGAGTTGTCGGGTTTATTTGCTAACTAACTGTAAGTAAACTGCGTTGTGCAAATGCCTAGATCGAGTTACTGCTTCATAGCAAGGGAACAGAGACGTCTATTTGTAAAGCTCTACAAAGCTGTAACGTAGGTAGGTACTTTTTAACAAACACTTCACAGTGCTTTATTCTATTCTACACTACATGGAACTGTATGAAAATCATAATTCAAAACAGCAATAATAAAAAACAACATTTCATAATTATGTACATTGTATGGTTTTATGTGGTACCTACCTATATACTTACCAGTCAAATAAAAGTAAAATTTGTATTACTTTGAGTGGAATTGCTCTACTTATAGGTATATTTCAGTATCATTTTGTTTTAAAACACTCTATACATTTTTAAGCTTTAACTTAATTAAACTGCTTATAATATGAGGATGCGATGAAGATACTCCGGGATTCATCCATAGTCTTCCCGCGGATAGAAAATCTAGTACTTACATCAAAACATAACCGTTGGTCACAGTTGATTCACTAACGCTGGGCGAGTACGATAACCCGACAGTATCTCTGAAACTAACAGATAAAGGCAAAAGCGAGTAGTGGCAAGTAGAGAGCGCCTCCAGTAACAGGATTACCCACTGGCGACCGTAGCTTGATTTCATATTCAGCAGAGTCTCTCCGAAATTCAGAGTTTAAATTAATCCGAGTTAATTGATAAGCCACCCCCACCCTTCCAAGCTGATGTTTAGAGTAAATTATTCACTATGGATTAAGTCGTTTACGTTTTGCGTAAAGCTTTGTCCACTTAATCAAATGGCTGTCCTAAATTACATTAAATGCCGCTTTCGATTTGTGATGAAAATGGAATTTGCGGCTGTGATAAAAAAAAAGATCTCAATGGGTTTTTGGTGACCGACTGATTCCTGCAATGAAATGATATAGATTTCTTTGCGTGACACTTATAATTTGCATGATACTAACACTTTATATAGTCCAATAGAGTTATGTAGCGCGCGTTGCCATCCACTAGCTCATTTGGTGAAGCGGGGAATGAATTTAAGATAGTAGAGAGATAGTAGATAGTATTTTAGGCACCTTGTTTACGATGAACGAGACATTTGACGCGTATTTCTGTTCAATTGTGCTCGTACCACAGAATTCCCTCTATTACATAGGTCCAGAACCGAAGTCTCCATACTTAACCATGTTTGAACATGAATCAAACCATAGAGCACATTTTTTTTCTTCTAATGTCAGTTCCTCTTTCAACATACCATATAAATAGTATTACCCGATGTAGCCGGGTACCTAAATAAAAATCTAGCTAGATGTAAAATGTAAATAATAAAAATTATATAACGCCTACATTAAAAGAAATATAAAAAATAAAATTAATTACCATCATACTACTATCTATAGACAAAAAAAAGTCTATAGATAGCTCATGCAATCTTTTAATAAAAAGGATTCAAATTAAGTATAAGCAGCAGTTTATTCAACATTTCTTTTAATAACTCACGAGTTTTTCAATATTACCAAGTTAAAGGGATCAAAGAACAACAGTTATGTAGGTACAGGGCCTCAACCAAAATAATGTTTCATATTTTAGGATAAATAAAAATAACCTTAAAAATGGGAAAACAGTGGGCGCGTGGAACATTTATAGTTCACAATAAAATTATTATCAATAATTGCACTTATGTGTAGACATTACTATACTTACATTTATCAATTGCTATTTACATAGTTACTATTATACTTACTATTATAATACTATTTACACAGTTACTATTATAACTATTATAATATAATTTGCAACTCAACTATGGTAGTAGGTATGTATATAGGTATACCTACATGAAATTTATTTCTTATCATAGGTGTGAGGAAATGTGTTTATGACACATGACAAGAAAGAACGATAATAATTGTCTTCAGTCACATTATTCTCAATAATATACACATTTAGCTAGTATGTAACTTACTAAATATGTGGGTACCTATAATTATGTTCAGCTAGACATGGATCTGTTGGAAATCTATACAAAAGAAATCGGGTAATTATTCAGATGTAGTGTGGTAATACTGATTTTGACATGTCAACTTTTTATTGTGAAATAGTTCTAACTCTTCGTCAAATAGAAATAAATAAAAAAATCTTATAAAAATACATGATTAAGGCCACTTACAAGTGAAATGTGATCGTGTGCTTCTGTGATTCGTGCCTCGAGTGATTTCGGCACAGTTTTATCACGCAATACGGCATTTTTTTGGTATGTGTTCATAAGCACACCCAAGTAACGACTGATTTTGATTTTGACAGCTGAGAATCAATCACACCCAAAGTGGTGTATACGGTTTTGCCCTGCTTTAATTTCGTATTAGGGGTCTGGATAGAAAGTCTTTAGCTCGTACAGAGATAAGTTCTTTTAAAAAAATATTATAGTCCGACAAAGATGGTTCTCGATGCCGTTTCCAGTCTATTCCGTGATAGCAAAACTTTACCTTGTGGCACTTTAACTAATATCTTCGTCTAAATAACCTAAATACAAAGACAGTCTGCAGAAAGCTCAAGATAACTAAGAAACGGGGAAAGTAGAGTGACATCACTTAGCCACTCAACCCGTACAGCATTACAGCATGCACTTGTCATTGTCACACGCCGTGCGACAAGAAACTCCTTTTACTGATTACATGAAAAACGGAGGCACTTGTTTTGGTACAAGCATTGAAGGACCAAAACGTTTTTCACAGTTATTCGATTTCTATTTGTGACAATAAACTGTAGTAAGTATCATACTGTTGTGTTTTTATTGTGCACATGTTTGAAGAATAATGTACAGGCCATTTGCAATGTTTATTAGAGTAATAGAATACTATTATAATATCTGTGATTTGCGGAATTTCTTCCTTATGATTGACCATTTCAATCGTTAATTATTAAAATACACAGGTTGTTTAAAGTCTTTATTTGACGGATTCAAAGCCATTTGGTTGAAAAGCTTTCAATTTGCTTATTTTAATTTCTGAAAATACAAAGTTAAAAGAACCTATTTCCAATATTTAAGCTACCTTTAAGGTACCTGGACCTTCCCTGCGGAAAGCATTGGTTTAGTCCACCCTATATAATATATAAATTTTATCTTGTACTCAAATCCCATTGGTTAGATTATAAAAATCATAATAGTTACAACGTAAATTGTAATAATTAATAACAACTTAGAACAATCATTGTATCAAAACTTCTATTACTATAATAAAGCATAATACTTACACTGAGGTATATTATCTCAATGAATACTAACCATTTGTATGTTGGGACTTACTTGTAATTAGGGTTGTTGCCAAACACCTTTACAGACCACAGAGAGTTAGTTGGTCGTTTATAAAGATTTTATCGTTGCGTAGGTACGCTAATTTCTCAAAACCCCAATTTGTTACATCAAAGAACGGGGCTTAGGGAATATACTTCTAGAGCTTTATAATTTCGAATTTCTGTATAATACTTTCTATTGTAGGTAGAATACTGGTCTTCGGTCTGTCCCACTAGTTCTATTGTGTTGTCCCGTTATGAGACAACTGCCACTATTTTGACCCAGTAGTCCCACGGGAAACATTATCAGTATCAAATCGAATAGTCGATCTATGGCCAATTTAGCTTTTAAATAATATATATAGGGCCTAACTGGGGCCTAACCGTCGGGAGTATTTTGATCCATAAGTAGTTAAGGTAAACCAATAGGCAAAATAATTTTCTTTGCCTTAACTTTTACCTTAACTATGGATCCTCAGTTTGATTCAAATGAAAACCTGAAGGTAATAGCTAGGGTACAAATTTCACACAACCTTGTAATGCATGCAATTACTGCTATAAATCTTGACACCTAATTAAGTATGTTTTTGGTGTACTTATTTGAGTTTACACACATCACATGTCACATTCATAGATAATATGGATAAATCAAAGGAAGTTGTGGTTTCGAGTGGTCAACATAAATTAGGTGCAATGGACATAACATGCAGTGCTTTAGAAAGAAGTTAAGATGAAGCGTTATAGGCGTCTGTAGCAACAAAACCCACTGTGATTAAAATAATCATTCCTAAAACAAAAGAAAATTTAATAAATGTTTTAATCCATTGTAGCGTGCAAAACCAAGTCATGTAAAAGTTAATAATAACGTCTAGGGGATTAGTTAATATCAGGAAAGCTCATATTCCTTTAAAGCTTGTCGAAAGCTCATATTACGTCGCATATTACACGTTTTCTGTGCCACAGAGTTACTGAATAGGTTAAATGAATTTTCAGGACAAAGGGCTTGAACGAAGCTATAGCGAAGAAAATAAATGTATCACTGAGATACCTACAAACCTTAAGCAATGTATAAACATTTTTCCAATACACAAACAACTCTAACACTATAGGCATAATAGGAGATTTCGAGCGAAGTATGAGTATAAGTATAAGTATACGTATAAGTATAAGTATAAGTATAAGTATAAGTATAAGTATAAGTATAAGTATAAGTATAAGTATAAGTATAGGTATAGGTATAGGTATAGGTATAGGTATAGGTATAGGTATAGGTATAGGTATAGGTATAGGTATAGGTATAGGTATAAGTATAAGTATAAGTATAAGTATAAGTATAAGTATAAGTATAAGTATAAGTATAAGTATAAGTATAAGTATAAGTATAAGTATAAGTATAAGTATAAGTATAAGTATAAGTATAAGTATAAGTATAAGTATAAGTATAAGTATAAGTATAAGTATAAGTATAAGTATAAGTATAAGTATAAGTATAAGTATAAGTATAAGTATAAGTATAAGTATAAGTATAAGTATAAGTATAAGTATAAGTATAAGTATAAGTATAAGTATAAGTATAAGTATAAGTATAAGTATAAGTATAAGTATAAGTATAAGTATAAGTATAAGTATAAGTATAAGTATAAGTATAAGTATAAGTATAAGTATAAGTATAAGTATAAGTATAAGTATAAGTATAAGTATAAGTATAAGTATAAGTATAAGTATAAGTATAGCAGGGACTTCATTCATGACTTCTTCATAAAGATTTGATTAGACGGGCAAAAGCTGCCAGTTTATTAATCATGCTGCTTACAATAAATATTTGTATGATTTTTGGCAGTATTTATAGCAAGCAATGACAGCGCAGCGATCCCAAAATATTATCTCCACATCTCTTTAAAACAAGCGGTATTTTTTTTTTGTCACCTACAACTTTTTCATAGCACCTTAGATGCCGGAAACTTCATCGTTTATGAGAGGTTTCGAAAAGCCGCATTCGGGCCGTTGCCTTTGAATAAATTTGGTTTAATTGTTATGCTTGCCCATTCCACTGCTGTTATGTATACAAACACGAATGACTACTCTTTTTGTGTGTATTTGCTTTTCCATACTCACAGTAATGACTATTATATATGTGTGGACATTTCACGCAGCGCCATCTAGCCCCAAACTAAGCATAGCTTGTACTATGGGAACCAGATAATGGATATAATACTGATATACTTATTGTTTTGTAAATACATACATAGAATACAATATAACACAGACACAGAACAAACATCTATGTTCATCACACAAATGTTTGTCCTGGGTAGGAATCGAACCCACAGCCCTCAGTTCAGAAGGGTTACTACCAACTGAGCTATCGGGTCAGTATTCTTCAGTATTCTTTTTTATGTGATATCCTTGCTTTTCCATGCACACAGTAAAGTGTTCCTATAATTATAGCTCATAGCAACAAGTCATATGCAATATCTCGTTTGAACGGCACTTAATACATTAGAATACGTGATGAGTTTCAGAGCAAACTACACGATATGTTTGATTACAACTCAACGTGTGTTAAGCTTTAATTATATTCTGAACTAAACAGACTCAATCTGTTAAGCCTTCACCGATGTACATTATTCACGAAGTGTCTTTAGACTCACAACCTAATCAATTTGTCTGGAGTAATCCTCAAGCATAAAGTATTTCACCCAAGCTATAATATACTTAGATGAAATAAAGACTAAACTAAACTACAGGAGGATTAGCTGGCGTAATGAAGCGTACCGTGGCGTATTGTAGCGTAGAGTAGCATTGCGTAGCGTGATAACGTATCGTGACTAAAAACGCATTGCATCACTCTTGTACGAACATTACATCATAAATTTACTAAACACAAGCCTGAAAAGTATGTTTTTACGAAGACTTTCTTCTATTGTTCATCAAAAAATTATGTAAGCAGCTACAGTCCTATTTTTATTTTCTATTTTGTGACTAATTTCTGCTGAAGTAGTAACTATTAATAATTAAGCCTGAGCTTCATTGCTTGAAAATAAGTATACATTATTTGTCTTTCAAGTTTGAACACACATTGTGTAGCATTTCTTACAACTGGCAGTAGGTACTGGCTTTGAGCATTTATTTTCGCTTTGTATGTTAATGAATACGAGAAGTTATTCACATGGAGAGAAGTAATTATCATCAGCAGCTAAAATGTTCAAATTCTTTTGGTTTGCAAATTCTAAATAGCGAAAATCGAAGATTTCATCAAATATTTTAGGCTGGAAATATGGCGTTTGGCATCGTCCACGCAGGAGTAACCACGAAACACAGCTAGTGGGATATAAATACATTCATGATGACATATATCTACTATTTATATAAAAGGCTTTGTCCTGACTGGGTGACAGACAACGCACAGCCCAAACCACCTAGACGTTAGGTCTTGAAATTGGAAGGGTGGCTTTCTTTTACGACGTAGGCACGTGCTAAGAAAGTATTTTTTAAGTTAAGACTGAAAATTCAGTCCCAAGTGGGTTAAAAGCCAAAAAAAACGTTTGTATGAAAAACGTACATTTCATGACGTACAATTGGAACTTGGCACATAGAAACAAGTATAAAAATAATAGAAATGGTATTTCTTAGTTTATTGAAAATCAACCTCTGAAGTGGTGAAGTTTGTACCTACTTAGTTAAAGTTTGTATGGAAGTCTCAAAAATGTTGACCATACTCAAATTTGGATGTGTAAAGAACATACAAAATAAATAGATACGTTTTAGCACAGATATTAATATAGTAGTTACCTACTTTTAGTAATTTCATCCCTTAAAGGAGTAAAAATAAATGGTTCCTAAGGGAAGTTCACGCGGGCGACGCCGCGGGGTAGAAGCTAGTAATCAATATACTTACGGGACACGTGTTTGGTCGGGCTCATCTGTAAAGATTTATGCAATCCATTCAGCACTCTCCTCTGTTTCTCTCCACACACTCTATACGGAAACAAAATTGTTTAGATTCTTTTTCGTAATGGATTCCCTTCACCAGCTTTGGTCAATAGGACGTTAATTTATTGTGGTAAGCCAGCTGCATATAAACTAGACTATAGACTTCCTGAGTTTTATCATGGAAACTTACAATGGATGCGTTTGTTTTAACATAAGTAAACAAACTAATCAAAAAACAGGCTCAATAGAGCCTAATAGCTTATTGGAATCAACTTTCCCTTTCAAACTAATATAACCTATATATAACAGCTACTGTTACGGGTAGAGATTTTACGAGTCCGAAAGCTAGCGTTGCTTTGCAAGCTGAATTTTCTTGTTCGCATGTGCTCCAAGTACCTTACATAAACGTTAATGACACCGCATGGTTCCGAATGTTGCCACTTCTTCTAAATCACCCGGCTTATATTGCTTTAGGAAATGCCTACTGCGAAGAATTCTACGGAATATTCACAGTTGAAAGTTACCAAACATTTCGAAACTTCTCTTCTAATGTTTGTTTGTTTTTGATGAGTATAATGTTGGCTTGTTGGGTAACTGCATATGAACAAACTGACGCGTATGGGCAAACTGCTTATGGATGAACTGCGTATCAAACAAACGGCTAAAAACACAATATCTACTAGTAGTAGGCTGGAGCTTTTGAACTACCTCATAGGTAGGTCAACGTGGCCAGTAATACAGTCCAAATAGAAATAATAGAAATTTGTATAGTAGCTAGAAGCAATTGGAAATGTGGGTGGGTGTTGTTGTAGTAGGTAGTTAGTTCAACGAATAAATGCATTTTTATTTAGAAATTAACTTTTCTTGAGAACGTTGTCGAGTTCGTACGAGAGTCGCATACTAAATGTATTTGTATTCTACTGTTTGTGATGCCTTATAGCATTCCTATCGTTTTTGTTAGCGTCAAAATGAATGTGAAAATTTTATTTGGCTCAACTGGAGCAGCTTTGGTGCACATTCTGACTAAAAGGCAAAAATAAAATGTTGAACTTATTGTCCACGCATCGGCAGTAACCAGCTATATTTTATTCAGGCGATACTGGGCGCGCCAAAACAAGCGTGTTTTGCATAAAGTCGCAAACAATAAACGAAGGCATGTCTAAATAATTCTTAAAAATGCGTGTACATTTCAACATTTTGCGCCTCAGCTAAGTAAGTAATATTTGGAATTGCATCTTATTTTTGAGAACGTAGTTTGCTGTAAAAAACCTACTATACTGCTCCACCCTGATCACCGACTCGTGCCATCAAAGTCTCCATTATCGCACATTTCATACAAAAGACAAAAACATCACCCAGTTAGTTGTCTACAGCTAATTACTAGTACCTATATACCGACTCAGATCTCAGGTAAAGATAGTGGAATGAATCCTAGCCAGAACTCAATTTTTTTTGGGCCTTATATACCTATACCTATATAAAATAAAAAGAAATATAGATCGATAATAGGTACATAGCATAAATTACAAGTACACGCCCAGAAAAACTCATTAGACTGGTTTTATCATCCACAATATCTATGTAATGGGTGCTTAGAAAATATTCTCATCATTGTTAGTCTTTAGTTCATCTATATGGAGAAAATTTTAGTATGGACTATTTCGAACGGTATTTTCCAATATGCAATATCGACGCTATCGCTTATGCTATTCTCGAGCTTGGAAGGTTTGACATGCTGTCAGTAGTTGGACTGCTGCGGGTGGACAAGTTTTATAATTGACTTGTCTCTTCGAAACTTCAAGATACTCCAATATTGGGGACGGAGCACAAACTTGGCGGTAAGATGCAATAAAGAACATACAAAATGGAACCCTAGATACGGTATATGCGTTTTGATATTGTAGCTTGTAAGTTGGGACTGGTATACCATGTGGTAAGCGCCCTTAAATAAATTTTGAATAAAAAATGGTGCCTTGCATACTAGGTATGTAAATACTACTTTTGTTGAATAGAGCGACCAGGAAAGTAAATAAGACATAAGACAGTGCGAGTATGTAAACCTTATAGATAGATATTTATTCCATAAGTATTCGCACTGCTTATTTTTGATGACTTACCCTGCGTTTGGTTTAGCACCGGTGGCATTTTTGGCATTTGCAAAATTAGTGATGATGTAAAGCGTTCGTTTTGGAAATTTTAGCAATAACGCCAATTTTGATATTTTTGCCCACTAGTCAAAATTGGCAGTTCACGATGACATTTTTGAGCTATCCGAACGGTAAACGAAAAATAAGGTCTAAAGGTCTTTAATGGGTGGGTTTAAAGGTCTTTGAAGAAAATCCGACAATGACGGTTGTACATTTTGAATTTTTTACCAAAACCTGTGAATTTTTGAATTTTAATGTGTAATATGGGTGGATTATTATTCGTTAGGTGTTCATGGACGTGCACAAGTGTTGGCAAATGGTTCCAAGTTTATAAGACCATGCATTGCCGTTTTCTCTTCAACGGCTTTTTAAAAATAAAATAAAAAAAAGTAAAATATCCACCATTTTACTGATGGAGTTTTGACCTGACAAAATATGACTTTGACTTGACATAACCGTACAAATCTTTACTCACTTGACATTGGCAGAATTATTGCTAACAAGCGATAGAAAGCCATTAACGAAGAAAAAGAAGAAGAAGAAGAAGAAAAAGAAGAAACAGTTAAAAATGCAACTTTTGCTCACACATTTCCAAAGCGAACGCTGCATGTGATTTTTTTTGCATTTAACTGTTAATTTTGCCTTCTGTAGCTATCCGAACGACACAAAAATTTACATCAATTTGACAAACGTAATAACCGAGTTTTAACGAGAAACGTACTTCACCAAATATATTTTTTAGATAAGATTATTTAATTCTGCATGGCAATTTTTAATTCAACCCCTTTTTTATACAATTTTTTGGTAAGATTAAACTTTACGGTAGAAAAATAGCATTGTATTATTAAAGTGGTTTCAAGTTCAAATATTTACAGATTCAATATTGAAAGCAAATACTTCAAATTAAATTCAACAGTGAAATTTTAACGGAACTTAGGTTGTTGTTTTAGGAATTTATGTATACGTCAAATTGTTGAAGATTTCTAGCCGGTCTATCTCAATTATTGTTTGAATAAACGCGAAATTTGAACTTTGTGTTCATTATTGTTTTAAATTGTAGAGTTGAATAATTAACAAGGAGTATGGTAGTAAGAGTATTTATTGTAATAAAAAAAAACCAATGTTCTTAATAAAAGAACACCTATTGTGGTCAGTGATCAATCTGCCCAAACTAAAAATGCGTCACGTGACTCAAGTGAAGACATCGTTTATTAGCTTTACATTAAAAATTCTACAGAGTTTTTAAATTTAATAATCCTATAACGACTATGACATAAGCTGTGTCTCCGCCTACGCGGGACATTTATATTAGATTGATTGATTTAAATTAAACTTGTTGTAAGTATAGAAATGATAGACTTTTATTTAGTCTCTTAACAATAAAATAACAAATATATAGACGCGGCTAGTGTGGTGAGTGCGCGAGCGCCGATTGTGGCCCGGTCCTCTCGGTTCTCCTCCCCCGCGCTCCGTGGCCCGCGGGCGTCATCTCGGTTACGGCGTTAACATCCTCCGGGCCTTGAAAGATTCAGCTTTCAAATAATGTTCTGGGGTCATGGCCCTCGTAGTTTCCGGGTCCCCAGACAGAGGGAATCCTAGCCAGGGTCCAAGCTCCATGCATGAGATTGTTAGGTGTTGTTTAAGTCTCAGGCTGACTTAGATTCCACCGGTTGTGTCAACAGTAGTAGTATTTCCAGGTTCTTCGTTTGTTTGGTCATTTTTGAGAGTAGGTAATGGTAACGGGCACATTTTGTTGGCTGCTCTTCTGATGACGCCCTTAGTTGTGAAGACGTCAGCCACACGACATACTCCGTCTGGTCCTGGGTAACATTTTGTAACTCGCCCCATCCGCCAGTGAAGTGGACTGAGGTTATCCTCCTTCAAAAGGACAAGGTCTCCAACTTGAAGGTTTGCACCACCTCTTCTCCACTTGTTTCGGTTCAGCAGCTCGGCCATGAACTCCCGGCGCCATCGTTCCCAAAAGTGTTGGCGGATCTGCTCTATGCGCTGGTATCTGTTGAGCCTGGTAGTCGTGACTGGTAGTGAAGGCACCGACATTAGTGGTCGGCCAATCAAAAAGTGCCCTGGAGTAAGAGGATTGGTGTCGGTTGGGTCGGAAGAAAGAGGAGATAATGGGCGGGAATTTAGGATAGCCTCTATTTGTGAAAAAAGTGTCGCTAACTCTTCAAACGTCAAAGAAGCATTGCCAGCTACGCGTTTGATATGGTACTTTGCCGATTTGACGCCAGCTTCCCAAATACCACCAAAATGTGGGGAGTAGGCTGGACAAAACACAAATTTTATGCCCTCATTCGTAGCAAAGTCTGACACTGATTGATGGCTGGACCGTATAATCCTACCCAACTCATTATTTGCTCCTACAAAGGTCTTCCCGTTATCGCAGTAGATCGCGTAGGGTTTGCCGCGACGTGATACGAACCTGCGCAAGCATAGAATAAAGGCTTCAGTTGTGAGGTCACTAACGAGCTCTAAGTGTATAGCTTTGATGGACAAACATACAAATACGCATAAGTACGCCTTTGTAACGCGGTTGCCGCGACCCTTCTTTGACGAAATCATAAATGGACCAGCGAAGTCGATCCCGCAGGAATGGAAAGGAAAACTTTCTGTAACTCTTGCGCTTGGTAAATCACCCATTATCGGTTGTATAGTTTTGCCTCGCAAACGGGTACAAATTATACATTGTTTGGTAACACTGCGAGCCAAATGTCTGCCGCCAAGAGGCCAAAACCTTTCGCGAAAAGAAGACAGCAAAAGCTGTGGGCCTGCGTGAAACAAACGAACATGCTCATGTTTCATAATCAATTTGGCGAAGAGATGCTTGGCATCTAGCAATATTGGGTGTTTCTTATCGTACGGAAACTCGGACTGCTCTAATCTGCCTCCTACTCTTATCAGCCCATCCGAGTCAATGAATGGATTTAAGGGCAATAATTTACTTTTGTGATGCAGTTCCTTGCTTTGTTTAATAATTGGAATATCTTTTGGAAATGAGTCTAGTTGGCTGAATTTGAGTAAAAGTGTTAGTGATCGATCAAGTTCATCTGTTTTTAAAGGTCCTGTAAATTTAACTTTGTCTTTTTTGCAATTATTTAGAAAACGTAACACATAGGCATAAATTCTTTTTAGTTTTAAGTAATTGGAATGGTTTTCGAATGCAACAAATGAATTTGAATTTTCACAATGTTCATCGGTGGTAAGTAGGGTTTTTACTTCGGGTAGCTTTGACGTATGAATGTGTGGTTGGGTAGGCCACTCCGAAGCGTCCTTCTTTAAGAACGAAGGTCCTTCCCACCATAATGAAGCTGATTGTAGATTTTGAGGATCAATGCCTCTCGACGACAAATCAGATGGATTTAAGTTTGTAGGACAATGTCTCCATTGGAAATCTGTGGTGAGCTCATTTATTTTATTGACCCTATTACGCACGAAAGCTGGTAAGGCTTTGGTTTGTGTTTTTAACCAACCAAGTACGACAGTGGAATCTGTCCACATATTTACATGTGCAACATTGCATGGTAATGACTGTAGTACCTTAGAACACAATTGAGCTCCCAGTAATGCGGCACTAAGTTCCAAACGTGGAATAGTAAGACCTTTTATAGGCGCAACTCTAGTTTTGGCACATAGCAACCTGACTGTAACTTCATTACTATCCACATAGGAGTGAACGTAGGCACAAGTACCGTAGGCCTCTTGAGATGCGTCGACAAAGAAATGCAACTCAATTGTGGCAGCATCTAGATTAATTTGATCGCATAAGACGTGGCGTGGTAAGGAGACCTGCGATATGTAATGCAAATTTTCAATGAAATTGAACCATCTCTTAGCAATAGGCTGAGGTACCGGATCATCCCAGTTCAATTTAGCGCTCCACAAACTCTGGAGCAGAATTTTAGCTTTGATAATGCAACATGATACTAATCCTAAAGGATCAAATAGTTGGCAAGTAGTAGAAATTATAATTCTTTTAGTTACTTTAATTTTGACATCTACCTGACTTGGAAATTGTAAATTGTCTGTTCTGGGTGACCATTTTAAACCCAAAACAGTAGCGTCAGCATGAAAATCTAGACAGTTCGGTGATTCAGTGTTCTCGCATAGTATTTGTGGACAGTTTGAACGAAACTTTCGCAATGGAAACCCAGCAGAGTCGAGAACTTTTGTTACATTTTGAAATATGTGCCTTAGCTCGGTTTCTTCAAAACTACCCGTATTCAAATCATCGATATAAAAGTGAGATTTTATACTGTTGGCTATAATTTCATCCTGACATTCAAGTGCTAGTTGGACAAGACACCTTGTGCTCAGAAAAGGAGTGGATGCGGTACCGTACGTTACGGTGTTAAGTTGGAAAATTCGAATTGGGTCATCCACGTGATTCCTCCACAACACTAGCTGCAGGTGGCGCTGCGACTCATCCAAAGCAATCTGACGATACATTTTTTCTACGTCTGCAGTTAGTACATAAGTATAGATTTGAAAACGAACAAGAATTGAAAACAAGTCGCTCTGCACTACTGGACCTACTGCCTGGATATCATTTAACGACTTGGATGAGCTAGTTTTTGCCGAAGCATCGAAAACCACCCTGAGTTTGGTCGTGTCATGCTGCTCGCGAATCACGCAGTGATGGGGTAAGTAGCATCCAAAATTAGGTCTTTCAACTTCACTTAGATGGCCTAGACTAGCATATTCTTTTAAGAAGTTACTGTATTGTTCTTTAACGGTAGGGTTTTTATTTAGCTTATTTTCTAATGCCAAGAATCGTCTCATTGCCATAGGAAACGAATTACCAAGTGCCTGCTCAGGCACTTCCTTTAGTGGCATCATAACGGAAAAACGGCCATCGGGTAAGCGACGAGTGTTTTGTACAAAATGAGACTCGCAAAATTGTTCTTCTGTCGAATACATATTAGTGTCTGAGGGCAATTCTTCGACCTCCCAGAACCGCTTTATTGAATTGTTGATATCTTGAAGTGATACCGATGATTCATTTTGTACAAAGTTACACTGCACTTGGTTTCCGTAATGATCCTCGCCGGTAGGCCCAGCGACTAACCATCCGAAAACACTGTCTTGTAAAATAGGCTTATTTTGGCCCAGACTTATTTTATCTGAACCAATAATATCAAAGAAGTGATCAGCACCCAATAGTATATCTATTTCGGAGGGTTTATAAAACGTTGGATCAGCTAAGGCAATGTTATCTGGCAGCCCTAACTTCTCAACATTGATGTGTATATTAGGTAAGTTGCTAGTTATCTTAGGAATTATAAGGCAATTCACTTTTCTGTTGAATGAGCCAGTACGTGACTTAATCATGATTTGACATCGTTCAGTAATAGGGCAGGCTACACCGCTAATACCTGACACATTAAATTTATTTATATTTTCTGATTGTAGGCCTAACCTTTGTTTCAGATCGTTGGTAATGAATGAAGACTGGCTTCCGGTATCCAGTAACGCACGAGCAAGGTAAGTGGTTCCGTTTTGTATGTTTGTTACTTCTATTTTAGCAGTACACAAAAGGACCTGGCCCGATGACGTAGCAGACAAACTAACGGAAGCAGTAGGCGCTTCATTATTTTCGGTAGGTATTTTATTTTCTTTATGTAATATTGTATTATGTTTTTTCTTACAGATGCGGCAGGAGCCCTTCAACGTGCACTGAGCGAGAAGATGCCCCCCGCGAAGACAATTGCTACACAATTTGTGTTTTGAAGCTGCACTAATTCGGTCATCTATGTTCATGGCTTTGAATTTCGAGCACTGGTAAACATAGTGATCTTGATTGCAAACTGGGCAGGCTTTATTTCGAGAACCTTCAGAAAAAGTTGCAAAAGTTTTTATAGATTTATTTTCTTTATTATAGTTATTATTGTAGGTAGGTTTAGTATCAAAATTTCGACTGCTACTGGCAGTTTCTAAAACATTGGCTCTGTTCTCTAAAAAGCTTCTAAATTCATCCAAAGTGGGCAAATGAGACAACCTGCCTTTGTGCTCTTCCCATTTGCCACTAGTCCTGGAATCTAACTTTGCTGAGACCAAAAATATTACCAAGGGATCCCAGCCATCGGTAGGTACATCTAACGTATTAAGCGCATTTAAATGTTTATTGACCTGATCACTTAAATACCTCAAAGCCTTAAAAGATTCCCTTTGAATACTGTTTATGCTAACTAACGCATTCAAATGGTTGTTAATCAAGATGTTCTTATTGTTGTATCGGTCACATAATGCCTTCCACGCAAGTTCGTAATTAGCCGCAGCAAACTCCAGAGATCTTATCACGACACTAGCCCCAGACTGCAAAGAATTTCGCAAGTAATGAAACTTACTAATAAGTGCAATAGATTCGTTGTCATGTATGAGGGTTTTGAAAGTATCTCTGAATTCGAGCCATTTCGTATACGAACCATCAAAAGTAGGTAAATTTATTACAGGTAGGTTAATAGGATTTTGCGAATTATTATGGTGACAACAACTTGATTTTGCCGACCCCTCAGAGGCATTGTTTTCTTTATTTTTTGCCGAAAACAAATCGATCAACTCTTGAGCTAACGCGATTTGTGTATAAAATTCAGTCTCAGTAATGTCTCGTTCTAATATTTGATCATCTAAGTTTTGAGAAAGATCTTCGATTTCGGTTTGTGTTTGGTCAAAACTTGACATCAATTCTTGTAGCTGTACCAGTCTCAAAGATATTTCTCTTATCTGTAAATTAGTTACCTGCGAGACGTCAATAGTTTGGTATTTTTGTAAATAATTTTTAAGAATAGTTACTCGGCTTCTAAACCCAGCACGTTTTCTATTTAAAGTTTTTAATCGTTCTCTAATATCGGTATCACCGGCTACATCTACAGTTAGTATTGGAATAGGGCTTTTAGACCTTTTTGTTTCGCTTTCAGACATTTTAAAAGAATGAATGAGCTAGGTAAAACAAATAATGAGTTGAGGGAATTTAAATAAGTAACTCCAATGTATATACCATCCAGCAATCAATACTCCACCACGCAGCAGCTGCCGAGCTCGCGCACAGCACCAACGAAGTACGTGGGGCCCGCGCGTCGGCCCCCGCTGTAGCTGAGCTCGCGCTGTGCACGAGCCGCACCCGTGGAACACAGCTGGCGCTGCGCGACGGTGGCTCAGACCGCACGGTGCACTCAATATTGCACTGGAATTGATCGGCAATAGGCGATTTAATTTCGTAATTATAATCAAAATTTTTAAGCTATTTAATCCGACAACATAAAATAATTAAAATGAATAGGTATAATTATTTGTTAGAATATTTAATTACAATGTCCAGCCTACTTGTTTTCAATTAAGAAGAAACAATTACTTTTATTGTTGCGGCGGACTCGTTAAGTAAAGAAGTAAAATAAAGAAATAAAGCTTAACAGCTGTTATTATGACGTAAGACTGATTGAAGTAGGTCAATAACCAGGTAAATAGGTGAATGACTTGTGCTACTACGATAAACACATAAATCTTTAGAAATTTACTAAAAGCGTAAATAATTAGTTACAGTATAGATTAAAGGGCAATTAATTTGCAAAAATTGCAAAGAAATGCAACATAGTTGATGAGTAATTACTTAATTATCGGCTAAGAATGTAGGTAGGCATAGGTATTTAGCTGCGAAGTAAAATGCAAAGTTGAATAGATAGGGAAGATACGCGTTAAAGCTAGATATCTTCGAACGATTGAAGTAGTAAGCACTCACTTTTACCAGCAAATAGAAGTGGGAAAATAGGCAAAATTATAGGGAAAGTAGGAACGGGCTTACTTCCATTTAGTGAAGACCTCCGATAAATGCGTAGTATCCATCCAAGGCTCCAAAGATTACAGTCCTTCTTTTGACACAGTCGCCAAATGTCTCCGCCTACGCGGGACATTTATATTAGATTGATTGATTTAAATTAAACTTGTTGTAAGTATAGAAATGATAGACTTTTATTTAGTCTCTTAACAATAAAATAACAAATATATAGACGCGGCTAGTGTGGTGAGTGCGCGAGCGCCGATTGTGGCCCGGTACTCT
Source organism: Ennomos erosarius (assembly GCA_963580505.1). Taxonomy (NCBI): domain Eukaryota; kingdom Metazoa; phylum Arthropoda; class Insecta; order Lepidoptera; family Geometridae; genus Ennomos; species Ennomos erosarius. The sequence continues at coordinate 5,349,617 of OY756981.1, read as the reverse complement.
CGGTTCTCCTCCCCCGCGCTCCGTGGCCCGCGGGCGTCATCTCGGTTACGGCGTTAACAATGATAATCCTTTTATAGTCGCGATGTTAAGGTTTGGTTAATAACCCATTCGCCCGAAATGACAATAGTTTTCATTGTTAGTCCTTCAACACTAATAAATAAATGAATAACGGCCAACAATCACATACATAGATCCTGAATCCTATTGAGAACAAAATCCCACGAGTAAAAATAATATCTCACTAGATCCATCATGGATCTCGTCTATGAATTTACTGGGATTGAACCTTTTTTGTGCACTAGTACTCCTGTCCTGTCATGGAAATTGAACCCGCAGCTTCCGGGTTATGAACCGACCTGCTCAACCACTACATCGTAGAGGCTGTTATAAGGTGGATTCTTAAATCCATATGAATAGAAAAAGGCTTACGTGGTACACCGAACCGTGGTGACGACGCGTGGTCGTCATGTGCTCGCCTATACGTAGGGCGTCGGTGAATATTTTACCATTATAGTTATTCTTATATTGGATTGCTCTACCCAATCTGAACAGAAAGGTTTTCCATGTCTCACAGGTCGTACCGCATATAATTACGGTAATTCCCACATTATCCGTGCGTTATCCCTATGGGATATTATCTGTGTTATGGGTAAATATTAATTAAAATATTATTGTAAACAAACGATTTCTTAATTATCAGTGTTTTATAAAAGCGTAGCTCTGTACTACAGACCTACAGATGATTTACCACACAAAATCTCTTTAAAATAAAACTGTTCATGTAAGGGTAGGTACACAAGATTCTGAATTCAATACTTTGGAACGGTAAGTTTTAAAAATAATTTTATTCTTTTCAGTCAGAAGTTTTTGAATAACGAATTTTCATAACGAATTCTAGCTCTATGGTCAGAAGTTTTTGTAAAGTTCAGTGAAAATGCATCTGGGTCAAATGAATTTCATTCCGCCTTATGCACGAAACGTCTAATACATTTAAAAATATTACATCGTCATGGGTTATACATATTGTAGTGAAAAACACCTTGTGTAAAAGAATTTAACCACGACACTTTCAATGAATTTGTCTGAGGAAAAATTCATTATTCATTTATCCATAATGGCAGATGGACGAACTGATTATAATGGGTAGAGTTATCCACAATTACCAAGATAGTTAATAACGAAGAGCGTTATATCATAAGACTGGCATAACAGCCCAAACCTACCACTAAAAACTCAGAATTGAGGGCGTACATAGAACAAAAGTCTTTTCTGTTACAATATTAAAGATCCAAAAGAAAAAGGAAAAAGGGTAAAAGGATGCATGTTTCATGCATATTAATATTCTCTTTGTAATTTGGCAAACGTTCTCAATACGAACCAACATAATATCACAAAGGCAAACAAAACAATGCCAAATTGCATCTTCCGGGGTTGCCAGATAACGTCGAATGAGCGATGTCGGCAATCTGTCCAAACGTCTCCGAGAGTGTTCGGAAACACTTATCTTGGTTTCTACCCGTTCCCCTTTTCTTGTCAAATGATGGATACACTTCCTTTTGTTTATGTGAAGATGAAACATAATGTACGCATCTGAAAAGCATGTAAATCATTAATTTTTTTTCTAAAAAACCTTAATGTATTTAAACCTGTGCAAAAAACTTATTCGTAGTATAAGTAAGTAAATTTGGTAGGTACAGCATTGAATTACTCAGGACTACAATAACTTGACGTAGAGTAATTCCGTAATTTAGTTTGAGCTAATAGGTTTTCAAATAAATAATGTGTGTACTAGGCTAACATAAGCTTAGAAGAATTATGTAGGCAGATCCGCAACGCTATTATCTAAGAGTTTTTATAAATAAAGATTTAAAGGTGCTCTATAGGCCGCTTGGGGGCGGGACTTTTGGACTTTTCTGAATTTCTGATCCTTCCAGGCAGCAGCCCAAGCCAAGGGTTACAATTAAATATTTTCCATACTTACTTTTGACAGTTGAACACAGCGAAAGTTACGTTGTATAAAGCATATACATAAGAGCGTTTAATAGGTACCTACGTTTAAAATATGCTCAAAGGCGCTATTGCATAATTAGGTTAAAATGTTAAATTTAAAAAATATAATTATTAAAAACGAATTTGTAATGCTTTTATAATTAAAATTATTTCTTATTATTTCATCCCGGTATAATTATCATAGTGTAGGTTGGTTGGGTAAATGTCTAGCATTCAGCGGGATATTTTTGACCTTTCCTTAATCTAATTAGAAGCTCAAAGAATAGCCGTAACATAATTAAGCCAATAAACTCTCGAATACTCCGTAGTTTTTACTTTTTCTCTGTAAGAAAATTATTTTGGAGAGGACTCTAATAGAAATATAGAGAGTTACGATCTACCAAAAGCACTAAGCTTAAAATGGAAGTGGCATAAAACTCCTAACCCTCCTTTCTAAATGAATAATAATAACAAAGTTAGATACGAAAATAATAATAACCCACAATCAATGTTGCTTCTTTGGCACTAATATTGCTGTAGTCACTATAATATGCCTAGTTTCGAGAAGATTTCGTAATGCGTAAGTAACTCACTTATAAGTAATGATATAATGAATAAGATCATGTTATAGTACTCGTTTGTAGGCATTTGAAGTCCACTGTTCAAACTATAGCAAATCAAGCGATAATTCTGTTTGCTGAGTTTATCAGCGCCTTTCCGTGACCTGCCTAACGAATAGATGGTTTCTGCCCTTTGGCTGTCTAAAATACTAATTGCGCTACTTGTTCATAGTTCATTGGTTTTATACAAAACTGTTTCCCTTATATTGCGTTTGAATTTTTTCAGTGGGTATATTTTTTGTAAAGGCCAACTTTGACCGTATCCGTCTGATGTTATTAATGCCATCGTCGAAGGTAGGTCTAGCACGCTGACCTTTGAGGAACTTTGATTTACATATAGGTACACTTGCGTCTATTTAAAACTGGATAATATTATATTCATACAATGCTTTGATTTTGTCAGAGTTCGTACTGCCCGTGTCTCACGAGTGATATAGATGCACCATGGTGTGCGCATCACTGCTGTGCTGGCGACTTTAATGCGTCATATCTTAGGTTTTTTTATATATTTAATTTTTTTGAGTCGCTTTGAGACATCTCTTCTTATCACGTCAGCGTACCGACTATAATTTCCTTGGCCTAAGTATTTGATTGCATTTATCTGAAAAGCTAAATTTATTTCATTTCAACTATTTGTATTAATATATTTTTCGTGTAATTAAAGGACATTAAGTATCTCGTATATAATAATACTAAAACATAGATAAATTATGATAATAATTATAGAAATTAACTTTTGAGCCATAAACAAAGTAATCACTAAGTTTTAAGCTCCTAACTTCTAAAAACGCGCTGAGTGACAATCTTAGAGAGAATATAATAAATATTCCACTGTTTAATATCTCAGTGTCTTCGTAGCATAAAACATAAAATTCTTTTATGGTTCCAGGTTTATTGTTGGTCGTCTATTTTTAGTGGTCGAGGAGAGCTGAAACTCATGATGTTGTGTAAAGACCTATACGTATAGCTACATGTAACTAAGTAAAGGCATCTCCGGTTGGTTGTATAGAAAAATAGAGGCAGCCCCGTGGTTGCCCTTGATTTTATCCCGGAAAAGTAAGACTCAAAATCATATATATTTAATCCCGGAAATAGTGTAACTTTCCGGGATAAAAGGTTACCTATTTTGATTAAAGTCGAGTGAGCAATTTGTGCAAAAATTTATCCAAATTGCTTTAGGCATTTAGGTGTGAAAATCACACGTACATATATAAACAAGGTTTCATTATTACCGACTTCATATAATTATTATATTTATTATTGTAGAGAAGTAGGGTCTCCTAACATTTGGACTGGAGGCTTATCTCGGATATTTGTCTCTGCCGGGCTTTTTTCTCTTTTTGTTGATTATGATGAAGTTTGTTGTGGGATAATTGCAAGATCATGTTTCCTGTAGCTCTTTTTATTTCTTCTGGCTTAGGGCGATATAAGTAGGTATAATACTTTTATGTATTCTGAGGTATTAATTAATCTCTTGTTACGAACCTAATGTAACAACATATCATATTTAATAAGAGATCATACGACTTATTATTCTGTTTATTGTAAGACCAGACTACTTATATAATTTGAATACATTTAAGATACGACAAACTTACCTTAGTATAAGCCTAATTAACTTTCTTTCAACAATGGAACAAGCACAGAGCAAAAAAATCTTCGTTTCCCGAAGCGACCGTCATATGTTTCAAAGCTCTGTGGGAACAAGCCTTTAATTTAGGTCACTTTGTCTTGTCGTCCTATACTTTGCAATCATTTACTCGGAAATAAGAAAGTTCTCGGACTTAACTTTGACGTCGCCTTCATTACCAGCTTGCGAGAATTGCTAATTACTCCAGCTTCAATTGCAATGAGCACGGACGTACTTAGGCATTACAAATCTCCTGTAATATCCAAATATACGACCCCTTGACAAATCTACGGAGATTAAACATTTTATACCTGTCCCAAATTTAAAAAGGTTTATCTTTATTACAGCTGTTCAGGGATAAATCGGCTGAAACACTTTCCCCTCTTTATCTTATTACACCAAAACATAGCCTGTAAAATTAGCAAGTTGAAATGGTAGTAGGCAAGCCACATTGCTCGCAGAACCAAAAACCAGAGAAAGAAAGAGGGAGGAGAGGGAAGAAAGGTTATCGAGTGGTGACCACGAATCGGAAGACGCAGCGTAGGCCGGCCCCTTATAGTCTATAGTTGGATCCATAACCTGGTCAGAACCTCGGAGAGTCATTGGATGTTATAGAGAAGTAGCTGGTCGAAATGGCGCTGTATAGGGATGGCCATGTTACAATTAATATAATCATCAGCTTAAAGACGTCCACTGCTGAACATAGACCTCCCCAAAAGAGCGCTATTTTGAGCGGCTACTTGTAGGCCGGCTCCCCACTAGGTGGACCGAGGACCGGGTCAGACAGAACCGCGGGGAGCCGATGGATACAGGAGGCAAACAATTAATATATAGGTACTAAATGAACGTAGCCTTTTCTTATAAATAACAACTGATAAATATTTTATATACAGTATTGCTGTTTGATTTGCTAAAGCGAACGATAAGATACAAATTGCTTCCTCAATATTTCCTGAGTGCATTTGACCGATATAATATGCTTTCCATGAAATTTTATATCATATATAACAATAAAAACGAATAGCATCTTTACTCATACGATGGGATGGTATAAATTGTGTGGATAGAACTGCCCCTCCCCTCTTTGGAGAAGATTTATTACCGTTACGATTTCGAACGCATCCCTGTATTTGGTTTAACCTACTTTCTGAATCTTTATTCTGTTCTATTTAGAAGTACTTATTTGATTTTCGTGGAAAACTCAACTAGGTGATAAAACTAAGGATTATTATAGTCAATGAATAACACAAATGAAAAGTAAATAAATATAATAAGTAATTAAAATTCAATCCCAGATCGGTTTTTTGTCCAATAATAACATTAACATATTTAAGGCTCTACAACTTCATGAAAAAGTTATTCAAATGAAAAAAAAAAAAATTCAAACCAAAACCTGTGTAATTTATAACCTCTCTTTCCTCAAACAACGATAAAACCGCCTATATCCGACGAAACACGACGCAAAATGCTAACTTTTATGCTAACATTAACACTCAAACTGTCACGAACTTGCTACAAGCGAACTTTGAAGACATCGGAATATTCAACAGTTCATAGCTACTTGCAAGGAGGCAGAACTGGCAAAACTTCGTAGCAGGTAAATCACGCTACAAGTGCTACGAAATGCTACGACGCTACGTGCGCAAGTCTATAATAGATTCTATAATAACTTATGAATTTCGTAATGTTACCCTGTATGACAATTTTTCCTACTGAAGCGCTATTTCAGTTAACTGTAAACCAATAATATTGACTAGGAATAAAGTCTACATTCCAATCCCGGTTGGTGATTTTTTCTCTTCGTAAAAGCAAACATTTTCTATCTGTTTAACATAAATTGCAACAAGCACGCTACTGATTTAGTTGAACCAATATTCAAGAATTTGGAAAGCAATTGAAACAATAGCCTTGAAAATGTCACAAAAACTTTGGTTGAGCAGTCTTTATTTCTTTATTTATTTAGCCTTTTGAGAATAATATTTAATAAACCATTTAATTCAGTCAACAAAAAACAATAAACTAAATCCCAAAATTTAATATATCGAGTTGTTTTTCCAAAAAAGGAAAATAAGTCGGAAAAAGCAAATCATTTAGTAACGACATACAGCTTTGATACGAACGTTTAGAAGTCATTTATTTAAAGTGTGTAACATCGGACCCTTCCTTGTTTTTTACCTTTTCCCTTTGTTTTCCCGCCTCCCTTTGTAATGTCTATTCATTCCTCGTTTTATCTTGTGTGTACCCACTTTTCCTGCTCTTTAACTTCTTTTAGTTGCTAAGTTGAGGGAATAAATTTTTGCCTTTTGGCGCTTTTTTTCTTAATATTTGTTAGTTGTAGGTACTACGTAAAGGGCTTGCTCAGGCTCGAGTGATTACTCGTATTACTTATTTTATGTACTAACACTAGCTCTAAAACACACTAATTAATTATTATTCTCTAGAAAATCAATGTACAGTCCAAAAATCCTCTTAATATTATAAATGCGAAAGTTTTTGTGTGTGAAAGTTTGTTACAATTTTCCGTAAAATTAGTTTAGTATATTTAGTAAATTTGGAATACAAATAGCTTTATATTATAGTTGTATCTGCGATAAAAAATAACTGTTTTTATTTATGAATTTTCCAAAGGAAATAAATTTGAAATTAGTATTAAAGGGGTATTGGGGAAGATAGAGTATTTACTGTTCACTGATACAAAGAATAAAGGAAAATTCATGACGGTGAAACCACTGGAACGCTCACTTGTTGAACGCTATTTTTCACCAGCCTTTGTCGATTGTCCCCCTTTCCTCTCGTCTCCACCCTCCCACCCCCTCTCACCGCACCAGACTAATTTGCAATTCCTTTCAAAGCCTCCGCCCTGCTGTCTCCACACTAGAATTTCTTACTGCAAAGCCCATTTCATCACGTTTTCCTTCGCAGTCAGTGTTTTTTCGGTCCGATTCACAAATGTCCCTTTCATATTCTGCAGGAATCCGTACTAATACAGTAAATGCAAAGGTATGTTGGTTTGTCCTTTTTTGCAGCAGCGAGCGAAGCGAGAGGTCAACGTGGTATATGCTCTATACTGGGTGTAATTGAATTCATTAGCATCCTTTGAAACTAGGTACCTACTCCTGATACCGGTCACGTGTGGAACAAAATTTTTGAATTCTAACGCGTTGGTTTGGTAATAACTCCAAAAAATGGAATAACTTACTTAATCAAGTACTACAATACAAAATTTAATTAAAATAATGAATTACTGTTTTTAATAAGTACATACAAGGTATAAAAACGTTTAAATGTATCAAAATCATCCGTGCCAACTGCGTTAGGCACCGCGGCAATCTTCATAATTTTCAGTAAAAATTATTTCATTAACACTCTTTACTCTTTAATAATCATTAGTACAGAAGAAATGCATAAGAGCCCTTGGTGGTCTTGGGCCACTAGACTCATGCAGACCACTTTTCAAAAAATTAAAGCTTTTGACCTTGACCGGCTTATATATTATGCAGGTAGGGGTTTTTGTAAAAGACCATCCTGATCTTTTCCAAAAGCCTAAACAGTTATTTACAAGGCGGGACCCAAGTATGTTAAAAGTAGTCCACTGTAATACCACTCTTTACCAACGGAACTGTAACGCTATGGCAATTAAAGTTTATAACAAAATTCCTAGGTCAATAAGAGAGCTGCCTAGCAAATATTTCAAACAGAAATTATTTAAGTGGTTAGCTGAAAACTGTTTTTATGACATGAAAGAATTCTTTAATCTTAAAAATTGTAAATGAATTCTAATAATATGGTGGACTCTCTGTTGAAATTGTTCTTTTTGACATTAATTCTTTTCGACATTAATTATTAATATCTGACATTTGTGATTGGAATAAATGGGATTAATATAGTGGTTGAATAGCGAAAGATAATTCATATTATAATTTTGGACGTATGTTATTAATATTGTATTTTATTAATGTAGGATAATTTAATTTTATATTTTATGACGAATGTGGTTTATATTGGATTTTAATTATGTAGGTATTTATGTGTCTATTTGTCAATAATTTTGCAGACAATTTTATTGTGGATTTGTTAACTTTTATAATATCAGTGTACCTATTAAATTAATTTTTGTATGCCAGTTTCTGGTGAGATATGCCGAACTACTTTCTTTTTGTCATCTTATTGTACCATATTTCGTGCAAATAAACAATTTCATTTCATTTCATTTCATCTATAAATGATGTACTATCATGGGCTCAATTTATGCTAATGAATTAAATTACATCCTGTATATAGTAGTTTATAGGTCAGAATGGACATACGCTATTTTTTATACGTTCATTATATAATAGTATAAAAGCGATAGTAAGTATGTTAGGATGTCCTTTTTCACGTAGTGACAGCGAAACTTCTTAGTTTTTGGGCCGGTGAGAGAATATAGCCTACTTTCAACAAGGCGCCTTTTACACGCGGCTGAAACCGTAGGAAGCAGCTAGTTAATAATAATACGAAATTGATTGTACTCGATATTTTTATTGGGAAAGATAATCTAAAATGAATATAATTTATATCTCAACAATAATTATTATACTCAAGTAACCATACCTACAACGAAAGTAAATGAACAAAGTACTCCTTCAAACGAAATATTTAACAGCATTAGGTACAATAACGTAATTTGTTTACGTAGCTAATTAGATTTTGATTTGAGGTAGATTGTGAACTTTTTTCCGTGTGCACGCAGACACTGTTTTCACTTTTCAATTTTTCCGTTTTCGCCAGAAAATGATTTGCGCTTTATATAAAGATCATCCTTTTAAGGAGGGTTATATGTTTGCTTTGCAGTTTGCACATAGCACGTAATATAACATAGTACTCTGTGAATTCATATTCACATCACATTTTTAAACAAGTTGCTGTGTGTTTAATACCATTTAACTATATAATGGCCTGTAACTGCTAGCTACCCACCTACCTATCTACCTGTATACCTTTATGTACTATATAGTTATGTTATGTAGGTATATGATATTGTTTATTTCTGAAAATTTAGTAAGTAATGACTAGCGATGAAAAGTGATGGCTTATGGAACTGAGACGTGGTCTCTAACTGTTGCCCTCATTAGTACTAAGCTCAGAGTCGCGCAACGAGCTATGGAGAGAGTAATGCTCGGTGTTTCTCTGCGAGATAAGATCCGAAATGAGGAGATCCGCAGGAGAACTAAAGTGACCGATGTATCTCTTAGGATTAGCAATTTGAAATGGCAATGGGCAGGCCACATCGCTCGTAGAACTGACAACCGATGGGGAAGAAAGGTTCTCGAGTGGCGACCACGAACTGGAAGACGCAGCGTAGGCCGGCCCCCCACTAGGTGGTCCAACGACCTGGTGAAAGCCGCGGGGAGCCGATGGATGCAGGAGGCGAGCAGCTGCTCTAAGTGGCGCTCCCTGGGGGAGGCCTATGTTCAGCAGTGAACGTCTTCAGGCTGTTAATGGTGATGATGATGAATGACTAGCGAATTTTCCTAGGTAAACGTGCCACCATCTCAGCTTGCCATCCAGTGCGATCTTACTAACGTGATCAAGGGGGCTACCGCAACCTCTTATAGCATTATTACTTCAATCATAGTTTGAAAAATGACATAAAAGTAATAATACTGTAATGTTATTGACGCAGAGCAGTTTGGATGACGTCACGTTAAATCTATCACTCAAAATACATCATGTTGACACCGACGTGCGACAGTGATAACGCTATATAAAAATGTAGACGTCTCGTTCTCACGCAGAATACTTTATAAGTTCATGGTACAAATTCGACCAATATTATTGTAACCTAGAAGCATTACCGTCACGAACCATGATGATTTTGTATTAGTTTGTGGTAAGGGCCCTTAAGTAATAAAACAATAGGTATGTATAGGGTATGGATATTGATTTCTTGTTTAATAAAAACTATCAAAAACTAATCAGTGCAAGATGTTCCAGATAACTCATAAAAAACTAATTTCGTTTTAGCATAGTTGGTTGTGTTGATCTAGACTAGACTATTTTATGGGTCATAAAGTCTGCCGTAGTCAAAAGCACAAAGAGTCAGCTTCAAAAATTAATTAGAATTTGCAAATTTTTAAGCTTTAAAACAATATTGTAGTGTTATTTTACGTCCTTGGAGCTTTGCAATTGGGCTGTTATGCATCAAAACCAATTTAGCGTTTATGTCTATAAAAACGATAAAATAAGAAAAAATAACTACACAAAGGATTTTTAAGTAGGTAAAATTTATTGGATGTTAATGAAACAAAATAATAATAAACAGTTTATTACTACATGGTTCTGAAAACATAACAACAGAAAAATAGAAAAACTTTCGTTTCAAATAGGCATGTAATGTAACATTCGTGTAGAGAACACAGTGTACCTAATTATGTTTAACCTAAAAAAATACACAGTATAAACCGTCTCTAATTTTCAAATAAGTACACAAATCCCTTAGTCCCAAATAAAGTGCATTTCAAATGGTTAAACCGTTATCTGGCGAGCACACAAAAACATTTGCGCACAAAGAACATCTAACTGTGTTTGCAAACATGGGCGAGAAGTTTGCTAAAGCACCCCAATATTTTCATCCACTTATTTAAGGGTAGGCAGCGGCCGGTCGAAGCAACAGGCGTACACCCACACATCTGTATTATTAAGGTACATGTATTGTGTTAGAGTGCCTTCACCTTCAGATACCCATATCTTTTATTATAATAATACGTATGAATGAATATAATATTATATCGTATAAAATATAAGCGTGCATATGTCTTTTGGCAATTGTTACTAGTTAGTGGCGCTCCCGGGGGAGGCCTATGTTCAGCAGTGGACGTCTTCAGGCTGTTGATGATGATGATGATGATGATGACTAGTTAGTTATTTAAAAAAGCTCAAGCTGTTAGAGACGAAAAGAGGAGGTTCTTGAGTGGGGACCATGAACCGGAAGACACAGCGTAGGCCAGCCCACCACTAAGTGGACCGACGATCTGGTAAAAACCGCGGGAAGCCGATGGATGCAAGAGGGCGAGGCCTATATGTTCAGCAGTGAATGTTTTCAGGCTGATGATAAAGCTGCAGACACAACTACTAAATCAACAAAAAAACAATTCATTGTCCTTAGTCTTATTTTCTTTTTTGATTCCCTAAGCCCTAATAAGGGAGAAAAAATTACAATTGCTACCAACTCATACTCCGTATCATATTATTACATTGTTTATTTAAGTGTAGACTCTACTTAAAGATACCGTATACCTTAATATACTCGTAACAATATTACATTATTTTAATTTGAACATTAAACCTCAGTAAAGATGAGCTGCTAAATAGAAGATTAATAAGTGAGGGTTGAAAACAAATTCTACTAAAAACATACTTAGCAGGGCGCAAAGAAACAGCTGAATTAGCTCTTTGATATTAGGTTAGCGGTTAGTTTGACCGATTTTTGTCCTCATCTTCTTCTCGTGTAGGCAATTGGTCAGCCCTGGTGTCAGAATTTTTAGGCCGCCCAAAGGCTTCTGATTTGGCTTAACGACTATTGTCTTACGACAACAGCCGGGACCGACGGCTTAACGTGCCCTCCGAAGCACGGTAGCGCTCAGGTCTAAATACCAATTTTTTTGCTGTAGCGGTCACCCATCATAGTAGTGACCGCAGCGAACGTTGCTTAACCTTACCGATCGGTTAGGAACGGCTAGTCGTACTTCGCTATGAGCGATTTTTGTCCTTCCAATGTTCCTATGGAAAAAAAATGTTTATAATTGGTTTCATAAATAAAACTAACGATAAAAAAACTTGTTTCTAAATTTCTTCTCACAAAAGCAAATCTTAGTTTATGATAAATGAATATATCCTGAAGCTTTAAAAATAATTAACGTAAACCATTCCAGAGAACCTCTTAGAAAGTATTAGGAAAATCTTTATGGAGACGCCAACACATCTCAGCGTCCCAGGATTACGGATTAACCGGTATCCTTTTAGAAAATTGTTTGCTAGACAAATCTCATTTTCGAAACAGTTTTTAAAACGTCCACGTTACTGAGCCCTATAAAGAAACGACGAAGCCAACGATATTACTCTTTAATGAGTTTTATAATTAATATAAGATGAAAATATAGGCCAAGCCAGTTTTCTGGTACTCAAAAAATTTATTTTACAGTCAGAAAGTCGATGGCAAAAACTTGTCTTTACGGTTAAATTTCTATATTTTCGCTATTATAATAAATCAATAATCACGTTCAACCGTCGGTCCCAGCTGTTGTCGTAAGGCAAAAGTTATTAAGCCAAGAGTAGAAGAAGCCATTGGATGACCTCAAAATTGTGACAGGACTGACCACTTCTCTACACGAGAGAAGAAGAATAACTCAATAATTGTAAGTACACAGTATTTTTTGTTTATTTATCTTCAAATATAAGCAAGTCATCGCGTAAATTTATTACAGTTCATGAATGTTGGAGCTTAGCTGGTATTAGCATCACAATGCTCACTTTATGGCATACAATAAAACAACTTCTTTAAAGCGGAAGTAAATTAATCAAAGAGATCTTATAATAGCTTTGTAGGATCGGCTTATCAAGGAACAGCGAACAACTGCTGGACAATTTTAGTAGAATAGTCAGCGGTGTGGTTTGTGATAATGATAAAATGCAATTATACATTTAACCTAAATCACAACAAACTCTAAGAAAAAATGTACATATTTTTAAGTTGAAATATTTAATTACAAATATACGAACTATTTTTATGGATAGACAACGTAGCGGTGTCAACAGTATTACAGTATTGAGTACACCGGCATGAATTCTGAGTGAAGCCCTTTTCAACACCACTGTACCTATAATTTTTTTTTAATTCTTCTTTATTACTATTCCCATGTAATTTTGTATTCTTTTTATTATTTGTGAGTGTTGAATAAATATTTTTTCTTTTTTCTTTCTATTTTTAATCTAACACTTATTCGCTATACCTACTTAGAGTCGCTTAGCGACGATGCCAGCAGTTGTGTACACTCACTATCTACAGATATTGAACAGTGCAATTCATCAAAGTTGAAGAGTTCATCAGGAGGCGGCACAGGCCTAATCTACATCTCGGAACCGTTATAAGTATTATGTTTTCATTAAGGGAAAAGACGCCACGGGTGCGGATCGTAGCCGGGCGGGACGCATGACCCGGCGCTGGCTCTACCCTCGCACTAACTGTTGGTTAATCTGCGGCTCAGTCTATGAGGTCTGCGCTTCCACTCGCCTGCCGACTGCCTTTGGCTGCGCACGTCGCGAACCACGCACCGCTTGCACGCAACACTTGTCTCTGTGGAGTTATCGTAGTATGTGCTAAGTGAATCATCCAGCATGAAGGGTAGACATCAATTTCGGCGCAGATTCAGTCTGCAGCCTTCTTTTATGAAAGAGGACCACGAGGAGGAGCGCAGGCCCCACAGGTGATTTTTATCAATAACAATAATTCTTAAAATGTGCTACGCTTTCTACGATTTTTTCTACGACGGCTACGCGTCACGTCACGTAGCACTTCGTAGCCGATTTGTTTGTGTACGTGTCACTAAACAGTAAACTAATGAGTTATAATTTAACTCATTAGTTTAGTTTGCTTTATCATTAACGTATCGAATAATAAGAGATAAAATGTTGAATAAATTCATGGAAAGCATTCATCTTCACAATTAGAACTTAAACTAATTTGGACTGATTTTAGATTTATCTTTTCTGCATTAGCTGGCAAAAAAATACTCTTCAATACTGAATCATTTGTAGAAAACGTTTTACATGCAGTTCCTTTTAGTTATCATATTTAAATGTGTTACATATTAAGTTGCTTCCTTACCTATAGAAATACTGTAGTAACTTTGGTATATAATAATAATAATCATAGGTTTTTAATTAATACAAAAAACCTCGTAACTAATTGTAAGGCAGAATTGGGTGAGGATCAAGAATTGGTCTCCGTTTGTCGTGAATTAGGCCCGATTTTACCAAAGTAGAATAATGTTGTTCCAAGTATAACGTTCCGAGAATAACTGAGTTACACGAATATAACTATTATACCAACAATTTTGAAGCTCTTTCCTTGGATACAATCAGGATAGGGTCCTTTTAATCGTCATTTCATTTGTCAATCAGCTGTATCCGAGGGTAACAATTAGCGTTATACAGCCTAAACCGCTGTTCGTAGAGATTTGAAATTTGGAGGGTATATTCTTCGTAAAGTGTAGACGTCCACTAAGAAAGGGTTTTTCGAAGGGGGTGAAACGGGGGTTTTACGTTTGTATGAAACTTTTTTGTCTGTGGATTAGTTTTTGTTAGTTCTACTGTACTTTGTTTGTAATATAGCAAACGCGTTTATATCTACTGACTGACATATAGTCCATGATTTAATTGCCACACGTACTATTTGAAAACCAATACGTACAGTCAAAAAATTTTTCGCGCTCGCTTCCGCTCGCGCTTTTGGTATTTCTACTGTGTTTGGTTTGTAACATAGCAAACGCATTTATATCTACTGACTGACATGTAGTTCATGATTTAATTGCCACACGTGCTATATGAAAACCAATACCTACAGTCAAAAAATTTTTCGCGCTCGCTATCCCTCGCGCTTTTGGTAGTTCTACTGTATTTTGTTTGTAATATAGCAAACGCGTCTATACCTACTGACTGACATGTAGTTCATGATTTAATTGCCACACGTGCTTTTTGAAAACCAATACGTACAATCAAAATGTTTGCTCTGTTTGCTGAACCATGAGTGGCGCACTTGTGAAGCTATACATAAAGAAATAATACCTTTTTATAGGTGTAGCTGCATTTTTTGTTTGAATGAAAAAAAAGGGTTAATTACTTTAAGTTTCGGTTATCCTGATTCAAAGCTCAGCTAGCTTTGTTTATTTTTCACTAGAATTACGCGGGCGAAGCCGCGGGCAAAAGCTATTTACTTATATCAGTTATCTGGTTCCTATAGTACAAGGTATGCTTAGTTTGGGGCTAGATGGTGCTGTGTGAAATGTCCGCACATATCTATTTATTAATGAACGATGTGACGAGCTGGTCATTCACATGATGTTAAACGTCACGGCCGTCCATAACTGTTGCAGTGCCACTCGGAACTCTAAAACAACTTTCATTTGGCACTGCACTGCCCACGTTGTCTTGAGACATCAGCACAGACTAGTATATACGAGACTGTGCATGGGATTAGGTCATTAAGTCTCATTTGCCCAGACTTTTCTAGCTAAAGAGCCCTTCAAACATCAATACAGTAGTCCTAGTACACTACTTCTTGAAGGAAGAATAACTGGCAAGGTGGTGGTATTTCACAGACATTTAATAGTATTAACTGAGTGTGTGGTATCCCGACAATCTGCAAAAAAGTCCTACCACCCATTTATATGACAAAAGGCTTATGTACACTTTGAGCCAGGCAATTTTCTGCAATTTAATATCGGTCGTCTTCACCTGTGCTATGGGGATTTGGGTTTTCAAAGGACAAAGGGTCTAATATACTTTTACTGCGATGAAAGATTTTAATAATTTCGCTTAGAGACTGTTTTAGCCTTCGTTTGATCTGATTCAATTTTACGTATCCCTATAGGTAGGAAATTTATTTGAAATAAGGTTCTATCTATGTTTGATAAAGGTAAAGAAATATTACCTTTATTTATTATGAATAGAAGATTTTATGAAAAATGTTTTGGATTGTTTATAGTCTGCCTAAAGTAATACACTCAGGTGGACAAAGGTCTCATACGGTCTACATGTAGTGGCTTGACGACGAACACAATAGTGTGCAAGCACTACTGTGTTCCGGTTTGAAGGGCACTGTAGCTAGTGAAATTACTGGGCAAATGAGATTTTATGTCTTGATTACACAGTGTAGTAATCTGATTGATGTCTCAGGATGACGTGCGCAGTGTAGTGGCATGCGAAACTTTATTATTTTAAGTTCTGAGTAACACTGCAACTGTTATGGCCGGCCGTGTCGCTTTACATCAGCTGCCCTACCACAAAGTATACAAAAACCATCATGGTTCGTGACAGTAATGATTCAAGTTTACAATAATATTGTTCGAATTCGTACCATGAACTTATAAAGTAGTCTTGCGCGAGAACGAGACGTCTTCATTTTTATATAGCGTTATCACTGTCGCACGTCGCTGTCAACATGATGTAAAGGTATGACATGACAGTTGTATTTGAGTGAATGATTTAACGTGACGTCATCAAAACTGCTCTGGCTCTGCAACATTAAAGTATTCTTACTTTTATGTCATTTGTCTATGTATGATAGAAGTAATATTGAAGTAATAATGCTATAAGACCTTGTGGTGACCCCCCAGGTGAACGACTAGCCCGTCACGTCATTCATTCTTATAAAAAAATCCTTTTCAAAGAATTACAGTGAGTTTATATGAAGGAAAATCGTAGATTCGTAAAGTTTAAAGTGTCTATACATCTGCGACGCGTATCGGGTCGGCAAGCCTATTTGAATATATTGTCGATCGAATCCCGTCTCCTAAACCGGGTTATATTACGTTGTGCTGGGCTCAACCCGAAATAAAATTATGTATCAATTTCACCACCAGCGATCCACGTAACCAGATTCATGCCAAACAATTTACAATAAATATGTAATCAGTTTTTATTTTTCGCACGTTTATTCCCGACGGGGTCGGGGGGATGAAACTTTTTTAATATTGACCTTACTTATGTCAAAGATATTCAATAAAGTGTACATAATAAATACCACGCGTCTGGATAAAAATAGCATGATAGGTTGAAATATGTTTCGTTGCATTCGCGGTTTCTGACGATTCTCCAAAGTTTGCGCTCGCACCTCGTCTTGTCTGCCAGTAACTTCAGTTTGAAAACTTTAATATTATTGTATATCCGCGGAGACGTGTGAAAATCATTTCCCGAGATATTTTCCTCAAGTATCGCAGTTCATGTTTGCAATGCAGACGTATTTTATTTATATCGCGACCCGACCTCACACGAACCCTTTCACAACACAATGAAACGTCGCGTCAGCATTTTTATAGAAACTATCCCTCAGTAAAAATACCGTAGACCAGCTTTCAATGCGTGGTTATTATTGCCCGTTCACGTGAAATTAATGTTTCTCTAAACATTCACAGTTAAAGTGCTCCGACCCGTGTTACTTCAAATTAAAGGTATAATTTCAACGGTGAACGATAAAATCTTAACGCACGATTGCACGAAATACCAATTGCCATTGCCACAATCAGGTGAATGTTTGGTTCGGAGAGTTTCTGTGAACCAAAAAATTATAATTAATATTTTACTGAGAAACCGAGCTTAAAATCAGCGATCCTTTTTATTTACTTGAATAAACATGAATGTTTGAGCCGTTCCCCTCTAACCTGCTTATTCTCGTAGAGGCCGTAATATTATCTGGCCCTTACGTATGCGTAGTACATATTATAATATAACGAGTATTGCCCTTGCCTTCGTAGAAAGTTGGAAGGGTCGCGCGGACATGCCGCTTGCCATTTATCAGGGCGACTTATCTCTGACAAATGATAACACTGATAACGTCCTACAATAGGAACGTGATCGGCACGCTCAAACTAAATGTATACAAATATAATTTTTACATGTGAAAGATAGACGATTGTGCTACAGAAAACTTTATACCTACGCCTGCAGGATATAATTACGGTGATAGAGTAAACTCTACTCTATCATTCTCTCTCAATACTTCATTTTTTCTACTCAGTAGAGATTTTATTTTTATATGTAATTGTATGACAAACTAATCGGTCAGCTGATGTTAATGGTCACGGCTGTTCAAAAGAGTTTCAGCACCACTCGACTCTAAGTTATAATACAGCCCTGCGTGGCAAGTATTCAGAAAAAGGCAGTCAGATGCAAGTACTTATGAAACTATTACTTAAAATAACGAGCAGCTCGTAATTTTAGTAGCTCGCCGCTAGCTTTAATGAAGGCATTTTTAATTAAAAATAAAAATATGAAACATTACACCCAGACATTAAACTGAACGTTAAACAGACTCCGCCTTCAAATGATTACATAAATTGAGCTTCCCAGACCTATATGGTACACGAAAGATTGATTGAAAGAGTTCTCATGAGACAGCCATTCGATCTTTCCTTTTTCAGCTAGAGAAAGCATTCCCCGAAAACAATAAGCTCCCAGTTCTATTCGGTCCCAAATCCGTTTCGTACGTGATTACCATACACGATCTAGTAAATCTTTGACTACTATTCGAAAGCCATGTAACGAAATCGATTTGACAACATAATAAAGCAAAACGTGCTGCGGTCTCACGTAATCTACTTACAGAAACTCGCTTCTACGAGCAGTCGAGCACATAACCAATTTAGTAAAGTCCAAACTCCAAGCACGCAACAAGCCCCTAATCCTAAGATATTAAGTACACACCTAGTTAAATTTGCGCAATAATTATAGGATTAATTACGATTGAATCTACTTCATGTTAGTGTGGTTCAAGTTATTTTGTGGTAAAGAGTTGTGTAGTTTAGAGCGTATATAAATGCGTAGTATATTGACCTATATTCGGTTGCCGATTTTTTTTGTGTTAAATCTCCACCATTTAGAAACACACTTTGATTTGATAGTATTATATGCATATTCTGGCAGATTGAACATATTGGTTATGATGTGATGATGTACTATATGAAAACTAGAAATTTCTCAGTAGGTCATAGTAAAATCTTCGTGAATTGATTTTTTATGTGGCATTTTCCTTATGGAGTAGCTATAAGGATTTATCATTACTGACCTAATCATGAACTTTAAATGAATCTGGTGGAACTATACGACAACAAATAGCTTGTGCAACAATTGGTGGTTGTTGAATTGGAGATCACAAGCAATAACTGTTAAACAAACCATACTTCTATGATATCTAGAGCCAGATATATTGAAAGACATGCCTTGTAAACTTATTAATATATCCATATAAGATATTCAAGCACCTGACCAATCATACTGGGGAATAAAATTCTTTTATTCAATTTTGAACCTTTTTATAACTTGCAGAACGTACCTAATGGTATGTACACTCAGCTTTAAAATTGATTTAAAGAACATGCTCTAGTGTCAGATTATTAGGTAAACCCTTTATCAACTCAATGAGATTCCTGAAATTCCGGCAAATGTCAGAGTTAATAAACTTTGTCTAATAATTATGTACTTAATTTCACGCTGAAATGGCAAAACTATTTTTCAACCATTTAAAAAAAAATACAAAACTCAAAAAACCAGGCCAGAAAACGACAAACCAGGATGCTAATAAGACTCTATTCGTTTTTATTTTAGTTTTAGTTTCTTTATGCTCGTTTGATTATTGTTATTTACAAATAGATTATAATACGGGGGTGGCATAGTCACTCAGTGACAAAACCCCTTTCTAATAAATAAAGATTAAAAAAAAAAATTTAAGACCATCACTTCTCCTACTAATAAAATTAATAATAATTCATTAAACGAATAAAAGTTCATCAACATCTGAAAAGGATCATCATTAACAGCCTGAAGACGTCCACTGCTGAACATAGGCCTCCCCAGGGAGCGCCACTTAGAGCGGCCGCTCGCCTCCTGCATCCATCGGCTCCCCGCGGCTTTCACCAGGTCGTCGGTCCACCTAGTGGGGTTATTTAGGCTCAATTGATTAGATGCTTCAAATTTCCTGCTGCCCTACCACAAAGTATACCAAACCATCATGGTTTGTGACAGTAATGCTTCAAGGTTACAATAATATTGTTCGAATTCGTATCATGAACTTATAAAGTATTCTTGCGCGAGAACGAGACGTCTACATTTTTGTATAGCGTTATCACTGTCGCACGTCGCTGTCAACATGATTAACGGTATGACATGACAGTTGTATTTGAGTGAAAGATTTAACGTGACGTCATCAAAACATTACAATATTCTTACTTTTATCTCATTTTAATAATGCTATAAGACCTTGTGGTGACCCCCCTTATCAATGAATACTAAACAACAATATTAAACAAGGTCTCTCACAAAGCTTCAGAAATTAAGCTCTCTAACAAAATGTTATCTGAGTAGGTACTTATTACTTATCCACACACTGCGTATAATACGTTAATTGCTCGCCGCCCATGTTTCATACAGCCTAAAGCGATGAGTACGTATCCTGTACCCAACCTTTATTAGCGAGTAACGTGAATCGAATAGTCTTCAATAGCCTTTGGGATAATGTTAGGATGGTCCCTAAGTGCCCATGAATTCTGATTTATTATGATTGGACGTTTATTTTTATACACAAAACTAGCGTATGCCCATGGCTATGCCCAAGTGGACTACAGGGAGATAATAAGGCAGATCTTCGCCATTATAGAGTTTTCATAATGACCTCATATGTATATTAATAAGCACACTTCAACACTTCGATGTACTTATAGTACCTGGTCCGAACCATGGGGAACCGATGCATGCATGAGGCAAGCCGCCGCTCAAAGTGGCGCTCTTTGGAGGAGGCTTATATTCAGCAGTGGACGTCTTCAGGCTGATGATGATAAAGCATATAATATCAGATGTGAGCATGGACAAATGCTAGATATGTGTAATGTAAAAAATTCCCAGTAATTGAATATTACATCGCGTTGAGGCACAAATATCAAATTTTAATTTCAAAACATAGCTATCAAAATACTGATCCACATCCAAAACCGTAATCCTAGAGCCGGTTCGGGTATGAGTTTCACCCGAATTTCTTTACTATTTTGAATACCCTTTAGTAGGTATACTCATACGCTAAAAGTACTCCTACATTATCCTCCAAATACCATGTTGGTAAATACAGTAGTTTAATTGGGCTCTACGTAATCTGCCTGTCAATCAGTCGATCACTCAGGACAAAGCCTATGGGAGTAAAAACAAACAAAAATATTTTGGCGTAATTAAAACGGGCAAATGCCATTGTTCTTGAAACTAACTATAGTGTGGAACTACGCTGACCATACGATATGTATGATTGGTAGAATGGATGTACTATGAAGATCAATGCAATCGTTAATAGCTACAAAAAATTATGCTTCGTAAAGAAGCCTCGGAAATGCGCCCCACAATTAGAGAAAATGCCAATGGGGCCAAAAGGAAACACCTTCTGAATGTTTCATTAAAATGTTTGATTTCTTTGAACAATTAAAATTTCTTTTGCAGAGTTTATACGTTGGTTGGCTTCCACGCGATTTTTGTTTAAAAGATTTCAGAATGCTTACTCACTACAATTTCTTTCATGTTCCGAATTACAATTGCGATTTGTGATTTTCCTGTGAGCTAGTCAAATAGCTTTTAATTTTACTTAGGTTAGGTACAATGTTTTTGTAACAATTGTTATTTATTTAATTCTCTACTAGTCGTCAACACTTGTCCAAGGAAAAAGGAAGCAGGCGTGCATCAAAGCTTATTTTGTTTGTAACTACATTTTGGACCTGAAAAGACTATAAATGGGCTTAGATACCTTAATTCACTAAACACGAAGTTTTATAAATCATTACGTGAAAGGACTACTTAAAAATCATCAATATGAAGTTGCTATTGCTAGGGTACGATTTTTTATTTTTCGAATTTCTTTTCGTTTCTCTGGAACGAAAACAATACCGATTATGTGACGGGCCCGATAGCTCAGTTGGTAGTATCCCTGCCTTCTGAACTGAGGGCCGTGGGTTCGATTCCTACCCGGGACAAACATTTGTGTGATGAACATAGATGTTTGTTCTGCGTCTGGTTGTTATATTGTATTCTATGTATGTATTTACAAATAAAAAAGTATATAAATATTGTATCAGTTATCTGGTTCCCATAGTACAAGCTATGCTTAGTTTGGGGCTAGATGGCGCTGTGTGAAATGTCCATACATATTTATTTATTTATATTTATTTATTTATTATTTCCCTGACAGCGCGAACATTGTTGTGACAAGTTTTTTGATATATTGAGTTTCTTTGCGATGCAAAACCCTTCTTTATGTAGGTACCTATAGTATAGCAGTATGTAAGTGCACCTAAATCATCTCTTGTGGATTTAAATTAGGCCAATGATGATGATGATGATGATGATGATGAGCAGTAGGTGAGTGTAGTAGAAAGGGCTACCATGGCGTCTTAACCCTTATTCTATATCTCTAAATTACTATTTCCAAAGTTTCGTGTATTGTGCAATGTCTCATAAATGTGAACTCTATCACCTATAGTATAAAACACATAGTTTTTATGCTATGTAGCTTATATATCTTTTGTGTTGAAATAGACTATAGGCCTCCAGGCTTTGCAGCTCAATCGGACATTTGGCAACGTTAAACGTTCCATATACCAAGATTTACTAAAATGCAGCTACGAGGTTGTTGACCTACAAAAGTAGAGACGCACTGTGATGTAAACTAAGCGACCTGGCAAATGTACAAAAAGCTGTAAAACCATTCATTTTCCCTTGGCGGGCAGCAGTTTCCTAGCCAACAACTTTACTTGTTTAATAGAGAAACCGGCTACTGATAAAAGTTTTTAATTTCGTTTTTCCTTATTCGCAACCCTTTTATTCCTCAAGAATGAGGTCCGAGGTGTTCACGAAGAAATAAATGTATCCTACTTTGAAAAATAAAAAAAAGCGAATGTGTTGATTCGAAAATGGAATCAATTTTATGGAAGCTCCCAATGAATCTTAAAATAAATGTAAACGAATGATTGCACGAAGCGTAAATATTTGGATGCTTTTCTTATAGTAAGTATAGTATACCCTGTAATGCTCGAACGGGCTAGCTTCCAACATTACTTAACTTACGATTACCTACCGGCGTTTTCATAAAAAAATGTAATAATAGGTACCTACCTCAACTTTAACATTTACCAAAAATAATACGTAGATATAGTAACCAAAATCTAAATAAATGAGTCTCGCAAGTCTGGAGACAAAACCTCCCTGTGGCATTTCTGACATACGACAACTTTCGAGAGAAATATCATAGCATATTATTTTTACGGGTAAAATAACTCTGTTACACGAAACTCGAGAACATTACTTTTTATTCGCATCTCGTTTACTAGAAGAAGCTGTAAGTCCCAATTCCCCTTTGGAGTTTTGGAAGCTAGATAGGTAGAAAAACGATATAGCGCGGATGAAAAATATCGGCTTCTCAAAAGGATTATTCCTTGCTGTCTCTAAATATTATTCAACTCTGGTTGAACAAAAACAAGTTACTGTTAAAATGATTTTCTTCTTTTCTCGTGTAGGCAAGGTTCAGCTCTAAGTATCAGAATTTTTAGGCCGGCTATCTTGACCTATCAAATTTTGTCTCACGACAACAGCTGGTGACGATGGCTTCGCGGGTCTCCGGGTAATCTCAGAACCACGGCAGCGTTCCGTTGTATACCACTTTTGGTCGCGGTCACCCATCAAAGTAGTGACCGCATGGGCAACTTTACCGATCGATTAGAAACGGCTAGTCGTATATACTTCTCTTTGAGGGCTACTTTCCTCGTTCCAAGTCTCTAAATCTATACGGCTTTTATTTCAGATTATCTATCAATCAGTCGGTTAGCTAGTCACTCAATAAAAAGCTTTTTATTACTTAATACATATATAATTGTATTCCTTGAACAATTGCCTGTTGGTAGGAGGGCGGGGAAGCATTTTAAATAGTTTTAAAAGCTAATTGACCAATACTGATAGTTATTAGGTACCTATGTAATTAAATTATAATAATTACATCTATTATTTATTATTATTGTCTCATCACTGAAACCACCATAACACTTACTATACCACTTTAATTACCATAATATTTTAATTTCGGTGCATGAGCATCTCATAGGGTCTCATAAGGTACGAGCGATTCTGCTGATTTGTTTTATATCTTTACGAGCTTAAAATTTTTACAAAAAAGAGTTTCATTCAATTCTTTTCCTTATTGTAAATTGTACCTGCCTTACTGTTAATATCGTAAAATGACTAACGTCATGCCTACAAGTTGTCATCTGCGATCCTATAGCCTTTTTGTGCTCCTAAGTACTCCTCTCAAAGGTTATCTCTACGATAAAATTTAAAACAATGCTCGCAGAACATCGTGAGCTCCGTGACATTTAGGTTGACGGCTGCTTGCGATGGCCCAATAAAATTAATACGACGCCTGCTGGTAAATAAAGTGATTCGACCGTAAAGTGCCAATAACCGTCTGTTGAGACACTTATTGTCTTGTTGTGACTACCTTTTTAATGCCACACCCATTCATGTCGTTATGAGTGAGGTTCGTGCGAAAGGAATTAAATATATTTATTTTCATCTGGGTAGGTACTAAGACATATTCAAAATCATCGACTGGTGGTTCTACCAAAGAAAATTTTCTTGATGAGCCGACATCACGGAGTCAAAAAAAAGCTGATTCTTTTAGCAGCACAATTCATTTACTACGACCACCTGGTGGAATAAGGTTAACCATGATGGATAACGATTCTCCTGTCTTATAATATCTATCGCAGAGTAACTATTACTAAAATACTACCTTATCTTTATTATGTCTGACAGGTTCATGAGTGCTTATGACGGGAGGGAGGTCTAATATCGTTGTTACTAACAGATATTTTTGAAATATTTCAGTGTACATTTGTGATAAAATACCTGTAACAAATGATTGGTTTTAGTAGGTAGATAGAATTATTGGAAAATAATTTTATTCTAGCTGATGCAAAAAGTTAATATAAGTACTAAGACTACTAAGGTGACTGCAGTTTTCAATGATATCACACCCCTTCACCTAAATGTATACCGTTCTTTGATAGCAAGTTCTTTCCAGCAATCTGAATCTCTGTAAAGAAATAAGTAAGAGCTAAGCTATCAGTTCCGCAGGATCTATATCCCATGAGCCAGGCGGAGCTACAAAAGTAGAGAGACCTTATAAATGGTTCTTTCAAAATGTTTTTGTTCCCAGTTCTGGCATGAAACGTGAACGTGAAATGGAAATAAGTAATTTTGAATGTTAGTCTTGAATTAATTACTTGCTTACAATAAAAAACAACGCAAATATTTTTTATTTTATTTTTGGCCAACATATTGTGAATTTTTCTGTGTATCATAAATGCGATGTGAAATTAAATCAATTCAAGTAACTTGGAGCCCATTTTGAGAAGCATGATACTATACACACACAACACAACAACAATAGCCTTAAATTCTAAATATTCATGCTTTCACCATGCACATTATGGTAGGTACCTAAGTATTTAAAGCCGGAACTACTTACCGGCACACCACACGAACAGTAGGTACCTACTGCAATAATAGGCATGATGACTAAAATGTGTTTTTTTGCATAAATTACCATTAAAATAGATATTTATTAGTACAAAAACTTAAATAACAATATATATACACTAAACTAAACAACTTAAATATACTTTAAACCTATCTTAATAAATATATACACCTAACTAAAAACGAAAACCCTATAAAATAAGCTATGCCGCAAACAAAAAAGAAATACTATAAATAAAACACAGAATTTAGGTTGCATAAATTAAAAATATTCCTCAAAAGATAAACATTTTTGAAAACAAAAATAAAATATCTCAAAAAACGACAAAGTTACAAGCATTTTAAAAACCGGAATAGAAAGAGATAGCTCAAACGGCCAGTGACGTCAGAGCAATGTCGTCATAGTACCTCATTACTAAGCTGTGGTAGCTTTACATACATTATCTTTGGCATGTGACGTCACAGGTGGATTTTTCATAGTAACTGTGGGGGCGCTCTGTTTCGCGAGAAAGGGACAGGACATGCCTCCTATAGAAACTTTAAAAGCTTATTACTCCGTGATTTATTTACCGATTTTAATTATTTTTTCAATAATTGCATTCATTTTTAATCTTCTTTATGAAAGTATTATTTACTTGTTCATTTTTAATAGTAGTCATCATGCCTATTACAATGTGGCGGCATATGCACAATAATTGTTGCAATCAGCACTTTAATTATGTATATGAAAGCCAAATAGCATCAGTTCTATCAATAATAACACCCCTAACCGGAGGGATCCTCTCCCTTCCCCCCGACCTGTTTATTAGTCCGGCCGGACGTAGATCACTAATAAACCAACAATTAGGTATAGCCATTAGCAGCAAATCAAACTCAGTTCACCATTATTTATTCTGTGGGTACGTTAATATAGATTAGCTACTAACAGTAATGTTGACATGAAGGTAATTTGGCTGTTAGTAATTATTCAAATCCTAGGCATTTACGAAGAAAAATAGCCTTACTTATAAAAGGTACTTGCTTTAAATCATCATTATTTAGCTGCAATGTCAGCAAGAATTTTACAGAACTTCTTATGAATTCATTCATTTAATTTAACTAGCGTTTATATACCAGAGTTTTAACGTGCCGTGGGGAGCTGGTGGATGTAGGAGGAAAGCAGCCGCTCAAAGTGACGCCTATGTTCAGCAGTGGACGTCTTCAAGCTGATGGTGATGAGACCGTCCGGATATCTAAAGAATAAGGAACGCCGAAAGCTATGAATGATATTTGTTCGGTACGTTGATCAAAGAAAAAATCAAAGCAAAAGTAAACGTTCACAAAGAATTGTTTCGAAGCTTGAAGTGCAAAATTAAAAGTGAAATGAAAGTCTTGGAAATCGAATAAATAAGATTTAGACTTTAAACTCTCGTGCAACTATAGCGTCTTACTTCAATTCGAACGTGTCTAGCTTTTGAAACGTAGGCTATATTAACTATTTATTTTAGAGTCAAATTTTTCTTTTCAGTGGAAAATATCAGATAGAGAATACTTATTATTTATTCGTTAGACATAGGCAGTCTCATTCTAATTCTACGTAGGGGTGCTAAGTCCTGCACTGACGTCCCGCTTGGGGTGTATTGTGCATTTCCCCCTCTGCCAGCATCTACCCGAGCCACCCCAACTCCTTAAAATAACGGAGTGTGGCTCTAGGCTGCTGGCACAACTGCTCCAGTGGTGCTGATGTTGGGTGTTGTATTGATGCAGATGAGGCATTCAACCAACTTTGAGTAGAATGCTGTGCGTCCACTTGTGTCAGCATTCCTGATGTGTATCTGGCTTCCTCTGTGGCTGTGCAGTATCTCAGCACGTGTTTCACAGTCTCATTTTCATTCAGACACCCTCTACATAGGGGGCTATCCGTGGCCCCGGTCTTATACAGATGGTAGTTCAATTTGCAGTGGCCAGTGATGAGGCCTACTATGACCGAAGATCTTGCCGCTGCAGCTTTAGTAAGTTATTAGTAATTTTCCTGTCAATGGTTGGAATAGACATAGGCAGTTTAACCGATATTTTTCCATTTTTGCTGATCAACTGGGAAACAACTCCTTTACAATGGCAATACGATGCAAGACTTAATAATTTAGAGTTGTGAGTGGTAGTACCTAATGTTATGAGCCGCTGTGACGCTTAACACTAGGACTTGACTAGATCGTCACTGCATTTGTTTATATAAAAATATGTACTTTTTATGCTAAAATGGATATACGTTTGACAACATGTCTCCTGTAGCGCTCATAGCGAAGCATGACTAGCCGTTCCTAACCGATCGGTAAAGTTAAGCAACATTCGCTGCGGTCTCTACTATGATGGGTGACCGCTACAGCAAAAAGTTGGTATTTTGAACTGAGCGCTACCGTGCTTCGGAGGGCACGTAAAGCCGTCGGTCCCGGCTGTTGTCGTAAGACATTAGTCGTTAAACCAAGTCAGAAGCCTTCGGGCGGCCTAAAAAGTCTGACACCAGGGCTGACCACTGGCCTACACGAGAAGAAGAAGAACATGTCTCCTGATGGTAAGTGACGAAGTGGTCTAAGGTGGCGCACGTTGCCCATGCATGCGATGCCCATGTACTCTTAAAATAAAATGTTTACTTCAGCTCTAGATAGCACAGGTATGTATTAGGAGTTGCTACTTTCTATGTATGCTATCAAACTTCGATTTGCGTAGGTAGGCAGCAGAAATTAGGTTGTCACTATACTTACGTACTACGTGCTACATCCGAACCGAAGCAGATAATTACTTCCTACTTATACTTACATTATTATTAAGTCAGTATATAACAGTAAATAAAACTTGGAATGTTTTGTCTGCTCAAGTGCTTAGTCTTGGCGTAAAGTAAACAAAAACATCTTCTGAATAGTAAAATGTCACAGCTAGCGCGTTTCCGGTGATAAACATACATTGCCCTTGTTTTTATCAACGAACACAACATACTTTCGCAAGGTTTTATAGGAAAATCGAGGTAATTGGCATAAGCAAAGAACTGTCTATATAATTAGGATATTTATACACCGTGTCCACAGCTGAATGTAAACTGATCCAATG
The DNA here is from genome assembly GCA_963580505.1 of Ennomos erosarius. Classification (NCBI taxonomy): domain Eukaryota; kingdom Metazoa; phylum Arthropoda; class Insecta; order Lepidoptera; family Geometridae; genus Ennomos; species Ennomos erosarius. Next base: position 5,320,982 of record OY756981.1, on the reverse strand, counting down.
ACGCAATTAGGACGCATTTGTGGATTCAAATGCCCACAAACGTACGCCTAAATGTTCACAAATGTGGGCGAGAGGTACATGAAGTTGGTTCACGTATTTCGGATGGACGTTGCGGATTTGTTGAATTAACGTTTAATTAGTAACTGTTTTGGTTCCGAATTTCAGCGGAATACGAATGTCTGTTAATATTGAACGCGTGTTTATTTATGCTCGTTGTGAAAAGTAAATGGCGGTACCTAATATTAGTAGAACTACCGCACTGCCACTTTTCCATAGTCCTACTGACCACGGTAGTATAAATTGATCATGGTACTACTATACCTACGGACGGGACTACGCAATAGGTTAGTAACATATTCAGTAACCTGTAGTAGGACCACGGACAAAGAATAGTGTGGTTTTAGATAGAGACTATAATTAGCACAGTACTTATTATAAATTATCTGTGCCTGTAGGTAGATAACCTTAATAGAATCCGGTCATTGCCTGTGGGTACCTACACAGAGTTCACAAGATTCTATTTTGCTTTACTTTTTTCTTTCTAACAATAGTTATGGAAAAGCTTAGAGAATTCAAGCCTCTGTTTTTATAGGACATAATTTAAAGGTTAAGAAGAAACAATCCGTAGTTCCTTTAAGTAATTAAGAATTGATTTTAGTTTTACAATTTGTTTTAACATAAAGTTGATTAGATTGCTCTGCAGCGAACTATATACAAAACAAAAAAATAATAGATTGTGTGTGTTTGTTCCAGAACGGAAAGGACCGAAGACACAGTATCGAGCAGTGGCAACCTCAACAACACAGCAGTTAGACACAAAATCGTAGTCCTAGGCGCTGCCAAAGTAGGCAAATCATCTCTTATAACACAGTTCCTTTACAACACATTCTCACCCAAATACAAAAGAACAATCGAAGAGATGCACCATGGAGATTTTAACGTCTCTGGAGTCAGACTGACGCTGGATATCCTGGATACGTCAGGAGCTTATGAGTTTCCTGCAATGAGAGCGTTGTCGATGCAATCAGCTGATGCGTTCATCTTGGTATATGATATAACAGATCAGGATAGCTTTGCTGAAGTGAGGGCGCTGAGAGACCAGATACACGAGACTAAAGACAGTACAGCAGTGCCAATTGTTGTCGTCGGGAACAAAGTAGACCTCGCGGAAACGGGAGATAGACAGGTCGGTTTTAAAATCCAGTGCTTGATAGTTGTGACATTGTGGCCACAGTGCGTAAATTAGTACCTACCTATCACCCATATCTTTTCGAGGGTGTTGTAAGGGCCGGTTAAGGGAATATCTAGGAATCAGGCCGCAGCATTCCCCTCGGTACATTAAAATTTTCTGCAATCTTCAAGACACCTAGACACCCTGCCAAGCGAAGTTATTATGGTAACCCCATGACTAATTAATTAACTTATTAATTTTTCCCATGAATGGTGTGTCGTGTTCCAGTATTCTATGTTGGTCTTGATAGTAACAAACTGAGTGCAAAACTTCATCTAAATCGGTTCAGCTGTTATGGCGTGAAAATAACAAACAAGCGAACAAAAGGTTCTGCTCGCCGCATGTTGATTGTTTTTTGTCTATTCTTTCTAGCCAGCCGTACAAACTGTGGGTCTTTGCCCCCTTTTTGCGGTCCTGTACATTTTTATTATGTTGCCAACCAAGACAATCGACTCAATATTAGAAGTAGGCATAGCGATAGATACGTAGGTACTTCACTAGACTTGATTAAAAAACTCTTAATGATATTAAATGAAAAACAGTTATTGAGTAGATATATATACATTTGTTTGCTTGTTCATTAGTAAATTAAACTACGGGTGATTGGAATTACTGCTGCTAAGCACTCGTTATCATCAAGGTTGTTCAATAGGTATTACATAGAGGTAGGTACGTGTACTTCCTTCTGTAAGCCCCATGCACATTCATAAAATTAACATGACATCTCTGTAACGCGCTGAACGTGTACAAATTTAACGGGTTTTATGGCTGATGTGCGCGACCTAGAGCCATGAACATTGAGGAATAATTTTATGACCAACCCGCATTGTATCGTTGCTTATTGTATAGGATCAATACACAAATAGTCAGGCTTACCTGCACAGAAGGCCGTCAAATTCTGATAGCAGCCAATGTTTTAAAGCTATATATATATTGAAAACTATAACTTGCATTGTAATTCAGGTACAAAGGGATGTTAAATATAATATGTAAAAAGGTATGTTTTATGTTTATGAAAGACGTGACGAGCTAGCCTGATGTGATGATAAGCGGTTATACGGCTGCCCATTGCAGTGACACTCGGAAACATTAAATAAAATAATAAAATAATAATTAAAGTATGGCATAATACTGCACCGTGCACGTTGTGTTTTTCTAACGAAAACTACTTGTTTTTGAGTAAGTATATTAAACTATTTATTTGAAATCCCAGACTAGGTACGTACCTACGGACTCTACAAGTCCTACCAATAATAGTGTGTATAACAATAATACCTAAATGAATTATCGTAGCAGTTCATTTTAAATTATTTAGTGCCTTGTTCTATAATAGTTAATTATTTGAGACGAGTAGTTACTTAATACAAGCTAAGGAATATATAATACTGACACAAACAAACAATAACCATCTTTGCTTTTCGTTTTTGTAGCTACGTTTCCGTGTTTTGATTTGACTCGTAAAGGATTGTTATCATCATGTCAGCACAAACGTGAATGACCAACTGAGAATTATATCATGTAGACAAAGAGCTGCCTACATGTATTACGTACATGTGGATAGATGTAGGAAAAACAAATGTTATCGGATCTTTTACTAGGTGGTAGGACTTTTCTGCAAAGTTCGTCTAGGTAGGTACCACCGCTTTGCCAGTTATTCTACTGCCAAGCAGTAGTGTGCAAGCACTACTGCGTTCCGGTTTGAAGGGCATTGTAGCTAGTGAAATTACTGGGCAAATGAGACTTTATGACCTGATTACACAGTGTGGTAATCTGATTACTAGACTGTGTGATGTCTCAGGATGACGTGCGCAGTGCAGTGTCGCGCAAAACTTTATTATTTTAAAGTTCCGAGTGACACTGCAACTGTTATGGGCGGCCGTATTGCTTAACATCAGGTGAACGACCAGCTCGTCACGCCATTCATTCTCATAAAAAAATCTAATAATCTAATAATATTCATCTTTGATAATAATAAACAGGTATTTATACCTTAGTACCGACAACAGGCCAAGCTACAAGTCTATAGGAATACTATTTATATTTGTTCAGCTGAATCCCTGACTGCTGTTAGTTGGTTAGGTGGGTGTGGGTGGGCAAAATTGAATTTCCGGGCCGTCACAACACGGCAGAAATATGGATCACAGCTGCTACGGCGACGACATGGTCAAGTCCACGCCGGAAGCTTTAGCTTCTATAGAAACAACTGGCAGTGGCATTTCCAATAGAGACGGTTGCGAATGCAAGCTTAGATGGAAATGTAAATTGCGTTTTAGAACTAATTTCTGCGCAGACATAAAGCACGAATCTTTATGATTAAAACGCTGTATGTGCTTAATATTTTCGCGTTTATTCCACTCTATGAAACTTTGTTTCCCAATTCTCTCTGGTAGAAGCTAGATTTTTATAATTTTCATACTGATAAAATATCCTTTAGAAACAAACCGACCTTTCAGCCACATCTGCCAGTCTATAAAATACTGCGTTTAATGAAAATAATAAACCAATCGTCATAATTCAGATTTTATAAGCCAATAATTGTCTTGCAACTTTATAACTGTAGAACAAAGCAAACGCGCGGAAGACGAATAGCGACTAGCACCACAACTTCCAGGACTATGGGCAATAACTAGGATGCTGCTTCTTTCATACATTTTCCCAAATACCTAAGCTTTGCATCACACTATTATATAGTCTAGTTAGTTCACTTTGTTTATATTTCATAACTGGTGACGGAGTAAGCTCACTTGGTGCTAGAGAAGGTATATAGCCTTTCGTAAAGCAGAACCAGGAAAGTTGGTCAGTAATGGGAGGGAATATTGTTCGGTTTACGGTATTTGATGTTACTTGTGTAGGAGTTTGATGAGAAATAACAAATAGTTTGCATAACAAGGACACATAAGCCTTTATGGGCCATTTAATGCCTCCCGTGCATGGAGATAAAGGTCCAAAGGCTTAGAACAAATATTTGAAGCATAATTTAGCATTGGTAAAAAACACCTGGGGACTTTTTGTTCAAAAGTTTAACAAAAAAAATTGGCACACGTAGTGATTAAAATGTTTGTTCTGCCTTTCTAAGCCATTCAGATATTTATTCTCATTTTATTCCATCCCATTGATTATTCCAAATTGTTCTTTTTCCAAATGCATTCCGCTGTTTCGATTACAGCAGTGTTTTATGCTACCAAAATGCACTTCGAAACCAATAACAAAAAACCAACCCAAGCTACAAAACACTACAATCAATAGGCAACGTACCCAGAATTTTGGCAGCATTGCCGTTGAATAGCAATGCTCACGCTTTAAGCTAAGTAAAGCCCAGTTTTCACGAGTTGTTATCTCCTTCTTCCTGTCATCAAAATGTAGTGAGTTGAGAAACGTCTGGAAATTATTATGACACGTCCTGTTTTTCAAATTATCTCCTATTTTTATCCACATTCATGTTCAATACAACTTTCTAAAAAAACTTTCAACTATTTAAAATTTTCCTGAATATTAAGTAACATTTGGTTAAACATTATGCCTGGCTATTACATAAATATCTTTCTCGAAGACGTTTTTTCCACCCCAATAACGAGAGAGGAGTAGGGCAATAAATAAAGCAGCTGTTGAGATAATATTGGACGGCTGGACGGGTCCAATAAACGCAGTTATTTACCAGAGACGTGCTTGGATACGATCGAAAACTGTAAATGAATTTATTTAAGCTTATTGCAGTATCTTATTGAACAAATGGTTTTATCGAACCCTAATTAGGGCCTAAATGTACCTCTGCAACAGCAGATTAAACTATCGATAGGTACTTAATGAGGAGGAGGCATATGTTCAGCAGTGGACGTCTTCAGGCTGATGATGATGATGATGATGATGATGATGATGATGAGGATGAGGTGACTTAATAATGGTGAAGGTTTTTATCATGTATCTCAGTTAACTACCTTGTTAAAAAGTAAATCTTGTATGTTGTTTCGGTATCATTCGAAATCACAACAAGACCATTAATAGCATCGAACGTGGAACCTTTTCAAGTAATTAAAGCACGTCCAACCTTTGATCCTTGTTGTTTCGGCAATTCCGGACATCAGCTAGTTGCCCACACGTCTTCCGCATCTCGTACATAATATGCTACGTCTACTCAAGATCGTTCCAACTTAACTCATAAAACAACGATATGTATCGCGAGCTCATTAAACTTGCTGAAGTCAGTCTGATTTCGGCAGTGTTTCATGGATCACGCCCAAACAAGTTTCTTACTTGGGTACTTAGATTCTAAACTTTGGCGTAGTGTTAAAGTTCACTTTATTGATGACACGTGTTCGATCAGCTGATTCATACCTAGATAAAGCTTTTAGGTATATTCAAAGATTGAAATAATTTACAATCAGATGGCGCTGTGTGATATGTCCACACATATTTATTTATTCTTTATTTATTTATATATCAAAAATTAAATTAGATTGACGTCAGAAAAGCCGCACTGGCAGTCATTTTGTCGCCAAGCAGTAAAGGCTTGCACACTACTGCTTGGCGACGAAATTACTGGTCAAATGAGCTGACATGAGCACGCAGAGCAGAGCCTCAGCGCTGAGGTCTCCTGAATCGCTATGCAGTGCAGTATCACGCAAAACTTATACCTCATATGTTCAGCGGTGGTGATGCTTAACATCAAACGAACGACTAGCTTTTCATGTCATTCTTTAACATAAAAAAGTAGGTATGTACGTTGACCTCCCAAAATGTAGAAATCTCAAAATGTTGAATTCTAACATTACCTGTATTTGTTTGTGTAAATACTTACACAAAAGCTTTTGATGCCAATCGTTTCATGTTTTTATAAAGATCAAAAGGCTTTAACGGATCTAATTTTAAATACTATAGAAATGTCAGGAATTGCTGTACACCTTTTGTAAATTACAGTCAGTATTATAAGTATCGTTGTTATAACTTAAAACAGACTTGAATTTCTCTTGCAGGTAGAGTTCCACACGACAGAGTCAGTTGTCACCGTGGACTGGGAGAACGGGTTCGTCGAAGCATCGGCAAAGGACAACATCAACGTGTCGCAAATATTTAAGGAACTGCTGGTGCAAGCCAAGGTGAAGTATAACCTGTCGCCAGCGCTGCGGCGGCGTCGACGGCAGTCTCTGCCTACTGGGCCACAGGGACCCCCAGGGTCCAGTCCGACCCCCACACCTGCCCCTCACGTCCCTTCCCCGGCACAACTCGCCCATCTTCAACAAATCCGTGAACGTCACAGCAACAAACGCAATTCGTGTATAATTTCTTAAGAACATAGTAACTGCGGTACGAAGCTCGTGATGCGGCACTGACAAATGTTTGTAAATTATTGCGCACATCGCGTTTCTATCGATATTTTAAGTCGCTTTTTTGGCCAAATAATTACCCATGTCAACTCTTTAACTACTCTAATCGACGAATATTTGTTTGTGATTAGACAATTACCATCTTCCGAACAGCCAATTGACCCGAATACATAAATGAAAATAGAAATATATAGAGATCTGGTATAAAATCGTCACAAGGTGCCATTCTATGCCGTGTCACAGCGTCTCGGCCACATAACGTCACGAGGTCTTTATATAGAAGTTTATTACGACTATCATAAGATTTATGAGTCGTTAAGTTTGATCGTAAGTTTCGAATTTTCTAAGTACTTATGTATCTGTAGCTATGTGACGTTTTATACCTATTAAATAGTTTTTTAAAGTTGAGACGAAATCCAATGTCGATGTACCTGACGTTATTGCAAAAATTTTATTACTGTATTAGTACCATATTCGAATACAAAACATTAATTAAACAAAGTTTACAGCGTACCTAACAGCAAGAGCACACACGGGATGGTTTCAAGACTGTCTGGTTTCTATCCGGTTGCGAGGCGTATATTATGGAATAAGGATGATTACTTATGAAGGGTTCAACTTTTCACACGAAGTCAGCGCTAGAATGGGCGTCGACGTCTCTCGCAATAGCGCTGGCACCGGATATTACAAACTGGACGGGGTTCAAACCGTTTCGTGTGAATAGGCCCTACAGACATTTAAAGCGTTATAAAGTATCTAAATATCAATATTAAAGCTTCACCATAACTGTTGTAATATATTACCGAAGTTCGGTTCACATGTGCATGCTGATTACAATGTAATAATAACGTTATATTATAGTAATAAAAGCCAATTTTATTATATGAGTGTAGTAGAATCATATCTATTATAGCACTTGCCGTCACCGTCCTTCTAATTTACGGTTATGTTGGGCAATAAAACGTCTGAGACCTGAGACACATTAAAAATACTTAGACGTTATACGCGTTTTGCGGTTGTCTAAATCTGACCTATAACACATAGTTGTTCCACTACAATAACTTGTTTTAACGCCAAAGAACGTCAGATTTGAACATATAAGTAAAGCGTATTAAGCGTATAATATGGGCATGAAAAAATGGCAGAACTAAGATTGTCAGTATTGTCACCACCATCGAGAAAGTAGGTACGAAACGACTTTTTATAGGTTAATGGACCTAAATATTGTATTATTCCAGTTTTTATAAGGTGTATCTTACGGTAAGATTACTTACTTTTCTTAATATTGTATAGTTTAACTGTGGTTTGCACTAAAGTCTAACAGCTATAGAGTTCGCAATTATCTCTCTCAGACGAGCAACGAACCCAAATGCTATGCAGATATTGCAGTAGGTATAAAGAGATACCTAAGTGCTACCAAACATTAGTGTATCAGTCTTTCTAATTTGAAAACGTAAATAGAAAAAATAAAGTATAATTAATTATGTTATCATAAGTTTTTACTTCATTTCATTGCGTTACCAGAGAATGTATAAAAATTAAAAAGCCAAGTATTTAGGTATAAGATGTAAGTATTCAGAGTGGTAGATAGCAGAGTGGTGTGGTGATAAGGTGAAGGGTATTTCCGACTGGTTTACTATAATCTTCTTTGTATGTAAGTTTATTATATCAATATCTATCCTAAGTGAAATTAGATTATTTCAGTGGATAATTTAAATAATATCTGCAATAGGTGAGTATAACAATATTAATACAAACGCATTTTCCTATTTAGTCCCTCGCTATAAGTACAGGGGGGTCACCACAAGGTCTTATAGCATTATTACTTCAATATTATTTCAATCATACATTGACAAATGACATAAAAGTAAGAATACTTTAATGTTGCAGAGCCAGATCAGTTTTCGTGACGTCATGTTAAATCGTTCACTCACGGTCTTTGAAGAAAATCCGACAATAGCGGTTGTGAATTATGAATTTATTTTTCAAAACTAGTGCATCTTGAACTTTAATGTGTAATAAGAGTGGATTATTATCCGTTACGTGTTCGTGAATGTGCACGAGTGTTGGCAAATGGTTTAAAGATCATAAAACCATGCATTTTCGTTTTTGCTTCAACGGCCTTTTTTAGAGCCTTCAGTAAAATATCCACCATCTTTACTGTTGGCGTTTTGACTGACAAAATAAGACTTTGACTTGACATAACCGTACAAATTTTACTCACTTGACATTGGCAGAATTATTGCAAAAAGCGATAGAAAGCCATTAAAGAAGAAGAAGAAGATCGTTCACTCAAATACAATTGTCATGTCATAACTTTACATCATGTTGACACTGACGTGCAACAGTGATAACGCCATATAAAAATGTACACGTCTCGTTCACACGCAGGAATACTTTATAAGTTCATGGTACGAATTCGAACAATATTATTGTAACCTCGAAATAATAATGCCATGAAACATGATGGTTTTATATTAGCTTATGGTAGCCCAGCTGTACTTATTTATGGGTAGTGAGTGGAAACTACTGTCAGGGAAAATGCGTCGAGAAAAGAAAAAGAAAGCATAACTATAGAAAACCAGCAAAATGTGCTTTCCTTTACTATATAAAGTGAATTATTAATCCGAAAAATCGCGCGTCTTCCTTATACATCATTATTGTAAAACATTACTTACCTAGCCAATAGGCCTAATTTTGAAGGTTTTAGTTGACAGTTTTAAAAATGCTAAAACTATATCCGTCTTTTACATTAACGTCTATTTGACAAAGACAGCAACAGTTTTAGGCGCTTTAGATCTGTCAACTAAAGCCTTTAAAATTGGCCCCATTGCTAATATATGAATACATTACAAAAAAATTGTAATACAAACATTTTAAATGAAAAGTTAATTCAAACGTGTTTCAATGTTTAATTCAAAGATTTCTTAGCAATAAGTGGATCTATTCTAATTCCCTCCATTTAACGTTTTCCATTTCTAAGAACAGTTTCAATTTATGTTCGTCAGCGTATTAATTGAATTCAACTGAAAAGCACCAAGTATCCCAAATTAATGTTTGACGTTTCATCAACGTCACGAGATGGGATCGGGTGCGGTACTTCGCTCGTGTCTCAAGATTTTGTTGGAAATGTCAGAACTTGATCTTGATATACTTACATGTACTTATGTCTATGTGTATAGATTATAGTTAATAAGTGATTTAGCATTTATGTAATCGTCCATACATATATTAATAGTTCAATTTACGTATTATGCATTAACAGCAAGAGGTGTAAGTAATATTTAAAAAAATTCACCTTTCAATAAAATATATATTATCTATTAAAAGTTCTATCTAGATCACAGTCTACCTAATAAGATTTAGAACAACTCAGCTCTGGGAACAAGGACGCTTTTGAAGCTTTACGAACTGGAAAAAGCTCAAAGAGTGTGAAAGTTCTACCTAGCTGGCGGTAGGCTATTTCCTTATTTCGATTTTTCTCGCATTAGGTATAAGCCTGGGTGTCAGATTTTTAAACTACCCAAAGCCAGCTACGTCCTCCGATGCACAATAAGCGTTGATCCACTTTTTGTTAGCGGTCGCCCATCCAAGTGAACGGTTAGACTACAGTATTGGCTGATTTTGGTAATCAGGTATTTATGTCATATTGGTTTTGTTGAAATTTGTCACAACTTACAAAAAGCTCTTTTTTTATGTAGAATAAGCCTGCGTTTGACCACATCTCACCTGATGGAAAGCGACGATGTAGCCGAAGGTGTAGCACGCAGACTCATGAGGTACCTATTCACTCTTGTCTTAAAAAGACCCAGATTATATTTGTTAGGAAACAAGACCTACATCAAGATCTACATGTTCACTGCCTCTGATGTGTGTATTCATTTACCGTCTTATACCACAAAAGATATAAACGCGCCTTAAAAACTTGTTGAACAGTTGTTTCATGAATTCCATACCACAAATCCGCGCCTAACACTCATTTAAGACAGCCGGGCATTAAACACGGGCTAAAATTTAAACATCCTCAACCCTTAGTTTAAGAGGTGTTTAACTTTCGCTGTCACCATAACACACACAGTCAAACTTCATGCTAATAACGTTCCGTTTTTTCTATGACGCTAACATGTATTGGATTTACAAAATGAGTTCTGCGTGGAATGAAACGTTTTAGTATGATGTTACCTTATTTAAAAAATGTGGATCGAGTTAGACAGTGTTAAAGTAAACACGGTATAAACATGGTTTTGTAGTGACAAAAATAAAACATCCGTTTAAGGAGCATTTAACTTTTAGACGCTGTATAACTAAACATGTATCTAAGCGATGTTTAAAATTATTTTTGTGGTAAGACGGTTATTGTTTATCTAAACAATTGATGTTCTCGTCAAGAACGGTTCGTTCCGAATAGGCAAGAGTAAAATAGTCTCTCGGATCATCGATCAAACGTAATGAGGGAGGTATCCAATAGTTCCTGTAGGTATTTTCTCTTTGAGTCGTTTGCAGAAAATGCTTGTTAGTTGCCTTAGGGTTGGCATTACGTTGAACATAAACTACGTCTACCTACTACGTCTGTGTATAAGTCGTACTTTTGTTTGGAATTATTGAATGATTTTTCAATAAATAATTATATTATGCGTCTTTGTTGCTCGTTTATTGGAGGGTGAATTATTCTTACACGTATATATATTATATTATATCATGTTTTAGTTTCATAATATATTGAATGAAATTACATTACAACCCTGTTATTTAGGAAGGTTCGATACGGACATAAATGTGGGTTATCTTTTTTACGTAGTATCTTGTATTTTAACTTAAATGTGTAATAAAAATAATACACCAAGTAATAATAATTATTTTTATTATTAAATTTCATGTTCTATGGATGTGCCTTTTTTAAAGAAAAATTTAGTTCTTAGATTAATATTATTCTGATTTACTTATTATTTACTTGTATGTTGTTTAAAAATACCGTTTATTTACCATTTTTGTGCTTTTTTTATGTGTACCTATTAGAGATTACCTGGTTTTTAGATAGCTGTAGACCTCTGTTTAGAAGATGCAATGTACCTTTACCGTCTATGTATATTAAAGAAATTTGTATTTTTACGAAAGAACACCCTGAGTTGTTTAAGAAGCATGGTGAAGTTATGACCCGCCAAAAAGGACAAAGTTTGCTAACTTATTATATCAACCTCCGGCTCGTAAAGACATATATAAGAAAAACGTATATAACATGTGCACATCCGTTTACAATAACATTCCAAACGACATAAAAATATTAGAAGGTAACAAATTTAAGAAATGTTTGACTGACTGGCTTCAATGCAACTGTTTTTATAGTGTTAAGGATTATAATGAATTCTGTACAAATATTTACCTATAAATTATAAAATTTGTGATTAGTTATTAAATAACATTTGCACGTCTGCTTGCAGACTAAATACATGAGCAAAACTTTTTGTAAGACCTATACTATACATGTATTTTAGCAAATAAACGATTTGATTGATTGATTGATTGATTGAGTACTATTTTTATTTTGTAAATTTTAATAAAACCGTAATATTTAATAATATTACATTTCTGTAGATATTCGAAAACAAGAAAAATTAGGTATCTTTAGGTCGTGTTCGATTTATTGATTATATAACTTAGAGACTTGGCGTTATTATATATTAGTTATTATTGAAATTAGCTTATATTCAACAAATTATATACAATCTATAATAATAAAAACAAAAATAAAAATATATAATCAAATTTTATTATAAAACTACATATATTTTATTTGGGATGCAGAGCACTAACGGATTTGAGATGCGAATAAAATATATAAATTGTGTGTAAAATAATCAATAATATTATTAGTCGTACTGTCCGGTTACCGTTATATCTAAACAGTTTATATTATGTACTTATCTGTCCTTATACATATACCTACATAGCTAAAATGTTTAATATTTTCTTATACAGTCGTATTGAAGAGAAGTTCAATTAAATAGTGTACATACTTTGTACTTGTAACATGAACTAACTGTCTTTTATTCAATGAAAACAAAAATAAATGAGAATGTAATAACAGTAGTTTGTTTTATTTTATTGTACCTGGCTTTGACTTTTCTGCTACTATAATATATATTATTATTATTTACTATTTGTTATTATAATTAATTATTATTTATTCTGTGCTGTCATAGTAATTATTCTATACGAAGACCATTTATGTGCCTACTCAAACATTATCAATCTCGAAACCACAATTTTCTTGATGCATGACGTCTTATCTATATAGAATAAAATATAATGTATAGGATGTACGCGCACAAAGTAGGTTATCTAGATAAATTTACTACAAAGAAATTGTTGAAGTGTTTCTCAGTAATTAATGGGTTTTGCGGCTATTTGTCGGTCTGGCGAGCCCCGGGGCACTTGTTGCGCAGGCCGCAATCGATCGAACCGCCCTGGGCTGCAGCCTCCCTAGGCTATAAGATACTGTAAGATGCTATACGATGCGAGGTGCTCGCGCAACATACACTTATGAAAGAGTAAGCGTATTGTCTACTTGTTGACTCTTACTTTTTGTTGAGAAGGTGAGGGGAAGAAAGATTTTTAGGCTACTTAGACACTTTATATGGGTTTTCGGGTACAATTTAAAAAGTCCGCCCAATAACAGTGACTTTAATTTTACAACGTATGAAGCAAATAAAATTAATTTTCTGTGTCTGTGTGTTAATGGATAAAGGGTCTAGTGTTGGTCTAACAGAAACACCAATAGTTCAGCTGATATGTCTTTCTGGACAAAATTATTAACTAAGATTTACTATGAATATTTTGTAATAATACTTGATGTCTGTTATAGTACAGGTACCTACCTTCTAGGCAAACTCGCCACACACAGCTCCACTTTTCCCTTGGTCCCTAACAGTTCGTTTAATGCAACTTGCTTTTTTCTATTTATCAATACACATTTCAATCCGTCTTAAAATACAGTAAGTAGTGTAGAAGTTTTATTGAACATAATTATAAACATATTACTTATATAAGTACGTAGTACGCATACATCAGGACCCTCTTTTTGTCGTTAGTTGGGTAAAATCACGCCCGGAGCAGAGCAGATCTCTCCCTAGTTTTATTCCACCGTGACTCCACTGAAACAAATGGGTGGTATTAACGCAGAATCCCACAGTTTTCAGGTGCCTACCTGCGCGTAAGGAAACTCTTAAGTGGCGTTGTCAAGTTTATAGTCTTCATAAATCGTCCAAGCGGAGGCAATTCCGACAGTGGCTTTCGCTTGGCGCTAATGATTTAGAGGAAAGCAATAATACTTTTATTTGATTCCGGGAAATAAATGAAATATCTGCCATGAAGGTAAACAAAGATTTAATAGGAATAAATAGGTAGTTTTACTGTAAAGCTTTTACTGTTTGGTATATAAATATGCAAAAACATAACATTTCATGTAGGTATACCAAAGGAAAAATCAAAACCTAATTACAATTTGCCCTCAAGCTGCGTCAAGTTTCCTAATTTATTAACCTCACACAAAGCAGTTTGCTCGTAAGTGAGTTAAGTCATTATAATATTAGCTTGCTTTGCTTGTATATAGTTTCAGTCGCGTATCCAAAACAAGGGTCTTAGTAATGTAAGTAATTAATTCGTTCTCTTCCTTTATATGTTGTGAGGTTTATCCAATGATTATAAAGCCCGTTGATAGCTCGTGAACATAATTTCTCGTACAAACACGACTCACCTACGGGGGCAAGGGGCGAGGTAACAAAACGAGACAGTCATACGAAATTACAAAGGATAGAGCAGGACGGAACAAAAGACACATAGTGTGTCCCGCTTCCTCTTGTAGGATTAGCAGTTGAAATACACCAGTAATTTGAAGTTGTATCATTGGTCCACTGGATTTACAGTCAATGGGTTTATCTTAATCTATATAGCACACGACAACTTGCATCTGTAAACTTTAAAGTTCTGAAATCTAAAGTTTGACGCATGTCCATTTTATTCCCACAGCTGGGCCATTACGTGTCTTCACTTACAGCAAAACAGTTATAAGTCTCAAGTACTATGGTACACGCCATCACCACGATAGACAAGTGCGTTTTGTTGATGGCATGTTTTTGAGTTCTGTGATTCTTGAACGGATGTGTCGTTAGTCCTTACGATGATTTCCTTCACCGTTGAACAGATTATAACAGTATTATACTAATTCAAGACTGTTATTGTAAGAGCACATGTAGACAACTTATGAGGAGCTGAACCAGCCGGATTGAAGTCACCCAAAATTATCGCAGTGTCAGCCACATTTCTTACCTGGTACAAAAGGCAATAACACTTGCTCACCCAGTGAAACTATTCAGGTACACTCATTCACAGTTTGTACTTCAATAAACCAAAAGGCGTACAAATATCTAAAAGATAAGTACAATTTTATTTTTTTCTATATTTACCTCTGTTACTTCAGAGCCTTATTATCATAGCCGTTATAATAAAAAATATGCATAAAGTTTAGGAGACGTGATGATAAATGGTAGGTAGAAATTTGAATAATAATCTTCTTAGGCATGATATTCCGTGGTTGGAGCTTAATAACGTCGGCATGTGGCAGCGGATCGCATC
Source organism: Ennomos erosarius (assembly GCA_963580505.1). Classification (NCBI taxonomy): domain Eukaryota; kingdom Metazoa; phylum Arthropoda; class Insecta; order Lepidoptera; family Geometridae; genus Ennomos; species Ennomos erosarius. Next base: position 5,305,799 of record OY756981.1, on the reverse strand, counting down.
CCTTCCGCTCCCTAGCAGCCTCAGCACAACACGTCCATTCAACTGATTTAATATACCATTAGCGCCGGAATCTCGCTAACTCTACCAGACAATTCTAATGGTAAGATTTCTTATTCGTTTACCACCGCAGCTGCGATTTAAACATGAACTAGGTACATATACATAATCGTATCGTCAAATGAAAAAGCTGTTTCCAAGAATAGATAAGTATGAGCAGAAGCATTTTAGTAATAACAATATTTGAAGTTAATTCAGTTTTCATAGAAATTGAAATGAAATATTTTAAGTAAACAACTTTTTAGAAAAATTACATGAACGTGATGTAGATTGAACTTTTATGGCGCTGTCGCTAGCACACCTCAATTTGCGAGGCGTTTCATGATATTTAAATATCCGCTCGTACTAAAAGGTGATGGATTTTCTTTTGAAGCAGAATGAGTACCTACTCGACGTCTTACTTGAGATTAAATTGTCAGCGCCTTGAAAATAAACGTAGTATATTACTATGTCTTTTCTCCTCAACTCAATGTCCTATCTTACGAGTTGTAGATAATCCATTTGGACTACAAATTGTCATCTATTATAGAAATATAGCTAATATCTTTCTAGATTTGACGTACGCTTTCGATCCTAAAGTCTACAATAAGTGGACAACAGGTATTGTCTTGATTTTATCTTTCGTTTTACTTTTATGCCTTCGGATTGCTACAACTTTTAAATACGTCACCGGGGATTACTTCAAAAATGTTTAATTGAACTTTTTATTAGACGGAAATAATGCCCCCAAGGTAACTTTGGAAACGGGCGGATAATTTAGAAAATGGACGAGATAAGAAGAGGACAAATCAGGAAGTGAACAAGTTAGAAATTGGTGGCTTTGGAATTTGTCAAGTTAAGTTAAAGACAAGGGAGTGGACAACTTAGAAAAGGGACAAGTTTAGTATGTGGTCCAAGTTGACCGGAGGGTTCACCTAGTTTATGCCTATCTGTGCGTATCCGTTTTTTGCAGTCCGTTTTGTTACCTATGATGATATATGATGCCCACTGGCTCATCTGATGGACCATGGTTAATCGCGTCGTCATACCATCAGTGATGATAAGTGACCACGCAGTCGACGATGGCCCATGCTGAAGATACCGGTTCACTCCTGCCTTAAAAACCCCAAGATTATACTACTACTACTACTACTACTACTACTACTACTACTACAATACGAGTGACGAAGTTAATTTGTTGCTGTCGGAGTGATAAGTCAGAAGTCAACCGCAAGCTATTGCCTAAAACAACATTCTCAGTATCCTCCCTTCATTATTCATCGAGTGTCGAAGTATTGTAAACAAGCGACACGATTCTATTGGAAACTTTCCCTATTCCTATCGGCAAACTTGGAAAGGAGAGTTAGGGGAGGGGTCGTTTGTTGACTTCGACCCATAATTAACTTGTCTATCATAGCCTATACTAATTTTAGTATAAGTAAAATAATTAACATAGCAGACTTTTAAAACGCAAGGTATTAGTCTCATAAACCTTGGTACGTAGTTTCTACCTCGGACCACATTTCGTGGCCATGTAGCATGTAGTATATTTTAAAACTTCCTTGTCATCAAACGACATTAAAACGGTTACTCCTTCTCTACCTAAAGATAAGTAATCTTTAGGTAGAGAAGGAGTAACCTGATAGTATTATGTTTTCAGTCATAATTGAAACTACTATAAGTACCTACCTATCAATAATTTTGATACCTACTTATTATATAGGAAACCGCACTGTTCCCTTCACCAACGGTTTATTTTAAGTTTATATTTTAGTTTTAATGTTTTTATGTATAGTTTAGGTTGTAAGTCTAGTTTAGTTTAATATTTTTTATTATGTTATTTAAGTTTTTACAAGAAATAAATCTGCTAACCTTCGGATCAGTAATAATTGACACCGAAACCACGTTACAATAAAGTAGCGTATACCCCAGATAATATAATACCTACAGTACAGATACCTCACCCATACAACGGAATAACGAAGGCTATTTTACGAATTATTTTATTTCTGCATAACACAAGATTATTAAGCGACATTTATTGCGTGTTGGCGAAGTATTGGGCCAAATGAATACACTGGACACTAACTAGTAACTCTCTAGACACGATTGCTACATTTTTTTCAAGTTCGGGCTACTTTTCGTTTGTACCTAGGCCATTATTCCGTATCGATTCCTTACTTCGAAACCACGCGAATTCCTTGTCTTATTAGTAATCTGCAAAACTCTATTCTCTATGAAACAAAAACAAAACCGCGCGAAATGAATTTGGAATTGGCGCGATTTGATTTGTCAAAAATCACATGTTTTACCGAGATGCGTTCCGAAACATCAACACATCAAAAACTACCACCACTTATGTCAATATATTTTATTCAAAATAATAATAACTTTATGTAAAGTAAAGGTACTCCTAACGCTGTAACACGATTTGAACAAGACACGATAACGACGTGATTTCGTATCGTGTGCAATCTGTGTTTTCATAGAGAATAATGGCCCTGACGGGACCCCATGCGTATACCTACAAGCATATTAATTATATAATATCTCAGTAAGCGTAAGCGTAAGTGTTTATGAGCCATTAAAATTACTTAATCTTTGCAACCGTTTTAGGCAAAGTCTCACTTTCTATAAGATAGGGTAGATTTTTTCCAAAGAAACAAGAATAGATTTACGGTATTGAATAATGGATGAGGCATCATCCACATTAAATATCAGAGACGAGTATGGAATAACATTATAAAAATACAAAATATAGAAAAAATAAAAAAGTAAAAACACGGTGAAGACTTTATGATTTATAGCAATATTGCCTGCTCACAACGCAAGCGTGTCCTGGCTTTAGAGATGGATGGTGCAGGTTCAAATCCAGTTAACGATTTTAAATTATTTTTTAAAATTATTCATTTCCATTAAACTTACTTGACTGACTTCTTGGTTTATGGCTTCTGTGGTGGTCACAATTCTGCCATTAACTTACTTCTATGTATTATATTATCTGGGCTTCTATTATATGATTTAGGCATGCATGGTTATATTTATGTCATGTCATGATAGGTTATTGTGTCACGATAGCGAATGCTTATAATTCATTATTACAGTCTTTACAAGTTTACATAAATAGTGGTAAGTATGTATATAGGTAAAAACCGCGATCCGAAGAAAACCCCGGGGTGCCGATGGATGCAGAAAGCGAGCTGCCGCTCATAGTGGCGCTCTCTGGGGGAGGCCTATCTTCAGCAGTGGAAATCTTCGGGCTGTTGATGATGATGATGTACATATAATCTACAAAGTTAGTAGCTGAATTAGTAGCCTACTCGTAACTAATTTTTTTTTTTTCTTATATTTTGGCTCCACACATAGTGTATTTAGCCAGTGTCAAGTATTGAAATTTTTCATCGTTAAAAAATATATCACGTAAAGTCAAGTCAGAGTCATAGTCCAGTCCAAGTCAGGTAGTCGTAGTCCAGTCTAAGTCATGCTCCAGTAAAGTGGTGGCAACTTTACTAGAAGCTTCTATGGAATTTTGGAAGCATCACAAAAACTCACGTTTCATCACATTATATCACTTACCCACACTCATGCTCGTAATTCAGCTTTTAATGCGTAAAACACCACCAATTTTAAACATTAATACTGGAAAAAGCATAAGTCTTGAGAAATAATACAATGCAATGACGTGAACATTTCCCCGTTCCCGCCAAAACTTCGTAACTAATATTATGTAAGTATATTGTCTTATCTTGGTGTCAGTTGGAGTTTTTGTATTATTTTGTATTGTATTGTAACCTGCCTATTTCATCCATGCTGCCTAATTCGTCTTTGTTTGCTTTTTCATTTGTATTTTAATTAACATTTCTTTCTTTTTGAACTACGAGCTCTGAAATTAATAATCCTCGGGATGAATTTATTGCGCGTCTCTTTTAAACAGATTTAATTATAGCAGTAAAAATAATTAACGCTATTCTCTATTTTATGAATGCTACATAAAGTAAATGGTTATTTTGTAGATAAAAAGTCTAATAACTCTGGAAGACCACGACGACCTGGTTAAAGCCGCGGGATTCGATGGACGCAGGAGGCGAGCAGCTGCTCAAAGTGGCGCTCTGTGAGGGAGGCTTATGTTCAGCAGTGGACGTCTTCGGGCTGTTAATGATGATGATGAACTCTAGAAGGCAAACTTCTGTCTGCCTTCGTGTAATATTACCTTCCCGTAATAAAAGCCAGTTCTAAACAATTATCAAATAATATGTTCTCAAACGGCATTTTTCTTAGACAAAATAAATTCCTTTTATTTATTGCTTCTCATTAGCTTCTTACACAAAGACAAGTCTTTTGCAATCAAACACCGACATCACAGCCAGATTTAATATAAGTACTTATGTATTTAACTACTTATATTATTTTAATTTTTTCTTCTATGCGAGATATCTTATGGAATAAACAATGAGAGATCTTTGCAGAAAAAAATACCATCAAACTTACTGTTTAAGTACCTATATTTAATTTTTGCGTGTGGGCGTTTAATTGGCTTATTTTTTGTAATCAAATCAAATTACCTATAATGTTAAAGCAGCTGTTCGTATTACAAAAAGGAAATAAAAACAGCATTCATTTCATTAACGTGAGAGATGTAGAACGTAAATTTTCTAGTTATCTCGTTCGTCGTAGTTCTAATGGACTAGCTTTATTGCACCTGCAATGCGTATAAATTTACACCTGCAGAGTTGATTGATTTTTTCTTTTTTTTTGTTTAATCATAATAAAAGGGCTTTGTCATTCATGTGATTATGTCGCCCTGGTTAGGTTAAACAAAGATAATATTAACATATTTTTTTCTGATACACACACATAGCAGTTCCATTAGTGTCTAACTGTTAATCTATATTATATTCTGGCTTCATCCGAAAGAGGCTCAGTCAATATGCGGTTACAACTGCTCATTTCGCTCAAATCCAGACCACAATAGGCATGATGACTAATTTTTTTTTGCATAAATTAAAAATATTCCTCAAAAGATAAACATTTTTGAAAACAAAAATAAAATATCTCAAAAAACGACAAAGTTACAAGCATTTTAAAAACCGGAATAGAAAGAGATAGCTCAAACGGCCAGTGACGTCAGAGCAATGTCGTCATAGTACCTCATTACTAAGCTGTGGTAGCTTTACATACATTTCTTTGGCATGTGACGTCACGAGGGGATTTTTCATAGTAACTGTGGAGACGCTCTGTTTCGCGAGAAAGGGACAGGAGATGCCTCATATAGAAACTTTAAAAGCTTATTACTCCGTGATTTATGTACCGATTTTACTTATTTTTTCAATTATTGCATTCATTTTTAATCTTCTTTATGAAAGTATTATTTACTTGTTCATTTTTAATAGTAGTCATCATGCCTATTGTTTCGAGCGATGGCGTTCCGGGCACATTCCATCAATATATGGTAAACATCATCTACGACATTACACGTTTGGCAGTTTGGAGAATTAACTTTGCGCATAAGATAGGAGAACTTGTTGCATGGAATGTGCCCGGATCTATTACAGTTTCTCTTCTACTTAAAATGGAATTATCAATCCAAGGGGAGTTCATTGGGTGAGGCTGGATCGTACGGTACCAAATACCTTTCTCTCTTGACCTCTCATCAAAATATTCATGCCACATACTATGGCATTCTTTCTTTATAATAGGGATATAATTAGGATAGGAAGGCGTATAGTAATAGAGTTGATTGATACAAAATAAAAAAATCTTATAATTTCTACTTATTGCGACTGTAACATATATGGTAACGAGGACAGAAAAGGGTAGATGACTAAAGTAATTAACACTGCTCTGTTTGGTTCTTTGTTTGGTTCATGACACCATGAAGTCAGGTTCACTTCTTTCATTTATCATGATCGATATCTTAATCCATTGGATGCCACTAAAAGGCACCAACACCATTACCATCGCCATCACCATGGCCATCACCATCACCATCACCATCACCATCACCATCACCATCACCATCACCATCACCATCACCATCACCTTCACCATCGCCATCACCATCACCATCACCATCACCATCACCATCACCATCATCATCGCCATCACCAGCACCACCACCACCACTACCACCATCATCATCATCAGCCCGAGGACGTCCACAGCTGAACATAGGCTCATAGAGCGCTACTTTGAGCGGCTGCTTGCCTCCTGCACCCACTACTAACCATATGTACTAAATTGCATAAAAATAGATACACAATGAAGTGCACCACTGTGGTGCAAATAACAAATAGTCGAACTCAATCGAAATTGTGAGTGTGATATAAGTACACATAGCATTATGACAACTTAGTTTGGAGAACATCAGACGCGCTCGATTGCGCGCCCCGAACGTAGGTTCTTTTGATTGGAAAACTTTGCGGTAAGGACGCTCGATTTATGCTAATAGAAAACTAAATAATACAAACTGACACTGTACTATTGTGTTCTGCAAAAGCTTTTAAAAGCGCTCAGTAAATTGAGCAAAACTTTTCAAAAAGAACCCAAGAGATACACGCGTACAAATTAAATAGACACGATTTTTACATTTGAGAAAAAATACTATTTTGTCTAATTTAGAACGATGGACCACACGACATGGTCACCCTAATATTTTCGACTGTTGTTATTGTCAAGCCGTAGCTATTATATTACAAAGGTTATTCATTTTTGTTACAACTAGCGATGGCAATTAATGCTATTTTGCGTAAATTTCATACACATGCTAATTCACGAGTCTTAGCATGCTAATTGCTATTGCTATGCTATTTGCTAAAATGAAATGGAATTGGAAAATGAAATGAAACATGAAATGAAAATTAAAGTGAAAATTGAAATGAAAAATTAAATGAAACTTTATATTAAAAACTAAATTCAAAATGAACTAAATAAATTGAAATGAAATTTCATATTTCACAGAATTTCTACTACATTATACACATACTACAACTACATTTCATTTGCGAAATGCTAATTGAGTTTTCACATGCTAACAATTAATATGAATGCTAATTATTTCATCACTAACGACAACTGTTTTTGTTCTTGATGTACTTCATATTGTTACGTATAATGAATTCACATTAGATTAATGCGCAAAGTTCAACTATGCCATCACCATCTGTTACAGAGACAATGTATTTTGTTAAAGCAGCTACTAGGAAACTACTGAAACATGTCTGTTTTACCCATGTAGTAAACCAGTAGAGTATAGTGAGTGTGCTTCTCTCAGCTTTTCGGTGCAAAAAAGTCTCAACATCGGGAGCAAAAATCTCTGACTGATATTGTATTGGCGCTCTGCTACTCGAAAGCAAACGACGCCTTGATTTTTACAAGTATCATACTCGAGTTATATTGGAGGGAGCTTTTCAAAGTTATTAAATGACATGGTGAGCTAGTCGGTCACCTGATATGAAGAGACACCGCCGCCCTCAGTTGCAGTGTCACTAGGAACTAAAGTTTCGCGTGATAGTGCTTGGTTTTGCTCGGATGGTACAAAACAATGTATGCTTACACACTTATTACAGATAATTTGTATTCTATCATACGTAGGCATGGAGAAAAAAAGAAGGAGGGAATCCCGCCTGATCCGAAACTGAAGCACCCATAGGAAGCCGGAATGCTTTGTACGTACGAGCGGGCCACGCACACACTCACATAATATGCAGCCGGTCGCCCTACTTTCATCTGACACACATATGTAATATGTCCGCCATTTTGGGCTTCAGTTCGATGTCAATCAAAACTCAATCCTTCTTTTTTTATTTCATCCATGTACATACGTAGGTATGCTGTTAACACGTAAGCTGTTATCATTACTATTGTATACAAATGACACGATTATTGTCAGTAAAATGGTGGTAAGTACCTACAATTCACGTAGAGTTGGTATTTCATTAGTAGTGCTCCCATCTCTAGTTCCCCCTAACCGCATTCACTTCACACTTGTAACACTATGTGAAGTGCTAATGTGCAGTTAACAGATAAGCCAATTCGACTGTGAATTCCCGACGAGAGATTACTGAACAAAGCTCTCTCATTGTTACCGCTTGTTGGAATGAGAGAGAATATTCTCGAAGAAACTGAAGTACTTACTTAACTTGTTTAAGTTTACCAGCATACCAAGTAGATACGAAATGGAAAGATTAACTCTTTATTGTACACAATATTTGATTAAACTCTACTAATAACTGGTAGACAAAAATTGTAACAGCCATATGGGTGAACCATATAACTAATCACTAAAAGTACATGGTTAGTTAAAAGTGTAACATAAGTAACTAATAACACAACAAATAACGTGTTTTTCGTGGTATGATAATCATAACTAAGAAATATGCTAAGAATAGATTGTACTGAAACTGTTGTGTATTCGCGCTAACGAAAACGTAATTGCAAATAAATAAGGCACCTTTGTTTTATAACCATTATTATTTTATTACCCAACCACATTACCGAATTCGGGCAAGCCTACAGTGTAAGCCTACAAGACTATATTTCTCACCATCACAAATTACCTTTGAATTCGCTTATTGAAGTCGGCGCAGGTGTAGTAAATAGCAGGGCTTTGTGACCACAGTAGATTGGTCAAGCGAGCGGATGGTTGGGCGGTACAATGTGGTTGGGTGACCGGTCGGACGGTTGGGCGAGCGGTCCAGCCGTCACGACGCCCGCCGCGTCGTTAGTCACCGCTCCCACTGCGCTGTAAAATTAACCTATCATTAGGTTTTGCTCACTGAAACGTTTGCAGCGCGTGAATTGAGGTTATTTTATCCGATTTTGATATGTTACCGATTGGTTGATATGTTAATGAATGACGTGACAAGCAACTCGTTCACGTGATGTTAAGCGATAAGGAAACTTTAACTGTTTCAGTGACACTCGGAACTTCAAAAAAATATAGAGTTTCGTAACCATGATGATGGTACAATAAAATTGCCAATCACGAAACTCAGATTCAGATTCAGATTTTTATTGATTCCGTAGTGTACAATAGGTGGAATATAAAATTAAGCCTAGTTTCATATGGACCCCGTCGGGCGCAGCATATTTGGAGAGAGGACGTCTTAGCAAAAGAATCAAAGTAATCAAACAAAATAGGTACACTACATAGAAAATAATATTAGTTTGATTAGCTATAATAAAATTTCAATCCAATTTTATCTATTATTATTAGTAACTTAATATACGATATAATTTTATAGCGATTGTGAAACCGAGGACGGAATAGGTTTGTAAGGAAAAATGTTTACTTAAAAAATAAATTTTTAATTATGTAATTGCAAAAGCTTACTACCACTGCTTACCATAAAGTCTAGAACTACTAGATGCCTTTGTTCTGGTTTTATTTTACGATATTCTAGAGCCAGTGGAAACGCAATGCAGTAGCTTGGTATTGTGCAGTGATTGGCTAGACTTGCATAAACAAACATTGTGAGGCGAACGTGCTACGATACTGCTACGATACTGCTACGAAACTGCTACGAACTAAACTAGTATTAAGGGATATCCTGCCGTTCTAGAAAAAAATAAAAAAAAGCCTTTTAGTAAGATTCTTAATGGAGACATACTAAAAACATCAACTATAGTGTAGCCAGTAATAATAATAAACTATATCTAGAAATGGTCATGAATGTTCATCAAGAGAGTGAATCAAATTACGTGATCGCATAGCAAGTTTTTGTTATGCGATCGTGCTCCATCAGCGACCGCATCATCTCTTAGCATCAGGCAAAATGTGGTCATTGTAAGCTTATATGATATAAGCTAGCTTATTTTTAAGTCTTCTACCCGACTCCCGTTGATCCACTAATTTACCTACACCCTCTATACTTAGTATTAGTAACTAAAATATCTGTGGTATTAGTATCAACTATCACTTGTTGCGCGTGTTGATGGAACGCCCGTCACAATCGATAACTTAGTCCGTACGCTGCCACTTTATTTCAGTACCTAACTTAACATGTTTTTTGCAGGTGTTGCCAAACGTAAACCCATTTACAATAAAAAAAAAAAAAAAAAAAGGTGGAAGTTACTTTCTGCAATTGCCAAAATTTGATGAGCCATTAAAATTTTACAAATGGTTATAGAAACATAAATGAAATCATTCTGTATTTGATATTTAATGTTATGCCTCAGCTGCTTAACAGTTATATTCAATTAAGATAAGAAATTAATTATTCAGGCGTAAATGACACACCTTGTGAACAAGTAAAACGTCCGCACAACGATCGAAGCACGTAACTTTGGAATGAACGAGATAGAGTACGAGCTAAAGTGAACTGTGTATCCCAAGTAATAAGACGTATAATATTTCTACGTCGTTCCCTAAGTTTTAAATGGAGACATTTCAAAGTTCTTATCGCTTTTGCATCGCTTTGAAAACATCAATATTTGAACGATTCGTTACCAAAAAATCCAAAAATCTTCCCTAGTAGTGATGGACCAATAGGAACATGTGGACCGGGAGCTGATTTTAATAGTAGATTTGTTGTCAGGACACCTTGCCTAATATAAATTGCCTGCGGTTGCCGTATGCACGCTATTGGATACCTAAGTAGATATTCAATCAAATTAATCATAGTTTGCATTTCCATCGCAAGGAGCTCGTGTGAATCAGGTGCTATAAAACTTTCCGCACTTCACCGGAATATAGAGGTGTTTATAGTCCGTGCCGGTTTATACCGGTGCTTGGTTGTAAACCCACAGAATATATGATAGTGCTGGTAAAACAACATAAACCAAGAAAAACCTCGTAAAAGGTTGGAGTGGACTGTCCGGCAGAAGCACTCACTTAATGCACTTGCCTGTTCAATACCTTTCGGTACATAAGTACTACTAAGCTAAAAAAAATCCATTTTCCTTATTACGAGTACCAAAATGAAAAGCTCCGCACGGACCCCTCGTTTTAGGTTCCTTTTTACTTCAAACCTATAAAACGTACTTACTAGAAATCCTTCCAGGCAGCTCACACGGCATTGTTTTTTGATAAAAGAATATTAATGAAGTTATTACATGGCAGCGCCAATGCAAATATATAACAACGACAGCCACGGGTCGTGTTTTATGCGATAGGGTCATTATTTACGTAAAAAGTTCATTAAGGTGCGTTTGGAGTGTGCTAATCTATCGGAAGATAAAACTTCAGCTGAACACCCACAGAAAAACCTGAATTTTTAAAATTTAAATTTTAGTGTTCATCATCATCACAGCCTGAAGACGTCCACTGCTGAACATAGGCCTCCCCCAGGGAGCGCCACTTAGAGCGGCTGCTCGCCTCCTGCATCCATCGGCTCCCCGCGGCTTTCACCAGGTCGTCGGTCCACCTAAATTAAATTTTAGTGTTACCTACTGATAATTTGTAAAACTATAACTAAGTACCTAAAAACTAACCAAAATTTTGTATTTATAAAAGTCTAGAGTCTTTTGCACAAAGCTATGAAACAAATGACGCTTTGCGAGGGGAGGCGTTTTTTATGCTCTGTGGTCTATTATATCAACTTTTATAATTAAACCTTAACCCTCAGTTCAAGAAGATAGATATACCTGTGACCGATGACGCCTCTAAGCGACAGGACCCATCCCATAAATTACCTTGGCCCTCGGACTGCAAAAGGATTTTGGGTAATACTTGGATCCGCAACCGTTTCCATTACTCAAAGTAATAGCTGTGATATTTTATTCGTAAGTAGTTGACTTGTTACAGAAACTGGAAACTCGTTTATCGACTTTACAGTTTAGGAGTTCACTATCTTGTGAATAAACTTCTAATTCATCGCTTAAATTTAACTGGGATGAGAACTAGTTATCATATATATATTAAGAAGGTATAGAATTCTTGAAGAGGCTCTTTAATGTTCATTCCCGTTTCTATTTTTCCCCGATTTATAATTTATTTGGTGATTTCCATCAATATAGAAGCGTAGTAAATTCTATATCTTTCTTTTTTTTCTTTGTTTTAACGTTTTCTTTTAGCTTGCCCTGTTTGTTTTGATATATTTTACCCCTTCCCTATTGGTAGATTGCTCTGATATTTGGTTAACGCGTCCACGATTTTAATTTTGGGTTTGGGGGTCTAGCAAAGATACCAACCACTAACGCTAACGCCAAACGCTAACTCCAAAATGTACTAAAATGACATTTCGGAAATCGCTAACTTTTCCGTAGCGAACACAGAGCAAAAAAAAAAACGTCCTCTATACCTCTATAGGCGAAGCATCATTTGTTTCATAGCTCTGTGGTATGTCATTTCGATACATTTTTGGAGTTAGTGTGAGGCGTTAGCGTTAGGTGGACCGACGACCTGGTGAAAGCCGCGGGGAGCCGATGGATGCAGGAGGCGAGCAGCCGCTCTAAGTGGCGCTCCCTGGGGGAGGCCTATGTTCAGCAGTGGACGTCTTCAGGCTGTTAATGATGATGATGATGATGATGTTAGCGTTAGCGATTGGGATCATTGCTAGACCCCCAGATCATTTTCCTATTTGAGTAGAGAGAGTGGTATGCTGACTAACCTACCTAGAACCTAGAACCTACAATCTTTTTTAGCGTTTAGTACATTACTACATCATTATAATCTTTTACTCCAATTCATGTAAAAAAAAAACTCAAAATCTTTTTTACCTAAGTATATTTTTTATTAACTATATTTTATAACAGACATATTTGAAATTAAAGCTTTTCGCTAACCATAAATCCTATGGCACAAAAAGGTGAAAAATTTTTGGGCTGTTTCTCATCAGGGTATTGTAACGTCCAATTGTCGATTTTTAAGGTCGTTTTTCACCCAATTCAGTATCACGCACGTACTCTACGCTATTTCACGGTTTTCCGAACAAAATGAATGTGGCTTTTTAAACCAATCACGGCTTTATAAACCCTTTTCTCAGTTCTGTAGGTACAATTTTATGCGTCTGTACCTTAGTTTTACATACGATCAAATTGAAACTGTATCGTACGTATATATATATATATACACATCACAGCTGCATATCATTGCAGCGTACATCAACGTTTCACCTGCAATACTTTCCTGGTAATAAGTTGCAGTGTGGATGAATGTAGAGTACGTTTATCAAGAAGGTCACTCCAGCTTTGAAGAAAAGAAGAAGATGAAGCCTAGAAGACATTCGGGTTATTTGGGTTCTTATGTATAAAACAAGGCACAATGTCTGATGGTAGTATAAGAAATTAATTATAGTTAATTGCTGTAGGGGTCAATTCATATATGCATTTTGATCGATTTTTTTCTAATACGGTATAGATTCCATAAGTACTATCAAAAATGTATTTACACTTTTTGCTCAGTCAGTAGCAGCGCTGAGTTCTTGGTGCGCGCTGTAAATGATCCAGACCACTATCCATTAATACTTACATCGTTGCACCTACGAACTTCAAATAAATTTGTATTAGAAAAATACTGCCTACATTACTTTTACTGCACCGCTACCATTTTTTCTTGCACACCCAGGTTGGCTGGTAGATATTGCTCCGTAGCATTAAGTCCTCCTTGTACATTATTTTGTGCTAAAGTATAAATAAATAAATTGTGGGTTCACAGATCATATCATTTCAATAAGATCAACACCGTTATATTTTACGAAAGGCCATTTTTCATTTATTTATGAAATATATCAGCACCTTATATACGTAGGCACTATTTCATTGTAAGCTTACAGATGATAGAGCGATGTAATTATTTTCATTATGTGCATCGTCACAGCACGGTTCATCAACCGTTCGTTCGAGCCGTCTCTGCAGTGATGGATTACGATCGAGCTAACACGAACAGCGTAATTAATGGGTACGGAGTATGTAAACCTTAGTTTAGATATTCCGTTTTGAATATCTTGGCAAACTAATCAAAAGCTCTCCCTCCTTCTCTCCCTTGCTATCTCACTCACTTCATGACTCTAAGCTCTGGTTACTGGACCTTTGTTTCTGTGTTGTAATAACCAAAAAACAAATTCATTTTCTTGCTTTTTGTATTTGTATAGAAAACCAGACGAGCGCTGCCACCATGTACCCATGTACATGCACCATGTACATGCAGAAGATTGCAATTCATTCCTTTGTTACTCAGTTAACAAAACCATTGTATATTTACATACATACCATAAAAATGGTGAGTTGAAATGAACTTTTTGTCTTTGAGTAGGTATATTCATCTATACATATAATAAAACTGTAGAGATAAAAAAATCTGTAAATGCAAGATATCGAAAAAAAAATTACACAGGTTGGCTTGAAATTTTTCGCTGATCACGTTAAGCTACTTTTTAGACATTTTGTCTGTTTGTTTGTTTGTTTGTTTGTTTGTTTGTTTGTTTGTTTGTTTGTTTGTTTGTTACGGCACAAGTCCGAAAATACTGAACGGATTTTCATGCGGTTTTCACTAATAAGCTTAGAAAAACCCGGCGCAAAACATAGGATATATTAAATTTTATATATCGTTAATTTTTTTTTTTTTGGTGAAAATGATTAAGATTTCATTATGAAACGGGATTTTAACAAGATGGCCGCTTCAAGGCCTCAAGGTAAGTTTTTTTTTCTTATATTTTGGCTCCACACATAGTGTAGGTATTTAGCCAGTGTCAAAAGGTAAGTTATATTTTGGCTACTAACCATAGATGAAAGAAAAAAATGTTACTCTGCTACACTGCTACTGACGGTAATTTTATCTCGGGTTTATCCGGATGCACAGATTAAAGAAAAACTCTGTTACTATTATGGCACGGCTTCATATACGCCCAAACCTTCGCTGTTGAGTTGGCGCGCAAAAACATCTCTGTTGACTATCCTCGATGTTTTTGTAGCGCCGCAACCTGGACACAAAGTCAATTTGTTTGCGTGCTGCGCGATCGACGTGGGCTAAATAAAATGGAGGAAGCAGTAGCGTTACATTGCATGTCGGCGAATAAATATGTTTTACAAACTGTGAGAGTATTATTTGCGGTTACAAAAATAAATTGTAATAGTTTTAATTTATAATTCCTTATCAATATGAAGTAAAACCAATTTTTTTTATTTGCCTGATTATCTGTCCCTTTGAATACAGACCACGGTTATTATAGTGGCAACAGAAATATATCATCTGTGAAAAATTCAACTGTCTAACTATCACGATTCATGAGTACATCCTGGTGGACAGACCGACGACAGACGGACAGCGGAGGTTTAGTAATGAGGATTTACTCTTTGAGTACGGAACTCCTATATTTTTGTATTTCATTCTGAACAATCCCCACTGCACTAAGCAATAAGGAAGTAATTTAATGCATGTTTTACAACAGTAAATAACAATTGGTGTGCCTGCATTACCGGCAGTGTATCACACTTTTCGGGCTACGGCGAAATACAATGCGCGATAACTTCGTCTGCGCTCGATGCAATGCAGATTAGAGATAAACAATGTGTTCATTATGTAAGTACCTATACCCAAAAAAATCATATGTATTTACATATAGCTAAGTTTTTTCGATAATCTGTGGTCCAAACTAAAAAAGAGGATAGGTATGAGAACCTTCTTGAAAATGAGCACGACACAGAGAACAAGGAATTTAGAAAACTAAAAACTTCTTAGACTTTTTTTATAAGTTTTATAGGCTTCACGCGATATCATATTTAGCCAATATTGAAACATAACTAAATTATTATTCATGTTTTCGATTTATTGGGTTCTGGAGAGGGCAAAATTTTTTATTGGCGATCTGGTATTATGTATTAGTTTTCAAAAATCTACTACGCGTTACCATTCGAAATAAGTATTTAAAATTGTATTTATAGTACCTATAGCTTAACCTTTAGTAGTAACATATTCAGTAATCTATGCCCATTGGCCCTTGCTTTTGCTACGCATTGTAAACCCTTTTTTATTTTGGCATTAGACAAACTTTGTATTTAGCCAATGGTAGGAAGTATTTTATGAAAACTGTTTAAAAGGGTAGGTACTTAGACTTTTTATAATTATTCATAAGGTTTCACGCGATAATCATACTTAGCCAATATTCAAGCTTACATTTTTATTCAAGTTTTCGATTTATAGAGTTTTGGTGGGAGCAATGTTCTTTATTGGCGATCTGGTAAAATGTATTATTTACATGAACTTACTACACGTTACCATTCTAATTAGGTAGATAAAATTATTTTTGCGCTACTGCTACATTCTTGATCAACCCCAAGGAAGTTTTAAGGTACCTGGTGGTCTAGCAAAGAAACCAACCACTAACGCTAACGTCAAACGCTAACTCCAAAATGTACTAGGATGACATTTCGGAAATCGCTTACTTTTCCACAGCTAATGTCATTTTAATACAGTTTTGGAGTTAGCGTTTGGCGTTAGCGTTAGTGGTTGGTATCCTTGCTAGACCCCCTGTAGTAATTATAGCTACTTAAATTATATACCCTTATCATTGCTACGCATTTTAAACCTTTTTTATTTTGGCATTAAAGTAAGCCGGAGGTGCTATTATTTGTATTTAGCCAATGATACGAAATATTTGATGAAAAATGTTTAAAAAGGGTAGGTACTTAGATATAATAATTAATATGTAGGTATTCATTATGGTAATAAAACTGTATCCTCGAATTAACAACATGGCGCGTTCGTTCGTTTTTGATTTGTTCTTCTTCTTCTTGCATGTTGAAAAAAAAATTTTTAATAGTTAAAATATTTTAGGTCTGTGGGCTTTTAAATAAACCACGGGAGCAGAAAATGATTGATTACTCGGTTACTTCAAGAAGTTACTACTATCTTTGGGTGTTAGTAATAATTATGTAATGACGATTTAACCTACTTCCTCACTTTCATCACTAAGTAGGTATGTTGGGAATGAGACAGCGTAGAAAATAGTGGGCATAATAATAATAATTATAACTGTCGATTCTTTAAGGAGTGGTGGTTTAGTATTTGTAATTCCTAATTAGTATTAAGAAAATTAATTATGTACGCGTCGTACAGGTAAATGCATATCTCCAGCAATTTATAAACTTATTATTGACACTGGCTATGTGTAGTTAGTTAGGTACTCAATTCGTAAGAAGGTAAAAAAAATGTGGTAAATGGAACAAAAAGCGCGCGGATAATATGTAAAACTGAGCAAAACAGGATCATCGTGTGTGATTCTTCCATATTTTTCTAAACTGTATCTGCCTGCTTAGGTAACTACTACCTAAACAAAACTTACTGAAACTTCTGTTAAAGACCTGAGTGAAGTGATGATGATTTCTTTTTGTTGTAATATGAAGAGGTACTTATAAAATAGTAGTTTTTTGTTTGAAACTTCTTTTACTGTTATAAATCTATATTAGACTCAAAACATTTAATTTTAGGTAATGGCTTAAATAGCTTCCACTCACGGCTATGCTTGCGTTATACCTATACCTATGCTATACAAGTTACTGTGCTCAGCTTCGAAAAGGTTTAGTGGATTTTGTTGTTTGGTACGAAATGCATGATCTATTATTAGACTTTAACGTAAAAATAACATAACACAAGCGTGCGAAGCCGCGGGCAAAAGCTAGTACATAAATAAAATTAAACAGAGGAACGTCCAAAACACTGATCCTATTTAACGTTCCTTTTATTAAGTGTACCTAAATAATAAAATTTCTAACAACACTCACTCTTGGCCCGAACCTTTTTGGTACAAGGAAATAATTTAAGATCTTGGGAAATAAAATAACAAATACCTTCAAATCCTTATTTCATAGTTAGTTACAAAAGAATTGGATAAAAAATACATGGCTTCCAATAAGTTTCCATTAGTGACCTACGGGAGAGGAGATTTATTTACCGGCTTTTAGCGGCGGGTGGCCACTGCAATAACAATGGCTCATCCTAATTCAATAGTCGAATGAGAGCACAGTACGCCTAGCACGAACATTTACGCGGGAGTAAGTGTAACGTTAACGTAAGCCAGTTGTATGGCATTTGATCAGCGCCCCATACAACTAACTTACGTTAACGTTACGTTTACTCCCACGTAAATGTTCGTGCTAGGCCGTCAGAATTGGATTTCCACGTTCAATTGTATGACCACAACCGTGGTCACAGCTCGAGGATAAAGGCATGCAAACTTGTGGTGATTCACAGCAAGCATGGATCAAAATCATTTCGTGTTACGATATATGATACCTACATACATCACTGGTATACCCGAAATAATAGGTACAGAAAATAAATATCTTATGCTGACTATGTCCAAATTATTAATACGTATGTAAAATGTAATCCAAATCGGTTCAACTATTCCGGCGTAATAGCCACATTATAACTCCCATGGAGTGCCACTTTGAGCTGCTGCTTGCCTCCTGCCTATATCGGCTCCCGCGGTTTTTTACCAGATCGTCAGTCCACCTAATGGGGGCTTTTCGGTTCGTGGTCGCCACTCGAGAACTTGTCTTTCCCTATCGGTTGTTAGTCTTACAAGCGATATGGCCTGTCCATTGCTTATTATATTAGTAGAAATGTATTCTTATAAAATACACGACACAACCAACGCGGAATCTGAACTCCGCGGTAAATGTATTTTTTTGCATCGCATGAACTTAATTACCGCCCTCGTCAAACAAATTATTTAAATGCAAATCATCCACAAAGGCGGCTGTTTGCGCACAATAATGGAATTCCATTCGATCACTCGTTGCAAACACCCATATAAATGGCTTATTTAATACGTTTTGCCTTCAAATGATTTATTACATTTTTGTTTATTCGCAGCGGGCCTAGAGGCAAATCCCATAGCATGGTTCATTTAACCCCTATAAAAAGGTCAGGCCTTGTGTAGAATTTTCTCAATCAAGCCCAAAGGGAGTGGTCTGATTTTCAATAAAGGGTCACGGGTATAATGATACACTATGCGTACCTAAATTATATCCCTTAGCTCAAAATATGTTAGGCACTTCAATGCTTCAACTGACCTTCCATTGAACTTATTGTTTTATTCATCTTTTGTTTCACCTTATTCGATTCAATGGCTTGTCTAGTGGTCAGGGGGTCAAGCCTGCTAATTTGCGTGTAACGCTTAAAAGATAGATCCATTAGACTTGTTCAGAAAGGTTACGCTCGAAAAACATAGATAGACTGGCTCTAACTTTTGGCTTTGCTGCAGTCGGGTAAAAGCATTTATAGGCCGATTAGTAACAACAAAGCACAATGCATTCATTTTATTTCTGAAACAGTGAAACAAAGGCTACCAAACAAGATTGCTGGCAACAAAACAATGACGTATAACGTGCGATGCGGATGCGTCGAGGGCGCGAACCTGCGTTCTACTTCCATTTACCGCACGGGGCGTGCATTAGAACGAGGTAAATTCAATGCACCATCTAAAGCAAATTCTTTAAAAGCGCTTTTATCTAAATAAATAAAAGCGCTTTTTGTGTCCGTGAATAAATATTCTACGGGGGGGGGGGTTTGCGTGTAGCTGTCCATTTATCATTTTAAATAAGTAGTAATAGTAATATTAAACGCCTGACTGCCTACTGTATTATATAATTCCATAGATCCTGACCTGAACCTTACTTAGACTCCCCGTAGGAAAATAAAACTAGCACAACTTATGCATTCTTTTTTAACTCGTCGGCTGTCATAAACAATTTACACGCGTGGTTTTATACAAAGGTTTTTGATATACCTACGCCGTTATAGCGGCGAATGAATTCATCTCTGTGGTAATTGTTTTCCAGATTTCTAAGTCTCAAGAGATTTATAAATGTGGATAATAATTAACAACTTAAACAAAAAATTATAGTTTTCAATTAAAAAGATATTATTATTCACGAAACAGAATAATCTTGGAGTACCGACATTCGAGGGACTGAAACTCTGAGCTTTTAAAAAGATTTTAGTTAAATTTCTGAATTTTATGGCTGGTACCACAGAGCTTTGAAAAAGTTTATATTATTTTGCCTAATTGTACTATTATTTATTCTATATTATACCTTAATACGCTCCTGTGCAGACTGACGAACTCACTAGTTAGTTTTATTGTCGCATATCAACTGCAACGCAACAGTGATGTTTTTTTAATAAACTTTTCATTGGGTTTTCCACTGTGTCGACCTGCCGACGGCACTTTATTTGAACAAAGCGTTTTGCTAAAATTGGACAACAACTGGCAGTTTGGTAGCAACTTATAATTCCATAGTTCCATAGAGAACGTTTTCTACATTGTTGCGAATACTAAATATATCTTGTACAAAAACTGAGGCATCTTGGATCAAAATTAAATCGAATAAACTACAAAGTCATAATAGCTATGGTAATTTTGACGTGGGAAAACTGCTTTACGTGTTATGTTTTATGTAAGTATTTACGTCGTGTAAAATTAAAATAGTATAAAACTCTGAAGACGTTATAAAAATATTGTATAGGTATAAATAAAGAGAGGCCTCGTGTACTACACATTTGAGGTTATAATTAGTTTTAGATTATTTTTTCCCTTATACCCTTGTACCTATTTGGAAAGTGATAAAACGAACGAGACTTGAGTACCTATTCTACACACTATACAATCTGCCACGCGATTTGTTGACACAATCAGTCAAATCGCATTGTGAGGAGGCATGTTGCGCTCGACCATCCAGCAAATTGCGTCGTGTGGAGCTTGTGGCGGCTCCCATCTAGCAGACTGAAACAATAAATCGCGTGAAATCGCAGATTAAACGATACGTAGAGTACTTTAAAATAGGGAAAATTCTATGCGGGCTAGTGCCTAAATCTGCGATTATTGTTCAGATAACTTGACGTATTCACTGTCAAGTAACGGAGCATTGCGTATCCCTTTCAATGGCAGATTTTATGTATAACGGTAGGTACCCTTCGTGTTATAAAGTATCAGTCCTTGATGTCTACATCAAGTTTGGAAAACAGAAGACGGAAGAAGGGCGTAACGATAAAGGGAGACGAGAGAGAAAAGAGTAGAGGAAGGCTAAATGGAGAGAGACTATGGAAAGGAAAATGCTAAGGAATAAGCCGTGCGAAGCCGGGACGGATTAGTTCAATCTGCCTCAAGTATTACCTACCTATTAGCGCACCCGCTCTATTGAACTTTGCTCCGTTGCTCTTTCCACACCCACCTACCCAAACGAATAAATGTCTCTAATAAAATATTTCATCTCGTTGGTTGGGGTTTCTCTACCATTCTGCGTGACATTTTTGACCTTTCCTTGATCTACCTAATTAAAGGCTCAAAGAAAGGCCATAAGCGAATAAACTCTCAAAGACTCGAAATTTTAGTCTTTCTCTGTGAATAAAATATTTTGGGTAAAACTTCAACTCAAATTATAAAAACAAAGTAAACACAAAAAACAAAACAAAACATCAAAACTTTTTCTTAATACTATACAAGGTGAACTGGAATTGGTATGTTATCCCGAAATCGGGGGACTGGGACCATAATACCCTACAAGTTGTGAGAGTCTTACTTGAAACTGGAGGTCACTAAACTTCCATGGTAAAAAAATCCACTCGCAAAATTGCACATGCGATCGCTACGAGAGTTAACAAGATACTATAAATTCATTTCTAAACACAGGTCATTACACTCATTTATGTGCACTCGGTCAAGGACGAAGTTCAACCACCCAGCTGCGCTTTTTTCGAACGTAAACTTTACATGGCATTTCTTCAATGAAAAACTATTAATTTAGTAAAGTCGTAGAAAAAACATTCTCTACTTTGGGGTGTAGATTTACCCCCTTTCGGGATAACATACCAATTCAAGGTCACCTTGTAGAATGAAAATAGTAAGGTTTTAATCGTACCTATACAAGCTATGCACTCCACAGTTTTATCACCGCTGGTTCTTTATTTAATCTTTAGCTCACCATTTGCCTCCTAGGGGCATATACTTATATTTTAAAAAGCTCTTTCCTAGCACACCCGGGTCTCACCTGGTATGGATGGTAAGTGACGACGCGGTCGACGATGGAGCATGCTTGCCTAGAAGATACCGGTTCACTCTAGCCTTAAAAATCCCCAGATTATATTTCTCAGGAAACAATGACGGTAAGGTGTTCCATTCTTATGTTGCCCGAATTAAGTATAAGTAGACGAGGAATCAAAACGCTTTGTACGTATTCGAGGAATTTCTACCATATATACGGATGCCGTGTTTCCATGCGCCTTGTTGTACGATGGTAAAATAGGGATGGGGGAATGAAGTTGTGCAATTCCATCGCACACTCTCCTTGTAAAAAGCCGATAGGCTGGCAACCTTACATCGGTGTTTAAAACTTTTTACTAAGTAGGTATAGGTAATCTTCAAATCCAGAGTGAACATGTATTTTTTCAGCAAGCACGCACTGCGTACACACATAGACTGCGTCATCATTTTCCATCAAGTTAGGCAGTGGTCAAATGCTTCGTTTATAAACAACAACAAAAAGTTTTGCTTAAATCCACAAACACCTCTCGAAGTAAGTAGATCTTAATAAGTTTATTTGCAGAGTACCTCTAGACTCTAGACGTTCATAACGAATTAGAGAAACAATTGCACAAACTCACAGACGGGGGTTCCTTCTTGGAAACTTTTTTCAATTAGATAATTCCCGGGCGTTTTCGAAAACAAACTCATATTCGTATACCTATACACCTACCTACGTACCTATATAATCATGCGTTATTATTAGGCAACATGATAAAATTACATTGTGCGTACAAACCTTTCTATATACTGGGGAGTTTTATATAAAAAATGTACTTTATAAGATTAAACCTTCGACCATACAAAAAAAGCTACTGAAAACCTGATAATGACCTAAAAGGCCGACCTACTAGGACGACCGACGAATAGATGCGGGAGGCAAGCAGCCGCTCAAAGTGGCGCTCTTTGGGGGAGAGCTATGTCCAGCAGTGTCGACGTTTACAAGCTGATGATGAACCTAAAAGATAGTCGCAATTTTAATACGTTAAAAAAATCGGACAAGATTAAAAATAATTTGCCATGGATCTATATACTGGCTAACAGATTCTGTGCAATTTTCAATACAAACTAACTAAATCGTAAAGATCAAACCGTCTATCGTCGATCAATTTGTAAATGGCAACACGGCGAGCCTCGTAGCAACTCAGCTGACTTATGTGGCTGCATTCGTATGAACTGTATGTAACCTACCTGTTCTGTCGCGTTTGGACCATGTGTCAGCGGGGTACAAGAAACAACGTACTGAAGTGAACTTTGGATACATTTATCGGTATTTTTTCAATGATCTGCTTTACGACTTTATGGACATCACGCATCTTCGTATAAGTAGATAAGTATACCTAGCTACCAGTGCAAAGATTTTTGGTAAACTTCAATAAACCTTTTTGGTACAACAAACACGGTATCAACCCATTCTAAAATTAAATAACCGCTTTTAATTAACTCTGGCTGTGATAGTGAGACAGCTATGAGCCACCGAAGTGTCGCGGAATGAAATCCGTTCACAGTTGAGCGCGCGCGGTTCCGCTAAGCCCTTCAAAGCTGGCGTTGACCTTTATGTGCTTCCTTCTCTGAACTACTTTAAAGGAGCGCAAGATTGTCATAGATTATAGTTAAATGAAAACTTTTTTCAGTTATTTTTTTGAACAATAGAAAAGAGCTTTTATTGCAATGCTATTGATCTCTCGCCGCTTGCTGCTATACACACGCGTAAGGTGCTTTTTTAGTGATGCACGAAACGCTGAATAAAAGTATTTTAAAAAAATACCCACAAAAACCAGAGTTGTTGATACTACTTCAACTTTTCAAGCAACGGAGCTCAACTACACTATACCACTCTACGAACTTCTTCAAGCATAAATTTTTATGTTTGAAGCATTTGAAGTTACTTGAAGGTACAAGTTGTACCTACCTGAGTAGCATTCTTCATCAGGCGTAATAATTGCTATGTATCGTAGGTTTGTATTTGAGGTATGTAAAAAGAACCTAAAAAAAAACAAAAAAAAACCACCAAAAATTACCCAAATTCTTAACTTTGATAATGTTATGAAATAATAAAAAACTAGGTATACGTTTAATAATAGATGCTCACAAAATCGTATCTAATTTAGCTACAATTCAAACTCTCCTTAATAACGCGTAGTAAATATGTTAGAAGCATAGACATATATATTATATAGACATATATATTATATAAATCTATGCTGAGAAGAGAATTGAAAAGAAAGCAATAATAAATAAAAATGATCAAAATGACAGGATACACCTACTTATTAGAAACCGAGACAACTAAGTAAGTATAGTGAAACAAGCATGTTACTTTGAACTGTCGGCTCAAACTGGGGCTCTTCAAGTTTTTCCATCACCCAACTTTTTCAATATGCCATCGCATACAAGTTTTACTTCTGCGTACGTAGGCACGCACATAATTAGCTTCTGCACACATCATTAATCAATACGTCAGTTGCCTCAGTTGCCTGGCGCTGGGAATCGTTAATTAAATATTTGGTGTGGTAAAACAATTACCTAGTTGAGTACTGAAACTGCCTACGATCTACCTTTAAGATAGATATTAGAACCGTCTGATCAAGCACCCTTTTGAGTAGCGTAGGTAGGCATAGGTAATGGCAAATATGGTCTGTCTAAGTTTACTCAAATATAGGTACCTATATTTCTCTGTGAAACTAAATATCAGTCTACCTATGTTTAGGTAAATCCTCTTGAATCGGAGGATCCTTTATTTAAACACTAGATGTCAGTGTTTCACGTTGCTGTGGCCTCAGACGCAATTCCATTTACAAGCTTATTGCCCAATCTATTTACTAGTAGTTGCTTAAAAGTCTGGTGCATTTCGTATAACTATTAAAGCAGCTTTGGTGTAACATACCACTTTGGTCTTTACTGACAATTACATTGTTTAAAAAATAATAGGTATTTGATAGACAGGTGCTATAGGTAAACCTACTCTACAACATTTACTGAGTCCATACTAATAATCGGTACAGATTGTGAGTTTATATAATGTTGATGCGTTCTTTCAGAGATAAAAAGCTGCACTATCTTTAAGTGACATTAATGCTATATTTTATTGTGACAGCATGCGAATCCGGGGCGTGTCAACTAGTAGTACATTTATAACGCGAACAACCAGTGAGGTATATAATATTCGCCTTGACAACACACAAAGCACTTTAATTTTTAACGCTCTGTTTCATACTTTTTATTTTTAATTAAACTTTCATTATCACTTCAATGCCAATCGTTGCAGTTAGAGAATTAGAGAGACTTATGAAACGAACTTTAGGCTTTCATAAACTCTCAAATGCCATTTTTATTTTGCTCAATTCCAATTGTGAATATTTATATTATTAAGTTGCAATTTTTCAATAATCAGATAAACAGCTATTCATTGGATAAAACCAAACACGGTGAAAAGAAATGTGAACTTTTAAACCGTATACTGAATAACTAATCTTTTTTTGGTTTTAGTCTATCAGTTGGATAACCTTTATCCAGTCATTGAAAAATCAGCCTTTAATCAACTAAGTTTAAGAGTGCTATATTAGTGGTACAAGACTAATCTGTATTTTTTAAAGTAATTAGTAGGATTCTGCAGAGGTTGGTTTATGAGTTTTTAATGTAAATCGAAGAAACTAACGTACTGTCTCGATTCTAACGATTCTTTCACTGAGTAAGCTACATTATGGCTACAGGCTAAGTAATCTATGTTATGTTTTATTGCAAGCGTTTAACTGCAGCTATTAATATTAATCACATCGAAATAATACCCATAGAAGTGTAACACGAGGTCCGAAATGGCCAAACGCAAATGCAACCGCTGTGGGTGGGGCTTAATATTGCAACCGCGCGTAGCGCCATTCGCATCGCGTCCGCCGCGCTGTGAAGTAGTCTTATTTATGGCTTTGCGAGAATTGCGAGTGAAGCAAAACTCATTTTTTTTTTTTTGGTTCGCTACGATATTGTTGTGGCAAAGATGCCGTCGTGTGTCGTCAAGTGGAGTCACTCTGATGCAAGAAAGGAAGGAGAAATCTCATTTCACCGGTAAGTAAGGAAAACTGTTTTATCCACAGCGGCGATGGCTGAGGTTATGCAACAGAATTAAAATTATTATTTTTAAGTTTCGTGTTTTAAGAACAAAAAATACAGGATGTTATTGAATTCATTGGCAAAAAAAGTAAAAGTAACTTGTTAAGTGTGTTTCGGACTGGGAGGGTTCCGTACCATTATAAAAACGAGCAAAAAATCACGTTTAGTGTATGGGAGCCCCCTTAAAAATTTATTTTATTCTGATTTTTAGTATATGTTATTTTAGCGGCAACATAAATGGACCAACTGTGAAATTTTCTAAATTCTAACTATCACGGTTCATGAGATACAAGCCTGGCGAATGGTGACAGACGGACAGCGGAGCCTTACCTTAGTAATAGGGTTTGCTTTACCCTTGAATTCGGAACCCTAAATAAGCAATAAAAACCACAAACAGATAAATGATGAATGTAACCGAATTTCACGCAAATCCATTTTGCCATGACGTAGTTGGTTGGTTGTTGGGTTAACACACCTACTCATTGAAATAATTATACCTAAACATACAGATGTATAAACATTCGTATTTATTATACTATTGGAATTCTAGGTATGTGGTATGTAGTAATTTTTCCATTTTATATTATACACGTTTTCTTACTCGTAGTTTTAATGCATAACAACATCCCAAATCACCAGTCAGTGTGGTCATAGTTAGGGAGCTAGGTGTCGAAATTTCTTTGCGATTTCTTTATATGGCAGACATCATCTCATTCAACCATAATTATTATTGCCATTGTTGTTATTTAAAATTATGGTAGACTGTGATAATAGTGTTCACCCCAAATGCGACTTCGAAACTCTTATAGATTCGTACCCTAGGCCTAGGTACAACTGATTTCTCATGTTTGTACGTAAGTTTAGCTGCCTGTAAACGAAACTTTATGCAATAAACTAATCGAATATTGTATTGAATACTAACTGACCCACCTTGTTATTTCCTAACCCTTTTCATGGGAAGAGGTAAGTTGTCGAAGTTTTTCAGTTTCTCAGAATGAGACTGCCAAAGTTGGCAATTTAACGTAAAAATAACGGTTGAAATTCAAGAGGGCTCTTAGTTGACCGAACCAAATCAATTTGTGCTGATCTGAACTATCCGCATCCGTATCGGTGTTTCTAAACATGAAGAAATCTTATAGCAAAATACCAGTTGGCTCCCTAACTATAAAGCCGATAGTAGCCGGGGCTGTGGTAGAGAGGGACGCAGCTACACATCTACATAGCTGTGTGCTTCTTATCGAGCGTCAAATGAAGTCACCGATCAGCCAATCAGGGAACGACCACTCTGCTCGCGGTATTGGTTACAGTAAAGTCTTATGTGGTTGACTTTGTAGGTTGAAATGCACCTAATCTTAAAGGGATAAGGTCGTTTTTACATTGGTATTTTTATTTATTTTTTTATTTATTTATTAGGAATGACAAACAGCTGTACATTAAAATTTAGAGTAACAAGAAGTAATATAAGTTGTGTTATTAAATATACAGCCAACCACATCATCCACAGATTACTTACTAGTATTAACAAAGAAGTATGTAGACGTAAGTAGATATAAATAAAAATAAATATAGTACAACGCTCGTTTGGTCACAAAACTGGACGATCTTGCTTAGAGTTGTTTTTCTATGGGTATTTTATTTCGATGATTAATCAACACGTGAGAAGCAGCGGCGGGTCAGCTATAGGTACCTACCGCAGAAAATTATTATTTATTGTTAATGGCTCTAACTTCTGAGTTATCGGCAATCCCAATCAATTTTTATTCGATCTAGCAAGTTTAAGAAGTATTAGTGGTTTAGGACTCTTTTTCTGTCGATTGTTATTAAAAGTTGCGATGCGCAACGGCTGGCAAACGCCCACAAACTTAAAGCGGACGGTAATTCTTTTAAGAAGTTACTAATGTCTTTGTTCAGGGCGTGGGCAGCTTTTATTGAAAATTCGGGTCGCCCTCAAAATCTAATTTGCATCGAGAGCGTCTACTTAAAATGTTGCCAGCTACACAAGGTACCCCGTTTTGCTGATGCGATAAAATCGATGTGCTGACAATAACAAGATGGATGATACGGTCTGTGACGAGGATAATTCTTACACAATGTCTGCTCATTGGGGCTAAACGTAAGACGTAAGGTAACGTAGTAGTAACAGTTTGTAAGATTATTATTTAGATAAGACAAGGTATACTTATACAAAGGCAAGTAAGTTGAGCTTGACTCCGAAATAATCTTCCGCTGTTTCCTTAGTACTGACATATTATATATTATGTATTATTTATGTAGTTTATGTAAATATTTGTATCATAATTATTATACTTAATAGTAAGTATTGTTGATGTAGTCTATTATTTTATATTTATCTTAGTAGTTATGTATATGCAATAGGACTTATAGCACCACCGTCCATGCTCAATAATATATCTCTGTCCATCCAAAGGTTGTCTGGAAGAGATAGCTGTTTAGCGATAAGACCACCCATTGTAACCTACTTGTAAGATTTCCTGTTTTATTTTTATTTTTGTTATTTTGGTGTCAATAAAGTGTTTATCTATCTATCTATCTATCTAAGTTATACAAATTACTAGCCTCATATAAATATTTGCTGGCATATGTGTAAGTATATCTTCTTGATACGATTGAGTCTGAAAAATTATTGCGTCAAACAAATATGCAGACAAATAGACACAGACCTCTCGGATAGCAAGGTACTCTGTGGACCTTGGTATAGAGCGCACTCCCTGAATCACGGACACCCACCTTAAGAAATCATAAGTTTGTTTCCATTAATTATATCATAACCTAATGTACAGTAATTATAAGTTTAGCAAAAAGTGAGAGATGGGACCGAAAATTACTAAAAAATCACTTAGAACTTATAAAAAACCACGAAAATAAAGGTGAGTACTTGACAGTTCCTTCGGGTAACGTATATGTAAAAAGTATACAAGCTGGGCCCGGGCAACGCACCGCAAGATCTGCGCTGTACCTACCAAAATACAACACAAGACGTTCACCTACCATACCTATACGCACACAAATGGTGCCTTACCATCAGTGTCAACTTCTTTGTTTAAATATGAAATACCCACTTGATATTATTAGGTTTAGAAAAAAAGGTCACGGATACGGTGGCATTCCTAACTGATAGATATATCATGCGAAAGAGCTAAATAGATACAGTTGACGTAAGTACCTAAGTTCATCATATTATCTCGCCAGCCAGCAGGCGTTCAGCCTGCACGCGTAGAAATAGAGACGAATCAATTCTGTTTACTTTTTGTCTAACCGGAACCGCCGTGACCGGAATTTGGCAGCGGTGTGGCTTTACTATTTAAATACTTATCACTAGAAAAAAGTCGATGAATAAAATAATAAAATTAATTTTTAATAAGTAGGTAATCGATTTGTTCACCTAAGTATAATAATTGTTTTTATAACAAAATTATTAATAATTTTAATATGTAATCAATTTTTTGAACATCCCTACGACAAAGGAAATTCAATTTGAATTCCACGGGTGGGTGGTTTGTCAAATGCTATAGTGGCAGGGATGCGCCTGTCCGTGGACCGAGCGGCCAGTGGCTGGGAAGGTATTAATATTTGCCAGTTAGTGTAAATTTACACTGCCCGCTTGCCCTGAAAATGGAGCAATCCGATAGCAAATGATTTTTAGGGTTCTGTACCTAAATCGTAAAACGGACCCTATTACTAAGGCTCAGCTGTGCGTCCGTTGGTCGTCTGTCTATCCGTCTGTCACCATCAGGTTGTATCTCATGAACTGTGATAGTTAGACAGTTCAAATTTTCCCAGATGCTGTTGTAGTTTATGTTCTGCTGCCGCTATGACAACAAATATTAAAAACAGTAAAAAAAAAATTTTAGGAGGCTCCCATACAACAAACGTGCTTTTTTTATGGGCATTATGCCTTTGTTACTCAAGATAACTACTACAATAATAAAAACTAAACTAAAACTAGCTACACTACACACTAACTAGCTACACTATACCTACTACAAAGAACATATGGACTGTATAATAGACCGCGATAGTCTATAGACAGTCCAAATGCTCCAGCCCGCTGCCGGTAGGTAGCGTACCCAACATGCTGGCAGCATTGCCTCGTTGAATTGTAATGCTGATGCGTTGAGCCAAATAAGTGTAACAAGTAACAACGACTACTTTTTTGCTCGTTTTTAAAGAAAATAGTACGAAACCCTTCGAGCGCGAGTCCGACTCGTACTTGGCCGGTTTGTGTGAGAAAGTTAAACATTTGGGTTTTTTCATAAGAATTCAAAAGAATAAAGTCGTTCACCTGATATTAAGTGACACGGCCATCCATAACAGCAGTTCGGTGCAAACCCACGCGGAACTTTAAAAAATCAAAAATCCTCTTATATGTTTCAAAAGGAAAAACACTTTGGCTCTGAATCTGTTACTCTCAAAAAAAATTGGTGCGCGTTAATAAATTACTTGACGCTGTTAGTTATCTGGGACGCTGTGTAACTTGGTTTCGTAGTTCTGTTCTGTGCATTACTTGCAGCGCCATCTCTACGAATTTACAAAACCAACAAACAAAGCTTACTTACTGTATTTATAACCAACTAAAACTTGCCGTTACCAGAAGAGAAAACATCACGGAAAATGCAACCAGTTTTCCCATTGCTTCTTGAGATTTTAACTAGATGGCGCTACATGACAGAAATTGATGATTTTAGCAAAAGAGAGCTATAAAAATTAAATCTTAACCAAATTACTATTCTATTTATTATGGAGGGACGCATTTAATTTTACGATACTTTTCTACTGATTCTATTCCAATAGTAGAGAATCTAAAACTATAATACATAATTGTCATCTATAATTCTGTATACTATCATCCCATCTAATATAATACCATAATACCTAAAGTACAGATGCCTCATCCCATACAACGGATTAACGCGGGCTATTTTAGGAATTATTTTATTTCTGCATAACGCAAGATTATCAAGTGGTACCTATTTATTGCGTGTTGGCGAAGCATTGGGCCAAATAAATACACTGGACACTAACTAGTAGGTAACTCTCTAGACACGATTACTACATTTTTTTCAAGTTCGGGCTATTTTTTGTTTGTACCTGATATGATTTGTATCATAAAGAATCATCTACAATCTAAACTAATCATTTTCCTATAACTCAAATGCTCGCCTCGTTTACGTGCCTACACCAGAGCTACCTAATAATGATGTGTGAAAAAATCCTCAAGTAGGTACATTTACTGAAGCAAAATTTTGTTAAATCAGCACAGTTCAGATTTACATCGAATTATTCTGATAATTGGGATGGTCGCGAAAGGCACGCAAATGTGAACGCACGCGGCAACTGCAATGTACTAAATAGTCAGTACGTAAGCTTGTCATGATTTTATGAAAACAAAGCACAAAGATTTTTAGCACTCAATATATTTAAGGTTTTTTGCATAAGGAACTTTTATACGCAATATCGACCATTATAGTACTTTTATAATTAAAAATGTACCTACTAAATAAATTCTACAGTCAACCTACAGCGCAACCTATACTTGCTTGCATGAGCACTTTAAACTTTAAACTACAACAATTTCTTTACGTCACTGTATCGAAGTGTATTTCAGGTAGGTAGGTACATGCAACGCATCACAGCAAGTGTTTAAACAGTAGGTAGGTACTTGCAAAAGATTTTTTTATGAGAATAGATGGCGTGACGTGAAAGTTTCGCGTGTCAATGCACTGCGTACGTCATCCTGAGACATCACACAGTCTAGTAATCAGATTACTACACTGTGTAATCAGGTCATAAAGTCTCATTTGCCCAGTAATTTCACTAGCTACAATGCCCTTCAAACCAGAACACAGTAGTAGGTACCTACTACTTAAACACTGTTACCTATTACTATATTGGTAACTATCTTTTTTAACTGAATAGGCTCTCTTTTGACCGCAATCTCACCTGATGGAAACTGACGCGACGACGCGATCTACGATGGTACATGCTTGCCTAGAAGATACCTTTTCGCTCGGGACTTTTATTATTAACAGATGTTTCAACTAAGTAATCAGTAATAAATATGCTGTATTCGTGTATTAGCCGCTATAATACGTAAGGCAGCTGTCTAAAAACTCTAGGACTCAGAATTTGGTCATGGTTCTTTTCATTGATATATAACTACATAAATTATATTATACCTACTTATACCAAGATTAAAACATAATTATAGGTAAGTACTCCAATACAAGATACTTACTATAAAACCTAAAAGATACTTATAGAAGAAAAAAAATACCCTTATAGTGAATGACGGTAGGCAAAAAAAATGCCTGGTTCGGTTTCTCTCTTCTAGGTAAGAAGATTCCTCACTGTGAGCATAGTACGGTAGTAGGGCAGCCTTGGTAGCAGTCACGCAGCGCCCTCATTACCGCGTCCTTGACGAGTCTGCGGGACTCACACGCACTGCGGAAGTTTCATCACTGGCTCCTGAACAATGGAGTAAAATGGGGGGTGAAAATGGAGGCTGTTTACCATTCAAACTTTAATATTCAAGCAGCCTATTATCGATTACAAAGTTTGACCAACGCACGCTGATTGATGATGACGGTGATTATAATTATAAAGATCATCATCATCATCATTATCGTCATCAGCCAGAAGACGTACACTGCTGAACATAGGCTTCTCTCATAGAATAACACTTTGAATAGCTGCTTGTCTCCTGCATCCAATGGCTCCTCGTGGGTTTGTCTGGCAAGATCGTCGGTTCGGCCGGCTTATGCTGCGTCTTCCGGTTCATGGCCGTTCCTTTTCATCCAGTAGTGTGATCAGTCACAATAATAATTGTGATAAAGCTCTTGAATTAAGAGTTTTGATGATAAGAATCGTAGAAAAATATTAAATGTACCTACATTTATTAGAACCTTAAACAGTTCATGAATTTCTTAAAAACGTGTATGGACTGGTATACCTGGTTCCTGAAAGCTTGTAAAAGGTTCGGTGTCATGAAACTTGATCAGCTAAAAGGGTAGGTGTCAGCCAGATGTCAGTCAAGCATACATCGATAGTTAAAGTTCAATGTGTTAAATCAATGTTGGTTAACCCAGGCTTTAGACACGCTATTGAAGCCGCTTACGTCATCAAAGTTCATGGTATAATACAGTTTTAAATTTATTAGTCTTGATAATTTAAAATACCTAATTAATTTTTTAATCGAAACCTTCGTAGGTAAGTATTTATATAATTTTATGATGGTTGATGATCATGTATCTATCCAATGTTTTGGTATGATATTAGTAAGTACACAGTTAATAATAATATTGGAATAATGGCTTAGATTCTTTTTAATTTTTTTTGTTTAGAACCATCTGTTTTAGAGTGATTGCCTACTTCCCTATTAATTCTCAACTAATACCTACTTCTACTAATTTAGAAATCGTTGTATATTTATATGTGTGTAAAAATTACTTTAATATGAATAATGACTTATAATCTTGCTTTATAATATACTATTTACTTTTACCAAGAGTTGTAAACAAATAAACATAAAAAGCAAATTATTAAGGTCAAATCATAATTCATAACCAAAACAAATTATTTCCACGATTTGAATCGGACCTTGTGTACTATAATTAACTAATTTCCTTTTCAATGGCAGTTAAATAACAACAAGCCATTTCTTAATTAGATACAATAATAATTCTGTGCGACTTATTATTGTTCCTGAATTCACGTGATCACGTGAGTTCCTTAACTTAATGTTTATGCTCAAGGGCGGAAGTGAAGGGTTTTTATTTTAGTAAATCACATGACTAACTTATTACTTTCTCTATGTCAAGGATGTGGTATTGTGAGTTAGGATAGGTTTCACCAACTTACAAGTAACTATAAACTACAGTCAAATCGGCAGTTAAGTCTAAATGAGCTGAAATGAGTTGCACCATAATTATAACTATAATTAAATAAGTATTTTTAAGTCTGATTAATGCCCTGTGGTGCTGACGAAAATGGTATGGTGGTACCTAGAATCTATCTAATTATTTAGTTTCAAGAACATTATTACATCACTATTATATTGTTTAGAATAAAACCTAAAATTTTTGTGTCCACAGTTTGTTTCACAGTTGAACACAGGCCTCCTCCATAAAACGCTATTTTTCACATTCATTCAGGTTCAAGTTTTTTTTTTATTCCGGGTTGTATTAATTTAGCTTTGTTAGATCATAAAACTTCTGCTACAAATTCTATTAAGTATAATCGACACGATTAGATTGTGCACGTAAATCGTGATTCACGTCATTTTGAACTTTAGTAGAGTGACTGCTCTACCTACCTACTCCACAGAATAGTAGATAGTACGCTATTAAACAAAGCTTTTAGGTATACCATTTTAAACCTCTATAAGTATAGAAAGTTTAACATAAGTTTTTTTACTAGCCTGTTGTCATTGCGGCAGTATATTGATACCTACTTTTATTATAAAACAGTCCAAATGTTTTTTGTATTAGGTATTGTAGCTATTGTAGTAGGTACCTAGTATTTTTATGATTCACGACTAGTTACCTACCTACTAGCGGTGACAATTAATGCTATTTTGCGTAAATTTCATAAACATGCTAATTCACGAGTCTTAGCATGCTAATTGCTATTGCTATGCTATTTGCTAAAATGAAATGAAATGGAAATGATAAATGAAATTAAAATGAAAATGAAAATGGAAATGAAAAAATGAAATGAAAAATTAAATGAGACATGAAATAAAACTTTATTTTTAAAATTGAATTCAATATGAACTAAATTAATTGAAATAAAATTTCATATTTCGCAGAATTTCGCAACCACATTTCATTTGCGAAATGCTAATTGAGTTTTCACAAGCTAAAAATTTATGCGAATGCTAATTAATCCATCACTACTACCTACTGGTCAACACTCATTACTCATCAATCGCCAAGAAAAAATTATTGCATATTCGTCAATTTTCTTATGCATGCGTGTCAATAACGGTCAAGTATTAATTTTATATACTTAGTTTAGGTATTTCAATGAATCTGTCTTAATCATTTGGATGCCCAATCAATTAAGGTTTTGACGTGTATCTATATTGTACCTACATGCACGAAATCCATCCACCCATGCGTCATCATAATGAGATTAGGTAACTAAGATTTACCTCTCAGCGTACATTATGCTGAAACACCTACTTCAAAGCAAAGTATGTGAAACCAAACATGCTTATTACTATTTTAAAAACCGGCCAAGATGAAGTTGGACCCAGCGCACCGAGGGTTACGTACAAACTGAATTTTCCAGTTCAGCCCGCCGATCGAGAAAATTTTATCGCGGAGTCCATACTCCGCGATAAAATTTTCTCGATACTTTTTCTTGAGAGACAGTGACAAGACTATGGTTGCGCCTAAGTGTATCTCACTCTAACAGCGACGATAAGTTTTTCTGCGGTGCGCACGCTATGCTAGGGCGGGCAGGATTGTAAGCGCAAGTTCGAAACGTTCTTGGCCGATTTTTAGCGTTTTTGCTAGTTTAGTTTTTGAGATAAACCTCGTAACCAACTGAGTATAAAATTACAAACTTTGACAAACTCTCATTTCTTTCGTTTTTTTTTTAATAAAAATTAAATGATTGCTCGTATCTACTGGTAGGTTCGAGTTCGAGATCTAAACAACCACGCCAGGGTGAGGACATGTAATTTTGGGTGCTGTTTCTATGGCATTAAGTATTTATTATTAATCCTTAGTTCAATACTCGTTATTGTTGCAACATTTTACACATTACGTACACTTTTAAAAAGGCTATCAAAAAAGCCTTACATAGCCTATGTATACGGTTAGCTACCGCTTTCCATCAAGTGAGTCGTACCTATGCTTTTTTGTTGTTCATACCATATTATAAAAAAACATTCATTATGTCCAAATATCAAACCTGTAGAACTCTGCTTAGCTATTCGAAGAAACAGAGATATAGAAATAGGGCTAAATATCGTTTGCCTTCTAGGTGCGTAACCCTAAAAACTGAATTATTGCTACATTGTTTTGTCTCGCAAAACTTGGCACGCCTTGCAAGAGACTCTTTTGTACTTTTAGTTGATGCGCTAAATGATAGATGGCCTAAATAGAGATTTGGAAACAGCCACCTGGGTGTCTCAATCCGACGCAAGCTTACAGTCGTTTACTTGTAAAAATTATTTGCAGTATCACCGAAACTCAAGGTCCTAAGACAACATTTTCGTTTGAAGATTATCATCTCTTTCTATACTTAAAGAAGGTAATGCCGAGGGTATTTAAATTTTGTATAAAATACTAGGTACGTAATAGGTATCTACATCTAGACGCATAGTTATAGAAGTGCGTCTGTGAACCCATTGCGCAAGGCAAGACATGCTATCTTAAAACCTAAATACGAACAAAAGGGGAAGTTCAGAGATCTCAGTTTTTTTCAACTCATCATCAAAATCTCCAGCCTCCAGCATCAACAGCCTGGAGACGTTCACTGCTGAACATAGGCCTCCCACAGAGAGCACCACTTTGTGCTTGATGATTTGACTACTTTTTACTTTTTGTTTTGTCCTCTACCTGCCACTGAAACGCATATTCTATAATATGATCAAAATATACTTGCTCTATAAATATATTCCTCAAAATTTTAGCAACCAGCGGGATTATAGATATAAGTACCTTAAGTGTGCTTTACACTTTAAAAATTATTCCCTTATACTTACTCTATTGTTTTAGGAAAACCTGCTCTTATGCCACGAACAAGCCCAAACAAACCAAAGAAACAATTTCCAGTTACGACTCATCCTGAAACATATTTAAAAAATAAAAATAATAAAAAATCACTCTGATATAAAAACTCACTAAAGCGCCATAAACTCACATACTTTTTCAAGTTTTTAAATAACTTTTATAATTTTTTAAATATGTTATGAGTCAGATGATTCAGATAATATTTGATAATGCCCGGTTTTTTGGCTTCCCTATCCTGGGTTCTAGTTCACGTCTGGCATCAGGAGAGCGCATCCCGCGGGCTGCTGACTTCTGGCACAGATCCGCGTGTCGGTTTTATTTTGATCACCGCTACGAACACCCAAATAATTACATTTTTCGAATACCAGACGGCATTACACAGCTACAATAATTGACACCGTTACGTTTATATATCGCTAAGGTGTCATAGCAACAAGACAATGCAAAATTCAATTTAAAGCGATCGCATTTTAGGGTAAAGACACCTTTTATTTGTTACGTAATTAATTTTTATATCTAAGAAGAATGATAACATTTTATGACAAGAAGCTTGAGTAACGTGCTGTGTCAACGCTTAGGTAATAACTACATCATTAGTCTTCACACAATAGTGTTTCAGTAGGTAATAAAGGGCGAACAATTATCCGGATGTCGCTCACTACGCGAGCGACAATGCGATGTATTAATAAATCCAACATTGACAAAGACCGCCAAAACACCTGGCCAGCGGCCAAACACGAAAAAATCAGCCTACGCAGTGCAAGACACGACGACCGTAGCAATTCCTGAGACGCCCCGGAACTTCAGTCTGTTATATCGGTTCAGAAACAAAACAAAATAACGGCGGGAGACGAACTCTATTGAAGTGTTTCATGATGATTGAGTTGTATGGAGCTGTACACTCATAAATCAAAAGCGCTGTTCTTCTTCATTCATGTTTACCTACTTACAATTTTGTTAGTGACCTTGCCAATAACAAATCATGTAGCTCCAAATGAAGATAAGTACCTACTTTTTTTTAATATATATTTTGGCTCCACACATAGTGTATTTAGCCAGTATCAAGTATTATAATTTTCATCGTGTTATAAAATATTTCACGCAAAGTCATGTCCTAGTCATAGTCATAGTCCAGTTTAAGTCAGATAGTCATAGTCCAGTATAAGTCATGCTCCAGCAAAGTGGTAGCAACTTTACTAGAAACTTCTATGGAGTTTTGGAAGCAACACGAAAAATCACGTTTCACCACATTTTATCACTTGCCCTAACTTATGCTTGTAATTCAGCACTTAATGCGTAAAACGCCACCAGTTTTAAACATTAACACTGGAAAAAGCACAAGTTTTGAAAAATAATACAATGCAACGACGTGAACTTTTCCGCGTTCCCGCCAAAGTTCAAAAGTACCTACTTTACCTAAGGACATGTTTTGTGACATCTACTTTTGCCAAGGGCATTTTATGTTCATGTTTATGCAATAATTGCGCGCGCATTTGTAATTATTTTTTAATTTGTAGCTGAAACCTTTTTTTCTCTAATCTGTGCTGAAACCCGATTGACAAATGAGTGCGACATTTCGGTCTAGCGCTGTTCTAAAATCTAACAAGTGAACACTCGTCTTTTTCAAGCGGACGTGTGGGATGCATGTGGACGTCACAGACACGTCCCGGGCGCTCGATTTTCCATCGGTCTACGGACACTTTCCTAGCTTCGTGGAAAACACCGCATGTATTTAACATTTATTTATAGACATTGTGAATCCTCTTTAGCGAAGCGGAGCCAACAGAAATATTTTCGTTTGTGCCGTGGGAATATAGGTAGTCGTTTTGGCTAATTACGAAATTTAAATTAGGTAATCTAAGTTTATGGCGCGGCAGAAAATACGTTATAGGTAAGTACTTCGCAATCGCGGTTCAGCCATCCATCAACTCTCAATTGAGTTTTTTAAAATCTTGGTGACACGTTTCAAATATTAAAAGAATAGAAAAAAACCCATTAGGGTATGTACTGCATGGAGAATTTTAAATATTGGAAAATAAATAATATAGCCTACCTATTGATCTTTTGAAACCTTAATAGGTACTTACTTGAAAAGATAAGTGAAGTTTGCTAGTAAAACCTTTAGGCACGATTTATCTACATTTATCTCCACCGCCGGTGACTTTAAGAACATAAAGTAATCGATTATTGGCTTTGCTTTGAATGAATGTTGGCGTTTGAATTACGTTTTTTTTTTATAAGAATGAATGACGTGACGAGCTAGTCGTTCACCTGATGTTAAGCGACACGGCCGTCCATAACAGTTGCAAGGTCACTCGGAACTTTAATATAATAAAGTTCCGCGTGACACTGCACTGCGCACGTCATCCTGAGACATCACACAGTCTAGTATCAGATTACTACACTGTGTAATCAGGTCATAAAGTCTCATTTGCCCAGTAATTTCACTAGTAATTACGATGCGCGTAATTAGCTAACCTATTAATCGTAAACTAGCGATTATAGAAACGAGACGTCCAAAATGAATAATGTTTTAAACTATTATGCCGATGCCGTCTCTTTTTGCAAACCCTGATATATTTCAATTAAACGCACCTTTAGGTACTACAAGTACTTAACAGCCTGAAGAGCATTCTGAAGATGTTCAGGCTATTGATGATGATGATGATGATGATGATGGTGATGATGATGATGATGATGATGATGGTTACTTACCATTGGGCATGCGAGAAGAAATGAGGCAAAGGTGTCAAGATCTCTCTTAAATAAATAAATTGTGCAATCCAATGTTATCATCATCATCATCATCATCATCATCATCATCATCATCATCATCATCAACAGCCTGAAGACGTCCACTGCAGAACATAGGCCTTCCTCAAAGAGCGCCACATCCATATTATGGTATTGCGTTATTCCTTTTCGTGCAAAATTGTCTAGAAGAGATCCTCTGAGGGATAAATAAATAAATATGTGTGGACATTTCACACAGCGCCATCTAGCCCCAAACTAAGCATAGCTTGTACTATGGGAACCAGATAATTGATACAATACTATATACTTTTTTGTTTGTAAATACATACATAGAATACAATATAACACCCAGACGCAGCACAAACATCTATGTTCATCACACAAATATTTGTCCTGGGTAGGAATCGAACCCACAGCCCTCAGTTCAGAAGGCAAGGATACTACCAACTGAGCTATCGGGCCCATCCGGATAAGATCACCCATTGTTATTATACTTTTGTGATGGTTTGTTCTCTTTGTTTTTAATGTTTAGTTATGTAGGTAAAGTTAGTATGCGTACCCATGTGGTGGAAAAGTTTGAATCATGAGCGGAAATCGAACCCGCATCCATCCATCCCTCAAGCCGGGATATGCTTTCTTAAGCTACTTACCGTGACAAGTAGTCTCATGTCTTATGTGTCTTATGTTATAACTAATGCGTAGGTTTTTTAAATGTTGAGTTTTTTTACTTATCTATTTATTATGTAATTAAGTAGGTAGGAAAGTATCTACTTATTTTTACGCATTTTAAAATGGGCAAAGTATGGCCTTTAAGATGTAGATACATGTAAATAAGTAGGGTTAAAACTGTGCTCTACTTGGCGCGTACGTAACAGATGTTGATCCGATGTCGACGGGGCCGAAGGGAATCCGATCAAGTGCAACATGCTTCAACTCACAATATCTGCTTAAACACCTAGAAATATCCGGATCCATTCAGAAGCGTATCACCGACCTTTTTATCATTATTTTTCTGATGGGGAAGAAAGGTTCTCGAGTGGCGGCCACGAACCGGAAGACACAGCGTAGGCCGGCCCCCCACTCGGTGGACCGATGACCTGAGGAAAACCGCGGGGATCCGATGGATGCAGGAGGCGAGCAGCCGCTCAAAGTGGCGCACTCTGATGATGATGATGATGATGATGGTGAAGTAATAAAGAAAGTGTTATGTTATTCATGTTTATGCAATAATTGCGCGCGCACTTGCTATATTTTTTATTTGTAGCTGAAAAGCTATTGACAAATGAGTGCGACATTTCGGTCTAGCGCAGTTCTAAACTCTAACAAGTGAACGCTGCAATAATGGCATTTCCCATTAGTTTCTCATTTAAGTACCTAGAGTTCTAAAATTTGAAATACTTACAAAAAAATCTTGGTTTGCAAAACAAAGTTGCGTTATAACTGCCTATAATTCGACGGGCATGATAGAGTTGATCGTTTTCAAAGGCATTCAAATCAATTTGTCGTCGGCACGGGTTAGGACGACGATTCACTCCCTCAGACGTAAGGTACCTACCTAAATTTGTGCGCAACCGCACAGCAGCAGTGAAATTAAATAAAATTCGCAACACGCAAACCTCTCGGTAAACAGCCTGACGAACCCGCCATGGCTACGAAACCTACGGGGTGCCTAATAATGCCTTTCAAGATTTATAGATAAATATGGAACAATATAAATAGCAATAGGTAAGTATCAGTATTAGTAAATTTGAGCCAAAGTTACAATGATATGTTTTCTCGGTTTGCTTTCTGAATGTAAAAACGGAAATGTGGCGTCATAAATGGATCGCTGAATGATCCTAACCATCAATACCACACAGGAAATCCCTCCCATAAGACCATAAAGTCTCATCATAATATCTGTCACAGTCCAATGAGACTGAACATAAAACTTTGTGAAAAGTTATGGAAAACAGTCGGCAGCGCGTGCCGCGCAGGTCGCGAGGGTATATGACCTTGGAAATTAATATCTTGTTAGTAGTTTATTCGCTTTCG
Source organism: Ennomos erosarius (assembly GCA_963580505.1). Taxonomy (NCBI): domain Eukaryota; kingdom Metazoa; phylum Arthropoda; class Insecta; order Lepidoptera; family Geometridae; genus Ennomos; species Ennomos erosarius. The sequence continues at coordinate 5,264,143 of OY756981.1, read as the reverse complement.
CTACAGTCACTCCGAGTAGATTTGCAAAACTCAAATGTTGTCTAACGATTGGGCACGGCAGAGCCGGCACGCGAGCACGACACACCGTACGAACCGCCCTGGGAGCATAGTTTTTATCAACCAATCGACTCTGTTGTGGTTGCATGTGTAATTTGAAATTAATTTAGTGGCGTACGCAGCCGACACGCGGGTCGGGGTAAATGCATGACGCGTTCAGCTACGTCCGATATCGTTAATGGTCAGCTGTGATCGCTGCAGACGCCGGCTGGTGGCGGATGAGGGCACGGAGTTGTCTCGGCGCGTCAGACGGCACTCGCAGGGTGAGATCGCGCGGAAGCGAAGGTTGCGCCCGTGACCGCGCTAGCCGCCCGCGAGCGTGCGATAACGCTCCACTCGGCAGTATCGCGCCGAACTCGCTGATCCTCGGACCTCAATGGTCCCACCTCCGCGAGTGAAGTGATGTGCTCGCATTGAACCCGCTGATGATGTGCACGCGGAGAGTGAGTGAAGTGAGAGAGTGTGCGACAGAGGACGCACGGCACCGGCCAGCGCGACCGTAGCCAGACATGTGGACGCTGCTGCCGCCGCTCTTGGCGCTCTTGGCGCTCACCGGCGGAGCCACCTTCACCCCCAATAAAGAACTGCTCGAGTGTGCTAGGTTCGTCTACCATTAGATTAAGACTGTGTCTTTAGGCCAATCCGAACTGCTCAGGGACCTCGAATGAGCAACAAAAATAATTTAAATGGGCTGTACATGGCCGTCTGGGGTAATCGCGAGCACGCTCTGAAACAATGTAGGCTGTTTGTTACTTAATAAACGAGTATTTTAATTAGCATTATAACATTACACTCGTAGTATTTATGATTAGCTACATGCTACGTTTGAGTTGAATAGTTCACATTAACGAACAGTTTGACCTATAACTTTTATGTTTCAATTAACTCTGTTAGCTAGCATTGCATTTGAAAAATGAATCAAATGGCGTAAAGTAATTAACTAGCACTAGAGCTATTTTGAAATGCTCGTTATATTGGAATTACTAGCAACTATCCATGTAAATCATCTCCCACAAGCAGTTTGTGCGAATCTGGCAAGTGTCTTGGGCGGGCGGGCGGGAGTCACACGCGTGGCTTGTAACCCGACGTCGCGCGTCGGCCCGCGCCGTGACGCAGCGGCGCGACGCACGACGCGGCCACGGATGGCAGCGGTATCTCGGTCGTGGCCGCAGAGCTTGGCATGGCTCCTTGTTGACATACAAACATACAGATAAACAAAGATATAAACAAGCCTTTCCGATAAAAGCCGGTGATCATCGCCGATATTTAGTGCGTTGAGGCCGACCACCTAAAGTAGGTATATACGAACACAGATCCTATAAAAAAACAAGATTATTGAGACAATGTTAATCAGACCGTGTAATAATGTTATGCCTATCCTTAATTACTTAAATTTGTACAAAAATTGTTAAATACATGGTACCTCAGTGTCCTAACGTATTATATTATTATATTATGTTATATTATAGAAAATTTACCAACACGTCAAAGGTTTAGGTTTCGTAGTGCGATGGGTAAACACTTACCTAGGTAGGTACTTGCTCCACCTAAGTTACTTTGTGAAGCGTGAGCTTACAAATTATAATATATACCTACTTAACTAATATTTTTCTATCTTTTTCGTGTTCGATCCACCAATTAGTAAAAGCTTAGGCATGTAGGTACAATGGTACCTCCAATGGTGTTCAGTATTACCAGGCTGCTACTTACAGGACACATCAGCTGCCGATTAGTACGGTTAACCGATGGCTATAGCAAAACTTGTTGCAAGCTCGCATGTGTTTGTAATATATTATTATAGTTTGCATGCCACAAGTACTGAGATCTACGGAACTGTAAACTACCAACCCTGTTGATTACGCTACTGCTATAAAAACATCGGCTATTCCTGTTTCTATTTCGAGATCAGATACTTATGAATATAGAAATCATTGTATTTAATTACTAAAACAGTCCGCTCATAACCGTGGGAAGACGATGGATACTGGAGGCTAGCGGCCGCTCAAAGTGGTGCTCTTTGGAGGAGGCCTATGTTCAGCAGTAGACGTCTTCAGGCTGATGATTATGATGATGATGACTACTAAAAAAAGTTTTTGTTCAATTTTAATATGTTTAAATACTTATATAATATTATGATATTTTTGTTTTGTGTTGTTTTAATTATTGTTTTAGTAGTGCTTACTGTTTTTAGGTAGGGAATAAATACTCTTTGAAGGACATCTACCGCACCGCAGCATATAGCTGGCACATAAACATGTCAAAAAAAATAAAAAACGAACCCAAAATGGCGTCATTGACAGCAGTCAGGGTGACTATTGAACGAACGAAATGAACAGTTGACGTTGCTACAGATCACCCTAAATTTTTACCCACTGAGTAGCTGATCGAAACTCTGTTTTCGTTCGTGAAACTGGGAAGAACTACTCGACGCCTTTACGTCCCGATCAGTATTACTCACTGGCCAGCCAACTCGGAACTTTACTCGGATATAGAGAACGAAGGCCTAAGTCCTTAGTACTCAGTTTATGGGCATAGTTACAATGGGAATTTTATAATCATTTAGTTTTTATTATCGTAGTAGTTAGCTTGAGTAATAAAGGCATATCACCCGTTAAAAAAAAATTAAAGTAAGGGTTGTATGTTTTCTTGTTGTATTGCAATCAAAGTTCCGTAATCACTCCCTTGGAGCCGGGCAATGGACCGCTGTACTTACATGTGCCGCTCTAGAAGCAGGTGTTTGGACAAAATATTATAGACGTAGGTATTACCACAGATAATAGTTACCTAAAACCTGCTAAAAAAATTTTTAGATTAGGTAGGTACATTTTACTATTGATCTTTCCGGAATATAAGTAGCCGATCGTAGGTAAATGTAAAGAAGCTTATGCAACAGTGTACAACATTTCATCTAAACCAGTTCATAGGTAATATTATATGGGTACACTGTCCCTATTTTCAGAATAAGTTAGTAGGTAGGTACCTATAATGACATAATAAGTAGTGCTCTTTGAATACACTGGCTTTTAAAACCTGGTTTCAACCTCCTCATTACAGGCGTGCTCGATCGGGTTGATTGGGATTAGGACTTTTTGATGGCAAAGCCAGTCCTGATGTCGATCCGATGTTTTTTTATTATAAGTGAATCACTTTAAAAATGTATAAACTATTAATGTCAGTCATATCTAGGATTAAAATGGACACTTAAGATTTCTTCATGATGAATAAAGATTTTTGACGATAGGTACCTACCTACTCTTGAATGACCAGGGCCCTTATTCTGTATGACCATTCAGACACGTAACGCGGCGCGTTACAATATCTTCGTGGAATGGTTTTGGGTTTAAAATGATACTCTGTACACAAGTGTGACAAGGCACGTTACACGCACGTCATAAAATAGAAAACACTGGGCACAAGCAATCTAACGCATGGCATACAAAATACGACTTTTTGATTCCATGTTAATTCCATGTCGTGGCGAGTTAAAGCCCGCGTTTACGTTTAGAACACGATACAAGTCACGCGTTATTGGCAAGGAATCTCATGTGGCATAGCGAATAACCCCGCAGGGCGGTTATTCTCTATCGATTCCTTACTTTGAAACCACGCGAATTCCTTGTCTTACATAAGAAATCTGAAAAAGTCTATTCTCTATGAATCGAAAACAAAACCGCGCGAAATGATTTTGGAATTGGCGCGATTTGAACTGTCAAAAATCATATGTTTTACCGAGACGCGTTCCGAAACATCAACACATCAAAAGATATAACCACTTATGTCAATATATTTTATTCAAAATAAAGATAACTTTATAAAATGAAGGTACATCTAACGCTGTGACACGATTTGAACAAGACACGATAACGACGTGGTTTCGTATCGTGTGGAATCTGTGTTTCCAAAGAGAATAACCACCCTGAGCGGCGTGAGGCCGGGCGTTGTCCTGCTTTAGCATCCATTTATCACCCATATTTTTATAATAGGTAGCCTATAGCCTATAGCCGTGCATGCTCATTAAAAGGATCTCTAGAACATATATTTCTCCAGTCGTTTTGCCATTTTCTACGGCTACTAGCTCTATGTGACCTTCCGAACAGATGCTAGCTTGCTAGCCCTTGTACGTGTGCCCCATGAGCCTCCACCGTGTTGAACTCTTTCTGCGAACCTGCAGGCTTAATTGAATGTATCTCTCACCAAGTCCATTATAGACTCTTCTCTTTCCACTGGGAGTGAATATACTTGCTTATTTGTATTTAGTTTATTAGTTGTCGCAATTTTTAAAGTGTCGTAGGTACTAAGTTTTAAAGATTGATGTAGTTGCTTTGAAGTTGCCATAGTGATAAATATAGGTAGGTACTTTCAAGTATAAGTAACAATTCATCATTAAATTTTAAACATACGATGACATGACTTTGCATTTTAAAATTAAATATTTTTATAAATTAATGAGTAAATTATACCGGCGAGTTAACTATGCGGAACAAAGATTATGAAGCCCGTTGATAGCTCGTGAACATAATTTCTCGTACAAACACGACTCACCTACGGGGGCAGGGGGCGAGGTAACAAAACGAGACTTTCCCCTGTATTCTAAAACATTTCACTATAAATCCTTCACTCGACTTCCACTTAACTTTGAGGGAAACTCAAAGTACATCGCGACGTACCTTGAGTTGACAGTTGTTTCGCTTCTCTCGTTTAAGAAAAATTGACGCAGAAATGTCAAGTTGATTACATATTGTCAATTAAAAATACCAAACACACAAAAATGAGGTTAAGTCGAGATTGAGTTGAGTGGAGTAAACTCGTGGTAACAACTTAGAATATGGGGGCAAGTCATACGAAATTACAATTTTTTTTTTTTGAACGGGGTAATGCTGTTGGTCTCTGACGACCTTTACAGCGTCACCGGGCGGGAGGGCAGGCGCTTAAGGCACCCAGCCGACAAAAGTGCGGGGCAACTAGCTCAAGGGCACCCCTGGGGTGCGAGCCTCGGCTTGGGCTGTTGCCGGGATAAGAGGATCGAGAAGGCTACGTCCGCTGGAGGAGTGGACCCTATGGAAAGTCGCAACCATTCTAACTAACCTAGGGGGGGTACGTCGACCTCGCCGGCGGGGTCGGTGTCTGATTGTGTTACGCTGGTATCCTATACCGGTGCCGAAATCGGTACCTGAGCCAGAAGGGCTAGGCTGGTCCGGTGATCCTAGCGCAGCCGAAACAACGGCTGCTATAGGATCTTCCGGGTCGCTCAAGACATGTCTTGGGCGGCGACGACGGGGTGGTGGGTCTGTCATGTCTGTAGAGTAGCTTGATGCTTGGACTACGAGAGGGTTGGGGTGATGGGGGGCCGCGTCAAAATAGCGGCGGGATGCATCCTTCATAAACTGACGGATGGAACGATATTACAAAGGACAGAGCAGGATGGAACAAAAAACACATTGGGTGTCCCGCTTCCTCTCGTAGGATTAGCAGTTGAAATAAACTACTAATTTTCGTACGAGGGGAAGTTGTATCGTTGGTCAACTGGATTCATAGTCAATGATGTGGAACAATGAAAGATCAGGCATCGTTTGCAAAGAATATAGAAAAAATAAAAATATAAACGCCCAACGATCACATACATAGATTCCTGGACCCTACTAGGATTTCCTGTATCTAGGAACCCAAGAACTACGGGGACCATGGTCCCACAAGACCCAGACACAGAACAAGTATTTCCGCTTTTTATTTCCTGTGCACAAATATTTGTCCTAACGCGGGAATCAAACCCGCCGCCTCCGGGTTATGAGCCGACCTGCTCAACCACCACACCAGGGAAGCTGTCCAGCCCTGTCCATAAATGCGCTCCTTATTTCTACTTTTTGAGAAAATACGTCAAATACGTAAACATGAATAAAGACATAAAAATCATAGTCTCCAGATGCATACAAGGTTACAACGTCTGCAGAGACAATAACGACCTATCGACAACAATAGCTTATACAGGAGTGGCGCGCCAAAATTAAACCCGTTTATCACATCTATTTGCGTCACTAACACCCCAAATATACCCGCGGCGGTAACTGTGACAACAGAAATAGACCCTTGCTCTGAATACTTGCCATTGCATCAACTGTGGCTTTATGTCTGTGGCCTATGGCATGGCCTGCCCCTTGCAGACAATCATCTCTACCTATGCAGGCGCCAAATGTAGCGCGCCGGCTGTGACGCACAAGCCTTACACAACTAATTCTACAAATAAATAGCAATAATTTCACAATGAATGAACTATATCTGATACGTTAAACTGGCAGCTAAATCTACCTTCATCAGTGTCCATTACGTTGTACAAGGACAATTCATCTTCATTTTATAGGCTTTGTGATATAATTTTTACGAGAAAATCCCTGTCATTTTCTTTTTCAGACATCATGTGACCGCAGTAATCACCGGACGTGACATGAAGTAATAACGTATAATTTATCATCTTACGGGTAACAGTTAAATAGTGTTTTCGGAGACTTGTATTAGCGTATAAATGTTTCATTGATATCACATTCAAACAAAGAATAATAGATGAGAAAAAATAGTTATACTCTATGTTGGTAGATACCTGGCTTACCTACTGTTATCATTCACCACATATGTGGTAAAATATCCAGTTCAAACAGCGCGGTGTGCCTTTTGACATAGCACTTGAACTTGAAGAAAGATCTTCTAAATCTCCACAATTAATTCAATACATCAGCATCACACAGATAAAGGTACTGGCGGGTGGGGCGCCTAGTGGACATCAGTCACTGACAGGGGCGTACTTACCCTAGGGCCAAAAGCACTATAGGCAGACGGCGAGGGGCGGCGCAAGCTTTAGGCGCCAAAGGGCGGCAGAATTTCGCTTAATGGGTAGATTATACGCTAGATACATATATAAATGTAAAAATTTTGGCGTTAGCTTCGCTCGCGCTGTGTTTTTTATTTTCTGTGTTATTCGTTGTTATTGGGTTCCTGCTTAAATATGAACTACTGAAGTTTTTGCGCAAGCTTCGCATGCGTTTTTCCTCGTTTATAATTCGGACAGCTAAGGAATGGAACACTTTACCAGCGTCATTGTTTCCTGACAAATATAATCTGCGTTTTTAAGCCCAGAGTGAACCGATATTTTCTAGACAAGCATGCTTCATCGTCGACCGCGTCGTCACTTACCATCAGGTGAGACCATGGGAAATTGTTAGCCTATCGTTGATAAAAAAGACAAGTTGAATCTTGAAATGAAATTATGAGATTACGAATGATTTCAGTTAAGTACCCTTATACAATTAACTATAAATTAATTTTTATATTGTCACCACAATATGTTAATTCACGTTTACATTGTTCAATAAATTCTGATACACGTACTAATTATTAATCTGTTTATTTTAGTTACATCCGCGCTATATTATACCTAGATACCTTGCTAATTAATCCCTCTTTAATTAGCAAGGTATCTAGGTAAAATTAAATTATATCCCCAATTAAGCAATAATACACGTTATCTGACGCACTAATTTATTATTCTTATCTACGGCACTATTTTAATCGAACACACTATTTTATTATTCTAACGCCATTATGCAAAATCACTAGTTTAACTAACACTGATAAATTTTAACACGGATTCTGAAAAACGGTCGCGGGGGGTGTAGTAGCGGCCACCGCTTCCGCGGGTACCGGACACACCGACTCTAGTTACTTACGGAACCACTTCTTGGTACCTCTGCGACAATGTTTACCGAAAACTCAACATAACAAAATCAGCAGGCATGCGGTCACTGAAATAACCACCATGCCGACAGTTTCCAGCTTCTCCATATCTCCTACTCTATCAACACTGTTAGCACCTTGTTGAGCTATGATTAATTCTTCGTTCTTGGAACCGTTGATACCCATGATTGGCATAAAATGTGTTAAAACTTTTCAATTATTATTATTTAAATTTACAAATAGGTAAGCACTTATGAGTGTGTCTGCAAATAGAATGGATTGAAATTATGAAAATTGACGAACATATTACGTAGCCTAATTATGTTATACCTATTTTAAAAATCGCACTGGCGGCTTAACTTGCCTGCCGCTACGCGTAGTGCGGGTTAAATTTATTGGTGCCGTTAACAGTATGGGCACTTTTGGCACTTACCCCATCAGGTTCATTACATGTTATATTCTCTGTGCTCTCGTCAGCATCCTGTAACATATAGGCCGGTTTAGCCTATCTATAGACACATAAATTTCTCTGTCTGGTAAACTTATTCTAAAAATCTTATCCTGCCTACCTAAGACGCGGTAGGGGCCATCATAGGTAGGACATAGCGATTTTTTCAATGTATCATTCCGAATAAACACGTGCGTACACGACCTTAAATCTTTACTTACAAATATTTTTCTCGAATCGCTTGACGCTCGTGATTGCGGTCGAAGCTGACCTATTGTTTGACGTAGTTGTTCTATGAAAACATGCTGGTCGCTACTCTGTCTACTTTCTGTATGAAAGAAATCACCTGGTAGTCTAATCGTTTCTCCATAAATCCCCGTATCTGTCCTGTATGAAGCTCTTAACCTTAACATGACCGCTGGTAACTCGTCTACCCAGTCCTTACTGCCTATTAATCGAGCTGTTAACGCATTTTTTATCGAGCGATCATCATCATCATCATCATCAACAGCCTGAAGACGTCCACTGTTGAACATAGGCCTCCCCCAGGGAACGCCACTTAGAGCGGCTGCTCGCCTCCTGCATCCATCGGCTCCCCGCGGCTTTCACCAGGTCGTCGGTCCACCTTGTGGGGGGCCGGCCTACGCTGCGTCTTCCAGTTCGTGGTCGCCACTCGAGAACCTTTCTTCCCCATCGGTTGTCAGTTCTACGAGCGATGTGACCTGCCCATTGCCATTTCAACTTGCTAATCCTAAGAGCTACATCGGTCACTTTAGTTCTCCTGCGGATCTCCTCATTTCGGATCCTATCTCGCAGGGAAACACCGAGCATTGCTCTCTCCATAGCTCGTTGCGCGACTTTGAGCTTAGTAATGAGGCCAACAGTTAGAGACCACGTCTCAGTTCCATACGTCATCACTGGCAACACACATTGATTGAAAACTTTTGTTTTCAGGCTTTGTGGTATTTTGGACGAAAAGATAGGTCGAAGCTTCCCGAACGCTGCCCAGCCGAGTTGGATTCTTCGGGCGACCTCTTTGTCGAAGTTGGACCTACCCAATTGGACAGTCTGCCCTAGATAGACGTATTTGTCGACAACTTCGAGAGTATCGTTCCCAACAATTACCGGTATAGGTGGAACATGGGCATTTGACATGATTTTTGTCTTGTCCATGTTCATCTTAAGACCAACCTGTCGGGAGACTCTACTGAGGTCGTTGAGCATGGTGCTGAGATCATCGAGCGACTCCGCCATTATGACTATATCATCGGCAAAACGAAGGTTAGTGATATACTCGCCATTTATGTTGATGCCAAATCTTTTCCACTCCAAGAGCTTGAAAACATCCTCCAATGCGTTCGTGAACAGTTTCGGAGAAATAACGTCTCCCTGTCTCACGCCTCTCTGCAATGGAATCTGTTCCGTACTCTGGTCCTGCAATCGTACTGACATAGTGGCCTTACTGTACAAACACTTCAACACTTCGATATACCTATAGTCAATTTGGCATCGCTGTAAGGACTGCAGCACCGCCCAAGTCTCGATTGAATCGAAGGCTTTTTCATAATCCACAAACGCCAGGCATAGCGGCCGATTATACTCTTCGGTCTTCTGTATAATCTGGCGTAGCGTATGGATGTGGTCTATGGTGCTAAAGCCTTTTCGGAAACCGGCTTGTTCGGGAGGCTGGAATTCATCAAACCTGCGTGCGAGACGATTCGTAATGACCCTCGAAAACAGCTTATACACATGACTCAAGAGCGAGATGGGCCTATAGTTCTTCAATAAGGTGATATCACCTTTTTTGAAGAAGAGCACCACCACGCTCTTGTGCCACGCCTCCGGCGTTGTACCTTCAAGGATGACAGAATTAAATAACTTCTGGAGGACTATAAGTACCGGTCTACCACCCGCTCTCAGAAGTTCGGTCGTAATTCCATCCTCACCTGGCGCCTTGTTGTTTTTAAGCTGTTTGAGGGCCATTCTGATCTCGTACAGGCTGACGTCCGGGATATCTTCGGTATAGTGTCGGACTAACTTGGCTCTGGTGTCCTGAGCTGTGTTAGTAGCGGGCTCACGTGTCGAGGTGTATAACTGTCCATAGAAGTTCTCGATCTCTCTCAGAATCTCAGGCTTGGATGAAATGACACTACCATTCTCGGTCTTCAGTTTTGTCATTTGGCTTTGCCCAATAGACGAATCTTTTGCGAACACCTTTGAGCCTTGGTTCCGCTCAATTGCGGCCTCAATACGTGAAGTACTAAAAGCACGCAAGTCGTGTCGCATGGAACTCCAGATACGTCTATTGAGTTCACCGTAGGCTGACATATCAACTGAAGACTGTAGTTTCATTTCGTTCCGGTCTGCCATTAATTTAAGAGTGTTTCCTGAGAGTTTCTGAGTCCTCTTTCGGCGTTGGGTCTTGAAGAACTCAGCTCCAACAGCTTGGACAGTTTCCACCAACCCGTTGTTCAACTCGTCCACTGTGTTGCAATCGGCAAGGCACTGGAAGCGATTTTCGAGTTCCAGCTGAAAGCCTTCGGGGTTTTGGATTTGGACAGGATTTGGACGGAGCGTAGACCTCACCAGACGCGACCTTTCAAGCTTGACATTGATATTCAATGTGCCTCTTACAATACGGTGATCGCTACCGGTTTTCACCTTGCTGATCACTGAGACATCATCGAATATTCGCTTCTTGGTCGTCATCATGAAGTCTATCTCATTTTTCGTGGAACCGTCGGGGCTTATCCACGTCCACTTCCTGGATGGCCGCTTCTTGTAGAAGGAGTTCATCATAAAGAGGCCCTCCTTCTCCATGAAGTCAGCCAGCCTTTGTCCCCGAGGGTTCCGCTGCCCGTATCCAAATGGCCCCACTCTCAGCTCATCGCCATTCCTTGTGCCCAACTTCGCATTAAAGTCTCCCATCACAACGGTGAAGTATGTTTCGGAAGTATGCATGGCTTTGGATATATCCTCATACATAGCTTCTACTTCATCGTCGGAGTGTGCCGAGGTCGGTGCGTATACCTGGATGACCTTCAACGAATAGCGTTTGGTTATTCTGAGTATCAGGTACGCTACCCTGGTCGACACACTGTCGACTTTGACCACGTTGTTGACGAGAGACTTGCGGACGAGGAACCCGACACCACCTTGGGACAGTAGATCTCCCTCCCGGTAGAAGAGTAAGTTACCGGAATTTAGGATTATCGTGTCCTGTCCCTGTCTTCGGACTTCTGACAATCCCATTACATCCCAGCGTAACCCACTCATCTCCTCCTCCAATTCGACCATCCTTTCGTCAGCCCTCAATGTGCGCACGTTATATGTTGCCAGGGCCAGGGGTCGTGTTTGGTGGGGTTGGTAGCCGGGCGTCTGCCGGGGATTCTTCGCACCCCCTGCCCTGCCGTTACCGTGACCGCTACCGGAGCCACGGAATAGCAGAGCCGCCGGGGACTGGGGGCCGTCTCTATTTGTGTTACTACTTGTTATTACTACTTGTCATTAGGGGGGGGGGGTTTGCCATAATCACCACGCTTGGCAGGCGGCTTGGTGATCGCAGTAGATTATGATGGTGAAGACCAAGGAGAATGCTGCAGCCCATTCCCTGGATATTCCCTTAGCCGACTTTTACGGCACCCACGGGAAGAGATGGGGTGGTCCTATTCGTAACCGGGACCACACGGCCCACGGTATCGAGCGATGCCACCTTTCAATTAAACCATTAGGTACTTTGTGGGTATGCTGTGGTTCGAATCCTTTACACGCACTTCATTAATTCGTTAAAAAGATCGCATTCAAATTGTCTACCTTGGTCTGTTGTTATTCTACTAGGACATCCAAATCTACAAATCCAATCGTTAAAAATTAATCTGGAAACCGTATTAGCTGATATATCTGAAACTGGAATAGCTTCTGGCCAACGCGTGAAACGGTCCATAATAGTTGCAAAGGACCTACTATGTCTGTATGTATGTGCTCGAATCTGGTACACGGGGGAAAACTAGATAAATCTGAAATTGTGTGTCGGTTGACCTTTGTTTTTTGGCATGCTATACAGCTCCTAGTCCATGTGCTGACGTCTTTGTTCATCCCTGGCCAAAAAAATCTTTGTGTAACCATCTTCCGCATAGTGCAGCTACCTGGATGACTAATGTTATGTATACTGTTAAAAGCTATTTTCCTGAACTTTTCCGGTAAAAATGGTCTGGCGTCACCTGTAGAAACTTCGCTTATTAATATTCTCTTATTAGTGTTAGGTAAAACAATGTGTTTGAATACCAACCTACTGTTCGAGTCCAGTGTAACCTGATGCTCGGCTTCCTGCGCTTGCGCCATTTCGTCGTAATCTATTGCTGAGGGACACATAATAGACTCAACGCGCGATAACGCGTCTGCCACTGTGTTATCTGAGCCGTTGATATGTTGTATGTCGCTAGTAAATTCGCTGATGTACAACAGTTGACGGGTCCTCCTGGAAATCTCTTTGTCCGTACGTATCTTTCTAAATGCATAGATTAATGGTTTGTGGTCTGTGAAAATTGTTAATTGTCTCCCTTCAATCATGTTCCTAAAATGTATCATAGCCATGTATATTGCAGTTAATTCCTTATCGTATGTACTATATTTTTGCTGAGAATCAGACAATTTTTTAGAAAAATATCCTAATGGTAACCATTTTCCATCCAATTTCTGCTGCAGGACGGCGCCGACGCACGTGTCCGACGCGTCAGTCATGAGAGCTAAAGCTGCGTCTATGCTAGGGTGAGACAATGTAGCGGCGCTATTAAGGCTTACCTTACACTGCTCAAAAGCTTCAATGCTTTTCTGTTCCAGCATATCTGCGTTTTGTCCTTCTTTTTGGAGTTATGCAAGTACCTGTTAAGTTCTTCCTGGTATGTCACGGCGTGTGGGAGATGAGACCTGTAAAAGTTAATCATTCCCAAAAAACGTCGTAGTTGTTCTACTGTTTCTGGCCTCGGATGGTCTGTAATAGCCTTTACTTTTTCTGGTAACGGTGTAATACCTTGTTCTGATACTAAATAGCCTAAAAATTCTATTTCTGTCTGACCAAAAGCGCACTTGCTGATATTGATAGTAATACCTAACTCGTCAAATCTTTTACACAGTTTTCTTACATGTTCTCTATGCACAGTTTCATTTTGGGAAGCTATTAAAATATCATCGATATAGCAAAAGAGTGAAGATTCACCATTGACGCTGTCTATACGCTCGAGACCTTTTAATACGTGGTGGTCCATGAATCTTTGGAATGTTTGCGCTGCATTACGTAATCCAAAACTCATCCGTGGAAATTCGTATAAACCAAAAGGTGTAGCAATACCTGTCTTTTCAATATCCTCTGCTGCGACGGCTATATTGTGATAAGCCCTATTTAAATCTAGTCGTGAGTAACACTTCCGGTTTGGTAAAATGTAGGTAAAATCCTGCAACCTTGGTATGGGGTACCTATCTGGTTTCGTTATAGCATTAAGTGCTCTATAATCTCCACAAGGTCGTAATTGTCCGTCTTTCTTGGGTACCACATGGAGTGGACTAGCCCATTCACCCTGACCTGGCCTACAAATGCCCAGCTCTTGCATTTTCTGAAATTCATCCTTAACTTTAATATACCGATCCGGTGGTAGTGGCCTTGGACGTGCACATACCGGTGGACCGGTGGTAATTATGTGGTGATACACAGAATGATCCGTCGTTTCCCTAAACGCAATCGGTTAGTAATTTCTGAAAATTCTTCTAAGATATCGCGATACGGATTATTACTTTGTATGCTCTTAATAGAAGCTCCGTCGTACCGTATGATAGACCCATCCGCGCGCAAATTCGTTATCCTATCTATAAGCCTCTTATTGTATAAATCTACTACTAACTTATAATGTTGTATAAAATCGGCACCTAAAATGGCCTGTTTCACATCGCATACTATAAAAGTCCATTTTAGCGATCTACGTAATCCTAAACTTAATTCTGACACCGTAAGTTTTAATTTCAGTATTGTTTGCTGCGAAATGTTTATAATCACTGACAGCACACTCACATTTAAAATGACTCACTGGAAGTACCAAAACATTGGCTCCTGTATCTATCAGGAAACGTGTCCTGGTCCTCTGATCCGTCACGCACAAACGATGGTTTTCGGCCGTATCCATGCAGTATCCCACCGTAGCTGACTGCACGGCATTTAGTTTCCCTGGTTGACTGCATACCCTGGCGTACCTGAGCTTCCCGTGGCACACTGCTGCTTCCAGGCGCCCGGCTGCTTCCAATTACACGGTCCTTTACACGACCTCGCACTGTTTCTGTATCGGTAGTGGAATCTGCAGAGCCAGCTCGCACTATTTGGAGTCCTACGTGGTCCTCTAGATTGTGATCTTGAGCACGATCTCGCACGGTCTGTGTTCCAGGTATTACGTTCTCTCCTGCGTCCTCGTATCTCATTAATCTCTTGGCGTAATTTTCGAAGCTGTAGGGACATCTCCGTGAGCTGTCCTGCTAGACACAACCGTACCCGTAACCGTTAGTAACCATAATTTTTCTTAAATGCATAATTAATTATAATATTTAGTCATTTAATTTTGAATTCTTTCGTCATTAACCTTAACTCTGGAGAAGTGACGCTGGAGACACTTCCTGGTGATATAAATAGGTATTATCGCAATAACTGTTGCACGAATAACATTATTCTAAAAGTACTTCAAATGGTAAAGGTAGATTCTTTAATGTCATCATAATCATCGTAACCTGAAGACGTCCACTGCTGTTGTGAATATATAAGAATAATATTAAGTATAAGTACACCATAACAGCAGCAGCAGTAGCAGAACTATAAGTATTTGAATATTACGCTTCCCCCAAAGAACGCCACTTTGAGTGACTGTTTGCATCCTCTGGTTTTGACCAGATCGTCAGTCCACCTAGTGGAGGGCAACCTAATACGCTGTGTAATTGCTAACTCGAGCACCTTTCTTCCTCGAGTCACTTCAACTTGCTAATTCTATAAAAGCTTTAGGATTCCTTAGTTCTTTAGTCCCATCGCCTTAATTAAAAATTGGACTTAGATTTGAACTATTATTTAGTTCGAGGCCATACTGTATGTGGTATAGGTGCACTGCCACCACCTTACCTACTACTTACCCATATAGGACTTACTAGGTTTAGAATGGAAAATATAAAGCAGATTCCATAATACCTATTTAGGATATTCTGTGTTCACACGATCAAAGACTTAAATATACTTAGGTAAAAAAAATGTTAATCACATTAAAACATAACTATATACTTACCTATAATGTGTCATAGTATTATATAGGGTAGATGAATAATTAATTATAATTGCAGATTGTTATTGTTCTATGGAGGTAGGTGAATAAAAACCAGTCTTGATCTAACCAGTGTTTTATTCACATCATGGTGACAGCGGTGCTAACTAATGTAAATAATTAAGTGGTTTAGTCGTGGTTATATAGTATATTTCGTCGGAATAAGTGATTTGTGGAGTAATCGATTGTCTGTGACAATGGAACACGCTCGTCCGCCAGCAGAATTGTGTCTTGAAGGAGGGCCGGCGAGCCGAGCCGAGTCATGGCGGAAGTGGCACAAACAATTTTGCGTATTTTTGAAAGCCTCTGGTGTATATAAAGAGCCGACTGATGTGAAAGCCAGTTTGCTTGTAAATTTAATTGGTTCAGAAGGATATGATGTTTATACTACTTTTAAATTTACCAAGGACGAAAACAAAGAAAGTTTAGAAACGCTCGTTAAAAAGTATAACGAACACTTCGGAACCAAACAGAACACGACAATGGCTCGATTTAAGTTTTTCACGCGAAATCAAGAGTGCGGCGAACCCATAGACGACTACGTGACAGCACTTAAATTGCTTACGCAATATTGTGAGTTCGAACATCTCGAGGAGGGCCTGGTGCGTGATAGAATTGTGTGCGGTGTTCGCGACGGAAAGCTGCGTGATCGGTTGCTCAGAGCCGATGAGCTGACTTTGGATCGAGCTGTAAAAATATGTCAGGCCAGCGAGATGTCAACAGAAGAGCAGAAAGAGATCGAGGAGACCAAGACTGGAAAGGACCGCGGCGAAGGCACAGCGGTGATCACCGTAGACGCTGTGAGCTCGCGCGGAGGTTGGCGCGGAGGCTGGCGCGGCGGCGCGGGCGGCGCCGGGCGGGCGCGCGGTGCTGGTCGTGCGCAGCTGCCCTGGCGTGCCCCGGCCCAGCGCGCTGATAACGTGTTACCCACTAGAAAACCGTGCCCTACATGTGCTAATATTCGTTGTGACGGCAGTAGGTGTCCGGCTAAAAATGCTATGTGCTTCTGGTGCAGTGAGCGAGGTCATTTTAAAAATGTGTGTCCGAAATTAAAACGTCGCGTGTTCCAAATTGACGCTGACGTTGCTGGTGCGAGCGTTGACGGCGAGGAGTTGTACTACATTTCTACGATATCGCAAGAGTGTGACAGTAAGGACTCTAAATGGTATGAAATTTTGATTTTATCACACAACGGAATGTCTGAAAAATTTAAGTTAGATTCAGGGTCAGACTTAAATGTAATGTCTTTAAAGACTTTTACTCGTTTAGGGCTATCTGTGGATACCTTACGTACTGATGCAACGAGGGCACTATCATTCTGCGGCAATTATATCCCTATTGTTGGATCTAGCATAATAGAGTGGATTTATAAAGATGTCACGTATAAACTACAATTTGTAATAGCCGATTTTGAATGCCAAAGCGTGTTAGGAAAATTTGCATGCGAAAATATGAGAATGATTCAACGTATATTTTCTCTAAATATTGATGTGTATTCAGACTTATTTCAAGGGCTAGGAAAGTTACCTGGTAAGTACAGTATAATCGTAGAAAACAATGTCCAGCCGTCAATCTGCCCGGTTAGAAAAATACCGATAGGAGTACGTGATAAATTGATGCAAGAGTTGATACGCATGGAAAAGATGGGTGTCATTAGAAAAGTCACGCATCCGACTTCGTGGGTTAACGCCATTGTGGTGGCTCCAAAAAAAGACGGCAGCATCCGTGTGTGTCTCGATCCGCGGCCGCTTAACCGCGCGGTACGGCGCGCGCATTACCCACTCCCGACGCTCACTGAGATTGCCACCAAGCTAGAGGGCGCACAGGTATTTAGTAAGCTCGATGCTCGTTCAGGGTTTTGGATGGTACAACTCGACGACGCCAGTGCCGACCTATGCACTTTTGGTACTCCGTTCGGTCGATACCAATTCATGCGGTTACCGTACGGAATTAATTGCGCGTCAGAAGTATTTCACTCTAAAGTTCGTCAGATGCTAGAAAACCTTGAAGGTGTCGAGTCATTCATTGATGATATAATTTGTTGGGGTTCTACCAGAGCCCAACATGATGAACGTCTCAAGAAACTGTTAGATAGAGCGCGTGAGGTAGGTATTAGATTCAACAAGGAGAAATGTGAATTTCAGGTTAGTCAGGTGAGCTATCTCGGCCATACATTCAGTGCGAACGGGATGTCAATCGACAATAATAAGATAAAAGCGATAAAAGACATGCCTATTCCGAGCGACCGACCGTCCTTAGAGCGTTTTTTAGGTATGGTTAATTACCTTTCAAAGTTTATACCTAATTATTCGGACATAGCTAGTCCACTGCGGGAGCTACTAAAAAAGGACGTGGCTTGGGTCTGGGAGGCGGAGCACTCGAGTGCAGTGCGGTCGCTGAAGGAATGCGTGTGCAGCGCGCCCGTGCTGGCGCTGTACTCGGCGCGCGAGCCCGTGCTGGTGTCGGTGGACGCGAGCGCGCGCGCGCTCGGCGCCGTGCTGCTGCAGGGCGGCCGCCCGGTCGAGTTCGCCTCCGCCACCCTCACCGACGCGCAGTGTAGGTACGCGCAGATAGAAAAAGAGCTTCTGGCCATCGTCTATGCCTTAGAACGATTTCATCAATATGTGTACGGCCGCTGTGACGTCACGGTTGAATCCGACCACAAACCTCTCGAAGCGCTATTTAAGAAGTCGCTTGACTCGACTCCGGCGAGGCTTCAGCGTATGATGTTGCGGATACAGTGTTACGATTTCAACGTAGTTTATAAGCCCGGGAAATATTTATTTCTTGCAGATGCGCTATCTAGGGCACCCTTGCCGGAGTTGATGTCAGAAAAAGTGTCGAATGAAGTGGACGAGCAGTCCTGCTTTTTAATCACAAATGTGCGATTTAGCGATGTAAAGATGAATATGATAAAAGAAGCTATAACAAAAGATTCAGAATGTCAGTTGATTATTCAATACATAAAAGAAGGTTGGCCGGCAAATAAATATGAAGCTGATGAACGTATTAGACGGATGTGGTCATATAAAGATAGTTTTGAATATGTAAACGGAATTATCTTTAAGGATAATTTGGTTTACATACCCGGGTCGCTCAGGTCGGAAATGTTAAGCCGGGTCCACGAGGGACACATGGGCATAGACCGGTGCAAGCGGCACGCCCGGGAGGTGATGTTCTGGCCCGGCATGACGCGGGACGTGGAGATGACGGTGCGTCGCTGCGCCGCGTGCGCCGCGCGCGCACATCGCCCCACGAGAGAACCTCTCATGCCGCACGCTATACCAGACTTGCCATGGCAGAAAGTAGGTTCCGACATTTTTCAACACGTGGGCAAGTACTTCCTTATCTTGGTGGACTACTTTTCGAACTACATAGAAGTGAATCCGCTATCCAACATAGGAACAAAAGCAGTAGTGACGGCTATGAGAGATCAATTTGCGAGGCATGGAATTCCTAAAGAACTGGTTAGCGATAACGGCCCGGCCTACGCGTCAAAGGAATTTACAGAATTTAGTAAAAAGTGGGGATTTCAGCACACTACTACTTCCCCTAACTATCCTCAATCGAACGGACTTAGCGAGAGAAGTGTTCAAATAGTTAAAAATATTTTGATAAAGTCGATTGCAACTGGGAGCGATTTTTATTTGGGTTTACTAAACTACAGGGCGACCCCACGCGACGGTGTTAGTTCTCCCGCTGAACTCCTTATGGGACGTAGGCTCAGTACTAGGCTGCCTACTCACACAGATAAATTGAAGCCTGAACGGAATAACGAAGCTGACTACAATAATATGCTAAACAAACAGCAGGTCAATAAGGCATATTACGACCGGAAGTCGAAACCTCTTCCCGCGCTGCAGTTAGGGCAACAGGTAATCGTAGCGGATGAAGGCAAGCGTAAATACGCACGCGTGGTAGGTCACGCGCCACAACCGCGTTCTTATTTTGTGTCCGACAGTTCGGGTAGGCGTTACAGGCGGAATCGACGACACTTAATAAAGCTAGACAGCGCAAATGTCGGTGATCGTGTTAGTCCATCCCGGGAGGTGATAAGCGATGACGAACAATGGTTGAGCCCGAAAGGTGACGGTGAGGCCCCCGCCGCTGGTGACGTAGTCGCGGATAGCGCGCGCCTCCACGGCTCGGCGCCTACCACCCCCCGCGCGGCCAGGTCGGCGGCGCTGGATGCCCGTAAGAAACTAGACTTGTTGAAAAGATAATCTTATCTTACGAGGAAACTTTCTTATCATTCAAAAAGATTCATGTGTACCTAAGATTACCCAATCATAATATAGATATTTTCAAGTACGTACCTACTAAAAATTATTAATTTATTAGGCACCTACATAACGTGTAAGTACTTGATATTATGTGTTAAACTATTTGTAATATTTTGATTTCATAAGTACCTAATTAATAATTGTGTTCATAGTTTATTATGTAAACTACTACTGAACATTTCTGTTGATTTTGTTATAATAATATAGGTTCCACTTAATTACTTAAAAAAAAAAAAAAAAAAAAAAAAAAAAAAAAAAAAAAAAAAAAAAAAAAAATATGTACTGATAATTACTCGTAGTTCATACATGCACTAAAAAATTATAATATTATTATTTATAAAATATATTTATATATATATATATATATACATATACATATATAAAATTTAAACTACTTCTTATTACTGGTATAGTACTAGTACTAATGAACGTAAAATGTAAAAAAAAAAAAAAAAAAAAAAAAAAAAAAAATATTAGGAAAGATGTCATAGTATTATATAGGGTAGATGAATAATTAATTATAATTGCAGATTGTTATTGTTCTATGGAGGTAGGTGAATAAAAACCAGTCTTGATCTAACCAGTGTTTTATTCACATCATAATGGAGCAGATTAGGTAATGCTTTTTTTATAGCTCGGTGATCTCAGAAACCATCATGCGGAGTGGAGGCGAAGTTCCTTCACCTATATGCTTGGGCCGTTAATAAAGTCACAGTTGATAGTTTTCACATGATATGTGGCTCTCCGGCAGACATCTTGGCCCGAGCCCAAGCTTTCACGTCACTAGCATCATTGTCCAAATTATGTTCATGAGAGGTGATATCAAAGGAATCACCGCGGCTGATATTGAACAGAACTAAATGATTCATGGGCTAGTGCACTTGGATATCTTAACTCTGCAAACTATAAGATGTTATAGAAAACTACAGCACCATTTCAGAGTAACGAACAAAACCTATACATATGAACAAAATAAAAAAAAAGGCTCATTCCGCCCAAAAAAGAATCTTTTCGAGTGTATCACGGTTAGTGAAAGAACGGTAAAAACTAAAATTTTTGATACTTATAATTTCCAAGCATAACTTAGGACAAATATTGTAGGTAAGTACCTTATTATTAACTTTTATAACGAGGAAGTATAATGGTGAAAAAATCCGCATCGATGACCTAGAACGATAAAAGCAATCATTCACTGGCTTGAGTGACACATTTGTTCGTGTAGCTCCAAGACATGCAACTTTCATAAGTTAGTAATTAAGTCAGTAAATTTATAAACATAGGGTGATATCTAAGACACGATTTTTGTGAGTTATCTTGGAATCAATAATCATCAACAGCCTGAAAACGTCCACTGCTGAAACACAGCTTCTGCGCTTCGGACATTTGTAGGAGTGTTAAAAGCTCCTCCCAAGAACGAGCAGAGTACGTCAGTAGTTTTAACACTTGATGGAAATGGTCTACGATGCATGTTTGCCTAGAAGTAGGTACCTATATCTGTATCTTGCTTGCACGTATATTTATGAGCATCTAATAATAGATGCAATACTCAAGTCACACTCAAGTGACTTCCCCATTTATTGTCGGCATTTGTTGAAGCGATAAGGAAAAAAGTAACCGTAAAATGTACCTTACCTCTACCATGTATTTATAGATACCCGTATATTAATCTTAATTCATACTCCTATATTCAAGGTGTTACTACTTAAGTAAATAAGACCCGCACGCATGAGTTTTTATGTTCTCATATATTTTAACAGCCTTTGTCCGTTGCCCCACTTGCGGTAGTACTTACCTACTGTATACGCCAGACCTTCGCACCTTCGTAGCATAAGATTTTCTGCCGGACTCGTTAAGAATATAAGGAAGTACGTACTTACCTATTCCTCGTCACAGCACGTTCGTCCACTCCTACAACCCAGACCAGTAGGGTTATTCTTGAATCCAATCCCAATTTCACTCAAATTCTAATCCGAATCAATACTTACCAATTTGAGTGATAAATAATTTGGTAAAAATGCGGATGGTGAAAAAACGAGTCGCTTACAGTTGGTTCCATAAAATCGATAAAATCGAGTGTCAAGAGTAACCTGCAGTGATCTGTGTCCTACAACATCTTTTTTCTACGTCATTATCCTTCAAATGGACATTACTAAACTGGATAGGTAAGAAGACATAACTTACCGTACCTATATCACCCCAGAACGTTCCGACAAAAATGTAGTTGGTTCAGTTCCTTCAGTAATCAGTATTACATACTTACCTACCTACTTAAAAACTTTCTATGTACTAAAGGGCCATAATTCTTACGCATTTAGTTTTTTTTTCATATAATATTTATGTAGTATGAAACCGGAAAATTACCACCATGTATAGTCAACCTTCTGATTGCCTACGGGCTACGGGTTAGTTGCTAATATGTTTGCACACAAGGTTAAAATATAAATGTGGTATGCATGCACATTAAACTTTTTATTATTCCAAGGAAAGTAATTTTATATTTCAGTGCTGTGGGACTATTGCTATTACCTGGATGCTCTTGTTATTGTTTAGCAACAATCAAACCTACGCGCTATTTTTAGTTTATTGGCAAAATAATGTTGAGCTTATTTTACTAAAACGTTAATTGCCACCAGCTGAACTACCACAAACTAATACAAAACCATCATGTTTCATGGCATTATTATTTCAAGGTTACAATAATATTATTCGAATTCGTACCATGAACTTATAAAGTATTCTTGCGTGTGAACGAGACGTCTACATTTTTATTTGGCGCTATCACTATCGCACGTCAGTGTCTACATGATGTAAAGGTATGACATGACAGTTGTATTTTTTTTCTTAGATTTTGGCTCCACACGTCGTGTATTTAGCCAGTGTCAAGTATTGTAATTTTTATCGTCAAAGAATATATCACGGAAAGTCAAGTCTTAGTCATAGTCTTGCGTGTGAACGAGACGTCTACATTTTTATATGGCGTTATCACTATCGCACGTCAGTGTCTACATGATGTAAAGGTATGACATGACAGTTGTATTTTTTTTCTTAGATTTTGGCTCCACACGTCGTGTATTTAGCCAGTGTCAAGTATTGTAATTTTTATCGTCAAAGAATATATCATGGAAAGTCAAGTCTTAGTCATAGTCATAGTCCAGTCTAAGTCAGGTAGTCGTAGTCCAGTCTAAGTCATGCTCCAGTAAAGTGGTGGCAACTTTACTAGAAGCTTGTATGGAATTTTGGAAGCAACACGGAAACTCACGTTTCACCACATTATATCACTTGCCCACACTGATGCTCGTAATTCAGCACTTAATGCGTAAAACGCCACCAAATTTAAACATTAATACTGGAAAAAGCACAAGTTTTGAGAAATAATACTATGCAACGACGACGTGAACATTTCCGCGTTCCCGCCAAAACTCGACAGTTGTATTCGAGTGAACAATTTAACGTGAGGTCATCAAAACTGCTCTGGTTCTGCAACAATAAAGTATTCTTACTTTTATGTCATTTGACAATGTATGATTGAAATAATATTGAAGTAATAATGCTATAAGACTTCTTCTTCTTCTTCTTCTTCGTCTTGGTCAAGGACATGGATTTATGAATGGATGAAAACGTGCACTCAGTCGATTTACAACTACGCTATATAATAATAATTAAAAAAATTGGTAACGTCCAATGAACGAAGAACTCGCTATTTATTTTATAACCCGACGCGGTGGCAGTACTTTATTGTACCTAATTCTTGTACAAAAATATCAGTTAAGTATTCTCAAATTTAATAACTAACTGACCTATTTAATCTGTAGTCAAGTATCACCAGCTGTAGTGTACCTTCTACGTAATTTTTCCAGTCGGGAAATAAGCGTGAATATTATCATTTGTATGGCTTGCCAGAATGCCGGCGCATCCTTTATTGGGTTGGTGTAAACACAGGTTACACAACGTCTTCAATTGATCGCAAGACTCTATTTGCGTACTGTATCGATTGCCTGATTTCCATGCTTTGCGAAGCCTCTAATCTGATCAGCTGTAACTAATGAGCGTGCAGAATAGAAAACTTCGATTTCTTTTGATATTTGTGCTAACGTCGCAAGCTTCGCTCGTTTTCAAAGCCAGCGCAATAGGTACTTAGTAGTTTGTAATTACCTAATCTATCTAAAGTTGCATACGCTCATTACTAAAGACCTTTAATTAGTGTGTTTTTTTTTAATCCGTAGTTAAGGTAACCAATGGTTATAAAGATTAATTTGTAAAGGAAAAATTAGAATCACAAGCGAGGATTGAACCCTCAACCAAATAAAACGGTAATAATGGTTATCAACTCTACAAATATTTACTTTCTAACAGTTGGGTAGAATTTGTTAGTGTTTTAATCAATGGTTCAAATATATCAAATCAAATATCAAATATATTTATTTCATAAAATAATATTGCATACAGGGAGTAGAAGCTAGAACTTTCATGAACTAAAAATATACCTTAACTAGCTTTTGCCCGCGGCTTCGCACGCTTGTGTTATGTTATTTTTACGTTATAGTCTAATAATAGATAATGCATTTCGTACCAAACAAAAAATCCACTAAACCTTTTCGAAGCTGAGCACAGTAACCTGTATTAGCATAGGTATAGGTATAACGCAAGCATAGCCGTGAGTGGAAGCTATTTAAGCCATTACCTAACTTTAAATGTTTTGAGTCTAATATAGATTAATAACAATAAAAGAAGTTTCAAACAAAAAACTACAATTTTATAAGTACCTCTTCATATTACAACAAAAAGAAATCATCATCACTTCACTCAGGTCTTTAACAGAAGTTTCAGTAAATTTTGTTTAGGTAGTAGTTACCTAAGCAGTCAGGTACGGTTTAGAAAAATATGGAAGAATCACACACGATGATTCTTAAGTTTAGCTCCATACGAATTGAGTACCTACACTTAGCCAGTGTCCATAATAAGTTTATAAATTGCTGGAGATATGCATTTACCTGTACGATGCGTACATAATTAATTTTCTTAATACTAATAAGGAATTACTAATACTAAACCACCACTCCTTAAAGAATCGACAGTTATAATTATTATTATGTCCACTATTTTCCACGCTGTCTCATTCCCACTGCACTTTCAACGTACCTACCTAGTGATGAAAGTGAGGAAGTAGGTAAAATCGTCATTACAAAGATAGTTACTTACCTACTATAACTATAACCTTCTGGAAGTAACTGAGTAATCAATCATTTTTTGCCATGGAGGTCTATGTTGATGTTTTTTGCTCCCGTGGTGTATCCACACCCCACAGATCTAAAATATTCTAACTATTAAAAACTTATTTCAACATGCAAGAAGAAGAAGAAGAACAAATAAAAAAACAGTCAAAAACGAAAGTTACGCGCCATGTTGTTGTTAATTCGAGGATACAATTGCCATAATGAATACCTACATATTATTATATCTAAGTACCTACCCATAAACATTTTTCATAAAATATTTCGTATCATTGGCTAAATACAAATATCACACTCCGGCTTACTTTAATGCCAAAATAAAAAAGTTTTAAAATGCGTAGCAATGGTAAGGGTCTATAACTTAAGTAACTATAAGTACTACAGGGGGTCTAGCTAAGATACCAACCACTAACGCTAACGCCTAACGCTAACTCCAAAACTATATTGAAATGACATTAGCTGTGGAAAAGTAAGCGATTTCCGAAATGTCATCGCAGTACATTTTGGAGTTAGCGTTTGGCGTTAACGTTAGTGGTTGGTATCTTTGCTAGACCCCTGGTACCTTAAAACTTCCTTGGGGTCGATCAAGAATATAGTAGTAGCGCAATAATAATTTTATCTACCTAATTAGAATGGTAACGTGTAGTAAGTTTATGTAAATAATACATTTGACCAGATCGCCAATAAAGAACATTGCTCCCGCCAAAACCTTATAAATCAAAAACTTGAATAAAAATGTTAATTAAGTAAGCTTCAATATTGGCTAAGTATGATAATCGCGTGAAGCCTTATGAATGATTATAAAAAGTCTAAGAACCTACCCTTTTAAGAAGTATTTTAACAGTTTTCATAAAATACTTCTTATCATTGGCTAAATACAAATTTTGTCTAATGCCAAAATAAAAAAAGGTTTTACAATGCGTAGCAAAAGCTAGGGTCAATAAATGAAGAACCTATAGGCACAGATTACTGAATATGTTACTACTATAGGTTAAGCTATAGGTACTATACAATACAATTTTAAATACTTATTTCGAATGGTAACGCGTAGTAGATTTTTGAAAACTAATACATAATACCAGATCGCCAATAAAGAATTTTGCTCTCGCCAGAACCCATTAAATCGAAAACATGAATAATAATTTTAGTTATGTTTCAATTTTGGCTAAATATGATATCGCGTGAAGCCTTATAACTTATAATAAAAAGTCTAAGAAGTTTTGAGTCTTCGAAATTCCTTGTTCTCTGTATCGTGCTCATATTTAAGGAGGTTCTCATACCTATCCTCTTTTATAGTTTGGACCACAGATTAACGAAAAAACTTATCTATATGCAATACATATGACTTCCTTGGGTATAGGTACTTACAAGACATAATAGGCCTAATTTTGAAGGCTTTAGTTGACAGTTTTAAAAATGCTAAAAATATATCCGTCTTTTACATTGCCATCTATTTGACAAGGACAGCAATAGTTTTAGAAGCTTTAGATCTGTCAACTAAAGCCTTTAAAATTGGTCCCAATGATCACATTGTTTTTCTCTAATCTGCATTGCATCGAGCGCAGACGAAGTTATCGCGCGATGTATTTTGCCGTAGCCCGAAAAGTGTGATGCACTCATGATACACTGCCGGTAATGCAGGCGCGCCAATTGTTATTTACTGTTTTTTGTTTTTTATGTTATAAATAAAAACATGCATTACATTACGTCCTTATTGCTTAGTGCAGTGGGGATTGTTCAGAATGAAATAAAAATGATTGGGGTTCCGTACTCAAAGGGTAAATCCTTATTACTAAACCTCCGCTGTCCGTCTGTCTGTCTGTCCATCAGACACCAGGATGTACTCATGAATCGTGATAGTTAGACAGTTGAATTTTTCACAGATGATATATTTCTGTTGCCACTATAACAACCGTGATCCGTATTCAAAGGGACCGATAAACAGACAAATAAAAAAAATTGGTTTTACTTCATATTGATAAGGAATTATAAATTAAAACTATTAAAATTTATTTTTGCAATCGCAAATAATATTCTCACAGTTAATAAAACATATTTATTCGCCGACATGCAATATAACGCTACTGCTTCCTCCATTTTATTAAGCCTACGTCGGTCGCGCAGCAGGCAAACAAATTGACTGTGTGTCCGGGTTGGGGCGTTAGAAAAACATCGAAGATATTCAACAGAGATGTTTTTACGCGCCAACTCAACAGCAAAGGTTCGGGCGTATATGAAGTTGCGCCATAATAGTAACAGAGTTTTTTTCTTTAATCTGTGCATCAGGATAAATCCGAGATAAAATTACCATCAGTAGCACAGAGCACTTTTTTTTCTCTCATCTATGATTAGTAGCTAAAATAAAACTTACCTTTTGACACTGGCTAAATACCTACACTATGTGTGGACCAAAATATAAGAAAAAAAAACTTACCTTGAAGCCTTGAAGCGGCCATCTTTTTAAAATCCCGTTCCGTTTCATAATGAAATCTTAATCATTTTCACCAAAAAAAATTTACATTATTTAAAATTTAATATATCCTATGTTGTGCGCCGGGTTTTTCTAAGCTTATTAGTGAAAACCGCATGAAAATCCGTTCAGTATTTTCGGAAATGTGCCGTAACAAACAAATAAACAAACAAACAAACAGACAAAAGGTCTAAAAAGTAGCTTAACGTGATCAGCGAAAAATTTCAAGCCAACCTGTGTAATTTTTTTTTCGATATCTTGCATTTACAGATTTTTTTATCTCTACAGTTTTATTATATGTATAGACTACTGATCAAAAACCCCACCCTGCCTATCAGAAACTTACAAAACAAATTCTTACTATAGTGTAATGATCATCTAATAGGTATTAGCCCAGGTATTAGGTAGGTAAGTAGTAATTAATGATATATCTGTGATATTTATATATTATTTTTCTAAAATTAAATATTTAGCGATAAGACCGCCCATAGTAACCTACTTGTAAGATTTCCTCTTTATTTTATTTTTGTTATTTTGGTGTCAATAAATTATCTATCTATTTATCTACTTACTTTGTGTAACAATAAAATCATATAAGTATAATACAGTTTTCCAAGAAACCAGAAAATGGAGCTAAAACTAAGCAAACAATAGAGAAAGGTGTGAAACAATTACACGAGATTACAACCATTATTAGGATTAAGGAGCGTTAGCAACACAAATAGAAATGTCTACTCAATAATTTGATAAGTAAGTAGCATTGAGATAGGATACACAATCTCAATATAATTGTAAGTAGGTAAGTAATTAAGTAGGTAGGTAATTCAGTATAAGCAAGTTTGTATGTAGGTATATAGGTACTTATATTATGTTGTAAGTTTACACAAATATTAGAACTAATAGCTGAATAAATCTTTAAAAGAAGGCAACGCGTGAAAAAGGCTATGCGCATAATAACTTACTTAGGTTCTTATCTTATAAGTAAAACACACCAAAGATTATCTAGTCAAGTGTGACTTCGATAATGGTCTGATTAATAGGGTTTTTTTATTTTATGCTTATGAATGACGTGACCAGCTAGTCGTTCTCTACTTTCCTGCTAAGAAGTTGTAAAAACTGTGACGTCTTTTCTAATAATTTATTTTATTCTCTTCGTCCCTCCAATTAGTCCTTTATTTTTTAGGCTGTGTCATTGCTTGGTAATAAAAATAAGAGAGCCGACTTCTATTAATCAATTTTAAGGCGAACATGCCTCATCGCGGACCGCGTCGTCACTTACCATCAGGTGAGATCGTGGTCAAATGTTAGCCTATCGTTGATAAAAAAAAAAACTTTCCACCAAGTGTTCAAGTTGTGGTCTTACCAAAGAGCGCCACTTTGACCAGCAGTTGGCCCCCTGCATCCATCGGCTTCCCGCGGTCTTGACCAGGTCGTCGGTCCACCTAGTGGGGGGCCGGCCCATGCTGCGTCTTCCGGTTCGTGGTCGCCACTCAAGAATCTTCCTTCCCCACATCGGTTGCCAGTACTACTAGCGATGTGGCCCACCCACTGACACTTCAACTTGCTAATCCTGAAAGCTATATCGGTGACTTTAGTTCTCTCACTTACCTGATATACCTCCCTAGGCAAAAGCACACAAGCATCAGCCTGAGAGCATCCAGTGTTCAATATAGGCCTCCCCCATAGAACGGCTGCTTGCCTCCTGCATGATGCAACCATCGATACCCCGCGGTTCTTTGGTTTATTCCGTGACTAATATTTAGGTATAATTATCTCGGTGTCTAATGAATATTCCGTTTTTTTCAGCCAGATCCTGTACATGGACCAACATGCATACCAGATACCAACTAACTACAGTAGAAACGTGCTACCCGGTAAGTCCACATGCTTATTTTTACACATTTCATGTACTAATCCACATCTCTATGACAGCCACTGACCTCTTTCTTGTATTATAAAGGTCAGTGATGACATAGGACTAGTTAGGTACTTTTTACACTTTTTTGCGGTTGATTACCGGGATATGTATGAAAAATGCAATAAGTGAATGCCTAGTATAATGAATGAGCTTCTGAGTTAGGTATCACTCACTCATAAACTTAACACTCTTGGATGAGTCCTGACTAAAAAATATTGAGTAGGTACATTAAAGAAAGACTCGTGTAGGCAAGTGGTCAGCCCTGGTGTCAGAATTTTTAGGTCGCCTGAAGGCTTCTGATTTAGCTTAACGACTATTGTCTTACGACGGATTAACGTGCCCTCCGAAGCACGGTAGCGCTCAGTTCTACATACCAACTTTTTGCTGTAGCGGTCACCCATCATAGTAGTGACCGCAGCGATCGTTGCTTAACTTTACCGATCGGTTAGAAACGGCTAGTCGTGCTTCGCTATGAGCGCTAGGTATATTACGAAAGGTAGAGAAAAGTTCGAAAGACAAGCCAAGACAAGACAACATACTTAACGTACATAATATTTAATAGTAACCCTCGGAATACCTATCCTATGTAGGCTATTATATTATGTATACATAATTATGTACCTAGGTACAGTTAGGTTAGGTAGGCTACCTATTATTAACATTTCCTCCCTGAATTGTGTGCACAATAAAAACAAAAACTAGAATAATTATGCCTTCCGTTCGAACATTTTGTTGAGGTATTTCTTATTATTAGTAGTATTTCTAGTAGTATTTTCTATCTAGTTCTTTGATTTTACAAATCGGTTTGTGAATGACGGAGTTCTATCTGAGGTAACATTATAAAAATACAAGCGAATAGAGAACCTCCTCTTTTTTTTAAAGTCGGTTGAAAACAGTTAAGTAAAAACCCCTTTCGAATTAAATTAGGCGGTTCTACTTACATAGTTTATTTAATTTAGGTATATTATGATGTCTGACCCATTGCTTTTTCTAAATCCTGTTCATTTCGCTTTAAATTTTTGCTCGTCTGCAATCTGCACTAACGTTGACATCTCTAAGTTCGCACTTATGTCTCTAGGTCCTAGAGTCTAGGACGTACCCAGATGCATTGCAGTATAAGTACTAAAAAAAGAAGAAGAACAAGAAGAAGAAGCGTAGAAGAATAAGTGCTAACTTAGGAACTGGGAAACTTTAATGAAAAAAAAATGAAATGAAATGAAAAATCATTTATTTGATAACAGGCAAAATTAACATTATGAGGATTGGAACACCTGGCTCACACTAGGCTCGAAACCCGTGCTGTAGGAACCAGACTCTTTCGTCGGAGGTACACTTTTTAAACGCCTATTTGAAAAGTTACAGATATATTAAAATGTTAGTAATATAAACTGCAAAAAATTATAACTAATCTAATCTAATTAAGTGTGAGTAGATGTGATACGATGTTATGAAAATGATGGTACAGACGAGCATTTTCAAGACAGATAAAAAGCAATGGATTAACCTAACGAAATAATAGCCTCACATTAACGATTTGATTTCCGTTCCGTTCATAAATAGATCATCCGATTTAACTCAATCAATTAGCATGTTGGACTGCAACCGAATCAATCATCGATTACGATGACGCAACCAGAATGATAGATATACCTACAATAGGTATACCTACTGTAACATGGATTTACAGACATTGCCAGCATCTACCTATACCATAGTGTAATAAATTCTAATTACACTATGCCTATACTTACCTACACGTAGAAAAATACATACTACTATACTACTTAAGTAATATATATATTTGATGTACCTACTTTGTTGAATTTTTAGCATCCAACCTTTAAAATAGGTAGGTACCTCTGCCACCTACTCCTGACACCGGTCACCGAATTATTGAAAACTAACGAAACAAAATTAATGAAAACTAATGCATCGACTTTGGTGTTGATAAGAACTCCAAAAATGGGAGAACTTGCTTAATCAACTGCTGAAGTAGGTACAGATTAAATTAGTAATGCTTTTAATTATTACTATTTTACTTAGGTACTCCAAAGTTCGCGCTTATTTTTCTAACGTCTTTACAGGACAGGTACGACTAGGTAGGGTAGTCGAAGGCGACTGAGAAATAAATAGTGTTACCATATCATATTGTATACCTATAAGTACCTACCTAGTACCTAGTCTATAACTTAGTGCTTTTTAGCGAAAAATAAGTAGGCATACGAAGCGCTGTTGACGCGTAGAGTACCTACATATAAATATATCATTAGATAGGTACCGATCACGAAACACTTTCAAATCCAGAGCCGTTCTATTTATAGACATAGTATTCACTTTAATGATTTAGCCTATATTTTCACACTATCACGATAACAGTCATCCACTTAGTGGCGGACGTTATTCAGCGAAAACGCACCACGTCGGGCCGACAAACCTGCCATTAGTCAAGCGAAGATTCGCCAACAAACAGTTGTTAATTATAGAACAGATTACATGAAGGGCTATACTCAGATGTAGGTATAGGTAGCTTCATAATAATAAGTAGGAGCCTACCTATTATAAAAGTAGGTACTTTTTTTTTATGAGAATGAATGACGTGACGAGCTGGTCGTTCACCTGATGTTAAGCAATACGGCCGCCCATAACAGTTGCAGTACTTAGGTAGTTATAAAGATTTGATTGAGTCGTTTTGTACAAGGTGTGTGGTTAATCGGTAATTTCTTGGGCAACCCAAAGTCCTGCATATTATAAGATCGTCCATAAATTACGCGATGTTCGAAACGGGGAGATGGGGAGATCACAAAACATCACCAGGAGGAGAGGGGCTGTAGTCAAGTGTTGTTATTTTTTTGATTCTGAACCTTTTGACTTTTTGACTAGTAACCAGGCAACAATCCGCGCCTCATCATCAGCCTGAAGAGGTCCACTGCTGACCATAGGCCTCCCCCAAAGAGCGCCACTTTGAGCGGCTGCTTGCTTCTTGCATCCATCGGCTCCCCACTGTTTTGACCAGGTCACCGGTCCACCTAGCGGGGGGGGGGTAGTTGGGGTTGGTAGCCGAATCCCATCCGGTCATTCCTCGCACCCCCTGCTCTGCTATTACCGTGGCTGCTACCATAGCCACGGATAGGAGAGCTGCCAGGTACTGGTGGCCGTTTCTGTATTTTGTCTTTCGTGGGGGGGGGGGTTGCCATAATCACCACGCTTGGCAGGCGGCTTGGTGATCGCAAAAGATCTTAACATACCAAAGAGAATGCTGCGGCCCATTCTCTGGATATTCCCTTAGCCGGCTTCTACGGCAACCACGGAAAGACATGGGGTGGTCCTATTCTACAACCCGAGACCACACGGGGTCCCCACCTTAATTTCTAGAATTAAATGGATTATGCCTGCATTTCGAGATAATACTTATTCTGAAATACACGTGATCTTAGATGGGGTAATCCAAACCTCACCATGCATCACCAGGGAGAAGGGGGCATTAAAAAGTTGCTAAAAAATCTTAGGTAATCCTAAGACATCAGCCCAATCTGGTATATGATTTCTAGACGGTGAGATCTCATTTGTTTATAGTAATTTCACTATTAGCTACCTGCCATTCAAACCAGAACACAGTTCTTAGGTAGGTATATAGTACTGGCAAACTAAGATATTAGGTAGGTAGGTACTGCTTGTCGGCAGAATATCTGCTAGCATAGCGTTGGTACCCGGCAAAATCGAACAGAAAAGGCCTGGCCTACCACTTTGTGAACGTGTTTATATATTTGTCTATCTATACTTGTCTCATCCTAGGTTCACTTGAAGGCAGTGCGGCACCGAGCCGGTTACTGCTGACAATCACGATCGTAAAAGACATGTCACGATGCAATAGAGATTTCACTGAACTGTTATTGTATTCTATCACAATTTCTATGCTAATATACTAAAACTATATTGAAATAAAATAACTATGATATTCTAACCAATAGCCAAAACTGTAGGTACCCCTAGTACGAGTTTTCCAATACGTGAATACTTACGGGCGAATCCATTATGTACTGCCATTTTTAGTTCATCAACGTAGGGCGCGTATATAGGCGCTGCACAGAAATGTATGGGAGAAAAGGGAGAAACCGTAAACGAATCAAGTTTTAGTAAACTATCGAAACTCGTTCTAGGGGTATAGGTTAACCATCGGTTTCTTTAACTAGAGATCAAATCCTACCCTTAGCGACAGAATTCACATTTGCTTAGCATGGCTGATTATGTAACTAAGTACGATTTATTATTAAGCTTTTTCTAATGGTGCTTTTCCGTACCGTAACGAAAAATAAATATGCCAGAAAGCATTACAAAAATCAAGTTGTCAGTTATCATTATCACAATTCATTCCCTGAACAAATCATAGTTTAAAATTGATCCTGCAATTTAGGTACCTACGATCTATTATTTTCTAGACTGTCATTTCAAGCCGTGATATCTCCGCTAGCTACCATAAAACCGATGTTTACTACATGCTACTTCGGAACTATTTATCGCATTTAAAACTAGCGCAATCTAGACGCTATTGTCTTATTTAATTTTTCCTTGGTTTCAGAGAAAAACACCACCGTGTATATCGGAGTTCACGTGAGCCGAGTGTCGGGCGTAGATGAAAACAAAGAAGTAAGTTTGACGTAACTACTCAATTTTTGTATTTAAATATTACTTTTGGTAGAGTGTGAGTCAAACTTTATGGCGGCTGTGAAGTGCGTTGCAAGCCCCCCGCACGCTGCGCACACCGCTTACCTCTTCGCGCGCCCATCTAATTTTTGCTACTACGCAGCGTTTCACGCTGAATTCAACAGCCGCCATTGGGTTGGATCACACTCTAGTTATAATGAACATAAGTATATAGATAATCACTTTATTGTCAAGTGAAAATGACCAGTAGACCTACTTATATAAAAAATTCTAAAACAGAATATTGTTAAAGAATTGAATATTTGTATAAGTTAGATATTTTGTTTGGATCAAAATCAAAATCTAAGTAGGTAATGTATGAAAAACAGGGTTTGTCCTCAGCATAGGATATTTTTTGAATTTTTGTATTTGTGTCTATCAGAGTCAGACCATAATTATTGTGCCTCATATCTAGAGCAGAGCTATTCGTACTCTTCGTAGTGTCTGGGCTACTATATCCATTATTGAAATTTATAAAGGCATTTTTTCGTTCTAGGAAATAACTCTGGACGTGTTCCTCCAAGTGACATGGCAGGACTCACGGCTGCATTTACCCTCGGGTATACCGTTCATCGACCTTCCTTGGGAGTTCCGCCAGCTGATCTGGACGCCAGACCTCTACATCTGGCAGCTGCAGACCATGAGGATACTCTCCGTGCTGCAGGAGATGGCCTCCTTGAGGCTCTACTCCAACAGCACCGTCTCAGTCAGTATTGGGTTCGTCTATTTCTTATTTTTACGGTGACTTGTAGTTATACCTACGTTCATAATTTACGTTTACATAATTATTAAACGCTAGGGGGTCAACAACCTGAACACCTCAACGGCTATACGTGAGCGGCTTCTTCAAAAATCATCGTTTTACATTTATAAGTATATATTTATAAGTCACGTAGGTAAATATATACTCAAAAGACAAGGTCTAAGTATAGCCTACTTACCCCAAATAGTTCTTGTATAAAGTCATGCACAGTTAAAAAACGATTAACTTACATTTTTACAACAGGAAATATCGTCGACTCGAAACGATACCGACTCAATAAAAGCTTAGTACTTTTGAAACGATTTGCTTGGAATAAAACATTCTGAAAGTTTTTACTAGCTGAAAATTATCTGCAATTCGAAATAGCTCGGGGTAGATGTTCTTTTGTTTCTAATAATGACTCTTGTATTTTTATTTGCAGCGCGACAATAACTATAAAGTGCCAGATGGACTTTGTGTTATACCCATTGGATGTTCAGAACTGCGCCATTGACTTCACCAGCTGTAAGTATTTACAACAGAGTGAGTTCTTGTTCTCTTCTGGCTGTCTCGCAGACTTATTCCCTTGTTTTATAATCAAGCATTTGCATTCATAGGGCTACCTTTTTATAGTACCAGCGTTAATTAGTTAACTACCACAGGAAGTTGTTATTGGCAGGCATTTTAGTAGGAAGGAAGGTTCATTATCCAGCAAAAACATTTCAATGTCATGTACCTAGGCTAATATGAGAGCGATCCCGATCCAGAGGTTTCTCGCTCGCTGCTGTCACCAGTAAATCATACTGCAAACAACGGCTTAAATGATTTAGCCATTGACTGGAACTATTTCTGACTGGCCATTGCCTAACTCATATCCAGAATCAACAAACTCGGCAACTGCCTATTGTAAATCTTTAGTTGAGGTACTATAAGGTCGGTAACGTAGAAATAAGTATGAAATATAAGTACCTACCAGAGATTATAGTATTTGTAATAGCGTATTAGCTAAGTAATTAAATAATGCAAAAAATTGTATGAAAGTTCACTCGTAAAATATTTTCACTAACTGCAACTTGCAAGATTGTTTTGTCTACACGCCAGTTTTGATTTCTAGATTTGCATACATTTGTTTTTTTTTTAAGAGTCGGTGTCGTGCGCTATTTCAATTTACTCTTTTGTGATGTACTAACCGATGGCAACAGAAAGATATTTTTAGCAGGTTGTATTCTAGGAAAATCTACAGCGCTTAGGTATCCTATGTAATTAAATAGGTACACCATTTTTTAATGAAATATTGGATCCAATATCTAGACTCTATTGAAGCATACTTAAATTAGCAGACTTGCTTCCTGACCCATTTCATTAGTAATTCTGGCGACATTAGAAAAAATCGGTAGGTACTTCATCATTTGTCATTCTAGTCACAATATAGGTAACCATGTAATCCACTAATGACTTGAAACTTTTCAGACAAATACACAACAGAAGACGTGAGGTTCGAATGGCGTGACATCCAGCCCTGGATAGGCATAGGAGTGGGCAATGATCAGGACACCAAACACTTCAGACTGCCCAAATACGTTGTCACCTTCGTAACGGATAAAAGTAAACATATTAAAAAATTTGGTGAAGGTAAATGTAATTCAATGCTTCGCGCTTCTGTTTGCGCTTCGTGACTAATTATTGTACCTCACTAACGCTACGCGCTGTCGCTATACGCTGCAAGCGGTGCTGGTGCGGATGTTACACTGGAAGCTGGGTATACTCAGTGGTGTAGCACGTACTGGTACTGTATCTGATACTGTATCAAGCGAGTTCCAAGAAGCGAGCGTGCTGTCAGCTGCTCGCCTGCGGAGCGAAGTGTACGTGCAGCGATTCGCTGGTTGTGCGCGAAGGACCACAAAGGAGTTCGAAATAGGCTCGTAGCTCGATACGCGGTGACTATACGGACGAGTCGTACCATTCTTCTATGGTCGTACCTATATAGGTACCTACCCCACTTGTAGATTGATTCAGTATCAGATAAGTACCTACATTACTCGCTACAGCACTATATGAGAACCCAGATGAAGAACCGTTCATAATATATTTAAACCATGTATCTGTAAAATGTTAATTTTCTTGTTATTAAGATAAGTATATCACAATTATTAGGTGGTGAAAACCGCGGGGAGCCGATGGATGCAGGAGGCGCGCGGTCGCTCAAAGTGGCGGTCTCTGGGGGAGGCTAATGTTCAGCAGTAGACGTCTACGGGCTGTTGATGATGATGGGAAAGATGAATTTATTAGGATTGAATATAAAAGGAAAACACGAAGCAAAATGTAGTGTTTCAAAACATTGTGTTTTATTCCGTTTATCGAAATAAAGCTATACTTAATTGGAAATTTTACCAGAAAATAAATGCCAAGTATAATTTTTATACATCCTACACAAAAGTAAGGAAATCGACATGCAAATCCTGCATATATTTAGGTGATATTTACATCCGTGCCAAGCACCAACTCCCTTTGTGAATGTCTGTGATGCATGCCTTTAGTTTACGTTGTCTAGTTTTGTGGTGCTTGTTGTCTATGTTATAGCTTACCTACTATAATACCTACCTTTCTCTATTTATATCTAGGTATCCTTGTGCCAACCTAGGTACTTATATTAGATTATCTGTTAGATAGTATCAAAATCCTTCACGATCATCTTATGATATGCTTTTGTATCGGTCAACTATGTGACATCAAGGAAACCCCATACCAGCATCTAAATGCTATTGGAATGCAATATTCAATTAATAAGAGGAAGCTAGGTATCACTCACGCTTTTGTGCGAAGTCTGCTTTAGTTTTGTTTCACATTTTGAAAGCCTTCTTTTTTTCCCAATCGATGAGTACCTACCTAAGCTAGCAACTTGGTTCGCATATTTCGTATTTAGTTTTTTTTCATCTATTAGCTACCTTATAATCTGACTGACATAAATATCCTTAGAAACCATTCGGCTCCAAAATAGATAACATATAGAGCTAAAACCATGAACATAAACTTGTGATTTTTATAAAGGTGCAGTGCATGTGCCATTAAATTCTAATTCTTAATTCTAACGTCATTCAGATTAAAGAATCAAATTGATACCACAATCTAAGGCTCATTAGAAATGCTCTCAAAATATAAGCACAGTACACCCAAAATACAGTGTTACCTGTAATTTAACATACGAAATCGACATAGCCCATTTCGATCGACATAACGAACATAATTCTTTCAGGCCCTCATTCTGCAGCACGGCTCCAAATCAAATTATCCCGGGAGCTGCGTAGCTACCTTCTAGAGAGCTACTTGCCTTCGTCACTGTTCGTCATCATATCCTGGGGCAGCTTCTGTGTCATCCCGGAGATCGTCCCAGGTCGCATGGTGCTGCTTGTGACGACGCTACTATCCCTGGTCACCATGTTTGACACAGTCAGGTAAATACAAACAACTCTTGAATTAGTTGTTAATAATGCAAATTTGTTGTTTTGTTGTTTTAATTACTTGTTTGTTGTGTGTTGTATATCTTCTGCAGATTCATCACATCACATATCAACACAAAAACAAAGATCTTCACACAGAATCATTTATAACTTCTTTATTTCTTCTGGATAATGTTTGATCGAATTAATCATTGGTATTTATTTTTTTCATTCCAGTACCAATTCACCAGATGCTCTGGAGTTGAAGTGCATCGAAGTGTGGTTGATCTCGTGCACGATATTCGTGTTCCTAGCTCTGCTAGAGTACTTTGTAGTGCTCTTCGGCATCAGATATGATAAAAGCTGGTGCAGGCGAAGACAAGACTTGCGGAGAGCCGCTTCTGCTGCCCAGTTGGCACCTCCGCCTCTGCATATGAATCATTCGCAGGTATCACGATGTTTTTACCTTCAAATTGTCCAAAGCTTGTAGCTGCATAGCGCTCGTTTTTCTCACTTTCAATTCGTTTTCCTCATCACATCTTGTAATTTTAGTAAAATAGGTAGAAAACAAGTCACACAGGCACTCGATACATGATCTCTTATTATGTCTCAGATAAAACGTTAAGGCTACTGACACATCTAAAAAAGTGTCATGATCAGAAGGATATGCCATTCGCAGTATAGGTATACCAAACAATGTACCTACTGTTTTTTCGTGAAATCATTTTGATACTTTTATTTTAGTTTATCAAGCTAAGCGATAATTGCGATTCCACAGAGGCTCAGTACGCCCGTAACAGGGACTCCTCAAGGCGGAGTCTTCTCTCCCACGCTTAGCGTCGAAGACGAAGGCTTGAAGCAACAATTCTCACATCAAACCATCCAAAGGGTAAGCAGACTGACCACTATCCCTGTAGTACATTGCATGTAAAATTCAATTATTAAGTAGAATTAACACGTAGGTCCGTCTAGGTGCATTAATTTTTAAACTTAGGCCACCGATTTCTAGTCGTCCCTCTCGGGGAAAAGGAATTGGAGACAAAATAAGGTTGGATGTGAGACAAGATCAGTTAGCAAGGTAAAAATACAGGCAAGAGCGAGACAGTGCACTGTGTGGCTAACTTAACGCAGTATTGGTTGAGACACGATTGTAGGTGTGTAATAAAATTGTAATCCATTTTTGTTGTAGGACTTAGTTCCATATTGGATCACCAAGTAGTAAGAGTTTGTAATGTAGGTACCTATCAAAAAATTAGAAAAAACATACCAAATATAGAAAGTAGCTATGATAAGTAAAATGTAGGTACAATTATCAGTAAAGTATATTTGCCAGTTGATAAAAACAAGCTGTAGAAGTATACGCTTTGTTTTAGCACTGCTTTTTAATGTTAGAGCTTGCAGAAATGTGCCAAACCACGCGCCGAATTGGTCGTTATAGTGTTGTTAGTTGATGTGTTATGTATAATTATGTAAGAAAATATATTTGATTTTGAATAATTATTTCCGTTTTTAGGACTCGCCGATGCTAGAGTCGATGCCCTCAAACGGTGGGCCGTCAAACTTCGTGGCGCGATTCGCTTCCGCGGTCGAAAGGGGAGTGATGTTCTGTGGCGCCCAACATGGGGACCTGGATAAGTTCGCTCTAATGCTCTTCCCTGTGTGTTTTCTCCTTTTCACCGTCATCTACTGGACCACGTATCTTAGTGAAGCGCGTCGAGCGATTCAACAACATGAATTAAAGTGACAACACCAGATATTTGACTATGGACTCTATCGCGATCACGATTGTGATTACAGTGCCTATACAGAGACGTTATTAACTGTAAATATTAGACAAGTTGCTAGTCGATTTTAAAGCGTGAACCTCTTATCAATAAGAACCAGCTAATTTTAAATAATCAGTGTTACAACGGTTTTAGATGTAAAAGCTGTTTCAAAGTGCAATTACAAATTTTATCAAACTACCAACGTCACTATCGTACTGTGCCTTTGAAGCTTAGAATTAAAGCATGTAAATTATTACGTTAAGTAACTGTCTACTAATGAAGTATCGAATGCGTTACAAGCAGGCAAATAGAGGGACCATGAAGGAGCTCAGTACAATAAGTACTTATTGCAGAGTAAATAAGGTTCTAAATAAAATTATGTTTACCCAGGTGCCTATTGCCTTGTTAAAGCTATTATTTTAAGTGAACGCCTTCCAAAATGCTCATTATAACACTATTACGATTAATAATCTATTACCTAATAAAATGAAACATGCTTTCTCTGTTCTTCTTTAAAGACAAATCAGTCTATTTTACTAAAACATACAACATCTTAGTTTCTTTAGTTTACTTTAAGCATTAAATGCTCTACGTTTTAACTAGCTTATTGAGAGTTACTAAGTATACAATTACAAAGAAAGTTTTGAGTAGTTCTTAAAAATTATTTTTAATAATTTATTTTCATGTAGGTAGAGATTAAGTTTTAAGATTCATTTTCATTTAAAATAAGGCTAAAGAAACACCGGGGCTGTTTCTAAGACGTTAAAATCAATAAACCACCAATATTTCACCTAAATAATTCATTATAATGTATGTACACTTTTTAGCTTAGTAGCTGTAGTTGTTGACATCGATTTTCCCGAGAAAGCAATGGTCAAAAACTTTATCGAGGAAAGAGATACTGTCGATTTCAACAGCTCATGCTACCTGTGGGTGGATAGGCATGACGACTAATATTAAAAATGAACAAGTAAATATTATTTTAATAAAGTAGATTAATAATGAATGCAGTAATTGATAAAAGTAAGTAAAGTCCGTAAATAAATCACGAAGTGATATGCTTTTACAGTTTCTGCAGTGGGCATCGCCTGTCCCTTTCTCGCTTAACAGAGCGCCTAATTGTGGAATTACTATAAAAACACCTCTTGTGACGTCACATGCCAAAGAGATTGTATCAAATCAAATCAAATGATCATTTATTGACAAAAGGGTTTACACATCTTAATGAGTCCATAGACTCCCGAACTAGTGAGAACACTGTATTCCAGGAGCCAAGGCTTTTCCCATCCTTTGGCTTAATAATTAATAAATTTGTATGTAAAGCTACCACAACTTAGTAATGAAGTACCTACGTCACTGCCTATTTTGAGCTGTCTCTTTCAATTCCTGTTCTTAAAATGCTTGTAATTTTGTCATTTTTAAAGATAAGTATTTTATTTTTGTCTTCACGATTGTTTATTTTTTGAGGAATATTATTTATTTATGCAATAAAAAAAATAGTAGTCCATCATGCCTATTTTTCAACTGGGTGTGGATGACTTAATTTAAGAGTACCTATGGATACCTAACTGTCATTGTTTACTGCCTTACATGCAAATTAAGGACAGAAAGGAATAAAATTAACCTGTTTACAGAACCGGTGGTTCTTTAGCTTACCCCTCATCTTAGTCTAATAAGGCGTTAATGAAAGACGAAGTTATATTTAATAATATTTTATAGGTATGTATGTAATAGGTATTAATACAGAAAATATGACGCGTGTGTGTATTCATAGTATGCAAAGGTACTATGCTAATAATCTAGCGTCTCTGTTCCATGATCAAAGTATGTACTTATTACAGTTTTAATTTCAGTAAATTCATTAGGCATAATAATTATAATTAACGTACCTACTACTAAAGCCATTAAAAACCCAGTTCTGACGAAAGTTGTAGAGCCTTCTCTCTTCTATTATTATATCGAAAGTGCAGCGGGAATGAGATAACATTAAAAAAGTCCGCTCTTTTGAGAACAAGTAGGTATGATATCACTGTCAGCGGATACTTCAGAATAATGGGTTAATTTATTGATGAAACCATTGTGTGTGTCTACGATTCTATCGGAGCTTTCAAGTACGTTGTATGACTTAAGTTAAGGGTATTTAATTAAGAGTCAAGTGTTTTAGGACCGTAGCAAATCTCTGCTGTTCAGACTCGGAATCAATATTTCTGATTTAAGTAGGTACGTAACTGACATCAAATTATTATTCCGCTTTTCTTTAACTTATCTGGTATTTTCAATACATGTTTATATTACATAATAATGTACAAATACAACGAAAAATACTAGTCATACGCAAATTGATCTTAATAGATGATAAGTTGGATAAATATATTTTTTAATATTATCAGGTCCCTGCAGTTGTTTAAACTAGGTTATTAACTGCACAAAATTATTTTTGCACAAATTACATGAAAATGGTTACGAAATGGTAGGGTGGTTGCTCTGTAGTGCGTATGGTTATAAATATTATTCTAAACAGCGCCAGCGCAGCGTTCAAAATAGCATTCAAAACTTCGCTAGCGGTAAAAAACATTTCAACATCCATCAATATAGTATTTTTATTATTTATAGGATACAGTATAAGATCTTTATGTTAAGAGTCTGAGACTGCAAGGTAAGCTTTGCTGCGGGCTGTACGTCCAACGCTTACACAGAATCCTGCGGACTGCGCCACACTTCCAATTCGCAGCCATGTTATGTCTGACACTGTATTAAAATAATTTGAGCACATAAGCTCAAGTTTTAGCAGACGGGGAGAGTCTAAGCAATGTGAGTCAATTCTTATCGTAACTAAAAATTCGTTCATAAATGAATTTTAATTAAGTAATTGTAAAAACTTGTGCCTTTCAATAATTTCACAAGTTTAAGTAGGTATTCAAATTGTAATCGAAAGCTTTTGATTCATATCTTGTAAACTGTGGAGGGACAGTATTATAAATACTTTTCGAATTCTTAGGCAATATGTAATGTTAAGTAACGAAAATAATGAAATAAAAGACATTATTTTAAACCATACTATGGTGTGTTTATTTTATGTACACTATTTACATTACACTACGCTACACTATGATTAATTTATTGTCACTACAAATGACGTATCTAAACCTATGTATTGATTACACGCACTAGTGTGATTAGGATTACCAAACTCGAAAGCTAGGGTTGAAATAATATCCGTATTTAATGCGAAGTGAACGAATGAAGAAAACAGAACATAAAATCAGAACAACCGCAATTTCATTTCATTACCTTTTACGCGTCGAGTATTCTGCGCTCGTCGTTGCTTATACTTATATAATTCGTGTAATGCTACAATGGGTATAATATTTTCAAGGTATTTGTAATATCATTATTTCTGATGACAAATAAATTACTCATACCCGTAGTAAGAAGCTTCTTGGAATGCTCGAAGCATATCGTCGGAGTTTCGTCTTATCCGCCTGCCAATAGGTTCCAAGTCCGCGTAACATTTGGGGAATACTTTCTCTATGATTTCTACAGCCTCCTTCTTTCCTATCTGTCGAACTGCGAGGACGGAGTATAGTGCTTTCGTTTTAACACAATCCTGAAAAAAAAAAGTAGTAAATAAGTTATTTTTTTAAAAACAAAACCTAAATTGCTTACGTCATAACTATTATCTTTTGTACCTAGTCATTCTCAAATGCATTTACCTATGTACTAAATAATTCGTCACCATTGCATTGCGCTATAGGCAGCCTTATACCTGTCCTACACTGAATGACTGGAAACTACAAAGATATTTTAATTGACTGCTCCTAATAACATATTAATTTATTCAAATGATTATCATCAATAATCATCATCATCATCATCATAATCATCATTTATGTTATTCATGTATGTAAATTTTATTGTTGAAACCATAAAGCGTTTTCTATCTATCATCAACAGCTTGAAGACATCAACTGCTGAACATAGTACAAGTGGCGCTCTGTGAGCGCCACTTCGGCTGCCGTAACTTTCATAACCGCGACCACACGGCACCATTTTTTCATTTACGGAAAATGTGTAGAAAGTAGTGTTCAATTTTTGGAAACCAACCTGATGAGCTTGTTTAAGTTTCAACCATGAAGCGTCACCCTGAGACCACGCGCTTGTAAAAGAGCAGTGAGTCAAATTGGCAGCCCGGATCTCTGTACATGCTAAATGCTCCATGTTTTTGAAGTCCAAGTGGTTGCGGCAGTAGTCAAACATGTGGATCATCTCATGGGCTAACACACCTTGGACCATGCCTTTACGTGTTGATACGTTTTGACAAACAACAATCTGGATTAAAAATAATAAATAAATA
This sequence comes from Ennomos erosarius, assembly GCA_963580505.1. NCBI lineage: Eukaryota > Metazoa > Arthropoda > Insecta > Lepidoptera > Geometridae > Ennomos > Ennomos erosarius. The sequence continues at coordinate 5,219,671 of OY756981.1, read as the reverse complement.
AATATGTGCAAACATTTCAAACAGCACCATCTAGCTAGCCAATAAGTATACAATAGACTTTCTGTGTAGTTTACAATAATTTTCTAAAAGAAAAAGAGTATGTTGTGGTTACAGCCATTGTCACATGCAGGTAGGAAAGATGGGCTTGGGGTTGAACAATAAGAGTAGGTTGTGGTCACGGGCATTGACACACACGGGTATAAAAAAAGATGGCCTTGGATTTGATTTGAGCAAAAGGTACCTAGGTTGTGGTCACAAGCATTACCACACACCGTTGGAAAAGATGGTAATGGATTTGATTTGAGCAAAAGGTACCTAGGTTGTGGTCACAAGCATTACCACACACCGTTGGAAAAGATGGTAGTGGATTTGATTTGAGCAAAAGGTACCTAGGTTGTGGTCACAAGCATTACCACACACCGTTGGAAAAGATGGTAGTGGATTTGATTTGAGCAAAAGGTACCTAGGTTGTGGTCACAAGCATTACCACACACCGTTGGAAAAGATGGCAGTGGATTTGATTTGAGCAAAAGGTACCTAGGTTGTGGTCACAAGCATTACCACACACCGTTGGAAAAGATGGTAGTGGATTTGATTTGAGCAAAAGGTACCTAGGTTGTGGTCACAAGCATTACCACACACCGTTGGAAAAGATGGTAGTGGATTTGAACAAAAGTGTAAATCATGGTTGCAGCCATACTCTGGCAAAAAGATCACCTTGCATTTTAAAGAGTATGTTGTAGTCACGGGCATTGCCACACTTAGGTAGACAAGATGGTAGTGGAGTTGAACAAAAACAGTAGATTGTGGTCAGCCATTGCTACACCAGATAGAAGAGATGGTCATTGGTTTGCAAATAATGGGTTATTGTTATGGTTACCATTCCTACATACAGGTAGAAAAGATTTTTGTCCATAAATTACGTGATGTGTTTTTTTATTTTTTCTGTCCCTCCCTCCCCCGTTGGTGAGATGTCGTGAGATTTTGTTCAACCCCCTTACCCATCCCCCAATCTCACGTGAGATTTTTTAGAATGTGGGTTTCTTACTCTGGTGGGTTAGAACCTGTCTGTGTCGTTGCCATTCAGCTGTTCCTCGAGTCGCAAGTTCGGCTGACAGTGGCGCGAAAACAAAGGACGGGCTACACTGTACCGTAAATTCAGACAAAATTGAGCTATTTGGTATAAAATATATATGGTGGTTTGACATTCAGTAGATGTATAACGTCGAAGTATGAATGAAATTATTTTCTTTCGAACGAATTAGTGAATAATCTTAATCGTATTACGATGACGCTCAAGATTAAATCTTGAGCATGTACATACAATTTGGATTGAATGGACCAAAATAGTATAATTTTTTTTTTGTTTCAATCAGAACAAAAATTGCGTGATATTTGTCGAGATCCTCCCTCTCCCTAACGTGAGATTATATGAGATTTGACTCGACCCCCTCCCCCCCTAAATCATCTCACGTAATTTATGGACGCCCCCTAATGTAAGGTATATTTTCTTACCTACACCATACTGCAGTAGAAAAATAGGTGGAGCAATTGGTTTATTAATATAAAACAAAATGAGCATTTTAGGAGAAAATGGAGCAAAAGCCTCTGCAGCAAAATGCAAATGCCAGGCTAACCTCTGTTTTTTTAATGAGTATCACAGATATTAAAATAGTAGTATTTATTACAACACAAGTGTGTTTGAGTTAAGAACATTATCAATTACCTGATTAAGTTCCGGATCATAGCCACCACTTACAGAATAGTCACACACTTCACATGATATGTGTCTCCGTAAGTCAATAGGGCTGTAAAACAAAAAGAATGTGTCAAGTATTTCCCCAAGATTTAAAATGCATAAAATTATGATTACGAATTATAAATTAAATAGTTTGATCACTAAATGACTAGTACTTGTAGTTATTAATATTTATTAAAAATAAATAAATATGTGTGGACATTTCACACAGCGCCATCTGGCCTCAAACTAAGCAAAGCTTGTACTATGGGAACCAGATAAGACAACCCATCCGTTCCATGATTTGTTTTACAAAATAATATTTTTTATATTACAATATTACCTGATAATAGAATAAATTAAAAGGCTATGAAAACTAACATATAGGCATTAGGCACCTAGCTTATTCAATGGAAAACATTAAATTATTGCTAAATATACATCAAATCAATGATTTGATTGAAAAAACAAATTGTATACTGACCATCCTGAACTTTTAAGGGCAGCCATCATTACTTTTACTATAGGACCTGAAATATTTCAAACATTATATATAAATATTTTTTATTAATTTTATTTAATTAATTTTCAATCTTGAGTTAGAAATGTTTAATAGTAGAGCAAACATCAATAACTCATTTATTTTATCTCTAGCAGCTTTTTAAGCTTCTCAGCTAGCACACTAAAGTCCGTATTGATAAAACCGTAACTAGGCCAATCCTAATGTACGGCTGTAATATGTCCAGATGTTAATTAAAATGCATTATTGATTCCAAATTGTGTATTGAGCTATGTAGCTAGACTCACCTCCATATTCTAAGATGTTACCTCGAGATTACTCCACTCGGCTCAACCTCAAATTAACCTCAAATTTGTGTTTTGGTATTTTTAGTTGACAATAAATAATCAACTTGACTATCAATTATTTCTGCATTGATATATTTCTCAAACGAGAGAAGCAAAGCAACTGTCAACTCAAGGTATGTCGCAATGTATATTGAGCTTCCCTCAAAGTTAAGTAGAAGTCAAGTGAAGGATTTTTGGAGAAATGATTTGGAATACGGGGGTAAGGAGTGGGTATGCCAACAACTACACTGAACTACCCACTTAATCTACATTATCATACAACAAAGTAGACAAGTACCCTCTAAAACCAATCCCAACATTCCAACTACTCACAAATACATTTACATACATATGACAGGCTGTGAGGCCTGGACACTGGCCCTTAAAGTGGAGAATAAACTTCTCGTTACTGAAAGAAGGGTATGGAGATAAATTCTAGGCCCAGTACAAAGATACGATGGATCATGGCGGAGAAGGAAGAACAGAGAGCTCGAAGATCTAGTGGTTGAGCCAAACATCATCGGCGAAATAAAAGCTGAGACTTCCCTGGCTTGGCCACATAAAATGTATGGGTGAGGATTGGGCAGGGAAACAAGCATATGTGGGATGGCAAGTGACCAACATGCAGTTGGCCGTCCTAGGTATCGCTAGAGTGATGAAGTGGACAAGGAAGGACCTGCGCAAGTTCCGGGCTGAAAACTGGCAGGAGCTAGCTAAGGAAAGATCGAAGTGGCGGCTCTTATTATCGGAGGCTCTTATTAGGGTCACTGCGCCATTCTAGATAGCAGCTTTTAAATGATAGCCTAGAACTTTCATTACAAATCAGACTACCTACAGGAGCCATTGGTCCTATACTATGGCTGTACTACATCCTACTGATTTTTACAAATAGGTAGTGTGATTCAAACTTAACGGCAGCAGTGAAGTCTGTGTGAAATTCTGCAGTACTTAACTACCCACCACCCATAACCATCCACCCACCCATCTACCCATGTGCCTAGTATTATAGGATCACTGAATAGAATGTAAGTTTAAGTAACAACTGTGGAGGCTCCAGGGTTTGCATTGGATACTTATCTACCTACTCTTACGATTATTATAAACGACACATTTTCCTAATGCGCTACTTACTACTTTTAACGCACTCATAAACATTTTTTTCGCATTTATATTTAGCCATGTTTTCTTTTCCTTCTTTTCCAATTAGGATAGCACCAAAACTCGGGTTAAATGTTCCCCGCCTTTCGGGATACAAATCATAACCCCAAGCTTCTTTTTTACCACCGCCGCTGTCCAGGTTGCTTTTAGGTTCTTCATTAAGCTGCTTATCTGTTTTTTGTGGATTTTCTTCAGTCATACTGCCAGATTTATAATTGTATTTACATAAATTTGTATATTGGCTTGGTTTTTATAGGTTAGTTTATTTATATAAAATCATTTTTTTTATATTTTGGCTCCACACATAGTGTATTTAGCCAGTGTCAAGTATTATATTTTTATCGTGTTATAAAATATTTCACGCAAAGTCATGTCATAGTCATAGTCCAGTCTAAGTCAGGTAATCATAGTCCAGTCTAAGACATGCTCTAGCAAAGTGGTGGCAACTTTACTAGAAGCTTCTATGTACACTTAGGCCCTCTTGCACGTTCTCGGTTTAAAATTATAACTGAATACCTAACCCAGAGCTAGTAATTCGAGTTAAGTTGGTAAACAGAAATATCCAGACATTTTCTCTTGCACGTTCGGAATATTGACAGGGGTTAAGCCCGTCACACACGTAGCAATAATATATATTAATATACCGTACTATAATATATATTATAGCAAGCTACCACACACGGAGACGATGCTATAATATATATATTTTCCTTCATTTCATTGATGGTCGGCCTAGCGTTTACACGTGTTTTGTAATAAAGGTTGATTTCAAAACACAGTAGGTAATTATGAATTCAACAAGTAGTGCATTGTTATTGGATTTACTTGATAGTTCTTCAGACGACCATTCCGATTAATATCACACACTCCTAATAAGGTGGATATAGTTTTTATGAAAAGTAGTTTATTTATAATTTGGCTAATTTAAATGACTTGTACCTGAGGTAGTATAAAAAGTGACCAGTCGCCAATCAGATTTTTACATCGCCGATGCCTAGTCCCGGGTAGACTAAATGGCGATATATCGCCTAAATTGACCACACTGGTCAGGCGGAGGCGGCCCAGGGGGTCTAGCTAAGATTCCAAACGCTAACGCTATCGCCAAATTTTGCTTTTGGGATCGTTCGGGATCCCAAAAGCTTCGGGCTAACCCCAAAATGTACTGAAATGACATTTCGGAAATCGCTTACTTTTGTGGAAAAGTAAGCGATTAATGTCATTTCAATACATTTTTGGAGATAGCGTTAGCATTTGGGATCTTTGCTAGACCCCCAGACAAAGCGGCAGGAATGGTAAGAGGGGAGAAGCGTCCGAGGAGCGCGTCGGATTTGTTGAAACATGCTGTACATTCAAAATATGTCTCGCTATACCATAATATATATTAATATACAATAATATAAAAATATACCATAATATATATTACGGTATAGGTTGGTCACAGAAATATATATTATAGCTACGTGTGTGACGGGCTTTAAGTTGGTAAACCTCCGGCTCAATGCACAGAGTAAAACAAAATTACACCTGACTTATGTATTTGAAGTTGAAAGGTACAAGGTATACATATTCTATACTAACTGGAATAAGCTCATAGCATCGTAAATTATACAAAACTAAACTTTAATTTTAATGCCGTAAAATTTACATTAGACTATCGTATTTGGAGAGAAACGTGGTCTGAGGAAGATAGTACGTTGTGTACTCATGGAGTAGTCTGTCTTTTTCTTATGCCTTATTATCGGAGGTAGTTAACCTGTTTTCATGGGAATACATGTAGGATTAAAAATCTGATAAAGTTTATGAACGGACAATCTAAATGTAAAAAAGGTGTGAGAGTTTATGAACGAAGGAAGAAAGAGAGACCTGCAAGATGTGAATGGAAGACGTGAAAGTTTTTTTCTGCGGTGTTAATAATTAAAAATAGTTTTGTCGGAAAATATAGAAGACTTTGCTGCCTCAAGCCCCCCATCGTTTCATTTTCACGAGCACCAACCAGATAAACTCAACTAAACAATGCATAATAAACTCAACTTCGTAAATTCTCGATGAATGTAAAATAATGAAATTAGGTAAAATTGACTTACCTACTTACTTTTACTAAAACTGTACTAAAAAACAATACAGTAGTCAATCGCACAGAAATCATACTTTCTATGGGATAGCATAATACCGTTACTTCGTAAATTAATCAACTAAATTTTATCAGATTTAGTAAAATTAGAAGCTGTAGCATGCATGTACTTAACTGTTTGTGGCAGTCTATGTATGTAATGTACATTTGTTGTTTGTATTCATAGCACATGCTGTTTAAGCATCCTATGCTACACACGGTTCTTATGTGATTGAAGAGATGAAACTGCGGGCCTACTACTTTATTTTAAACTCATTCACAACTCGAGACACAAAAAAAAACTTCTCGAAAAACTTATCGTTTCTGTTCGAAGTGCTTGTTCCAGTTAGTATGGAATATAAGTACTATTATAGAACTTCTTGGAGAGGTATCAATAGAACATTTTCAGCCAGTGTCAATTTAAAACTTATAAAACGTACATACCTAAAGCCGCCTCTACATGCTTGATGTTTGCCACAAACACCTAGTACCCCAAACACCGACCACAAATTACTCAACACATACACTGCATCCACAGGATAGTCAAAAGTGCTAGGTATGGATGGGCAAAAATGGCAGGCGACGAGCGTGTTAGGGCTGCCAACATTTTTTTTTCGGAGAAATATATAGCATCTTTTTAATATAATAAAAAACAAAAGATAAACAAATATATTATTTATCAAATATTCATTTTTATAAACACTATCTAATGTCTTTTTTTAAATTAAAAGTATCATAAAATATGCATTAAGTAAAATCAAAAGGGATTTTTATTACTATCCGTTTCTTTGTTCTCCGCGATTATAAATTCATATCGGAATTTCCTTCGTGTGAATATGGCGGGAATAGAAAGCAGGAACGACATTACTTTAAGGGTCTTACTTATAAATCCGCTTAAAGTTAGTCAGTGTTTTCCCGCGTGACATTTCAAATCAGTCAAAAGTTGACAGAAGGTTTTAAGCAATGGCTAACTTTAAGCGGCGTTTATAAGTGAGGCCCTAAATGAAGAAGGTTATATTGGCATAGCTACTGACCGCATGTTGAAACTTGGCAACAGGCAACTTGAAAGTGACGATGCGATCGAAGGAGTAGCATGCTAGCTATAGCTTATATTTTATGCTGGATACTGGAACACATAGGATACTGATTACCTCTTTTATTTAAGCCGCAGCAAATAATCTCAATTATTCGCGGGCAGTATTCGAAGAGATATATAGAACCTACTAGTTGCGCACAGCGTTTAGCACACAGCCTTGAAATATAGTGCAGTTCTATATATTAATGTATGGTTAGCAACCCTACGCGCGTACTACTGTCAAACGTTTGAATACATCACAAACAGCTTTGTCGTTCGACAAACGTATTTGTCAAATCCTTAGAACTATGCACAATTCCGACACTGATACCGATCAACGGTGTTTGCCAGTGATACATGTGTGTTTGCAAACAGGCAAACACCAAAATAAAAATACACACACCCATTCTCAAGTTCGTGTTTGCTATTTGATGTTCGCTGTTTGCCAAGTATGTGAAAGCCGCTTAAGGATCAACATGTCAAATTACCCCCGGGTTAAATATATAACGGGATAAGTGGTCAATTTTCTAACGTGCAAGATAAAATACAGAAATAATCCGAGTTAGGCATTTATTCAGGTAACACGAGGTTAGAGTGAACGCGCAAGTCGGCCTTAGTGTGTGGAGCAAAACTCCACGTAGTGTGCAGTATTATAATTTTTCCGTGTTATGAATATTTCACGTTAAGTCAAGTCTTAGTCTAAGTCATACACAACACGCACGCTTGTGTTTTAGTACGGTTAAACTGTACAAGATTAAGATTTTGTACAGTCAGAGACTTGCTTCAGCAAGTGCTCGACTTGAGACACAAGTAGTGTTCTGCTTTCTTCGACTTCTGCTCGTGGGGCTTTTGCACGTCCTGTGTAAAGAGCATCACCCGTGCTATCATCCGCATAGCAATGAAGACTGTTAAATTCCAGTAAATCATTAATATGTAGGATGAATAGCGTAGGTACAGAACCTTGAGGTACGCCGAGCCTTTATTGAGATGGTCTCGGAAATGGCACCATCAACAACGGCTCTAATCCTTCGACCATTCAAAAAATTTGCCACCCACTTGCAAAGCCCCACGGGCAGCCCATAAGATGGTAGCTTAGCCAGTAGAGCCTTATGCCACACCCGGTCAAATGCTTTGGCGATATCAAGGCTAACAGCAAGTGCTTCACCTCTGCTCTCAACTGCTTCTGCCCATCGGTGTGTGAGGTACACAAGATCACCAGCAGAACGTCCCTGGCGAAAGCCATATTGACGATCACTGATCAACTGGCGGTCCTCTAGGTATCCTAGGAGCTGAGTATTTATAACTCGCTCCATCACCTTGGAGAGCAAAGAGGTGATTGCTATAGGCCTTTAACTTGACGGGTACCGGCCAGTACGGTCACTCTTCTTAGGGATTGGGTGGACATTAGCTATCTTCCAGGAAGACGGCACAATGCCAGTACTATAGGAAAGCGAGAACAAGCGTGTCAGAACGGGAGATAATTCTGGAGCATAACACTTCAACACTAAAGCCGGAATGTCATCCGGTCCACTCGATTTTCACACATCAAGGGACCACAAAGCCTTTGCACTATGGGCCAAGGAGTCATCCGGCTTTCTTAGAGATGGTAGCGAAGACTGACAAAGTTACCTTCTGCAGCTTTCGCGAGCGACCAGAATGCCCGGCTCCCAGATGGATATTTAGCCGATTTTATTTATTTATTTATTTATTCTGTATGCGGCATGTTTAGCGCTGGTTGCGTCTGAACAAGATTTATTGAACCATGGACGACTCCGGCCACCGACACGTATCACAGAGTTTGGAATAAAACACTCCATCCCCTGCAACACAACATCGGTGACGGAGTCTGCGCAAGCGCAAGGATCCTTTGACGTAAAACAGAGCTGCCTCCAAGGATAAGATGCAAAAAATTCACGCAAACCGTCCCAGTCAGCTGATCGGTAGTACCAGACCCTTCGTTTTTTACTTGTTCAGGTCTTGACAATGGCACAACAGACCTGGCCAAGCAATGATCAGAAGAACCAAGAGGAGCTTCGATCGATACTTGGTATAGGTCTGGATGCGTGGTCAGCATGAGATCCAGCAAAGAAGGTACGTGACTCTCTATATCTGGCACTCTAGTTGACCAGTTGAGAGAGACCGTAGGTCAAAGCAAGTTCATGGGCAGCCCTTCCTGCGTGGTCGGTAGTACGGGATCCAAGCCATTCAGCATGATGGCTATTAAAATCGCCGAGGATCACCACTTCCGCCGCAGGATACTGCTCAAGAACCTTATCCACCCCTTTAGAAATGTGCTCAAATAGACTAGTAGTCTCCACGTCACCGCTATGGGACCTGTATAAGCACGTGTAAATCCGAGTCTGACCTGCATAGTCCACACGAGCCCACAAATTCGACAGGTCCGTTGCTTCAAAACCGTTAAGACGGCGACAGCAAATATCCTCCTGGACAAACATACACACCCCGGCACGTCGCACAAAAACGTGCTCAAGTTTGTAACCGGGATAGTGCAGATACGATGTATCGGAATATACTACGTACTACGTAGACCCTATTACATAGCCACGGAGTCTAGCAATGATACCAACTGCTAACGCTAACGCCAAACGCTAACTCCAAAATGTACTGGGGGTCTAGCAAAGATACACACGCTCGTTTTTCCGCACACGCTGCGGAAATAGCCGTAGCGTGACCAAAATGGTAGCAAAATGGCATAGGTCAAGCCAGACGTCTAATCCGCAGCGCCGTACGGAAAACGCTCGATTGTCTATGGACTGAGCGTGAGCTCTAAATAAAAAAGTAAAAACTGAACAACAATGACGGCGATAATTTGAAAATAGGGAGAATTCTGTGTGATTTGATATTGTACATCGTGCATTCGTTCGAAGACATAGAACTTTTAACATGCAGCAGTCCCATTTGCTGGCAACATAAACGCAACTTTAGAGCCTCCATAGAGCCCTAAAACAAAAAACTAAACACACCCTAGTCTATGTCACGCGTCCTGTCAAAGTCACTTGTCCTTTTTTGCGGTGCAAAACACGCAACGTTTTTAACTTTAATTTTCTTTAACTTTGTATTTTTCTACTAAAATTATTAAGAAAACGAGTTCAGGGATATTATTTTTCAGCCAAAGCGTCCTAAGGGACGGAATATGTGAAATATTACCTAAGGAAAATAATAACACCAAAGACTTAACACCAAACCATACTACAATGGTAAGACTACGATATTTTATATCCGTAGGAAGCCAGTATCCCAGGTAAAGAATGATCAGGAACTGAAATCAGATTCGGAGATGCAAATAAAAAGAGGAAGACAGCCGGTTTCTTCATAACCTCAAAATGGGTGGCACACGTCGAGGTTATGCTTGGTGTAAAAACCGAAGACACGGGTGGCACACGAGATGTGTCGACGTGGTTGTGACTCTTGGGTTTCATACGCGATATGAAGACAAGAGATCTATGACGTAAAGGTAGTTTTTCAAAGCTTTACCTACCACTGTCTGCTCATACCTGGTGAAAAAACCGAAGACACGAGTGGCACACGAGATGTGTCGACGTGGTTGTGACTCTTGGGTTTCATACGCGATATGAGGACAAGAGATCTATGACGTAAAGGTAGTTATTCAAAGCTTTACCTACCACTGTCTGCTCATACCTGGTGAAAAAACTGAAGACACGGGCGGCACACGAGATGTGTCGACTTGGTTGAGACGTTTCATACGCGACATGAAGACAAGAAATCTATGATGTAAAGGTAGCTTTCAAAGCTCTACCACTATCTGCCTATATCTAGTTTAAAAACCGAAGACACGGGTGGCACGCCAGATGTGTCAACGTAGGTATGACTGTTGGATTTCATATGCGACATGAAGACAAGAGATCTATTATGTAAAAGTAGCTTTCAAAGCTTTACCACTGTCGGCTTGTACCTGGTCTAAGTTTCAATGGCTCATGTTACCTAATTGGCTGCAGTCACACAATGTGGCAATGAGTCTTTCACTTTGGGCCTAGTATTAATAGCTCATTATTACCATCATGATCTTATGGCCCCACAGGGTACTGTATTGTAAATGATCTAGAGTTCCAGAGTTTCAGGCAGTAGCGCAGAAGGAATAATGTAAAATTAATAATTCCCCTGAATTAATATATAAAGAATGAAAAGAGAAATAAAACAACAAATCACCGCAGCGACAACCGACAGCCTTGAGCATTGAAATTGAGGTGGAAGTTTACCATCTACCAGTCAAGACATACTATTGGCATTAGGAGACCTAACGCCTAAAGCAGCCTAAATATGGACCACCAATAAATGAAAGAAAGACCACATCTGGACTGACCGCAGTTCTTAAGTCTTTATTACAAAAGAAAAATAAACAAAAATTAATGAATCAACTGATACCACAAAACTGTACCCTAATGCAGGCAATAAAGGTGAATCTTGAAATAAACAGTTCTCTAACTGATTCTGTAACTAATTGAGACGACAAATTCGAATCGGAATCAACACAGCCGGCTATTGGCCTATCTATATTAGGAAATACTCTTAATTAAAAAAGAGGATAAATAATCTAATTGGAAAAATTAAAACCTCAAAGGCACACTGCTTAATATTATAAAAAAGGCCATAAAGAAAACACAAATGGTGTGCCTGGCTACCACCAAAGGTTGACGCAGGTATAGACATAAGAAAACCTAGCCTTCAATTTCTTGAAAAACATTACAACTCCAGCCAAAAAGTGCTATTAACAGCTATTACAAGCCACCCTACCAGTGGAGTGAAAGCGACTGAAACCAACTCAGGCCAAGACAACTGCTTGTCCATAGAGGTGAGTCATACCAAAGATTGTCCCAATATCTAAACTGTTGGAGAATAGTGCAAAGACTGTACATTTTATTTTAACCCGTATGGTATGGGTATGTGATTTTAGATAATTTCTTTCTTAATTCAACTTCAAAAGTTATGCAATGCCAATAAAATACTTATGATTTTTATGGCAGTATTGCCTACTCACCATAATCCACAGATTAATTAGTATAAGAAAAAGTTGAATCACAAACGGGGCTTGACCTCAATGTATACTAATATGTCTAACATATTAGTATATTTTGTATAATACGCTAAAATATGGGTGCAATCTTAGGATGCAACCTATCTATCTTGTTAATCAAAATATCCGACCACAGCTCATATTAAAATGGATTTATTCATTTAATGCTCTGCTATAATTTATAGTTTTTGCTTAGCACCCATTACCGAATGTATAATTACAAAAGTAATGATAATGGTGTGGACTAGTACATATAAGTTATAGACTAGTATACAAATCAGTCCAAATTATGAAACAAGTAATGGCTGTTATACTTGCCTTGGGTTAGTTATAAAACTTTTATGAAAACATTATGTAACCCATAGAAAGTTGTCAATTTTGGGGTTTTATATTTGACACCAGAGAACTATGCCAGTACAGTTACCTAGGCACAAAAGAATATCAAAAATAACTCAATACAAAGACACCTTCACTAAATGAATGTTGCACATGAGATCTTGCCAAGATTATAGGTACTTTGATTACAGTGTGCTCTGCACTCCTAGAGCACCACAAAGCTAAGTCAAGGGAGGGACCTATGCTATGATATTCACTAAGGGGTAAACTTGATCTATCTTGGTGGGCCAACAGTATTAAAAATATAATAAATAAATCGATAAATAATATATGATGATGAAATCATTATTGATGCAAATAGAACAGGATGTACACGTGACTATAGTCGAAAAATAAATGGAATGTGGAAACAAGAAGCACACACAAAACACACATTTTGCGAAGCTTATCACATAATTTTAATTTTTGGAATTATTAACAATATTTCTCAGTTTAAAATTCTTTATGAAACATTAAATATATCCACAGTTTAGTATGAGTAAATAATAAATAAATAAATATGTGTGGATATTTCACACAGTGCCATCTAGCCCCATACTAAGCATAGCTTGTACTATGGGAATCAGATAACTGATACAATATTTATATACTTTTTTGTTTGTAAATACATACATAGAATACAATATAACACCCAGATACAGAACAAACATCTATGTTCATCACACAAATGTTTGTCCTGGGTAGGAATCGATCCCACAGCCCTCAGTTCAGAAAGCAGGGATACTACCAACTGAGCTATCAGGCCCGTCGAAATCATCAGATAACAGATGCCGATAAATAGTCACAGAAAACTATTAACCCAACACAAATTTGTTTGCATCTAGGGTTGAAGCTAAATGTCACTTATATACCTTGGCGACCCAGATCCAGATGCCAAGTAAATGTGATGCCTTTACTGTAAACCAGTTCCAATATTTCTTTTATGCTTTTACCCCACTTAAGTTTAATATTAAAATATATGCAAAAATTAGAAACTTTACAACTACAAAAATAATTATAGTTCCATATTGGCCGTCTCAGCCAGGTTGGCTAGTTATACAAACCATGCCATATTCAGACTTAATGATGTTTTCAAACTGAAAAAGATTGATTGCACTCTTCTCTCAGAGATATCCCTCCCCTGCACAAATAGCTTACACGGATTGCAGGAGTTCTATCAAGCAAGCATGGTTGAGATTGAGACAGACCATTCCACCAACATCCATGGATGTTATGCTATGCTTTCTTACATGGAACATGTTAAAACAATATGATGTAGGATCTGGGGCAGATATTTAGCCAAGAGAGAAATATAGATCCATTTATACCTTCAGTACCGAATGTTATTTAAATCTAACAAAATTATTTAAATCCGGAGAGGCTTATGGCTCTGTAAATCAGCAATATCACAAATTAACAACTCTAAAATTGGGGATGATGACCATTTAAAAGAGATTATGAAGGATCCTATAAATCTAAAAATCCACTTTTGGCAAAATACCAAACCACGGGGTTCTATAATAATTCTGTGTCTTACAGACCTGGACACACAATCAGTCACCAAGTTTAACCTGTAATACTACTAGCATTGAGTAGGTACAGCATAGGGAGCACAAACCTTGTCATTAATAAAACTCTAACACTTCATTTCATAATGAAGGGGTTCATGTCATAAATCTGAGTCTGCTCCAGGGTAAGCCAAGCCTATCTTATACTTGCAATTATCTGTATAATAAAATCTGCCCAGCAAAAAAGTACCTTGAATATTATGCCTCATAAAATATTTCAAACAATATAAATAAATCATTTGATATTGTCATTGAACAACAATTAATAGATGCGTTAAAGAAACTGACATCTTGTCACAGACTAGGTAGGGGATACTACCGGTCGTACTCAAAAACACGTTAAAAAAAAAAAAAAAAAAAAAATTACTTTTGTCAACTTTAAATTAAAAGATGTGTTTCTTGGAGATAATAAGACGAACGACGGGTTGGACTAATAGCTCGTCAACATTTACAAAATTTTATAGCAGACCCATAGCTAATGCTCCGGGACAATTTTCCAATGCTATGATCAATGACAAAACATAATTATAATACTACAAAATTTTAAGCTTGTAGCCCTAGGTACAAGAATTACACTACATAATTATAATAAGTAGTGTAATTTATATTACGTTGTTGCCAATTTTATGTGTGTGCCAAACTACACTCCACTGATTATTAATAATTTTTACTTAGGCGATTCATTCATTATCAATAATTGATTAGACTGATTTTATTGTTTAAAGTAAAAATACCAGTTTAGAAATCCTTGATAACTTGAGTGTGACTGGCCACGCAGCCAATATATACTGGAGTGAATGGATTTTATGGAAATCACTACCTACAGAATTAAGAAATAATTATTTAATGGTAACTAATTACGAAGGTACCAACCTATCACTACTGGATTACAATAATTACATTTATTAAGGCGATTAAAATGAAACATCTGTTTTTATTACAACAAACATTTTAATACTTAATTCTTATCTCAACTTTACCATTAATTGTCTCTGAACATCTGCATGTTAAAAGTTCTATGTCTTCGAACGAATGCACGATGTACAATAAGTGATCAAACTACTTACCTGACGTTCGATCATTATTGTACGAAGTGCTTCGTTCGAAGACATACACACCCTTCCCACCCTACCCATGGGTAAAGTTGAGTACAAGCTCTGAAGAAAGTGACTTTGACAGGACGCGTGACATAGACTAGGGTGTGTTTAGTTTTTTGTTTTAGGGCTCTATGGAGGCTCTAAAGTTGCGTTTATGTTGCCAGCAAATGGGACTGCTGCATGTTAAAAGTTCTATGTCTTCGAACGAAGCACTTCGTACAATAATGATCGAACGTCAGGTAAGTAGTTTGATCACTTATAATATAGCTCCAAAAGTTGAATGGTATAATAAAAAACTGCTTTTTTGTTATTTTCATAATATTGTTCTAAATGCTGATTGCAAGCAAAGTTGTAAAATGGAAATAAGAAGTTTTATATGATATTACAGATTGACACACTATTTATTTTTACGAAAGTAAAGCAAACTTGGTAGAATAACTTTTATTTCATTGTATTTTAGATGGATTGACCACGTGCACACGTGTCCCACAACAATCTGATGAGAAGGGGATTCTCATTTTTACCACTGATAGAGTGGCAACAGGCCCACAACCAGGTTATAATAGAAAATAGCCCGAACGTGAAATAAATGTAGTGATCATGTCGTGGGCGTTACTAGTTAGTATCCAGTGTATTCATTTGGCCCAATACTTCGCCAACACGCAATAAATGTCGCTTGATAATCTTGCGTTATGCAGAAATAAAATAATTCGTAAAATAGCCCGTGTTATTCCGTTGTATGGGATGAGGCATCTGTACTGTAGGTATTATATTATCTGGGGCAATAGCCAGATTTTACCTTATCTCAACAACTTTAACACAAAATTGATATAGATTTGCTTCACGAAATCACAAAATCCAACAAGTTATCGATCGACAGGTTCGAGTAGCGAGCGTTAACATGACATGCATGAGTTCGGGCGGACGCGCAGGGAGCGTGAAAGACTACGACAAAATTAGCGATAGCGTTTGTCAAAACTTAGGCCTCAACCACAGAATTCCCCCTATTACATAGGTCCAGAACCGAAGTCTCCATACTTAACCTTGTTTGAACATGAATCAAACCATAGAGCACATTTTTCTTTTTCTTCTAATGTCAGTTCCTCTTTCAACATACCATATAAATAATATTACCCGATTTAGTCGGGTACCTAAATAAAAATCTAGCTAGATGTAAAATGTAAATAATAAAAATTATATAACGCCTACATTAAAAAAATATAAAATAATAAAATTAATTACCATCATACTACTATTTATAGACAAAAAAAGTTCTATAGATAGCTCATGCAATCTTTTAATAAAAAGGATTGCTTGGGCCGCTTAAATAGTCAAAAAGTAATGGGTTCCAACCTTGTGGTAATTGGGCTTAGCTCATTCAAACTGCGCGCCAAAAAAGCTACGAAATGCGGGCGAGCAAACCAGCGTTGTGCGAACTCCGAAACACGACGATGACAGCGCCTGTTCGCCGGCAGTAGTAGACAAGCATCAAAATGTTTTTCTGATTTGGCTCATTCTGTAATGCTCATTTTGCTCATTAAGTAAAACCAGCAGTTTATCCAACATTTCTTTTAATAACTCACGAGTTTTTCAATATTACCAAGTTAAAGGGATTAAAGAACAACAGTTATGTAGGTACAGGGGGTCTAGCTAAGATACCAACCACTAACGCTAACGCCAAACGCTAACTCCAAAATGTACTGAAATGACATTTCGGAAATCGCTACCTTTTCCGTAGCGAATGTCATTTCGATACATTTTCGTAGTTAGTGTGAGGCGTTAGCGTTAGCGATTGTGATCTTTGCTAGACCCCCTGGGCCTCAACCAAAATAATGTTTCATATATTAGGATAAAAAAATAACCTTAAAAATGGAAAAACAGTGGGCGCGTGGAACGTTTATAGTTGACAATAAAACTATTATCAGTAATTGCATTTCTGTGTTCTGTGTGTTCTTTACTATAGAAATGCGCTGAACATATTGTTGAGCGAGTATTAGGTTTCTACCAATCTTCATTTCGACTTTTTCGAACTACTTTTATCCAACGATCAGCTAGACATGTGTCGCGACGTTTCGCGATGCCATAGACAATATTATGAAGTTGGCAACACTGAGGGATTGGAAAGTCTGCTAGTGTGCGCAACCATGTGAGTCATTTTGTTCAGTAAGTTTAAATATGGCGGATACAGAATAAGAGTAGCTCAGTTCAGTTTAAATCGTTGTGCGATCCTGAGGAACTCTGGACCAGCGGATAAATGTTAAGTACCTAGACTAATTTGTTTACCTAAAAGACATTAATTTGCAATTACTAATTAAAGAGATTACTGCGATAAACCTTTTATAATTGTTTTATAACAGCTTAGCCTATGTGCTCCAGGATATTCTGTGTGGGCATGTTGAAGCCTACCTGCCTAGCCCATGAGCTCATTATTTATGATTCTATGCGGGTTTAGCCCACCTAGGTACCTAGCCCATGTGCTCCCTGATTTACGTACGGGTGCAGCCCACCAACCTAGCCCATGTGCTCTATCATTAGTGGGTGCAGCCCACTGACCTAGCCCATGTGCTCCATGATTTGTGTACGGGTGCAGCCCACCAACCTAGCCCATGTGCTCTATCATTGGTGGGTGCAGCCCACTGACCTAGCCCATGTGCTCCATGATTTGTGTACGGGTGCAGCCCACCAACCTAGCCCATGTGCTCTATCATTGGTGGGTGCAGCCCACTGACCTAGCCCATGTGCTCCATGATTTGTGTACGGGTGCAGCCCACCAACCTAGCCCATGTGCTCTATCATTGGTGGGTGCAGCCCACTGACCTAGCCCATGTGCTCCATGATTTGTGTACGGGTGCAGTCCACCAACCTAGCCCATGTGCTCTATCATTGGTGGGTGCAGCCCACTGACCTAGCCCATGTGCTCCATGATTTGTGTACGGGTGCAGCCCACCAACCTAGCCCTTGTGCTCTATCATTGGTGGGTGCAGCCCACTGACCTAGCCCATGTGCTCCATAATTTGTGTACGGGTGCAGCCCACTTACCTAGCCCATGTGCTCCATAATTTGTGTACGGGTGCAGCCCACTTACCTAGCCAATGTGCTCCATGATTTGTGTACGGATGCAGCCCACTGACCTAGCCCATGTGCTCCATAATTTGTGTACGGGTGCAGCCCACATACCTAGCCCATGTGCTCCATGATTTGTGTACGGGTGCAGCCCACTGACCTAGCCCATGTGCTCCATAATTTGTGTACGGGTGCAGCCCACTTACCTAGCCTATGTGCTCCATGATTTGTGTACGGGTGCAGCCCACTTACCTAGCCCATGTGCTCTATGATTTATGTGTAATGTTTGCTTAATAGGATGCAGCCACTTCAGCCTAGTACTTAGGGGTCACTGCTTGGTGGTGGAAGCCTTGCGTGATCCCCTTTTGCCGGTGGCACCACATACCGTGGTGTCACCGGTTCCAACTTTTACAGGTTGCACAGCGGTTCCAGTCTCTCTGTCCATTCAAATCATATTGCGAAGCAGATATATTAAGGGAAAGGAGGAGGAGTACAAGAGAAATGAAAGTCCTCTGATACAGCAGGCATTTTGGTAAGCTGGATACACACCCAAACAATTCAATATATTTTTAAATTTCCCCATTATATACCATACGACTTTATAATCAGATCGCGACTATGTCGAAGCTGTATGTCTTGCCAGAGTATCGGTGCCTTCGCGTGAGACTATAATACATTCCTTTATGTGACGTAAATAGTGTTATGGCAGGCAAACCGCTAAGAATGGTCGCGACAACATGGATCTGTTGAAAATCCATACAAAAGAAATCGGGTAATTATTCAGATGTCGTGTGGCAATACAGATTTTGACATGTCAACTTTTTGTTGTAAAATGGTTCTAACTCTTCGTCAAATAGAAATAATTAAAATCTTCTTATAAAAATACATGATTAAGGCCACTTACAAGTGAAATGAGATCGTGTGCTTCTGTGATTCGTGCCTCGAGTGATTTCGGCACAGTTTTATCACGCAAGACGGCATTTTTTTGGTATGTATTCACACCCAAGTAACGACTGATTTTGATTTTGACAGCTGAGAATCAATCACACCCAAAGTGGTGTGTACGGTTTTGCCCTGCTTTAATTTCGTATTAGTGGTCTGGATAAAAAGTCTTTGGCCTCAACACATCACGCTACCGCCGTGGGCGTTATCCACGATGATGTTTGCGACCGAGTCGCTTATCTGCAGGGACTGTCATCTCCATACATTTTGGCGTTAGCGTTAAGCATTAACGCCAATGGAAAGGGATCTTTGCTAGACCCCCTAAATGTAGCGGTGGGCGTTGCGACGAGGAACCGTTTACAAAGACCGTTTTGTGTTCCGCGACGATGGAACCGTTTTACGTCCTGGATCAAAACAGTCTTCGTTGCAAAAACCAGTCTCAGAATTACATGATGTGATTTTAAACTTTAGACCAAAGAATATACAGTCGACAATACAATGATTAAATAGTACGTATCACACTCGTTGCGAGAACTGTTTTGACGAACGAACGTGGAAGACGACATTGCACGTTCGTTCCCCAAAACAGTTCTCTAAATAAAAACGTAGTTGCAAGAAACTGCAACCGTTTATATTTACCAAAGACTTTTTATCCAGACCACTAATACGAAATTAAAGCAGGGCAAAACCGTACACACCACTTTGGGTGTGATTGATTCTCAGCTGTCAAAATCAAAATCAGTCGTTACTTGGGTGTGCTTTTGAATACATACCAAAAAAATGCCGTCTTGCGTGATAAAACTGTGCCAAAATCACTCGAGGCACGAATCACAGAAGCACACGATCACATTTCACTTGTAAGTGGCCTTAATCATGTATTTTTATAAGATTATTTTAATTATTTCTATTTGACGAAGAGTTAGAACCATTTTACAATAAAAAGTTGACATGTCAAAATCAGTATTGCCACACGACATCTGAATAATTACCCGATTTCTTTTGTATGGATTTCCAACAGATTCATGTCTAGCTGATCGTTGGATAAAAGAAGTTCGAAAAAGTCGAAATGAAGATTGGTGGATACTCGCTCAACAATATGTTCAGCGCATTTCTATAGTAAAGAACACACAGAACACAGAAGTGTTATTACTGATAATAGTTTTATTGTCAACTATAAACGTTCCACGCGCCCACTGTTTTTCCATTTTTAAGGTTATTTTTTTTATCCTAAAATATGAAACATTATTTTGGTTAAGGCCCAGGGGGTCCAGCAAAGATCACAATCGCTAACGCTAACGCCTCACGCTAACTCCAAAAATGTATCGAAATGACATTCGCTACGGAAAAGTTAGCGATTTCCGAAATGTCATTTCAGTACATTTTGGAGTTAGCGTTTGGCGTTAGCGTTAGTGGTTGGTATCTTTGCTAGACCCCCTGTACCTACATAACTGTTGTTCTTTAATCCCTTTAACTTGGTAATATTGAAAAACTCGTGAGTTATTAAAAGAAATGTTGGATAAACTGCTGGTTTTACTTAATTTGAATCCTTTTTATTAAAAGATTGCATGAGCTATCTATAGAACTTTTTCTTGTCTATAGATAGTAGTATGATGGTAATTAATTTTATTATTTTATATTTTTTTTATGTAGGCGTTATATAATTTTTATTATTTACATTTTACATCTAGCTAGATTTTTATTTAGGTACCCGACTAAAACGGGTAATACTATTTATATGGTATGTTGAAAGAGGAACTGACATTAGAAGGAAAAAAAATGTGCTCTATGGTTTGATTCATGTTCAAACAAGGTTAAGTATAGAGACTTCGGTTCTGGACCTATGTAATAGGGGGAATTCTGTGATATTTACAAAGCCCAGGTTCGGCCGCACATGGAGTACTGCTCTCATGTCTGGAGTGGGGCACCGAAGTACTTATTGCTTCCACTTGACTCCCTACAGCGAAGAGCCGTTAGAATTGTGACCGACCCCAAACTCACCGACAAGCTAGAGCCTTTAAGTTTACGACGAGATATCGGTTCTCGGAGTCTCTTCTACCGTTACTATCATGGGGAATGCTCTGAAGAAATATTTAACCTCATCCCGCCTTCCCGATTTTATTATCAAATTTCTCGGCAGCGTGAAAAAGCGCATCCACATATTGTAGACACGTGGAAGTCTCATACGACGCGATTCTTGCGGCCGTTTCTTCCACGAACCTGCAAGATGTGGAATGATCTTCCTCCTGAGGTTATTCCGCATAACTACAGTATGGGGAGCTTCAAGAAGTGTTAAGAGTCCTCTAAGGGTAGGCAACGCACCGGCAATGCCCTTGGTGTTGCAGATGTCCATAGGCGGCGGTGACCACTTACCATCAGGTGGGCCGCCTGCCTGTTTGTCACTCATTACATTAAAAAAAAACTCTTTGTAATAGGGACAATTCTGTGTTAGGTGGCTAAAATAATAAAAATGAAGCCCATTTTTAATCAACTATTTATTTTCAATAAACATTTTTCTATTTGATGGTCCCATTGAAAAAAAACACATTTATTAAAAGGCAGCTTCTGGTATTTAAAATTCATATCATCTGAAACAAAATGATGTAGGTAGAAATGAAGAATTAATATTTTTTTATCAAGTAGGTACTTATATACGAAGTGATTATATATAATAAATATAATCATCTTACCCAGATTTGTCAGAAAGGCTTGGAAGGTTTCTTCGTTTCGAATTACACTAGCAATATAAACATCTGCATGACTATTTCGATTGAAAAATTCCTTTAGGACTTCACACAGCGGCTGTATAATTGCAGGGTCATATACTATATCAGCACCAATCACTACATCTGGAACTATGCTATCTGGTAAATCTTCAAGGCTGTTCCAGTCTAGCAACATAGCACCTACAAATATGTAGAAAGAGTTTAGCAAAGATAAAATGTTTAATACTTACAATATGTTAGTAGTACTTATAAGTTTAGATAGTTTTGGTTTTAGATAAGTATCTACTTAGTTTAGATTTAATTTAGTTTTTAGTAATTGTATTTCGTAAATACGAAATACAATAAGAATTACAGGGTTTAACTATGGACTATTCTCAATGAGTCATATATAAAAGTTCAATGTCAGTAAATAAATAAAATTCTTACAATACTTCATAAAATAAATGGAAAAAAATTACCAAGTTGTATCCTTTCTTCTATCTTACAAAATGTAGTATTCTTCATTTTACATACTTCTGATAGAGGAAAATTTATTCTGAAGTTGTCACATATCACTTTCATGACCTCTGGGTGGCAATCAGACAAATATATACATTTTGGTTGACAATATTTTCCAATAGTGATGCCAGTGAAACCAACACCAGAACCTAATTCAAAGATAGTTCTATTAGAAAGTATTTCTTTATGGCATAGAGCCCAGTCGGCTAACATCAAGGCTGCCTGAAATAAATATCACATAAGAATAGATAACTTTTTGAATTATGTGGTTTATTGTATTCTTTATGACGAATAAATCATGCTACAAATCAGCGCATGTTGGGTACAGTATCTACATATTTGTAGTCAGTAGTATAACTAGTCATTTATTCATAGACATATATAAATCTATGGATTTATTATAATATGATTGTAGTAATTAGTTACATCAATAAAGGCACAAAGCCTGTTTATAAAAGAATAGTAGTACCTACTACCTATTTGAACCTTACACATTTTATGATGATTATGTAATTTAATTAAAATAAACAAAAATAATAATACCTCCCAAGTTCTCATTCCAGTAGTTCCATTCACTACCATTTTGTTTGTTTCTTTGATTGTAACAACATCTTTCAGGTCATTGATAAGGTAATGTTTGTGGCTATCTTCAGTATCATCATTATTCATGGTCAGGCACAAGTACGAGTAGAAATCATCATGAACCTCCTGCTTTCCTTCTAACTGTGCAATAGTTTTTTTTAGAAATAGTCGCATGAACTGTCTGTTTATTGGGTATTTTGTTAATAAGGAACTTTTGACTGTTGAATCTAAAAATTTATGCTGCCAATCCCAGGTCATAAGACTTAAATCATCTGGCTGAAAACCAAGAAAGTACATTCTTGTAAATTAATGTTGGGTACCTAGGTATCAGTATGTAGTAGGTTTCATCCATGGTAGTAGGTATATTCATGAAAACGGACATCACTTATCATAACCTGCAATAAAACATTACTGGATCCCCCATAAAAGCTCTTAATGAACATTTGCAAAAGTATATCACTACGGTTTATATTTTCAGTCATTTCCATAATAAATCACTGAGTACATTGCTAAAAACTCAATCAAATCAAGCCAATAAAGGGATGTTAAAAAGAGATTTTTTTTGGGGAAAAATCGTTTATTAATCGATTTTTTATTATCAATATATCAATTATTTAATAATCGATTTTTTGTTATTTTGGTTTCGATTTTTGGTTCTGCTGGTATTAAAAATAATAAGGCAACACCCCTACAAAATTAACGGGTGTTCAGTTCAAATCACAAGGGTGGATTCAGGGATGGATTTAGATCTAGTGATTTTACAATTATTATAATATATTTTCGCGCTCGCTCCGCTTGCTGTTATAATTTTGATGTTCTTTGTTTTGAATCGGTCAAGGTGCTGTACAGACAAGTTTATTACAATAATTTGATGCCAGCAGCAGCAGACAGATGGACAGTAGAGCCATAGTAATAATTTTCTTCAATAGATTTTCTTTTAATTGTCAGTTCAAAGTGAAAATTAGATAACTCCTTAACTCCCAGCGACCCGATATCGAACACGCATGCATTGTTTTTCAGTTGTGATATAAGCGTTAGTTTCAATTTTGATAAGTTATGGGAAAACGAGTAGGTACTTAAATTATTTCAAACACATATTAATTATCTGAGCAATGGTGGTTTCAGGGAGATACGAGGCTATAGCTCGATCTACACCACTATATTTTAATTATTAAAATAAAAAAAAGCAGTATCTGTTGCTTGTACTCACTCAACACATCCATGCAGAAAAAAAAAGAAAACACAATGCAAAAAAAAATATCCTATAAAAACATCAATAAGTAGTCAATCACTGCGTCAATTCGCACACAAAAATGAATTCTCGCCATTTCATTCAAGAATAAGACATCCTCCATTCATAAACAACTTGACAGGCTAACTTCGGGTGGCCCCGATCGACGTGCCCCGACCGAATCGTTGGCCAACCCGAACGTCAGGTTGGACGCGCCGCACTTCCCGAGCACCGCGCCCCCGCCCCGGTCTGTGTCGATGTTGAACTAAAACTAAACAAATCAAACGCACTCGCGCTGACGTTTGTATTAATTGTTTAATTTTATTGTAATGTTACGTAGCCAGAACTGTACCTTACCTAGATAGGTTTTAAGTGGTGCGCTCGCGACAATTTGAAAAATCATAGGCATGAGCTCCATTTGGTCATAAAGTTGCACTGTATTTATTGGTCTTGTCTTTGGCGTAGTGGTTATACTCTTTACTGTAAATAAAATTGATTTAATCAGTTATTGGTTATTTTTACATAAAATATACCAATAACAAATAATAATAAAAAAAAACAAATTTTCCGTCCTTAGGTCACATCCCTAACCAATATATATTATTTTTTTCTATGTAATAAATGTTCATAAATATTCACAGGCAGAATTCGCTTCGCCTTAATGTTAACAGCACAGAGTACAAAGAGTATATAAGTACTTTTGCGTTTGCTCTACCCATACCACTTGTAGCATTTTTGAATTTTTTGGCATTTGCAAAATTAGCGTTGATGTAAAGCGTTGTTTTACCAATAATGCCAATTTTGATATTTTTGGCAGTTCACGATGTCATTTTTGACTGTTTTTGAGCTTTCCGAACGGCGAACAAAAACAGTTAAAAATGCAACATTTTGATATACAGCTACGCGTGGTGGAAGTGATTAAGGCACAGTTGACATATGGTTGACATAATAAGTAAAGATACCAATAATACCAATTTTGATATTATTTTTTTCCCACGAGTCATAATTAAAAAAAGCCTTAATTTTATAAAGACCCGATAGATGGCGGTAAAATGGGGTTTTAAGTTCTGTCATTTGTTAAGACAAATATGTAACGAGTTTAATATCCTATCCTTATTTTATGAAAGACTCTAATGGCTTTTAATAATAATAAATATAAATATATATGTATGTGTGGACAATTCACACATCGCCATCTAGCCCCAAACTAAGCATAGCTTGTACTATGGGAACCAGATAACTGATACAATACTTACATACTTTTTTGTTTGTAAATACATACATAGAATACAATACAACACACTGACGCAGAACATAATGTTTGTTACATTTATGTTCATCACACAAATGTTTGTCCTGGGTAGGAATCGAACCCACAGCCTACTACCAACTGAGCTATCGGGCCCATCTTTCTATCGACAAATCGACAACGTACTCTGTGATTCACTCAACTGAATTTGACATTTCTTTGTACTCTGTGTATTGAACACAGATTAAAGCAAAAAAATCTGTGGTATTGAAACTACAACCATGTTTGAGCTGGCCTCACTCCGACACTGGCAGAAAAACGTCAAACAGCGTTTAAAAGCCACTAATTGAAGAAGAAGAAGAAGAAATGCGTCGTTAGTGCTCCATCTAGTGACAAAAGCGGAAACAGGTTGTTTTTTTAAATAAAACTCATTGGCAGTTCACAATAACATTTTTGAGCTACCCGAACGGTGAACGAAAGCAGTTAAAAATGCAAATTATGCCCACACATTTCCAAACCGTACGCTGATGTCATCATTTCTGGCATTTTTAACGGATATTTTTGCCATCTGTAGCTAATCCGAACGGGCGTTACAGCGTGAATCGGAATACTAGTAGCCGTATTCCGATTCACGCTAAAATCGATAATGTCGATATTATCACGCTAAAAACGCGTACCGAATGACCGTGAGCGCGATGATATACCCCTTGTAAACGTCATGACCGAGACGCCATCTGGCGATATCGCGGTCCGTGATTATTATTACAGCGCTCAAAGTCTGTGAGCGATTACAGCGTGAATCGGAATACGGGGTTAAGCACCTCTGACTGACACTGACATTTGACATTTATTTGTTTACATTTACAATTTTTTTTTTTTTTTCTTATACTTTGGCTCCACACATAGTGTATTTAGCCAGTGTCAAGTATTATATTTACATCGTGTTATAATATATTTCACGCAAAGTCATGTCCTAGTCATAGTCATAGTCCAGTCTAAGTCAAGTAGTCATAGTACAGTCTAAGTCATGCTCCAGCAAAGAGGTGGCAACTTTACTAGAAGCTTCTATGGAGTTTTGGAAGCAACACGAAAAATCTCGTTTCACACATTATATCACTTTCCCTCACTCATGCTCGTAATTCAGCACTTAATGCGTAAAACGCCACCACTTTTAAACATTAACACTGGAAAAAGCAAAAGTTTTGAAAAATAATACTATGCAACGACGTGAACTTTTCCGCGTTCCCGCCAAAACTCCATTTACAATTTTGGGCCCGTTCAAATCTAACATATAAAAAATATATATATAGTAAAATATATATATATATATATATAATATATAATAATAATATATATACTATATATAGTAAAATATCCTCCATTTACTGTTGGCGTTTTGACTGACAAAATATGACTTTGACTTGACATAACCGTACAAATTTTACCCACTTGACATTGGCAGAATTATTGCAAACAAGCAATAGATATGAAATGTTAGAATCCGATATCCCTCGTCCTATTAATCTTAAAACTCTCTTGACATTTGTTTTTGCTCCTTTTGTTTATGTTTTATCTAAATTTATCAAGGCCAATAATATTCGTCTGTAAGTAATTTAAAGTCTCCTACATATATAAAATCAATACCTAATCCAAATTTTTATTTATTTATTTAAATAAAGTTATTTTATACCGGTATATTATAGTATATACCGTACACTGGCCTCACTCCGACACTGGCAGAAAAACGTCAAACAGCGTTTAAAAGCCACTAATTGAAGAAGAAGAAGAAGAAGCCATAAAGAAGAAGAAGAAGAATCTAACGAACACATATCTACAAATCGGCACTTCTTTAAAAACTTTAACATAATCACTTGAAATTGAAGGTTGAAGTTGGAAAACACTTGTAAAACTTGAAGTATATTAGTTGAGAGCAGAGCAGACATGGATAGACCTGTAAGATCGACCAGAAAACGCACAATCAAAGCCATTCAATCCGACGATTCAGATGAAGAGTTGACTCCCACAAAAAAACCTAGAAAAGTGGCTAAAGCAGGCACTGGAAAAAGTGAAAATGTGAGTTGGAAAAAGCCTGAGAAAAATGTAGTCATCACACTCAAGAAAAAAAGTACAAAGTCTAAACATACCACGGAAAGCCAAGCATTGCTTGAAACTTCACAGGGTGATGGCCCAGTACTGGCTAAAGCACCTATCGCAAAGGCATGTAAAGTCACAGAAAACAAGAATTTACTTCGAAATGCTGACGATTTTTCCAGAAACATATGGGATGAATCAGAAATGCTTTCGTTTGTGGGCAAGGTTCCATTGGGGTTAGCACGCAATTTCATAGCCTTGTTGACTGAAGGATGCACTTTGCCTTTCATAGCAAGATATCGAAAGGCTAATGTTGATCATCTTATGCCTGACCGGTAAGACTAGCATCATTTTTGTATTTTCCTAATGTAATGATTTTTCTCAACATTTGCTTGTTTACTTCTTTCTTACCACATGACTGCCTTAGACTACACTTTCTAAGGGATAGTTTGTAGTACTTTGTGCTATTTTGACAGAGCTAATTGTGCACTATTAATTAGCTCTGTCTAATAATAATAACTACAGGAATCTAACTTAACAGAGGAGTGAGGTGACTGGCGCTGATGAGTGATGGGACTAGTACAAAATCTCCAAATAGTTACATTTGTCAGACAGTATTAGACAAAGGCTGGTTTGTGCTATTTTTCCAACCTTGATGATATTACATTTAGAAAGATTTGAATTGTGTTGATTTCCTACAAAACATTCATATGGAGCTGATATTGATCCTCCTTATTCTTCTAATTCTAATTCTAATTCTACGTGGGGGTGCTAAGTCCTGCACTGACGTCCCGCTTGGGGTGTATTGTGCATTTCCCCCTCTACCAGCATCTACCCGAGCCACCCCAACTCCTTAAAATAACGGAGTGTGGCTCTGGGCTGCTGGCACAACTGCTCCAGTGGTGCTGATGTTGGGTGTTGTATTGATGCAGATGAGGCATTCAAACAATCTTGACTAGAATGCTGTGCGTCCACTTGTGTCAGCATTCTTGATGTGTATCTGGCTTCCTCTGTAGCTGTGCAGTATCTCAGCACGTGTTCCACAGTCTCATTTTCATTCAGGCACCCTCTACATAGGGGGCTATCCGTGGCCCCGGTCTTATAAAGATGGTAGTTCAAATTGCAGTGGCCAGTGATGAGGCCTACTATAAGCCGAAGATCTTGCCGCTGCAGCTTTAGCAAGTTATTAGTAATTTTCCTGTCAATGGTTGGAAAAACGGCTTTTGCATGTTTACAGTCCGTCTTTTTATCCCAGATGTTTTGGTGCTCTTTTTCAGTGTGCTGACGTAGTGAGTCCCGCACTTCCATCGCTGATGGTTTGCAGAGCCCTACGACGTCAACACCAACTTCTTTCTTGGTTCCTTCTTTGGCAAGAAAATCTGCCCTAAGGTTACCTGGGCATGAGCCGTGGCTCTTTGTCCATCTTACTATTGTTCTGCATTTGTGAGACAACTTTTGGAGAGTAGCGTGGCACTCTACTAGAACTCTCGACCTGGTTGTGGGCCTTCTGAGTGCATAGACTGTTGCCGCGCTATCAGTGGTAAAAATGAGAATTTCCTTCTCATCGGATCGTGGTGGGACAGTTAGAGCATCCGATGAAAGCAGTGCTCTAGCCGCCATTAGAAGTCCCATGTTCTCTGCTTGAAACACTGAGGTGTTTTTGTGCAGGGCTTTGGAGTCCGAGATTCCAAGTTCCGGCGAATGATACCCGCAACCTCCTTATTCTTATTCTAAGTGGGGGCGATAAAGGCCTGCACTGACGTCCCGCATGGGGTGTTTTGTGCATTTACCCCCCGCCAGCCTATCCCCCTAGCCATCCCAACTCCTTGAAGTAGCGGAGAACGGCTTTGGGTCGCTGGCACAGCTGTTCCAGTGATAATGATGATGAAGATGATTCCAAAGCAGGTGGTGCATAAATGAATGTGCCAGAGCATGGCAATGATGATGATAATGATGACGATGGGCTCTCTCTATGATCTTTAAGATCAGACGGCCCATTGCGTAGACCCGTTTTAATTCTTATGTCTTCCGTAGCCGTACAGTGCACCAGCACGTGCTCCACGGTTTCTTGCTCCTGCATGCAGCTTCGGCACAGGGGCCTGTCCGTTGCACCAATTTTATGCAGATGATAGTTCAGGTTGCAATGACCTGTGATTATACTGACTATCAAGCGATGATCCTGTCTTGATAACCTAAGTAGGTTGTTAGTAACCTTTCTGTTTAGGGACGGAAACGTAAGTTTCGCATGTCTGCAATCCGTTTTATTATCCCATAGTTTTTGTTGTTCCTTTTCTGTGTTTTTAGAAAGTAAGTTTCGTACTTCCATCACAGTCGGATTGCAAAGTTTCGCAGTATCTTCACCAATTTGCTTCTTGGCTCCCTCTTTTGCCAAGAGGTCAGGTTTGGTGTTTCCTGGACATTGGCTGTGGCCTTTTGTCCATTTTACTCTGATTTTATATCTGTCTGACAAGTTCTGTAAGGTCGTGTGGCATTCTGCTACGACTCTGGACCTGGTTGTAGGTTTTCTGAGTGCGTAGATTACGGCCGCACTGTCTGTTGTGAATAAAACCATTACCTCCTTATGCTCATCCGCCAAACTTGTAGTCGGTACATTTTTGTTTAGGACAGCTCTAGCCGCAAGCAGTAGGCCCATCGCCTCTGCCTGCAGAACTGTGGTTGTGTTATTTAGGGCTCTCGATTCTATGATCTCCAATTCCGGAGAGTAGAAACCACATCCTGAGTTGTTTTTTGCGCCGTCCGTGAACACGTTATACACGTTCACTTTCGAGGGATCCTCCACGGCACCATCCTCCGTAACCAACTCGTACCTCTTGCTATCAAGGTGCGTGCTAGCTATTTTGTCCGTGCCTTGGAAAGCATCTGGAACAATCCTTATTGCTTTGTATTGCATACTCACTTGGCCATTCCAAACTGATGTTGAAGGTAGGTGCACATTCTCACATAATATTACTCACACAGTCACTATTGTCTTAAGTCTACCCACATACACCACACTTTGTCAATAATTTTGCAGTGTTTTGTAGTGGCTCCGGCACCCTTCCACTGATTCGTTGATTTTATTCTCAGAGCCGACGCCATCGCCTCTCTTTGAATGTGTAAGTGCAGTGGTGTCAGTCCGAGTATAATATCTAGAGCAGCAGATGGTGTTGATTTTTTGCACCCGCTGATTAAAGAACCTGCCAGCCTTTGAATTTGCTGCAGTTTGGTGATTGTAGTCACCAGATTTGTTCTTGGCCACCAGACAGCCATATGTGAGAACCGGTCGTACTATTACAGTGTATAGCCAACGGCACAGCTTAGGCCTGAGCCCCCAGTCCTTACCTACGGCTCGGGTGCACTGCCATATAATGTTTGTAGCTTTTGTTGTGATGTGGTTGAGTTGCTTTCCCCACAAAAGCTTGCTATCTAACCAAATACCTAAGTATTTTACTTCCTTGCTGAGTGATAGTGTTGATCCAAAGAGCATAGGAAGTGTAAGATTCATAGTCTTTGTTTTTCTGGTAAAAAGTACCATCTCTGTTTTTTGTGGGTTGACCGATAGACTGTGGCGTTTGCACCATTGCTCGACTATCCGAAGCGCCTTTTGCATCTTTTCACACAGGGTCGCCTCGAACAGCCCCGACACCATAATAGCCAAGTCATCTGCATACCCTATAGTAAGTATTGATCCTTACTATGTGCCCTTATTGGCACCATAATATAGTGCGGCTAAATAGCTAAGATCTAAAATTTTTTTGACCACAAATATTTTATTTCATCCTGCTACTCACTCTAACCCAAAGCAGTGATAAATTAATCCTCTGCATATATACAAGGTGACCTTGAATTAGTATGTTATCCCAAAATGGGGGGACTGGGACCGTGATAAAAAAAAAATTAGATGAGTGTGAGAAAAAGTGTAGATTTACCCCCTTTCGGGATAACATACCAATTCAAGGTCACCTTGTATAAGCAAGTGAGCAATTACTATCAAAGATTGTAGGCTGCTCAAAATCACTACCAGCACAAAGTTTTGGTTTGATATCTCCTATCAAACTATTTATTTGATTTTAGTTACTGTACATAGTGCTACTACAATATTAGTATTGTATATTTATGTATTATTTGTGATACATCTTTCAATTTATACAGGCTCCAGGAGTTATTTGAAAGCTACCAGAATGTTGCACAATTGAAGAAAAAAGTTAAGTCTGTGATGGAAACACTAAAAAAAGCAAAAAAGTTGACCCCAGAAGTTGAAAAGAGTATCTTAAATGCTAGGAGTTTGTCCGAGGTTGATTTTGTGGTAAGATATCATAATATTATTGTACTATCTAGAATCTATAGAATAAATGAACCCATGCTGTGCACACTCTAAATACTAAAGCTATTTTTCTGGTAGACTTTGTTATTACAAAATTAAGCCATAGTGCTCTGGTGTTGAATGACATTCAAAATAATTGAGATAAATTCCAAAATTTCCAAATATAACGAAAAATGAATGTTACATCTTTCAAACTTTTTAGTATGCCCCATTGAAATCACATTCACTATCACTGGCGGAGAGAGCTCGTAATCTTGGGTTAGAATCTATAGCTATCAGAGCATTGAACGGAGAGTATGTCAATGTGAACACACTCTGCACCAGTAATGAGGAACTGTCATCGCCAAATAAAGTGGAGGCTCACATCATGCATATTGTGGCAGATATAATTTACAAAGATACTAGAGTGCTGGAACATATGAGGAGTTTGTAAGTATGTCTTAAAACACATCTACCTAGTAGTTTACTGACATTTCCAATTAAACATTGCAGAACTCTGGTTTATCTAACAGAAATGTTTCGCTTCAAAATCAACATTCTCTAGGTACATATTCAACGACCTCCATGGTGTAGTGGTTGAGCAAGTCGACTCATAACCCGGAGACGGCGGGTTCGATTCCCCGCGACAGAACAAGAATTTGTGCCCAGAAAAAAAGCGCAAATACTTGTGGGACCATGGGTTCCTCATAGTTCCAGGGTCCCTAGATACATAGATAGGGTCCAGCACAGAGCTTTGAAAAATATGACGCTTATTTATTAGCTGTATTTTTTTGCTCTGTGGGGCCAGGTAAATATATATGTACTAGATTTTGCCCGCGGCTTCGCACGCTTGTGTTATGTTATTTTTACGTTATAAGTAGTCTAATAATAGATCATTCATTTCGTACCAAACAACAATTTGCACTAAATCTTTTCGAAGCTGAGCACAGTTACCTGTATTAGCATAGGTATAGGTATAACGCAAGCATAGCCGTGCGTGGAAGCTATTTAAGCCATTACCTAAAATTAAATGTTTTGAGTCAAATATAGATTCATAAAACAGTAAAAGAAAAGAAGTTTCAAACAAAAAACTACAATTTTATAAGTACCTCTTCATATTACAACAAAAAGAAATCGTCATCACTTCACTCAGGTCTTTAACAGAAGTTCCAGTAAATTTTGTTTAGGCAGTAGTACCTAAACAGGCAGGTAGAGTTTAGAAAAATATGATAGAATGACACACACGCACGATGATGCTGCTTTGCTCAGTTTTACATATCCGCGCGCTTTTTTTTCCATTTACCACATTGTTTTTACCTTCTTAAGTTTGGCTTAAGATATATAAAAATAAGTGTATATAAAAATAAATAAATAAAATAAATAAATAATTAATTTTTCTTAATACTAATTAGTAATTACAAATACTAAACCACCACTCCTTAAAGAATCGACCGTTATAATTATTATTATCTCCACTATTTTCCACTCTGTCTCATTCCCACTGCATTTTCAACATACCTACCTAGTGATGAAAGCGAGGAAGTAGGTTAAATCGTCATTACATAATTATTAGTTACACCCAAAGATAGTTACTTACTAAAACTATAACCTTTTTGGAGTAACCGAGTAATCTAATCATTTTTACCCGTGGTTTTTTAATAGCCCACAGATCTAAAATATTTTAACTATTATCAACATGCAAGAAGAAGAAGAAGAACAAATCAAATACAGTCAAAAACGAACCTAATTAATTCGAGGATACAATTGCCATAATGAATACCTACATATTATTATATCTAAGTACCTACCCTTTTTAAACATTTTTCATATAATATTTCGTATCATTTTCGTAAATACAAATAATAGCACGCGCTCCGGCTTACTTTAATGCCAAAATAAAAAAGGTTTTAAAATGTGAAGCAATGGTAAGGGTCTATAACTTAAGTAGCTATAAGTACTACAGGTACCTTAAAACTTCTTTGGGGTCGATCAAGAATGTAGCATTAGCGCAAAAATAATTTTAACTACATATTTAGAATGGTAACGTGTAGTAATTTTATGTAAATAATACATTTGACCAGACCGCCAAAACCCTATAAATCGAAAACATCAATAAAAATGTTAATTAAGTAAGCTTCAATATTGGCTAAGTATGATAATCGCGTGAAGCCTTATGAATGATTATAAAAAGTTTAAGAATCTCCCCTTTAAACAATTTCATAAAATACTTCGTATCATTGACTAAATACATGTTTTGTCTAATGCCAAAATAAAAAAAAGGTTTTACAATGCGTAGCAAATGGTTTCCCCGTTTTAAACAACTGTAAAACATGTTTATACATAAATTCCTCAAAAGAGGAGTCTGAAAATCTTAACTTCTGAAAATATTGGGAAAAAGCAGAAGCAATAGAATAGAAGACTATGAAAAGTAAACATGAATCTGGCAAATGCACAAGACGTGCGACGCCAATCCTCAAGCGAGGAACAAAAAAAAAGGGTCAATAAATTAAGTATCTATAGGCACAGATTACTGATTATGTTACTACTATAGGTTAAGCTTATTTCGAATGGTAACGCGTAGTAAATTTTTGAATACTAATACATAATAACAGATCGCCAATAAAGAATTTTGCCCTCGCCAGAACCCAATAAATCGAAAACATGAATAATAATTTTAGTTATGTTTCAATATTGGCTAAATATGATATCGCGTGAAGCCTTAAAACTTATAATAAAAAGTTTAAGAAGTTTTTAGTTTTCGAAATTCCTTGTTCTCAGTGTCGTGCTCATATTCAAGAAGGTTCTCATACCTATCCTCTTTTATAGTTTGGACCACAGATGAACGAAAAAACTAATCTTTAAGTAATACATATTATGACTTCCTTGGGTATAGGTAATTACATAATAACAGATTGTTTTTCTCTAATCTGCATTGCATCGAGCGCAGACAAAGTTATCGCGCGATGTATTTCGCCGTAGCCCGAAAAGTGTGACACACTGCCTGTAATGCAGGCGCGCCAATTGTCTTTACTGTTTTTTTTTTAAAGTTATAAATAAAAACATGTATTAAATTACTTTCTTATTGCTTAGTGCAGTGGGGATTGTTCAGAATGAAATAAAAATGATTGGAGTTCCGTACTCAAAGGGTAAATTCTTATTTTTAAACCTCCGCTGTCCGTCTGTCTGTCCATCAGTCACCAGGATGAATCGTGATAGTTAGATAGTTGAATTTTTCACAGATGATATATTTCTGTTGCCACTATAATAACCGTGATCCGTATTCAAAGGGTCAGATAAACGGACAACAAAAAAAATTGGTTTTACTTCATATTGATAAGGAATTATAAATTAAAACTAATAAAATTTATTTTTGTAATCGCAAATAATACTCTCACAGTTTATAAAACATATTTATTCGCCGACATGCAATATAACGCTACTGCTTCCTCCATTTTATTTAGCCCACGTCGGTTGCGCAGCAGGCAAACAAATTGACTGTGTGTCCGGGTTATGGCGCTATAAAAACTTCGGGGATAGTCAACAGAGATGTTTTTGGGCGCCAACTCAACAGCGAAGGTTCGGGCGTATATGAAGCCGCGTCATAATAGTAACAGAATTTATTTTCTTTAACCTGTGCCTCCAGATAAACCCGAAATAAAATTACCGTCAATAGCACAGAGTAAATTTTTTTTTCTCTCATCATTTTGACACTGGCTAAATACCTACATTACGTGTGGAGCCAAAATATAAGAAAAAAAAACTTACCTTGAACCCTTGAAGTGGCCATATTGTTAAAATCCCGTTCCGTTTCATAATGAAATATTACACATTTTCACCAAAAAAATTAACGATATATAAAATTTAATATATCCTATGTTGTGCGCTGGGTTTTTCTAAGCTTATTAGTGAAAACCGCATGAAAATCCGTTCAGTATCTTCGGAGTTGTGCCGTAACAAACAAACAAACAAACAAACAAACAAACAAACAAACAAACAAATAATTTTTGTATTATAGGTATTGTTAATTTTATAGTTTTAGTTTGGTAGTAGTTTAGTTTTATAAATTAGTTTAGTTGTTTAGTGTAATAGTTTAGTATCTGAGTGTTTAATCCTGTTTAAACAAACAAACAGACAAAATGTTTAAAAAGTAGCTTAACGTGATCAGCGAAAAATTTCAAGCCAACCTGTGTCATTTTTTTTTCGATATCTTGCATTTACAGATTTTTTTATCTCTACAGTTTTATTATATGTATGTATAGAAGATAGATGTGATATTTGCCCGTTATTTATTTATTTTAAAAAACACGCAAGCACTACCAGTACCAGTATATAAAATGACTGCCCTGCCTAGCAAAAAATTTTTTACAGAAAAGATGAAACCCGTTTCACCATACAAAGCAGCAGAACAAAAAGCTCAATGAAGGATGAAAAAGAAACAGAATACAACAAACAGCAGGATAAGAAATCGGATCCAGAGACTTACAAAATATATTTTGAATGGAAATGCCCTAGTCATTATGTGAAGCCGCATCAGACATTGGCTTTGAATAGAGGTGAAGACGAGAAGGTTTTGAGTGTAAAAGTCATGGTTCCTGACTGGTTTCATCATAAACTGGAAAGGTTTGTTTAATAAAATGTTTTACTTGCTCTTCAGCAGCAGTAAATGTACCTAAACTATCCCTCTCTATTATTCTGCTTAATAAATTGAAACAGTGAAGCTCTTAAAATACGGTGTTAAAAGAGCCATTCAGGGTTGATAAAAATTTGACAAGGCCTCATCCTCATTTAGTATCTTGTATCCATAACTAACAGTAACCACTTTCGGTTTCCCTCCACTTAAATGTTGTCAAAAAAAAACAAATTTACGTAAAAAAGTTAGGTGGCCACTTGTTTTCTCTGCCCTTCTATTGTATATTCACCTTACCATGTATTGTATAACAGTAGAATTAACCTGCTGAACATAGGCCTCACCTACAGAGTGCCACCTTAAGCAGCTGCTCACCTCCTGCATCCATTGGGTCCCCACGGTAGATATCTTCAGGCTGAGGATGAATCTTTTTTAAGAACATACTATTATGTTTCTTAGGTATTGTCTAACACTTTGGAGAAGCAGCTACTGGGTCCGCAAAGGCCTAGAAGACGCGTACAACCGCCTAATCAAACCCTGGCTCTCCAGGCAAGTTCGAACTGATCTCACAAGTGCAGCGCAGAAGGAAGCTGTGAAAACATTTACCACTAACTTAGAGAAATACCTTCTGACTGAACCAATCAAGAATAGAATAATAGCGGGACTGGATCCAGGTTTCAAAGCTGGGTGTAAGGTAGGTGCAAGTCTATGATTTGGTTTATGGCTATTTTACCAAAAGCATCTGCATTAGTTATCTTATTGGTTTCAGCTAGGTATAATCAGCGCAAACGGTGACAAATTAGAAGCCTGCACCCTGTATCCCAATTTACGAGGATACAATCCTAATGATCCGGCAGCCAGACAGTTGAAAGATCTTATTACCAAAATGAAGTATGTATGATTCAATAATATTGATTGAAAGATTAAGTACGTTTTCATTGTCGTGTATCTCGTTGGTGTACACAAGTGCAACTTTTTTCCACATCTCGGTTATCCGCGGGATCGCTCATTGGTTAAACGCTTTCTCGAGAGGAGATAATAATATAGTTGGATTTCTACAGCTCATGCTCGTGCTGGTAATAAAACTGAAGCCGAAAGCTTGTGTAAAAGCAGTTGAGTCGATTTAAACCAAATTAGCACACTGCAGATGCGTACTCTGCCGAGATCAACTTAAAATATGATTCATCCCGAAAAACCGAGTTATCTTAGGAGAGTGGGTAATAGGATTTTTCCTTGTTTTTCCAGAGTAGAACTGATTGGCCTGGGCAATGGAACAGCTTGCCGTGAAACAGAAACATGGTTGAAAAGCCACCACATATCGGATCAAATTCCCGTCATCATCGTGCCTGAGCAAGGAGCATCCATTTACTCCATAAGTAAAGAAGCCCAAAAGGTAAATATAAACCGGCCATGCTTTTATTCAACCATGTGATGAAGTCATGACTCCATAGTAATAAAAAAGTAATAATAAAGAAACACAAAGGGTTATTAAAACCCGCTTCGAACGCGTACGAATCAGGGCGGTTATTTTCTATGGAAACACAGATTTCACACGATACGAAACCACGTCGTTATCGTGTCTTGTTCAAATCGTGTCACAGCGTTAGTATACCTTCAATTTACATTAAAGTTATCTTTAGTTTGTATAAAATATATTGACATAAGTGGTCATATCTCTTGATGTGTTGATGTTTCGGAACGCGTCTCGGTAAAACATACGATTTTTGACAGTTCAAATCGCGCCAATTCCAAATTCATTTAGCGCGGTTTTGTTTTCATTTCATAGAGAATAAAGTTTCGCAGATTTCTTATGTAAGACAAGGAATTCGCGTGGTCTCGAAGTAAGGAATCGATACGGAATAATGGCCCTGAAGTTTCGTACCAGCCTAGTCCGAGTTTATTTGCCAGCTTTCACGTCTCACGGTGCATCGTGACGTGAGTGATGCGTTTTTGTATGGACAATCTGTGGTTCACAATTCGCTCACTAGGGGCGCTTATAGTGAAACCACACAGATTAGAGAAAAAAAATAACTCAACATACATACACAAACGCATCACTCACCATTCACCATACTCCGTGAAACGTGAAAGCTGTCAAATAAACTCGGACTTGGCTCTGCACAGAGTTTTGAAAAATATGTCGCTTTCGCAAGGCGAAGCAATTTTGTTTTTGCTCTGTGAAGCTCTTGGTTGCGATCGAAAACTTTCTTGTACGAAACCAGTTGCGACCGAGGTCTTCGTAATTTTTTGTAATCAGTCCATGGTCAAATAAAAAAATCGGATTTGTTACAGGAACACCCAAATATGGATCCAAACTTAATATCTGCGTTATCTATTGCCAGAAGAGTGCTTGATCCGTTGGGAGAATTAATCAAAGTATGTATTGTCTTACAGTGAGTTTGGCTGCCCTTGCCTTGTCCTAGCCGGCCTACGCTTGTATTGTTTGAGGATTTGCTAATATTGGCGACTTTGTTTCTTGCCCTTAGTACAGATATGAAGGTCTAGTTGAGTGGACGATTGTCGGAAAATGTATACTTGCTATTCTACTAGGTGGAACCAAAAAACCTAGGAGTGGGAATGTATCAGCACGATATACCTCCGAAAATGCTGGAATCGGCGTTAGATTGTGCTGTGGAGAAGGTCGTCAGTTTAGTTGGTGTCGACATCAATACTGCGTCGCAAGCTATGTTGAGGTATGTTGTTACATGTGAAAATTACCCTGTCTAAAACGTTCCTTTCCGCGCCACAAACACCCAAACAAATGCATGTACTTGTGTTTCATTATAAAAACGATTTATTAAATATTCAGTTACTAATAAAGTGTAGAATAGGCATGACTACTATTAAAAATGAACAAATAAATATGACCAGATTAATTTGTAAAGGAAAAATTAGAATCACGAGCGGGGATTGAACCCGCATCCATCCATCCCTCAAGCCGGGATATGCTTTACTTAAGCTACCGTGACAAGTGGTCTCATGTCCGAATTTTTCCTTCACCTTTATAACCAACTTACGGGGTTGGTAGCGCCATCTATTGAGTGATTTAAGAATCATCCCAACCAGCATGGTCAAGTTACATCAACACAAATGCTGTACAGATAACGCCTCCCAAATCAATATTTATGATTTTTAAAGCAGTGTCGCCTGCTCAGCGTAATCTCCAGATTAATTTGTAAAGGAAAAATTAGAATCACGAGCGGGGATTGAACCCGCATCCATCCATCCCTCAAGCCGGGATATGCTTTACTTAAGCTACCGTGACAAGTGGTCTCAGGGTAGAGTTTAAACTTGTAACTTGATGTTAAGTGACGATAGCGCGACGCTACGCCTTGATTAAGAACTGACTCTCAGCCAAGTACGTTCTGGTTCTGATAATAACCCTGTAACAACTAATGTGCCTAATTTTCCTTCACAGACGAATCTCAGGTATGAATGAAGGAAGAGCCAAAAAAATTCTAGCGTACCGTCAAGATAAAGGAAGATTCACTGCAAGAGTAGAAATCCTGAAAGTAGCTGGTATTGGAAAGATCACATACCAACAGTGTGCAGGCTTTTTGAAGGTTTTAGGAGGCTCAGAACCTTTAGACGCCACCATAATACACCCAGAAAGCTACAGCATTGCAAAAGCGTAAGTAAGATATCTTATTTCATCCGGCTGTGTCGTTAGTGCAAATTGAGAGTTGAAAGCTAAATCAACTTATTGCTCACGCACAACAAGCGATTTTGATTTAGAAAAGATCAGATAATACTTTCGTCATGAATAGAGTTGCCGAATCTAATAAGTAAATGTGCCTTCAGTCAGTCCACATTTACAATTTACGAAGAAAGTAAAGTTTCTCCATCATCATCATCATCAAATGTTAGCCTATCGTTGGTGAAAAAAGAAAAAAGCATAATTATTTTAATAACGTTGATTTATGACTGACTTGTAACTCTCGTGTGGTCCGGGGCGGTTATTCTCTATGGAAACGCAGATTCCATAGGATACGAAACCACGTCGTTATCGTGTCTTGTTCAAATCGTGTTACAGCGTTAAGAGTACCTTTACTTTACATAAAGTTATTTTTATTTTGAATAAATATATTGACATAAGTGGTGGTAGCTTTTGATGTGTTGATGTTTCAGAACGCATCTCGGTAAAACATGTGATTTTTGACAGTCCAAATCGCGCCAATTCCAAATTCATTTCGCGCGGTTTTATTTTCGTTTCATAGAGAATAGAGTTTGGCAGATTTCTTATGTAAGACAAGGAATTCGCGTGGTTTCGAAGTAAGGAATCGATACGGAATAATGGCCCTGGTGTAAAAATAGGATCACGCCACCTTTTCCCGTAGGTGCCATTAGGTAAGAGCCAAGGTAAAAGGATATCCAGGGAATGCGTAGCAGCATTGCAGGAACTGAGCAGCCGCTCTGAGTGGCGCTCTCTGGGGGAGGCACATGTTCAGCAGTGGACACCTCCAGGCTGTTGATGATGATGATGATGAAGTTATGTTGTCGTAAAATAAATGCACCTTGCCCGTAAAAATTATGTGCATCATCCAAACCAAATTTTCTCCCTCTTTACAGGTTCGCCAAAAAGATTGATGTGAATATAAAGGATCTTAGTAAACCACACTTTCCAGAAACTGTTGAAAGACTCACATCATCAATGAATATCAATACAATGGTTGAGGCCCTGAAAACAGATGTCTGTACCTTAGAACTTATTATCAATGCTTTCAAGCAAAAACCTCATGAAGACAATATCATCACGTACTGTAGGCCAGTTTATTCTCTCGCTGTGCAAGCTACAGACCAGATTAGAGAAGGAATGTTACTTACAGGTATGTAGCATATCGATTTGCGGTATTCCTTAATGTTTTTTTTTAATAGATAGATAGATAGATAGAAAATGCTTTATTGCACAAGAGTAAATCAAGTACATAGGCGAACTTAATGCTAAGTAGCATTTTCTTCCAGTTAACCTTTGTGTAGTGTGGAACGAGTTGTAGTGCCGGTTGAAAAAGAATAAGAAAAAGAATTACCCAAATAAAATCATAAGAAGTAGCAATAGATAATAATATGAGTTTAGATAGATAAGGTTTTAAACAAATAATACATATTAATATCTTACATATTTTATATTAAACTTATTGCTAATTAGAATAAAATACTTAATTATAATATTTAATCAAGCTGCTTAATCATTATTTGGGTAGTTTGAAGACAATAAAGTTTTTAAGACACAGTTTTGTGTTCTCCTACTTCCTTGTAAAACTTACTAAATAACAAACAGTTGGATGCAGGAAGCAAGCAGGCGCTCAAAGTTGCGCTCTTTGGGGGCCTATGTTTAGCAGTAGACGTCTTCAGGCCGATGATGATGATGATGATGATGATGATGATGACCACACAGTTTTGACATGAAGCCTTAACGTGCATCCATGAAACTGTCCAATAATGTCGCTATGTATTATAGTTATATCATACCATCTTATCCTAAGCAATCTTTATACAATTTGAATTCTCCCCATTTAAGGTGTGGTCCGTAACGTGGTTCCTTTTGGCTGTTTCGTGGATTGCGGGGTTGGCGACAACGGACTTATACATCGGAGCAACCTCTGCGGAAACCAAACTCCGAAACTTGGCGACAGGGTGGCTGTCACCGTTATTGCATCTCCAAAACCCAAGAAACTGCAATTGAAACTAGAGAGAATCCTTGACTGATTTACCATTAGGTAATGTTATTTTTATACCATTTTTGTGATATACTTAGGATAAAATGATAAGAATGTAATCAAGTAAACGTTAATTGTTCGAATAACTTGTTTATTTAATGTAAAAAGAACTATTCTGCTTCCGTCACGAAGACGTCGTGTTTAGGGTTTAGAGCGTAGACATGGAAAATTGCCTTGTTGACGATGGCGTCGCATATTCCAGAAGTAACTCTGCAATAAGTGAATATCTTAGTTCTAGCCCAGATAATATAATACCTACAGTACAGATGCCTCATCCCATACAAAGGAATAACGCGGGCTATTTTACAAATTATTACAAGAAAGTATGGGATCATTAAAAATTGGTGCCTTATGATAGTCCAAGGCAGTCATATAATGTTGCGCATTTTATCAAGTTATTGGTAGACTGGTAGAAAGACCACCGTCAGTCTCATCATCAACAGCCTGAAGACGTCTACTGCTGAACATAGGCCTTCCCCATTGAGAGCCACTTTGAGCGGCTGGTCGCTTCCTGCATCCATCGGCTCCCGTGGTTTTCATCAGTTGTTGGATCCATCTAGTGGTGGGACGGCCTACGCTGTGCCTTTCGGTTCGTGGTTACCACTCGGGAACCTTTCTTCCCCATTGGTTGTCAGTTCTGTGAGCGATGTGGCCTGCCCGTTACCATTTCAACTTGCAAATTTTAAGGGCTATAATGGCCATAATATTGTTGCGTCCTCCATAAATTATTGGAACTTCACCCAGAAATCAGTTATATATGGATGACTAGATGTCGTCGGATGACACTGTCCAATTTAGCTTTGAGCTTTCTGAAACTATTTGTTAGCTAGCCTCAGACTCTAGGCGACCTACGTCATATTTTATATTTTTAAGATATACTTACCGCCTGCTTAGTCTTGGTTTTATATCGCTTTCAATAACTTTCACCAGCTGGGAGTAGGTGGGGATCTCTTCTTTAGCATAATACTCAATTTGATTTCTAAACATTTTGCTGTGCAGTGCATCCCTAAAATATAAGATAGTTAAATAAACTATATTTTTAAATAAAACCACAATACTTCAAGTATATAAGTATGAATGAGCGATGTATGTAAAAATTGCGTTAGGTGGGATTATTACCATAAAATGCCGTCTATAACTCTAATGATGTCGGAAATTGTCATATTGTTGCCGCTTGATATTTTATCTTTGCTATCGTAATGTTCGTTAAAATCTGAGGATAGCAAATCGTATGGAGGAACCTGCAAATCAGAAATTCACTTTGACATAACATAACATTGTTTGAAGTTTTGGAGACTATCTGAAATTGTCGTACATGTTCCCACATCTGTTTGAGCAGCATTCTTGGATACCCATCTCGCTGCCCTTTAGAAGATATCGACACTGTCATAGCTAAATACGACGGCTGAGGTTTTTCTAAATCCAACACAAATGGCGGAGAGTCATTTATTTCCTGAAACCAGGCAAAGCTTTTAAAACGCGTCTTAAATTCTAATACTCAATGGTATGGGTACATACTGGATGAGACAGTCCCTCTTCGGTGATAATAAATTCTTGATTGCACTTCTCTATTTTGTTTCTCCTCAGCAGTTCGTTTCTTTGGTATCGTTTTCTTTCAGTTAAATCTAATATTTCACAAGCTACTGTCGTCCTGTGAACACATGTCATGCATTTAGGTTTTGTTACTCGTGTCGTATGAAGTTTTACTGGATTAGTTGTTAGTATTACGTAAATGTAGCTGGCTCCTGAAGAGTGTAGACCGTCATCGTTATCCATTCAGACGATTTGGGTTGTATGACGCCCCAACATGGTGTCATAACTATGTTAACGATGTTTGCAATCCGCTCCCTATAAATTTATTGTATCGATTATTTTTGTTCACTCATTAATTGCAACTTTGTAAGTACACATTTTTCAAATTTAAAAATTGACTTACGGTAACCAAATAAATCTTATAACGTTATCTGTGTCGTTACAAATAGCTATTATATCCCTTGATAGAGAATGTGTCGGCATTGTTGGGATTGTAATATGCTCCATTGATAGATAGACCTGCAAAACAAGCTTTCTTTAATTCGGTATTTTCTCAACACCTTGTAAATTGAAATTCCTTTATTTGCACTTACCACTTCTCGTCTGAAAGCAGATCTGATAATTTTCTCGACATAGCTTGGAATATCAAGTCTAGTTTCGACGCAGTTCGGTAGCCCACCTTGCCCTTTCACTAAAATCTTTATAGTGTCATATCCAAATGACGAAAAAAATGTCACCTAATACAAAATTATTTCATTAAATTCAAGTCTCAGTTTGACGCATACGATATGGGTATTGCAGTTACCTCGTAGTCGATCATTTCAGTAGGCATAAAGGCGAATGGTATAGCAAGTTTCCCCAAAGGAGGCACCTCGGCAAAGTACAACAAACAGCGAATAACTGAGTCCAGTGATACTGTGTTACCACGCAATAGCC
This sequence comes from Ennomos erosarius, assembly GCA_963580505.1. NCBI lineage: Eukaryota > Metazoa > Arthropoda > Insecta > Lepidoptera > Geometridae > Ennomos > Ennomos erosarius. The sequence goes on along the minus strand of OY756981.1, from coordinate 5,175,156 downwards.
GCCATGTTGTAAAAACATCCGTTGGGTTATATAACCATGCAATCTGAAATTATAAACAGCAATAGAAAACTGTTTTGGATTTTCTAGAACTTGTCTGATGTTTGATCTCACCCTTATTACAGGATCAAGATTATTTATAGGTACTCTCCCACAGTCCAAAATTGCCAAATAATCTGCTACACCTATTGGCCGCCTCAGTGCAGTCAATATTCCTTTAGTGTTAAGATTCGCATATATGTGCAGGTATAAGAAAATAACTCTTTGATTGGGCATCGTCAAGACATAGCATAACGTATTCTTCCCCTCGGTGGTATAGTTGAATCTCAAATAAAGTAGTTGTGGATTATCAGGCTGTAACAAAATAGTGTAAATTACTTCAATGTAGTAAAACAAATGAATACGTAACTAAATGAAATCTATTCAAAATTTCCATAATATAACTTACAGAAACAATCCCAATCGTTGGAATCAATTCAACCATCGTTCTATGATTGCATGCATGTCTCATCTCATACGTAGATATGCCAGTCTGTACTTCTACCATTGCACATTCACAAATCTTCTCCCTACGCAATCTCCATGGAACTGGGACCATATACACGCACCCCATTACAAATATCAATTCTACAAAACCATTTCGAACACATAAATCGGGAGCGTAGATATCCACATTCAACGGATTATTCGGGCGGCAATCAGCAAGGGCTTTGTTCAACCTGTAGACGAAATTGATTAGAAATATTTTATCTGGATGCTGTTATAGCACCAGTTTGTCTACATACTCATCCACATTAGCAATATTCCAAAGACAGTGGTTGCTTAATATAACCGGACATTTAACGGATATTGTTCGTTTGACCTGCAAAAAGACTTAATTGAGTTTGAGAAAATACTGTACTTACATACCTGTTAATAACAAAAAGTGAACTTACCTTAATAGTTGGATAAATTCCATCATACCAAACGATCAAAATTCTCTTTGTCACGGGCTCTATCTCTTCAATCTCATCAAATTCCGTACGAAACAGCACTGTGTATTTAATATCTAGCTGTCTAGGACCGGCACCCTCTGGAGTTACAGTCATATTTATTTCACAATATTTTGAAGGTTTCAGACTATTCTGCGAATCAATTGTGTCCTACCTTGTGAAGTTGTCAGTTTCATTTTCATAATTTTCTAGTTGTACCAGTTTAATAAGCTTACCACGTTTGAGTCGATTTCAAACTTGTCTCCACTAAAATCGTCGCCCATGCCATCAATCAAATGATAGAGTTTGGATGTGAAATAGCAAGACCCATAGTTGTATAGGGTTACAGAAAAGGTAGCGGTTTCTCCTACCACTACATCGTTAAGGTTTATCGACTTTGGCAATACCTGGATAGAATAACTGTATTAAAATCGCGTTCAGATTGTTTAGTTCCAAATTTAATCATATTTTTCAATCACAATCTGTGACCAACATCAAATTCAAATTACCCTTAAGTCAGGAAGCTCTGAAAATCCTGTTATGTGAATTAATATCTCTGTAGTCTCTCCAACAGGCCTGAAATCATATATTGTAGATACTTTTTTTGAACCATCAACTAAAACACTAAACAGCTTCATTTAATAAGCAGGACTATTCTGCACCTTCCTTTAATTAAGCAGACGCAGGATACAGTGAACGTCGACGCATAAACTTGATCAGGAACTTTCGGGAAAAACCACAATTTATATCGTACAATCTCTTTTGGTGGAAGCACAATAGAACCACAGTTATCTGCGCCTAGCCACGGTACATTGTTGAGGATCCTGAAACTGAGAAAATTCTTTTGAATACCAACATTTTAAATAATAACGAAGTTAATACTTCCAACTTACTGTATCTCCATCCTAGTCAAATTGTGGAAGTAAGCGGCGCAATAGTTAGTGCATCCGGTTATTGTCGGCGGAAATTCAAACATAGCATGTGTGGCTGGGTTGTAACCATGAGACATCACTTCAACTTGGCTTGTTTCTGCGTTACCAGTAAAGCATACGCGGGTCTAAATAACATTCAATTATTAGTTAGCCATTAAAAATTTCGTGATTTTTTTTCTGTTGTCGGTCTAGCTGGATCTGATTAGATACTAATTAATTTACGTCTGTGGTAAAACACTTTATATCTGTTATATTATGATAGTGCAATCACCTTTTGTATTCTGTTAATGACGAGATCCCATGTTTCGCAATATTCGCCACAAGACTTCGGTTCCAAAGCTACAGAAATGATCTGCCATCCTCGACCTGGTACGATCCCGCATATTGGTATTACTACGAAATTTCTAAGAAAAGAATGGCATGAATAAACTTTTAAACCTAAGTTTAACTTTTAACTGTTGGTAATCTATTATTTCGATATAATACTGGTGAAACTTACGATCCAAATGGGGCGTTGAATTTGAAATACATCGGCGTTTCTAATTTGTTAGCGAGCATGAAATTAATGAATGTAGTTCTTGACGGTACCGTTGGCGGTAACACTACCTAAAAGATTAAAAACGTAATCATTTGAATCTCCTTGCAATGAAAATATAATATCTATTTCAGTTGAGAAATCGCAGGGCACAGGACACAAAAGTGATTAGGGACACCCTTACCAGGGTTACTACACGGATGACGAACGTGTTTTTAAGGGCATTTGGTACGAGGTTTTGCCATATTGGGAAGGACAGAATACATCGCCTTCGGAGCAACTACTAGACATCGTCATCCACTATCTTAATTACTTTGTGTTTGTGTTTCTAGATGGACTGCGTCACTAAGAAAGACAGCGTTATTGTAACCTCAGTAGGCGCGTCCCATTCCGTGGTCCACTCGGTACATGGCGACCAAGTGTTTCCAATGCAAGGTATACGAAACCAAGTGTGTTTCAATTGAACCATGTCATCGCTGTAAGTTTTATACTGGAAGTCGCCGCACATCAGATATCCATACACTTCTTCGTGTATCTTCGGGCTAATGATGTAACAAATAATGTTTTAGAACTAGGTACTTACGTAAAGGTATCCAAAATGGCATATTACAATTGAGACTGGGTATAATATGCGTGTAGTATTAGTATGACAACAATAAAGTTGATTACCGAAATCTCACAGTGAAGAGTCTCGATTCGTTAGGTGGAATGACCGATGCAACTGGGTCAATCAAAAATACATTATCTGGGTCTGAAAACGAAGAAAATGTGTTTAACCAAACAACAATAGCTCTACAGAAATGTATTTAGGTAATTTTTTTGGTATGTATATTACACATGATTGATAAACCTAGCAACGATATTATTTTATCAATTAAAATTTTAAGTTGCAATAACGCACCTGCTATGTTCTATCGAAATGGTAGGTAGGTACAAACCTGGTAACCACTGAATACATCCGTCTTCTTGTTCGTGATTAGTAACACATAAGGGCTGCGAAATATTCAAAGTAATATCCTTGGCACTTCCCATCCCAAAGTCTAGGTACCTATCAAACACTGAAGCAGGCGGTACGTAGTTTAAGCGGTTCAGGCTGTTCTCCATTAGATGGGTAAAACGAGATTTCCGATTCCAATATTTTTCAAAAACGTGATCATGGATGTTGGTCAGTGGATTTCCGGAAAGTATCACTGTAGCTACTACCGGGAGAAACAAAGGCTCCTGAAACAAGTTTATTCGTCGTTCTTATTAAATAAATCATAGAAATGTTTGAGGCGTGACTGAAAACTATAATAATATTCACCTGATGCAATACTAGACATACTAATTCGGCTGTGTAAATACCAAGCGCTATTCCGGAAAAGCATAAAGTAGTTGTTATCGTTTCGTTGGCTCTGATGAGTCCACAGTTACCTGTTGAAATCTGAAATTAAATTATGAACCAAATTGTTATTAATATATGTAGGTACTACAGGTGCACTTGTGCAAATCATTTAGTCAAAGCCAGATGTCTACAGCTATACGGATTGTGGGTATGCTGTTGTACTTTCCTTTCACTTCTTTGTCTGTTCTGTTCATTCCAAAATATATAATATGAACGAAAAGAATTCTAATTTACGAGAATTGGGACTTGGTGTGATCACGCGACACAGCTAAATTTTAGAATAGAGTAACCATTTATTTAGAAATGAGCCGTAAAAATGTATTGGTCAGGTGGCGTCAGAAAGAGAAGCCTTATCGATAATTGTGCCTCAAGCCACATTAGTATCTCTTACTGAAGTCCATGCATTATAAAAGTGGAATGACAGGTCTGTTTCGCTTGTCACTGAGCCGAGTTAGATTTGCAGGGGGGTTATTCGCTATGACACATGAGATTCCTTGCCAATAACGCGTGACGTTAACATGATCCAAACTTAAATGCGGGCTTTAACGCGCCACGACATGGAATTAACATGGAATCAAAAAATTGTATTCTGTATGCCACGCGTTAGATTGTTTGTGCCCAGTGTTTTCTGTTTTTTGACGTGCGTGTAACGTGTGTTGTCGTGTTTGTCAAATTTGACAACGGCATACAGAATAGCATTTTATACCCAAAACCATTCCACGAAGATATCGTAACGCGCCGCGTTACGTGCGTGAATGGCCATACAGAATAAGGGCCCTTAACTGCGACAGTCTACCTTTAATAGTGGAACGGCACCAACATGAAGAAGCAGCGAGTACAAGAAATGCTGGGCGTATATGAGGGCGCATTTGCTTCCCTTTCTCTAACGCTCATAGTTCTTACCTGAAAGTAACCCTGTCCACCAACTGGTAGGAGCCATTGGTATGTGGTATCAACAGAAGATTTATTTATTATCTGCACTGGTTCTTTCCTTTGTTCAGATACGTTCTTGCATACTCTGAATGTTATTTGCTTCGTGTCTAGTTTTACTCGTGGACCTAAAATTTACAAAATTTTAAAATATCTCTAATATTCTGCTGTTTGATTGTACTGGGTGGTTAAGCTCCATTCTTGCTCAACCTTCGGAATTGTCGATGATAAAGTGCCTATCTAGTGCATAAATACAATGAATTTCTAAGAAATAAAAAAATAAAACAAGACTTAGTTATGGAGGGGTATGTAGAAGTAGTAGGTACCTACCTACGCACTCTTACGTAGTACAATTTAGGTAGGTAGCTATGTATTCTGTCATAGGAGTTGGAATCAGAAACAGCTCTGCATTAAGTTGGTGGTAGGTACCTACTAGAAAAGCGGGGAACCGATGGATGCAGGACGCGAGCAGCCGTTTCAGGTGGCGCTCTCTGGGGGAGGCCTATGTTCAGCAGTGGACGTCTTCAGGCTGATGATGATATAGAAAAGGCAATTTTACTATTACTGGTTTACTGGCACTAACCATAGGATTTTCCAGTAACAGTTAGTTTAAAAGCGTTACCACCAGTGTCGTCAACAATATAGTAATCTGTGTACGACTGGTCCGCTATCGTAGGGTTGAAGATGAGTGTCAGCTGAGCCTTGTCTCCGGGCTTCACCGGGGTCGACGTTATTGACAAGTTGAAAACGCGGTCCACGCTGTTGAGAACGTGGGTAAGTGACACGCGATACGTTAAGTTTTTCTGAAATATACGCATTGGTCAGTCAGCCTGTTTATGGTAGAGTGTGATGTGAGCTAAGCTCAAGGGCGGTTGTGAAGTGCGTTGCGAGCCCTCCTCACGCTGCGCTCACCGCTAACCATTTCTCGTTATCGGCGCAAACCTAATTTTTGCATGCGCTTCGTGCCGTCTAGCGCCGCCGCCGTCACATGATTCATTTAAATCGCAATTTGCACTCTACCCACATTTATAGCACAGTCAAACTATAAAGTTATTTTACTTTTAGTGTAGTTTAGGGAATACCTATGTAGGTACCGCTTATTTATTAGGTAGCGTAAAGAGTAGGTACCAACCATCGAAATAAAATACCCATATGGGTATTATTTCGATGGTAGGTACCTACCTATAGATATAACCGCATGCCTACTTACCTAATCGTTTTGAGGTACCTATTGTAGTTTTGGCGGAATTCTAGAAAATGTTCCGGGTATTATAATAAGTAGGTAGGTAGATAAACCTACATATGTACTGTTGTACAATTAGCTAGGTAGGTTAGGTACACGCATGGTAAGTAAGCACACGTATTATTTTATTATAGTAGCTTACATCCATAGAATTACTACCTAGGTACTTATTATAAGCTTACATCGGTAGTATTTTCCACTGCAAAATACTTTTCAGCTACTGTATCTACGGGAATACATCCAAAATCAATCGTTTTAAGATTGGATATGCTATCGTCTGATGGGATTTCCATTGTGTATTAAAGTCACAAACTAAGTAGAAGATACAAGATTAAAGTATAAATCATAGAGAAATTAATTGTTTACGTATAAATTAATTTTGTTGCAAGCTGCAAATTGCATTTGCATTTGTGCAAAATAATCACACTCCACCCCATCCATTAAGTGATCATCAGTTTTTTTTTACCATGTTTTTACCAATGTACTCTGTGGTGATTACATTCTCTTTGCATCCATTTTTATAATTTATAAAACTTCAACTCTTATGACAATTTAAACATATTCGTTCACATTAACCATATGCTCGATTAAATAATCAAGGAATATTAGAGTTAGTTATAGGTCAGATATAAAAATAGTAGTAACTACTAGTTATAGTATAGAATACCATTTTTATTTACTCAAGGGTACGTAAAGGTCGGTAGAGACCAACAGATTTAGCCCGTTCAAAAAAAAAAAACTTAGCACTGGCGAAATACGGTAACGTGTTAGACCACAAATTACAAAAAAAAGTGTTTTATTTCTTTTATCTGTCACTGTGACATTTACAAAAACTAAAATTGTGCCAGTGTCAGTGCCACTTCCTCTGTGTGTCCATTTGTGGCGGAGTTATGCCATTTTGGCAGATTTTATTAGATTAAGGCGTTAAATTAAAAAAAATCTGCCTTTGCTAATATTGCTACTAGATGGTGCAGAATCAAACTGTCAAAATCACTAGGCAAGCGCGTTACATCCTAGACCGCATCGTAACTTACCATCAGGTGAGATAGTGATAAAGCGTAAGCCTATCCATCAATAAAAAAAAATTTGAGTGAACATACAGAGTAACAATTGTTTTCAGTGAGTGTACTATATTCTTTTAAAACGAAAGAGTTTAGAGATGTCAGTAAATATCTTGACCACCTTGAAACAGTGACAGTGACAGAGATTTGGTGAAACTGTTTGGTTGGAATCATTCTAACACCAGTAGTCAGTAGAATATGGTCTGCGCATCAAATGTACACATATAATTATAGTAATCTATGCACAAGATGCCTACTAGTATCTGCATAAGAAAAAAAAACCGCCCAAATGCGAGTCGGACTCGCGCACAAAGGTTAAATGAAACGGTAAACAAAATAAAAATAATCAAACGAATACAAAGAGCACAGTAGTGTGGAAGTATGGGTGGGCGTCAGTAGATCACCCATCATAGATTGATCAGGGGGTCTAGCAAAAATCGCAATCGCTAACGCTAACGCCTCACGCTAACTCCAAAAATGTATTGAAATGACAAAAGCTGCGGAAAAGTTAGCGATTTCCGAACTGTCATTTCAGTACATTTTGGAGTTAGCGTTTGGCGTTAGCGTTTGTGGTTGGTATCTTTGCTAGACCCCCAGGGTCTTATAAAGCTATAAGATAACAAGTTTACAAGCTACATCTCCCGATATATTTACCTTACTCTATAAATTACATGCACTTGTTCGTAGATCATGATTATCCATAGTTTTTCCATTTTTTTTCATGTAAAATTGAACAGTAAAATTGTTTCGGTCGTTTCAGGTATTACGGAACTACAATTTTGTAAACTTTTTTAACCCATATCTGGTTCATAAGACTTAGATATTTTATGTAAACAAAGGGGATAACAGTGCAAAAATATGTTTTATAATAGTAGATTACTATATTTGACCAATAAAATATTAAATACCATTTTTATAGTCATAATCTAATCAATTACACAATAAAAACCATTGTGCACTATTTATTTTAACGGAATATAATATCTATACAATTTTATGATAAAGTAATCGATTATTGGTAGAAAATATTTTATTATACTGGTAGCACTGTAGAGAAGCTAAACATTTCTTTTGCTAACAGTTCCGTTTCATTCGTTTTTGTTTTCTCGAACTCGAATGTGCTCTCCCTGCGTTTTGTGCAAATTGTTTGTTGTTAGACTTGTTATTATTGCCATTATCTTGTTGTTATTACGTTTTCTGTTAAGTTTGATCAATCTCTTTCGGGGAATTTGTTCGCGAAATGGAACCTCAGATAGATAGATTTATCATAAATGTCAACGAATCGGGCTCTGAATCAGACAGCTTTTCAGAACAGGTCAGAATAACTTACTTATAAGGTTTCTGGTCAATTAATAAACCTTAGTAATGTATGTTAATCTTTTATTTACAACTGCCATTATATTATTCTTACTCTAAGAATTTTGGAATTGAAAAATCCTTGGTATTTCCCATATTACTAATATTTTGTATGCAAAATTTTTGCTTGTTAATCAGTAACAATGATACTCTTAAATTCTAATGACTTATTCTTTTTTGGTTAGTGGATTTTAGACACAGATATCTAATATTTTTTGATATTTTTATTGGACACCAGAGCCAAGTTAGTCCGACACTATACCGAAGATATCCCGGATGTCAGCCTGTACGAGATTAGAATGGCCCTCAAACAGCTTAAAAACAACAAGGCGCCAGGTGAGGATGGAATTACGACCGAACTTCTGAGAGCGGGTGGTAGACCGGTACTTATAGTCCTCCAGAAGTTATTCAATTCTGTCATCCTTGAAGGTACAACGCCGGAGGCATGGCACAAGAGCGTGGTGGTGCTTTTCTTCAAAAAAGGTGATAACACCTTATTGAAGAACTATAGGCCCATCTCGCTCTTGAGTCATGTGTATAAGCTGTTTTCGAGGGTCATTACGAATAGTCTCGCACGCAGGTTTGATGAATTCCAGCCTCCCGAACAAGCCGGTTTCCGAAAAGGCTTTAGCACCATAGACCACATCCATACGCTACGCCAGATTATACAGAAGACCGAAGAGTATAATCGGCCGCTATGCCTAGCGTTTGTGGACTATGAGAAAGCCTTCGATTCAATCGAGACTTGGGCGGTGCTGCAGTCCTTACAGCGATGCCAAATTGACTATAGGTATATCGAAGTGTTGAAGTGTTTGTACAGTAAGGCCACTATGTCAGTCCGACTACAAGACCAGAGTACGGAACAGATCCCATTGCAGAGAGGCGTGAGACAGGGAGACGTTATTTCTCCGAAACTGTTCACAAACGCATTGGAGGATGTTTTCAAGCTCTTGGAGTGGAAAAGATGTGGCATCAACATAAATGGCGAGTATATCACTAACCTTCGTTTTGCCGATGATATAGTCATAATGGCGGAGTCGCTCGATGATCTCAGCACCATGCTCAACGACCTCAGTAGAGTCTCCCGACAGGTTGGTCTTAAGATGAACATGGACAAGACGAAAATCATGTCAAATGCCCATGTTCCACCTATACCGGTAATTGTCGGGAACGATACTCTCGAAGTTGTCGACAAATACGTCTATCTAGGGCAGACTGTCCAATTGGGTAGGTCCAACTTCGACAAAGAGGTCGCCCGAAGAATCCAACTCGGCTGGGCAGCGTTCGGGAAGCTTCGACCTATCTTTTCGTCCAAAATACCACAAAGCCTGAAAACAAAAGTTTTCAATCAATGTGTGTTGCCAGTGATGACTTATGGAACTGAGACGTGGTCTCTAACTGTTGGCCTCATTACTAAGCTCAAAGTCGCGCAACGAGCTATGGAGAGAGCAATGCTCGGTGTTTCCCTGCGAGATAGGATCCGAAATGAGGAGATCCGCAGGAGAACTAAAGTGACCGATGTAGCTCTTAGGATTGGCAAGTTGAAATGGCAATGGGCAGGCCACATCGCTCGTAGAACTGACAACCGATGGGGAAGAAAGGTTCTCGAGTGGCGACCACGAACTGGAAGACGCAGCGTAGGCCGGCCCCCCACTAGGTGGACCGACGACCTGGTGAAAGCCGCGGGGAGCCGATGGATGCAGGAGGCGAGCAGCCGCTCTAAGTGGCGCTCCCTGGGGGAGGCCTATGTTCAGCAGTGGACGTCTTCAGGCTGTTAATGATGATGATGATGATGATCTAATATTTTAGACGCTGTTTTGCGTTTTACTGAAATACTATTCAATAAAAATATTTTTCACAAATATAAAATGTTTTTACCAACTGGAATGTCACTTTGACAGTGACTTTTCGTGACATTACTTTGTTTAAATAAAATATCTAAGTGTTGTGAACAAGATATAGTCTGTTTAGGGCAGAACCAGCATCTTACAGATGGTCACATTGGCTGCCGTTGTTGACGCGACGGTAATTCTGACAGTGACACTGGACCGTGTCATGTGACACTTGATACTCTTGAGTATTACAATATGTATGTTACCGGGGTTTTGCTTTGCTGTATATACCGTACACTGGCCTCACTCCGACACTGGCAGATAAACGTCAAACAGCGTTTAAAAGCCACTAATCACCCACTAATTGAAGAAGAAGAAGATGGTGCGTGCGGTTAGTTGCGTTCACAGAGTACATTGTTGCGTTGGTTGAATTTCATTTCATTTTCCTTGAACGAAAATGTGAATAAGTAATTTTATATCCATAACTCTTTGATTTGCTAGCTTTTTAAAGTAAAAAAGTGCTAATATTTTGAATCTCATTATTTATGTTAATTCAATTAAATGGTGGAAACTTATAGTTTGTTGTGAAAAATTATCCAATCGCTGTTGCTCTTACATCCTTGCGAACTAGTTGCACACTTCCTGCTGAGGATCGGACGAGATGCTACCTTTTCTGTGCGTGATTACGGCTAGAACAGGATAATTGCACGATGGATTCGGGCACGGACTGGCTCTGTGACATCTTACAGAATGTCCAACTGGAGCAGTTTTATGTGCCCATCAGAGACCAGTTACAGGTAAACAATGACTGTTATTGTTATAATTTTACGACTGATCGTCACATTATCCTACGTTATATAATATTGATGAGAGTAGTTGTATGTTTTAACTGTTAGGAAAATTGTATAGTTCCTTTCGTTACATACAGTAATTGAAATTCCAGCATATAAATTGCTAGCAAGCCCTTGAGCAATACTAACTATGATGTATGTTTGTAGATTACACGGCTAGCTCATTTCGACTATGTGCATGCTGAAGATCTTGAGCGCATAGGCATCAGTAAACCTGGTGTCCGTAGGCTGTTTGATGCTGTTAGGAAGAAGAAGCTCCAGTTATGGAACCGCAAGTTTTGGAACAAACTGTTTGGTTCATCAAGTTCAGTGAAGGAAAAGGCAGAACTATCTCCGAGGCCAGCAACACAAACAGAGTCCAGAACTACCTGTATTATTTTGGAAAAAGATATTGTGTAAGTACCTCAACTATTACTTTTTTTATAACTGTAAACTTTCAGCTTAATTTACTAAATAGGGGATGCTGGTATGGATATCATAGTATAGATAGCCTAGACAAATAATCTAATAAATACCTCATGTTGCATGTTTACATTATTTGTTTTAACTTATTACCAGTAAATAATTTTACAATAGTTGACCATGTAGTATTTACATTTAAAATTAATATGTAACTGAGTAATTTATAAAATAGATTCTTTGAATTGTTATACAATTTACTTAATACTTATTCTTGTTTTAAAGTGTCTTCTTTCTATTAATTAAAGAGCTGTTATATTACGGGATACCAATTTCTTCCAAAAATTCCATCCAACTTCTAATAAGAAGTTATTATTAAACTCAATTATTGTTGTCTAAAAAAATCTGTGAATCATTTAATCTCTTGAATCATCATATTTAATTAAAATATTTTTGTTGCAGATTGCATGATGAATTAGGTACCGGCTCATTTGGAGTAGTAAAACGAGGAGAATGGAAAATATCTGAACAAACCGTCCCTGTAGCTGTAAAAGTATTAAAAGCAGATGCATTCTCACAGCCTGGCATTTATGATGACTTCCGAAGAGAGGTGGAGGCTATGCATAGTTTGAAACACGTAAACTTAATAAAGTTGCATGGTGTTGTGTTCCACCCGCTGATGATGGTGTGTGAACTAGCCCCCATGGGTGCTCTATTAGACTACATAAGGACACAGAACAGCAAGGTGTCCCTTCACTACATATCAAAATGGTCAACGCAAGTGGCAGCTGGCATGGCACACTTGGAAAAGAACCGGTTTCTACACAGGGATTTGGCTTGCAGAAACATCCTTCTCTCTAATTTGGAATTGGTAAGCTATGTTTATTTATACTGAAATTTTATTAATTACGTTCCTACTACCATTATAAAGAGTTATAACAACTGGAGTTAACCAATTTAGCTTTGGTTTACAGTATGCTACACAAAATCAACACCGTAATAAGTGCTGATTATAATAAAAATGTTGCCTTTATCTATATTATTAAATTTTCATGATTATTTTACAGAGGTTTAATTACCATTGCCTCTGAGTTAAATGGAACGCGAGCAATAATTATTTGTTCAAAACAAACTAAAACGAGAGAAAAATCCCCCAAGTATGTGAGAATTCTCTGGAAGATGGCAACCTCATACTGTATTAGATATAGATTGCAGATTACATGATTGATGTAAACTTGTAAAGTATGCTGAAGTTCAATATCCTATGTACAATATTGTTCATGTTCCTGTTCTTTGGCAATGGACGTTGACTCTTATCATAGTGACCTTTTTGGACATGAGCAAATGAAAGTGTTTCTGTGTTAAAATATTCAGTAACTGTACCCTTTGTTGCCATCAACAATGGCACTTAAAATAAACAAGTGTCCCGACAACAGCAAACAAAGTGGGTATTCTGTTTGTTAGTATTTACAGTTTACATGCTAATGTGAGAAGGTATAGTGTAATGATATCATAGTTTGTAAAATTGTGTTCATATATTAGTTGTTAATTTCACTAATTCACATAACTATGATAAAAAGTAGAACTAGTCAACATATTCAAATGTTTCTAGATAGTATTCAGTGCCATATTCCCCAGTGTTAAATACGCTACCAAGCTCATCTATTTCTATCTTTGACGAGGGAAGTAAGAGGATGTTGGATAAAGCTAACTACACAGGATATGTTATAGTTATGAAGTCAACTTCGTTAAAGAATGAACAAAAATTGTCGCATTTCATTTTAGCAAATACCATTTGAACATGCTAAACAGAGACAAGTATACCGTTTCAACTTTCATTTTTGATAATAATTTGTTTTTTTTTGTCACTTAAGACCGCCCTGCGGCAAAAAATCCGCCATGTTTTGGTGGTATTTTGAGCTAGTACGTCAACTAGCGTCAACTGTCAAACGCAGTAAACAATGGAGCGGAGTGGGGCGGAGTCGGCACCATATTGTGGTGAAAAAGTGCCGCACGTCACGTGACTATGTGTCTGATCCTCTTACATCCCCTCATCAAAGATTTCTATCCATTCAAAGGTTGTCTGGAAGAGATTGCTCTAAGCGATAAGACCACTCATCATACATGCGTCAATGTTTTGTACCATCGTTTTTATTTTGGTGTGCAGTTTATCATAGTGTAGGGAAGCTAGCTCTCCCAAACTGTACTATTGCAAGGTTTGCAATTTGCATAGTTTGACATTTTTAGCCCAAATCCCTCATCAAAGATTTATATCCATTCAAAGGTTGTCTGGAAGAGATTGCTCTAAGCGATAAGACCACTCATACATGCGTCAATGTTTTGTACCTTCGTTTTTATTTTGGTGTGCAGTTTATCATAGTGTAGGGAAGTTAGCTCTCCCAAACTGTACTATTGCAAGGTTTGCAATTTGCATAGTTTGAAATTTTTTGCCCAAATACACCATGGATATCTTTTTGGGCTCATTCATTATGAGAATTCAAATTCAAATGCAAGTTGAAGTAAGACAAGTCTTAGCACTTTTAGTACATCAGAATTTGTACTTATTTTGTATTAATGTTATGGGATTTGGAAATGTCACGAATAAATCACTGGCTGTTATTTTTCGCAACGATTTAAACGCAGTGTGCACTTAGCCTTATGTTCTAAAGATTTGTCTTGCATCAGGTGAAGATCGGTGACTTTGGTCTGATGCGAGCGCTGCCCGACGCCGACGACTGCTACGTAATGTCTGAGCGAAGGCGCGTGCCATTCCCGTGGTGCGCTCCAGAGTCTCTGCGGACGAGGCAGTTCTCTCACGCGTCTGATGTTTGGATGTTTGCTGTTGCACTATGGGAGATGTACACCTTTGGAGAAGAGCCTTGGATAGGTGAGTTCACATATAATTTAGTAGCATAATGTAACTAAAGCTTTATATGCGTGCTGCCCATTTATGCTGGCTTAGACTAAATTTTTTCGCGAAAAATGTATGGTAGACGAAGATCTAAGTTCATAGTGATACGGGCGATACCGGACTTCGGATAGCACGCTAACACATACAATATAAATAGTACACCATAAGCCGTTTGCTTTTGTCTTAGTTGTTGTAAGGCAGAAGTCCTTTAGCTACAAATTAGATAAATAGAATAGGGGTGTCTTATGAAACAGTTTTTGCATTTGAATAATTTTTTTAGAGGTCACTCCTCTATTTACATCGTGAAAACTTTTCTTAAAACGTGTTTTGATTTCATTAGTTTGAAAGAAGATATGACCAGTAGCAGTGTATTTTTTTTTTTTTTTTTCAATTTTTATATGATATAAATTTTGAGAAAATTACATTCAAGCTAGGTCGATTGAGAGCCTTCAGTACCTACAGCCTGCACGCAACATGGCATTGGGCTTGCCTGAAGTTTATTTATTGTGCCTACGATAACATCAATCGAGTGACTCATGGTATGGCTTCGCGGCCAAATACTACCACTTATCTAATCTTCGTAGATAATGGACGAATCTATGGCTTCCTGTAGGTAATTCCGCAGATTAGGTAATAGGACTTCAACGGACAAAGTTTAAGGTAGAACCATAGATCTATATATCAGGATATGCTCGAAGGAACATTTTATTTACTCAAAATGGTGTGGGGAAAAATCAGCGCCATCTCTTAGATTACTCAGGAACTACGATGAGAACGGCCCTATCGCTGCCATTATGTCCGTCAATGTTTATGTTTACAATGATTATCCCAAATATAAATTCGATTATTTTCGTACAAAATGGAGTGTAATATTGAAAATATTGACTTACTTGTGGTAAGAAACTTTGTATTTCTTTTTATTGCATTTTAGAGTGTAGTTTGCGCAACCCTTCACAACACAACTTGGCATATTTTCTTTGAGACACACTACCGATATCTTCTCACTTCCAACACAGACTGGGCGCTAGTGGATGTCAATCTGTGAAATTGACACCCTCTTTGTAGCGACGGTTTAATCTGTCATTAGGCCTGTCCTTATGTCTATGGGTAGAACTGAGAATAGATTATGTGATGGTTGCTATATTTGTGAGTCTTGACTCGGAAATAAAAAATGTTTATTAATATGTGGCTCAACTGTTAAACGGCATGCCAAAATACATTCCTTGGAAAAAGCTTTTTAGGAACTAAGAAACCTATAAACATATTTAATCCCTAAAAGTTTGCAGCAACCAGGGCGACCCGCGCCTTCAGTTAAGTTCTCACTAGGTTAGATGTTCTTACCATGTTATCTAAGCTTAGCTGCAGTCGCATTCCTATCAGTGGTCATAACGCATCCCCGAGACGATCGCGATTGGCAATCGTTACGTGATTGATAGCCATTGATGCAAAAATTGATCGTTTACTTTGGTGATTGAAATGATGTCAATCTACTACGGCATTGACGACGAATGATGAATAAATTGATAACATACAAATTCATCCTGTAGATTCAAATCTTTGAAATCAATTTCAAGAAATCTAATTTGGTTATGGTTTTGTG
Organism: Ennomos erosarius; assembly: GCA_963580505.1. Classification (NCBI taxonomy): domain Eukaryota; kingdom Metazoa; phylum Arthropoda; class Insecta; order Lepidoptera; family Geometridae; genus Ennomos; species Ennomos erosarius. The sequence goes on along the minus strand of OY756981.1, from coordinate 5,159,154 downwards.
TCCAGGTCTGAACGGGTCCGAGATACTCCGGTTGATAATGCGCGAAGGGCAGCGTCTGTCGGCGCCGCACGCGTGTCCGCCCGATGTTTACATGCTGATGATGCAGTGCTGGGACCTCAACCCCAAGGAGAGACCCACCTTCATGGGCATACAGAGATACATGGAGACCAACAAGTTTGAAACGGCTCTGGCTGCACTCAGGTACTTATGTTAATTAATTTGAAATTATGCAAACCATGATGAAAACAATAATAAGTGTAATAATTGCCACTCTAGGTTTAAATTTTGAGTATTTTTGTAATGTATATTAATATCAACTAAAAAAACATAATTCATTACACATTTCTATGATATACAAAATTGTCAAGCTATATTGACGGGCCCGATAGCTCAGTTGGTAGTATCCCTGCCTTCTGAACTGAGGGCTGTGGGTTCGATTCCTACCCAGGGCAAACATTTGTGTGATGAACATAGATGTTTGTTCTGCGTCTGGGTGTTATATTGTACTCTATGTATGTATTTACAAACAAAAACGTATCTAAGTATTGTATCAGTTATCTGGTTCCCATAGTACAAGCTATGCTTAGTTTGGGGCTAGATGGCGCTGTGTGAAATGTCCACACATATTTATATTTAAATACTTAAATTGGGTTCGAAATTGATTTTTATCATGTTTTTTACTGCAGTTAAATTATTATTACACAGTGAAAATATTAGGGCTCTTGCACACAGCTAATTTTGATATAGTTGTCAAATAACAGCCCGATATTTAAACACGCGTGTACACGATCTAATGTCAAGGATATCGTAAAGTAAGCTAAAAGCTATGATTACCCCCGTGCACTAGGTGGTAGGACTTTTCTGCAATGTTCGTCTAGATAGGTACCACCGCTTTGCCAGTTATTCTGCCGCCAAGCAGTAGTGTGCAATCACTACTGTGTTCCGGTTTGAAGGGCATTGTAGCTAGTGAAATTATTGTGCAAATGAGACTATGACCTGATTATACAGTGTAGTAATCGGATTACTAGACTGTGTGATGTCTCAGGATGACGTGTGCAGTGCAATGTCACGCGAAACTTTATTATTTTAAAGTTCCGAGTGATACTGCAACTGTTATGGGCGGACGTATTACTTAACATCATGTGAACAACTAGCTTGTCACGTCATTCATTCTCATAAAAAAAAATGCTAAAAAGCTAATGCGCCATGCATTTTGCGAGTCAATCGCACATAATATATCGTGATAATTCGTCTAAATAAGTACTAAAATCTAATTTTAATTCATTTATTTGACCCACAGTTACCGAAGACAAGGTCAAATGTCAATAGACGCCGGCGATGCTATTATCCTGATAGACAAACGACCTGAGCTACACTGGTGGAAGGGACAGAACCAAAGGACTTTAGAAGTCGGCTTGTTTCCAAGGTAACTAAGTAATACTTGGTTAAAATCGATTTACCCGGTCCCCTTCGCTCAAGTTGATATATCATTGTAAACAAAAGAGACAGAAACATTCAAATGTTAACAAGAATTCTCGGTAGGGATTAGTAAAGCTGTTATTATAATGTACGGTAAAATAATTTTTATTTTTACAGCACGCTAATAGCGAAGAGTAAAAATGTCCAGGCAACCAAAAAATCCCAGACATTACCACCTGTGCAAAAAGGTAAGCCACAATTTTAACTACAAAATGGTATAGATAGGTGGTAATAATAATCACAGGTCACAGCATCCCAATGAGTCAATAGCTGACGCCAGTAAGTGGAATATACGTCGACACAATATCAAACGACATTATCACTTCTAAAATTAGATATGTGGAGACCGATCTCTCTAGCAACTAGAAAGAATCTGAATTTATCTGAAAGGATAAACTAGAGTCTAGCTAGACTATCCTTTTTTTTTTTTTTTTTTTTATATGTAGAATAAGCCTGCGTTTGACTACATCTCACCTGATGGAAAGCGACGATGTAGCCGAAGGTGTAGCACGCAGACTCATGAGGTACCTATTCACTCTTGTCTTAAAAATTATCCTTTCAGATAGTTTGACACTTCTAGTACAGAGTAGATATATAGTTAATCAATCAATCAACCAATCAATCAAATCGTTTGTTTGTTTGTTTTTTTGTACGTGTATAGTTAGGTCTTACAAAAAGTTTTGCTCATGTATTTAGTTTAGCTGACGCTTCCAATCCAATGTTTCTACTTTGACATTAGGTATTTTGGTTCTCAGGTTTCATATCGTTCTATGCTAAGCACGGGACCACAAATTACTTAAAACATACAATGCACTATTCTCATCCTATACAAACAATTTCAGAAGATGCTTCGCTTCACCATTTCTTTCTGGTTTCAATGAAATATGGCCTGAATTAAACCCTGATATGAGAAACAACTTACCTATAGTATGTAGGTATACGCCTCTCATTTTACAATTAGCACAGATTACATAATAGTTACAACATAACGTGCCAATACTCTGTCTCTTGGCATTATGCCAATCGTATTCAGGTGGTTAAGTTTTAACCTAAACTCGTAATATACTTAAGTGACAAGTATTACAACATAGTAGAGACTGATGGCATCCTTACTAATTGGTTGTTACCTATGAGTATTATTGTTTATGTGATTTTCGTGCAGCTGAACTGATATGTGTGAAAAGCATACGGATTGCTTATAATTACCGGGGTACTTTTTATCCCGGTAAACTCGCGGGAATAGAGATAAGTTGTGGGCGAAACCGCAGGATGCCTTTAGTGTTAACGGTTCATTATTATTAAATCAACATCGTGATATAAATAATAACGCACTCTTGGCCAACGTTCCAGCATATCATTATCATACGAATTAACGAGCACATGCGGTTTTATGACGCACGTTCGTGACGTTTCGCTGCTATATAAAGTTACGCTGGTTACGCGTTCACGATGAAAGTAATGTAAGATTGAAATGTAAACGTAACTTATGTAATATAACCGTAAATCTACTTGTTGGATATCGATTATCGAATAAACCGTAGAGTTAGTATCTGGTTAGTATCTTCCATGGAAGTATATTCTATAGACCCCCTAACATGCGCACCACAAGAAAACTTGTCGTTGTTAGAGTGAGACACAAGGCTCTACCATAGCCTTGTCAAGGTCGCTCACGAGTAAAAGTGTCCAGAAAATTTTGAAGTGGTGCGCATGCTAGGCGGGCAGGGGGGGGGTCTTCCATAAATAACAAGGATATGATATCAATAAGTAAAATTTACTTACGCCTTCATATTTTTTCTTTAAACTAATAGATTAGCTACTCAGTGTTTTATCTTTGCCCATTTCAAACTTGACAGAGAAGGACAATAAATTAAATAACTTCTAGTTATATTTGTTCGGTAATAATGTTTTATAACGTTATCAATATCATCCGTAGGTACTTCAATAGAGGTTTGTCATTTTCTTTGCATTTTACATTTTTTTTTTATGAGAATGAATGACGTGACGAGCTGGTCGTTCACCTGATGTTAAGCAATACGGCCGCCCATATCAGTTGCAGTGTTACTCGGAACTTTAAAATAATAAAGTTTCGCGTGACACTGCACTGCGCACGTCATCCTGAGACATCACACAGTCTAGTAATCAGATTACTACACTGTGTAATCAGGTCATAAAGTCTCATTTGCCCAGTAATTTCACTAGCTACAATGCCCTTCAAACCGGAACACAGTAGTGCTTGCACACTACTGCTTGGCGGCAGAATAACTGGCAAAGCGGTGGTACCTACCTAGACGAACTTTGCAGAAAAGTCCTACCACCTAGTAAAACATGCAAGTTATTTACATTCACATTTTAAATAAATACATATAAATGATTGAAAGCATTTAACATAGGCTTTGGTTTAACATTCTTGACTCTGGTCTTGTCTGCATAACATATTTTTTAACGACTACAAAGTAATATGCTGGTAGTTGGAACACGATCGTTCAATATAAAACCGTCGTCGTGACTCGGTTTTCCCAAGACGTTGAATGATTTATTCACAAAGATGTAAATGATCATCGCCTGCATTTGCACCTTTGCACCTAAGATCTATACGTAATTGACATTGAACGTCCTTAATCTATGACTAATTGAGAAAACATTTTATCGCCAGAGTAAATATATAAACGCGAGTTGATTTACGCCTTTGTTGGTATTATAACTCACCTACGTACCATATCTAAATGTATTTGTATTGAATTTAATGTGTTTTTCTACTTGTATTGGGACCTACATTTGAATCCTACAATATTAATTTCTTTTTAATCAATTTTATATTATGATGAAATACATATCAATCTAAATGTAGCTTTAACTCATAGAAATGGCGCTATTTACCTACTATCCTTACAACCTGAAATATATAATTAACCTAGCTTTTGTTTAACCTCCCACGAATAAAACAAGTATCCCATGTTGATATAAGCATTAATATAATGTATTATGTATGTATATTCTGCAAAATTTCAACTAAAACTTGATGCAAATGCAAGAAACAGACTATGTTACCTTCTTAAATATTATTATATTATTATGATAGTAGGGATTCACACCCATCACGAGTGAGAGACTAAGCATTTTTTTTAATAAGCTCGTCATCAAGTAACCTACATTGTTTTTCCATTCTTTAAACCGGGTCTCTTCAAATCAAGAGCGATAGATATAGATAAGCAAACAAGCTCCAATACAGACCGCATCATCACTTTCCATCAGGTGAGATGTCAAACGTGAGCCCACTCAAGCATTAAAAAAGTTATACCTACGTTGTTAACTTTCCAGTCCAACCAGTTCCAGTATCAAACGGTGTGCAAGAGGAAGCAGTGGTCCTCCGCAAGCGTCGCACCATCGAATCCACTCAGCCGGCGTCCACCCGCGCAGAGAAAGGAGCCAGCAAGCAGTTCAACTACAACAAGTTGGTGAACGATCGAGCGACCTTGAACCTTGGGGAGCGAGTCGCGAGAACCACGAGAGACGCCTACTCCAAGAGCTTGAACCAAGGTCTTTATCTCATAAGCGTGTCATGATGGCCTAGCATGCGCATCGGGAGAGAACTTGTGGTCGCTGTTAGAGTGAGACACGCAGGCGCTACTGACGGGCCCGATAGCTCAGTTGGTAGTATCCCTGCCCTCTGAACTGAGGGCCGTGGGTTCGATTCCTACCCGGGACAAACATTTGTGTGATGAACATAGATGTTTGATCTGCGTCTGGGTGTTGTATTGTATTCTATGTATGTATTTACAAAACAAAAAAAAAGTATATAAGTATTATATCAGTTATCTGGCTCCCATAGTACAAGCTTTGCTTAGTTTGGGGCTAGATGGCGCTGTGTGAAATGTCCACACATATTTATTTTTTATTATTATTATTATTATTCACTCATTTATTTATATTTCTTAAATTTATGTTTTTTATAATACTTCTTATAAAATTAAAATTACAAAAATATTATAAAAAACCTAAACCTAGTGTCCCGCCGGCAGCGGGGCAGGGCCCAAGCTACCGGTGGTCAGGGCTGCAGAGTGAGGAACCTCCTGACAATACGTGCCGTGTCAAGGAGTACCGCCTTCTGAATCTGACCCTTGATCCAGCCGTCCAGCGAGAGCCTCTCGAGATGTTGGTCGAGGCTCTTCGCCATAAGACCTTCGACATTATTATTATTATTATAGTCTTGTCACAGCCTCTCACGAGAAAACTTAGTGAGAAAATGTTGTCGTAGTGCGCGTGCTGGTCGGGATGGTCTTATCCGTGTCGGCAACCATTACACACATCATCACTTTAACAGTTGGAAGTCGTCCACTGCTGAACACATGCCTCCCCCATAAAATGCCACTTCGGACGTTTAGTTTTGGCTCTACTTTCAGCTATATTGTCACATTGTCACTAACTATAGGTGACATTTGTTGAAAACGCCTACCACAGGTGACAAAAAATTATTAAGAATTTTCTAGGTATCTCTTTTATTTTAATCTTATTCATCATCATCATCAGCCTGAAGACGTCCACTGCTGAACATAGGCCTCCCCCAAAGAGCGCCACCTTGAGCGGCTGCTTGCCTCTTGCATCCATTAATCTTATCACAATCGCTTAATTGCTCAATATTTACAATCAATATTTCAGTGAAAGAAGACTTACTAATCGACCTGGATTTGCCGCCGTCGACGCGGTCCCCGTCCAAAAAGGCTCCCAACCAAAACAACGTGTCGATACTGGACGAGCCCATTGACGTGCCTGAAGTTGGTAAGTTTCCTTTACATCTTAACCCAGAGCACATTAAACTATTGGAAAAGGTAGACCGGTTTCATTATCATTCTAGCTTTTTCATCATCAGCCTGAAGATATCTGTTGAACATAGGCCCCTCGTAAAGACCGCCGCTTTGAGTGGCTGCTTGCTTCCTGCATCCATCAGGTCTACTTAGAATCTCGTATCGTATAGTCGCCAAAAAAAATACCACACTGTATAGTTGCTTGTTGGTAAATGATAAAATCTGAATAATATATAACGCCAATCGCGTCCGTATACGCATGTTGGAACCGCGAAATAAATAAATAAATATGTGTGGACATTTCACACAGCGCCATCTAGCCCCAAACTAAGCATAGCTTGTACTATGGGAACCAGATAACTGATACAATACTTATATACTTTTCTGTTTGTAAATACATACATAGAACACAATAAATGGAAGTATGTGCATCTAAAAGTAACTGTTTCATTGGAGTCCTCCGCACACTGATAAGTAGGTAAAGTGGTCGAGCACTCGCTGAACAACAATATCCAAATTACGGTACTAGCGACGTTTTAATTTGTACCAATTGTTGATTTGCGAATTGAATCATCGAAAAACTCACCCACATATTTGTGTTATGTTTAGACTTTACAATCGGTTACAAGCAAATACTTTGGAATTTTTAACGAAAACATATCTAATCTGCAATATCTAACTTCCTGTTAAACATCGTAAAATATCGTAGGATGTTTCTAAGTATCATCAAAATCAAAGAATAAGCAAAGCATAGATTTAGAGCAGTTACAATTTTGTTTTATGTATAGATTACTAGCTGTGTCCTGCAGTTTTACCCACATTAAAAATGATCTTAGTATATCAGGAGCCGCAATTTTTTTTATTATGTATTTTCATCATAATCCGTCCTGCTGTTCGAGTTTCTCATTTAATATTTGGAAAAATGGTAGCATAAAACCCTGGGATAGCTGCATTATTAAGGCTGGATTTTACCAAAGTAAAATAAGTTTTATTCCAAGCATAACGCTAATTGTTACCCTCGGATACAGGTGATTGACAAATGAAATGACGATTAAAAGGACCCTATCCAGATTGTATCCAAGGAAAGAGCTTAAAAATTATTTGACATATAATAGTTATATTCGTGTAACTCGGTTATTCTCGGAACGTTATACTTGGAATAACGTTATTCTACTTTGGCAAAATCGGGCCTTAGTTGTGAGATAAATCATAAAATCATTCAAAATAAAATATCAAGTCATTGTACATAGTAAACAATGTTTGACAGCATCTGTGGTGTGGTGGTTGAGCAGATCGGTTCATAACCTGGATGTGGCGGGATTGATTCCCGTGCCAGAATAATTAGTATTTGTTCACAGAAAAAAGCTCAAATATATGTTCCGTGTCTAGGTGTTCTGGGACCATGGTTCTCGTGATTCTTGGGCCCCTAAATACAGGGATTCTTAGTTAGGGACCAGGATCTATGTGATCGTTGGGCGTAACTCATTTATTTACAAAGTTGTATTTGTTATTTTGCAGTTGGTGAAGCAGATTGGGTACAGCAGAGCACAGAAAGCCTTCCCACATACTCAACTAACTCTCAATCTCCACAGAGCTACATGAACATATACAGTGCGAAGTCCATGGACAACCTTGCTTCACCCACACACAACGGATCACTTCACACGGACCCTTTCGACACACAGGTTTGGCCCTCAGAACAAACTGCTAGTAAAATCTACGATCCACAAATTAATAGACTGAAATACGATATACAACCTGTAAGTAGATCTACCTATGATATACAGCCCAGTTACGAACCTAGCACTAGTGTAAGCCAAAACGAATCTCACAGATACTCAACAAACAACTCAACGAATGATAATTCACAAGTGTACAATAATCAAACTCCTAGTAGAAACACCTCAATAAGTAACCCTTATGGAACTATACCAGTGTCCACATATGCAAATGCAAATCTTTCAATGGAAAGAAACATGCCAAATATAGGTGCAATGTCGCTGGACGACAGAATATCCGAATCTTTGAATCTCAGAAAGAACGAAAATCTGTACTCGAATAGTCCGTACCATACCGCCCCTTCTACATCGGCTGGACCGAGCAATGTGGAAACTCGATACAACGACATTCCCGTTTACAGCAATTTCGATATAAACCCAGCACAGCAACAGTTCTTACTAGAAACTAAAGATTACTACACAAAATACTCAACGCCTGCAAAAACAGCCGCCACCGATTACGAAAAAAACATTTACGTACCTAAATACGAGGAGGAAAAGTTGAAGAATTTCAGCGATAGCTTGGAGAACTCCAAGAATTATTCAGCGTTGAAATACCAAAACGTTGATTACGGGTATTCTAGTAACTGGAATAACCCGAACTTGGCCTCGTCGTCTCGCGACAACGCAACCACGTACGATGAAGTGAATGATACGGCGAGTAATATTTACAGTGAGATAGGCGAGCCTCAACAGAATTTGTATGGAACTACCCACAATTTGTACACGAATGCGTGTCTTTATGATGAGGTGTATGAAGAATCGGTGCCGCGACCGCATCGGCCGGCGCCGCCTTGCCCCAATCAACCTAAATAAATGAAACAACTATGGGCCTTACTACACTGCATAGTAGCTACTCAGTGTTTTATCTTGTTTTCTCTTTGCACATTGCAAACTCAATAGAGAGAGACGCAACACAAGGTGGGCCTCTGCTACACAAACATAAGTTAACGGATTATTATGAAAAGTTATCATTAAAATGGGGAAGCTCGTATTTGCACACTGATTCTCAATCTATCTGGAACGTTCTAAAGTCTACATTAACCATCTCCTTCGTCTACATTATGGATGAGTGAGATAGAAAGTGTAGATTTCGAACCGGGTCTTTGTCTATGGTATTTTTTTATGCTTAAATGGGCTTACGTTTGACAACATCTCCCCTGATGGAAAGTGATGATGCGGTCTACGTTGGAGCACGTTTGAATGTGAATTGTGAATTGATGTGCTGAATACAGCTAAACAGAAAATCTAGAAAAGAGCCATTTATATAGGAATGCTGACAGAAGTTTCCAGAAGAGAATAGGCAATACTAATATGTCAAGGTTTCGAATGGTAGATTGGTTGGCAGATTTCTGTAATCTTTTAAACAATGTGATTAAGAAGGTATTATTTGGCTGAAATTGAGCAATTTCTTAGGTGGTTATTGCCAGGATTATGGTGGCTAATTTAATTCCAAATTTCTCTAGATTTATATTAATTGTAGTTATTACTCAGCTATTGTGTGCCTTACGAGTGACTCACCTCGACTGATTGATTGGCATTTTACGCGTTTGTGAAAAAAGTTTGCTAGTTAGATTTGACATTATTTGTGTATTGCCATGAAGAAAATTTAGAAATAAATATATTGCCGATCTTGTGATGGAGATTAAGTCTTATTATTAAAAAAGAAACAGATTTACGGTTATAATAGAAGGCACACAAGTTCAGACTCAAAAAGGATGACCTGCGCAGCGCGCTATTTATATGCATTTTTGCTACTGCACATTTTTCATGGTTCCGGCTTGGTTACCCTTTATTATAATAATTAACAAAAATGTAATATTTTGTAGAACGTGGTAAGAAAGACTGAAAAAGAAAAAAAGAAGTACACGAATACAAAAAAATGCTCTAATAGCACACAAGCTACAAAAAAAAATAAGTCTCAAGAAAAAATGTGTTTTATTATTCTGGTTATGTCACGTCCGCCTTCCTGGGTATGCAGCATACAATAGTTTCAAAAAGAATTTGTATATAATAAATAATTATGATCACAACAAATATAGAAATGTGTAAAAAATACAAAAATGCTTGTATTTATGATTTTTAAAGCAGTATCGCCTGCTCAGCGTAATCCCCGCTCGTGATTCTAATTTTTCCTTTACAAATTAATCTGGAGATTACGCTGAGCAGGCGATACCGCTTTAAAAATCATAAATATTGATTTGGGAGGCGTTATCTGTACAGCATTTGTGTTGATGTAACTTGACCATGCTGGTTGGGATGATTCTTAAATCACTCAATAGATGGCGCTACCAACCCCGTAAGTTGGTTATAAAGGTGAAGGAAAAATTCGGACATGAGACCACTTGTCACGGTAGCTTAAGTAAAGCATATCCCGGCTTGAGGGATGGATGGATGCGGGTTCAATCCCCGCTCGTGATTCTAATTTTTCCTTTACAAATTAATCTGGAAAAATGCTTGTGTTCGTTGCACGTTTGTAATTATATTAAGGCAGTGCATCTGTGTTGATACCACAACAAAATATACTTTTATGTTAGTGACTTCTATTACGATTTTATTCAAATTAATATTACTGTCTCGCTATCGAGTATCGTAAAATATTTGAAGAAACTTAAATACTTACAGTACCAATTTGAAAAGGTTTCAATACTACATTCTCCGTCACTTTCATCCTGAATGTAGATGAAGAAGACGGGGAGTACATACTTCTAATCGTAACCTTTCCATTGTTGGGAAGTGGGCTACTGGTGAATTTGAAACGCATCCAGTGTTAGTATTACCTTTTCTTAATAAAAATAGATTGATTTTTTATTTGTATAACAAATTCGTGAAAGTTCTAATCTACTTATATTGTTTAACAAAGCTGTAGAGTATGTGACGTGAAGAAGTGTTTTTTTATATATAATATTTATAATCGCATGTTTTAGTTATTAAATACAAATGTAGGAGACACGAAGCATGTAGCAAAAAAGAGGAAAATTGCAGTAAGTTTTGATGCTCAATATAAATATATCCACTTATAGAGCCGAATATTTTAGGTAAGTCTTTTTATTTATTTTTATGAAAATACTCGAATATACTATAAATTTTTAGTGAGATTGAAAACTGAATACATGTGGTACTAAATGCCTTACCCCTTTAAATAATTAACGATTTTTGCTGCGACGAAATAAAGTGCAATTCAGCTCACACAGCGCTGGGAGCATTTAGTATATTTTATTCTACTAGTAGTCACCTCTTTCCAGCGCATATCTTTTACTTCTATACATTTAAACAAGATGCTCGCCTGTTTTTTCACGTATCCATGTTTCGTATACTTGTCTCTTTCTTTTACAAAGGTTACGCGATATGTGTGAGCGGTAACGGTAGTTGTTGCCATCTAGCTATGTAGCACATATATTCCTACAATGACTCTCGGACAAACATCACGGTGCCTCACCATTAAGTACCTGTTAGTTTAGTTACTTAGTTTTTGTTTTCATATCAACACATCACAATTATTTGTGTAAATTGTAGAAATGGGAAATATAGATTTTATTTCATAGTTTGGTTTATAGATAAAAATTGATATCGGCAAATTGAGATAATGTTTCATTAGCATGGGAGCTCAGTAAGATTATGATTTGTTTATGTATTTCTCATTTAATAGTATTATTACTAATTATAGATCACAGAGCTATGAAACAAATGACGTTTCGCCTGGAAGCGTTTTTTTTGCTCTGTGTTATAGATATTAGCCGGTAGCCATAAAACGCCAGTTGGTTCGTTAGGAACAAAATAAATAAATAAAAAATAAGTATCTGACCAATCAGTTGATTTGATTGGAACATAATCGAAGCTTCATTGAGTTCCATACAACTAGTTGGTCTGTTCGTTTGGTTGGGATGGGATGACTGATTTTGTTCTGTGTCTTACATTGGTTTAGTATATTTTTTTAGTGCTGGCAAGGTGCTTTTACTTTATGCCTAACAATTCCTAAACGAAGCAATTTTGTAATTGTGTTTGTGCTGGCTTTTTACTTCGACAGACTGGCAATACATTGTGAACGCATAGTTTTACGTTTCACACAGGACTTAATCGCGCTAAAAACATTTATATAAACGTCGAGGTAATTAAGTAATGTTTTTAGCGCGATTAAGTCCTGTGTGAAACGTAAAATTATGTGTTCAAATCGCGAAAATCTAAGAAATTGTGAACACACTACAGATAGTAGATACAGCATAACAGATATCATTTGGAAGGAATTAAAAAAATCTGTTCCAAACTCTGCCAAGCGCCGTTTTGTGCACCGGAAACATATAGCAAGCGTTTGGATATCTTCAAACAAACATAAATCATTGCTACAAAGGAGGAGGATGCAATATGTTGTATTAGTTGGAACAAATGGTGAATTTTATTTTTATTATTTCTACCAGAAAAATCTGCTTCCGATAGTTTTAATAATAAGGGCAGCTTTATATTGCCGGACTGTAATAAGAATGATATAACTTTAAAGAGCCATTTGAAACAGTTTGTTCGATGTGTGTAGAACGTGTATACTTACATAAAGCCTGTACAGTTCTAATGTATTTGTAAATATGCTTTAACACAACGTACTCGTAAGTACTAAAATTATAATAAAAGATTTTTTTCCTACCTTTGCATTTTATTTCATGCCCATCTCAAAGAGTGTATAAACTCCACCCTTCACGCCGCTACGGCTATATCGGTAAAATACATAATCATTAAGATTCTCGCAGCTAGCGGTCAGGTAACCATAGCTCAGTTGGTAGAGCGTCCAATCCGGTGATTTGGAGGGCGTGGGTTCAAGTTTTTAAAAACTTTAGCAACAACCGGGATTTGAACTATGAAATATTTATAAAGTGTATAAACTCTGGCCCAACTATCATAATATATAGGTACATGAGATAAGGACTCTTAAATCAAACTAGAATTTTAAACGCCTACTTTAAAAATAAAGGGTATTTTTCATTCATAGTTCTGTTTTATGCGATGCTGCGTCGACATTCCACACACAACACACACCATGCGCCCCAGGTCATCAACGTACCTGGAAAAATCCTACACAAGAATACTACAAGTAGAGGAGGAAATGTTTCAATGTGGATATAACGGTGTACCTTTTCCCCTTTACTCGTGTAACACGTTCAAGTAGGCACGGGCATTTCACCCCGTCAAGAACACTCCCACGAACAGGCAGCCGACAGTTACAATAGCTTTGTTCCTTATAAATAAATAATTGATAGAACAAAGACTACCAATTTCAATTAGTTCCACAAAACAACGCCCACGGCTGACGCTGTAGGTATTTTTAATTACCTACCTACCCGTTCATGTCGTGCCACCCACACTCATTGAAGGAATAGGAGTGGTAAATCATTGCTTTACTAGAAGTCTGGAGGCAACCCAAAAGATGAAGTTCAGTCATTCATTCAGTGGCCTTACCGCGTAAGCCCGGTGGCAATCGTAATCGTGTGCTCTCTTGCTCGCACTCAAGGGCTTGTACATCGGCGCAAGCAGGATGGCAGACGATGTTCATTACCAGAATGCTTACGCGGTAGGGCTGCTGGTTGAAAAATATCGAGTTATTAAGTCAAATTTCGAATGACACCAGTACAAAACTGGCATAATTTAATTACGGTTTTCCTTTTTCAACGCATCTCTTACTCGATATTTTCTTTAAAATCAGTACTGACTCCTACTGTCCTGTCTTTGCCGTTCACATTGTTTTTGGAAATTGATAGAAAAGGCTATAATTTTTAAGGTAGACCACCTCACTGAGGTAGACGTATAATATGAGAGAATGGAATTTGAAGTCCGATGTTAAAGTAAACAATAATATTAAGTTGGGCTTACATCTACATAACCTATCATAAATACCATACAAGATCACAAGATTTTTCCTGGAAACCATAAAATGTCAGAGGTGCAACTAAGGTGACCGAGGTCCCGACCTGGTGCTTATGAAATTGGGTCGCATGCATTTCAGGATGGAGGTGTCAGGTGTTTGTTTCATTCAATGCAACTCACAAGATGATACCTATATTTTGTTGATAAATCAGTAGGTACCAGTATTATAATTGATTATACTTAGGTACTTTGATAAGTGAATATAAGTAAGTAGATGTAAAGCTTTCATAGTAAAGCGAATATTGGGAAAAAGAAAGTGGCAGAAAAATAATTTAGTTCAGTAATAGCAGGAAAACAGGCAAAGCCTTGTAATGAAGTCTCGGGCAAAGCCATCTACTTTGTGTAGATTGCTATTCTAAGTATACTCTGTTCTGTAACCTACATTCGGATTATTGCATTCGTTGACCGCATATTCGATAAGCACACAACCTTTGCCCTTATTGCATGTTATTACTTCAGGCGGCTATTCTTGCAAACAGCTCTACCATTACGCTACTGTACCTAAATGTACACAAAATAATTATTATAGAGACGGCGCTAAGTACAAGGTCGATTTGGTCGACGTAGAATACTTATACCTAAGTAGAGCTTTATAGAAAATAAATCTACGCGCAAAAAATGAAGGCTCTGTAAATTAGCCGTCTAAGATACAGGTAAAGCTATGAAGTTTAAGAGAGGTACCTACTTATAGGTAGTAATAAGTGGAAACATTGACATGGCCAGTAGTAGGTACTCCCGGCGGTTATCAACACGTCATTAGCATGCAGGGTTGTGTCGAGCGATAACTCCCGCGTGGGCGCCATTACGCTACCGACAGCACATTAAGCATACACCAATTACTCCAGTCTTACTATTTGTCCTCGTTTCCATAACTATTACAGTAATTATACTTATAACATTTCTATTGGGAAAAGATCGTGAATAATAAAATATTATAATATAATTGCTGGATTAATTACGTCGTTATCGTTTATGAAAGCTCGCTTATCGCATGGATGTTCATTGGTGTCCGAGTGGAGTGTTTCAAGTGTGGAAGGTGTAAGGGCAGCGGTAATACCCCGTTATCTGGCGATGATCGTTGTGTAGTGTGACATGGCCGCGGTAATATGTAGGCGGCGAAGTGGCAGCGCGTGAATGGGCGACCGTGGGATCGATAGAGCGGAGTGCGCAGGCCCGCGGCTGTGGAGCACAGCTGGCGCGCACCCGACGTCGTCTCGCCCGAGCCGAGCTTCAGTGCCTCCTGTGAGGAACCCGCATCATCCACAGCCTCTCAGAAATGTTCCCGTCACATCCGCGGATCTAAACGGTGCGTACCATCATCTCTTTGATACACCCTCACTCTCAACATTCAGTGTGCAATATAGGACAGTCGCCAAATCGCCATTCCAAAAATTCACGTGAAACCTGTTACACAAACCTTCATAACAATTCATTAACGCCTGTGAGTATGTTTGTTTATCAACGGAGCATCTTGAGCTTATTTTTCAAGTGTTTTTCTCTATTCGTGTTGTGACTATAGACATATCTTGAATGCAGCTATTTGATCATGCTGGAGTGAAGGTATCGCTTCAATAGATCGATTTGTCCATACAGTGAATTAGACTGAAAATAACTGTTCTTTATGTATTAAATAATTAAAGAAAACGGTGTAATTCTAATGTGCTTCTGTAACTTTAATATAGTTCAGCATATTCACAGTTTAAGTTAGTAAAATGACATCGGGAGTGTTTGCGTGGGAGGCACCGAAAGGGCAGGAGCGGGCTTCTACGTCAGTGGAATCGACATAGCAGTGCTGAGTAGGTAGTATAGATAGACACGGCTAGCTACATTATACTTACATCAAAGACATGATCGATTAATAGATTGCTGCGGATCGTGTATTAATTATACTTATACGAGTAGGACTTAATGTATACTGGTTATATAGAGAGTGCAAAGACAGGTAAAGAGATTGATACCTACTTACTTCTCTATTTAAAGAAAGCAAGAAAAGTACTGTTGTTGTATTTGTAGTGTATATAAATATTTATTGTATATGAAAACAATGCAAATATATTGTATTGTTTTCATATTTGCATTGTTTTGAAGTTTCTTGTTCCAGAACAACACGTGAACTTAGTAATTGATGTTTTATAGGCATACCTTATTCAGGCTATTCTGTTTCTACTAAGTGCCTAAATAACACTTGGAACTTGCTATATAAACTATAAGTACAAAATTAAACCAAATGCGCATCATAAACCTAAAGGATCAAATAACGCGTCCAAACGATAACAGGTTTTAGATTACTAAGTTACCGCGGAAATCTGAACCTACCTAATTATACCTTCTCACACCAATTTCCGGGAATGAAAAAGAATGAAGTGTGATTGGAAATAAAAAAAAATTGTTACAAAAAATAAAACATAAAAAATAAATAAAAATAACAATAATGATTAATATAAATATTTCGTTTTATAAATACCCAGATCAGAATCTGTATCAATCTTGCGTAGTTATCGTAGAACTACCTATGACGTCATTTTAACATCGGTTAAATAGTGCAACACATCTGCTGAAGGAAATTTTTAACTCGTTTGAAATGTTAACTGTAATTAAATCCGGGTTAACACTCGGGAAATATAATATATTCGATGGTACTCGTGAGAGTAACGCTTTTCAATAACAGTTTTCCAATAAAGTCTCTATTGAATTGAAAGCTCGGACAATACTCCCTCGGCCCGCCCACGGGCTGCAGCCCACGCGCCTTCTTTTATTTATGTACCCCGGTATTCTATGGCAATAGCACTGAATGTCCTGTAGCCTACTACTAGGTTCCTATACTAAATACGCGAATATAGTAAATTTTTAAAATTATCTTGCAATTTTTTTAGTAAGGACCTATATTAATACTGTAATACGTTCCTCGATAGTTGAGTAAATGTAGTCGCGAGGCGTTTCCTTGTGGGCAAGCCAGCCAGGGGTCTAGCACAGAACCCTTTCCATTAGCGTTAACACCAAACGATAACTCAAAATGTATGGGAATGACATTAGCTATTTATTTATTTATTTATTTTTTATTTATTTATTTACTTTAATTAACACGGTAACCAATTACATTAATTAAAGATAGGTCAAACAATTATTATCAATCAAATACAATTAAAAAAACAACAACCTGCGGAAAGGGTCATCATCACCATCATTAACAGCCCGAAGACTTCCACTGCTGAACATAGGCCTCCCCCATAGAGTGCCACCTTGAGCGGCTGCTCGCCTCCTGCATCCATCGGCTCCCCGCGGTTTTCACCAGATCGTCGGTCCACGTAAAGGGGGGCCGGCCTACACTGCGTCGTCCGGTTCGTGATCGCCACTCGAGAACTTTTTCCCCATACGTTGTCAGTTCTACAAGCAATGTGGCTTGCCCATTGCCATTTCAACTTGCTAATTCTAAGAGCTTTATATCGGTCGCGGAAAGGTTGTCTGCTGGTAATATCAATTCCCATACATTTTGAGTTAACGTATGGAGTTAACGCTAATGGAAAGGGTTGCTAGACCCCCTACAGCCTTATTGCGTAAGTCTGGTGGATATGGTAATCGCGTGGTCTCTTGCTCGCTCTCACGGACTTGTAAATTGGCGCGTGCAGGATGACCGGCGAAGTCTATGTCCAGAACAGTTACGAGATAGGGGTGCAGGTTGCCTGATTTGAAAGGAATATGAACGTCGCGTTTCATAAATACTTTTATCATTATCAGCCTGAAAACGTCCACTATATGTATACCTACCTAACCGTCGCTGATAGTATAAATAAGTAAACAGGTAGGCTATTTCTGTAACATTATAAGAGGATTTATAAACGTGGGAAGATCTCCACTTTAACGAGAGCTGAGATTTTAACAGGATCAATTTAACTTGTCGGTGCTTAAATTTGAGTGGGTACTAGTGATGTAACGAATGCCAGTAGCAGATATTCGTATTCGCGAATGTTCAACAAATGACATTAGTTACATTACTAGTGGGTACCCATAAATTTATCGTTTTTATGCTTAACAACATACATTAATAAAACTTGAATAGATAGACCGATCTTTTTTATATGTAAGTAAACGAAGAACAAGTGACAAGCTAGACGTTCGCCTGGTTTAAAACAATAACCACAATTAATGTAGGTCAATTGAAAACTTTCTGAATTACACTGCAATATTAATCTACCATTCTACAACACAATACCTATCTTCTAGCTTCACCGCATGGTTTCAACCCATAGTCATATTTCAGCAAAGTTGTCGATTACTCATATTTACCACTTATCATTTGAGTACCTACCTACCTATAGTTTCTCCTATCATTATATGCTAGGGGAAAACTTACTACTATTTACATTTAAAATTAACTTATCTCTTTCAACCTTTTCGTTATATTTTCGAGTAAGTACTCTAGAGTTGGTCAGTATAAGCAGGTACTTACTAATAATTTTGTGAAACCTGTCATGCCATCGCTTCAGTCATAAATGAGATTTGTTGCTAAGGGGTGGAGCGACGAATTGAAGCATTCCTTGAAAACAACTTTCATTAATTAATTCTAAAAATACTTACGCGCCGAACAAACATTGAATAATGTTTGATTTGGTTTCGTTTTATCGAAATATATACTAGGGTTTTGGTTTTAAATAAATTAGGGTTTTGTTTGCTCACCCCAATGTAGCTATTTTAAATTAATATAACGTACTTACTTAAATATCTACCTACTTATTACTACATCTTTGTTTTGTACTTCTATTCATTGAAACACGTTGAGTATTCTTCAAAGCTTCCCATCGGAGCTTTTCACTGACAACATTAATGAAAATTCTTTTGTTTTATATTTTTGCTTTAAGAAAGAATAAATATAAACAAGTTTCGTTAGCCCTATCCATACCCCAAGGAAAATAACTAAGTTCTGCTGGGCGACCACAAGCTAATACAAAACCATCATGTTTCATGGCATTATTATTTCAAGGTTACAATAATATTGTTCGAATTCGTATCATGACCTTATAAAGTATTCCCGAGTGTGAACGAGACGTCTACATCAAACCTGCTCTGGCTCTGCAACATTAAAGTATTCTTACTTTTATGTCATTTGTCAATGTATGATTGAAATAATATTGAAGTAATAATGCTATAAGACCTTGTGGTGACCCCCCTGTAGAGCTACAGCGACAGCCGAAACAGTATGTGGGTCACGCGTCACGCTTAAGTTACGTTCTAAACGAAAAGTTATCACCACTGAACTATCAAGTTTAATATATGTCCGATCGAGCACATTTTAGAACATTTTTGTTCTCTGTCACTATTTAGGAGGAGGACATTCATCATATCAGACTAATATTATAAAGACGGAACTTTGTATTAAGTATATGCAATGTGTGTGTAATGTGTATAAGTATAAGTACTTATACTACTTATACTGGGTGTAATTGAATTCATTAGCATCCTTTGAAACTAGGTACCTACTCCTGATACCGGTCACGTTTGAACAAAATTTTTTTAATTTTATCACATTGGTATGGTAATAATAATAACTCCAAAAAATGGAATAACTTACTTAATCCAATGCTACAATACAAAATTCAATTGGAATAATGGAGTACTGTATTTAATTAGTACATACAACGTATAAAAACGTTTAAATGTATCAAAGGCATCCGTGCCAACCGCGTTAAGCGCCGCGGCAATCTTCATAATTTTCAATAAAATATGTAGCGCTCATAGCGAAGCACGACTAGCCGTTCCTAACCGATCGGTAAAGTTAAGCAACGGTCGCTGCGGTCACTACTATGATGGGTGACCGCTACAGCAAAAAGTTGCTATTTAGAACCGAGCGCTACCGTGCTTCGGAGGGCACGTTAAGCCGTCGGTCCCGGCTGTTTTCGTAAGACAATAGTCGTTAAGCCAAGTCAGAAGCCTTCGGGCGGCCAGAAAATTCTGACACCAGGGCTGACCACTTGCCTACACGAGAAGAAGAAGAATAGAAATATATTTACTTGCACTCTTTACTCTTTAATAATCATCTATAAATTATGTACGATCATGAGCCCAATTTATGCTAATGAATTAAATTACATCCTGTATAAGTATGTGCATTTTGTTTGTCACTCCGTCACGCTCAAACGGCTGAACAGATTTCTTTACTCATTGGTGATTGGAACATTTACCCACATTCTAAATTCAAATCACTTTTAGGCCCTAGAGATTAAGAAGCTATTTTTTAAGCTATTAGTCCGTGTTTACGAAGCACAAACTAGCTCTACGTAAAAGTTGATAAAACAGTTATTTCCGTTTCCTTACATAACGCGTCCTATGGAATTTTATTGCCATAGGTATATACTTGGTTTGTTTTACTCACGTTTCTTCAAAGTTTTCTACAAACAACATGAGGACGTCGTCATTGTGGCTTAAAAAGAAAATATAAAACGTAAGGGAAAGTTTCTTAGGTTTTATTATGAAAAGTTTGAGGATTACGTGAGGAATAAAGTAGCCGGATACCAGTGTTATATGATGGACACTTTCGCCTTTATAATAATAGGCTTGTGTCCTGCTATTAAAAATTAACAATTTAATATTATTTTAATAAAGTAGGTTAAAGATTAATGCAATAATTGAAAGAATTAGTAAAATCGGTAAATAAATCACGGAGTAATAAGTTTTTAAGGTTTCTGGGGCATCGCCCATCCCTTTCTCGCAGGACAGAGCATCCCCACAGCTACTAAGCAACTTTGGGATATGATGTCACATGCCAAAGAGATTGTATGTAATATATATATATTATAATATATATATTGTATATAATATACCACAGCTTAGTAATAAGGTACTACGAAGGTGGAAGAAGTGACGTCACTGCGCGTTTGAACTGGCTCTTTCTATTCCTGTATTTTAAAATGCTTGTAATTTTGTAAGTTTTTGAGATATTTAATTTTTGTTAGACGACTGTTCATTTTTTGAGCAATATTATTAATTTATGCAATAAAAAAATAGCAGGACACAAGCCTATTACTTACAATATACACTACATAATTACGGTTTTTTAGACATTTTTTTGTGCCCTATTTAGAATTGAAATGACCCTGCTTATACCCCGGTTGTAACAATATTTTGTTAGCTGCGTATTACTTGATTTATGAATATAAAATGTGCACGTCTTTAAATAATAGGGTGACATCTCATTAACAAAGCTCTCACGTCGGTCTAGCTTTATCTGTAGACTCGCTGACAAGACGGGTCCACGTGGTAACAAAGTTACAAGGGAGCCGCTCTACGGCTGTAACGACAACAGTAACTATACCTAATAGCTCTACCGCGAATCGTAGGAAGAAAACATTCACCATCCATACAAATGCCCACAACAACATTTTGATAATTACGAAGTAGGTAGATAGACTATTTGCAACTTCATCACTATTAGTTAACAATTTATTTTCCGTTGCATAACGTCAGAAGCAAGCTAGGTGCAGTTAATAGCTCCTAGATCGAGTTACGAGTTTCTTACCTGCGATATTAATTAGGTGTTCTCCCGAGCGCGCAGTGGCTCGCCCACGGGAATTTTATTACGACGCAACGTGGAATACGTTTCTATTAAGAAGTATAGAAATGTAGTTTAAATGAGTTCCACGAACTTGCTTCATTAATTGGTCTGATTAGTGTAGCGTAATGGTTTATTTTAAATTACGGGTGTGTTTTGTTTTTGTTTCTTGGTTTGGTGGGATCCGCTGTGAGCTATACCCTATCTGCCTTATTTCGAGCAGGCTCGATATTCGAATGCCGAAACAAGACAAAAGAAGGCCCTAATCCAAAGGTACTCCACCATTATTAATAACGCCGCTAGGTACTAGGTGATTCTATAAAAAACTACCTATTAGGTATTATATTATCTGGGCCTATATGTAATTCTTTAAGCAACTGTTATGGGTATTGGGTATAGACACTTAACATCAGGTGAGCGAAGAATCGGAAAATCATCTGGTCACTTTAAAAACTCTCTCAAGAACTGTAGTTACCTATCTACACAAATAACTTTTCCGCGAGTCAGGCAGCGTGACTTATCACAATACGATATAATCGATCTTTTGCATCATCAGCAGAAAAGTTACAACGTAAGCATAATAATTAGGACCAAGAGCTTTTTTTGTTATAAACCAGGGCATGGTAGCAGTATTATAATAAAACCTTTGCTACGCAGACTTTGTATCTATCTTCAGCTGAAAAGAAGCCAAAAGATCTTCAGCAAATAAGTACAGCATAGCGATTCAGGAGACCTCAGCGCTGAGGTTAAGCGTCCAACCTCGATTCAACCAACTTTTATTTGAAAATAGAACGGAAAGCTCTCCCCTAGCTCATGCCTTTTGCAGCAACGATGACGCTATTTCCGTTCTATTTTCAAATAAAAGTTGGTTGAATCGAGGTTGGACGCTGAGCCTCAGCGCTGAGCCTCTCCTGAGCTGAGGTCTCCTGAATCGCTGTGCAGTACAGTAGTTGCATAATCTAATTGTGGCTATTTCACTTAGGTTATTCGCGTAGGTATCTGTACAACTTTGCTATGATTGCGAACTGATAGTGAGTGTCATCGCCGTAGTAATCTTCGTGGCTTTCCTAGTATTTAATAAATCTACATTAATTGTTGAGTGATAGTCGAACGTTTAGTCGTCGTTCGAGGTACAATATTTATGCGGAAGCGGGATCTACGTAACTTATCTAGTAACCTAATTATGAAGACCAATCTATGAGTAAAACCTCCTTGCATTCAAGATATGTCAATCGTCATAATTTGAGAGAACTTCAGTAAAGCTTACATCCATGGAGCTAATAAAAAAAGAAGGAGGGCATCCCGTCTGATCCCAAACTGAAGCACCCTTAGGATGCCGGAGCGCTTCGTACGTACGAGCGGGCACGCACACACTCACATCATAGGAAGACGGCCGCCCGCCAGTAATAAAAGTGTTCTGTGATTGCTCCGGACCTCACACAAGACGCTGTCAACGTGGCGGAAAAAAAATTGCAAAAATGCCGTCCTGCGTTGTAAAAAATTGTCGAAATAATAGTAGTTTAATTTAAAAAAGTCAGGGGATCACTTTTCACAAGTAAGCTTGTTATTATTCCACTGATTTCTTCACTTTTTAATGAAATTTTTTAGTTGCAATCAATACACACTACTCATACTGTTATGGGCGGCCGTATTGCTTAACATCAGGTGAACGACCAGCTTGTCACGTCATTCATTCTCATAAAAAAAAAATACACAAAACCAACCAGTGCTGCCAGCAATCAAACTTGCAATTTACCCGAAAGTGTGGGAGAATGACCAAATTGTGTTCGAATACAACATATTCACATAATATTGATTATAATCGAGACATGACTATAATGCCGATGCATTTTTTGATTACGAATGTGCATGTCTTGTCCTTTTCTTGAATGAATATTTTACCGGTAGTGTACCTACTAAGTCGTGCATATTTGGGCAGGTCTCTATTAGAGATGCACCGAACATGGGTTTTTGAACCGAACCGAAAAACGAACATTATTCGGTCCAGAGCTTACCGAACCGAATATTCGGCCGAACAATTCGGTTCATTTTATTTTACATGAATTTTCCCGTACATTCAGTCACTATGAAACTTCAACAAAGGTTCCACTGCAATGGAAACAATTTTTATTCCACTATTTTTTGTGAAAAAACTATTTTTATGAAAATTTTCTATGAAATGAATTAAAGTGTATGTATGTAATTAATTTTAATAAAAAAACCCAAACAAAATAAACACATAAAAAACAGAATCCTTAGAAACAAGCGAAACATTGTATTTAGCGCAATTTTGTATTGTAAATGCAATTACTTATCTAAAAAAGATTATTCAAATTAGATATTGGATCAAATCGCACGCTCTATAGGTCGGTACAGTGGCGGATTTACCAGCAGGCTGAGTAGGCTGGAGCCTAGGGCGGCAAATTTTAAGGGGCGGCAAATTTAGTTCATAAATTTATTAATTCGGTTTACAAATTAAAAAAAAAAAATTATTATACACACACATAATACGAATTTCGAAAATTGGAGAGAAATTAAAATATTTAACAAAAATCGAAATATTCTCATATACAGTGCTAATTAATAAATATTTCAACATCTCTGCATGAACAATTCCTAAACGCTTTACTAATTATACATTAATGATTATGAACTTTTAGAATATCGCGATTCGATATTATAATCGAAATTTAGTAATTTTTACATATATTATTCACTGATAACTGCTATAATTTTTTCTCCGTGTACCTATTAATTATGAGATCTGCTTACCCAATTCAATCGATATAATATCGATGGTCTAATAAAAATACTGACTAAAATTGACTAATTTTTATTAAATAAAAAACTAGTTCAATATCTTATAGAGATCATATTAATCAAATAACTGATAGTTAAACGACTGTGACTTCACAATAAAAAAATTCCCTCCACAAAATATGAAGTGAGGCAATTTGCTCATTAGAAAATTGATACATTTTATCAGTTAATTATTTTATTTGCAGTAAGAAAAAGTTTGGAAAATCCAAATGAGCAGGCCTTTGTATGTGTAATTAGTTTTATTATGTTCCATACATGGAGCTATTAAAAAAAGAAGGAGGGAATCCCGTCTGATCCGAAACTGAAGCACCCTTAGGAAGACGGAACGCTTCGTACGTACGAGCGGAACACGCACACACTCACATCATATGAAGCCGGCCGCCATACTTGCATCTGACACACTTGTGTAATTTGTCCGCCATTTTGGGCTTCAGTTCGATGTCAATCAAAACTCAATCCTTCTTTTTTTATTTCATCCATGGTTCCATACATATAAGATTACTGCCTAATATACACTAGCAAAAACCGAAGATTTCCGGTAGGAATTCCGCCGGATGACGACTGATTTCACATCGGTCGTACTCACAGAGCTATGAAACAAATGATGCTTCGGAGGGAAGCGTTTTTTTTTTTTGCTCTGTGGTTGTTACCATCAGTTCTGACAGAAAAAGCCAGTTTTTTACAAAAAATGTATCCTAATGATTTAGAAACAGACTTAGTTCAGGAATTACTACACTTTCAAAGCTACCGTTCGTCTGAAAGAATTTCAATAAAACCAATTTCTGGATCATTAATAAGTCTGTCTTCATTCCTGCAAGAACAGAATCTAGGAAACATTTATCCAAACTTGGATATAGCACTTCGTATGGCTCTTTGTACACCAGCGGCAAATTGTTCAGGTGAAAGAAGCTGCTCTTGCTAGAAGAGAGTAAAGAACTACCTACGATCGACTTTAAGTCAAGAAAAGCTAAACGCTTAAGCTCTCTTGTGCATAGAGTCAGAGCTAATGAACAAGATTTCGTACGACGATATAATAAATGATTTTGCGAATTCAAAGTCTCGCAAAAAAGTATTATAATGCTTTTATAATTTAACTTAAATCATAATGCTAACAAATAAATTATTTGATTATTAAGCGAGATTATTTGAAATAATAAAGAAAAGATATATTTATTGTATTGTTTTTAAACTGTGAGTGTAATAATAAATGTTAATCAACGTTCGCCAAATGTATGTTTTTTACGTAAGCTTAATTCATATTTTGTAAGTATTGTATAGTTTTAAGACATACCTTACCTTACTTTAAAAGTGGTGTACGATTGAGATATTTTTTCCTTAAAATAATGTTTTTTGATAATTCTTTGCTGTAAAAATAATCAAGGATCTAACACGGTACCATAGTTCTCAATAATAATAACTATATGGGAAAAGTTGATGTAACGAGGATGATGGAGCACAAATTATAAAGTTGGAATTTTATTGATAGAAAATTGATATGATTGTGGACTAAGATATCAAAATTTAGAGGCGGCAAAAATTGAATAGCCTACGGGCGGCAAATCTATAAATCCGCCACTGGGTCGGTAGTACCCGTTAGGCACAACATATAAGTTTTCTGGTGACCAAGCGTTTAGTGCCTAGATA
This sequence comes from Ennomos erosarius, assembly GCA_963580505.1. Classification (NCBI taxonomy): domain Eukaryota; kingdom Metazoa; phylum Arthropoda; class Insecta; order Lepidoptera; family Geometridae; genus Ennomos; species Ennomos erosarius. The sequence continues at coordinate 5,133,178 of OY756981.1, read as the reverse complement.
AAGCATGTTATCAGTATCTAGAAAAACGACTAAAAAGTGCTAAGTGTTCTGATTATCTACGAATGAGCTCCCATAAAAGATAATTATGGAAGTATTTAGCGGAAAGTATTAAAAAAATATTCGGTAATTATCGGCACTTTTACCGAATATTCGGTATACCGAATAATTACCAAATATTCGGCGCATCCCTAGTTTTTATTCATCGTAATATATGGTACTTGAAAGATAGTCCACGTGGCGAAGCCGCGGGGCATAAACTACCTAGTAGTTTTTATAAAAATCAAATGGGACAAATCTTGAGGTATAAAAAATAAATAAGACATGAAAATTTGACTTTCGACTTGCTCGTGTAGCTTTTTGGACATATACCTATATAAGGTACAAAACGTCAATCACGCCAACTTCGGAAGTTTTTTTTATCGGATTCGGGTAATTTTCCCCACATGGCAATCTTTTAATCTGACACACATATTTATGTGTCCGCCATTTTGTACTTCAGTTCGATGTCAATCAAAACTCAATCCTTCTTTTTTTATTTCATCCATGCTTACATCTTCCAAGACTTGGATATTAGATATAGATTTTTACTTTTTTTCTCTTATCTGTAATTTTTACTTATTATTTGCAGATGTAATGTCACACGCTTCGGTGCGTTTGGCCCTGTGGGCGCTAGCGCTAATCAGCGTGCTGGCGCCCTCGCGAGCCGATGGAAACATAGGTACTTAACTTTTGAACTTTTTCTTGCCTGGGGCTTATTGTGTAAGTCTAGTGGCGATGGTGATCGTGTGCGCTCTTGCTCGCACTTATGGACTTGTAAATTGGCGCGTGCAAGATGGCAGGAGAAGTCCATGTCCAGAACAGTTGCGCTATAAGTATAAATATATATTACGAAATCTCTTGAACCATATATATATATATATATAAGACTTTAAAGAATAGCCTAGATAAATAAAATAGAAGATTTTCAAGAATGGACTTTAAACATAGAGGGGTATGTTTAAGTACCTCTTCACATTACTTAGACAAATCTAGTCCTGCGTCGCTCGTTACTTCGTCGAAATTTCCATGGCAGCAATCGAATGTATAGGTATCGTATCCAATAACAAAACAATTTTCCGAATCGGTTTATAAACAACGGAGTTCAAGGTTACAACAGACAACTGAATTGAGAAACTCTTCTTTTTTGGCGTTGGTTTATAATAGCTTTATACAGTCAGCTAAGAAGTTATTATCTTGTGATGCCTTTCCGCAAAGCCTAACAACTAGCATGTGTATCTAAAGCTGTACTACTTAGTTTTAAGTTACCCAAGAAACTTAGCCTTATGTTTAAAAGTTAACCAAGTTTCTGAGCTAGAGATTAACTGAGGTCCGAACCCATATTAACGGTGAGCTCTGGCGCGTAAACCCAAACTAAAGCTCGGTCTGATCCCGACTTAGAACTTGTATTGTTTAGTTGGAGCTTAGAGCTTGCGACTAATTAACTGGGTGAAGGTTCACCGCATGGATGGGTAATCCATCATGGATAAACATCGACACATGAGCGATGACAACGCGGCTTTAGCAATGTCGGTATACATTATGACTGAGTACTAAATAATCGTTAGAAAGAAACCTTTCACACGACCGTGTCGCTTTCGTTACTTGACTGCTTCTCATTTCTATTCAAATTATTTATACCGTGTATACCATAAAAGAAGAAAAAAAAAAAAAGAACAAAAAAAAAAAAGAAAAAAAAAAAAAGAAAAAGAAAAGAAAAGAAAAAAAAAGAAAGAAGAAAAGAAGTGAAAAGAACATGGTGGGAGTGTTTAATCAAAACCTAAGTATTATTCGTGTCGCAGAGCATATTGCCATCTCTTTCACGATTAACTATAGTACGTACCGTACTCGTAGGTATGCGTTTAGCACTTTTGGGAAACTAGTGCGTAACTTACTAGCGTTACTTAGTGTGTAACTTCCTTCCTTCTTTGTACAACTTCGATTGATTTATTCACTGTAATATGTACTGCAATATAGGGTAATGGAATCTGTTTTGTTTAGGTTGCTTATTCAGCGCTTCGCTTTGCGTTGAGGGAGTAGAATGGTGCTACGATGGTGAGTTAGTTTCAGTCTTTATTTGTGTTGTTATAAAAAAACAAGATGAAGGTCGTTCATCTTTTTACAAGCACCACAGCTTATAGTATTAGTATAAGTGATACGTGGCATCGAATTGCAACTAAGTTTTGCATTCGTTTTCGTATTATTTTGTGAAACTCATTTTTAGAAATATAATTTTTGCCATTTGTACCTATTTGAAGACCTAGCAATATGTATTATATTTTTTTAGATTTTGCATTCGGGAAGTGCATTCCAGTGTTCGAGGATGAGCCAGAAGATGGATCTCTCTACCGGTAATTTCTGATATTTATCCATTGCTACATTAAGTTCAATAAATCACATCTTTTTTAATTATCGTTATCATCATCAGCCTCATGCGTTCCCACTACTAGACCTAGAGTGTAGGATATAATCCACCACACTGGCCAAGTGCGGGTTGGTGGTGGGTTTTCAAATGTTGGGATTTTTTAACAGATCCGGTTTCCTCTCGCGATTTTCTTACACCATTGTAAGAGTAAATTGAAATTCTTCTTAACATGTCATTGGGTAGTAAAAGGCTGAAATTGATACCAGCACAGAAAAACCAGCAGTGCTGTAATAATCGATAACTCTTGTCTCGAGAAAGCGTTTGCCCAATGAACGATCGCTTCATAAAACATTTCTTGCGTATTCTTTGGTCAAAAGCTTTTTGGAGTGAAGAGATAACATGTCGATTTTTATAACATGTGCAGAATGCGCTATTTCTTAAAAACCTAATGAATTAAGAATTTGAACCAATACTATGAAAATGATCGTTGGTCGTGACAGGTATGCGATGAGCTCGGAGCAGCTGCAATGGTTCGAAGGCGAGCTGCAGCGGCTGCTAGCGCGAGGTTACCGCTGGGAGCATGCGTACACTCAGTGCGTACTGCAAGCCATGCTCTACGCGCTACGGCAGGGCTTGTGAGTATACCATACTATACCTTGGTGTCTTATGGAACATGATGCAGTGCACAGTGAGCTAACACACACAAGCTGCTTGTTCTTGTTATTTCAGCTTACCGTTGAAAATTGATTGTCATGGGAGTGTTTTTTTAAAGTGCGAACCACGCTTGAGGTATCTTAAGGTAGGTAGGTGGTAATTTTAAGGACTATAATATTTTTAATTGAATTTGTGTATTTCGTATAAAATACAACACTGATAGTACGACTCTAATCATACCAAACTGGGTTATAATACATAGCCGTATCTTCATCATCATCATCCTGCCTGAAGACGTTCACTGCTGAACAGAGGCCTCCCCCAAAGAGCGGCTACTTGCCTCTACATCGATGGATGCAGGAGGCTCTCTGCAGTTTTCACCAGTCCACCTAGTGGAGGGCGGGCCTACAATGCGTCTTGCGTCTTGGGGGCTCAAAAGTCTTCAATTCAAGAGTAAACAGGTATTCTCTAGGCAAGCACGCACCATTGTAGAATGCATCATCACTTTCCATCAGGTGAGACATTGGTCAAATACTTTGTCTACAATTTTAAAACAGTTACTACTGCTGCCATGGATTCAGTACCAGCGGCAGCAGACTGAGCCTTGTGAATAAGTATATTTCTCCCCGAAAAGTCTTTGAGTAAGCAAGCTTATTAAATGTCCTGTAAATAAAAATACCTGACGAAAACGGGGGTATACAGCTAATAACTTAATGGATTACTTTATAATGGATAACTTTATAATGGATTTTTTTATCTCGTGGTAGATCTTCGGTAGCTACCAAAGATCTACCACGTCTGCGTGAAAATCGGTAGTGTTATACAGCAGCGCTACGTTTTGTTCCTCTACGTCGTAGTGCATCTACAACTTCTACGTCTCCTACGTCGGCTACGTCGCTCTACGGCGTAGCGTCAACATCTACGCGGTTATTGTCAAGACTTCTATGTAGCGCGTTATGAGTAAAATACATGATCGGGACCAACCGCCGACCAAGGTCACATTTGTCTCACCTTAGTCGGGTTGGTGTAAATACCGACCCGACCAAGGTCTTCATTCGGTCGCCAACCACCATCCACACGGTCGGATTTTACACCAACCCTGATGAAGAGCGGTTGCAGGCCTCTGTTTAGTGCTATGATTCTCTAAGTCATATTATTATTGTGATTATTTACATAGTTACGTATATGTCACCGTCTTTTTGTAAAAACGGTTTGTTTATAAAGAAACGAAAATAAAACCGGTTATTTATAAACTGTCGATTTATTGCAAACTGACAATTTGTCTTACAATTAAACGGATGATTTTTCGATAATTTATAAATAGTCGGTGCCCGGCGGAGACTGTTTATAAATTTAATAGTCTTTGCCGGGCACCGACTATTTATAAATTATAAAATAACGGATTTTAGTAGTTTTTAATTGTGAACAATGCACCAATTTTTGCTGTAATTCATTGTTTTTTTAGGCTGAGTTGCACCAGCTTACTTTAACGGTAACTTTAACCCTAACTATAACCGCTCCACGCTTCGCGGGGCGGGCGAATGTCAAAATTTGACCGTAACTTTAACCGTGATTATGGTGCAACTCAGCCTTAGAGTCACTAGTGGCTAACCAGTAGGTTACGACGACGAGTGGAGGGAGGAGGAGTGTTAGGTTAGTTTTGACTACACTAGAAGTACACAATTACAATAAAACGAAGTGATGCCGATTAATTATAAATAACCGAGAAATCAACCGTTTTATTGTGAGACACATTGCCATAGTTTATTAATAACCGAGTTTTTTTTATAAGCAAACGGTTCTGACAAAAAGATGCTGACATATAATATATACGTAGTTGTATTGTTTTAGGGACCCAACAAACGTAAATACAAAGATTTGCGAACATTTTGCAGACCCAAAGTTAGAGTCTGATATTGGAAATATTAGTGATGGACCCATAGAGGAAGTAAGTAATGAATTGTACCTATGTTTTACATGATGATTTCACGATTTCTTATTTGCTACTTTTATGGAATTTTTTCACACAGGTACCGTCAGATGAAACAGCTTTTATTAGTTTCACGCCAAATTCGGCCTATTCAGAGTTTGCGAACGAAGTGTACAATCCACCTTTCTCACCTGATGAAGACCCGGCTGCGTATCTAGCTAAAGGTAAAACTACGTTAATACGCTTAAATTAACTATTTTATTTTGTTAGGTTACGTGCAAGTTAGGTTAAGTTATTGCAGTTATTAGAGATATTTCTTTTCATTTATCAGTTACTGGAATTAATGATGAAGAACCATTTGATGGTGAAAACCCAAGCGATAAACTACGAGACTTAATGATATTTAGCGCAGTCGAAGACTCCCCGGCTGTACGCCCCTTCGAAGGATTCCGCGAGAGAATACAAGAAGAAAAGGCTCTAACTAAAAATTATCTCGAAAACGAACCAAATGCAATCATAGCCAAAAATAAAAAATCCCTCCGCGAAAACGATGCTAACATTTTCGCGGATGAAGAACGACTTGGAGCTCATTTCCGTAAACACAAAATAAAAGCACTCCCGAATACAGCCGAGTACGTAACCGGCAATAGGATCTCTCCCTTAGATGAAGAAGTGCGTGAGAACGCGTTGAGAAACTACAAACAGAGTTTCGTCGAGAAAAACTTCCCATTTGAATATGAGAACCCAGGCGATCTACCTGAGCCCAGGGTTTACGCTGAAGGGTCTGAGGAGTTCCCGATTGATGTCGGTAGCGGGGAAAATGTTTACCCGTATCAGCAAAAAGGTAAAACGGCTCTTAATACGATCATTTGTATATCTTAAACCATATTATTCTCATGCAGCGTATTTGTATCGCTTTCTAATGCTTCAGATCAAAACGATCCGGCTTTGGACGCTAAAAATTCAAAAAACATGGAATATTTGATGAACTACTGGCGAGGAATAGTAGAATCTAAACCCAACGAGCAAGGTCCTCTTTACGCTGAAGGAGGGCCTCTCAAGCCGGACGAGTTGCAGGGTACGTGAATACAAATAGACAGACCGTACTTAAAACAAAGTGACCTCTATGTAAAGAAGGCATTGCGCTGCTTCACTGCTTTGTTGTATTGTAGGATGACAGCAGAATTGTTTCATTCATTCTTCGAATACCCGACTAACATTAACCTCATTCTTCTGAGTTTTTCAGTTGGTGTTTTATTTTAAGTTCGGCTATTATGTTTCACTGTGCCCCTCTAATCGAAGAAGTCCGGCCCGCAAAGCGATCACACCAAAACAAAGGTGTTACAAATAGCAACGATGTTTCAGGTGAAAATTACAATTTATATCCCGAAGACATCCAAGATTTGCTTGATAGCGAATGGGGCTTTAAGCGTAGGGAAAGAGATGATGTTAAAAAGCCCGGGCCTCGCCTGGACGCGAAAACATTAAAGATTTTATACCACAATAGATCTGTGACAGGTTAGTGTCACTGCAGCCTCAGTCAAGTGTTAGATACCCAACTCGATGTTCCCTCGAATAATCGGCTGCCGGTCTAACGCTGCATTGGAATTAAAGTATACTTTTGTTTCCTAAATTTTAACAGCACCTCCACGTTTTGTCTAGAACACCGCACTAAATGTTTTTGACATTCTCTGCACATTTTATTTTTCCCGATTGGAGAGCATGGAGCCACATCGGCAGTTCCACAGAGTGTGTCGTCTATGTGTTAACCTTATTTTAATGTTCCACTTGATGAAATCGCCAACTTCGTGATTGGGCTGCGTCCCTACTCCCTACCCATCCTTTTCTTTGTTATTTTTGGTTACGTGTGTTACGTTTTAATAAAATTCAGATTATCCATGTTTGTGGGCGTTTTATTTGGTTTCGTTTCATGGATGTTGAACGTGCTTTTTATTAGTATCTTGTCATACATTTCTACTAGGTATTTGCTTATTTAGAATACAGCTTATATAATATATTTAATCATTTTGTTTTTTTAATTAATACATAACTAAGGTTGCCAATTATAGTAATGAATTAAGCAGGCAAAGACTATTTCCAATCACTTAACCACAATAAGTAAGTTCAAATATCTATATGCATGAATTAAAAAATATATTGATGTTGAGATTATAAATAGAATATTTAACTCTTACGTTTTAATAACTCATCATGATATTTCAGCTCACGGATCTTACCCACACAAGTCCGATAAAGGCGAAGGACACAACCATAATGAGTATGATTACGACCCATCTTATGCATACGTCTTATTCAAGAATAGGTAATAAACTAAGTTAAATCATTGCTGAATCATCTAAGCAAGCTGAAATCAGAAGCTTTACTGATTTGTACCATGTGGCTTTACCCTTAGGTTCCTAACTGACTGGGAGAAGGGGATCTCTTTTATTTCAAGACTAGAAGAAATGCTTGGCTTAGAGAAGAACACTTTTACCAATCCTCGGTAATTTTATTTGCCTTTTTGTGATGTGTGCATTATGCCTTATTTTGTAATGTATTCTAGACATACGTGTTTAAATTAATTTCTTTGCTATTTTAGTGTGGATCCAGGAGAGGTTACGTTCAAAGTGGAGAAAAATAGTAAACAGTACGACGCAGTTGACGTTGCAAGACGTATCGGTAAGCCACAATGTTTTCTTTCCACGCGAAATGGTTTCCGCGTGTCTCTTTGAACTATAATTAAATCTTTGGTCATTTATCTAGACACTATCAAAGATGAACTTCGTCGGGAGACTGGCGCACAAATTTTATCTACGGGTGTTGGTGATAGGGTAAGAAAACTGTACATATCTACTAATTTTTTTGACTTTCCTGTTCGGTGATCTTCATGTTATGATCGTATGTTTTAGAGTAAGCATCCTGTGATCCGACATGTAGACTCACCGGATACTCTATTCTTTGGCTTGGAGTTACCAGTGCTTCTGGCTTTAGTTGGAAGTTTGTCAGTTCTCATCGTCGGAGCCGTGGTCTTTGCTGTTCTTTTGAAACGCGACATGAGTGGCAAGAGGAAGATGCAAGGACTTTCAGGAGCTGCTGAGATTGACGCTGAAGCTACTAGAGACTATCAGGTAACTGCTTGCCATTCTAGATTTGTTTTGGAACCAAAGTTCGCTTGTGCTACTTTTGCGGAGTAAAAATTAACCACTCAATGCAATTTAATCACGTGTATTATGGCATTTATTTGTCAGGAAGGCCCCTTCCCTGCCAGAATAAAATTCTGACGACATTTATGCCACGTATATAGGCAAAGTGTTAAAATAATCCTCTCTAATGGTAGGCAGCGCACTGGCAATGCCCTTGGTGTTGCAAATGTCCATAGGCGGCGGTGACCACTTACCATCAGGTGGGCCTGCTTGTTTGCTACTCATTACATAAAAAATACACAAGAAAACTTCATAAGAGATTTGACACGCTTTTTGTGGTTTTAGGAGTTGTGCCGTGCCCGTATGTCTGGCAAGTGGTCAGGCCAGCAGACCACTGCCGCTGCGCCGCCACACCCAGTCGACCCTCCACAACGCATCACCTCACTCTCTCGGGAAACTGAGGGCAACTCACCTTCCACTCGGTCTAGCACTTCATCTTGGTAAGCTTCACTGACGTAATTTATGAAACGTGATCTTGAATCATTCTGAAATAATCTGACTCTGACAGTAATGAAACTCGTGTATTTTTATAGGAGTGAAGAACCGGCGTTGACTAACATGGACATTTCGACTGGACACATGGTTTTAGTAAGTACAGGAATTTACGATGCTAATGTTTTTTTTTATTTTTCATCATAGATAGGACGGGCCTCTTGTATCAAATTATATATGCCTTCGCACTTTATAATTTTAGATTCAAGTGAAAAATCTGAATACCTAGTTAATACAATGAAAACGATTTGATTACAGCTTAGAGACATACCGCTATAGCTTCTTCACACTTTCTTTACGCTAAAATGGGCATAAGTTTGACAACATGTCATCTGATGGTATGTGACGAAGTAACTTAACTTGGTATGTGAACGAACGACTAAACACTAAAGGTAAAGTAATAAAACACTTACCTGCCCTTTCAGTCGATCTAAAATATGTGGAAAAAAACTGGTTAGCTAATAAGGAAGTGATATTGTCAACTTTAGCCAAAGTCTTACGGAAAATAGTCCAATACTTATTTAGAAAATACTGCAGCAAAATACATTAAAACTATTCAATCTGGCAGAGGAAAAAGACGCCTTGACTCTTTCCTATAGGCATACATGGAAGACCACCTCCGCAACAAGGACCGTCTCGAGCAGGAGTGGCGCGCTCTCTGCGCATACGAGGCGGAGCCCTGCGCCACGGCCGCAGCCCTGAAGCCCGAGAATACCAGCAAGAACCGCTACGCTGACGTTCTTCCGTACGACCACTCCAGGGTCACTTTGAACACGCTGTCCAACCATGTCGGATCTGACTACATCAACGCTTCTACTATTGTGAGTTACTTACTTTTTTTTATAAATGAATAGGCTCCGCATTTGACCGCATTCTCACCTGCTGGAAAATGACAATGCGGTCTACAATGGCACATGCTAGCCTAAGATATATTTTGATCCCAAAGTAGCTACAAGAACTGCTTAGTTTGAGGCTAGATAGCGCGCTGTGTGAAAATAATTTAATTTAAAATAATGCCAAAAATTTAAGAAAATATAACAGTTAAACTAATAACAATACATTACAAATATCTATCTCTACCAACTAAGTACCTGTAAACTAAGGTATTTATATAATAGGATCAAGACAATTTATGAAGAGGATCAAAATGGACAAGTTAAAAAGAAGTCGATCGAAAAGGTTAGGTCGTTGGGTCGCGTCAGAAAAAATATCTTGCGCTACAAAGGCTTTGTATGTTTAGGTGCTTCTAAATGACGCTTAATTAATTAAGCGTTAATTGGGTACTTATTAAATAAGAGGGCAGATTAATTAAGTAATTCTACTCTTAGGTACTTACTCCTGCGGCCCAGCAAAAACAATCTAAGCTTTAATTCCATAATTGACGTAATTATACCTTTCGAGATGAGAAATACTAACCAGTATTTCTCATCTCGAAAGATATAATTACGTGGAATCAGACTTTGAATAGGTTCCTTCCATTGAATCTTAAATGATATAGATGAATAGAGGAATACGTCCAAATTCCACATAAATCTGGTAGTTGCCGGTATAGGTTAAAATTATATGATAAGAGGCGCCGTTCGAAATCGCTATTAACTTATACGCACACATTTCCAGGATTAGAAAGTAGCATGTCTTGGCACCAGATTAAAATTGGCCGTTCCCCATAGACTGACCATGATCCGCGCAACCCCGCATACATCGCAGCCGCCGGTCCGCTGGCGCACACCGCCCCCGACTTCTGGCAGATGGTGTGGGAGCAGGGCAGCGTCGTGATGGTAATGCTGACACGGCTCACGGAGAACGGGCAGCAGCTCTGCCATAGATATTGGCCGGAGGAAGGATCGGAGCTCTATCATATCTATGAGGTAAGGAACCTTCGACAGCGCAACTTTCACCACACCGTTATGGCACAAGAAAGGAAAGTCTAGGTATAGATACTGCTATAAATAATTTAACAATTTCGAGCAAATTAAACTATGGCTCACTATGTGGACCGACGATCTAGTAAAATTCGCAGGGACCCGTTGGATGCAGGTGGCCGCTCAAAATGGCGTTATGTTGGGGAGACTTATGTTCAGCAGTAGACGTATTCAGGTTGTTGATGATGATGATGATGAAACATGGACACTAAAACAGTCGGATACCTAAAAGATAAAATGTTTCACTCTTCAAAGGGAAGGGACAGGAAACAACTAAATAAAGTCATAAACTCGTCTCCCAATATTTATGATTTTTATAGCAGTAAGTATCGCCTGCTAAATAATTTAATATGCTGCGGACCTATGCAAGCTATTGGATGCGGGTTCAACTCCCGCTCGTGATTCTAGTTTTTCCTTTGCAAATTAATCGTCTCCCAATCTCCAGGTGCACCTAGTGAGTGAGCACATCTGGTGCGACGACTACCTGGTGCGCAGCTTCTACCTGAAGAACCAGCGCACCGGCGAGACGCGCACCGTCACGCAGTTCCACTTCCTCTCCTGGTCTGAGAATGGAGTCCCCTCCTCTACCAAGGCGCTGCTAGAGTTTAGAAGGTATGGTATTAGTATTCACTATTAAAATTCCATATACCTACCTGCCAGCCAGATTTTGTAAAGTTTAACATCTCGATGCAAGATAGAAGACCAAGGTACCAAATGATAAATCTAATTAAACTCGGAAAACCAGTGTTGTTTCGTAAATACACGGTGATTTAAATTCTGGGAAATGTTCATTACTAAAATTCACAATAATCTCTAAATACTCTCAATAAGCGCTAATGCAGAATGAGACGAGAAAGACAATGTCCTGTAATTTGATAGAAAATAAACATGACTTTCCTAGACTTTCCTAGATATTTTTGGTGAGTGCTTATTGATTATCAAACGTATTTCATTCGTTTTCAGGAAAGTAAACAAGTCATACAGAGGAAGGTCGTGCCCGATCGTAGTCCACTGCAGGTATTTAATTTCAATTGAATAGGTACTTACTTATAGCGCAAAAAATTCAAGATTCAGATAAGATTTAATAGGTATGCGAACAACTCCCAGACACCAGAACAAACATCAATGTTCATCACACAATTTGTCCTGGGTAGGAATAGAACCCACAAAGGTCTACAGTCCAGAGGTACTACCAACTGAGCTGTGAGGCCAGTCAATAGTACATTATCATATAGAGTAATCTCTACCAAAAAACCTTTTGGATGGTATTATCCATTTCCTAGATTACGTACTCGGTTAACATAACTTTTCATAATTTTCAGCGATGGAGCCGGTCGTTCAGGCACCTACTGCTTGATCGATATGGTGTTGAACCGCATGGCTAAAGGCGCTAAGGAGATCGACATCGCGGCCACATTGGAACACATCCGCGACCAACGGCCACGCACTGTTGCCACCAAGCAGCAGTTCGAGTTCGTACTTATGGCGGTCGCTGAGGAGGTAAGTGTCTAATGTCCGTCTGCAGTTAAGTTTGGTAGCTCTTAAGTTCATGCGCATATTTCTCTGAAGGCGTACCCAAATGCTTTGCCTGTAGTAGGTATGTGTTGTAGTTTCTCAGTAGATCCATCAGCTAGATCCATAATGGATCTAGTGAGAATTTCTCATTGGATCTATTATAACATATCATGTATCTAATGAGAATTTAGTATTCTCACTAGATTCATTTTCATGGCATTTTAAATTATAATGGATTAGTGAGAAAGACATTTCTCACTAATTATTATTATTATTATTATTATATATTTTATTCAGACAAATAATATCCAATTGTGTTAGTAGTAAGCTTAACCTATTATTAGTAGTACCTATTAGATTTCATGAAATTCACTTATTTATATTACATTCAATTCTATATCTTAGTGCAATGTCACAAATTCATTAATTCATCAAATTATTCCATGTCATAAAAAAAATTATAAATAGTTACAATATACAAAATAAAAAACAAAGGAATATAATTAGGTCAAATAGGTTAATAATATCTTGGTTCAATGTCACACTGCATAAATTAATCAATTTTGGTATGGTATGTCAAAAATTAAAATAAAATAAATTACTTACTTAATACATAAAACAAAAATTATTATAACTTAATTAATAAATGAACTCTCATCTACACACATACCTTACATCAAGACCAAATTGGCCTAACCATCCACTCCATATAATGCCGCATAAAGGGAGTGTTGATCCGGCCTGCTATAATAGTGTTCAGGATGCTGTTGTGACTTGCCCGTACTCTGGTCACTAAGGATGCTATCTTCTTCCGCATCATCGCATGAAACCCGTCCGTTCTAAATTGCGCGAACATTTCCGATGCACTGCAGAACCGGGGAAGACCCAAAAGCATCCTGAAGATATTATTATACTGGACGCGCAGGACATCAAGTGATCTTTTGGCGTAAGTGACCCACAGACTGCTCGTGTAGAAACACTGACAATACGCTTTAAAAAGCGTAATTTTCACTTGGTCACTACAGCGAGCAAATCTACGGGCCAACATGTTACCTCGGACTGCTAGCGCCCTACGTTCCCCTTCAATGTCTACATTGTCCTTAAGGTCATCGGTAAGGAAATGCCCCAAATATTAAAAAGAGGTCACTCTTTTAATCTGCAAACCGTTTAGGGTCAGCAGAGGCCCTGTGCTAGTACACTTACCGGTGGCCTTAAATACCATGTATTCACTTTTTCTAACGTTGTATACGAGGCCTTGAGCAGCCGCATATGCCTCGCAGACTCAACATCTCCGCAATCGAATTCGCAGTTGGGCCCAGCAGCACCATGTCATCAGCGTAACTGATGTTATTAATATTAACACCATCAACCCGACATCCGACACGCATGCTGCTGAGCTCAACTATGAGATCGTTCACATAAAGGCTGAATAGCTTGGGAGATGTTCGTCCTCCTTGTCTCACACCGCACTCCAGCCGATACGGTTTGGAGAGCGAGTTAGACCATCTTACCTCATTGGTCTGGTTGGCATACCAATACTGAAAGATCTTCAGAACCTCTACTGGAATACCCCTGATCCTCAACTTTGTCCAAAGCACATCATATGACACAAGGTCAAAGGCCTTGGACAAATCAAGAAAACAGGCGTACACCGATGTTCCCCGATCAGTATAGTACTGAACAGTATGCTTAAGGCTTAAAATAGCAGTTTCAGTTGACAGACCTGGCCGGAACCCAAACTGTGCATCATGTAGATCAAGGTACTTTTGCAAGCACTTATCAAGCACACTGTCCAATACCTTCGCAATGGTCGTCGCAAGGGAAATCGGGCGGTAGTTATTCATGTCCGAGATATCTCCGGTTCTGTTTTTCACAATGGGTACCACAACAGTTCTCATTAAGTCCGCTGGTAGGTGTGAGTGACTAATACACATCGTAAAAAACATAGACAGTACTCTCGGCATGTGCACCCACGGCATACCTCAAGTGCTCGATACTGAGGCCGTCATGCCCAGGTGACTTGCCTCTGCTCATTCCCCTCAAAACGCTTCTCATATCACTAGCCGAAAAATTCCATGGCAACCCATTGGATGAGGCGCCAAGTGGAGACTTCACCTTAAAATGTTCCATGAACATATTTGCAACCTCCTCCCAATCACGCTCACCGGAAGTCCAGACTTCGAATTTAGCTTCGCAGTGGATTGCCAAAATTTACTAAAGTTCTTATCAGCCCTTTGTTTCGCAATTGTGTCCATTTTAATTTGGTCTTGGTGGTTTTGGCACCATTTTACACGACCTTTAAATACTTTACGGGACTGGCACATTTCGTCATATATCCGCCCCGAGGACGGCCTATTATATAGGACCCAGTTATTAAACTTGAGCCTGGCCTCTCGGTGTGCATCCCGAACATGTTGATTCCACCCACATAACTGTCGATATCCCCTGGGACGACCACTACGTTTTTCATTAGTCAGCGCCGCTGCCTCACACAACACTTTTACAATTCTACCATAGAATCTAATCCATCATAATAAATTCTTTAAAACTATTGATCTATTGAGAACTTTTTTCTTCAGTCATTCTACAGATCCATGATGGGTATAATGAGGGATAAGTGCGAACTAATGCAGATAGGCATGATCACCTTGAATTCTAGGGATTAGCATGATACTATTTCATCCCACCCATAGTTTGGTTTTTGTTTCCGATAAGTGCGAACCAAAGAGTATAAATAATTTACTACGCAAGAAAAATGAATCATTTCCGCGCACCTAACAGCGACACAATGACTTTTGAATTACGAAAAAAGTAGATTTATTTCTATTTATGTTTTATTAACGATAGGTTAACATTTTCTTATGTTGCGATGGTTCTTTGATACTTTAGAAGTTAAAGGGGTTTTATTATTTATTTTAATTTCAGGTACATGCTATTTTGAAAGCTTTGCCCGCACACTTACAACAGATGCAAGAGAAGAAAGAAAAGGAAAAGGATAAAGACAAAGACGCTACCGCCGACAAGGACAAACCCAAATGAACTACCCGCATATATACGTTATTTTGTGAACGCAATGTTGAAATTGATTGTGTATGTTTAATTAATATTTATTCATTAGATAATTGGTGTAGTCTTCTTCAAATAAAGAATTTCGTAATGAAATGATGCCAAAAAAGCATCCATTTTCGTCCTGCATTTATTATCTATAATATTCGAAGTTCTTTGTTTGAATGCTTAACGGTTAAGTCGAGGCCTTCATCACTTGTCTTGGTTTTCAAATGAAGTGAAGAACCAGTGGGACTAGATCACATATATTTACTTAGTCGAGTTGGTTGTCGCAGTTATGCATTTATTTTAACTTGATTAATAAAGGCACTACGTATTTAATATTTTTATATAAAGCTTAGCTGGAATGTCTTTGGGGCTGATATATATTTAAAATATTTCCCAAACTGTTTTTATTTTTGTAGTAAGAATTATTTGGAAACCAATTATTATACGGTCAATTATGACTTCTGATAAGTATCAACTTTTGTTGCTAATTCATAGTGAGCAGGCACTTACACTTATTGTACAATTGCCTCACAGTAAAGAAGTTAGAAAATGGATAACCGTTAATAAATTAGAGATGTGACCAAAATCGAAATCATACATGTCAACAAGTTCAAATAAGTTTGTTAGTAAATATAATCACATTTTAATCAAAAATATTTTGTCCATATTCTCATACCTACATTGCATTAAATGCAAAGTATACAAAACTGGTAGGTCAGTGACGTTAATATCATTATTCATAACAGTGTTGATTAATTTTAGATTAATTAGCTATATAATCAATCGTATAGTTGACTATATTGTTACATGTTTATTTTAAACTGGCTTCGTAAATATTTTATTGTAAGTATATAACTATAAGCACATTTTGTCATAAATATTGTATTATAATATTTTCAAGGATTTGCCAACACATTAATTTAAATATTATATAAAATATATATATATATACCTAATTAAAATATACATATATAAGTATATATTTAATTATATCTTTATAAGTTTCTAATTATACAATAAAGTGTCAACTCTATCATATCTCGGTCTAACGGAATACCTGATTACTAATAATCGGATAAATATAATACTATTTAACGACTATTTACAGAAAGTATCTTTCAATAGAGCATGACTTATTTAATAATATACGAAACTTTTATGTAAGACTAAACTGTTTACTGCATATGGAAAATGTAAAAAAAAAATAAGTACCAGAACAAAAATAAAATGAATGTAGTACTACTTAGTTAATAAGAAAAATATATTTAATCGTATTTCTGTATGAAATTATATGTAGTTTTTATGTGAATGATTGATAATGGATTTTGATTAAAATGTTTTAGGGATAAGCAGCAGCTATACTTTGGTATCCTAATTTCCTAATCCTCATCGTACCTGTAAAGTGTAAATATTTATAATTATATCATAGCAAATACATAATTCATCACAGAATTCGCCCTAAGTATCGCGTTTGCAAATACTTATAATAATTAATAGGTAATTACTTTACTGTCAGCCAAATTGTCTAGTTAGGTAGGTATGCATTGCAAACTACCTACTGGGCGTAGTGGTTAAAAATAGTCGCCAGTGCTTTCCGCTGTGGTCAGCGAAAGTCAAGGTAAAGCAAAGAACAAGAGCAGTCTAAGGTAACATAAATCAGTAATCTGTGCTATGGGTACTATGAAGTATGAACTACTATGCATCTTTCTTTGCGGTAGTAAAATAATACAAGATTTATGTAGCAAGCACAAGATTTATGCCGTTAACGTGTTGCCAAAAAAATAAAAAAAAGAACTTCATGAACTTTTTCTCTAATCTGTGTTAAAAGATTGCTGTCAGACGTCAATAATAATAATAATAATAATCATTTATTGACAGAAAACAAATCTTTGCCGCAGAGTTACAATTTTACTGTAGATACAGCAAGTTACATAGGTGCTTATCAAATTATAATAAACGTGTAGACTTAATAAATTGCAGTTTAGACTAATGACATCTGAACTAGTAATGAAACTGTGTTTCAGATGTCATTGAATGTCTTCTTCTTCTTCTTCTTTAATGGCTTTCTATCGCTTGTTTGCAATAATTCTGCCAATGTCAAGTGAGTAAAATTTGTACGGTTATGTCAAGTCAAAGTCATATTTTGTCAGTCAAAACGCCAACAGTAAAATGGAGGATATTTTACTGAAGGCTCTAAAAAGGCCTTTGAAGCAAAAACGACAATGCATGGTTTTATGATCTTGAAACCATTTGTCAACACTCGTGCACGTTCACGAACACTCAATGGATAATAATCTACCCTTATTACACATTAAAGTTCAAGATACACTAGTTTTAAAAAATAATTGAATGTCAATGTTAAAAGTCAAAGTCATAATTTTGTCAATGTCAAACTAGATAAAATTGACAAATACCACGACGTGTTCGGAATTTTCGGATTTTCCGTGGATTTTCCCATCATTTCATTTGCTAAATCGCTGCAGAACAGAAAGTTGTTATTTATTACAAAATAATATTACTATTGTTAATCTTACGTGACATACCTACATTAAAAA
This sequence comes from Ennomos erosarius, assembly GCA_963580505.1. Taxonomy (NCBI): domain Eukaryota; kingdom Metazoa; phylum Arthropoda; class Insecta; order Lepidoptera; family Geometridae; genus Ennomos; species Ennomos erosarius. The sequence goes on along the minus strand of OY756981.1, from coordinate 5,115,452 downwards.
AGGAATTGGTGTAATACTGTATTACTTACGAATTAAATTAATTTTAGTGTGACAAAATGGTTACCGGTCGTGCTCTACACTTTGTGTTTAAAGTTGCCGATAGAACTTCTACAGCTAAATTCTATAGGGAAATTCTGGGGATGAAGGTAAGTTTTTCATCTTCCATACTAATCCTAAAAAACGTACCTACTGCACTGTAGTCATATCATGCGACATTATCCTATTGTACCTTCACTACACAGAGTAGTATGTACTTCACTACTAGAAACCAAATACAAGGTCATTACTATCGTTTTTCGCTAGTCAAAAGCCGACAAACCGGTAGGTACCCACTACCGGTCGCCAAACGAATTACAGGTTATTACAATATTCCAACAACAACCACCACCACCTATTGTACACTGTCTGAATCTGATATTTTTCCATTTTAGTAGCTACCAGAAAATTGGATATGTAAAGTAATGTATTAGGGTTTTTGATGCTATAAGTTTTTACAAAGCTTCCTTTTGGTTTAGATAGTTATTTCAATGTTGGGATGCTACACTATCCCCAAGCGACAAAGACTAAAAATTAGGGATCCTTACTGAAACTCGCAAGTTAGAATGCCTATTGAGTTATTATACTTATAACCGCTCCGGCTTCACATGGGTTAATTAGTTTTATGCCACTGCCTTGGGTTAATAAGTATAATGACTCAATAGGCATTCTAACTTGTAAAACTTTTCTCCCTACTAGGTACTCTACTTAGTTCACACCTATTAAAACCTTCACAAATCAAAAATTCGATGGATCTAGCCTTTCTCAAGTTTTCCAATGGAGAATGTTTTTATGTTTTTTTTTTGTTATTTTGTCATCTATAATCAGTGCCATTGCTTTTATTTACATAGATAAGAAGTCTGATGCTTTTGACAGGTTCTTCGTCATGAGGAATTCAGTGAGGGTTGTGAAGCAGCATGCAATGGGTAAGAGTAACATTTAGATACATTTTTATTATATGGTTTGAATTTTCTACCTCTATCAAATTGTCTCAAGACTAAAAAATGTGCAAAATTAATTCAAATTTTACTTTCATCATGTTCATGTAGACATCATTGTAAAAAACTATTTTCAAGTATCAAAAAAATTTTAAAATATTAATAAACCTATACATAGGTACTTCTTGCACACCTAAAGTCTTAGAATTACATAAAATTAAAATTTTATACCACTAACAAAGATTAAACCCCAAAGTTGGAAATAATACTTAAATGAAATTACTGGGCAAATGAGACTCTATGACCTGATTACACAGTGTAGTAATCTGATTACTAGACTGTGTGATGTCTCAGGATGATGTGCACAGTGCAGTGTCACGCGAAACTTTATTATTTTAAAGTTCCAAGTGATACTGCAACTGTTATGGGTGGCCGTATTGCTTAACATCAGATGAACGACTAGCTCGTCACATCATTTATTCTCATTAAAAAAAATTGGTGGCAGTTGTCACTTAAAATGTAAGAAAAAAGCAAGGTTAAGTTTGTCAAATAATTACTTCACATTCTATGGATAGTTATTGGGTATGACTATATACAGAAGGTGTTTTGCAAGATATCAGAATCCTCAGGCGGCAAGTTTTACTTCCTCTTCTTTTATTTGATGATTCTTTTATTCCATTCCAAATCATCAACATAAAATTTGTGCAATACAAAATGAAACAAGTATATCTAGTGTAATTCTGCTAAAATAAAACTATAAGATTATCTATATTGGGAAAGCTGTAAGGGATTGTTGCTGGTAAATGTATGTGACAAAGAATAAGAAAAATATTTGTTATGACAGTTTTATTACAACAATCTGAGAAGGCTAAAATTGATCCAACATTTTCAATCAGTTTCAATCAATTATAAAATTTGTGGTTTCAGACCTTACGCAAACAGATGGAGCAAGACAATGATTGGTTATGGGCCAGAGGATACACATTTTGTAGTTGAGCTCACTTACAACTACGGCATCACACACTACGAGCAAGGCAATGACTTTGTTGGCCTCACCATACAATCCAGCGAGAGTTTGAAGAGAGCAGCAGCCAATAACTGGCCAGTAAAGGAGATCAATGGGCTGAAGTACTTGGAAGCACCTGGCGGATACAAGTTCTATGTTATCGACAAGCAGCAGCCAGTTGACAAAGGTGAGGTTAATTATGCCCAACTACCCTTGCTTTTCCTTACTACTGTTAGCTTGTTTTCAGAGTTCCATACCCAAAGGGTAAATGGGACTATATTACTAAGGCTCCGCCACTCCGTAGGCATTAGATTATATTAAAGAACTACAATATCCACTTTATGATGACTTCATTGGAGTGTAATATTTAATCTAGTGAAATCAGAACCAGTCATATCTATAGCCGGAATCAAGATATTATTAAATGTCTTGGATACATATGTGAGAAATATCTCCAAATACTTGATAACAAATCTTGATAGAGTGATAATAGATATCCAAATTAATAACATTATAATGTAATGGCTATATTACTGGCTTAAAATCGTTATGTGATAATAATAGTTGACACAGCAACTGTTGTTGCTGATCCATCCAGTTCCAAGCAACTTTTAATCTGCACATGATTTATTTGGAAGAAATATTATCACTTAAAACCGGAATGTATGAACAAGCAGAAAAACTTAGCAGCACCCCAAAGCCCCACTCCGTTACTTAAAGGAGTTGGGCTGGTTTGGGTAGATGCTGGCGGGGGAAATGCACAATACACCCCAAGCGGAACGGTAGTGCAGACCTTACCATCCACCGCTGCCACATCATCATCATGAACAGCCTGCAGATGTCGACTGCCGAACATAGGCCTCCCCTAGAGCGCCACTTTGAGCGGCTGCTTGCCTCCTGCATTGAACAGCACCCCTTCCGCGTAACCATTCTGGTAATGAACATCTTCTGCCATCCTGCTCGTGCCAATTCATAATTCCGTGAGGGTGAGCAAGAGAGCACACGATTACGATGGCCACCAGACTTACGCGGTAAGGTCATGGATCGTCGGTCCACCTAGTGGGGGGTCGGCCTACACTGCGTCTTCATGTTCGTGGTCACCACTCGAGAACCTTTCTTGCCTGTTCTAGGAGGACTGTCGTATCACATCATGATTATTAATAGGTTAATATTTGTTGGTAAAGTTTCTGCTCTTCCTTTTTCTCCACGATCCATCTTCTCTGTACTGTCTCCATATATCTTTCTTGAATAGTGCCTGAACCAAATATACTGAGATAAACGCACACAGGCTTAGCCGCGTCGAATATAAGTGATACTCGGGTTGTGAAACGAGCGTGGCATGGCCAAGTCGCCTGCTTGAGCTACAGGCCTAGATCTGGCAGGAGTTGGGACAAGACAATTGGCAGCTCTTATTTTCGTAGGACAATATTTATTTTGGGACACTTTTTCATCCTAGTAAGTCATGGAAAATAACCAAAATACCAACATTGGAAACAAATGTAACCTGTCTATTTGGTTCAAATCCCAATAGGTAGGTACACAATGTTTAATTAATAAATTAGTAAGTATACTTAAATTTAGCTTCCACTGTAAGTTATATGTTTTTCGATTGCAATAGACATGTACATTCTACTTGCCAACTATCCTATTTAATTTACTATTTTGTGATAGTCTGTCTCCGCGTATTCGATAAAGTTATCACCATCTTTGATCATAGTTTGATGAAAGATTATATCAATGTTAGATTAGATTTATAAATTGTGTGGCAGGAAACATGGCAATCATGTGATGGGATGAGGTTGTGACTTTGACGTGGAACATTTTGTGATAAGGTCGTCATTAGAAATGTTTGGACCATACACATAGTTCAAGAATCAAGATCTCATCACCTGAACTGTTCAATACTTTTAATATTCAACGAGTTATGTATGAGTTATGGGCATATCTAACCGACGAAAATGGGGATTAAAGTCCCTATCTTTTTTTAAAGTGGCTTCAAGCAGATAAACAAACCTTTTAGTATATTTTTTGTCTTTATGAGAATGAATGACGTGGCGATCTAGTCGTTCACCTGATGTTAAGCAACACGGCTGCCCATAACAGTTGCAGTGTCACTCAGAACTTTAAAATAATAAAGTTTCGCGTGTCACTGCACTGCGCACGTCATCCTGAGACAACACAGTCTAGTAATCAGATTACCACACTGTGTAATCAGGTCATAAAGTCTCATTTGCCCAGTTATTTCACTAGCTACAACGCCCTTCAAACCGGAACAAAGTAGTGCTTGCACACTACTTAGCTTAGCGGCAGAATAACTGCCAAAGCGGTGGTACCTACCTAGACGAACTTTGCAGAAAAGCCCTACCACCTAGTAAAGGGATGATTCAGAATCTATTCGAAATGTTCCGATTCGTAATCAAGGTTGAAAGAAACAGAAAACGTTATGTCTGACCTGAATGAAGAAGTGTGCTGAAGTTCTGAATAATGTAGGTAAAATTATAACTATCCCAAATAGAAAGAAAGAAAATTAAATTTATTCAGAACATCACACAACATGTAATGGAAACATACACTAGAGAAACAGAAGATAAAAATGTAACGTTGTGTGATGCCCCGACTCAGCATAATTATGATAAAGGTCAGCACGTGACCTTAAACAACTGATTTTCAGGTGGAACCCATAGTCATGACATCACGAAGTCCAGAGTAGGTATAAACACATAGCAAATACGTACAAATAGAGTAACTTCAGCACGTAACTTCTGTCCCTCACATAAATTTCGATTATCTGGTTTGCTGTGTGCTGTGAAGTGTGCTTAACTTCTGAATCATGTAGGTAAAATTTCTACTATTTCCCCATATTGCGAAACTCATTTATTTCAGAATATCTTTAGCCACTCTAACAGAGGCTATATTGAATTTATAAAGATAAATAACAACCATCTTAAACCTATAAAGAATACAAATCTTCCTATCTTTGTATACCTCGAGTGTTTCCACACAATGTCTATTATTGCAAGTGTGTAATCAACTTGATCACTAGCCATCAGTCACCACTTATGGGTGCTACTGATACCTACAATGTTGCATGACAATACACGATATTGCCACGTGGGATATCACACTATCACTATTTGCTTATCTAGAAATTCTAATTTTATCAATGCTCTCCAAAGAATCATCTTTCGTCGCGTCGTCACTTGCCTTTTTTCGATGATTTCGTCTGAGATCTAGGGGCTACCAATGTGTACGAATTCAAATTGAGATTTGTACAAACCTTTTGGATGGGAGTTAAAAATACTTTTTGTGTAATTTCATTTAATACGTCATTTTCCTATTGATATTATCAGTATTTGCTATCTATTATTAGGTACAATTTATATTCATTAACATCAGCGACATCATCCAGACGTTCGCATTTCATATCATCACCGTGGCAGCGCCAATGCTCTCCGCCATGGCCTGGCCAGCTAGCCAGCTAGCTGTTATAGCCCTTAGAATTAGCAAGTTAAAATGGTAATGGACAGGACACTCATTCGCAGAACTGACAACCGATGGGGAAGAAAGGTTTCTCGAGTAGCGACCACGAACCGAAAGGTGCAGCGTAGGCAGACCCCCTAGGTGGACCGACGACCTGGTGAAAACTGGGGGGCCGATGGATGCAGGTGGCGAGCAGCTGCTCAAAGTGGCTCTCTCTGGGGTAGGCCTATGTTCAGCAGTAGACATCTACGGGCTGTTGATGATGAACCTGTTCTATACATGTAAAACTGAAAGGACAGGCAGCCAGTAGCAAGTTTCAATTAGTACCCCCTATTTGCACTTCGATGCTGCGCAAATATTTTGTCAACTTTGTTATCAAGTCAGCACAAAGGGCATATTTTATAGTACAGGTGGAGGTAACGTTCCGAGAATAGGTTTAACATATTCATCTGTTTTCTTGGTTATGCGCCGATAAGATATTACTTTTAAAATGTAAATTGTACCTAAGTATTCGTCATGGACTTTGGAAGGAAACAATGATTAATGCTTGGACAATTGGTTACACATAATAATTTTAATGCTGATTTATGATGACGAAGCATGTAAAACCTACCACTACGGTACAAGGTTTAAGGATAAACTCGTATTTCCTTAAACGCACTTGCGCACAGTCTTACAAATGCAAATAGCATTCGTAAAAGTCCGCCTTGTTGTAGTATTTTATATATTTATTCTGTGGGCTTGTGCCAGCACAAAATGCTATTGAACGATTTATTTATTGAATGAATAAATATGCACGACCGAACATATCTATGCTCACGCACAGAAACGTCTAGTGTCGACGTGTTGTTTACACAGCTCTTATACACTCTTGACAGCTTGTTCTGTGTCTGGGTGTTGTGGGACCATGGTCCTCGTCGTTCCTGGATCTCTAGATACAGGGAATCCTAGTTAGAGACCAGGGTCTGTGTATGTGATCATTGAGTTTTACTTATTTTATTTAAACATTTAGCTTTGTTTAGTTTGGGGCTAGATGGTGCTGTGTGAAATGCACATATTACAGAACGCACATATTTATTATTATTTATTTTGTTATTCAAAACAATTCCTTCTCGCTGGTGGGTTGAGCCGCGGCATGAATATGAAAGATGTTCCCAATACTCAATAGAGAAGACGACCAAATCTGTCTTATCCCAAGGTTATGCATGATCAATTATATTATAGAAATGAAATTACTTCTATTCCAGATCCGGTAGTGAAAGTGTCTTTGGCGAGTTCAAACCTGGCCAAATCAATCGCCTACTGGAATGGCCTTCTCACTCTGAAGATCTATGAGCAGACGCCCAAATCTGTACTCCTTGGCTTCGCCGACAACCAGGCTAAGCTCGAGCTCGTTGATATAGGTAAGTTGTTTATTCCAGAGAATGTCGGACGTACCACATCTGTACATTTTTAATTGTTAATCTAGGTCTTCAGGCTGTTGATGAGGAACCTAGGTATTGCTATGCAAAACGTCGAGTATTCGACCATATGTTTGAGGGTTGCCAGTTTAACTCTAAACTGTCTGATAGTTCTAAAAATCGCGCCTATATTAAGTAGGATGTTTAAGGAAAGTGATATTCTATAAGCTATCTGAGGTCCCTATCTCCGAATGCAGGCATTGTTAATATACAGAAATAATAAAAAGTGAGGACCAAATTTTTCTTTGACCTTTTTTTGTTTTCTTCTTTAAGTATTAAAAATTAAAATACTGGCCCAACGCCAGCAGTTGAAATTTAATTTAAATTTATCCCTTTTGTTATGTTATTTAAACTGTTCACATATTATAACAAAGGGCTAGACGCTGCTGTAATCTACGAATGTTATCTCCCATTCGCATCGCATTAGATATGCACAGGTTCTAAAGTAAGTAGGTACTTTTAGATAAGATATTTGTCTGAAGCGTGGGGAAAACGCACGGGTGTCAGGCTGTACATATAAACAATAGTTTAATAATGCAGTGGATTGGACTTGATTGCCCGATGTGTCATAGAATAAGGATTGGTCCACCTTTATAGATTCAACTGACAATATCCCAGCAGGAATATAAAAGTCGACGTATCTTTTATCTCCAGCGTTTGACCAATGATCATGCGGATCATGTAACAAAACATTTCTTGCTATACCATTGGTCAAACGCTTTCAGGGCGGTTATTCTCTATGGAAACGTAGATTCCACACGATATGAAACCACGTCGTTATCGTGTCTTGTTCAAATCGTGTCACAGCGTTAGATATACCTTCGCTTTACATTAAAGTTATCTTTATTTTTAATAAAATATATTGACTTATGTGGTCATATCTTTTGATGTGTTGATGTTTCGGAACGCGTCTCAGTAAAACATGTGATTTTTGACAGTTCTAATCGCGCCAATTCCAAATTTATTTCGCGCGGTTTTGTTTTCGTTTCATAGAGAATAGACTTTTGCAGATTTACTTAAGTAAGACAAGGAATTCGCGTGGTTTTGAAGTAAGGAATCGATACGGAATAAGGGCCCTGGCGAGAAAAGACGTCGATTTTTATAACTCATGTTAGCCTTGCTATTAATTATAATGTGTAAGTCTAAGTCTTACCGACAGGGACGACTTAACGCGAGTATTGTCACTTCAGTAGTAATACTATTTGGTTTAATTTTATAAGTTTGTATTTCCTGTGGATTTACAGTCACTAAAAATAGAGAAGGGAACCTCATGACGAAACTGACAAGTCCCAGTTCATGATTCAGGGGCATATGTTTTTTTTTTTTTTTTTGAGAATGAATGACGTGACGAGCTGGTCGTTCACCTGATGTTAAGCAATACGGCCGCCCATAACAGTTGCAGTGTTACTCGGAACTTTAAAATAATAAAGTTTCGCGTGACACTGCACTGCGCACGTCATCCTGAGACATCACACAGTCTAGTAATCAGATTACTACACTGTGTAATCAGGTCATAAAGTCTCATTTGCCCAGTAATTTCACTAGCTACAATGCCCTTCAAACCGGAACACAGTAGTGCTTGCACACTACTGCTTGGCGGCAGAATAACTGGCAAAGCGGTGGTACCTACCTAGACGAACTTTGCAGAAAAGTCCTACCACCTAGTAAAATAAGTGTCATAAATCTAACAAAACATGCAAAAATTAACTGCATACGGGTTCATCGTCACGTGTGACTTTATAATTTAAAGTTCCGAGTGGCACTGCAAATATTATTGGCGGCTGGTAGCTTTTCCAATAAAGGAATATTCTGCGGCTCTGTTCTGTAACTATGTTTTTTTTTTCTGTAAGTATATTCTAATCTATAACATGTCTAATTCCAGGTGAGCCAGTGAACCGCGCGAAAGCATACGGCCGGATCGCTTTCTCCTGCCCGTTCGAGGAACAGCCGACCATAGACAAGAAAATCCAAGAAGCTAATGGAACCATTCTAACGCCCCTCATCTCTCTCGATACCCCCGGTAAAGCCACAGTTCGAGTGATAATCCTCGCTGACCCGGACGGCCATGAGATATGTTTTGTTGATGACGAGAGCTTCAGGCAACTGTCACAGGTGGATCCCGCGAGTGACGCCGATCTCGACAAGTTCATCAAATCGGACAAGTCCCGGGCTTAATGTTAAACGACAACGGGCAAAGTCCTGTTACGAAAATTAAACTATTGCTCTGTGTTTTATCGTATCGTATCGTGAAAGCTAAAAGTCACAGAGCAGGGTAAAATTTACGCCAGCGGCCCGATCAAGATGCCTTGCTCAACACTTATTCAAACGTGTAACCATTTCGAATACATTTTTTAAACCTCTATATCATAGGTTTACCTGCGCAGATGACAAATATAACGTATTGTATATGCCTTGTCATTTGTGTAATCGCTCGGCGTCTATAAACACTCACCATGAATATTATAATTACTTTCATCTCCGACCTGGCGATGTTTTTCTCGTCTCTGCTAAAGTTAACACGGGCTTAAATTAAACAAAGCACTATCGATTTAAATAAGCTGTAAAAGTTTTGTTAATTTTTTTATTTGTAAGACAGCAAGTATTCGATTATAATTTGGCTTAGTGCTAAGTCAGTTTTCTCAGAGATTTTTAGTCTGTGCGAGTCCTAAACGCATGGCACCGTTTCGATGCAAGTTAGGTGGCGTCTAGCCTTTAATTTAAGTAATTTAGTTGCTGTTAGTCTAAGGGTACTGGGATAGGTTTTATTTCTGTATCTTATGCTAGTTACAGTGATATTACAATACAGATTTGATCTGTTTATAAGGAAATAAGTTAACGTTTCAAAAAGATATTTCTATATTACTTAACTAGTTTATATTTCTAATTTTATGCACATTATTTCTCGTATTTCACAAAACTGTTGATCGATATTTATGAGTAATGTTCTGATAATATAATATTATATGATAGTATATTGTGTGATTATCAAACACTCGGTAGATTAGAATCATTCAAATATACTATGATAATAAATTGTGATAATTCGTTAACTTAGTATGCTGAGTACAAATAACATTCCCATTATTATCACCTATATACATAAGAATAAACACTTACTTACCTAGTTTTTTACAATAGCATATTACTATAACATGTGCTCATAATATTACGTACTTATAATATTTATACCTACCTATAATATATTATTATACCGTTACTTAAATGCATATTTTTATTTATCTCAAGCAAATACCCTATTTGGTAGCCGGAATGGTTATGATACTATAAATATTGTAACAATTAGCAATGTTCATATCAAAACCACAGACCAGCAAAATTTCATGGGTTTCATAATAAAACCTAATAAAACATTGCTTAATACATTGCCATACCATACATCTGTCGTCGAAAGATATCGATGAGGTAGCACGGAGCTCTACGTACTATAATTTAGTAATAAACGTCTAAATATATACCGTGGGCCGTTTAGTCGAGCCACTGACTTGGCTGTATTGATTTTAGGGTAGGCACAAGGTCATAAAAGGTAGCGGGAGCGAGAGTAATTACGTTTCGTTTGAATCTAAAACACGTTGCTAATCATTTACAGCCTAATTAATAAACGTGGAGTAGTTTTTGGAGGCCTACGCCAAAGAGGCGACCACTACAAATATTGACAAAGCTGAATGAATCGCTGCAAAGAACCTAATAATACTATAATATAATAACTATGCTAGTTTTCATCAAAATTAAGAAATTTATTAGAATTTATTTTGGAAGAATTGTAAATAATTACCATGAAATTAATTATATAAAAATTGTCTATAAATACCTAATTATAATTAACTAATGTGCGAATCTTAACATTCAATTTGACTTATATATATTATGTACTTACCAAGTTTGAGTTTCTGGAGTAGTGGAAATAAATGGCTTTTTTATTTATTTATTTATTTAGTTTTTGGTTGGCTAAATCACCTTTTATCTAAAAATCACAAAAGACAAAAGTTGGAGTAACTAATCCAAAGCTGCTACGCGTTTATTAATAAGGCCTAAGTAGTATGTACTTTTTCTCAAACATGCTTAGATATTTGAGGATTATTTTGACAACCTCCTTCGAGATAAATCGTAATTGTTGTACTGGTAAGCAGCGACCGGAAAAGTTTGTAGTATAATGCGTATCTGTCGCGGTTTAGTGGCCAGATAAATGACATAGTAAACTCATATCTGTCGTGCTGGCTTGCAAATAAAAAGCTCATGGAATTGATTTCGAAACGACGACGATTGATGATTGACGACGAAAATAAATTTGCCAATGTTGAATAGGCATGATGACAAAAATTTTTTGATAATTTATTATAACTGTGGGGCGCTCTGTTTTGCGAGAAAGGGACAGGAGATGCCTCCTGTAGAAACTTTAAAAGCTTATTACTCCGTGATTTGTTTACCGATTTTGCTTATTTTTTCAATTATTGCATTCATTTTGAATCTTCTTTATGAAAGTAATATTTACTTGTTCATTTTTAATAGTAGTCATCATGCCTATTGCAAATATGGATATTATAGGCTGTTTACCGTTGTCACATAATTATAATGCGACGACTATTAACTTCTCTGAAATAAGTACAAAATAAGTATTTATATCTACTAGGCACTAATCGGGAACAAAACGTTTATGCCCGCCTGATGGGGCTGCGCCAGGTTCAATGTTCGTCTAGCAATTAAGCAGCCAAAATTAGCACTGCTGAGGGTCTTTTAAACAATCTTATTAGACCACAGCGACACAGTGTATTTTTACGTAATTTATTACGGTGTTAATAAACCTGGTCTTATTTTCTTGTATAATTAACACCCATAAAGTTTTTTTTTAACTTCTTATGTGACGATTTAGCAGTACGCTTTCCGCCTTTAACTCAATACCTCCCCAACTAGGTCGCGAAACTGCACGGTCGCGTGACGCTGCGTAAATTGCTCCGGGTCGGATTGCTTTCGGTGGAAACCCTTCTTTTCTATCTATTTATTGCCTTTTCCGTGACTTTCGATAATTGCACATAAATCGGAATACCGGACGGTAGAGTTACGGCACAGATAAGGCGGAGGTAACATTGATTTGTAGAATGAAACGAAGACTAAAACGATGAAATATGCAAATTACTGAAAATATAATGCCAAGTAAATGTTTTTGTTTTGTATTGATGTATCTGCTTTTTTTTTAATTAGACATGGTTTTGGTTGGGCTCATGTCATCTGGTGTTAAGAGGCGGAAGATGGCGCCACGCTACGCCTACATTTACAGGTGCCCTTCCATCTGCCAGCCTATTAAAACTTCGAACGTATATATGTACGTGTGTACGTGTATGTACGTACTTATGTACTTACTTAAATAATTATGATAACTATTCCAACTACAACTAATAAGAAATATTTGGTTTTCATTCTCACTTACAAAGCTGTAGTGAGTGAGAGTGGAGTGAGACAATAATAGAAATATCCGCTATATGAAAAGTTTGGTGGTTTTTACGGTAGTCGTAATGTCATAAATTCGCTCCCAAATATTATAGAGATTACAAACGGGCAATAACGCAAAAACTGACAACTGTCTGGCTATTACGATTCATGAGATACAGACGGATAAACAGATAGACAGACAGACGGACAGCGGCGCCTTAGCAATAGGGTTCGCTTTACCCTTTGGGTACAGAACCCTAAAAACCAATATCAATTAAAATAGAAAATGGCAGTACACTTATTTACCTATTATACATTCTTGGTCGCAGGGGTCCAATACTCACTCAACTATTCCATCCTTTTCAGTTACTCTGATTTAGGTATAAGAAAGACAAAGACGAAAAATAAATTCCGAGCACCTACCAGCGCCTATAGTATTATCGTCAATGCTCAAGCAATTCCAAAAAATAACTTGTGTTTTTTCTGGAACAATACATTATAATGCTGATTTCTATCAGGCTTTACGCGTGATCGACTGGCTTAATACTGGTTTGTGATAATTCGACTGAGACTGATAATTCTTTCCTAAAGCTATTGATGTTACAATGTTACATAAACTCGTCTTTTGAAAAAAACGCGTGTGAAAGTTATGCTAATTGCTGTTTTGTTATTAGGAATGTAATTTATGTAACGGGCTTAGTTGTTACGAAGAAATCATTTAGATTTATTATCCCATTTTTGGATAACAAAAACAAATTGTAAGAACTTATATTTCTACTCTTGTTTCTTAACTATGTCAGCTACAGCAGCCTACATTTCATAGACGGCTTGGGACGACATAGGCCTCTTAGCGATCGCCATTGACCCGATTTTTAGCTGTACCTACCTAGTCAAACGGATAAGAAAAGAGCGCGTCGCTTTTGTTTATGGGGGTCATGCTTGGCCTTGTTCACTTGCACAGACGCTAAAACAGAGGTTTTCGTCATCTCATATAAGTTTGATATCGATGGCAATCTCAATATAATACCTACTACACTTTTGAAAACCTTTTGGGTCTTGTCAACGAGAAAGGATGGTACAACAAACAGAACAGCATAGCCCGTATTGCAGAACGATGCTCAATCGGTCAAAATGGCATTTGCAAATAGATCATTATGTGAATGAAATCTCGTCTGGAGTCTTGAGCACCAATCGACGACTGAGTATACTTCTGTAATACAGGCCATAATGTAAATAAACAACAATAACTTCAGTATAACTACGCAGGTAGATCCGCAGTAATCCATCTACCTTACCCCATCATAACCCCAATTATCGTGACCAACACCACGGTGGGGCCATAATCCACGTCCAATTACGAAATCTGTGCGATTATCGGGTCCTGGATCTGGATTAGGAGGGTATCACGTCGATAATAGATCCCCGAGCTGTCATAAAGAGGGGGGGTGGTTGATCAATCCGGCGGGGGGTGTAGTGCGCAGGCGCGGGCCCGGGCCGCGCCCGCCTCGGGTCCCGGGCCGGCCGCGGCAGTGCGCGAGTGCCTGCCGCGCCGCCGCCATGGCCGCGCCGCGCGCCCGCTGACCGCAGCGACCGCGCCCGACTCGACCCTCCATCTCCCTGCGACCGCTTCGTTCCGCGGCCCGCGCGTTCATGATAGCTAACCTTCTCTATCACGCTGAAAACACAGTGCTCCGGCCGGGCTGTATCTCGCTGCGTCACCGCCGTCGACTGTCTTGGACTCTTCCCAGCTAGGATCCTAGGCCCGGTGTGCGCCCGCATCCGACCGGCGGTCGCGTGTTGCGCATCCGACAGCTCCGATGCACTATCGGTCAGTCTCTTTTATCTATGTTATCGTTCGCTTTATCTTTTTAATTTGCATATTTTGTATGGTTTCTGACTTTCTGTTATGTTTTTGAAATGTTACATAATAGAGCTTGAAACTTAGCTGTTTGCTTAGCCGTCTTATGTAAGAACTTCGGTGAAGTCACTCTTTTGCTAACTGAAGTTAGCAAAAGTTGCTGCGAAACTAGCTTTGTCCTTGGGGAGAGTCGCAGACACTAGCAACAAGGGAGACGAAGTGTGGCTGGGGATATCGATTGGGTACCTACTAGGTACCTACCTACTTTTAGGCAAATCTGAACATTATTTAGAAACAATACTTAGATACGTATAGGTACATAGCTGCGGTATAAGAAAACGTGCAAGCAGAGGTCAAATTAGCGGTAATAAGAGGTAATTGTCTCTAAACGAGGGAGGCGCAGAGCTGCAATGACAATGTCGAGGAGCACATCTGCTTTGTTAGAAGTCTGTCCGTGCCAGAGAACCGTGAGGTAATTTTGTATTTTGTTGTACAAATTCATAATAACAAAACAAGACCACTCGCGTGAAAAATGCTGATCATTTTCCAAGATGTCGAATAAGACATTAAAATATAAATTCTGAATTTTGTTTTTATACGCGATATAACTGTGTTAATAATTACTAACCTACAGTTACAGTAGTATACTATTGAACCTACTCTATAGGTATATTAGCAGCCTATGATTCACCGTATTATTACCTATTGCCATGATATTTCGGCAGACGCGTTTTATTGCCTTCTTGCTATAATATTCCGTTTACGACTGGTCTGAGATTTGTGGATCAACATTACCTATATACAAATACCTACATATCAAAAACATGCTGCACTCTAACTCAGTATTTCCAAGTTTTGATCCTTGAGAGTCTAATAGAGGACAAAGATTGGATATAATCACAGTATCGAATAAAAAACCCAATTCCTTGCGCATACGATTTTAGTTTTTTATTTTAGTTTTGGTGAACTGTGTCTCTACCATAGCTTATATGGTGTTTCCTATGTAATAGGGGGAATTCTGTGGTGTTTCCTATAATATTGTACTAAGTAGTACCTACTATACCCGTTATGACAAGTTTTCATGTCATGTTTCCGCACTGGTCTTGATAACCAACAGACAGTATCTTTTACTGCCTACTTGCTAATACACAGTTTACGACTAACCTGAGATTTCCGGCAATCAACATTACGAACCGACATTTTACGCTTCCCCCGCAAGATATAATTTTTACGATCGTAATAAAATATCTATGTCGTTATAGTTTAATCAGCAAAAAATTGTCATTCAGGAATAGTATTTCCACATTTAACATACAAATAAGAAAAATACTGGGAATACCCAAGTATTTACAAGGTAAAGAAATAAAAGTTATTTTGAAGAAGGTCATAGAGTCCAACACCCACCATAATGCCACTGGCGCAGCGGTGCCAGCAATCCAGAGCATGCTCCATTGCTGGAGTTGGAAAAGCGCGGGTAGATTATGCTAGCACAATAGGGTTACCCCAAGCGGGACGTCATTGCAGGGACCTTATCATCCCCATATTGAATAAGAAAATCTAAGGAACCTAATATAGGGTCAATAAGCATTGCCTAATACCTATACATAAACAAGTTGGACGCTTTAATAACGTGAACAGAGGGTAATTGACCATCGGCTTTTGATACAATCTATCTATTGCAACAATGTTGAAAATTACCTATCAAAGCTGAAGATACATATATCTTAATAACAACTATTTCGTGCACATCCGTAAATAAATAGTTACCTAAGTAGAGCCATCCTTACAAATTCTATAATAATCATGTTTCCCTTTATTGGTCTTCCCTACGTGTCAAATCAAAGTTGTATCCAAATCGTCTACACAGTTATAGAAGGTGGCTATAGCATACAAATCCAACATTATAAGCGAGGATGATAGGCAATAAAGCCATGCAGAGAATGGACACGGCCAAGGCCCTTATTAGGCCGCCTATTTATCTAAGGTTGCGTAACTGTTAGATTGTCATGCTTCGCTGATTCAATCGCTTGTAGGTAATACGTGCATTACTATGCTTATGCTTACGCTTGTAAGGTTATTCACTGCTTATGTCGTGTACTTCATGTTAGGCAAAACGAACACATTGCCGATACTTTGGCTGGTATTGCAAATCACAATTCGCAAACATTTTATAGCATTACGAATGGCCGATAAAACGTCGTTGTTTTGTCAGCAATAAAAACTCGGTCACGGGCATTACTTTCTACCACGCGATCCCTTTTTATACTTACATCATGAAAATAATAACAAATGTGTTTGCAAATGATTAGTACTTAATGCTGAATTTAACTTTCGTTAATTTCATTCAGTAATCTTAGAATAACTTATTCCAAGCCATTTCTTAGTCCGCACTACATACTATTTTGTACCCGATTCTGATTTCTATTTATTGATTACCTATTAGAGGTGTCTGCGACCGCAGTATTCACCGCGGAATCTCTTAATTATCCAGGATAAAAAGTATCAATAGTTGGTCTCGGTCCGTGTGCCAAAAGTTCATCGAAATGGGTTCAACCGTTATGGCATGAAATGAAACCTAGAATCTAATTATTTAAAAGTTAAACTTTATTTCGTAGCTGCCTACTTTCAGTTCAGAACTAACCATTAACAGTGCAATGACTTCATCAAACAGTAAAGTTCTGCCGAGGTACAATTTTAATTACAAGTGATAATTAACATAAAGCTCTTACAAGATAAATAAGCTATTTTGTACCTTATTTCTAGCGGAAGTTAGTAACCGCTATGAAACGTTTCAGTAGGTACCTATTACCTACATGGATAAGTATATAAAATTATAAATAATCGATGCCTAGTTTTCGCGACATAAATATGGTGCTCTAACATGCTTCTTTACTAATAAGAAAAAACATAAAGCTAATATGTTTCTGATATTTTATTACTTCAATAAACTCCAATATACAAATTTTAAAAGTTTGTCATCTATATTCCTGATCGTGTTATTCGTGTACACTTCTATTGGTAAATCTTTTAAAAGTGATTCCAAGAACATGCCATGAGTCAAGCAATGTGTCCTCAAAAGCAAACGAAAATACCATCAGCCAACCAGATGTTAAGATTTCGAACACTTTTTACTGTCAGTCCTAATTTCAGTTCCCAGTCATTACTGCGCTGTAAACAAGCCAGAACGTAAAACCATTAACGTCCGTGAACGCGCCTCTCGCACGATACCACATACTTATCTCACTTATCTTAAGGTGCTTAAGCCCCCTAAAATTCCCACATGTCTCATAAATTTACGACGAGGAGAGATTTTAGCGGACGCGGCCTTATCTGCTTTATCAGAACGAATAGCGACGCGGTCTGCGTATGTTCGAAGCATAATAACGTTGAACTGTCGAACCGTACTAAACAGCTGCCGATCTCTGTTTGTGTCAAACGTTTCGCATAGAAGAAGAGCAGAGAGCAGTGCCATGAGTGTGGATAAACATAAACAAGTTCCTACCCAAGTACATTTCAATACTGCTTCAGTTCTATCGCGGGTGTTCAGTAACACGTGTGCCAAGATGGGATCAATAGACACCATGATGATATACGCCGTACAACTTTGATTGGTTGCCCAAGGTTAGTGATATTTTCAATTGCTTATCTGGTTGAATCGTTTAATGTTGTTCTAGTTACATAAAATATACTTATATATCTGCTTGCATTAGTTTATCTCTGTTTAAGATCATTATTAGCCGAGATTGTATTCTGACTAAAACATCTCTACTCTACTAAAACTTTTTGATTCGCGTATTTATCTTTTATCTTTTTTATTTGCCTTTTTGTGATAGGGTTTTCGTTTTTAGTTTGGTTTAATATTTATTAAGTTAGCTTTAAAGTTATTTAAGTTGTTTAGTTTAGTGTATGTATAAACGCGAATAAACTTTTAAATCCTAAGTTTTCAAAAAAATAATTAAATTTATGTCATTTCAGATAAAATATATTTCAAATGTCGCTTGATGAGGTCGTGAATTCTACAGGATGGCTTGTAAAGGTATAACGACGGGTTTGTAATGTCCATTACCGTTACTAATGCGTAAACTTAAAAAAAATGTATGAATACGTTAGCGTTTTATTTCAACTCGTCTGATGTCAAGCGACGATGCAGTCGAAGGTGTAACACGTTGGTCATAGGCCATCAATCATAATGTGTATCTATGACCTACCTACATGTTGACTAAAGAAAACTAATAAGGGTAGCCTTTCATCTGCCATGGCAACACACCTTCCATATATTATAAATCATCATAACAAAACGTATAAAGCTTGCTATCACTAGCAGAACTTTGAAAAACATGTAAGTAGGTCGTGTATTCTCAAACTTTGATGGCGTGTAACGGTCCGTTTTGCTAAAGTCAAAACCAAGAAATTAAAATCTATAAATAAACTTCAATGTTTAATTAAAATGCATTCCATACTCGCCACTTATTTCAATCGAAGTGTTGCTTCACTAACATATTGTGTGTAGGTACCGTAATGAATGCAGGTGATTGCTGCATTTATTCATTTTAGCGCCTGATCTCATCAATCGAACGCCCGGGCTCGGACTGAGTGCTTGACGCTCAAGGAGAAAGCTAGCTTCGTGAGCTTTAGTGATACAGCTGTAGACGTAGTCAGTGTTGTGAAGATCTTATTTGGAGTGTAGACAAAAAGACAGCACTTAATTTTTATTTATATTTAAATACGATTACCTCTAAGTATAGTCTTGTCCATTGTACTACCCTTGTGTATATTTTTTTCGTGTTGTTATGTATCTATGTGTATATTTGGTGTGCAATAAAGCATTCTTCTATTCTATAGATACTACAACTGTTCAAGATGCATTGGTCATGGTTATAAAGTGATAGTGAACATTGCTTACCTTTCAACTGCTATTTCACGAGTATTATTGGTAGCTGTTGAGTGTATGTGCTGTAGATGCAATCATATTGGAACTGTGTCGGTCAGTAGCTGCATTGGAAGTCAATAGGTATTCTGACTTCGTGTCTCGCCCGTAGGGTTGGACACAGTCATCACAGTACAATGACCTAACCGTTTTCAATTCATCCTTAGCCCAGCTGCCGTGTCGTCTCTCGTCACGGTCAGTTTGATTTTATCGCAGCATAAAAATAGCTATATATAAATCTCGCTATCACAATCATAAAATTTCTTAAGATCGCGTTAACGTTTTTAATGTGATAATTTGTAATGACAACGTGCGTGACTAGTCGGGAAAAGTGGCTAAGAAGGTTTTCCCTGGTGTTATTAATGTTGTGATTGGAGTCGAAAAGCTATTGACGGGCCCGATAGCTTAGTTGGTAGTAACCCTGCCTTCTGAACTTGAGGGCTGTGGGGTCGATCCCTACCCAGGACAAACATTTGTGTTATGAACATAGATGTTTGTTCTGTGTCTGGGTGTTATATTGTATTCTATATATGTATTTACAAACAAAAAGTATCTCAGTAATCCGTTATTTGGTTCCCATAGTACAAGCTATGCTTGGTTTGGGGCTAGATGGCGCTGTGTAAAATGACCACACATATTTATATTTTATATTTATTAGGTAGGTGAGGAACCAATTTATATACGTTAAGCTAAGTTAAAGAAAAGTTAAATAGGGCAAGACCATTCAACAGATTTTACTGTAGTTTATAAATGAATGTTAACTGGAGATGGTGCAACCCAGCCCCTACCTACGTCGAGTATCCTTGTAAAACATTGGCCAGCTTTTGATTGCGAAGGTATATAGAGCACAGATACAATAATATGTTTCTATTTCTTTTCCCTACCCGTAAGTGCATGAAAGTATTTAGCCTCATGACATTATTATTTCGATAATATTCCTTTACTCTGCGCTTAGCCGTTAGGTTTGCTTCACACTGCTACATAGCAAACGGTAGCAAAGTACCTTCACCATGACATCATACTGAGTGTTATATAGTCGTCATCTTTTACTTATTAGAATTTTAGGCCACACTTCCAGGTTGGTACTATTAGTTTCGCCATATTGTTATATGCAGATTTAGAACGTTTCACTTAACACTTCCGATATCGTATCCTTCTATTTTTTCGGTCATAATATTATGTGACAGGGGTTACCCATTATTGATTCTTATACCCAATATTGATTCTTGATTGTCCATTAGACTGTTCATAATACTTTTTACTTCATCTAACTATAACATTTCGCCATTTGATAACCTCCAAGGTTCATTCAAAATTTATGGTCAGAAACACAAAAGTAGATAAACGTGTAAGCTTCATCTTAGAGAAGTTTAAATAGTTCGTAGCATTTTAGTCTGATTTCACTTGAAATTAATCTTTAATTATGGTCATTGGATAATTCTGAAAATATTTGTCTTACCGTGAGTCCCTTGCAGATGGAAGTTTGTTAGGTACCTACTTCCGTATGTCCTTCAGGGGGCGCAGCGGTGGGAAAGTCAGTACCCAACTCCAGGTTCTAACAAAAATCCCTTGCCATTAGCGCTAACGTCAAACGATAACTCTAAAATGTATGGAAATCACCTGCATTATCTTGCTTTCTCATCACCATCCGTTTTGGGGGTCCCTTTTGGCGTTAACGCTAATGGAAAGGAATCTTTAAATTGCTAGTTCTTGGGTCCTTGTACTGGGATTTTGATGAAATGTTCAATAGAATGAGCAAGTAGCCCCATGTAACGGTGATGGTGTAATGGCCAGGTGTCGGGGGCGCAGCGCGGGCGCGAGCGGCATGCGGCGCAGGCGGCAGACTCCCATGGAGGTCGGCTAGCGGCGCGCGCGCAGCCTCCGCGCCCGCTACCCCCGCCCCGCCCCGCCGACAACATGGAACTAGCGGACGTGCCACGACACCGACCCCTAGCCTTCGACAAGGTGAGTGTCATTAGAGCCAGCGAGGGTAGAATGAGCTGTAGAAATCGACATCTCTCGAGAAAGTGTTCGACCAATGAATGATCACGCGGATCACATCATAAACCTTTTGTTGCGTTTTCATTGGTCACTTGAATCGTCGATCGCTCATGCGTCCCTGGAAAAAATGTCGAATGGCAAATATCGACCAAAAACATATTTTTGATCATTATCATCATTAACAGCCCGAACACGTCCACTGCTGAACATAGGCTTCCCCTAAAGAAGCCACCTTGAGCGGCCACTCGCCTCCTGCATCCATCGGCTCCCGGGGTTCTCACCTGATCGTCGGGACCTAGTGGGGGGCCGGCCTACGCTGCGTCTTCCGGTTCGTGGTCGCCACTCCACCTATCTCGAAAAGTTTTGTATGGGTGTCATTTATTATCGTAATAATATTACGTACTCCAAATTTTTTCGAGATAGGGCTTCTGGAAGCCGTTCCGATAACGTGAAGTGACGAATTACGAATGTTTAATTTTCAATCGATATTTTGTTTTGTAGTCTCTTGCTGTAAGTAGTTTTTTCTGATTGACCCCCAGACTCATTTGTTGTTATCACCCCTATAGTCTGAGTGATAACATCCAAAAAAATCTATTAAATTTATCAACCAGAGTGGACCCATCTTTATATGTCGCGACTGGATAATAGGCATGATGACTAAAAATTTTTATTTGGAGAATTTAATTATATTCCTCAAAAGATAAACATTTGTGAAAAAAAAAATATCTCAAAAAAATTACCAAGTTACAAGCATTTTAAAAACCGGAATAGAAAGAGATAGCTCAAACGGCCAGTGACGTCAGAGGAAGGTCGTTATAGTACCTCATTACATGCTGTGGTAGCTTTTCATACAATCTCTTTGGCATGTGACGTCACGAGTAGATTTTTCATAGTAACTGTGGGGGCGCTCTGTTTCGCGAGAAAGGGATAGGAGATGCCTCCTGAAGAAACTATAAAAGCTTATTACTCCGTGATTTGTTTACCGATTTTGCTTATTTTTTCAATTATTGCATTCATTTTTAATCTTCTTTATGAAAGTAATATTTACTGGTTCCTCGTAAGTAGTTTCTATAAGGGTTCTAGTGCATATGCACTTACGTCTATACTTACCGCAGTAAGGTCTATATGGTCTAGTGCATAAGTGTATAATATGTGCTAGTAGGTACTTAGGTAGACGAAATAGGCTACACCTAGTTTTATCCATGTTTACAATTTTGATTTATACTAAAACTTTCATATGTTCTATCAATTCATTGACTGCGAGTGGGTGAAATCGATTCGCCAGATGTGTTTACAATGCTACAGGTCAATCTAAAAGCGTGTTGGATGAAGCTTTATTCCAGTGATAAAGCTGTCATGAATTGATGCGTTTCCGTTCTCTGAAAAAAATATTTCGTACAAGTTCATGATTCATAGATTCTTGTGATGGAATTTGTCATGTCTATGTAAATGGTCACTAAATTATAATAACGCTATCATAGTTTAAATTTTAAAAGTTGTAACTGTGTAAGTATTTAAATTTTTCATATATATAACCATAAAAACCTACGCCTCTACAAAAACAACACCAGCCATCATGTGCGCACGGTATATTATTCACGTTCACAAAAACAATAATAACAACTCAAACAATGATAGAAGAGGTGCTGGTGACGGCACTTTTATGCTGTGCTTTGTCGGTGAACGAATCCGTCCGCTCATTATTTTTAACGGAAAACCACCCCCCGTCTTGGTCCCGTCTAAAATCGATAGGGTTTACCCCTGCCGCTATGCGCAATACGTTTTTGGAACCTACGTTTTGGAATTATTGCGATAAACTGTAAGAAATTGGATTTGGATAAGAAGCAATAATCAGATAAATGCTATTCATTGGATTAAACTTAAGGCAGTGAAAAGAAATGTAAACTTTTTAAACCGTATACTAAATAACCAATGTTATTTGGTTTTAGTCGGTTTATAGTTTATTAGTCGGGTAACCGTTATCCTGTCATTGAAAAATCGCCTTTAGTCAAATAGGACAACATAGGTACTTTAGTGACGCTGCATATTTGTCTACGAATGTATATTATGATAAGTTTACTTACGTTGCTAAAATTATTACGTAGCTTGTTTATGAAATGAATTTCCTGACACGTGTGTTCCATAAATAGCCTAAATGCAATGGAATGAAGTGAAATAAACAGAATTCCTCGAATTACCTTTACTTCCGCTTTATGAAAGTGGCAAGTGATGTTTATCCAAACAATTCAAGATTTTATATGAAAATCTTTAATGGTTTGGATTACTTTTCAGCGAGTCTCTTACGGCTTTATTTTGTCTCTTTTCTCATTGAAATATAGAACTTGATCGTAAAAGATAAGAGCTGATTTAACTAATCCAAAACTACAGCTCGTATATTATTAGGATGCTCACTCTATGTGGGCATACATCAGAAAATGGAATTTAGATATTTATGGTGAAATTGGGTACCCAATGTAATGATGACGATGATCTCAATGATGATTAGGGTAAAGCTCGCCCATTTTATACGTCCGATTAAAATCAATTAAATTGTTAGAATCTATTCGATTTATTTTATGTACATAACTACTTACATAGGTACTTACGTCAACAGATCAACCGTTTAACGGATTGCAGCAGTATTAAATTAAAAAAAATTACGGCTTATGTAAGTTTTGAGATAAGTTGATTTGGTATAATCATGGGGTCTCATCCGGTACAAACGAAAAATAGCCCGAACGTGAATAAAATGTAGTGATCGTGTCGCGAGCGTTACCTACTAGTTAGTGTCCAGTGTATTCATTTGGCCCAATACTTCGCCAACACGCAATAAATGTCGCTTGATAATCTTGCGTTATGCAGAAAAAAAAAATTCGTAAAATAGCCCGTTGTATGGGATGAGGCATCTGTACTGTAGGTATTATATTATCTGGGGTATAATATTATTATGTATCATAATTAAAACTTTATTTTGAGATAACTTTTTGGTAATCCATTGTTACTAAATATTGATACATAAAGCCCCAAAACCTTTATTTCTTTATAATGGTTGTAAGTGTAGGTATATGGTATATATGCTAATTACCTACTTTGATAAAGCCATATATCTTTAGAGCCTAGCAACACGATAGAGGCAGACATCACAGACAGGTGAAATTCTTTCGGTATATCAGATGTCCTCGACTTCGGCCTTGCTCTAGCTACCTAATCCACGTTCTTAAAAGTATAGTAGACAGCTTATATACTTTTTATATTATACAGTTGTAGCTAGACTGTCTGTAGACTCGATCAGACAAAGTCATAGTTTGTGTTAACGATTATGATTTCTTTTCTATTATCAGGCTCCCTTTGGTGTCACTCGTTTTTCCGCGTAAACTTTATAATTTCCAAGATAAAAATATCCTATTTTAATCTCCGCAATGCTATCAATCTGAGAGTAGAATTTCAACAAAATCTGTTCAGCCGTTTTGTCGTTAAATCCACACTAACAAACAGACATCGTTTCACTGTTAATGTGTAGGGGAAACTGAATTTTAGTATAGGTATGTAATATTATATTTTATTTTCTTCGTACCTACACATAAGTCTAGTCTGAGTGAGAAGAAAGCCGAAACAGCAAACACATTCAAAAGTCATTTGAAAGAGGCTTTCTCTAAAAACGGAACCCTGTGTTTTGAATTCCCATCTCCGCGGATTTACAAGCCTTCAGCTGCAAAGTACTCAGCGCCTGGAACCGAGCCAAGTTCGCTCCGCTTCTTGGGTTAATGGCGTTCATTCAGTTCCGGCGCAAATTAAATCTTTAGGAAAACCTACAATGTCCCAAAAAGTAAGGTAACTCGTATTTTGTAATTGGATTAAATCTCTTTATTATAACTTAGGTATGCCCTCAAGTTTTCACTTATCCCTGTATGACGTACCTACTGCAACCCTTTATTATTTTGCGTATGTCCTAGGGAGATACTTAAAAGATGTCAAACGTTAGGGCAGATGAGTAGGTTACTACTCGTAGGTTTGCGAGTTATGATATTAGTTATGTATACATATAAACGGACATTCCACATGCAAGCAAAAATTGATTTCAAGTTTTTCGTAACACGATGATATGTTTACTTATAACATCATAGGTGTATACATTTTGTTTGGTTTCATCAACAAGTCTAAAAAAATTAACTACAAAACTTCTTCTGAAGTTTTTCGTTAGATTAGAGCAGCCTATGGTAGATTTATAGAATTCATTTTGAAAACACATTTTAGTAGGAAATATCTGTTCGGTTCAAAATAAACAATCCCTGTGTAATGAATCGTACGGTAAAGGGTGGCGGCTAAGAAGCAGCGAGGCTGAGATCCATCCCAGCCCCCTACCCTCTCCTATACTGGGCAGGCAGTCAGGGTAGATCGATCGCCCGTGACGTCACCGCCTTAGCGCTGGCGAGGACGCTCCCGAATCAAAGCATATACCTACCCTCGCTGAATATTTTCCCCGAATACACTATTGAGGATTTAACATCATGAAAAATTGACAGGTTTCTGACTTTACTTATATAAGTAAGTAAACATTTAGGCTGTACTCACGATCTATTTGGTTATTTCGTATTATTGTGAATGAGTAGGTTATTCAAACGTCCTTGAAATGGTCTTTTAACTCTTAACTTAGGGCCATACTTATAAACACTTCTATTAGTTAAAAGACGTTAGTTTAAATTGCGCACTATGTATATTTGTATTGCGCAGACTTTTAGTGACAGTGCTTATAAGTAAAGCCGCTTATGTTTTGCAAGCACCGCATAGGATTTTACTAGATGGTAGGACTTTTCTGCAAAGTTCGTCTAGGTAGGTTCCACCGCTTTGCCAGTTATTCTGCCGCTAAGTAGTAGTGTGCAAGCAGTACTGTGTTCCGGTTTGAAGGGCATTGTAGCTAGTGAAAACAATAATAATAATAAATAATAAATAATGCCCAACGATCACATACATAGATCCTGGACCCTAACTAGGATTCCCTGTATCTAGGGACCCACAACACCCAGACACAGAACAAGTATTTGCGCTTTTTTTCTGTGCACAAATACTTGTCCAGTCGCGGGAATCGAAGCCGCTGCCTCCGGGTTATGAGCCGACCTGCTCAACCACCACACCGCGGAGTCTGTCACTAAAATTCTGGAGGTGGTCGTGGGAGGCTGGAGGAATTACTGGGCAAATGAGACTTTGTGACCTGATCTCATAGTCTAGTAACCTGATTACTAGACTGTGTGATGTCTCAGGATGACGTGCGTAGTGGAATGCCACGCGAAACTTTTATTTCAAAGTTCCGAGTGACACTGCAACTGTTATGGGCAGCCGTGTCGCTTAACACCAAGTGAACAACTAGCTCGTCAAGTCATTCATTCTCAGAAAAAAAAAGGAACTTAGGCAGGTCACAAGAGGCTTCTGGACACTGATTATAGCTAGCACGTTCTACGTTCCCACCCGGTGCGACGTTATCTCAATTTCGCGCCAAAATAATGACTAAATATTAAACTACTTATATCAATCTGATTTCGTTAATTCTGCACGTCTGCAGTTCAATGCGAAGAGTCTCTTGGCCACTTAATTCAACTAACGTCGATGCATCGCTTTGTCTCTCGAAGCTGCTTGAAGCCCCCTCAGCCCTATATATAGTCGAGAGCTTTTGACTTTGCTGACTACCCTCACGTCAAGCTGAATGCTGACCTGAAAGGATGCGAGTGATGTCATCACTATAATTAGGCGCGAATCTGTCATAATGACTTTATGTTTATGTTTATAAACAATACGTCCTACAAATAAATACAAGGGGGTTTATTAGCATAATGCTAATGACAAAGTCATACTCGCACATCCCTTATGAGCCAAAACTTTAATCGATCTTATGGTCAAACCACACCGACTATAGATCCCGAGAGAGATCCCTATTCAAGTCTCTTATTTTTGGAAATATTAATGTCCTTTTCCATTACATTTTATTTGCGATGGTCATGCATAAAATGATCAGTCACAATATACCATCACAATGTGACCATTACATTATACTCTTTTGGCATTTAATCAAGCTTTCAGTTCAAATACTGACCAGCATTTTTGCGTAACGGCGGCGTACACATTGCCTTTCGGTATCGCAAAACCTAATATTTTTTTGCTAACCGCTTCTTCTGCATTCCTAAGTCAAGAGAGCCCTTGACATTGATAATATCCTTTGTCTCTCAAGATTCTATTAGGTCGAGAGGTATTGGCTTTATCGATAAAAGATATACCTAGTCAAGAGCACACGACCTCAAGGATTCAGGTGACGTCGATCAGCAAAACTCATTATCTTGTCTTGTGAATTTATATACGCTGAAAAACCAAATGTCACTGTGATCAATCACTTATCAATCTGCTCCTAATTTCCTATATGTGCAGTCTTGAGCTGAACTATGTATGCTTACATTTAACTCAGTCTGAATTTGATCAAAGTAGGTACCAATAATAATTCAGCTGTTAAGTATCTATCTACTATGAGATGGAAGAAAAGTATCTCCATCAAATACCTGGCTTGCTCGTTGTTTCAGTACGAGATCTATCGTAAACTAATAGATATATTGGGTTATAAGCGACATGCTTTACCGCATCTCGCATCAGATATGCTACGTTCATAAAGTTCATATATTCATACTCTATTCTTTATAATAGAGATCTCATTTCATTATCGTCACATCTTCAGCAATCCCAAGTTGCTAAGTTGCAATATTACAAGCTGCGATGCATCGCTATTCCCCAAGGCTTCGAGCCTTACATCACCCCCCTCTACCCTAGAGGCCTCGCTGAGATTGCCGCGGGGTCACCACTTCGCCCCAACCGTTGACAACCCTCCACTCAAGTGCACGCTGAAAAGGGGCCGATGACGTCATCATGTTGTTATGCAAATCTCGCAAGAGCCAGAGACATTCAGATATTATGTCTAATTTATACTAGCTAATTAGTAATTTCTCACAAGGATGAATTAGGTCTTATTTTGTTTATATGCTGAGTCTGAGGGTGTAAAATGCTAAATTACTGAACGTTTAAAATACCAAGTTTGAAAACTATAAATGAAGTAACTACCTATGATATGCATTCGTAGACGCGTATAATAACAAAATTATACTTAACTACTTATACCAACATTAACATATAATTGCGATCAAGACAGATCATGATACAGGAAATGATTGTTATATACTTTAGCATACCTGTGCAGGTACATTATGTTAAGTAAGTACCATGATACAAAGTATAGTGTAATACCTCAATACGCGTGATGGAAAGTCGGAATTTGCTGAAATGCGGCGTAATTTGAGGTAATTGCATTCTGTCCGACATCGAGTATTGATGCGACGCAGTGTAACTTTCATAACAGTTTCTACGATTAACACCTAGTTTTAATGAGAATCAGATAATAAATCCTGTTAACTACATGTTAAGTTGACAAATAAGGTGTCAACAATTCAATTTTGTGTTTTGTGGCGTTCAATCAAAGAGGCTTATCTATGTTTCAGAAGACGTTCGTCGGCTGAAGCTGATCATGTTTGCTTTTTCTAGATTACCTACATTATTATGCATTTTCTAATAAGGATATTTTATATAATCTTGCCATATATTTGGCTTAAATAAATTACTATTTGACCTTCACTACTAGAAACCTGAAGCTGAAATTGATAATAACACTTCTACTTAAAAGTCAGTTAGTTGAAAGTTCGTAAGTTAATTTTGATTGCCATTGGTTCACCACAATGAGCAGCAAAATATAACTACAAAGCGATGATGTCACGCAAGGCAAGGTACTCGCGAGAGCACCTTTGTAATGGTATAATAGACCGGCAATTTATATATACTTACTTATATCATGGGGTCCCATCAGGTACAAACGAAAAATAGCCCGAACTTGAAAAAAATTTAGTAATCGTGTCTAGAGAGTTACTAGTTAGCGTCCAGTGTATTCATTTGGCCCAATACTTCGCCAACGCGCAATAAATGTCCCTTAATAATCTTGCGTTATGCAGAAATAAAATAATTAGTAAAATAGCCCGCGTTATTCCGTTGTATGGGATGAGGCATCTGTACTGTATGTATTATATTATCTGGGCTTATATATATTTTATTTTATATTGACTATACATTCCTTGTATCTCTATACTATAGCTACGTTCGTGTTTTGATTTCAGATGGAAAGTTTGATAAAAGAAATGCAAGATCCTGAAAACGGTGTACCTGTTAGAAGTCAAAAACTCTTTCTCAGTGTTATCCCTTCTGCTTTTACTGGTAAGTGCCCCATCTGCTACTTTAGTAACAAACATATACACACATAAAATAAATGTACTATGTGTTACAGTACTCTTATATCTATTTAATAAACCAAGTCGAGTTTCTTCGAATCCACATAGGTACCAAGACGGTCGGACGTGTTTCCTTTCTTAGCCCCAATGTCTGATTGAAAAATCAATAACAGAAACACATGGCGGTCGCCTGTAATAGGTAACTTCAACGGGTGTAGACAAGAGAAGGGGGTCGAGATTCAAATTGCACCTGATACTGAACTGTTTTAAAAACTTTACCAATGCTTTGGGCATCAATTCAATTGAAAATATTACTAACGTAGATGATAACATAAAGTAAAAACATCTAAAGTTGAAAAATTTCAAGTAAGTAGATATAAACGGTATTTTAATACAGTTTTTTTGTGAGGGTGGCATCGGAGAGTTCGTCTCTCAGAAACGGTTAAGTAAACCATCGTGAAGAAATCAGCATGCTCAATAACCTCTTCAGGCTTGTGGCATGCACAACCCTACTTTGCTCCACCAATAACAGATTAGTACCATACCGTTGAAAAGTGACAAAAAATTAAAAAGTTCTACAGCATTCGGCCTAAAATATCATGAAATTAGTTCTCATCCAAGTAGCAGTTCATATAATTATCTTCTCGTTTTATTTCCACGCCCTACCATTTTCATCCCTCCCCCTGTAAATCTAACGTAGTAGCTACGCCAATGGTACCTATTACCTAATATCCACCTACCATTCCCCTGCTTGGAAGGCGGCCCGGCCGTTCACCGCTGGAGGAAACCCATACATTGCCTTACGTTTAATATTCTTCGCTATTTACATACCGTTCCGGCGAACACGTAGCTTTGTACAATTTATGAGATCGTTCCATTCTTTTTAAAACGTTTTCGGCATTTTATGAAATGCTTGTTTAATTTGACGCTGTGCGGGATTTAGGTGCGCAGTTCTTTAAACCGTTTTCATTATTTAAACGCGGTATGCTACTGCGAATACTATATTTTGAAAAACAAAGAATTTATTTCGTTTCGCTACAGGGCAGTGAACTTTTGCATTTAGCTGCTTTGTCCTTCATCATCATAATCCTTACGTGCAGTGTGAGTAGGCCCAGAATGTAGAGGGTGGTGGTGATGTGTGTTGGTATTGATTTCAAATCCTATGTCTTGGATTTTGTGTCAAACAATCAAACTTTCTCAAGTTAAGTATCTGTTTAATCATCGGTGATTAGTGCAAAGCTGGACGGGATTAGAACTGTGTATTGTCATCTAATGTAAGACGCATGAGATGAGATAGGTACGTTACAGATAGGTTTGCATCACATTATCAGCATAGCCACTCTAACTTGGAAGATACTCAGCAATATTTGAATTTTATTTGCCCGTTCGTGCCTTTATCGCTTTGAATTTGGTAGAGGGTCCCGTATAAATAATGCATTGCTTTCAACCGGTACTTTCATACTGTTCTTGGGTTCCAGGTTACGATCTTGTCGAATGGCTAATGGAACGGTTCAACCTTGACGAGACTAGCAACGGTGAGTGTAAGTCGGATATTTTCAATCTGAGTGTTGTGCTGCGGTGTTATTTGTCCATTGTAGCATTTACCAACGTAATGGGAGGTGAAAAGTAATGTGAAATCGTTACCGAAGTAGGTAATCATAATCATAATCATAATCACCTACCTTACATATCCTTCTGAGGATAGAATGAGAGAGTCATACATTTACATTGGTATTCATAAACAAAAGTTGAACAAACCCCGAAAATCTATCATTCCACTTTTACCTAGAGATTAAATACGTAATCATTCTTCTTTCACTTTCATAAACAATCACTGGAGAAACCCCTAACGAAACTGCATTTCAATTAAATACTCTACGATTTCAATCAAGTTGTCTATGAAAATTCTGTCGAGTGTCAAAATGTCACCTATCATGCTAGATTGGGGGCTGCTTTTGTTTATGAAATGCATAAAGCTAGAATTTGCCGCACAGCGCCTGATTCTTCCTCTAGAGGAGCCCCCGCCTCGACTATGAATTCCACTGTTAAAACGCAAATTACAATTACAAATCATGGGTGTCTGGTTTTACAATAAAACTTTTACAGGTTACCTACCTGCACTGATGACATAATAATATATAAATAAAAATAATATTTGTATTATTGTAATTAGTGTGAGCGCTCGGCGCCTGTATACTCAACACGAATGTTGTTATTAAAAAGGCCAGCACATTCGTGCATACTTTATCTCACTCGCGCATTGCATCATTTTTGGTTGAATTTACTTACGTATAAAATAATCTGTCCGTAGAAAAAGCTTAAAAATAACATTACTAGTATTCAACAATACAAACACAATAAATTAGAATATGCACGAAAATTATTTAGTGACGATCTAAGCTTACGGTCTATTTGTGATGGGACTCGTACGAATTGATAGTCTTAGAAGCCATCCATTAAAAAACAAATGATGCAAGCATCGATTTCCAAAATGGACTGATGTTGATTGATATTTTCTACATGTTTCTGACCTTATTTTCGCAAAGAAAACACGCACGATTTTTATGGATTTTATTACAATATGTGCTTATAATGTGACTTTTGAATGTGTCTTATTATATTATGTTAAAACTAGAACAGCGATTAATTTTTGTTATTTTTATTTCCAGTTGAAGCAATAAATTTAGGTAATCAACTCTGTCAATATGGTTACTTCTTTCCTGTCAACGATTTGAAAAACCTCGTCTTGAAAGATGATTCTTCTCTCTATAGATTTCAAGTAAGTGTGATAAAATATTAATGCATTTCTTTGTTACCAACAAAAAAAATTATCAAAGCTAATTTAGAAATAGAAAGGCTGCATTGTGTGTGCGTGTACATTTTAGAACACTTTAAAACATGTTTTAATTACTTTCTTGGGAGTGTTCAAATCGATAGTGAACTGAGGTACCTTCTAGGCAAGCGTGTTACATCCTAGACCGCGCCATTACCATCAGGAGAAAGAAATAGTTGTCATACTCAAGCCTGTCAAACTATTCATCCCTTGATGAGACTACTGGGAGAAAAGATCCGAGCAGTTCCATCATGGAACTAGCGAAAGGAACTACTGGGATCAGTCGGTTTCTGGCCAACACATATAAATGTGAGATACATTTTTCCTGGACGTTTTCTGAACCTTTGACTGTCCCCTTTTTTGTACAGTGGAAAAATAATATTAGCCACTGCACCCTTTGGCGTATAACTCGGCCATATTAAGCGGTCTATTCCTTTGTACCAGGAAATCAGAAACAATGGAAAGGTATCCATAGTTGTCGCTTTAGAAACCGCTTAAAATTAGTGCTATTCGATGTATGGTACATACCAGGGTATCACAAGCCTGTAACCGTCTACTCCTAAGTTCTAATAGTTCAGTCTCTTTCTTATTCCTTTTCGTACTCTCTGTATTGGCCAAAGATTTAAAGAGTTTCAAAAGCCGACGTGTGATTGGTTGTTGTAATCGCCAGAGTCCTTACTATTGGCCGTGGCAAGCCCCGCGCGTGGCCGGCGGGTCGGCGGCGCCTACTCTGGGCCCCGACAACGTCGAGTACGCCATATACCTCGTGAAGCGCACTCTGCGCAACAAACAAAGGCATGGCCTCGAGGACTATGAACAAGAGGCCCTTGCTAACCTTAAGAAGAACCTTAGTGCTAAGTGGGACTTCATCACCATGCAAGCGGAAGAGCAGGTTAGTACCTACCGCTGATTAAGGAATTTGTAAGTAACTAATATTTTTTGTCACCCTTTTTTTAGTTTCTGTGAATTCATTTTAATTGTATGGAAGTAAAAGTTAATATTTATCGACTTAAACTAAAAGCCTTTAAAATTTAGTAGACACTAGACACCTCGTAGAACTTACGAGAATTAATGTTCTTACCGCTGACACCTTAAATTATTCGAAATTTCCTTTCTTAATGTGTATCCGCAATCCGCAATATTTTGAAAATTTTTAAAACTCTTCAAAGTTCATCATTATAATGATCAGCCCGAAGACGTCCACTGCGGAACATAAGCCTCTCCATAGAGCGCCATTTCGAGCTGCTTGTCTATGGCATCCATCGGCTCCTCGTGGCTTTTCCACCTAATGACCTGGCACGCTGCGTCTTCCAAATCGTAGCTCTCCGTCGGTTTTTCAAAGTTACCAAGACCTAAAGGCACGGCATCTGTAGGTGCGGCTGGCTAAAGAGCGTAAGAAAGGCGACAAGATAGTGAGCGACAGCCAAGAGCGCGCATACTGGCGCGTGGCGCGGCCTCCGCCCGGCGTCCCGAGCGCGCTGGAGCCGTGCCCCGTGCCCGTGCGCGCCCGGCATCCGCGCGCTACCAAGAAACGGAACATTGAACAAGTTCAGAAGGAGGTCAGTCACGTCACCGAAAAAAAACGAGCAAGACAATACGCAACCTAGCTAGCATGGGCCGGTTCCAGTTGGTGTTATTGATATTTTCTTTATTTTCGATCACTAAATCTCGTTCCACTAGCAATAAAAGTGATCACTGTGAGAGTCTTTGACCTTTTGAATGTGATAGTTTTTTGCCGTTCTTAGCATTCTTAGCAGCTACTGGAACGCACCAACACCTGCTCTAGCACGGACGGTAGCCAATGGTCTTTCCCATTTGCTCCAAGACAAGTATACCTAAGCCAGTTTTAAGAAAGTGACATAAAACGGGGAAGACAATGTTGGTTATCGTCCGTGCTTGGGCAGCTGGAAGACTTCCACTGCTGAACATAGGTCTCCCCATAAAATTCCATTTTAGATGTTTAGGGGGATTTCACACAATCATCTCGCTTGGCAGGTTCTGTGATCGCAAATTTTAATATACCGAGGAAAATGCTTGTGCCCACATCACATCACAGTCATCAGCAGCTGGATGACATCCACTGCTGAACATAGGTTACATAAGTCTCCCAATAAAAGCCACTTTGGACGTTTATCGCGTCAGGGGGAATGCCATAATCACCACACTTAGTAGGTCTTTGTGATCGCAGAACTGCTTAAGTGGGGTTCCATTAATTCACTTAGTTTTCAATCCAATTGTATATACGTTTTAAGTATTTAACAATGACGTGGGTGTATGAAACACGATGCGCTGTGTAAGGATCAGTAATATTTCATAAGTATTTTTGATATCTTTCTCGTAGATGCATCTAAATACTTTTGCTCCGTCAACGTATTTTTTACACGAAGCAAATAATAAGTAGGTAGATTTACTTAATGCTATGAACTATTAGCGCCTCTAGACTAGTACGTATAATAAAAATCTTTGTAAATCGTTGTGAACTAACGGTTGTACTAACCCCGAACTGTAAATAGACTTCTAGTAGCCACCACACTTCCTAATTCTATCTTCTTTCAACTTCTTCTAGATTGAGCATCTAAAAGCGAGCCTGGACCGTACGCGAGTGAAGACTTCAATTGCCCTCGAGGCCCTTTTGGCCTACTCGGAGACTTTCGCTCCCTACGATCCTTGGCTCACCCCGCCGCAGCCCTCCAACCCTTGGGTCAGCGACGACACCCTATTCTGGCAAATTAACAACCCTCTGTGAGTGCAGTACCTATCCTTATCGCTTCTTATGTCCTTTAGTAGTCAAAGTTTACTATACTATACTTTTCTTGAAGTGTATTGTTAGTACTGCCTCTCGATGTGTTATATCCGGTTATTATTTTATGCCAAAATTGAATAATTGACCACATTTAGAGACGGCTTTGCATCTACTAAACATCATGCATCAAGATTTCCTTATTTCTTTTTCTTCTTATTCTATAGCTAGCCAGTGAAGTTGTTGTTCAGTATATACCTACTTTTATTATATTTAAGAGCCAAAACGTCTTGGCTTATAAAAATTCTGCATTACGACACTTACAATCATTTAGGTATGAAAAAATGGCTTTCTAGAGAATGGGTTGAATTTGTGACTCTGAAATACCGGTTCACCAATCTGCTTGATGAGAACGATGAGACACCCATGTGTGATTGATTGCTTTTTTTGGGGACGATATAACTATGTACATGTAATATAAAAATCTAATACATTCAGTTTCTTAATTCTTTTTGCAATTACTCATGGTCCTTTTATACCCTTACCTTCAACTTGCTCTAATATATATACCAATTTATAATCATATATTATTCACGGTTACACTGCACCTCGACCACAGACATCTAGTGACCTCGACAACATTCACATCTCAAGCAATCTTTAACCCCTTTATGGTTCAAAAATCACTCAGAATTTATTTCATGAATTTCCAGTACTTATTGCGATGCATTTCCATTTTCACCACCACCATTGCACCATTTCAACCATGGTTGAACCACGATCAATTCTTTATATTCGGAGATAGATAGGTACCTACGCCACACAAGTTTGACATAAATCTCCTTTAAGCTAAGCTCAAAATTGGTCCACAAAAACAATTATACTAAAATCCTCAATAACCTGATCCTTCTTTTCTCTTCCAGCGTGGAAGTTCCAAGTGAGAAGCGAGTCCAGCGCTGGGCGCTCTCCATCGAGGAGTTGGTCTCCGACCCCACGGGGCTGCAGGAGTTCACCAGCTTCCTCCGCAAGGAGTACTCCCACGAGAACATCCGGTTCTGGACCGCAGTCATGGACCTTCGGAGAAGTAGCACGAAACAGATTCCGAAGAAACTTGAGGAGATTTATGAGTGAGTATAACGTATTCCATCTGGACAGGTCGTAAAGGCCTGACCATGGTTTGCTTTGTGCAGCTCTGGTTTGGAACCGATAATGGGGGCAGACGGCAATAATCCACCCTTAGGAGAGCTAATACAAAAAAAAAAAAAATAACGCCCAACGATCACATACATAGATCCTGGACCCTAACTAGAATTCCCTGTATCTAGGGACCCAGAAACTACGAGGACCATGATCCCACAATACCCAGGCACAGAACACGTATTTGCGCTTTTTTTTCGGGCACAAATACTTGTCCTGTCGCGGGAATCGAACCCGCCACCTCCGGGTTACGAACCGACCTGCTCAACCACCACACCACGGAGGCTGTCACACACGTCAATACACGTTGGAAAGTTTAGCTTATTACGAGTTCCCTAGTCCACGTCAAAATTTTCACACGTTTTCTGTTTTATTTACTGGATAAGCACATGCGCAAATCGCGTAGACACATCAACGGCTGGAAAACGACCACTGCTGAGCATTTTCCTGCCCACCTAAAACGCCATGCCACTTTAGACGCTTAATATAGAGGGGTTGGCATAAATACCACGCCTGACGAGCCGTCTTAGTGCTTCGCAGCCTGCTTGGACTGCATTGATTTTAGCTATGTATTTATTAATGAGGGTCATACAAATAAGAAAGCCGTGGAACGCTTCTTCGAACTTTAAATACTTGTGCTAAAAAGGAAGGTTCTCAATTCGGTGAATTTTTAATTTTTTACTTTTGTTACGTCCGTCAGTTATTAACCTATTCGGAAAATCTTTTTTATTTGAATTTTTTTACATATTGAAAAATACGTAATACTATAATATCTTCCACGTATTTATCGGTGTGAAATTAAGTCGATTGAAGTCGATTTAACCATTTTTTCAAGGATAAATACTCAAAAACTTGTAACGTTTAACAGGGAGTTCCTAAAGCCTGGAGCTCCTTGCGAGATTAACATCGACGGTGCGACCGCGGAGCGCGTGGCCGAAGGTCTCCGCAGCGGGTCTCGGTATGCCCTCGACCACGCCGCTGACCATGTCTACTCTCTGCTTCTCAAGAAGGACTGTTACCCGCGCTTCATACGCTCTGACCACTTCCAGCGGCTACTGGTTGAAGGGAAGAACGTGCATCAGAAGAAGGCTAAGTAAGTTCTGGATTGGATTATGTCCCATTGTAGTTTTCTTTACGGATACATTCGTGTATTCTCGGCTGCTTATCAAGGACTCTGTTGCGCGTGCTTCGTATGCCCTGATCACTTCCAGCGGCTACTGGTTGAAGGGCAGAGTGTGCATCAGAGAAGGCCAAGTGAGTTCTGTTCAGATGTCAAATTGTGGGCCATTTTGTTAGAACACTCTATAGCTGGCTCTCCACTAGGTGGACCGACAATCTGGTGAAAGCCGCGAGGAGCCGATGGATACAGAAAGCGAGCAGCCGTTCAAAGTGGGAAGGCCTAAGTTCAGCAGTAGGTATCTTCAGGCTTTTGATGATGATGATGATGACCCCTTGGCTGGTCGCTTTATTTATGATAATCTGTAGTTGGTGCGCATTGTGCGGTCCAAATACTTTCAGTGAATGCTGGTCTAAGGGTGGAATGTGCATCAGAAGAAGGCCAAGTGAGTTATGTTCAGATGTTAAATAGTGATACTATTTTCTCGATTTCATTGCCCCATCTCCATTCGACAAGACGCTATGTCAGTCATAATTGGTTTCCATACCACCTGTCCGTACCAAGCGTAATCAAGGGTGTTACGAAGAGGTTTTTCGTAGCCATGAAATGCGGATATTTATAAAAGTGATATAGAGAGAAACTTTTCATCTGTATCATGTATTTTCTAACAATAAAGTGTATTTTGTATTTGTATACATCATCAATGTTTGACATTGGCCCTCTTACGATGGGGATATCCTAACGGTCTTCACCCATCCCAGCCTACTAGTAGTTGAACAGACAAACCGACCTTCCTCAGATTCTTCAACTTTGGCGGTCAAGTGAAGAAGAAGCCGGGTACGGCGGCGAGCGCCGCATGTGGGGGAGGTTCAGGGGCGGGCCTGAGTCGGCGGCGCGGGTCCGACCGCTCGCTGTCCGGGTCCGCGCACGAGCTCGCGCTCATGGGCGCGAGGCCGAGCGAGGCGCCCTCGCACGCGCACTCGCACTCCAACCTCGCCGAGGCCGAGGATGAGGCTTTACCCTGGGAGAGCGCAGCCCCGCCGCGCCGCCGGCAGGACTCCGCCGCGGACTCTGGGAGCTCATCCAGTGATGTCTCCGCTGTGACGGAGCGCGCGCGACGCTTACCGCAGCAAAGCACGCTAGATGGCGGCTTGCGTGGTGCGCCGCCTCCTTTGCGACGCTTATCCGCTGTGGAACCGCGACACCTTGCGCCACTTTCTTCTCCTCCGCGTCTTATACCCACCCTACCGGTTCCCGTTCCTACCCCCGCCCCTGCCCCTGTCCCCGCCCCTCTTCATCCCACCCCTACAATAAGCGTAAGCTCAGCCCCAGAGGAAGACTCCACGCAAGGCTCAGCCTCGCCAGAGGAATCGCGTTCGGTCGCAGTCTCCGACGAGCCGTCCTCAGTGTTTGCGTCCACCGCCGCTACGCCGACCGAGCCACGGTTAGACGACGGATCTACCGCGGACGAGTCGAGCGTATCCGCGCCCGTATCGGAATCGCGATCTACGCTGCGTGCGGACGACGATGAACCGCTCGTGGTCGAATTGCCTGTGATTGTTGAGGCGGAACCGGGTGAGGTTCCGGGTAGGGTCGGCGAGGTTGCCTCGGGCTGCGAGCTAGCGCCGAGCGCGTCCATCGAGGACGAGGTTCCGGAACCTCGCGCGCCGGTGGCGCCGCTAGCGGTAGGCGAGGACATCGGCGCGGACG
Organism: Ennomos erosarius; assembly: GCA_963580505.1. NCBI lineage: Eukaryota > Metazoa > Arthropoda > Insecta > Lepidoptera > Geometridae > Ennomos > Ennomos erosarius. The sequence goes on along the minus strand of OY756981.1, from coordinate 5,076,398 downwards.
AGGACAACGCAGACAAAGTGCCTTCGACGCCCGCGCCTCCGCCCGCGCCTGCGCATCCGGCCTCCGAGTCGGACGCGACCAAACATATTGCTCACAGAGATAAACATAAAGACGAAGTGACGACGGTGTCGGAGTCGAGTATAGTTAACCGTGGTAGTAGGAGCGGCGGCGAGCGCGCGCAGCGGAACGACATCTGTCCCTGGGAGGACGAGTAAGTTCCTAAAGCTTCGTTATCTGTGCCCCTACTGTGCCCCTAGTACTAATTTATTTCAATGTACATTATTGCCTTCTTTTCGTGTAGGCAAGTGGTAAACTCAGCTGCCCTAGCATGGACGGTAGAGAAAATTGTCTTTCCCCGTTTCATGACACTTTCTTCATACTTGATTACTTGGCAAATGGAGTAAAACAGGAGAAAGACAATTTTCTCTACCGTCCGTGCTAGGACAGTTGGCGTTAGAATATATAGGCCGCCCAAAGGCGACTGACTTGGCTTAACGACTATCGTCTTACCACAACAGCCGGAACCGATGGCTTAACATTCCCTCCAAAGCACGGCAGCGCTTAGTTGTATGTACCAGTTTTTGAAGCTGTCACCCATTAAAGTAAAGAGAACGGCTAGTCCTGATTCGTTATAAAAGCTAATGTACTCGCTATTGAGTATCATAAAATATAATTACAATGTACGTGAGACAGTCAAACGTTACGCCTATAAATTAATTTTAAAAAAACTAGCACTGCGCCCCTAGCTGTTACTATACGTAACTACGAATGTTGTACAAGCATTTTATAAGCGAGTATCAGTACATTCGAATAAACTCGTACTAGAGGCACTGTTTACACCCGCACTTGACCTGCTGTGCAGCCTGATGCGTCGCTTGGGCGTGGCCAAGGTTCAATTTACTTTTTGCACAATTTATGTAGCAGTCGCAAAATGTCTCTCGCAATATATATTTTTTGCAAAATGTCCCAATTTGTCATGTGTGAGGCGAGTTTGTGGTCAAACCCATAACTTCACATTGTTCTTAACATCTTCATTTACCATAACCAAGCTCCACTCACGAACTATAACTACACATTAAAATCCTTCTGTAAGTATTGATTTTTTTTTTAATTTTAGTAAGTAATTATCTGTCCTACTTAGTTCTTTTAACTGTCGTTTTATGTCTTTTCGTTTGGAACTTTGGACTGCTTTCTTTATCGCTAGACTATGGAAAAGGCATGCCTATATTACAAAAACAAGCTTTCATGCAATAGGGACATTATTTTATACGAATGGGACGTTTTGCGTTTAGAAAACAATTAAAAGGATAAGTAAACTCACTTTGTATGCAGCCTTTGAAAACGGTTGGTTTACGTAAACTCTGGCTACGCTCATATCGACTTTCCACTAGTAGTTGTAGATTGAACGTGCTGTATCTCATTTGTTTAACACAAACACAGAGCAAGAAAAAAACGCGCTCTCGCCTATATAGAGATATTTCATAAACCTCTGCTGACATTATTGTGTTGATTACCTATACATTGTGAGTTGATTTGCATCCCCGCAATATTTACGGAGGTCGCACATTATAAAACAAAAATCAATTAAAAAAAACAATTCATTAAAAATAATTTTATTTTTCGGGTACCCGTGAAAATGGTGCATGTAACTTTGCCGAAATATCGGAAACTCAAAAATTATTCTAATCGCGGTAAATATCCCGTAAGTACTATTAAAAACGTAATAATTTTATTGTCTAATAAGAAAACCGTGCGTATGTGCGTCCTCATTTAAAACACAATATAAGTCTTATAAAATCACCCCGTCTAACGCGTTCTTCTCCGATCCACATACACCCACACAAAGGCCTACGGCGCTACTTCTGTTGCGTCATAAAAAATATTTCTTTTATATTCGGCTATATACTAATTAAATGTGGAAATTAAATTATGAAGTGATCCAGTGTATGGAATTGCAAAAAACCCTACAAATATGGAGAGGATGAAAAGCAACATGCTGTATAATGTTTCTTGCTTTCTTTATAATATAATTTATTATCTTGTGCAAGCGCTCGGCGCCTATATGCTCGGCACATTTCTACACTATATATCGGTATGCGAACGTCATTTTTTTCTTGCTCTGTACCATAAAAGATCTGTTTCCCGCCATAATACCAGTCAGTTTTGGTCGATTTTGATTGATTTCGCTTAGTTTTAGACATCCTTGTTTGCTATTATATCCTTTGCTGTTTGGAAATGCTATTTGAGACCATGTATTTTTCGTAGATTAAGTAGATAATTTTTTGTATGACACTAAAATAAGTATCGTAGGTGATTAAATTAAAGCATGCCACGCTATACAACTTCTATTTATTTCTATTTGTATCAGATTCAGATATGTATAAATAAGAGTAAGTATATGAGTAATGTACATATGGGGTATTTTAAAAAGTCGGGTACCTACATTAATCGATAATTCATTTGGTATAAAAATAAGTTAAATATTGAATTTGTTTACCAAAGTTATTTAGAACTTTTTAATGAGTTTTTCACAATAGTAAGTAGTAGATATATTTTATAGGTAAGTAGTAGTTATTATCCAGTCCTGCACAGTATTTTTTTAAGAATTTATTAATGTAGATTTATTACTTTATTTGTCTCAATAAATTGTTATAATTTATTTATTTGTTTTGTCTTCTGTAACGACCAAGTTTTATTTTATTTGTAGTTAAAATTAGAATTATTAGAATGCTTTATGATTTAGGAATCGTTTTAGTAGGTACAACTTAAAGTAAAAATACAGACAATCGCCAAGTTTCTACTTCGTAGAGTCCTCTGTCACAGTATACATAATATTGATAACAACATTTACCCCCGGTTTCTCGTTCGTAAAACTCGCTTTAGTTTAGCTCCGTGTGAGAGAGACGACGCTATAGGCGATTATTTCGCTCTTTAGTTTAATTCGCAATAATCCCTTAACCGGTTCGTCAACGCCATACTCAAAAACGATAACTATTCTATTACTGTTATTTCTTAAAGGTACATTAAAACCACATACCTAAATCATCGGGAATATATGTTTAGATTTGTCATGTGACCTGTTCAGCCGACGAATTATTTTAACCCATTTTTAACCATACGCATGCGCATACCTACTCGAAAATATTTTAGTTTGTTTGTTCGTATTACTGCAGCTTGTTTATGGCCTAATCAATTTCGGCCTTTTAGGAATTCTAGAGATTTTATACACTAGTTAGCGAGTGTTCATTTAGCAATTTTGATACTAACAGGATTCATTGTGCCTACATAATGATAACATTTGCAGTGCAGTATCTAAATTATTTAATTATCTAATACTGCTTATCCTTCCTATCTACTTATGTTTGTTTGTTATTTCTGCGATTTCCAGTAATTAAAATAACAAAGAGCGTCATAATAATGATTATATAGGCAGGTAATAGGTACCTACAGATGTTGCCATGCACAAAGTCAAAAAGTATTTAAGTCAAACTATTATAATAAAATTAACGTGTTCAATAAAGTAACGTGTGAATGAAATAATTCATGAAAAAGGGGATTTAGATATTTGATGGTTTTAATCATACAAAATTACAATAAATCTTGGACTTTTTCCACTTTTGTAAAAATGTTACCGACTGAAAAGTTGAAAACGAGATGCAGTCAGTATGCTTAGTTATATGCTAGAGCACGTTCGCCTATGGGTTGCCTATTTTTGTTATTTGAAGGCATAAATTGTATTTTTTAGGGAACTACCTCTCTAATATATTTAATAGGTAGTTGGCGAATCTCAAAATGGTACCTAGCGGTATTTGTCTCCATATCTCACTGTGTCTCACTCCACTTTGAATGACTCAATAGGTGCGAGTAGCTATAAAATGTTTAAGCTTACCTTTTCTCTTCCAGGAACTCGTGTGAAAGTGACGCTCCGTTTGTTAAAACTTATGCAACGCTCGGTTATTTATAATTTTGTAGGCAAATATCAATAATATTTTGTGATGTCAGGGTTACTAGAAAGAATATTTAATTTTTTTAATTAGACCCTACGTTTTGATTATCACAGAGACTAGAACATTATGTCATATGAATATTTTAAAGTAAATGATCGTTAATTATTAGAAATAACTTGTTTTATTTTTATTATATTAGTCTTAATTAAAAGTAAAATAAAAAGCTGCTAGCTGTTAATAATCACATCAATATAATTATTACGAAAATTACAAACATGCGCATTGTGTACTCGATAATACTGAAAAACCAAAGCAAACTATTATTTTTAGTTTACTCTCAATCATAAACAGAAGGCCTTCACAAACACTCCACTAACCAATAAAACTTAATAAGCAAGTGCTTAAGTATATAAAACACTTAAAAATAAGCACAAAAACAAATGACAAAAACAGCTGACGTAGCTTCAGTATCCTTAAACCATTAACTTAAAACTATCACTTAATGAGGTTTTTATTAATCGAAGACTTCTCGGCATACGCCATCGGCTCCCATCTGGAAGCCGGGCGGGCAGTTCTGGGGAACAGTGATCATGTTCCTCATAGTAACTTGGGGGACGGCGGCGGGGGCCTCTTCGACTGTGTTGGAGTCTCCGTTCTCGGGCTTCACTGCGGCTGCAGCGGTGGCCTTCGCATCGTCTACTTCATCGGGGTATACTACGCGGTCAGTGTCCGCCATTTTATCTGAAACAAAAGATGATGATAGTTGAGGCTCATTCCGATTTGCTCCAACATTTCTCTCTTGGCTGCAATATTCGCCAGTTTAAATAACAACGTGCTTAGTAATACGAGTACAGGTCGATACAATTATAAGTAGATACCTATAGCAAAAGGAGGCCTTCACCTCTATTCCCAACCTATCGGAAACGTTTCGATTCGAAATCTACACCGTCTCTTTCATTCTAAATGTAGGTAAAGAAGATGAAGAGTGTAGATTTCGAAACGAAAGGTTTCCGATAGGTTGGGAATAGGTGTACTGAAAACAAACCAAGGACCCAACCGCAAAATATATTTAGCTGATTATTATTTGTTTAGGACTACCAGCTACATACTACATGGCTGCATGTGTAAATAGAAAACAATATAGGTACGGGATCTAATTTTATCACTGGTGCCATAAAATTGTCAGATTCTTGTAAAATCAAGGTCATTGATCGTAAACGTACCTATAGATACCAATTGTTATGAAGGTGTGAATGGTAATGAAGTATAAGTAGATATATCGACATGGGAATTCCTCAATATATTTATATTTGTTGTGAATCACTTTGGTTTTCATGGTAGGTAAATTACCTTACTACATATTTGGTAGTCACATTACCAAAACTCTAAATAGGTAGAGCGCTCTTAAATTATCTCAATTAATATCTCGTATTAAAATATCTGCGTCTGGCTTAGAATACAATTATTCTAAGCTGTCTATTAATTTATGCAACCGTAAAACAATGCCGCTATCAGGGCGTTGATAATATTGATAATGTACCTACTTAAATTTGTACATTTTGATAATGTACTTATTGTAAATGCAAGTTATTAAAGCATCGACCACTAATAAGGATGTTTGTATAGATGTACAAAGTTGATAACAAATAATATCTCTCAAGGCATGCATGCCAAAATGGTGTGCCTGCCCCGTATTTATCGTAATCTCACAACATTATAGGTACCCGGGTAGGTATAGATAGGTTCTACCTACCTATAAGGTATAAATGTTTCAGCTGCATATACGAAACGCTACCTAGCTGAAACTAACTTACAAATTTAAGTAGGTACTTACTTATAAAAATACCTCTCACTAGACAAAAAAATGATTTTTTTTACATCGCTTAGAACTTATGTAAGTTGACTTTAGTTAATTTAAAACAGTGTTTAAGATGGTTAAGTATGTTAATGGACAAAAAGTTCAAAAAGTACCTTCTTACTTCTCAGCTCAGACTCTACAACAATATCACAAAAAGTAGACATTTATACAAAAGAAAACGAAGATAGCAATCAGGAATCTGAAGGTCGAAGGCACATTAGCCTAACCAAGTCGTCCCTGCCGAAGGCTAACCACGACACGACCAGCGTTTTTTGCTGCAACGCGGATGGAATGCGGAGCGAAATGTTTTGATCTGGATTAGTGTCACGAAGTGGAAACTACTATGACCTATACCTATGGATCAGGTTCAACAGCACAGATATAGGTAGGTAGATACTAGGATATGTAACTTATAGTAAGTATTCAATTTATCATCTGGTTTCTATCTACTAAATAGGTATCCGTAGGTAGGTACCGATTAATTGTTTCCTTTCTTAGCTAGGTAGGTTTTTATACACACTTATACACCACCATAAAATAAGTCTCAATCATGTTTTTAAGCGCAGCCCTAAAAACTTAGCCACGAAATAAAATTAATTCAGATTTATCATGAATTTGAAGATAAAACATTTCTGGGAACCGGTTAATGCACTTGTTCAATTACAGAAACAAAAGAAAGAAAATAGATGAAAACATTTCAAAATATCAAACAGCATCAAAATGCTTGAAATAGTTATTGAAACTTACAATTTTTTTAAGTTGGAACTTAGTAGGAATGCTTGTTTAAACCTTTACACTGGTACTCGTTCGAGAGCTAAGAGCTAACTGATGCATGTAGCCGGCCGGCACACCGATATATACTTACGATGGATATAGGTATTATCTTCCACTGTGCCCTCCGTGACGTCCCGCTGACTCACTGATTATGCAGTCCGTTAGTTGTTCGGAAATTTCAGTATCGGTTTCCTAGGACTTTGATGACGTTGTTTTCATTGTATTGGATTATCTTGACACACCTTAATCCTGTTATTGTAGAAGGTAGTAGCATACCTAGACACGTTACATAGTCATCGGTACATAGGAGAATAATATTCACGGATAGCCTACACTCCCTCCATGTCAGAGAAGGCCTGTGCAAATGGGTAGTACCTATTTTACCTATTTATATAAGCAAGTAATAATTTACCTATTTAACTTTTAGAATTAGCAAGTCGGATTAGCCATCGCTCGCAGAACTGACAACCGATGGGGAAGATAGGTTCTCGAGTGGCGACCACGAACCGGAAGACTCACCGTAGGCTACCTACACCAGTTTTTATCAGATCTAAATAGGTACCTGTACGTGACCTTATATAGGTGCTGGGCATGGCCCAACAGCAATTATAAGCAGCAAATTTTTATTATTTTTTATAAGTCTACTGCTACTGATATTTCTATAAGTAGAAAACACCTTTCCCATGTTTGACCAAGCATATATAAGTACGAACATAATCTTTGGGTACGAAAACAGACATCGAATAAGTACTATAATAGTAGACGGGCCCGATAGCTCAGTTGGTAGTATCCCTGCCTTCTGAACTGAGGGCTGTGGGTTCGATTCCTACCCAGGGCAAACATTTGTGTGATGAACATAGATGTTTGTTATGCGTCTTGGTGTTATATTGTATTCTATGTATGTATTTACAAACAAAAACGTATCTAAGTATTGTATCAGTTATCTGGTTCCCATAGTACAAGCTATGCTTAGTTTGAGGCTAGATGGCGCTGTGTGAAATGTCCACACATATTTATTTATTATTATTTATTTATTAGATGTCTGTGGGTACGAACTACGAACCTACATGGGCTTGGGCATTGGGCAGTAGCTAGGTATTTATTGTAGTTACGTACCTAACCTTTAAATATGTACCTACTAGACTTAATAATATTATTATTATTACTTCTTCGAATCAATAACCCCATCATAAAATCAACATCCTGAACGCCTACTAGGTAAGCAAACCTATCAAAGTATTTTATGGCATTCCCTAAGTATTTTGTAGTAAATAGATGCGCAACATTTCAGCTGTAATTTGGTGTAAACAGCGAGCAACTTTGATAAAGCCCAGACCAAGTAAACAGAGCTATCAAACCGTTTATTGGAACTATGATAACAAATCGAAGATCCAAGTGGTATTTACGGTGTTTATTCTATCGAAATGCAAAACTGTTTTGAGGACGACGGAGTCACGTTTTGCGCAGCAGTGTATTTATTAACTATATACACCTAATAACTCAAACTGGCCATGTGTAAGTTGGTGGACGTTCGTACGAGTGCCATCATAGAGTCATTATAGAGTCTGCTCGCTCGTCGAGCAAGATTTTGTAACAGCTTAGACAATAGTTCCTACATAGGTATATGATCATCAACAGCTCGAAGACGTCCCTGCTGATGCACCTCACCCTCCACCTCAGAGCGCCAGCGGCTGCTTGCCTCCTGCATCGATCGGTCCACCAAGTCGGGGGCTGGCCTACGCCGGTTCGTGCGTGGTCGCCACTCTAGAACCTTTCTTCCCCATCGGCTACCTACATACAACAAACATTTTTTTTATTATTTAAAACCCAAAATATAAGTAAGTAAGTAGGTAGGAACTATCATCATCATCATCAGCCCGTAGATGTTCACTGCTGAGCATAGGCCTCCCCCAGAGAGCGCAACTTTGAGCGGCTGCTCGCCTCCTGCATCCATCGCACTATACTTTACTGAAATTATTAAAAATAATTTTATATCAGTTCGAAAGAAAGCGTTTTTTTGCTCTGTGGTATTAGGTCCAGTCACTTCTATCCTGTACTGTGGGAAACAGACATGTATAGTATGAGATGTCTGTGCACCTGCCTCATTTCTCCGATTAATCCATTCATCCTTTATCTTTTTCCCTAAGCTCTTCCTTCTCTCTTCCTTTAGACTTGAGATAAGACAAAAAACGAATAAACTCATGCGAAGCTGGGGCGGGTCAGCTAGTACTATTTTAATGTAACTTTTCTATAAGTAGTTGTGTTTTTTTCTCTAATCTGTGTTTTCTACCATCTTTGTCTATGATTCACACTAACAAAAAAATCATTGATTAGTACGTCATGACCTTATTTGAATTTTTTGTAATCTTGTCAAATTTCATAAAACGACACAAACATCATCTGCCAGAAATTAAAACCGAGTCCTGTAATTTCATAAATTTCATATCAAAAGTAAAAGCATTCCTTACAGCAATATGGCACATGTATCTGGATTATTCCTTTAGTGATTTGGAAATGAGAAAAGGTGTTAGCTTGGAAAAGGTTAGGGAGAAAATAACTAAATACTAAGTATTTTGTAGGTTATAGGTGCCTACTCGCATAATCATGTACAGAAATATTTACATAGATAATGGTCCCTTTTATGCGTGCGTGAATATGCCCTCTTGTACCTACAGGTAAATGCTTCGGGTTTGGTGTCCAATGAAAAAAATACTCTTCAATCCAAATCTCACAAGTAAGCCATTGTTGCACTATTTTTAGCTTTCTCATGTAGGTACCTAGAGCTTGTCTTATTTTATTTTAAGCCTGCATAAAAATAGGGAAATCCTCTCTCATGTACCTAAATATTTTGTATAAGTCATATGCACCTGTGTTCATTCATCTAACCGGGTGCATTAGGTACCTACATAGTAAACTTTACAATTTAAAGCGTGTTGACAATAAAATTGAAAGAACCTTCATCATAATCATCATTAACAGCCTGAAGACATCCACTGTTGAACATAGGCCTCCCCCAGGGAGCACCACTTTGAACGGCTGCTCGCCTCCTGCATCCAACAGCTCCCCGCGGCTTTCACCGGATCGTCGGCCCACCTAGTGGGAGGCAGGCCTATACTGCGGCTTCAGGTTCGTGGTCACCACACGAGAACCTTTTCTCCTCATCGGTTGCGATGTGGCCTGCCCATTGCCATTTCAATTATGAAAGAACCTTACATAAATTAAATGAGGAGTCATTCTTGTCAGGTTCCATAGAGGATGTATTTTGAGTTTGCCTCAAAGTTAAGTAGAAGTCAAGTGAAGGATTTTTGGAGAAATGTTTTGGAATACGGGGGTCAATCTCTACTTCACTAACTATCAACTGTTGATTTATTTGCAGCCCCGTGCCAAAGCGTAGGTTTAAGTCAACTTACGGTAACGTTTTCGAAGAATATTCCATCACAGTCAAGCCTAAAATCATCAGAAGTAGTTCCTTATCCGACCTCACAAATAATACAAGCGATTACAGTAAGTGAACGATTTGTTAGTACCTACCTATACCTACCTTTGATAATTTGTCTAACTTTTAAATCACTTGGTAAATGTTATTAATAATCACAGACATAAAATTTATGTGGTTATAATAGTTTGGTATAACCATGTACACTGCGGAACTGCATGTAAGTATACCTACTGAAAAACTGACTAAGAATCGTCATGACTATTGTGAAAAAATCGCTAGTAAAAACCTAGTCATTATCATTATGGTACCAAAAACTGTACCTATTATGTCAGAACTGACTAAACTTTTTATTTAGGATTTAGATGTAAGACAGATTAATTTGTAAAGTAAAAATTAAAATCACGAGCGGGGATTGAACCCGCATCCATCCATCCCTAAAGCCGGGATATGCTTTACTTAAGCTACCGTGACAAGTGGTCTCATGTCCGATTTTTCCTTCACCTTTATAACCAACTTACGGGGTTGGTAGCGCCATCTATTGAGTGATTTAAGAATCATCCCAACCAGCATGGTCAAGTTACATCAACACAAATGCTGTACAGATAACGCCTCCCAAATCAATATTTATGATTCTTAAAGCAGTATCGCCTGCTAAGCGTAATCTACAGATTAATTTGTAAGCACGAGCGGGGATTGAACCCGCATCCATCCATCCCTAAAGCCGGGATATGCTTTACTTAAGCTACCGTGACAAGTGGTCTCATGTCCGAATTTTTCTACTTACTACTATACTGCTTTAAAAATTATAAATATTTAGATGTAAGAAACGTTACCTAAGTGCGAGCGTTCTGATATAGTAACCGTCGCTTTGCTACTCTTTATTGTCTTCTCAGAAATCAACAAAATTATTAAGTTTTTCTGAGAGTAATTGTACTGTTTTTCGTTTTATTATAAGTACCTACTATTTTATTCAACACGATCACTTATCTCTGTGATGCACTTCGCATAATGTAAGTAAGTCAGTCTATAATTATTGCAGATGTACATCATTTTATGGGCTTGGCTCTATTGTTAGTCTGCATTATGATCATCATCATTACCCGAAGACGCACGTTCACTGCTGAACATAGGCCTCCCCCATAGATCGCCACCTTTAGCGCTTGATCGCCTCCTGCATCCATCGGCTCCACCTAGTGGGGAACCGGCATACGCTGCATCTTCCGGTTCGTGGTCGCCACTCGAGAACCTTTCTTCCCCATCGGTTGTTAGTTCTATGAGCGATGTGACTGCAGAAAGTATAATATATAATATCGGCAGATAAGATTATTCTATGACAAACTAATATATAAAACAATCGAGAGGAACTCACACAGAGGGTGATTGTAATTACCTGGTACAGATTGATTTCCAGCTTTAGATTTCCTAAAATACACTAAACGGAAAACCAAGCGGAAAGCAGAGTTGGCATATTATAAAGAAAGTTCAGGAGACGCCGTCACTCAGTACGTGAATCACCTGACAGAATCGCCTTTGATGTCTTGGAATGTAAATACAAAGCAAGTAGTTACCAATCGCCTATACTTCATACTTATTTTGCAAGCTAAAAACTTATCGCTGATAATTTCAATCAACATAATCCCACAGGGTAATGCCCAGTACTTAGATCGATCGCAAACCTACTTAATACTTATGTAACCTCACGAAACTCATCATTGGCATGATGAAGAGGTTGTTCTCGTGTGCACTTTATCACAGAGGCCATGTAAACACATAAATAAATGATGCATAAAATAATTTCCTTGTCCATAAGGAATATATTTTTTATATTAGAATACTTCAGTTTGATTACTGCAGTACACAACCTTTGCAAATAGGTAGGGATGATAGAAATATACCAATACTTGTGACACTCAATGTACTCAAGACACTAATTTAACAGTTCTTATGCTGACCTTACACCCTTACACCTTAAAACCATAATTTCTAAGGGTGGTTTTTTAGTCGAGTCCCAATCGTAGCGGTGATTTCATAGCACGTGTACGCTCTACGCCCTTAGTTGACTTCTATATATTTTGATAAATGCCAAACATTTAGCTAATTATCTATTATGTACGTTTCCATAATTACGCGTAATATAAATATTTTAGATTTACATTGTTTCTAACATTTTCATATTTCCTATTTATTATATCCTTTGTTTTTTTATTTATTAGAAAGACGAAGAAGAAAAAAGAAATGGCTCAGTCTTACGTTACTAAATTTGCAGCTGATTTTTTGCAAACGATACCGAAAGACGTAAAAGACGCCAATTATTCTTCTGGGCTTGATAATACAAGGTAAATATTTTAAAGGAAAATTAAAAACTTTTTTCTGTCAATCTGCCGTATATTCATTATCACTGATCGATCACTAATATAGGTAATTAATAGGTACTTACCTCATAAGTTTAGTATTTGCAGCACATGCAGTACGGATGCAAACAGCACCCAACAAGGTGCTGCATTTCCTTTCAAGTCTACCCCGAGCGGAAATCTGAAAGTTCAATCAAATCAAGTAAAGTGCTCTCATATTAAAGTTTATTTTGCTCTCATATTTTTATTCACATTATTTCCCTTGCATCAAAGTCTTTGAATTTCTTTTAGGTCGTATTCCAATCATCTACCGTTGGCGTTCTTTTGGCAGATCCCACTCAAGCGAAAGTTAAAGTCAAGTTTGAGGGTAAAGCTGGAGGGGAACCCGATGACGAACTTTCTCAAAGTTTTGTTAGTAGAGCATGACAGCACCTATGAACCTAGCAAAATATTATTAAAACAATAACTAGTTGTAAAGTCTCAGTGATGTTTTCTACTAGGATAACGAAACAGTGACGGAACCTCAACTACAATACGGACCCAGAGACCTTCACATATCAAGCTATCAAGTCAAAAACAATGAAGTCACAGATCGCGGGAAGACCAAATGTCCTGGAGTGAGAGAAGACAAAGGCAAAGACCTGAGCAGCCTTGGGTTTGCAATCTCAGAGCCCATTGACTGGACTAGAGTGCAGGTGCCGAAGAAACAGGATTTGTTTCAGGAGTTCTATAGAAGGATACACAATTACATGTAAGACATGTATTAGGGTCGTTCTCATTGTTACGATTCTCATCGTCACCTTCGTGTCAAATTTTATTTAGTTCTTTCGATGACGAGGCTCCTATTTGTGTAACCATCATATTATTTACTCGTCGTAGTAAGCGCTATCAGCTATTTTACATAAATAGTTGAGTTCGGGACTAAATAAAATTTGACACGAAGGTGACATGAGAATCATGACAATGAGAACGACCAATTAACATCGTCTAGGGTAGACTCTATTTTGTATAAACTGAGTGAGCTGTATCTGGACAGGCCACATCGCTCGTAAGATTGACAACCGATGGGAAGAAAGGTTCAGGGGCCGTACTGTGAGCTCTTAGCGCGATCCAAAACTGAGCGTATATTGGATAGCTTGTCAAAATTTTCATACAAAAAAAACAAAGCGATCCAAGATAGGCTCCGTTTTGAATCGCGTTAAGAGCTCACAGTACGGCCCCTGATCACGAACCGAAAAAGCAGCGTAGGCCAGCTGCTCCTTATGGGCAAGTAGCGCCTTATGGGGGAGGCCCATGTTCAGTATCTGGACGCCTTTGGGCTGATGATGAGCTGTACCTATAACACTGATGTAACAACGATGATAAATCCTTACGCAGCAATCAAACATTAATAGTACCACAAATAGCATAATACCTCGTAACTACTATTCTATTCTAAGCAGAATAGAATAGAAATGAAGAATACTTTATTGCACAACAACACGAAACGCACCGGTATGCATTCATATAAAATATCTACTTCCTGATAAAATGCATGTAGGTATTGATTTATTGCATTTATCTTATCAAACAAGCGTTGTCATGAGATACCCCAAACCTCTTTGCTTCCAGAAACACTGATACAGTAGTCCACATTGGTGATGAGGAATTCCATTGTCATAGAATCGTTCTGCAGGTTTATTCTTCTTTCTTTGACCTCAATCCTATGAGGGAAGTTGAGTTACCAACCGTAAGTACCTTTACATCACCTGCCTATTTCTAGTATAGCCATCGCACTTTTGAACCCCATCACCAGTGCTAACAGGGCTGATGATGAACAACAAAAATATAATGGTGATGGGAAGTGATGGTGTGATTGAAGGTGTAGCACTCTCATCTATACTTAATACTTATTTACTCTTAACTTGAACAACCGGGTTTTTTCAAAGTATTCTTTCTATTTTACTTTCTTTTATATATAATATAATAATAATAATATTATTATTATATTATTATTCGTAATACACTAGCAGCTGTTTAGCTGATGCGTGTATATCTTTTCAGTGCACTTGTAGTTTATAATGTTTATCAAGTCTGATTTTAAAAGAGTTCACTGAGGGAGCACTAATCACTGACTCTGGGAGTTTATTCCAAGCGTCCACGACACGGTTAGGCAAAAAGTGTTTTCGCGGATTGCTTTTAGCAGCTATATTTAGGAGCTTTAGCGAGTATATATGGCTAGAGTATACCGGTAACTTCTGGCAGCTGCATCGTCGACTGCATTGTCACTTACCATCAGGTGTGAACGTGCTCAAATGTTAGCCTGTCGACGATAAAAAATCAACATGCCTATGTAAGCCCGCAGTTCCTGGCCAATAATGTCTGGTGGTGAAAAATCCTAAACATAATCTGACAGGTCTAAAACCATTGCCGTCCATATCATTTTGATTTATCTGAAAGATTCCAACATTTTAAGAGTTGTCTTTAGTGTTTTGTACAACAGAATCGACAGCATTGCCTCTTTTTCCAATTTTCTCAGTTTTGTTGATAAGTAGCTCTTCTTACTCGTAACCCCTACCCCAAAAATTCAAAATAATGAGAGAAAAAGACGCGTCTTTCCATTTCTTTATACAATTCAGACAAACGTGACGGCAGAAGCGTTCCATACAATATACGAATGGATGATTTTTGGAGGACATGATAGTAACAAGGTCCTGAAGAGAGACAACCTCCTAAATTTATTCTGTGCAGCTCAGTATTTGGCTATTAAAGGTACGAAAGTTAGTCCAGATCATCATCTTTTTCATAAGTAAAATTATAAGGCAGCGGTATACTATAATGCACAGATTTTCTCGCTCTCGTGTGCATTACTTTTATAAGAAGACCAATTCTTAACCAATTTTTTTATTTTTTCTTCTTTTTTTTCTTCTTGTGGTCATGTCCAATCCTAAGAAAAACTCTATAATTTAGTAGTCTTGATAACGTCATTGGTGTATATCAAACTCTATGGTAGCAAGTACCAAATATGAGGCTAATGTCTGCTAAAATTTACACGATAAATGATAATATGCCCAAACTTGACATAGAACGATGCGCAGTCGTCGATTGGTGCTCAAGAGGTTTATCAATAAATTATTTTGGGAAAAATCTAGCCTTGAGCTCCGATTCACGACTGATTTTTGTAATATGGCCCTTATTATAATGTTCTATAGGTACATGCAAAGCAAGGCTGACCTATATTACCTGCCTATTGCAATATTATTATTACTACTATCTTCAGATCTGGAAGACCAGTGTTGGTCACTCATAGTGAATGAAAATCTTTTCACTGAAGACACAGCATTTGCTCTGTTCCGAGACGCAAAGCTAAAAGGCATGACACCTGTTATGGATTTGATGGTACGTACATGAGTTTTGAAACCAGTCAAAGTAATTGAATTTTGCCAAGGGCAAGGATGATATAGAATTATAATGTATTTGAATAAAAAGGTTCATTCCCGAATGATTTCATTCGGTTATTACAATTAAATCATGTGGTAAATTTGCAACTCATTAGTGGGACATTCTAATTGTGGAAATGAGATATGAACTTTCAAAAATATCTGATCTATCTCATTGTATCAGTCATCTGGTTCCCATAGTACAAGCTATGCTTAGTTTGGGGCTAGATGGCGCTGTGTGAAATGTCCACACATATTTATTTATTTATTGAACTGAGAACGAAAAGATTGAGTCTTGTGAACCACCAAAGTAGGAGAATCTCATAGGATGCTTTTAGACACACATTTCCTTTTAACTTTCAGACTCCTCGCGTTATGCGGTTTTTTCTGCCACTTGTGGCTTCTAAAGATTTCCTCACTCTGGACCCGGAAGAGATAATGACATTTCTAAAATCAAACTACATTGCTGTAACGAGGTTCGTATTAAAGAATATAAATAAGGATATGCACAGTTATCACAATCAAGTAAACAACGGTGTATGTAAATACTGATAATTTATGAGTATAACAGGATATAATTATACTTAGTTAGTGATTATGTAGAGCACGATTTTCCATCGTGTATGGGTAAATTATGTTGTTGAACTTATCGTAATATCGGTTTTTTTTTGAGGGACAGGCCTAGTGTGGGTGTCCGATTGTATACTTATTCCCCCCCCCCCACATGGAAGGTGGATGGGAGTGAGAGTGAAGGGAGGGGAGGGGATATATTAATACCATCTCGTTAAGATAACTTCTATAGAAGAAATGTTACTCTGGCATGTTTTTAGAAGGCGGTGGGTACATCGCATCGACTTTGGCAACATGCCCCGTAATATCTACTAGTTAGAGTCAAAACCGCGGAGAGCCGATGGATGCAGAAGGCAAGTAGCTGCTCAAAGTGGCGCTCAACGGGGAAGGCCTATGTTCAATATTCGATGTCTTCAGGCTGATGATGATTGTTCACGCTAGCGCATGTACTAGTGTGCGCCGGCCGGCACACGCACGGCACATACGCACGCACACCAACGCGAGGACGCGCGGCTAGGCAGCGAGGCGCGCCGCTCCACCATTCGGTCGCTGCGACTCCCACGCACGCACGACACGTCTCTAACTCTGTACCTATTTATTGTATCACAGATAAAAATCTAGTACATTTTTGGAAACACCGTTTTTTTCACCCCCTACGCCTGGCTGAATTCTGACCAATGATGATGATGATGATGATGATGATAGTTATAGTAATTATTAATTATTATATACATAGATCTATAGCATCCCAAGGCCGTGCTTCATTACATGAGCCGGGCTGGTTTCGCTCACACGGCCCCACACGTCTGGTGGGTAACCGAGGTGGAAGGTTACCCACCCACTGGCGCAGAGGCCTGAAAGGGCCTACCGCTGGGGCGAGATAGTGAATGCCAGCGTGACCCTATCTCGCCCCGTCCCGGTGGTGGACGGATCACGGGGGGGTTTTAGTGGGTTCGAGTCCCACATACCTCCTGCCACCACGGAGGTGATGGCAGGGGGTGTGTGGGTGTAGGGTATGTGGGAAGTGCGAGGGAATTTCCCCCCTCAAAAAAAAAAGGTAAACGGGGTGGTTTAGATATACAAGTCAATACGCCCCATGCGGGAAGTCAGCCTTATCGCCTCCAGATATACCTTCTCGTCACAAAATAATTTTACTATTCTCAGTGAGATTGAGATCCTTATGGCTGCTGTGCGATGGCTCTACGGTGACTGGACAAACCGCCAACAATACGCTGTGGACATGATGCGATGCGTCCGCTTCGGTCTGATATCACCGTGGCAACTGGTCGACATCAAACGCAACCCTGACAACGCTGAGATACTGGAGGTGGTCAACGAGCCTGAGGTTCAGCAGATGGTGGATGATGGGCTGGCGTAAGTTTTGAACCTATATCATCAGCAACTACGTTCCCACGATTGGGACACGATCTTGCTGCTCGACCCATCATAAACAGCCTGAAGACGTCCATTGCTGAACATAGGCCTCCCCAAAAGAGCGCCACTTTGAGTGCCTGAATCCATCGGATGCCTGCGACTCGTTCACCATATCGTCAATCCACCTAGTAGGAGCTGGCCTACACTGCGCCTTCCGGTTCGTGGACGCCACTCGAGAACCTTCTGTCAGTTCTACGAACGATGTGGGCTGCCAGTGCCCATTGCCATTTCAAATTGCTAATTCTAAGAGCTATATCGGTCACTTTATTTCTCCTGCTGCTAGACTGATACTGACTTAATGGAGATTGGCTGATGACACAGTTTCCTCGAACTTTGTGATTTTCACACCGTTTGTATTGTTATATGTGAACTAATTCTGATTGGTGATTGTGTGTACATTATGGTTATTAATTCTAGAGCAGCTAGCTAGTTCAACATCTTTAATTAAAATTATCTCGAAGTTAATGAATGCCTCAATACTTTCAGCTATGTGATCATAAAGTATTGGTACGGCAATAACTCTAAGAACTACTATCACTGGCTCGACGTTCTTAATCTCAGCGAACCTGCTGAAAGAAACTGGATCGGAGAGGAAAAGGTGACATTTCTATACTTACATAAACCTCACAGTGTTATGTATGGTGCCATTGAAAAATCCTGTCTGCAAAATCAGGAAAAATCACCGACCGCTTTGATGAAAGTGCAGTGGGAGAGATAGACAAAATTTCCGCACTTTTCAAAACTTTTCCTGATGCGAGTTTTTATGAGAAATAAAAAACATTATACAATCGTCGTATCGTCGGTCGTGCAATTTTTTATCATATTAGTTTCTACTGCTAACCTACGAGTGAAACCGTTGGGCGCCGCTACCTTTATATAAAACATACATTTTATCTGATTGTGTTAAATTTTCCTCATAGTTTACTAACCAAGTAGGTACTGGATGTTAAGTGGTAATGTGTAGTCATACTTGAATGAAGCGGCTACTTAGTATTTATTAGATAGAAGTTTTATAAATTACCTAGAAATGTTATTGAACATGAAATGCCGTATGGATGGCTAGAATAAAATTGCTTATCGTAACCAATAAGTACTTATTTTAGTTATGATAAGCCGTTTATAACGGTTGAGATATTTTTTTGTAAATAGAGGCTTGTTCCCGCCCAAAAACGGTGACACAGATTAGGTATCACACCACACCGTATGCAATAAATCGACACAAATAAAGATATTGTTACCAACAGTTGTTAGTGTAGCCATAGATAATAAATGTACTCACATAGTATAGGTAAGTATACCTACCTAGATATTTAATACAATTACACAATTGCTTCAACGCCAGAGTTTCGAAGCAGTTAGGTATAGGTTTTCGTATAAGTAGGTATGCGGTACAATCACCATTTGAAGGTTTTAATTGACATTAGTCCTTACTATAACCATCTTTTACTTTGCCGTCTATTTTACAAGAACAGGAACGTGGTTTTGGGAGTGCCCCACCCCGTCGTTGCCGCCTAAGACACGTCTTTAGCGACCCGGAAGATTCTATAGCAGCTGCGCTAGGATCACCGGACCAGTCGAGCCCTTCGGCTCAGGTACCGATTTCGGCACCGGTATAGGATACCAGCGTAACACAATCAGACACCGACACTCATAATCTGATATCTATATCCGTACTATATTTGTATAAGTACCTCTAATATGTATTTCCAGAACCACGTCACCTATAAAGATTTTCTCAAATACCTGGAACAGTTCATGGTCCCCAAAGAACAGATGTACCAGCAAATGGCAATGATGCAAGCGGCTCGGCGAAATGATGATAATATGCCCGGTAATTACGATAACAGGGTAGAGTTAGCATATACCTACGCAAATGATGTTTGGTTTGTACATTGTAAAGCTAGATGTACTTAGGAAAAGTTAGCTTATCAGCCCATGAGTGGGTTTTAGTTCTGTGTCAGTATTTACTTAATAGGTACCATATTGTTGTAAAGAGAGATAGATAATTGAATTTGCTTCATTATGATTCACCTGTACACATTGCAGAGGAAATTTTCATTCATAATCAACAGCCTGAAGATGTCCACGGCTGAACATAGGCCTCCCCCATAAAGTGTCACTTCGAGCAGCTGCTTACCTCCTGCATCTACCCTGCATCCATCGCCTCCCCGTGGTTTTAACCAGATCGTCGATCCACTTAGTGGTCGGCCTGCGCAGCGTCTTCCGGCTCCTGGTCGCCGTCGAGAACCTTTCTTTCCCATCGGTTGTCAGTGCTACGAGCGATTTGGCCTGCCCATTGCCACTTATTGGTTTGTTTAGTTCTCCTGCGGATCTCCTCAATGTCTTTTTCAATTCGCATTATCTGTTCCCATATGTTTTGATAATAAATATTAGTCATCAACAGCAACGACTCTACCTAAAAGCCCCTACATTCTATAATAATATGCCTAGCTGTATCACAACAGCAATACATCCATGCGTTGATATATTTAAACTCAACTTATCATCAGGCAGCATGCGCGGGTTGGACAGCGATAAAATGGAGATGCGGAGGCCGAAAATGGACTTCCCTCTACCAGCCACGTTGAAAGGCCTCACTGGGGATAAGGATAAGTCTTTCCCAACCATGAGTGAATTCTTCGACAGTAGGAGAAAGGTATCAACTCTTGTGACTTGTGACCGCACCACAGAGTAGGTACCAAATATGTTTACTGCGACCATTCTCTATAGAGACTAGAAGAACAACTACTGTATGAGTAATAGATAGAATATTTATTAGCACAGAAATTATTTTATTTTATTGCGTACCATCTTATCGCATATCCCGTTTTATTTCGGCTCGGTGCAGTATCTTTTCCTTCAGTCTTTCATTTGTCAGCTGATATAATTTCATTCATTGCATTTCCTTTTCTTTTTTGGTTGTTTAATATATTCAAAGTATTTAACCACTGCCACACGTGATGAATGGAAAGGGACGCAGTCTACGATGGTGCATAATTCATAATTTCATAATTAATTTATTCAATAACAATTTTTACATTGTGTCTGAAAATTAAAATATCTATAGTATAGTATAGTATAGTATGTATATATGTAAGTAGTAGTATGCATTTATTTTTACTTGAAGGATTCTCACTTTTTTAAGGCATGATGTGGCCATTCTGTAATTAGGGCTACATGTAATTCAAAACCTGTCATGTAATCCATGTAAGCTGTCACTATTATTTTCAAAAACATGTAGAACTGTTGAAGGTCCATAAATAAATAAATAAATAAATAAATAAATATCTACCTACATAATTATTATAATTGAAAATTAATAAAACACATAACATAACAAGAAAAATAACACATAACATAACATATTTCTTAATTCGTCTTTACTTATCAGATCTTTTAACTCACTGGCTGCAATCCACCTCCACCACCACCAACATTGTTATTTTGTTCATACAAGGTGACCTTGAATTAGTATGTTATCCCGAAATGGGGGGACTGGGACCATGATACCCTACAAGTTGTGAGAGTCTTACTTGAAACTGGGTGTTTCAAAACTTCGTTGGTAAAAAATAAATCCACTCGCAAAATTGCACGTGCGATCGCTACGTGAGTTAAAGATACTATAAATACATTTCTAAAAACAGGTTGTTACACTCACTTATGTGCACTCGGTCAAGGACGAAGTTCAACCACCCAGCTGCGCTAAGGCTATTTTCGAACGTAAACTTTACATGGCATTTCTTCAATGAAAAACTATTAATTTAGAAAAGTCGTAGAAGAAACATAGTCAACATTGGGGTGTAGATTTATTATTATCCTTTCGGGATAACATATCAATTCAAGGTCACCTTGTATATATTTTGTTTCTAGACTCAAGAATCTACTCAATGTTCTTCGCCAAGTCGGCCTCCTGTAGACAATGACGTCAATATTCAGTTTCCGTTATCGGAGCGGCGGAGGAGTCCTATTAGTGTAACTCATCAGAAACAGTTGGAAGTTAGTGTTTCATTTATGGCATTATTATAGGTTATCGGTAATATGGTAAGCATCGCGATAGCAATGTCGTGTTGAACAATAGGAACTAGATGTTAAAAGAACAATAGGTATATGCTTGGATGAAAGAAATAAAAGGAATGATTGGCTGAATCTATGGTAGACAAGTAGCTGTAGCGAGAAATATTTGATTGGCTGTAGCGATAAGTGTCACTTATCCAGAAGCACAGAAAAAATAACCATGAAGCTACATAGTAAAATGAATCATTTTACTATGTAGCTCCATGGTTATTTTTTCTGTACTTTGATACCTTTTTTTACGCCTAGTGTAAATTAAGTAACTTTTGTATTGTATTGTGTAAGACCTATTTCCAAACCTGAATATTTAAATGTTATATTAAAACATTTAAATAAAATATATGAAACTTTTCCTTTAAATTTCAGAGTTCAGTTGTTGTTATTTAAAATTATTAGAAATGGTATTGACTCTCCATATCTTGTAAATCAGATATATTTGAATTGTTCTCGTATAAGTGCACGTTATACCAATAATGTATTTTGTTTACATTCATATAAAACGAATTATGCCTGTAACTCATTTATACCTAGAGCATGTAGATCACATAATGAGAAGTTCTCTGATTGTGATATTTTTAATTCTTCCTTTTGTAGGTTTAAATCTCAGGTATCTCTTACATGATTTCGGTATGCAAATATTTATGTAATATATATAATATTATATCGACTCTATTTGTATTTGTTTTTATACTTTGTTTTGCTATTATTATATTAATATTGTCACGTAGGTTTATTATTATCAAGTATGTAAGTTAATTTAGTATTGAGTACCGTGTTTTTAGTTGTTATAGTGTTACTATTGGTGGCAACTTTATTGGTGTATGTATGTTCATGTAAAAGCGTATTGTATATGTGTATAGTAAATTGTTTGTGCCTTAATAAAATAAAATACATAAATAAATAAATTTGTTACCTAGGAGCAAAAAAGGCAATTGGAACAGAAGCAACAGTTGCAAAACATGCAACGTCGCAAGATACAACAAATACATCTGTGCACCTTAGACCAAGACAAAGTAATTAAAGTATTTATTTATTTTTGTTTAACTTTCCTTATCTTTTGTTGAATAATATATAAATTTTCATTTTGTTTTAAAATTATATTATGCCCCTACCGACTTTCAGCAGCTACTTCTGTTGTTCTTTTATGTTTAATGCTACTACTAATTGATAAGGAGAAGAAAAAAACCATTTCTTTTACACGACATGAGTATAATGATCTAAAATATTCAGAAATATAAACCTTAATGTTGCAAATGAAATGAAATGAAATAAATTTAATTGTCAAAACATGGGTACAGATAAAGGTGATATAAAATAAAATGTCATTCGATTCCTCATATTCTACCTTAAGAAGGCATACAATTATTTTAGATTACAATTACAAACATATTGATTCCATCGCATTATATAAAATTAATATTAAGCAAAATAATTTTGGTTATGTTTTAAACACAGGGACTGAGGGAAGCGTAATGTTTAGCAATGGATGTCTTCTGGATAATGATAATATTAAAACATTACAGACAAACCCAAAACACGAGTTATTTGAGCCTCCTGAAAAAGATTCCGAAGATATGAACACCGTCAGTGATACCGGCAGTTCCACTGCTGATACAAGTATTGCAGAAAAGGTACATCTATAAAATCATTTCTTCGTTTTATCATCATGTAGTCATTGACACCTCCTCCTCTTCCTTGCTTCGTTTTCCTCAGTGCTGAGGGTCGTGACCCCCTCTATAGATCACTTTGTCCCTGACAATTGTACGCCAACGTTGTTTGTCCTCAGCGGCATGTAGTCTCATGGACTTTGATGTCTAGTGTGGTGCGGATTTGGTCAGGCCAGCGCAACAAAATGCGATTGACACAATAAACGTGAAAACAGTTTAAAATAATGAATCGTAAACCATAGGCCTAAAATCACAGAGCAAAAAAACGCTTCCAAAGCGTCATTTGTTTCATAGCTCTGTTCCTAAAATAATGAACATTGCTTTGCTTGGAATAATGAAACCAAGATTATTTACAAATATACGACTACGCGATGAAAGTTGTTAATTAGCCTAATAAAATCTGATCTTCTTCTTCTTCTCGTGTAAGCAAGTGGTCAGCCCTGGTGTCAGAATTTTTGGTGCCAAAGGCTTCTGCCTTGGCTTAACGACTATTGTCTTACGACAACAGCCGGGACCGATGGCTTAACGTGCCCTCCGAAGCATGGTAGCGCTCAGTTCTAAATACCAACTTTTTGCTGTAGCGGTCACCCATCATAGTAGTGACCGCAGCGAACGTTGCTTAACTTTACCGATCGGTTAAACCGATCTGATAAAGATGCTTTATTTTCTCAAAAATTAATTCTATTAACAAAGTGACTATTTTAAATTGTCTACTTAATAAATTTGAAAACACCTCTATTTATATCTTATTTAAGAATCACTGTACAAAGCATCACATGAGTGAAAAGAGACACAGCATAGCAGCATCGTACTTGGCTGCTGCAACTGCGGCGCTTGCTGGTCCCAGAAGGTATTCATAATTCATAATTTATTTATTCAATAACAATTTTTACATTGTGTCTGAAAATTAAAATATCTACCTACATAATTCATCATTCTAATAATGCATCATTAGGTAAGTAGGTACTTTAATAAGGTACTTCTTGTGTATACCCGTATGGGTATGAGCTGAACGAAAGCTAAGCCTGTTGGTAAAGGATGGACCAAAAAATCAAGAGTAAATAGGCACCTCATGGGCAAACGTGCTCCAACATAGACCGCATCATTACTTTCCATCAGGTGAGATGTTGTAAAACGTGAGCCCATTTAAGCCTAAAAAAATTACTTATATTGCAATCTCAAGAATGCCCAGTAATTTCACTAACATAAACTTTCAAACTGGAATACGGTGATATTTGCTGCATACATTTTTCCACTGTTTGCTCAGATCACAATTATTAGTAACATTAGTACTTGGATCATAACACTTAGGTACTGAATGTAATGTGACATTTCTCCCAGAACATCAGTCTCAAGCCCCGCCGCGCCTCGTCTCCAACCGTCGGCTAATGGTCCACGAGCAGACGCTCCACCAAACCCTGGAGCTCAATCGGAGAACAAAATCTTCAGTCCTCAGATATCACTCTTCAACCACTCTAAGGAGTCTCTAGCACGGATTAATATGTTTGTATCATTAGCCCATTACTTTTTATTTCTGGTGAACTATTAACACTTCCTAAGAAAAATAGTTACACTTATGTTGTCTATCTGTGTTAGGGTTGATAACTTATTGAGTTACTTTGTAAGCTATTAGTGGTATTAGAATAGCAAAACATCAATGAATATTACATTATCATAATAATTTCAGGAACAAACTCTCAACATCAATACTGGGTCCCTCGAACAAAAACTACATCACAGAGGGGTCTCTGTTTAACTGGGACAGGGAAACCGTTCTAGTATTTGGTGGAATTGACCCTCACACTCCTTACGGTATAGGTGGTAACACTGGAAAAGATATCTATAGGTAAATTTTTATATAGCTTACTTATCTTAATTATGTTCTAGATAAAGTTTTCTCAAGCATCAGAAGTTTCAGTGTTTACCAAAACAACTGTTAGACCTTCGACCACATTTGCTTCCCATCAGGCGATAAGGTCATGGTCAAACGCCTAATGATAAATACAAAAAAACAGGTAAAAAATAGCAACGTTTTCTTCCGGTTTTCGTAGGTTTGATCCAGTAACAAACGTATGGGACTATGTTGGAGATCTGCCAGAACCGAGACACCATCATTCTGCTGCTTTTCTTAGAGGGAGGGTTTATCTAGTTGGTAAGATCTTGAAGTTCCAAGCCACACCAACACAAGAGTTAAATGGCTCTGCGTTTTTCAGTAATCTTTTAGTTACCTACTCGGCTTACTCCTATGGATAAATGTCACGTTATACATTAATTCCTGATATGTGGTACTGGTTTAAGAAAGTACCTCTCATCTTGGCGATTCCGTAAGAGCCTCCAAGGAAATTTCCAGGGAATGTGCAGGTGCATTCTCGTTGATACATTAAAATCTTACACCAAGACGCCTGCCAAGCGTGCTGATTATAGCAAACCCCTCAGTGGTGTTTTATGAGGCAAGTCAACTGTGGACGTCTTCGTCGTCTCATTTGTAAAGTTGTTAGTGAGTAACAACTTTACAAATGTATTCAAAGCGATCTTTTTCCAAATCACGCAAGCGTTGTAAAATAACAATTTTTACCATATTGGCTTTTTTTTTTAAATCTGCGCTACCACAGACACCTGAGTCCGTGCTCTTATCATTTATTGTAATTTTTTTTTGTTTTTTGTTTTTTTTTTGTTTTTATTATATTTTGGATTTCGATTTATGCATACACCGCGAGCAGACCAGCTCCCGCAAGCAGCGCCCGTTCACGAGCTTGGCGCATGCGCCAGCCATCGCCCTCCTCAACCAATTTTGAGGGAAGAGGACGACCCGACGCACGGCGCCGCTACCATATTGGCTTGTATTACACATCAGAGTCAGATATGGCGACTACTCAGGTGGCGCAGACCCTCGAGACGACGATGTTCGTGGAAAGTCGGTAGTGGTTTCAACAGTTTGGAGTTACGAACCGGTCACGCGGTCGTGGTACAGCGAGTCTGGCCTTGCGGTACCTAGGAAGAACTTCGGGCTGGTCGTCCATCGCATGGCGTTGTATGCTATTGGGGGGCAGGATAAGAGGGGAAGGTATGATCAGTAAACATTTATCTATAGGTAGGTACATACACCCAGTAATAGTAGTAGTGTAGGTATGTGCATAGTCTTTTCTTTTCTTATAGTTTTTCCGTGTGATCCCGGTGAGTGAATAGGACCACCCCATCTCTTCCCGTGGGTGCCGTAACAGCTGGCTAAGGGAATATAAGTATCCAGAGAATAGGCAGCAGCAGTCCTCAGCTTGCATTATAATTTGATCACCAAGATTCGTGGTGGTTACAACGAAACCCCCTCTTCCCCTAATGATAAGCGTGCAAAGTGGCGTTTTATGGAGTGGTGTTTTTATCTTCAGCAGTGGACGTCTCCCGACCGGCTGATGATGATACATTACGAAATCTTTGATTTTGCAAATGGCATACCATTACGACTATGCCTTTGTTGTCAGCTTACAGACAAGATGGTGATTTTGTGTATGGCACGGGCATCCACTATGGATTATTGTGTAATCGAAACGTGCTTTTAGGGTGCTTCGTTCTGTAGAAAGATTCGATCCAAAGACCGCGTCATGGAGTGAAGTGCGATCGATGAGTGTCGCCCGGATGGCTGTGGCTTGCGCCAAGTATAGAGAGTACATCTGGGTCGCTGGCGGCATGACAGGCGAGAAGAAGAAACCGGTCTGCAAGATTGTGGAATGCTACAATTCTACTACTAACGAGTGAGTTGACAAACTGTTATAAATAATTAAAAGGGCAGTACTGTGGTGCAATTACAGCCAAACGCGTGTGCAGGTATTCTTGAAAAGCAGATTGGAAACCAGAGTTAAGTAAGTAAGAGTTACACGAGAAAACGCGTCATTACGAATGAAATTTCTATTCTAGTATTATTTCGCAGATGGACAGTGATCCACAGTCTCCGCTTCCCTCGTTGCTTTGCCACTCTCTTCTCAATGAATGATAAACTCTTCATTATTGGTGGCGCCGGCAAAATGTCAGATAAGGTAAGGAATATAGTAGACAATCATTTTATAATCAAAATAATCGATTAATCTATACATATAATAATACTGTAGAGATAAAAAAATCTGTAAATGCAAGATATCGAAAAAAAAATGAAACAGGTTAGCTTGAAATTTTTTGCTGATCACGTTAAGCTACTTTTTAGACATTTTGTCTGTCTGTCTGTTTGTTTGTTTGTTTGTTTGTTTGTTTGTTTGTTTGTTTGTTTGTTTGTTTGTTTGTTTGTTTGTTAATTACATATTGCCCAACCACGTAAACTGCAACGATAGCGCGACATACTTTATTACACGAGGCGCAGTAACGAGAATCTAGGTGCCGAGTCAGCGGGATGGCGAAACAGCGCTGGAAGCCGACACCGACATTCCGTAGCGCGTCACTTTTAGTTCTCACATCGAACTGAGTGGATAGCATAATTTTAACTTAGAATATTTTAATGTAATTTTGATTTTTAATTAAATTAGTGCTTTTGAATTTTGGTTTTTTTTTAAGTCCTTCGGCTGCTGCTCGCTTAATTGGCGCAGTCGGTAGGATTCTAGAGTCAGTGCGCGAACGTCAAAATCTCCAAAAATCGGCGAATCTCCGTTCGTGCTGCTGGCAGGCTCCTGAGTCTTCATCTGGAATCCGAATCTACGCGGGCGCATCACCGAGGACGAGTATCCGACCATTGATACGCGGAGGAAACCAGAATGCAACTGTAAGTGCGCAAAACTTTCTTTTTGTGTTGCTTCCTTCCTAATTTCTAATCCTTATAACCATTCAAAATTTTTCATCCTACAAATAAGGGTGCTAGCGAGGCTGCATCACGTCAGTCTCGCCGCAATAGAGAGTTAGATAGTATTAGGCAGATAGAAGACGAAATTGATTTAACTTCGTTGTTTGATTTAAGTGATACAAAAATGCCTTACGACCCAGATGTAATTTATAAGGCCTTACGCCCAGTTCCTGATTTCGATGGAAATCCGAATATATTAACTAGATTTATTAATATATGTGATCAAATTGTTGCGACTTATATGAGCAACGAGCCCGGTAGCAATTTACCTAATCTGTGCTTATTAAATGGTATTTTAAATAAAATCACCGGGCCCGCCACCACAATCATCAACTCTAATGGCATCCCTGATAACTGGCTAGGAATTCGTGATTCCCTCATTAATAATTTTGCAGATCAGAGGGACGAAACCGCATTGTATAATGATCTTTCTCTAGCCACACAAGGTCACAAGACCCCTCAGGAATTTTACGACCATTGTCAGAGTTTATTCAGTACAATAATGACATACATCTCGTTGCATGAAACCATCCCGACTACTATTGAGTCGAAGCGCATGCTATACAGAAAGCTCACTATGCAAGCGTTTGTACGCGGATTGCAAGAGCCCCTCGGTTCTCGAATTAGGTGTATGAGACCATCCACTATAGAGAAGGCATTGGAATTCGTACAAGAAGAGCTCAATATATTGTATTTACAACAGCGCAATAACGAAGTGCACAAAGCCCAGCCATCAGTTAAAGCTCAGATCCCAATTCAAATGCCTCCTCCGCCTAGACCAGGTTTTCAGCATCCACCGCACATGATTTTACCAGCATCTAATCAGAGACCGGCATTTACGCCGCCTCAGGCGCCTCAGGCATTTAAATTCGCTCAGCCACATAACCAGTACAGATTTAACTCAGGCCCTCAGCATAATCCCCAATACAGAATGCCTACACGTACTCAACAAATGTTCGCCGCGCCGCCACCGAATTATAGCGCGCGTAGTAATGTATTCCGTATGGGACCTCGTAATCCTCCTCATAATTTTGGCCCAAAGCCAATGAGCGGAGTACAGCATTTCACCCCTAGAGCGCTACCACCGACAGGGCGACTTACTGGACATGACTGGACTAAACACGGTAATCCACCACCTACGAATTATTTTAAGAGCCGCGAAAT
The DNA here is from genome assembly GCA_963580505.1 of Ennomos erosarius. NCBI lineage: Eukaryota > Metazoa > Arthropoda > Insecta > Lepidoptera > Geometridae > Ennomos > Ennomos erosarius. The sequence continues at coordinate 5,046,885 of OY756981.1, read as the reverse complement.
GAACTTTAACGAGTGCGCTAATGACGGTTATTCAGGCTATGTAGACTACTATTACGAGAATGAACCGAATTACTACCACGACTATTACGAGTACCCGACGTACCCTGACACGCAGGACTATAACGTTTACTATGACCCTGAGAGCTACGGCTCCGAGACAGCCCAAGTGCATGACTTTACTGACACGACCACTGAGACACAGACCTCCCCTGGTCATCACGAAAATTTTCAGAAGGCTTCAGCGTCAGACAGGCCAAAATAGAAGTAAATTTACAGACTCAAAGACAACTGCCGTTCATTCAGATCGCGAACCCGCCGCTAAAACTTCTTATCGACACCGGTGCGAATCAGTCCTTCTTAAGCCCGGATGCTATAGAAAATTTCTATCCACACGTGCAGTTAGATTATGACCCCTTCGAGGTCACGAACGTCCATGCAGTTAGTCAAAACGATTATTCAATAACAGTACCGTGTTTTATCGAAATTAACGACCACGAACCTATAAAACTTTTTGTATATAGGTTCCACGATCATTTTGACGGACTGATCGGCCTCGATTTACTTACGAAATGGGAGGCAAAAATCGATCTAAAAGAACTGCGTTTAAATACCAAGCACGCGGTGAATCCGATTTTGTTATACAACTCGCGGAATGTTAATTTGTACGAGGACATTATCCCGGCAAAAAGTACGAAGCTATCCCGGATACCGATTGACACATCCGATGGCGAAGTTTACATTCCCGAACAAATTCTGTGTAACTGTATTATTCACGAATGCGTAACTAGCGTAACTCAGAGCAGAGGGTATTTAGAGATCGAAAACCCTAACGAAAATGACGTTGTATTCTCACTAGACCGTCCGGCTCACGCGGAGCTGTTTAATATTGAGTGCACGCAAACCTATGCACCGCCCGCGTCGGCGCGAGTTAGAGACGTCGTATCGCGACTTCGTACGGATCATCTTAACGAGGAAGAAAAGGCAAACCTAGTAGCTCTTTGCTCAAAGTATGCGGACGTTTTTTATATTGAAGGCGAAGATTTAACTTTCACCAATCAAGTAAAACATCGTATTCGCACAACCGATGAAACCCCGGTGTATACAAAGAGCTATCGGTACCCTTTTGTTCATCGACAAGAAGTCAGCGAACAAATCGGCAAAATGTTAGCCCAAGGTATTATACGTCCTTCCGAGTCAGCGTGGAGCTCACCAATTTGGATAGTTCCCAAGAAGGCGGACTCTTCGGGCAAACAAAAGTGGCGTCTAGTGGTTGACTTTCGTAAAATCAACGAAAAAACCATAGACGACAAGTACCCCATCCCTAACATCACGGATGTTCTGGATAAGTTAGGGAAGTGCCAATACTTCACTACCTTGGACCTGGCCAGTGGGTTCCACCAAGTAGAGATGGACCCCATCGACGTTCCTAAGACGGCATTCAATGTGGAACATGGCCACTTTGAATTCCTTAGAATGCCGATGGGCTTGAAGAACGCACCATCCACGTTCCAAAGGGTGATGGATAATATTCTCAGAGGTCTCCAGAATCAGATCTGCCTGGTGTATCTCGACGATATTATCGTATTCAGCACCTCCTTGCAGGAACACATGATTAACTTGGAGAAAGTCTTCCAAAGGCTCAGAGAATCCAACTTCAAAGTACAAATGAATAAGACCGAATTTTTGAAGTTGGAGACGGCTTTCTTAGGTCATGTTATTAGCAGCGAGGGAGTGAAGCCTAACCCGGATAAAATAACAGCGATCGAGAAGTATCCGATTCCTAAAACGCCAAAAGAAATTAAACAATTTTTAGGCTTGCTCGGATACTATCGGAAATTCATACCGGACTTTGCACGAATCACGAAACCGTTAACTCAGTGCCTCAAGAAGGGTAAAAAGATAACATTCGATCCTGAGTACGTTAAAAGTTTCGAGATGTGCAAAACTCTGTTAACGAATGACCCGATACTCCAATACCCTGACTTTGACAAGGAGTTTATCCTTACCACGGACGCGTCCAACGTAGCAATAGGCGCTATTCTATCTCAGGGACCAGTTGGCTCTGATAAGCCTATTTCCTACGCCTCACGTACACTGAATGATAGTGAGCTCAACTACAGCACCATCGAGAAGGAGCTCCTAGCAATAGTTTGGGCCACAAAGTATTTTAGACCCTACCTCTTCGGACGAAAGTTTAAAATACTTACCGACCACAAACCCTTGCAGTGGATAATGAGCCTAAAAGAGCCTAATTCACGTCTCACCCGATGGCGCTTAAAGCTCAGTGAGTACAACTTCACAGTAGTGTACAAGAAGGGTAAAGCAAATACGAACGCAGATGCTTTATCTCGGGTGGAAATACACAATGAGGAGACTAACTCGCTCATAGTGAACTCCTCGGAACGGCCAGTACAAGATAACGGCTCTACAACCGTTACGGTACACACCAGCCAAGAAAATCCTATACTGGAAGTTCCTATAAGCGACGAACCACTAAATAAGTTTCACCGCCAGTTAGTTTTTTCAATCGTTAATGACGTTAAAAGGCGACCCGCAGTATCAAAGCCGTTTGATACTCACACACGCGTTTCTGTACAAGTTACAGAGTCTAACCTAGAACAGGATGTTATTAACGCCATTAAGGAATATGTCACCCCGAAGATTAAAACCGGAATTTTAATCGACCCGCCTTTAGGCATGTATTCTATAATACCTGTCATACAAAATCATTTCAAAAGTTCCGCCATGAACCTTGTCCTAACGAAACACGAACTCGAGAACGTCAAACCGTATCTTAGGCAGCAGGAAATTATTAGGCATTATCACGACGGCAAGACGAACCATAGGGGCATTAACGAATGCTATCTGTCTCTTTCTAAGAAATATTACTGGCCGAAAATGAATGAACAAATAAGTAAATTCATTAACGAATGCACTGTGTGCGGTCAAGGGAAATATGATCGCAATCCCATCCAACAACGGTTTAATATCGTACCGCCTCCTAGTAAACCACTGGAGATAGTGCACATGGACCTACTTACAATAGATAGTGAAAAATACGTTACATTCGTTGACGTATTCTCAAAGTATGGTCAGGCGTATCATCTCCGAGATGGTACCGCTATCAGCGTATTACAAGCGTTATTAAAGTATAGTACACACCACGGACTGCCTTTAACCATAGTCACCGATAACGGCCCGGAATTCAGTAACCAGTTGTTCTTAGAATTTCTACGTACACACAGCGTCAACCACCACAAGGTACTCCCACATTCGCCCAACGATAACGGCATCATAGAACGATTCCACTCAACTATACTCGAACATCTGCGACTTCTCAAGTTACAGCGTAAAGACGAACCGGTAGCGAACTTAGTACCATATGCGATTATCGCTTACAATAGCTCGGTCCACAGCTTTACTAAGTGCAGACCGTTTGACATAATTACAGGCCACTTCGATCCGAGAGATCCAGTTAGTATAGATTTAACACAACATTTGCTACAACAATACACTCAAACCCACAGGGATCAGATGAAATTAGTCTATGAGATCATTAACGAATCTGCCCTGCATAATCGCACGGTTTTAATAGAGAATAGGAACAAGGACAGGGAACCAGAGATACAATACGAACCCGAGCAGCAAATCTTTGTTAAGAATCCGCTCGCTAGCCGTCAGAAGTTGGCGCCAAGGTACACCAAGGATACCGTACTTGCCAACCTACCCATACATATATACACCTCACGGAAGCGTGGCCCAGTGGCCAAAGCTCGCCTTAAGCGAGTACCTAATAGCGCCAAATTGTTTCAGAATTCTGCTGATGATGCTGGCGCATCTTGCTCGCACGCAAGAGATAAGACTTGAGAGTCTTAACGACGGTCCGGGACTTCTACCTTACAAACTAGGACCGACTCGTTTAGTCACACATTACCACAGTTTCCTACAATACATTCAGATAGACGATATAGAAAGCAAAGCTACCGCGGTTAAAGAACAGCTATTAGAATTTGAGCACAAACTTAATAATGACACGTTCGCTTTATACGAGCTCCAAATTAATTACTTGTCGCATAAAATTAGTAAAGTTTTAATTCATTTAAAAGGGTTAGAGCCTACTCGTGCTAAAAGAGGCCTAATCGACGGATTAGGATCCGTAATTAAAAGTATAACAGGCAACTTAGACTATCAGGATGCAATTAAATTTGATAACGCGATTAAAAGCTTAAATAAAAATCAAGACAAAGTTATGACCGAATTCAATGCTCACATAAGTCTTAGTAAAGAATGGATGACGCAACATAATGACGTCATCGACCAGTTAGTTAGAAATCAGCAATCGATTAATTCCACGTTGGAACTTTTATTAGACAGCAACGCGTATAAAGACACTAGCTTAGTAAAATATGCTCGATTTGCCCAATTATTGACGGTTATAATTGAAAACGTAGACGATTTATTAGAAGAAATACTTAGGATAGAAAATGTTTTAGCTCTTGTGCGCGCATTAAGCACGCACCATTCTATGGTAGATATAGATACGTTAGGTAAAATGATAGATAGACTTCGGATAGTATACGGAGACAGTAGGTTATTAAGTTTAGATTTACGCGATTATTATAGTATAATAAAACCTGGGTCTTATTTCATCGAGAAACAGATCGTTATAGTTTTTAAAGTACCGATAGTTAGCGCAGAAAGGTTCGATTTTTATAAACTCTCTATAGCTCCGAATAGTTATAATCAAATCCTCATTCCACCCCATCCATTCCTCGCAACCAATAAGGAAGCGTACGCGTACATGGAGGCTGAATGCCCGAAGGTAGACAAGCAGTACCTCTGCGTAGGAGATAACATCAAAGGGGTCCACAACCAGCAGGATTGCGCTCGAAACTTCATCATCAACCACACCCTGGGAGACACCTGTAACCTGACCACTGTAACACTGAAGAGTGAAGCCATGGAGCAGCTGGATGACAAGAACTATGTCATGTCATTCCCTCACCCAACAAAAGCACATCTGCAATGCGGAAGAGAAGAATATAAGCAACTTCAAGGCAGCTACCTAGTCACGGTACCCGTAAACTGTACCGTGATGACGTCAGAGTTCACCATAGTCAACGAGAATAATCAAGTACACGGCCAGCCTCTACTAATCACTGGCATCTCATACAACTTCGAACAGGAACGCACATCCCCGCACAAGCTGATGCTGCAGTCCGTCGACCTCAGAAAACTACATAACGCCTACAATCAAGTCATGATGCAGCCAAAACTGGAACGAGATGTGACGTCAGACGTACTATACCATACCACTGTGCCCTTCTACGTGGTACTACTCAGTGCACTCACACTAGCACTGGTCATAATGCTACGACGATTCAACTTATGCAAACCCAAAACGCCTCAACGCCCAGACGACAAGAAAGAAAGAGATGACAAGAAACCTGTGAAGCATGTATATGAAGACCCTGAAAACCCTACAGATTTTCCAGCAACATTTTCACTAAAAGTTGGAAAATAGTTGCTGATCTGGGGATGGAGGAATTACATATTGCCCAACCACGTAAACTGCAACGATAGCGCGACATACTTTATTACACGAGGCGCAGTAACGAGAATCTAGGTGCCGAGTCAGCGGGATGGCGAAACAGCGCTGGAAGCCGACACCGACATTCCGTAGCGCGTCACTTTTAGTTCTCACATCGAACTGAGTGGATAGCATAATTTTAACTTAGAATATTTTAATGTAATTTTGATTTTTAATTAAATTAGTGCTTTTGAATTTTGGTTTTTTTTTAAGTCCTTCGGCTGCTGCTCGCTTAATTTGTTTGTTACGGCACAAGTCCGAAAATACTGAACGGATTTTCATGCGGTTTTCACTAATAAGCTTAGAAAAACCCGGCGCACAACATAGGATATATTAAATTTTAAATATTGTAATTTTTTTTGTTGAAAATGATTAAGATTTCATTAATGAAACGGAACGGGATTTTCACAAGATGGCCGCTTCAAGGCTTCAAGGTAAGGTTTTTTTCTTATATTTGGTCCACACATAGTGTAGGTATTTAGCCAGTGTCAAAAAGTAAGTTTTGTTTTGGCTACTAATCATAGATGAGAGAAAAAAAAATGCTCTGTGCTACTGACGGTAATATTATCTCAGGTTTATCCAGATGCACAGATTAAAGAAAAAAAACTCTGTTACTATTATGGCGCGGCTTCATATACGCCCGAACCTTCGCTGTTGAGTTTGCGCGCAAAAACATCTCTGTTGACTATCCTCGATGTTTTTGTAGCGCCCCAACCCGGACACATAGTCAATTTGTTTGCCTGCTGCGCGACCGACGTGGGCTAAATAAAATGGAGGAAGCAGTAGAATTGTAGCATGTCGGCGAATAAATTTGTTTTACAAACTGTGAGAGTATTATTTGCGATTACAAAAATAAATTTTAATAGTTTTAATTTATAATTCCTTATCAATATGAAGTAAAACCAATTTTTTGTTATTTGTCTGTTTATCTGTCCCTTTGAATACGGATCACGGTTGTTATAGTGGCAACAGAAATATATCATCTGTGAAAAATTCAACTGTCTAACTATCTCGATTCATGAGTACATTCTGGTGTCTGATGGACATACAGACAGACAGACGGAGAGCGGAGGTTTAGTAATAAGGATTTACCCTTTGAGTACGGAACCCCAATCATTTTTATTTCATTCTGAACAATCCCCACTGCATTATGCAATAAGGAAGTAATTTAATGCATGTTTTATTTATAACTTAAAAGACAAAAAACAGGAAATAACAATTGGCGCGCCTGCATTACCGACAGCGTATCACACTTTTCGGCCTACAGCGAAAAACATCGCGCTATTACTCGATGCAGTGCAGATTAGAGAAAAACAATCAAGGAAGTCATATGTATTTTTTTCTCTAATCTGTGGTATTACTAAAGATAAGTTTTTTCGTTAATCTGTGGTCCAAACTAAAAAAGAGGATAGGTATGAGAACCTTCTTGAATATGAGCACGACAAAGAGAACAAGGAATTTCGAAAACTAAGAACTTCTTAGACTTTTTATTATAAGTTTTAAGGCTTCACGCGATATCATATTTAGCCAATATTGAAACAACTAAAATTATTATTCATGTTTTCGATTTATTGGGTCCTGGCGAGGGTAAAATTCTTTATTGGCAATCTGGTATTATGTATTAGTTTTCAAAAATCTACTACGCGTTACCATTCGTAATAAGTATTTAAATTGTATTTATAGTACCTATAGCTTAACCTATAGTAGTAACTTATTCAGTAGTCTGTGCCTATAGGTACTTAATTTTAACCTTTTTTATCATGGCATTAGACAAAATTTGTATTTAGCCAATGATAGGAAGTACTTTATGAAAACTGTTTAAAAGGGTAGGTTCTTAGACTTTTTATAATCATTCATAAGGCTTCACGCGATTATCATACTTAGCCAATATTGAAGCTTACTTAATTAACATTTTCATTGTTTTTGATTTATAGGGTTTTGGCGGGAAAAATGTTCTTTATTGGCGATCTGGTCAAATGTATTATTTACATAAACTTACTACACGTTACCATTCTAATTAGGTAGATAAAATTATTTTTGCGCTACTGCTAAATTCTTGATCAACCCCAAAGAAGTTTTAAGGTACCAGGGGGTCTAGCAAAGATACCAACCACTAACGCTAACGCCTCACGCTAACTCCAAAAATGTATCGAAATGACATTCGCTACGGAAAAGTTAGCGATTTCCTAAATGTCATTTCAGTACATTTTGGAGTTAGCGTGAGGCGTTAGCGTTAGTGGTTGGTATCTTTCTGGGGGTCTAGCAAAGATACTAACCACTAACGCTAACGCCTCACGCTAATTCCAAAAATGTATTGAAATGACAATCGCTGCGGAAAAGTAAGCGATTTCAGAAATGTCATTTCAGTACATTTTGGAGTTAGCGTTTGGCGTTAGCGTTAGTGGTAGGTATTGTATAGTGATACCAACCACTAACGTTAACTCCAAAATGTAATAGGATGACATTTAGGAAATCGCTTACTTTTCCACAGCTAATGTCATTTCAATAATTAATACAGTTTTGGAGTTAGCGTTTGGCGTTAGCGTTAGTGGTTGTTATCTTTGCTAGACCCCCTGTAGTACTTATAGCTACTTAAGTTATAGACCCTTACCATTGCTACGCATTTTAAAACCTTTTCTATTTTGGTATTAAAGTAAGACGGAGTGCTTGCTATTATTTGTAAGCCAATGATACAAAATATTTTATGAAAAATGTTTAAAAAGGGTATGTACTTATATATAATAATATGTAGGTATTCATTATGGCAATTGTATCCTCGAATTAACAACAATATGGCGCGTAAAGTTCGTTTTTGACTATTTTTGATTTGTTCTTCTTCTTGCATGTTGATATAAGTTTTTAATAGTTATATTATTTTAGATCTGTGGGCTTTTAAATAAACCACGGGAGCGAAAAATGATTGATTACTCGGTTACTTCAAGAAGGTTATAGTTATAGTAGGTAATTAACTATCTTTGGGTGTAAGTAATAATTATGTAATGATGATTTAACCTACTTCCTCACTTTCATCACTAGGTAGGTATGTTGAAAGTGCAGTGGGAATGAGACAGCGTGGAAAATAGTGGACATAATAATAATTATAACTGTCGATTCTTTAAGGAGTGGTGGTTTAGTATTTGTAATTCCTAATTAGTATTAAGAAAATTAATTATGTACGCATCGTACAGGTAAATGCATATCTCCAGCAATTTATAAACTTTATAATTATTGACACTGGCTAAGTGTAGGTACTCAATTCGTATGGAGCCAAACTTGAAGGTAAAAAAAATGTGGTAAATGAAACAAAAAGCGCGCGGTTAATATGCAAAACAGCATCATCGTGTGTGATTCTTCCATATTTTCTAAACTGTACCTGCCTGCTTAGGTAACTACTACCTAAACAAAACTTACTGAAACTTCTGTTAAAGACCTGAGTGAAGTGATGATGATTTCTTTTTGTTATAATATGAAGAGGTACTTATAAAATTGTAGTTTTTTGTTAGAAACTTCTTTTACTGTTATAAATCTATATTAGACTCAAAACATTTAATTTTTGGTAATGGCTTAAATAGCTTACACTCACGGCTAAACTTGCGTTATACCTATACCTATGCTAATACAGGTTACTGTACTGTGTTCAGCTTCGAAAAGATTTAGTGGAATTTGTTGTTTGGTACGAAATGCATGATCTATTACGTTTTATTATTATTATTATTTATTTTGTTATTAGACTATAACGTAAAAATAACATAACACAAGCGTGCGAAGCCGCGGGCAAAAGCTAGTGATTAATATACCCACCTGCGGTAATCCATGCTTTCACGTAATTTTTGTTATGAACTAACACTGTTAAATGGAAAGTGTCGTCTCTGCAAGACACAAGCTAGCTGTATAACAAATACAAGTATTAGGAATAGGTAATTATAATGTACAGCGGCTCTACAATGATGTAAAAGTAGCCAGATATATTAGCGAGAAATATTACGGTGGTGCCCCGATAGAGACGCCTTTTTGACACTTCATAGGATGCAACTATGCAATAAAGGTACTTTCGCCTGCTCTATCAAGGGCTCACTCAACCGTGATTTGTTTTTCTGCTCTGTGAATCCACATAAATATTCTGTGCCCCTGCTTATTCCACATTGGATTTTTTTATCAACTCATTGTTAGATGCACAAGTTATCAGTGAGTGCGTTCAGTTGTCAGTTACTTACTTGATTGATTGGTTGACTCCAACGATCCATCAAATCGGAGGACACATAAGTTGTATGGAAAATACCAACCATTTGTCACGGTACAGTACATAAAAGATGTAGATATAACTACCAGTCACGAACGACTGAACATTCGATGCATGTCGTTCTGATGATAATAGATTTCTTATTCAAGATAAGATGTGTTCTACGATTTATGATAAACATTCTACATAGTAGTTTGTCGGTGACAGCGATAATGCACATAAGTTCGACGATAAGTTACAGTAGGTACCTATGATTATCTTTTATTATTGTATGCTGTTTCAATTTTTATTGTGGTTTTATAAATAACAACCATAAAACTATAATAACATACCTACTTATATATAAGAAAGGTAAAACTAATGACTACAATCGCCTTATTTCCAAACTGCGACTTAGGTGAAATATTTTTTCAGAGATTTTGAAACCAAACTACTAAACCGATTTTAATAAAATTTCTATGGGACTAATGTGAGAGATTATTTTTTAATGTAAAAGAAAAATTTGAATCACGATTGGGATTTGATTACGCATTCATCCGTCCCTAAAACCGGGACATACCGTGGCTGGTATTCTTGAAAGTAGGATCAGTTTAAATATAAAAATGTTCCAAACCAGTTTCTAAGCGACAGAGTGCTGCGGTAATAATCATAAAAACATACAACCAAATTAAGAAGTATTAAGCTGTCTTTATGAAGCCCGTTGATAACTCAAATAAAATCATGAGGAGTCCTTGATCATGGTCCAACCATCAACTAAAGTTTAACGTGTGTATATCTGTGTGTCCATCTGTGGTGAAATCGTACCTTCAACGGATGGTCTGACTTTGTTTTTGCTTTTTTTGTGTGATGATAAAATGAAAACCAAATCCTACATGTGAACTAGGTGCCTATAGCATTCGAAAGTTCAAGCCTTAACCCAACATCTGGGTTTGAGTACAACTGGAAACGTTTCCATTTAAAATTCGATTCACGAAGTTGTTTTTTAAACATAAAACATAATTATCGGTTTCCTTCATCACCATAATCTAAATAAATCACTTTCAGGATAAGACAGCAAGTAGTGTAAGTGCAATAGACGTGTGGGACTTCAAAACCAGGGAATGGCACCAGGAGACTGAGATGTCGATGCCGAGGCATGGGCATGCGTTGGCGTATCTTGGCACACAGCTGATCATCATTGGTAAGTACGTAGACATTGCTGAATCATCATCTGCGGTCTTGATAGGATGGATGGGAATTGAACTAAAGATAGCTAACTATAATTAGCAACTGTAGTGGATAAAAGTCTTTGATAGACAATTATTTTTGATTTGTATTTAGATGGCGTAAAAAGCAGAATTTAATAGAAAGACCCCCGCCCAAGAAGAAGAAGATAGAATACCTATTATTTCAATTCTAATTTCAACTAGAAGACCTAGGTCATTCTATTGAAGCCTAAATCTTCTTTTTATTATGTTGGCTTTCATTCATCATATTTCAATTCAGACATACCCAAAACAAATGAGAAAGATATTTTTGTAGTAATCATTCTGCGAATCGAACACGATGGCTACATAAGCACGTACGTGGTTTCTTAAATAACAAAAAGCTACTATATCGTGCCGTTATATTGTTTTCATTATTTTGCTGACTAATGTTTAAACTCGATGAAATCAGATTATCAAAGTCGCGGCCTTCACTGCATATTTTTGTAAATTCTTAAAATAGCAGCATCATCTAAGTAGGTACATGCGGGTTTCTACTAATTCGATTTGCAGCAATATCTCATGCATCTCTAATTGTGTATTACTGCTATAAATTATTAAGGAACAGAAAGATTACTACTACATATTTGGAAATATAAAGTAGATGCAAATGTGGTCAAATTTGCATCTACTTTATCAAGATGTAACATAATAGCTGTGCCGTTTGCCCCTACGGTTGTTCCTACCTACCTAAAATTGATAGGGAGAAATAAACAACCGAGGTATACGCAACAGATATAATTGAATTTTACAATTTACAAAAATAAAAAAAATAGACCGGCAAGATCAGTGGGAGGGCACATAAATTTATGGGGCCGCGGGTTTGGGCACTTTAACCAGTCACCACCTTCCACACACTACCGCGGGAAAAGTACTCTCCTGGTCTGGTACGGGGCCCCTGGGTGGCTGGTGGTACCACCGGCACCGCCTCTATCTGCGTAGCTCACGGCCCAAAGGGGGATACATACTCCAGCGTAACTGGACTTTCTTTCCGCTACGCCACTTTGCGCCACGTCTACCTGCGTAGCGCACGGAGCAACGAGGGATACTACGGCGTAGAGGGCCCAACTCGCTACGCTGCATAGCATCGCCACCCACTGCGTGGCGCACGGGCCATGTAGGAAATATAGGAATACAACGGCGTAGCAGAATTTTCTTCTCGCTACGCCACGTCGCGCCACCTTGACCTACGTAGCGCATGGGCTAACGTGGGACACTACGGCGTAGCGGGACCTTCTTCCCGCTACGCTGCTTGGCGCCGCAGCCGACTACGTAGCGCACGGGCCATCTAGAATACTACGGCATAGCAGGACTTTCTCCACACTTCGCCAGTCGCGCCGCAGTACTGCTTCTTTGCTTTATTCTTGTTTATGACCAGGTGGAGTGACCACAATCTACATGCGAGCACTGAACAACGTGGAGTCATACTGCTGCGAGCGAGGAGCTTGGATCCGTGGGGTGGCAACCCTTCCCTCCCCTTTATCAGGACATGGTGCTGTCACTTTACCTCCCGCATCTCTTATGTAACTATAGATAAACGCATTGATCTTTTAAGTACTTACTTTGTGACTTTGTGATGTTTCTAAATTATAAATCACAAATATTCAAATCATCATCATTGAAATATTTCGTTAGTGGAACTATTAGAATAGGTACATTTGTATTAGTTTATCGTCTTTTGCTTTGTTCAATAATTTTTTCGTTCGAAAGTATTAGTTTTTCCGAACCATAGAATAGATTTTGAAAAGGTTGTAAATTGTCGGCGTTTAATCTAGTCTAGTCTTTTACTTTGATCTAATTCTATAATTACGTGGAACCATTTGAGTTTCATAATTTTTAAATCAATAAAGCTAATGATACTAATAACCAATAATAATGCCAGCAGCTGAATTTTAATTAAGTAATATATTACACAAATTCATACATCTAGATGTGCAGCCAAATCTTTTCTAGTAAGTTATAATTTATACCTATCATTTATAATAGGTCTACTTCATTTTACAACTTCTCAATAAAATGATAAAAATGTGATATGTTTTATCTTTAACTTTACCTAACTACAGAAATATAACGTCTATAATATTGGAAATGGAATAGTATGCATCAAGTGTAGAAAGCCTATTAATAAAATTTAAGTATGTCGTTTCATTATTAAGACGTCTATATTTATCTAATCTACGAAGATTATTTATAGCCATCATGTCCATGATACACGAACAGTACAAACGAACTTATATAATAAAATATCACAATGTAATCAGTTGATTTCGCAAACCTTTATTGTCTGGTGGTTTTCTATATTACCTAGTCCTACCTTCGTAGACAAATACAAATATATACATTAACATACAGATGAGAATACTGGTATAAGATGAATATACTTGATGATCCACAGCAGAGAAGTTTCACGGTCTTTTTAAATAGAAAAAGACGGTTAACGTCGCTTCCTAAACCATTATAAAAACTTTAGGGACTAGATTTTTTTTATATAGGCACCTAGGTTTATGTGAGGTCTTACTAAACTCACAAGACTCGCAGTATTGAAACGTACGCTAAAACAATACCTAGAATCACCAGACAATCAATGAACTTAATTCCAAACTTCTCTGCAGATTCCAAGAAAGTCCCTCTCTAGGCCTTCTTCGCAAGGATTGTAGACCCTGAAGAACATAACTTTGTTGATGGGGACAAAGCGGCTAGGTTTTATGTTGCGGATCACGTCCTGCGAACATGAAGAGATCATTCTTTTAATATACTACTTATTACTGATCTTTTTGGATGTGCATCTGGTCTTAGGGCTCAAATCTTTGATCCTTGAGACAAAAAAGGCAGATTTTGTGGACAATTGTATTTTGGTGCGGTCAAAATACAATATGAATCAAAATTCAAAATTAAATATAAAAATACTTGGAAAACTTTCACAATGGATAATGCATAGCGGAAAATAGTCAAGTTTTATTGAATCAAACGTTCAATTGTTTACAAAATATGATTGTTTTGTTTTCATTATCATGTGCCTAAGGGATGTACGCACAGAAGGTGCTGTCAAGAGTCCTTATAATGGTAGGTGGTAAACAAAAAATGAAGCAGTTGGAATTATCAACAGTGCCTACTCACGATTGGGACTCCATCAATTTCTGCAACCATCTCGGTATTACTGTCATCCTCGATCTCTCCCAACCTCACTATACTCCGCGGATGCAAATGTTTTCCTTGTACCACGCTCATGATCAGAACCAACGCAAAAAACAATAGCACTCTCTTCATTTTTGATTCTTTCTTTTACGTTTTCTTTCAACTATTTGTTTGTATTCTGAAGTAATGTTCAGCTCCATATATATTGTTCGCTATCACTGACTGTCTGATATAATGTCGAAGCCACACTTTTGCGGGCTTTTAAACGTTTTATTGTTATCACAAACCGCGTTTTTCTTACGTCAGACGCCGCAGAGGGGAAGTCAGCCGAGCCAAGCTGGCTGGCTAATGTTTACCCCACTATGACGCGATACACCTTATTTGTATACAAACTGATTTTTACATCATCCGTTGTAGTTGCGTGGTACCTACAACGATTCATTGATATAATTTGTCGGCGCAAATTGCGTAGTAAACACGATTTCTTAGTAATGCTGAATGCATGGCAGTTTTCAGAAAATTTTTCACGGAAAAATTTTATTCTTACAGGTGATGTTATATATTATTTTGTGCTGTTATGATAATTTGTGTAGACCTAGCCTACCTATATAGGCTTTTCTCCTAAATTCTATAAAGTTAATAGGTACGATGATAGGATTTTCCGTTATAATGCAAGGTGTGTTAGGGACTCTCTTTTCTATTAATTATTTTAAACTATAAATCATGACTTTAACGCTAACAACTTTTGACCATTGGGTAGAATTTGTTAGACTTTTTAACCATTGGTTAAAAAACCCACCTAAGTATATACTTATTGCAAACTTTGCGAAGTATCATTCCTTCGTGGTAATGTTAAGTAGAGGCACAACATGAGATTTCTAATAAACCGTTGACTAAAGTGTTTGGCTTAGAAACCACATTTTACAAGGCCTACACGCCATGCTCCAACGTTTATTGTTCTTAGAAATGAAATCACGCCACTTTTTATCGCAGCCATATTCGAAAAGGTTTGTCGTTCGCTTGTTCGATAAATTGGTAATCAAACGTATTATTTTTTTGCAAAACAATCAAATTACATCCTGTATTTGTATCTAAATATGTTAAAACATAACATGCCTACTAAATTTTAGTGTTTTCTTTTTTAGAATATAAAGTAAGAACAATTCTCCTTCATAATAAATGCCACCATATCATTGTTTATATTCTATTTATTAGGTATTCCTTTTCTTATAAGACTTTTATCATTATTATACGCATGTTTATCAGAAGCTTATCTACCCTCAAGGTATAAGTGTTTTGAGTTTAGATTAAATTCTCCAGAACCAGATATCTGAAAATAAACAACATGGTTCCTTACTTATATATACATAGATATCTAAACTAGTTACTTAAAACCCCTATCAAATCTAAATAAGTTATAGTACATATATTATAAATAGCATTTAATAATATCAGGGATAAAAGTTATTTAGAATTTGAATGAATGCTGCATCTTTTTAAATTAGAGGAAAGCGGCCTGGTTTTGCCTATAGCTAATCTATAGATCATAAAAATTGTACAAAATTAATACGTTGGCTAATTGTTGCTACTAAAAGACAAAATCTGATAAAATGCTACTTAAAAGTTTTTACACTACTTTTCATCATTAACACCGCTGAACATAGACCTCTCCCAACCACTACTGCTGGCAACGTCTAAATAACAATCCCATTATTTTATTGACTAGCCTATTGCATTTTACAGCTATATACAATAATAAAATCCCGAATGAAAACCTGATCTAACCTATAAATTCTGAAAATTTTTGCTAGTTTTCTTTGTGCCGTAGGCTGGCCCTCCACTAGATAGACCATCGATATGCTCAAAACTGTGAGGAACCGTTCGATGCGAAAGGCAAGGCAAGTATAAAGCCGATCAACGAGGGCACTCTATAGGGGAAGGAAGCCTATGTTCTGCAGTGGATATTTTATGTAGGTGTACGAATAGGTCAATGGATAGACCCCAACTCATCTGATAGCAACGACGCAGTCGAAGGTGATGATGCTGATGAATATATCAAATATTCTATGATGCGCGGGCGCAGTCTGTTTGGTCTATAGTTAGTACAGTTATAGTAGTAGTATAGTTGGTATTAAGGATTATATCTAGTGCACGTTCACCATCAGTCGTCATAGTTTATTTCAGTTGGTTTGATTGCGCGTGTGCTTCTGCGCCGTACGATACATTGAAGGTTGCTGCTCATCTCCTCGTCTTGAGGACATCTAGCTTGCACTGAAATAGAACACGCTATTGTTATATGACGTCCATTATTACAAAGAGAGCTTTGTATTTGGTGAATTGCCATTTAGTCTAATAAATGAATTCTGTGAGTTTACTGAATAAAACTATTTCCTTTCTCAGAAAATAATTATAAAAATTACCTGCAAATTTGAACCCAAAAATACTAAACTGTTATAAGTGCGGATTTATAACAATAATAATTCATATCTTAATATAATATAATTATGTAAGTACTAATATGATCATCGCAGTTTCCTTTAAATAGGTAGGTTATTGTTGACGGGCCCGATAGCTCAGTTGGTAGTAGCCCTGCCTTCTGAACTGAGGGCTGTGGGTTCGATTCCTACCCAGGACAAACATTTGTGTGATGAACATAAATGTTTGTTCTGCGTCTATTTACAAACAAAAAAGTATCTAAGTATTATATCAGTTGTCTGGTTTCCATAGTACAAGCTTTGCTTAGTTTGGAGCTAGGTGGTGCTGTGTGAAATGTCCACACATATTTTATTTTATATTATTTATTATTTATTTATTGTAAATGACAATAGGTAAAAGAAACACAACAAAATAAAATATAAGTATTATTTACTTTTTATTAGCCATTATAATAAATCTCGTGAGTATACCTATTACCTACTGTAAACTGTAACGCAAACCGTAATATTGATGGTATTAACGGTACCCAAATTTTAATCGAACTGATTTGGAATCACTGTTCTAGACGCTAGATCTACTTCTTTGTCATTATTGTTATTCACATTCACTGCTGGTTCTTCTCTGAATCGCGGCCCTAAACCAACATTCGTAAACACTGGGTGTCCAACATGAGGATTATTTTCTAAGCTTCCATAGACGATCTCCGGGGAACAACTAAACAAAAATGGCACTGCACAGGCAGAAACTTTGCCTGGGAAAACGGCAATCAGCGGAGCTACTTGACTTGGTATTTGATACAACATAGAGACATCACCAGCTGTACGCACAAACGGAACAGGCATGGTAGGAATAATGTTAGGTATCAATGCATCATGTTTTAGCTGATCCAAAAACTGTTCATCTCTTGATCGCACAGCTCTAACACTTGGTGTTACATAAACAGAATTTTCCATATCCAAGTTCTTATCCTCTAACTCCGAAATGCTGTCATGGATTTGCGTAGAAACAGGTGGTAGAGCTCTTACAGCGGATATGGGATTCAGGAACATGTATGGCTTGTATGGTGCCAGTTGATATACTACTCTTTCGTAATTGTCAGATCTCAGATCTTGATGATAAGGTACCCAATGTTTCCAAAGTGATGGCAAAGCACGGGGCATCACAGGCGGTATGATATCCACAGGCAGATAAAGTTCTTGCATTAACTGATTTTCTTGGAGCTCTTGCGTTTCTTCACCAGGTACAATACTTTCTAAAGTAAGTAGTGAAAGCCGACTCGGTTCTTCGTACGTTGCATCATCCTCCAAAGAACACAGATTTTTCACAGACTTTTTAACGATTTCATGAACTTCTTGATTGTTTTCAATATCTTCCACGTCCAAGTTAGGATTACGATGCGAACATATCACTGGAACGCTTTGTACAAAGCCACAAAATATTAAAAGGACACCGTACTTCATTATAGAGTTTTACGTAAAAGACTAAAAATATTTACCTGCAATATGTAAAAATTTCAGTTTCAGCAGAAATGTTAGCCTCCCTGACTTAGCTTACTTAGATAGTTTATGTTCAATATCATATTACTTACAACCTATGCAAAGCAAAGTATTAAAAAGTATTGGAGTATTTAAATATATTATCATGTAGTGACGTATTGACGTAGGTACCTTGAGGAACAAAATTTGTTGTGTAACCTTATCATTTATAGGGCTCCGCATCTCAAATGAAAAAGGACTATTACTTTATAATACGTATACATAAGCAAGACTAGGTACTTATTACTTATTACTTATTACTTATATACTTTTAGGATATTAAGATTAACCTTTCTTTTCCTTTCTGTCTCATTTTCTTAGAAGTTATGAAACTTTCCAATTCAAGCAAAACAAAAAAATATTTTTGAAAATTTGCTTTATTTAAGTCTGTGATGTTTCTTAGTAAAAACATAAGTTTAAATAAGTATAAAAAATAAATACTTAAAACTAATCCTTAGGCCTAAATTATAACGAACTAGTTTATTTGGTAGTAGTCCTGTTTGCCGTTGTATCACTGTTTAGCAACTAGAACGTTGCTTGACTTTAGGTTAACATCTGTAGGTGGTTTTTTCAAGAGACTGGGCAAATCCTCGTGCATTTTTTTCACGTCTCTCTTCATATGGAAGTTGAATTCATCCTCTGTCCTGTAAGCGGGAGCGGGGTGGGCTTTGACTAGGCTTCCAGATATAACGGAGGGATTGCAGCTCAGCAGGAGAGGAATGCCACAGTTTCCGATGTTAGCATTAGGGAACATCCCTAAAGCACCGCTTGATGAACTCACTGCTACAGGTGCAACATAAGCATTCCTCGAAGACTCGTGGGTTGGTTTCCAACGGAGCCTTTGACTATCCGGTACCGAACCATCCCTCATGATCATATAATGCGACTGCATGTCGGCATCGGCTGATTTTGCTTGGGTTATGAAATTATCAGGGAACCGCGATTGGAGTTGACCGTTCTGGGTGTTTCCCGTATGCGCCAAGTGGTGATGATGGCCAGGATGCTGTATAGTATGAATGTGATCCATACTTTGAGAGTGGATGTCGTCAGCAGATTTCATTGATTCCATTTGTAATCGAAAGTTCTTGTTTTCAGCCCAGCGTGTTTGATCCAGCAGCTGATGTTGATGCATACTGTCGAAATCACCGATCCTTTTCATTTCAGGATGCATTTCATGAGGATCGTGCTGCTGGAAATGCATTTGATCTGCGTTATTTTTTGGGACAATCATCGCATTCTGTTGTTTCAAATTTTCATGTTTTGTCATCTTTGGCTGGGTTAAATGTGGTTCCAAGTTATGCTTATGCGCTTCCTCAGTAGATTTTAGAAGCATCATTGTTGTGTCGACTTTTTTTGCTTGTCCAGTGTGGTGTAATTTATTGTGGGTTTTATCTTCTTTCAAGTTTACATTGCTTTGTTCAATGTGTTCAGCAGATTTCATTTGACTATTTTTGTCAGCTGGTTCTATTTTATCCATATGCTCGACATGCATAAGTGACTTTTGTGACTGAATTTTGTCAGTAACAGGTGCGCTTCTTTTATTTTCTACTAATATATCTTCGGATTCAACTGATTTCATTTGGTTTGTAGTAGATGCGGGTACGCTGTCAACGCTTTCTATAAGTTCCACTTTTTTGACATTTTGTTGTATTTCATTTCTTCTTTCTTTGTTTTCTTCTTTTATTTTCATGGAATCTGATGCCAAACTATTTTTTTGGAAAAGATCTTGTAAAGTCATTTCGTCCATATCTGCATCTTTAGTCATGGGATGACTTTCCAAAGCTTTGTCTGATTTCAACAGAGCATTGTTTACTTGATTTTCGGGTCGTTGTTTATCAAAATGAAGGAAATTTTTCTCAGATACTGTTGAAGCTGATGCCGCCATATCTTTAATTAATTCTGATTTTATATTATCTTTCTCATTCGACTTTTCATTCACAGGCTCATTTTTGCAGTTCTCAGAGTCAAATTTGTTCTGGTCTTTGATATCCATATTTTCAGTTACTCTCATTTTGTGATTGGTAGCTTTATTAGGTTCATCAGTAAATAACAGTCCAGTTTCGCCTGATGCATCTTTAAAACTATCTTCTATGTTTTTTGCAATTTCAACATTTTTCTGAATAGTGTCAATTGCTTCTTTCCATTGAGCTAATCTCTGTTCTTCAGTTTTTGCAATAGAGAAGTGAGCATCGTGAACAGCGTCTGCGTCGTTTAAGGTCGTTGCGTGTAAGCTCATTGACTCTAGGTTTCCAAAGTTCTTGTGTATATGATCTAAAGCCTCTCTAGCAACTTCAATATCCTGGTGTAATTCAGAATCAGATGCTGAATGCATATGATTCTTTGTTACTTCTGAACCTGGTTTTCGATCTACTGTCATCAGGTCTCGCTGTAAGTTTTCGACAGCTTCTTTTGCAAGTTTAATGCTGTGTTTCATATCTTCCTCCGACATTTGGGTGTCTTCAACAGCCTTCCGTTTCATCGTTTCTTCGGATTTAACATCGCAAAGCTTCACCTTAACTTGTTTTCCGCACGCTTCGCTCGACTCTGCTTGCTCCTCGTCCGAATCCCGATATACATGATAACCTTCCTTTTTCTTGATGATTATTGGTTTCTTCAGGCCAAAGCTTCTCCCAGAGACTCCAAATTCAGAAATCTGTGACGGTGAAAGTAGGTTAGTTTGTGATCCTATCATTGGATTATTAGACTGGCTGGATTCTTGTGCCGACTTCCTTTCCCGGTTGATGGTTTCAGGTACATTTGTATTGACGTTTTTTAAGTCTTCTGGCCCCTTTTCTAATAGTGCTGGTGCTGCAAGTGCGACTACCACTAGGGCAGAAAGCACTACTAACGTCTTCATCGTGTGGAAACGATGGTGTGTGTCGTGCTCTGATCAGCCTGCATGTTCATTTTATACAATTTTGTTTTGAAGAAAGCCCCATCACGTTCCTTTTTGATATGAGAGCGTAAAGATAAAACGTGCTCTTCTGATGCGATAGAAACGCTAAGCCAGCGCATTCTGACATTTCTGACCAGTAAACCGTTCCATTGCTTCTCACGTTTCTAAGAAACTAATAACTAAAACCGAAATAATCCTTCACAAAATATTTTCTTCACAGAACCACAGTGCTTTTTTTATTATGTAAGTATGTGTAAGTAACTAAGTATTATTGAACCTGTAATTGCAGTGTTTGTTTAAAGGTAGAATTGAGTAATGTTATTAAGTAATTTTAATTGGTAGGTAAGTACTTACCTAATATTGTTAAGACGAAAGTTTAAGAAACAATTTCGATTCTATTACAAAGAGGAAGATTCATCTTACTTCCGATTTTACATGACTCTGCTAAAAAATATTAAGAAAAAACCTATAAAATTAACCACCCAAGTGCAAGTCGGACATGCGCACTTAGGGTTCCGTACCGTTATTTATAAAAACGAGCTAAAATCACGTTTGTTGTATCGGAGCCCCCTCAATATTTATTTTATTCGGTTTTTTAGTATTTTTTATTATAGTTCATGAGATACAACCTGGTGACAGATGGACAGCGAAACCTCAGGACGTACGCTTTACCCTTTGGAATTCAATTGATAAAGTTTTGTACGGAACCCTACAAAACTATATCAATTGAATAAAATTTGATAGGTAATTTAGTAAAATCATTCAAATATAAAGCGAACAGGTATCTTCTAGGCAGAAAGCTTGTAACATTCTAACTAGACCACATCAGCAATACTTAGTTGAAGTCATAACGAAAATAATTCAAGGTCTGTGTTTGAGATGCTGAAGTGCAAAACTAACAAACAATAAAAAATAACGAACAAGGTCACAGAATTTGAAGTGATGATTGCTTGGTATAAGTTGGTATAACCTCGGGTATAAAATAATATAGTCTCTGTCCACGGCCTCTGTGGTCCAGGGGTGAGCACTTGAGCAGTCGACTTATAACCACGTTCGATTCCCGCAACAGGCTAAAAAAAAAATTTTCGTTCAGCGAGTTTTGTGGGTGATGTGGGGTGATGGTTTTCGTAGTTCCTGGGTACCTATTAGATACAGGAAGTCTAGCTGGTTTTGATCGTTGGCGTAATGATCGTTATGTGTTATTTATTTATCTGTAGGTTATGGTCATGGGTTCAAAAAATACCATGAGATTGATTTTGCAGTGAAGGTATTCTATTGATGAAACATAGCATGGTCAATATATTATTTTGTGGGGGGCAAAGGGTACCCACTATAATACTAACTACCAATTCTGCTACCAACAAGGAATTTGTTGTTCCTTACACAAGCCACCAAGCATTTTCCGGCTGTGTATTGAACTATAATAGGTACCTTTCCAATGCCAATATAGGTGAATTGTGCGACACCGACACCCACACTTGGAGCAGTCGTTCTAACAGCCCAAAGACTTGCTGGGGTTGGGCTGACTTGGCTTACGATAGTGAATGCTAGCGTGACCCTATCTCGCCCCATCCCGGCCGCGGACGGATCATGGAGGGGTTTTGTAGGTTCGAGTCCCACATACCCCCATGGCGGCAGGGAAGAGTGAGGGCATTTCCTCCCCTCAAAGAAAACAAGACTAGATGCTGGCGGGGGAAATACACAATACACCCCAAGCGCGACGGTAGTGCAGGCCTTACCTACCTTACCGCCTCCCACGTCATTTTAGAATTAGAAGGTGAAATGTGGTCAAACATTGAGCTGCTCAATATACATATTCTAATAAACATGCATTAAATACAAGGATTTCCAACATAAAACTGTACCAATCATTATGACGATACGACGCTAAAAATACAATAAGAGATAGATATAGCGTTCATTTACAAACAATAAGTAAAAAAAAAATTCTATCACTTTCCATGCTTTGCTAGCTTAAGGGCTAAGGCCGACTTGCGCGTTCTCTCTAACCTCGTGTTACCTGAATAAATGCCTAACTCGGATTATTTCTGTATTTTATCTTGCACGTTAGAAAATTGACCACTTATCCCGTTATATATTTAACCCGGTAATTTGACATGTTGATTCATCCTTAAGCGGCTTTCACATACTAGGCAAACAGCGAACACCAAATAGCAAACACGAACTTGAGGATTTGCCTGTTTGTAAACACACACCTATCACTGGCAAACGCCAGTGATCGGTATCAGTGTCGGATTTGTGCATGGTTCTAAGGATTTGACAAATACGTTTGTCGAACGACAAAGCTGTTTGTGATGTCATTTAAATTAGCCAAATTATAAATAAACTACTTTTCATAAAAACTATATCCACCTTATTAGGAGTGTGTGATATTAATCGGAATGGTCGTCTGAAGAACTATCAAGTAAATCCAATAACAATGCACTTCTTGTTGAATTCATAATTACCTACTGTGTTTTGAAATCAACCTTTATTACAAAACACGTGTAAACGCTAGGCCGACCATCAATGAAATGAAGGAAAATATATATATTATAGCATCGTCTCCGTGTGTGGTAGCTTGCTATAATATATATTATAGTACGGTATATTAATATATATTATTGCTACGTGTGTGACGGGCTTAACCCCTGTCAATATTCCGAACGTGCAAGAGAAAATGTCTGGATATTTCTGTTTACCAACTTAACTCGAATTACTAGCTCTGGGTTAGGTATTCAGTTATAATTTTAACCCGAGAACGTGCAAGAGGGCCTAAGTAGATAGCGTAGTGCGACATATTCCACCAAAAAATTAAAAAAAGAAAACAGTTAAGGTAAGTACATCATTATTTTAATAACAACAATAATAATAATTACAAATAATATAATCGTCTTAATATTTGAAATAAATTAAAATTTGTTTAAGCTCCTATCGGGAAACGTAATTATAAAATGATAACCAACATAATTAATAATTTGGTACTGTAGGTATTATATTATCTGGGGTAGTACCTATAAACGCTGCTGGTGCAAAGGTTTATGGTAGTAGTTGAATGCATAGGACGTAAATAATTAAATAACTGTGCTGCCATGAAGCCAGCCAAAAAAATCATACAATGCGTAATTCGGATACAAGCAGAATGATAATAAAGCCTCGAATATTAGAAACATATAAAATATGATGAAGTTATTGGTAGGTACACTACTTATAATTTATACCAGGTAGGTACCTATTTATAACTAGTTTAATTGTTAAATTTTATTTGAATGTTTTCAATTATTTTGTTTACCTTGTGTTGTATTATTTTAAGTCCGCCGATTGTACTGTAGATTACGCTATTTATTTCTGTTATTGTTTATTTTATGCTTGGTGTACAATAAAGAATTTTTGTATTGTATTGTATTTTACCAATTCACCAATATTAACGTTTGGGTCTTTACATTCTAACGGACCTTATTCTTAATTCTAGACATCTCTCCTTCTATAAACTTGTTTTATGAGTTACGTTACGTTGCATTTTTATCAATCCAACTACAGAAATTGTTTTAAAAACGGGCAGATTAGGCTGGATTTTAACTAAAATTAACTAAATAAATAAAAGATTATGATAAAGTTTTCATCAAAACGGGGTTTGGGACTTTTTTATTCTATAAGTATAGGCAAAGCATTTGATTACTGTCTCACTCACCTGATGGAAGCACTCTTTCGAGCATTTACATAATTTCGTATTGCAGGTCATCCACCAAACCACCACTCAGTTTAAATTGATTGATCTACATGATTACTTACTCTTTTTATTTTCCTCTCAATGGCAATACTTTACTGAGAAATAAGTAGTATCATAAGACCATAATCATGGTTATTATACAAACATTAATTAATGAAGGTCTATGTTAAGGATCATAAGTACAGACAAATATCGCATCTTAATTTTAAAATAACTTTATTAGGGAAAATAAGTTACATTACTGATTTAAATAAACTAACCAACACACTTACACGGAGACTACTCCAGGACTCCTAAGTCTACAACTTTCTGAATTCTACAGTCTAAGCATTCGAAGTCACCTTTATCATATTTGGTTGAGGATAATCCTCAGAGATCTTATGATGGTTCCTTTTATGCTCTGGAAAGTCTTCTGACACTCTGTACCGCGATGCTCCTTTTTCAACCAAAGCGTTTCTCTTTCTACGCTTGTCTTCCAAAGTGACAAGAGATGAGGGAGCTTTCATGCTTAAGTCGGACTTCGAATCTAAGCCACTTGGAACCAAGGTTTCAGTGGATTCTGATGCAACACTTTTGTATGCAGATTTGGGTACAGCTAGCTGACCGGTCACATCTTCGGGCGCGCAGTTGAGTAGTACGGGAATCTCACTTTGACTGAGAGAATCGGGAGAGTCAGCTACGGCGGCTATTTCCACTGGGCTTGAAGACTCTGTCGATTTGTAAGCTGATGCAGCCGCTTTTGTATATGAACGTTTTTTATCACCGTGACCTCCGCTGTCGCTCTCTGGAGTCAAATCCTTCAGTTCTTTACCTTCTTCTCGACATAAAGCTGGTTTTTCTGGGACTACAAATAGTAGAGCCACTGGTATGGCGCCTTCTTCAGCTTGAACAGATTTTTCACCTTTTCCGAGTTCTTCCACGGGAGCTGTCAGTCCTGAGGTAACCAGAACAGATATCACTACTGCAAGTTTCATCGTGGAAGTCAATATAATTATGAATTAAAGTGCCTTTATAAACAGACAATTTACGTGAGGTTCTCGGATTCTCGATGTACGTATGTAGTAGGTATATATTTTAAGTATTACGATAAGAAGTAAGTACGTGAAATTGATCACCACGTGAGATTAGAAAAATGCAGATAGAAATGTACTGAACAGGCTATTACCTATCTATCAGATAAAATAAATGCATAGGTACTTAAATATTTTTAGCTTGTATCCTCTACTTAGTTTGTACTTAATAAGTAGTATCATCTGAATGTTAGGTTAAATTACATCCAATATTAGATTTTAGATACTACGTGGTCTACCCATTTTATTTATTAAATTCTCTGCTAGTACTCTGTTGATCAAATACAGTTAGGATAAAATTACCAGAAAACATAGTCTTTATTATAATCGTATGAATCATATCAGACTACACGAGTGTGTGACGATCTGAGTGTACCTATATGTTAGTGTGAAACGAAAACGCAGCATTATGAGTATGAACCTTAAAAAAGACTTCCCTGCTAGTTCATTGCAACCTTTATTTTATTCATTATCATTAACGGCTTATTATGAGACGTCCCGTAATGTGAATAGACACGCATGAAATTGCTTACCTACTCGTTTTATAAAATCTTGACAATGCATAGGTAGGAGATAGAAATAAAATAGGAGAATTACTAACTTACCTACCATTCCTGATTGTTATAGTGAGGATTACATTGTAAACATTAAACACAAACAATTAATACGTAATCAAATTTTATTTAACAAACTACATTTTAATTAACAAATAATCGGTCTATACACAATAATTTAAACACTAATACACTACTGAACTAATACAATTATTATCACTGGTGCACAATCGCATGATTTTGATCATGCACAGGATTCAGTTGGTCGTGAACGGTAGGTTCTTCGCGATTGTCCTGCGAGGCATGGTGGGGCATAGCTTCGACGCCTCTATAGGCGTTTACATATCCATGAGGCGAACTCTGGACTACATGACCTGAGACGATAGACGGCGAGCAGCTGAACAATAAAGGCACACTGCATCCTCCCGTGTTAGCGTTAGGGAATACACCAAACGCAGGACCGGTCGTTGCTGGCGGCACTAAGGGGGCGTAGCTTGGCACATGACTGGAAGCTGGCACTGCAAACCCAAACCTCGCCATCGGAATATGCTCCGACATCATGTGCTCCATATCCGAGAAGTTTAGCAGCTCCGGCTCGGGTTCAAACTCTGCTGATCTGTAGTGAGGCATCCCATAGTAGTTGTGAGGGGCAGCGTATGGTTGGTATGGAGACAGGTTGACTTGGTATGCAGCGGGAGCAATGGCCGGGATTGGAGATGACGCAGCGGCAGCGGCACAAGGCGACAAGTACTGGTACTGTGATCGCTTATCCCGGTAGTAGTCCCGCTGTTCCTGGTCAGCAGAACTAGCTGGTGCCTGACCCTCGGTCAAAGTAGGTGCTGAAGCCACAAATACGGCTGTAGTGGCGAATACTGCCAGCAATGATATAACCACCATTTTTAAGTAGCAACTGCAGATGTTGTTGATTTGTTAGTCACTAATATTTATACATATTTTGCAACCAAGCTTCTCGGTTTAACATCTTAGCTGGCAGTTTGACGGGCTATACCTACATTCTGAAAGTTACTCATCATATGACCGAGTATTTTTGCTGATGTATTTTTTACGCTCTAATATTGACATGAATAACAACTTATAGCCCTAATTAAATAGCTTTTCTTGTGCATTCCTCCGGTCAAGCGCTTCTGTTATACTTGTGACTCGCTAAGCCAAACCTTAAACGCTTAGAGGTCACAGTTGTGGCCCACAGCTGCATAGCGATTCAGGAGACCTCAGTGCTAAGGCTCAGCGCTGAGGCCTCGATTCAACCAACTTTTATTTGAAAATAGAACGGAAAGCTCTCCCCTAGCTCATGCCTTTTGCAGAAACGATGACGCTATTTCCGTTCTATTTTCAAATAAAAGTTGGTTGAATCGAGGCCTCAGCGCTGAGCCTCAGCGCGGAGCCTCAGCGCTGAGGTCTCCTGAATCGCTATGCTCATTGTACTACTAGGGATGGCAAAACATCAACTCTAAGCAAAAAGTGGTAAATTGGAACCCGGATAACTGATAGAATAGTTAGACCTTTGGTTTTGTAAATACACATTTATATAGAACACAATATAACACCCAAACACAAAACAAACACCTATGTTCATCATACAAATGATTATCCTGGGTGGGAATCGAACCCACAACTTACAGTTCAGAAGGCTGGCTACCTACCAACTATCAGCTATAGCCATAGCTATCAGACCAGTTAATACGTCCCTACAATGCGTGATTAATCACACTACATAGGTAGGTATCTCTTGTTTGAATTTAGCCTGCGTTATACCTAAATAAAACCTAATAACCCCGCATTGTTTGCGTAAAATGTGACGTACCTACGTTACATCGAATCGTTTCACAACGATCCGAGCAGGCTCCTGCATAATTTCTCAGAATTTTATTTTGTTACAGTTTAGGTAATTAGCAGAAACATATTTGCCGTTCCAAATCTAGGTCATGGTGAATGGTCTAGTTTATTCTGAACGTGAGTATAAACATAATGCATACTGTGCGATGTTTGTATGGTAATACTTAAGTAGGTAAGTACTTTGTTTAGGAAAGGTTTTGAGGTTTCCGTAAAGGAAAACCTGGTGAGGAAACCATACCATGGTGGGGGATAATCTTACCACTTAACGATATATTCAGGCAGCTAAGCCTCTCTTAGGAGCCAGTTCTCAATCCAGGAAGATGTTTAATTACCTGGACAGTCCTGCACCAAGACACAGTTCTTCGAGTACTCATCTCTGACGTATCCGGGGAGGCACCGACACCCCACGAAGCAGTCCCACACCGACGGGCACATTGAGTGTCCTGCAGGGTCATTGAGAAATAACAATAAGAAAACGTTGTCTTACATGAATGTATATGTCAATTTACGTTCACGCAATGTGAATCCGCGTACTCATCCTTTTCCGTGCTAAAATGGGAATGTGTTTGACAACATCTCAATTTGGCAATTGGGCAGTGACGATGTCTAAGCTGGATTAGGTTTGCCCATAAGATCCCACAGCCCATAATTATATCATATGAGGCAGTTTGAGATACCTAACTCAGTTTTGAAACCAAAAAGTGTTACTACTATCGCAACTGTTTCAAAAACTTAATCGCGACCGTGGCCGGAAGTCTTAAAAAGACTTACGTAAGTCTTATTTTTAGAGATTATGTGATTTTATACATTAAAACAAGATCGGGGGATTCTTTTTTTGTTCCAAGTGTTTTATCGTCTCAGTGCCCAAAAGAGCGCCAAGATTTTTTAGAACGCAGGAGTGTCCTAGCACTGCACTTCAGTTCATTTTAGAGAGAGCTATGGAAAATTGCCTTCCACTGCCTCCGTCACAGGAGCGCTTATGGTCACCATACCACTTACCTACCTACAGCCAACATCTTCAAGTTGACACAAGTTGGTGGACACCTCCAACCGCACAAGGAGAACTGCTCATTGGACCTCGAACACGAAGATGTCCTGTACACTTCCACATTACTACACAGTGGTAGTAACAACGCGAGTCGATACAACATTTCGATATAGCAACGCAATTTTAAAAATATAAATAAGTACTTACTTCATCATAAAAATAAAAATAAATAGGGCGCTGGGCGAGAACCTGCCGATATTATATTTATCGGCAAAAACTATAAAATATCATGATGAAGTAATTGTATTTTATTTTTGTTGTTCTAACAATTTTGTCATTTTTTTTTTAACTGAAAGGCGCAGCTTATTTTGACCTTCCCACTAGGTGGTCGACGATCCGGTGAAAACCGTGGGAGCCGATGGATGCAGGAGGTGAGCAGCTGCTCGTCAAAGTGGCGCTCTCTGCGGGAGGCCTATGTTCAGCGGTGGACGTCTTCAGTATATTATGTAGAAAAGTACTCTGTGGTATTCAGGCTGATGATGATGATGATGATGATGATGATGATGATGAACTTTTTGTTTCGTGTAAGGTAATTGGATATAATTTTTGATTCTATCGCTAATCCTAGATACGGGGTTTTGGCGGGACCGCGGAAAAGTTCACGTAGTTGCATTGTATTATTTATCAAAACTTGTGCTTTTTCCAGTGTTAATGTTTAAAATTGGTGACGTTTTACGCATTATGTGCTGAATTACGAGCATGAGAGTGGGCAAGTGATATAATGTGGTGAAACGTGGTTTTTCGTGTTGCTTCCAAAATTCCATAGATACTTCTAGTAAAGTTGCCACCACTTTACTAGAAGATGACTTAGACTGGACTTTGACTACCTGACTTAGACTGGACAATGACTATGACTAAGACTTGACTTACGTGAAATATTCTATAACGATGAAAAATTACAATACTTGACATTGGCTAAATACACTATGTGTGGAGCCATAATCTAAGAACAAAAAAAAATCCTAGATACATAGGTAAGTACCTATTACTTACATCAATTAGATAAATTGTTTCCCCCTACTTAATTAGTGTTGAGCGAACCGGACCATCGATCCTATCATAGCCATAGTCTGGCTGCGCTGCGTAAGATCGTCGGGTCGAAGCCGTATGAGCCCTTCTATAGCTCACACCCTAGGGTGCTTGAGTTAATTGGTAGGAGCCAATGAATGGGCTTTTGATGGTCACAGAATAAATAATAGTACAAAACTGGGTGACAACTGTCCTCCCGCCTGCAGGTGACGCAATGTCTGTGGAGATAGCAGCAGCATTAGCCCGGGCTGTTCATAAAATAATGCTATTATAGATTAGGACGTATTCTAGAGTACTTTCCCTAGTATTTCGAATTATGTGAATCCGAATTTCTCTGATTAAAAAACACTCTATATTGATCTCGGTAGAGTCAGTAGAGAATGTTGAAATAGAGAATCTGTTTGCAAAATTTTACCTATCCCAATGCGTTAAGCTGTATTGTCTTTTTTTCTCCAGCACACAAAATAATAGTCAATATGTTCCTGTAATGCCTCCAAATCACCCCCCCATTAAATTTTCGCGTCCACTGCTGACCAAGTACTTTTCTCCATGAGGTAGGAAAAACTAAAAACGGTAAACTAGTGTTGTGAATGACTTGAACAGGGGGTTGCCAATCACCACGCTGGGCAGGCGTCTTGGTGATCGCAGTACAGATTCTAATGATGGAGACTGAGGAGGATGCTGCTGCTCGTCCCCTGGATATTCCTCTTACGTCACTCACGGTAAGAGACCGAAGAGACGGATCATTCTCTATAGATAAGAGACCGGGTGGTCCAATAATCTTACATCAGTATATCATCGAAATACAGTAATGTAACTACAACACGTAGAACATTACAATTTATAAATAAAAAATTCTTCCGCATCGACCTTGATTGCACTTCCCTGTGGCCGGAACGTGTTATTCAGAATCATGATGAGCACATCGCCGTCGTCGGAATTCATTTGTCATCAATGTTATGATTTATTGCCGCATATCCCATCGCATACCTTTACGTATTGTATTTAGCTTGTTTGCTTAAATTATTAGGTATAATCAATGTGAATACATTACATTAGATACATACCTATGTATTATTTTTAGTAGGTAAGAGTATAAATTATTGTTTTATATTTACGAAATCTATCATGCACTTTTTTATTTCATTGTTGTTCTTGGATATAAGTTGTAACTGTTGCAACACCACCCGTAATTTTTAGTTTTAATTCCTGTCCATACAAAGGTAGCCTGGAAGAAATCGCTTAATGCGATAAGGCCGCCCGTTGTTCTACCATTCTTTTATAAATTTGTATCTGTGTGCATTCTTGTTTATTGGTGTTCAATAAAGTATTATTGTATTGTATTGTATTGTATTGTATACCTACCTAATTTTAAGCATAATCTAACAAAGTAACTAAAAATACAGAACGACCAAGGAAACCACCCAAAAAGCATGGCTTAGGTACAGTAGGTAAGTTACTGTTTAATAAGGACATAGATTTAGGGCTTTAGGATACTTACAGAAAAATTTAACCGATCAAAAAAATATCTATTTTAACTATAATAATATTGTGATTGCACTATAATTGTACATGTATCTTAAATATCAGCAGAACAATCTTCCATACAGATACCATGTTAATGCTTCATCAATTTCAAGAGAAGAACGTGCCCAAAACTCACGTTTTCAGATAAAAAAATCTATTCGTTCTTATCTTCTGATATTTCCTAATTAGATAGTATATAAAACCAGCAATCATTTATCTCCGAGCATCATTAAATATATTTCCACATTGGGAACAATGAGTAAAACAACTCAAGTTTTTGTGATCACAGCAGTTTTAACCTTCGCCAAAAGTCAGTCGGCTTGGAAAGGTCCCAATCAGCTGCATCCAGTGCACGGGCTCTATGTTAAACCCTCGGTCGATGGAACCACAGGAGACTTGTACGTAGCAGCTACGGAAGACAGCGGAACGAAGACACAATGGCTGACAGATCAGCCCGTCAACTTCCTACCAGTCGGAGCTGCCACGCAGCAAGTCCCAACTGCCGTAGCGTACAATCCAACCTATTCTGCCTCAACCCATGACGAGAGTCAGCCGACTAAGAAACGCGCTGTTATCACCACCCCTCCTGTTCAATACGCTTATGCCCTACCCATGTCGGGAGCTACAGAGGGTGCCTTACCATACCCGTATGCTATTCCCGCAGTAACCTCAGCAACTCAAGGCGCGTCGACCAACTCTGATACATCATCAACCCCACAATGTACCGATACAACTGCTACAGCCATTCCTTACAATCCGTTCCAATTCTTTTACCCCCATATGATGTCTGCTTATGCAAACGCCAAGTCGATTCTGAAGGAGTCCGGCATGAGCGATGACTCGGCTGGTGCTGTTGTGTCGCAAGCTTCTCCAATGTGGTCTCCGTATGGCGCATATCCTATGTATGTGATGGTAGATCCTAATGCGTGGGCCCAAGCGCAGGTTCCGCAAACATCTACATCTAATACTTCGTCTAGTGAAAGCTAACAAATGCTTTTAGTAAGTAAATTAAATATTTAGGTAATTTATTTATTCTTCGTCTATTAAGTTTTAATTAAATCGAAAATCGCTGATTCCTGTTTTATTCCCGCACAAGATGGTATAGATAAGTAGCTACATTAGATTTTATTATTATGTAGTTTAAAGTAGTGGCGGTATGGAGATCTCGTGTAGAGCCCCCCGCGTGGGAGGAGGTCAAGTGCCTTGCGGAAGCAGGCGCGGGCGCCCTGTTGCGGCGGTGGATGGAGGAGCTGGGGGTCTAGCAAAGATACCAACCACTAACGCTAACGCCAAACGCTAACTCTAAAACTGTATTGAAATGACATTCGCTGCGGAAAAGTAAGCGATTTCAGAAAAGTCATTTTAGTATATTTTGGAGTTACCGTTTGGCGTTAGATTTAGTGGTTGGTATCTTTGCTAGACCTCCTGGCTCCACCGGTGCCTGGGCTGAGGATGGTGGAGGTCATCTGCCCGGTTCTCCGTGGATGGGTGCGGCTGCCATTTGGGTCGCTGACCTTCCATTTGGTATAGGTGTTTTCCGGGAGAGTCGGGAGACTTTTTGCCGTGTCCACACGGCCACTCCACTGGTGCAGAGGCTTGAAAGGGCCTTGCGCAGGGATGAGGTAGTAGATGTAGCGCGACACTATCTCGCCCGATCCCGGCAGCAGAAAAATCGCGGGGAGTTTTAGCACGGACGTGTATACTGTATACCCTAATAAAGATAAAAGATCAATGGGTTTTAGTGGGTTCGAGTCTCACATACCCTCGATAGGGAAGTACGAGGTGCGAAGGCATTTCCCCTTCAAAAAATAGTTGCATGACATTGTGCTTAATCTGAATAATAATTTATCTCGAATTAGCAACTACTTGTTCTCTGTAGTGGTAGTGGAGTAAGTAACTAAGTTTAGTAAGGTAAGGTAGTAGGTAAGTATACCTACTTACCTACTACCCACAAACTTACAAAGCCTACAAAGTGCGACTCTCATGTCACAGACTGTCTAGAGATATTATAGTAATCTCTACGTATTTTGATCACCTAGCCTCTAGACTAGACCCTCGTTCTTAAAAAAGAAGACGACTACGCTACGTTACGGTATACCTACTACTTACACAGGCTGCTCTTCGACAAATGACATAAAGCTTCGCGCGGCGACGGCAAGTCGGGAACGGCAACTTTCTGCACATAGATAAAGTATAGATATAGCTATTGGAGCTATTCACTACAGCTATAAAAAATACTTAGCTAGCTATTAGTTAATTGGCTTTTTCTCCAAACTCTAATCTGTGACTGACACTGGCTAAATACTTTATGTGGTGCCAAAACACAAGAAAAGTAAACGCAACTGTAAGATGGCAATGTCATACCCATACTAATTTTATTGTCAGTAGTCACTTCTTTCATTCAACGTCAATGTCAAAGTTATTTTCATTATTTCTTTCACACAGCTGACAGCTGGCAAAGCGTGGTCAGGGAAAAAGAAATCAACAAATATTTGATTTTTCATGGAATAAAGCTAGAAATACGATACACAAGTAATTCCAGGATAAAGGAATATTAATAGCTTAAAACAGATTCAATAAATCAATATGGTATCGAAGAAAAAGAAGAAGGTTTGTGTAATCAAAATGTCGATGTTCAACATTCCAACACGTGATATAATTTCTAACCAAAAAGTTGTGTATTTGTAGTATTCATCTGGAGAGGGAGCTCAGTTTATGACTAGAAAAGCAGCGTTAAAGAAATTGCAGTTATCATTGAAAGATTTCAGACGAATTTGTATTTTGAAAGGAATTTATCCCCGTGAACCAAGAAACCGTAAGCGAGCCCAAAAAGGTGCCGGTGGAATAAAGACGCTGTATCACACTAAGGACATTAAATTCCTACTTCACGAGCCTATAATATGGAAGCTGCGCGAACTAAAAGTAAGCTCTATCAGTTGTTTTCTTTAGGTACAATGTATTTGCTCTACGAAATCTTATACGTTTTTCTTGTAGGTGTACCAACAAAAAATACGACGTGCAAGGGCCATGAGAGAATTCGGACAAATGAGGAAGTATTTACGTGACTATCCAGACATAAACATTGACCATATTGTCAAAGAGAGATACCCAACATTTGTAGATGCCCTCCGAGATTTGGATGATTGCCTCACATTGTGCTTTTTATTCAGTACCTTCCCATCACTGAAAAGAGTGCCCAGAGACCAGTCAATGCTATGTAGGAGACTTACCGTAGAGTTTATGCATGCTGTGATCGCTGCAAAGGCTCTTCGGAAAGTGTTTATATCTGTCAAAGGATACTATTACCAGGTTGAGTTTGAAGGACAAACTATAACATGGATTGTTCCTCACCACTTTTCATTCCAGGTAAGTTCACAAGTGGAAATATGTCAGGCACTCTTAATTTTATTATTATTGTACCCTTGATATGAATTAATTGTATTGGAATTTTGATATTATTAAAGTCATAGAAATAATTGGGGATGTGGAACCATTACTTATTGAAAATTCTTATATAATTTCAGCCACAAAGCAAAGATGAAGTTGACTTCAAAATCATGTCAACGTTTGTAGAATTCTACACTATGATGCTTGGATTTGTAAATTTCAAGTTATATCACTCGTTGAATGTGGTATATCCTCCAAAACTTACTGCTGCCTTCAATTCTGATACTGACAAGGACCTTATTGATGAACAATCATATGTATCAGAGAGAATAGCTGCCATGAACCTGTCTCTAGCACGGGTGGAAGGCAGTAATGAATCAGAGGAACTTCCAGAAATTGACATATTTCCGACAGAAGATGAAGACCCGCAAAAATTGGAAGAAGCCAAAAAAGAAGCAGAACAGGTCAAGAAGTTGAAAACAATGTTCAAGGGTATAAAATTCTTCATCAACAGAGAAGTGCCGAGGGAACCACTGGTTTTCATTATTCGCTGCTTTGGTGGAGAAGTGTCTTGGGATAAAGATCATTTTGTAGGTGCTACTTTTGATGAAACTGATGAAACTATTTCATACCAGATTGTTGATAGGCCAAGCATGGACAAGCAATATCTATCCCGCTACTATGTCCAGCCTCAATGGGTATTTGACAGTGTTAATGCCAGGACTCTTCTACCCATCAACAAGTACCTGATAGGTGCTGTTCTGCCTCCACATCTGTCTCCGTTTGTTAATAAAATTAAAGACCAAGTTTACATGCCACCAGAAGAAAAGGAACTCAAAGATCCTAACTACAAACCAATCAGTAAGTACCTATCTAAAAACGTAAAATATCTAAAAGTTAAGACTTTTTTTGTTTTCATTCTGGAAATGTTTACTTTGTTGCACCAGTAGGACAACTTGTTTGGGCAGAGGAGAGTAAGCCATAATAAGCAACTGAATTTATGACATTCTATTATATTTTTACAGATGACGAGTCTGGCAGTGAAATTGAGGAAGCCAGTGATGAAGATAAGGATGATGCTGAGGAGCCAGACACTGCAGACAGTGATGTTGAGGGAGCCATGGTCAAGCAGTACCAGGAAGAGATCAAGGAGGATTCTTCTGAGGATGATGATGATACTGAAGATATTGATCCTGAGAAAAAGAAATTAGCAAAAGAAAAGGTGATGACAAATCTTTAAAAATGTGGAACATAAGTTGGGTCCTTGCTCAAAACATTTTCATTGATATGTTAAATTGCAGTCCATCAAATAAGGTTTGCAGTGAAATGTAGCACTGCTGTGCTGCACAGCATAATGTCCATAGGATAGATAGGAGAAGGAGATTGGAGCATGGAGAAGACTTTCCATCAGGGCCATTATTCCGTATCGATTCCTTACTTCGAAACCACGCGAATTTCTTGTCTTACATAAGAAATCAGCAAAACTGTATTCTCTATGAAACGAAAACAAAACCGCGCGAAATGAGTTTGGAATTGGCGCGATTGGAACTGTCAAAAATCATATGTTTTACCGAGACGCATTCCGAAACATCAACACATCAAAAGATATGACCATTTATGTCACTATATTTCATTTAAAATAAAGTTATTTTTAATGTAAAGTGAAGGTAAAAAACACTGTGACACGATTTGAACAAGACACGATAACGACGTGGTTTCGAATCGTGTGGAATCTGTTTCCATAGAGAATAACCGCCCAGGCAGTCTATTGATGTTTGCTACTATTTTTAAAAATCCCTCAATTTCTTCATTTTAGCTTTGCATTGAATGGTATGTCACAGAGGTATAGTATAGTGTAAGACAGGGAGTTGATAAGTGAGAAATTAGGAGTCAAACTTTACTGCAGATGGGACAGACATCAGCCTCTAAAGGTACCTATCCAAAAATTGTGCAAATGTTATTTGTTTGTTACAGAAAAAAGCAATGGCTGTATCTACAGGAGTTCCCTACAAAGAGCACCCATATCAAAAAGAGATTGAAGACAAACAAGCTTTCAGGTTGAGAGAAAAACTTGTACGCAAGAAGCACCGAAACTTATACAAGAGCATGAAGGCTGGTCAAGAACAGAGAAAGAAGGAAATATGGCTCCTCAGGAAAAAGAGGAGACTACATGATGAGAAGGTCAAAGAAGAAAAGAAATCAGAGAAAAAGAAGCAAAAAATAAAAGCTTTAGAAGCCGCTTCCACATAAAGTATCAGGCTATATAGCTTTGAGCTGTGTTTAATTGGAATAAATAAATTAACCCATGTAACAAAACCAGTTTTTTATTTCTATATGCTTGTATATTTACATTACAATAATTAAAATAAATAATCATTTGAACATTATAGAAAATGTTTAGACAAAAACAATTACTTCTATATTTATAGTCATGAATAAAAGACATCTCACATTAATCATAAAACAAATGGAACTAAAATATTACTATTAACAATACACTTATTTACAAAACCTGACAAATTAGTATATTATAGACACTAGCAACCAAGTACATCTATTGTACTTCACTCAATCCTAATAACATAGAAAAGTTAAGTGAGCAAAGTATATATTTTCTCTATAAAGTGTTGCATGGCAACTAAATAAAGATTAGCTAATATTTTCTATTCTTGTTGATTCACTTACAATGAAACGATAATTTACAATTTATTGTAGCAGATTATGTGGTGTCTATCACAGCTCAACCATGTTTTCAGTTTCACGGGTAAAAGGTTCAGTGCTATGTTATCAAGCTCTTGGCATCCACTATCTTGTAGTGCATTTATTCTTATAAATCTGCATCAAACCACACCATGGACATATCATCCAAACACCAGACATCAACAGCCGGAAAACATTCATTGCTAGCTCTCAAGCAAGGACGCTAAGCGCTTGACTGTTATTTGCATGACAGTAGTGCACTTTTAGTTGTATATTATAATGCTTCTATGCCTAAAGTCAAAATCAAATAATTTATTGCAAATAGGCCAACTTTAGCACTTTTACAAGTCATCATTTGTTTAGGTATTTAAAAATATTAAAATAACTTTTTCGTAAGTACATATTAAGCATAATAAAATTATAGCCATTCTTCAACCATACAAGGTGCTGGTGGTAGCTACCTAGATGTACATTAGAATTGCACTACCATCATATACTGTGTCTTTTGAAGTTGGAAAGCTATTTTTTGTTTAATAATGCTGTCTCTAAGATCAAGATAACATAGCAGAGAACAAAAAATTACAGCTATCTAAATTAATCTGAATCTGCATCACCGTCGCTGTCTTCAAGTTCCGGCATTGGGAAACGTAAGATAGCTGCTATGCCGGTCAGCTGGTCCAACTCTGTAACAATCGAAACATTTTTCTATAAATATATCAAAAAATGCGCCGGTCGCTGATGGATGCAGGTGGCAACCAGCCACTCAAAGTGGCGCTCTACGGAGGAGGCCTATGTTCAGCAGTGGATTTCTTCAGGCTGTTGATGATAATGTGATGACACAAAAAAATTATTCTTATTTCGTATGATATCGCCAAAGTGGCTTAATTTGTAGCTTCTTCTCGTGTAGGCAAATGGACAATGTAGGTAACAACTATGAATCCAATGGGCAGATTTTAATGTGGTTTTTATTTTAATTAGAAATCATAACGATTCTTAGCACATTACTGTAGATTTTTTAACTTTTAACTGGTCTGTTTGAAGTGGTTTTAAATCATCATTTTAATCTGAATTACGACTCTTCATTTGAGTTAGCAGGTTACAAGCAGTTACAATGTAAACTTACGTTCGCCAGAAACGTGCATGCTGGAGAATATCCGCGCCTCGCCTCCGCTCTCGCGAACCGCGTCCACTATGGCCACATACTCTTTCCTTTGTTGAATGTCCTGACATCTGCAAAATGATTAAGTTACTTTTTTAATGTAACGTTAAGTTTAGTGTAGAAATATCGCTAATAATGCACATTTGGAACTGATACGAGTCAAAAAGAGCAGGATCTTCAAAGGACATCATCTCTGATCTCTGTCACACATATTATGTGACATTTTGTTAAGTGGTCTGTTCTGTGAGACAGAGCAGAGATATGAGGCCGAAACTAGCCGAGTATCCCTCTTTTTAGCTCCATCAGCATTATTACCCACACTATTCTTGATTATTGGGTGACTACTACTTCAGTGTCTTCGCATAAATAATCATGCCACTTACCATCAGGGTTAACTGAAAGCTGAATATTTGGTTATAAAACAAAAACGTGTTTACCTGAACAGTTTATCAGATATCATTAAAGTTTCAATAGCCTGAGACTCATTGGCTCGTTCTACATGCTTCTTCCCGTAGAATGCTTTAGCCGGCTCCAGTTGCAGCATTGTGTAAAAACTTTCTAGCAGCTTGACTTCACTTGCTGCTTTTGTGTCTGATATTTTGGCGATTACTGCTGGCTCTTGTAAGACCTCTGGAATTTTAGTAATTTTATGTTAGGTTAAGTATTGTATTATTGTATTGTATTATTTATTCATTAACAATTAAAATTATGTTTGAATGTCAATTAAAATTATATCTAATACTTATATCTACTATTACAAAATTTTAAATTACAAATATTTATCATTGTCATTATTATTATTAAATTATCTCGTGTCACGCTATTACTTAATTACTTTACTTTAAATTGCCTAAATTAGTTTAACAATCAATCAGCCGGTAGACATAAACTCCTGTATACTATAAAAACACTTTTCCAAAAGGAATGCCTTCAGTTGCCTTAAGTTGCCACGAACGATAATCAAGCTCCAGTTTTTTGAAATCAAGTTTTTTTTGGTTGACAACATTGGCTGACGCGTGATCGGACGACAGCGTGAACAAGAAAAACTTGATAGAAAAACGGTTACTTTGTTGAACCATGTCACAGAACAGTGTACATGACTGACTGCACACACTTCACTGCTCAAGTCGAGATTAATTTCAGTGATAAATTAAGAGTTAGCTAAGGAAAACTTAACTCACATATATTATAACATAGGTCTCCCCCAAAGAGCGCCCCTGAGCGGCTGATTTTGACGTCGTCGCTCCACCTAGTGGGGGCCCAGCCTACGCTACTGATATCATTGTAGTTATAGCAGTTTTTTTGACTACCTTTTAGAGAATGTTTAAATCCTGAAGATGCCTTCACCAATAGAAACTTCCCTCTGTTATCCAATAGCAGTTTGTTATCAGTTTTGATTGCCTGCTGGATCATGTACTCAAAGAACTGATCCTTCACAAAACCTGGAGACGCAAGGATCACACATTTGACAATACTGAAGTCCACATGACGAAGAATTCCTTGCATTACTGCATCATAGAACTTGTTCAGGCCCTGAAATTTAAAAACAGACACCTGTTTGTGTTTTTGTTATGGTTCTGTTAGAGTGAGAACAATGGTTGAAAAGAACCAAGCTACAACTGGTCTTGGTCTGGGCTGGTTGGTTATAGTCTGCTATAACATGGAATTATAAAGTAAGTACACATTATTATTGCCTTAGGAGATGTTGTAAGACTAAGACAAAGCAAATAATGTACATAAATTAGTATTTATTTTGTTTGGAGTGTACTTTTTTAGGAATATAATATGTTCTTAATTGTTTCAGGTAACAAGAGCTAGCCTAGTGAGTTTATGACCTACTAAGTCAATTTTAAAGGTAAAAATAAAACCTTTTCATGTTGTTGTGTAAATCCTTTTCTCTTCCTTGGTATTGTGATATCTATCTTTATACGAACTAAAGTCATAGAGGGAGTGATCAGGCAAACATGAGCCAGTCCTTCCTGCATAACCACAGCTGCTACGTCGGCATTGGCTGCTGGATCACAAGCCATGTCTACTCTTTCTAGAGCCACTGAGTCCCAGTATGGCTTCTTGAGAATAAACTTCCGGTTTAACTCCAAATCTAACGTGTGATATGCACCCATCTGTAAAAAAATATAAATATATTAAAAATGGTAAATAAATAATAAAGAACTATGCTGTTTTGTACTAAATCGTAATATTTTTTGTTATTATCTTTTACATGCTAATTTGGTGTGCAATAATAATAATAAACAATAAATAATAATAAAATATTGTATTAATATTTTTTTTCCTCCATAGAGGAAAAGTTTGGTTTGACATCACTTAAGTGTATCATTGAGAAGCAGAGAAGCAGTTATTCAATCTAAAAAGTAACAGCTTATAGTAATTTACCTTCACATATTGGTTCTCGACAATATTGCGTCCTTTCAGCCGAAGCATACATGCTTGCGTATCAAAATCTATGTTCTCTACTGTAATAGTAAGCGTTGTCCTAACTCTGGAACTAGTTGATGAACCCGTAGATGACTCAGTCTGGACTTTCCGCACCGTAGAAGCTGTGACTGCGTCACCCTCAGAAATAAGGTTGTACGCGTGCCACATATCTTCAGGCTCTTCAGGGATAAGTCCAATACTCCTAAGACACAAAATAATAATCAAGCATGTGACAATTTTGTTACACATTATAACCATGAAACCATTACTCACCCACAACCATCTCTTTCAATACTTTTGTGGACCAGTTTCATCTTCAAAACTTTAATTGATTATTTTATTGTACAAGAAAGTGTGGGAATCTTCATTGCCAAATCAAACCACTCCAACATCTGTGTGACTGATAAGAACCGACAATGACCATTTGAAACAAGAAAGAAGAACGAAAATATTTTACCACAATCCGCATTCTGCGCACCAATTCAATGAATAAAAGAAAATTCAAAATCCAAAAGCCAAATGGTACCAAATATTGCAAATAATATGTTATTTGTTATTTATGTACCTATAACCCACAGAAATTGACCGAAATATAACCCACAGAGTACATTGGTAAAGACATATAACCACAGACAACCACAGACAACCAAGATATAAAGAAACGTGCACTGAGGTAGTTTTAAATAGGTATAATTAAGTAAATGGAAAAATAATATTAATAGAGATCTGAAAGGTACATTAGTCAAACGTTAAGTCTGTCACTTCACAAGTATCATCAGCCATAGAGAGAGATCTTGTAAGTAGGTCTTATCGTAAGACATAGGTACTCCACATCCTCGAAAATTTTCAAGAATTTTGAGATAAATTCTTCAGTCCCATTCTGGAACTCAAGTCTTGCAGTCTAGGGCCGTACAGCGGTTTCGTAAGCATGTCGGCTAACTGCAGCTCCGAGGAAACTGGCTTGACATTTAAGTCTCCGTTATCAACACATTCTCTGACGAAGAAATGCTTCAGTTTAATGTGTTTGGTGCGCTTATGATATTCATATTTCGGATTGTGTGCAAGTTTAACAGCTGATTCATTGTCCAGATGCAGCAATGGTTTTTCTGTTTTAATCAGGTTGTTAAGCAGGCGATTTAACCAGATAATCTCTTGCGCACATTCGCTAGCTGCTATGATCTCCGCTTCAGTTGAAGATATGGAGACAGTCGTTTGCTTTTGGCTTCTCCAACTAATAGCAGCTCCAGAGAACAAACACACAATTCCAGATGTCGATCTTCCTGAGTCCTGGTCTCCTGCATGATCTGCGTCGCTGTAACATATTAAGTATGGAGGCGACTTTTTCACAAAGGTCAGACCGTTCTGCTGGGTTCCCTTTAAATAACGGAAGATGCGTTTTACTAGCATGACATCTTTCTTAGTAGGTGCTCCAAGGTTTCGCGATGCTACACCTACAGCATAGGAAATATCAGGCCTTGTGCCTACTGATAAATATGCTAAAGCACCCACAGCTTGTCGATAGGGAAAGTTTTCATATGCGTTCTCTTCCTCTCCCATATCATTTTCTTTTATCATGGGCGTTGGTGCCGATTTACAATTGGACATTTTATATTTTTCCAAAACTTTCTTTGTATAAGCCTGTTGACATAACGTAATGCTCTTGTCTTTGCGCACGTTTATTTCCATTCCGAGAAAGTACGATGCAGGTTTAGTGGTAATTTTAAATCGAGATTGTAACTCTTTGATAAATTCATCACCTGCGCGAGTTGTATTGTACGCTACAAGTCCGTCATCTACGTACAGACCAATGAAAACTTTGGATTGCCCTCTGACTCGAACATATAGGCATGGATCTGCTTCGCTCTGTTGGAAGTCAGACTTTTCCAAGAATTCGGCAATGCAAGCATTCCAACAAAGTGGCGCTTGTTTCAGTCCATAGAGGCTGCGTTTCAGTTTGCAGACTCGTTTCGTGCCGTCCTGAAAACCATCAGGTTGTTTCATAAATATTTCTTCCTTTACGGTACCATTTAAGAAAGCAGTTGACACGTCAAATTGGCGCAGCTGCAGGTTCTCGCGAGCAGCTATGGCGAGCAGTGTTCGAACCGTACTCAGACGTACTACTGGACTGAACGTTTTGCCGTAATCTACTCCAGGTTGCTGAGAATAGCCTTTAATAACCATCCTGGCTTTATACCTCTCGACGGAACCATCAGGGTTCATTTTTACCTTAAAGACCCATTTGCAGGGTAAGGCTCTTCGTCCTTTGGGTAAATCCACTAGATCCCAGGTATGATTTTCTTTTAATGCAGTTATTTCATTGTGCATGGCTTCTTGCCATTTATGTTTATCTGGAGAATCAACCGCTTCTTTAAAGGTCACAGGCTCTTTTGGCTTATGAAGGTTCTCAATTTCTTCAGCTGCTGCCAAAATAAAATCATCGTAACGCTTAGGTGCTGTGATATTAGACCTGTCCCTTAAAGACCT
Organism: Ennomos erosarius; assembly: GCA_963580505.1. Lineage (NCBI taxonomy): Eukaryota > Metazoa > Arthropoda > Insecta > Lepidoptera > Geometridae > Ennomos > Ennomos erosarius. The sequence continues at coordinate 5,002,828 of OY756981.1, read as the reverse complement.
TGTTTCGACGGGTACGACTGTTTCATCAGCGCTATTTACAGAATCGTCATCTTCAACGAAAGAGCCGGAAAGAGATTCGTAGTCACTTTCATTATTTAGCCTTGGTTCCATTTGTTGATTTATTATTCTGTCGTTTGATGTCTGTGGCAACGTTTCGTCGTCAGTGTCAGTGTCAGGTTGTTGTTCTCTTTGGTTGTTATTGTTAAATGTAATAACTACTTGGTTGTGTTTTGAAGTTTGCATAGGTTGTTCGTGTAGAACCTCTTCGGTGTTAAACATTTTGGAGAGTTCGTTTTTGTTCTGTTCATCGTAGAACATTGTCTTCATAACTCTTATATCTTTCGAAATCGTAATGCTGTTTTTCGATGGTAAAAAGATTCTAAAAGCTTTAGACGTTTCAGAATAACCTGCAAACATTCCAGGAATTGCCTTTGGTGCAAATTTATGACCGTTTTTCCCTTTTATTAAAACGTAGGTCTTGCACCCGAATACGTACAGATGATTTATACATGGCTTTCTGCCAACCCACCGTTCAAATGGCGTTTGGTTCTGAATGGCGTTGTTTATACTCCTGTTTGATAGGTAGTTCGCAGTAAAAATTGCTTCGCCCCAGAATTTTAATGGTGCCTTTGCGTCAATCATCATTGCTCTCGCTTTCTCCACGAGGGTACGGTTCTTGCGTTCAGCAACTCCGTTTTGATTCGGGGTATAAGGTGCGGTTAGCCTTCGTTGTATACCGCATCGTTTCAAATAAGCGTCAAACTCCTTGTTCACGTACTCTGTGCCGTTATCTGACTGTAAGAACTTGATATTGTTACCTGTGTGCGTCTCCGCTAACTCCTTGAACTCTTTGAATTTGTCTAAGACTTCGTGTTTGTTTTTAATCATGAATACTCGACAGTATCGACTATAGTCATCAATAAATGTGACGAAGTACTTGTTTCCGCCTACTGTGGGTGTTCTGATAGGTCCACATACGTCACTATGAACGATTTCTAGGCGTTCTGTTGTTCGTTGAGTTGTTTTCTCACGGGGAGCAGGTACTCGATGCAGTTTTGCTTGTATGCAGGTTTCACATTCTGGCAAAGTGTCAGATGCATCAAAGTTTAGTCCAATTAGGTTCTCGTTTTTCAGTGCTAATTTCAGATCTTTGGCGTTCATGTGACCAAGTTTTCTGTGCCAGTCGTAGATGTTTGATGAGTGCCCCTTTTTAGTGGTGGTTGGAGTCGTATCATCGTTATCATTGGCCAGGTTGTTACGCTCGTGTTTAGGTTTGATATAGTAAAGACCATCTTCGTGCTTATGTGCCGTGAGAGTTATTCCAGCTTTTGGATTGTTGACCGTCGCTTTATCTTTGGTAAACAGAACAGAGCAGCCAGCATCTGTCATCTTGCCGACGGACATCAAATTAATGGCCAGACTAGGTACGTACAGTGTGTCTCGTAGATGTGTCAGTGCACTGCCATCACCATTTTTCGTTGTAAATGAGACTGTACCTGTTCCTTTAATCTCTGCCGTATGTTCTTCTGTTGCGAAGTTCAGTTTTCTGGATGTACTCTTTATGGTCTTAAATAAATTTTGTTGATATGTCATATGAGACGTGCAGCCGCTGTCTAAGACCCATTTGTTGTCAACAAGAGTCTTGTTTTGTGTGAGGAGACAATGCGTAGCAAAATGGTTTTTGGATGAATTTGAATTCTTTTTACTGTTGCTAGGCTTGTCTTTGTTCTTCCTCCAGCAGTCTGTGCATACCTTATGATTTTTGCGTTTAAAGATGTTACCTCTTTGTTTGCATATCTTACATGCTGCGTACAAAGCCTCTTCAGGCAATGAGGTTTCAGGTTCGATTTTCAAAAGGTTCTGGCTATGTCGTGCTTCAGATTCTTCAATAATTTTAATTTTAAGCTCATCTGGCTTTGGAAGAGTATCTCGTGACTCAATAGCGACCCTGAAGTTATCGTATTCTGCTGATAGACTGTATAGCATCATTATCGTTAGCAGATCCTCGTTGATTTGTACGTCCATGTCTGCCAGCTTATCCACAGTGTCCATAAACTTATCTAGGTGACTCCGTACATCTTGTCCATCTAGTCTAGTTAATATGAGCTGCTTAAGTAGAGACGCCTTTCGTGCAGGTCCCTTACTGGCGTATGTTTCTTTCAGCTTATCCCATAGTGCCTTTGCAGTAGTGCAGTTTTTAATTTGTTTGAGCTCAGAAGGAGCGATTATTAATATAAGTTCAGACCTTGCCTGTCTGTCTCCTTCTTTGTCAGCCGCAGTATCAGCGTTCGGGGGAGCCTCGATATATTTCCATAGTTTTTGCTTAATTAAAATAGCCTCAGCCTGTATCACCCAAGTATCGTAATTTTCTCTCGTAAGAGGGTCGATTCTCGAACTCGACATTTTCGATCGCTAATGGGTTTTACATATTTCTCGTAATTTTTCGTCTCTGCTACCATATAAAGAAACGTGCACTGAGGTAGTTTTAAATAGGTATAATTAAGTAAATGGAAAAATAATATTAATAGAGATCTGAAAGGTACATTAGTCAAACGTTAAGTCTGTCACTTCACAAGTATCATCAGCCATAGAGAGAGATCTTGTAAGTAGGTCTTATCGTAAGACATAGGTACTTCACACAAGAGAACTTTGCTATAATATAATGCTAGTAAATTATATACTCTTTGTATAACGCAAAGTGATTATCACAGAGTACATTGCTAAAAACAGAAAACAGAAAAGGAAAACCTTGTTGGAGTTTATTTTGATAATTGAAATCGTGTGTTACTGTTATGTAAATAGTTGCAGAAAGAAATGGTATCGCAGTTGCGCGTGACTAATCTACAGGTGAGCTATTTTTCAAGCTTTCAATGTATTGCTGCAGTAGGGTGTCCATATTCCCTGTAGTCCGGTTGTGAGTCTTCTCAGTACATTAAAATCTGCGATCATCAAGCGTGATTATTATGCAAGACTCCTTCCCATGATAAGTGTCTAAAGTGGAAATTGATAGTGAAGGCTTAATTATGTTCAACGGTGGACGCCTTCAGGCTGTTGATGATGATTATAAGAAAGAACTACAATATATACATCAATATTTTGATTCAACTTACTTACTTTTTGTAGACTATATCACGAGTAATCTATTTTCAGTGAGATATAGGTACCTACCTACCTACCCTGACCACTTATTAGGTGTGAATAAACATAAGCTGACTTGTTGCAGTAGTATTATTTAACTTTGACAATGTTTCTAGGATTCCTATGGACGAAGTGATCGCTGCAAAGTGGAAGAGAAAAATACCTAAGAAAGTGACGAGTCATATTATTTTATTATGTAGGTACATTTTATAGAAGAAGATAAGTTATACTTTTATGAGTCAAATAAATTGTTGAAACTGAGTGTAGTATCTTTGACATTTTTAGTTGTATCTAAATAACTCCCGAATTGGCCATAAAATATAAAGAATAGGTACTAGGTTTTTTTTTTGTTAATAGGCTTCGGCTTGAACACTATCTCACCTGATGGTAAGTGGCGATAAGTAGCATATAATAACAGAATGCGCCCTATTACAATGCATAGAATGTAGAAAATGATTAATTTAATGAGCAGTAGGTATTATAATAATCTACCTAAATTATATAATAGATAGGCTGCACGTTTTTAAAATTAAAACTACCGTTTGTGTCTGTGAAGTCCACAGCCTAACATGCTCATGACAAGTAATGGGTAATATTCTTGTAATCAATATATAGTTGTATGTAATGTTGTGTGATGTCCTGAATAAATTTATTTTCTTTCTTTCTTCTTCAATAAGTACCTAGATAGGTTTGTAAATAAATAAAATAGTTGTGGTCACATTTACTGAATTGTTTTATTTTCAATGCACATAGTTACCATGTCTACTAGAAATTAAACTCTAGTAATAAGTTTCGATTGCCATTAGCTCAATATGACTATTCCCATAGTAATGTTCATTGTACTGTCAGGACTGTTTCAAACTTTTCCCCACCTGACTGTAGCCCTAGAGGAAACAGGCGGGTATGGCACTACAGTTCTGCGGATTGGGACGAAATGCGTCATTTTTTCGCTTCATACCCTTGGCAGCAGGTGTGCTTTAAATCCGGGGACCCATCTACATGCGCGCACGCCTTAACTGAAGTGGTGCGTCAGGGGATGGAATACTTCATTCCATTCTCAGATGTACCACTTGGTAAACAGGCCCGCCCATGGTACAATAAGGCTTGTGCTTTAGCGGAGTCGGATAAGCAAGCCGCATACCAAGCCTGGGCTGAAGCACGTGTGTCAAAAGATCCCAATTTAAGGGAAAAGAAAAAGGCATTTAATCAAGCGGCGAAAGCGTGTAAAAAGGTATTCACAGAGCTCGCTTTGACAGAATTGGTTTGTTTGGGAAGAAACTTGCTTCATACCCTTCAGGGAGCAAAGCGTTTTGGTCTCTCGCCAAATCTGTCGAAAGCAACTTCTGCCGTCCTTCACTGCCACCGATGATTAAACCAGACGGCTCGCTTGCTCATACCGCCGCTGATAAGGCAAACCTTTTTGCTTCCCTTTTTGCAGGCAATTCGTTTCTGGACCCTGTGGGCCTATTGTCTAGTACCGGTCGTCTTCATCCATCGAACTTCACCACGTTTCAATGATCTTCATTACGATTATTTGATGCCGATTAAAGGGGATTGTCTATGAGCTTGGATCGTAATGGACATGAAATGAACTACCAGAATTGAACACAGAATGAACCCAATTCGCCCCCGATTTGCGTTTCGTTTCAGCAAATAAAAAAACTAAGGGGCACATGGGGCTTGACATGGGGCTTTAAAATATTTTCGAAAGATGTGGAACAGAGAGTTGTAATATTAGTAACAATGTTTATTAAGCTGTAAGATGAGCTAAAGTATGTTAATATGTCTACATTTGCCATGTAATGCGCTTCAAATTTTTATCCCGAAATTATAGTAATATCGAAACGCTTTTTCTGTCCTGACTGTCAGTGTCAAAAGTGACCTACTGTTCTTGTCAATTTTCTTTTTTTATTTTTGTATTATGCGATATGCGTATGCTGCCAGTAGATGAATAATTTAGCTCTAAATGCCATCTTTAGCTATAATTTGAAAGTAAATAACTTTATTATTATTAATTATATAGATTTATGTATTTTCTTTACCTAAATCGAAAAATGTGGCCGAAGCTATAAAATTCACATTATTTTTATATATCAATAACAGATATTTTGTGGTTGAAAAAGTTTGTGCTTTTGATTAATTTATTATTATTTATTAACTAAGTAGCCCCAGGCCCGGCTTTACACTAGTCGTGGGTGAATATAAATCATTCGTATAATCGATTTATTTGCTATTACTAATGTTTATAATCGATTATGAAATTAGCAACTAATCCACTTTCATAATCGAATTACGTTACCTATTTGTACTACTAATTCTGTTTTAATAAGTCGAGAGATCGATAGGTACGACAGTTGCTTTTCACAGAACAACGTCGTATGTTTTGTTTTATTCTAGTGGTAGTGAAAGCCGTGACGCTGTTTTAGCGGATTTATTTAATACGAACTTTACTTAATTTAGTTTTTTTTTATTAATATTTTGCTATTGATGACATGATGATCATTGATTGGGGAGGAAAAATCGACTTTTTAACCATCGATTATATCTTGATAAAAAAACGACTATTCCAAAAACGATTTTATAGAGAAATAAATCGATTATTCTAAAATCGATATAAAAAGTCGATACAAATATCGGTTTTCTTGTAATGTAATATGGTATGTAATATTCGATTATTTATAGAACTATATAGTCATTTAAAAAAGATCGATATCAAAATCATTTTTAAAATAAAAAATTGATTCACTATCGTTTGTTCTAGGGATGTGACCTAAGGAGGAAAAAACTATTTATTTAAAACTTGTTTTTTTTTTTTGTTTATTATTCTTGGTAGATGCTTCAATAATAAGTATATAAAAAAAATTTTGAGTACCTACATAGGTAAATTATTTTCAGTTTCACACCTTTGGTTCCATATTCGCTATGTCTGCTCCATTCACTGCTCCACTACCATATTCAATCAAAACCAAAACGTTTGTTTTGATTGAATATGGTAGTGATGTTACCTTATTATAATATTATCCCAGTAGAAAAAATTGAAACCAGAATAGCAAAATCTATTTTAAAATAATCGATTTTTTGATAAATTAATAGACCAATAAAAATCGATTTTAAATAGTAGTCCACTTTTTAATAAATAATAATTGACCATTCAAAATCGATTATTTTTAATATCCCTAGACTTGTTCTCAACGAAATCTTGCTTCACTGCAACGCACCGTAACACGCATTTGGCCGTTTTACATAATTACTTAGCTATTCTATTGTTTTATTGACTTGGCAACACTAGCAAATTAGGCAACAGCAAGAATTGTTTGCAAAATGATATTATAAAACTTTTCTATTAAAACTCTTACATCTAGTTAAATAATTGGGTTAGTGTAGGTAATTAGGTGATTAGGTATTCTCTTTCAGCTTTTATGAAAATACGATATGTGATTTAAGTGAAGCGTGAAGCATTCAAATGCTGATGGCGTTCAATATCACTGGACGGCGTTATTCTTCTATGACGAGGCAGGCTTCTGTGGGCTTCTGATTCAACATGATTCGTCCTTTTTTCACATCGCAACTAATTATACTGTGACATGGCTGTGACGACGCACTTGCAGTGCTGATTCGCTCAGAGGTTGTAACGATAAAAGGAGCCCTTCTAAATGATAAAAGGCTATAGCCTTCAGTTCAAGGTAGGCACCCATAAGCCAGAGAACTATACATTGCATTCTGCGTTTTATAAAGCTGCAAGTCTTGCACTTGTAGTAAAATACTGGCAGCACCACACGGGTGTTTTCTATAGCCACAAGACAATTCAAGCGGGAAAACGAGGCGGAACATTTAAAACAGACTAACTTTAAGTGGTGTTTATAAGGCCCTATTTTGTTATAGGTATGGATTAGTATGACTGCACCTGCATTTCTATATTCTGTGTAATAATTACAGCTGCACAAAGCGTTCAACTAGAAAGTTGGTGTGCTGCGCTGGCAGGGGGATTTAGGAAATACATAGTGCATCTCATACCTACCTTCAAATCTTCATTACATAGATAGGTACTCCTATTCTATGAATATGTAGGTACCTCAATAAGCTATATTTTGTTACAGGTATCTGAAAAAATACTATAATTATAGATGTTCGACTATGGATTAGTATGACTGCATCTGCAATCCTATATGCTGCCTAATTAATTATTATAGACACAATGCGTTCAATCAGGAAGTTACTGTGCGGTGCTGAAGGAAGATTTTGGAAATACAGAGAGCACCTCCATATCCCTGTCAGTGCATTGCAGTCATGAAAATCTAGAAATGGTGCATTCTAAGTATCTTAACAATTTCATTCTAGTATTTAAGTCTAAGAGTACAAATTGATATTGTAACTTACCTACAAGGATAACTAAAACGATAAATGATATTATTAAGTAACCAAATTTACTTTATTTAATTAAACCTAAAATAAATGGTTTATGGAAACAAAAAGTATATTGTTTTACTTTAAAAAAATAATAAAAATAACATAAAAAAAGCCTTTTATTTCTTGCATTTCTTCTAAGTAGGTACCAAACGTGGGAGCTAGTTATGTTCATAATTTGTATTTTTGGATTATTACTTTATTGATTACACAATTATTAATATATTATGAAAAATTTGATTAGTTTTACTTACATACCTATTAATTCTTTATCTTTTTAACATGTCCCTGGTTCATAAAATAGGCAAGGCAAATTTGATGTAGGCAGTTAACCTAAGTACTTTTAATTTTATGGCTGTATAGTTTTGGCTTAGTCGCATCAGTCTTCATCAACAGCAGTGCCAGCACTGTAGACAAGATAGTAGAGGTGTGTGTGTGATGCCTGAAATATAAGTATATTAACAATTGTTATATTATTTTTGCAATATTTAGTCAAAAAGGGTTGTCAACACATAATAGATATGATTATTGTCTGGGAAGTGGGGCCTGGCAACCTGTGATACAGACTGTTTATGCCTACATCAGGCATCTTACACAGGTTTGCAATATGTATTCTAATAAATAAATGATTAGGTATTTGTAGGGTTAGTATCCTACTTCCACTTACTATCTACCATGTGGGCTGCCTGTCTGCCCCTTTACCACTCATAATAACATTTAAAAAATAAATAGGTGTAGTACCTACTAGTATTCAAAGAAGTAGTATACATAGCTTGTCTATTCTCAGTAGTCCTTTTAACAATTCAATTGATTGAACTACTGAGATGTTTTAAAGCCAACCTCTTATAGATTGGCTATTTACATTAACACTACCTCTCTGCTTTTAGTATAGGTACTGGTAATGTAGGTAAAAAACATAAATATATCAATAATTTTTTACCTGAATTATACATATTATAAAATGAATGAATTATATTATCCTGCATGATGATTATGAAAATGTGAAAGCTTGTGCGGGTAAACTGTATACAGTATATTTGATGGTTTAACAGTTTGGTATGTTAACTAAAGATTTTAAGCTAACACATAGGATTTTTTAAACTGAATGTTTTAGTTCCACTGACTATTAATACTTTGGAAAAAATTCACTGATAGAAAGCTACCCAGTTGCTCCCACACAAATACACGCTATCTACCCATCTTTGAATAAGCTTAACATTATAACAGTTTGTTGAAGTTGGTATACTTACCTGTGTATATAATAAGTAGGTACATATAGATTAATCCCTTAGGTATAATTAGTAGTATCAGAGGAATAAGTAGTTAAGCAAAACCCCAAAGAAAGCATGTATTAACTATTCCAATTTTATGCAATGTTTACCTATAGAAGGAGGTTGGCGTAGAAATAAAGACTAGGTACTTTTATTATAATATTACCATGCCTGCAAGTACTGCAAGGTCTTGCTTGAGCAAAGTTTACATAGTATACCTACCAGCAACTGTGGTTTTTTCAACAAGTTAATTGCTATTTTTCATCATTGTGTTTAAAGTCCTTGGACACTTATAACTGCGATTTTCATGATGAACCCACAAACTTCGTTTCAGGCAAGAAAATATATCGTCGTAGAGCCACAGAATTCACCATATATACGTATAGAGCCCTCGATAGAGCATCGATGTTAAAAAGTCCAAGGACATTAGAAGACTTCTGCAACTGTTATTGACATTTTATTCATGCAGCTGTAAATTCCACCATAAGTTTCTGTAATTCTGTGGCATAGGTATGTAGGGTGGTAGACATACTTAAATGGATAATTTGTAGCACTTATTCATTGTTTGTTTGTATTCATTGGAATAGGTAGGTACCAACGTCCATTTTAGTTCGGTGTTTTCACTTTTTCCATATATCAATGTCGAGATGCTTAAAATATCACAATAAATCTAATCAAACTTAGACCTAAATCTACACTCGTCAAATGAATAAAAAATGGAGATATAACCGCGAAAACATATAATAATACTTGAAGCCCATACCGAAATACCTGCCAGTTTCATTTGACAGATTGATTCCGATTGAGTACTGTCATTGGACTTAGACGGTACGAATATCTGTCAAAAACACTGCTTTTGTTCACTCACTCTGAATGGAGTTCGATGCCGATCGGTGGAAATCATAGCCGGTACGCTGAAGCCGACTCATCGCTTGTGATTGGCTGGCCGGCAATGAACTTCAGTACGATGAAGATCGGAATCCTTCCGCGGTAAGCCCGCTGGTCTCAAGCAGCCCCCTGATTTGCAACACTGTGGCTCCTTTATGCCTGAAATCTCAATAAGGCAAATTGAAGTGTTAAAAGCCTTACGTGGCCTCGACGTTAATAAGGCCAGTGGTCCGGACGGAATTCCTGCAGTGGTGCTCAAAAACTGTGCTCCGGAGTTATCTCCTGTCCTTACTCGTCTGTTTCGTCTCTCTCTCGTGACTGGCATCGTGCCGAAATTTTGGAAGCTTGCCAATGTACAACCTGTTCCCAAGAAAGGAAGCAGAGCTGACCCCAGTAATTACAGACCAATTGCCATAACTTCCATCTTCTGTAAGGTCATGGAGCGTATACTTAACTTAAGGCTTCTTAACTATCTAGAAAGCAACGATATCCTCAGCGATCGCCAATATGGTTTTCGCCGGAACCGGTCGACTGGAGACCTTCTAGCATATGTTACTCATTACTGGGGTGAAGCGATAGAGCGGCATGGTGAAGCTCTAGCTATCTCGCTAGATGTTTCCAAGGCTTTTGACCGAGTTTGGCATGCCAGCCTCTTGAATAAGCTTCCCTCATTCGGCATCTCATCCAGCCTGTGCACCTGGATCTCCAACTTCCTGACTGACAGGTCTATTCGGGTAGTAGTTGATGGGTGCTCTTCAGACCTAACGGCAATCAATGCCGGAGTCCCTCAAGGATCGGTTCTCTCTGCAACACTGTTTCTTCTGCATATTAACGATTTGCTCGTGCCAGGAATTCTTGGTTATGCAGACGATAGCACTGTTGTGGAGAGATACCTTTCGAATGCTCGGGCTGGTGCTCATGATGTCTTGTCTCACAGAGAGGAGATGACTGAACGCGCAAACTCGACTCTTGAAGTAGTGTCTCACTGGGGCACTGATAATCTAGTTCAGTTTAACGCGTCTAAAACTCAGGCGTGTGTTTTTTCTGCCAAACGGCTACCATTGTCCGTCCCACCTCTCTTTCAGGGAACGCCGGTGCAGTTAAGCGATCAACTTGACTTACTCGGCGTGCAGATATCCTCAAGCCTAAATTACGGACGTTTTATAGAGTCTAGAGCTAAGACGGCTGCGAGAAAACTTGGAGTACTGTCTAAAGTTAGGCAGTACTTCACACCATCCCTGCTACTTCGGCTGTACCAAGCTCAGATAAGAGCCTGTATGGAGTATTGTAGCCACATATGGGATGGTTCCGCTAAATACCAGCTTGCTGCTCTAGACTCCATAGAACGTCGCGCCAAAAGACTCATCAATGACGAGGTGCTGGTTATGGGTAAACTGCAGAGCCTAGAGCACCGACGGAGGGTGGGATGTCTTGCGATTTTCTACCGGTTGTACCACGGGGAGTGCGCACAAGAGCTGCACGAGCTAATACCACCATCTCCATTCCGTCACAGAACTACGAGGCGCGGAGAGTCGTTTCATCCCTATGTAGTAGATTTGCCAACATGCCGCACCAAGCGTTTCGCAGAGTCCTTCATTATGCGGACTGCTAGGGAATGGAATTTGCTCCCGTCGGTCTTGTTTCTCAATAAATATAATCTGGGTCTTTTTAAGACAAGAGTGAATAGGTACCTCATGAGTCTGCGTGCTACACCTTCGGCTACATCGTCGCTTTCCATCAGGTGAGATGTAGTAAAACGCAGGCTTATTCTACATAAAAAAAAAAAAAACACACGTAAAAATGCATTTGTTTAGAAAGCCAAGTAATGCTACTTACCAAAACTAGTTTTGAAATTTTAAAACACTGCTTAGTTTTTTCGTATAACCCGTAAGTATGCAAAACCATACCGCGCTATTTGAGGTTAGTAAATTCTAATTTACTTTGGATCGTTTTGGGACCTACCAACGCCCGCCGCGCCGCGCCTGAGTGGTTATGAGCATTTCTTCGCTGTGAGCAAACGCTCAGCAGGTAGAGGATGATTCAAACACAATGGCGGCTGTGAAGTTGGCGCAAAACGCTGCGCACTCGTAGTAAAAATTAGATTTCCGCGGGAAGATGTAAGTTGTGTGCGCGGCATGCCTGTGGGGTGCGGGGGCTTGTGCAACGCACTTCACAGAAGCCATTGAGTTTGTTTCAGACTCATCATCTGAATATTCGTCCTAAATATACGCTCAGCTCAGGTGTGCTCTATCTAACCACCATCCAGTTGTAGTCAGTGGTCGACAACCGGACGTAGTGGTGTATTCTGCGTTCCTTTAATCGGTTCTGCTACTTATTTAAACAAGAGACTACATAGTTCTTATGCTGATTAAAATGATCTTGAAGTGTAAAATGTCACAGTTGAGGATGAATGTCTTTTGTAATATTCCCTTATCTAAGAACTTTTGCGAATGCTATCATTCAATTTCATTTTTTCTTTTTTTCATTGCATTTTACCTCGCTATGAGATAACAACAGCACAAGAAACATGACAGGAAGGCCGCTCTTTATCCACTTGACTCCTTTAACAAAGATCCACTAAGGGATTCAGGTTGAGGGTTTATCTCCACACAGATCCTCTGCGGGATTTATTTTGATGTTTCCAAAATCATCAGTGCAATCGTTTACTGCTCCAGCGCAGGTCGCAGATGCATCCAGGGCTCTACGCAAGCTTGAATTTGTGCAGGCCCTCATGGTAGTCCTTGACCTTCATGTCCTGTGAAGATTTGAGCCTCAGTAAATAAATAACTATCAACCCTAATATTAAAACAAGCAAAAAACTATCGCTATGAAAATATTATGATCCCACTGATTCTGATTTGAGTTGACAACAGAAATATCTGCTTTTTCCTTTATTGAAATGTGTTGTATGAAGGTACTCTATCATTGGCTAGATATGGTGGTGCAGACTGTGATGTGAGTGAGTCTGAATACTTCGTAAACTAGTGGACACCCTAATAGAAAGAGACCAATTTCTACTCCGGGTACCTTTCGGTTGGCTCGTTTTTATGAAAAAGTACTCGATCCAGAGTACCTAGGGTATAGACGTCCGTGCATACAGCCTCCTTTTTAGTTAGCAGAAATGTCAAAAAGTCAGTACCACAAGAAATAACGCTGACAGTGATAGTAAAAGAAAAATATTTTTATAAGTTTAGTGCTGCCATACATACCATTTTGTATTTAAATCAATACTATTTTATACTTTTATCTACCGTTATTGGATGACTGATATAATTATATGTCTCTGACATTATAAAATTCATATCAACCTGCACACCAAATACTGAACGCTTATTGGTTGCTTGTTGATCACCGCCTATCTTCATCCAATGAGCATTATTATTTGGTTGGTGTGACGACTTGACATGAATAATTTAGTCAAGCGTACAAGGGGGCTAGCAAAGATACCAACCACTAACGCTAAGGCCAAACGCTAACTCCAAAACTGTATTGAAATGACATTAGCTGTGGAAAAGTAAGCGATTTACGAAATATCATCCTAGTACATTTTGGAGTTAGAGTTTGGCGTTAGCGTGAGTGGTTGGTATCTTTGCTAGACCCCAAGGACCCAGTGGCTATCAAGCAAGATAGGTGCAAGCAAACTTAGAAGCGTAGGCAAAGACTTTTTATCCAGACCACTAATACGAAATTAAAGCAGGGCAAAATCGTACACACCACTTTGGGTGTGATTAATTCTCAGCTGTCTAAATCAAAATCAGTCGTTACTTGGGTGTGCTTTTGAATACATACCAAAAAAACGCCGTCTTGCGTGATAAAACTGTGCCGAAATCACTCGAGGAACGAATCACAGAAGCACACTATCACATTTGACTTGTAAGTGGCCTTAATCATGTATTTTTATAAGATTATTTTAATTATTTCTATTTGACGAAGAGTCTTTCTACCATTTCACAATAAAAAGTTGACATGTCAAAATCAGTATTGCCACACGACATCTGAATAATTACCCGATTTCTTTTGTATAGATTTCCAACAGATCCATGTCTAGCTGATCGTTGGATAAAAGTAGTTCGAAAAAGTCGAAATGAAGATTGGTGGAAACCTAATACTCGCTCAACAATATGTTCAGCGCATTTCTATAGTAAAGAACACACAGAATACAGAAGTGCAATTACTGATAATAGTTTTATTGTCAACTATAAACGTTCCACGCGCCCACTGTTTTCCCATTTTTAAAGCAATTTTTTTTTATCCTAAAATATGGAACATTATTTTGGTTGAGGCCCAGGGGGTCTAGCAAAGATCACAATCGCTAACGCTAACGCCTCACGCTAACTCCAAAAATGTATCGAAATGACATTCGCTACGGAAAAGTTAGCCATTTCCGAAATGTCATTTCAGTACATTTTGGAGTTAGCGTTTGGCGTTAGCGTTAGTGGTTGGTATCTTTGCTAGACCCCCTGTACCTACATAACTGTTATTCTTTAATCCCTTTAACTTGGTAATATTGGAAAACTCGTGAGTTATTAAAAGAAATGTTGAATAAACTGCTGGTTATACTTAATTTGAATCCTTTTTATTAAAAGATTGCATGAGCTATCTATACACCTTTTTCTATAAATAGTAGTATGATGGTAATTAATTTTATCATTTTATATTTTTTAATGTAGGCGTTATATAATTTTAGCTAGATTATTATTTAGGTACCCGACTAAATCGGGTAATACTATTTATATGGTATGTTGAAAGAGGACCTGACATTAGAAGAAAAAAAAATGTGCTCTATGGTTTGATTCATGTTCAAACAAGGTTAAGTATGGAGACTTCGGTTCAGGGGGTCTAGCAAAGATACAAACCACTAACGCTAACGCCAAACGCTAACTCCAAAACTGTATTGAAATGACATTAGCTGTGGAAAAGTAAGCGATTTCCGAAATGTCATCCTAGTACATTTTGGAGTTAGCGTTTGGCGTTAGCGTTAGTGGTTGGTTTCTTTGCTAGACCCCCTGGACCTATGTAATAGGGGGAATTCTGTGAGCGTAGGTTTAGTGTCATGAGCGTAGCGGCTATGTAATCTCTATGTCAATTTAGCTTAGGAGCTTGTCTTAATACACATTTATTTATTAGAAGATATATCAGTTCGGCAGGTTTAAGTTCGACTTTATTTTATGTAGTATTTTCTCTCTTTGATGTATTGATAGGATAGTATGGCAATGGCAACACTGCTAAGTTAGTGCGGGTTGCTTTGCTGAAAAAGGTCGATGTCGAGAACATGTATTTTTAATGTTTTTCGGGCATTAAGAAAAGATTATTTACCTATAGATTTCGTACTTAGCTTCAGTTAAATGTGGACTTTGTGTTTTATTATTACAAACATTGGAAAATATTATCTTACATATGTTTTGCAGTGTAACTAGTGTAAGTGAGTGATAACGTCAACGGTCAAGCTCAGCTGGTTCGAGTTCGAGGAGCGGTAAAAATCTCGCGAGTTTTTCTTTTGCCTAACTAAAGCAGGTACAAGCATCAGTTTTATTCAAGGTATGCCGTTATATTTCTCCGATATTCTTATAAATGGTCGCTTTAGCCTCGAAGATAGAATAAATACTAAGTCCATTTTTCACAATAAAAATATACTTTTATGTAGAATGTAAAGTCAATAATAACACGTGATGTATTTATTGACTCTTCTAATTACCAAGTCTTTATTTATGTTTTTTCAATTACAATGAAATTGCAATTTTTCTATTAGCTCTGAAGTCGTTTATTTACAATACGAGACACTGGCCGTGATCCAGATTACGTGTCTTCTTATTGCGCGGGAACTTGCGTTATTTATAGTATGTCGGTCGTGTAATGATTTGAGATGCGTCGCCGCGTTTATGTCAAAAAATTATAAATTCTATAGATAAACCATGTTTTCAGCACAATGCATAGCTAAATTTGAAATAAAGAGTGATTAAAGTGATAAATAATGAGTGAGACGCAAGAAGCATCGCCGGAGGCAGCTCCGGCTCCCGCGGCTCCATCATCAACATCGTCAGATGCTGCATCAGTCACGAGCACCCCATCATCAACTCAGAAACCAGATTCGACTCGACCATCATCTTTGCCGAAACCTTCAGGATTAAAGCTACCATCTAAAATTGGAAGACTCTGTTCTAATGCTGCACCAAAACCAGCCATACCCATATCTCCAAGAACTGGTAAGTGATTACAACTTTTCTCAACATAGCTTTATGAATTTAATATGTTTTTTAAGTACAGTAGGTACATTTAAAAAAATGCATTTCAATTGCTGCACAATTACAGAATAATAAAAATGAAATACAAACTGCAATTGACTATCTATCTCTATGTTTTAAATTACATTGCATTATTGCTTGACTTAGAATTGTTAGTTCATTCAATCATTATCATTCAATTCAATGGCAAAGTTCGATCAAGAGATTAAGTACATTGAAGTACCAAGTAAATGACCAATTGAATTCATCAGCCTGTCAATTGTATATATGCTGATCGAACCTGACTCAAAAGGTCAATATGGGATACACTAATTTAGTCCCCAATGTTATCACATTCTGTATTGAGTTGGCTCAGAAACTGGGTAGAAAGATCATGCAAATTTTACCATTTCTACTATACTCTGAGCATAATATTTATTCCCTATCTAATATACAATAAATATTATACCTGTTGTGCAATAGACATGATGACTAACATTTTTTTTGCTAAATGTAATACACGTTGAACATAAACAATTAAACATGTCTAGTGCACACATGCATATAAATGTCAAAAGCGAGCAACCGAGTGTGCAGTGGGTACTTAGGATCGGCTATGCTGCTGAGGCAGGCTCAGAAAGAAATGTGCCATGATCACAATAGACAGTAGTACTATAAAGATATTATAGTCCTTATAATTTCAACCTTAACTGTGGTTTACACTTTAAAATCATTCCCATGACAATAGTACTATGTAGCATCATTAACTTGATGCTGTTCAAGTGTTTGGTCTGAGGTTGCAGGACCAAGAAGTTTGGAAAGATTTAGGGGCGACCTTTATTTACCCAGCGGCAGCACAGTATACATTAAAATCATTGTAATATTATACTTCTTAATTGAAAGCCTTTATGTTATTGTTAACATATAACTTTATCTGTGCTGTGTTCCACTTTCTTTTCAAATATTATTCCTCAAATAATGTATAATAATTTGATAAATCGGCTTTTTTAATGACACAGCTAACTTTCTATTTGCAGTAAAAAGTTGGGCCTGCTGTAATTATCTACCTGCATATATCTAAAATTAAATGACGCTTCTAATGATCCATGATAAGTAGGTAACATACAAAATGTATGACCGAAACATTTCTTTTCTGTTTTTTTTAGCATTGGTATGATAATTTAATGTTTACCTTTCATCTTGCATCCGTTTTGTTTTATTTAGGTAGTAGGTACTGGCCTATTCAAATGTTATTCATTTTCACTAATAATGCTGATCAATTTTGGGTTTTGTATAATACTATATGCAGAAGTAGGTACATATATATTTAAGATAACAAATGCGCGATAAATTTGTTGCTAATACAAGTATTACGTTAGGTCATCAGTGCTTTTAATATCGATGAGATGCACGCTCGCATGACCTCAGCTCAGCCGGTCCACGAGCCATCTACTTTTATTGGTCGCGGAGATTAATCCGAAATATGATGACCTTTGATGGTCCCAAGCGAAACTAGTTTGATACGACATTCGCTACTAACATCAACTCATACTTTATTAGATCATTATATCATTAAGCTTGATGATGTTTACGTTCGTAATTGGATCTCGAATCATTCAAACGGGAATGAAAGTGTGAAGATCGGCGTCACTCGCGTATTCTTTACTTTTTGCTCATGCCATGTCGTAGAGTTTCTCTTGAAAGGCTGAAACTGTGTCTGATGACCGATTTGCGTCGCCTCAAACCAACGGCCGCTGTCTTGTTGACCGATTCGTGGCGGTAATCGGCGTTTTCACTCCAATTTGCATGATTTAGCTTTTTCGACGTGGATGTGTCTTATTCAGACATGCTGCTCATATAAAGTTGTGTGCTGAGCTAGAAACCTCATGTTCCTGATAGAGCTCATGAATCATAATTTATATTAGAGGCGAGGTGTAGTAGGTAAAAACCGCAATGCTATTAGGGTTTACGGAACCGGCACTTATTTTGAGAACCGGGATTTCCGGTACTGGCCTTTAACAGAACCGGGATTTCCCGGTTCTTCGGTACTTTTCGGTACGGCTATTTTTTGTTTATTAATGGTATAAAACGTAATGGAACACGGACAAATAGTTAATTCTGAACAATCTAAACGAGTTAAGAACCAATAAAGTAAAAATTTAAAATATTGTATATAATTTTAATTCTGAAATTGTCTATCTGCTTAGTTGAAGCAAATCACTTGAGTTTTAATTGCGCTCACTAACTTTTTTTAATGAAATTCATATAAAACACATAAATAGTTATGTACTGAGAAGTTTTAACTTTAATTCCATGTACAAAATCTCTGAATTATTGTGAATTCACGTACTTTGTATCTTAAAAGAAATTATACAATAATAGCCTAACATTTACGTATTTTAGAATATCACAAATCAGTTAAATGAAGACAAATTATAATTATTTTAATGTTTAGTACATTATAAACTCTAAAATGCATCTATCACTATGCTGCAAAACCTGTACTCGAACAGCCAAGGTATTGCGAATTAATGGGTTGTTGTCAAACTCTTCAAATTTGTAAAAAGGAAATTGCCCTGAGTTCCCCAAACAGCACAAAATATCAACATGTCTATATTCCAACAGCTTCAGGTAGAAAAGATGCCTCGTGTGTACAATTATGCCTCGTACAATTATTACACGGAAATCTGCTAGGTTATCGTGTGCCTTGATTGGAACAGTAGTTTTACTTTTAATATGAATGAAGAGGTATTGTACATACAATTTAAAGTCAAAACCTCGCAGTAAATAACTTAATCGTGTTTCGTTAAATATTATACCAGTAAAAAAACATCGAAAGAACCGGGACTAGATTTTAAAATCCCGGTTCTTTTTGATGACATAAGAACCGGGTGTAATTCCGAGATTTCGGTACCGGGATTTCCCGGTTCTGAACCCTAAATGCTATACGAATGCTGCGCCAATGCGGTAAATAACTGACCCTAATGTCCTTTTTTGCATAGTCTTGTGGGTTTATGCACACGGCTTACAATTTACATAACGTGATAATATACAGCCCATACGTCCCCTGGGACCCTGGGACCCTGGGAGGCGGGGCTGGGACACGGGTCTTCTCAGGTAGAGTGTAGTGAGGGGCCATAATAAGCCATGCTGCACGGCCAAAATACGCGCACACTTTTGTCGTTCTAAAGCCAGTTACAGAATGACATTCAGTCGTCGATTAGTGCTAAAGTCGACATTTCATTTACAAAATGATCATTGTGGAAATGAAAATATCAGCACTGATTCACCTGAGCGTAGTTCTCATGGACGTATCAAGGATGATACGGACGATACGTCTATGATAGGATAGAATTGATAAGTAGTCCTATATAACAGGTGAACACTGAACATTCCTCATACGCTTACTAAAATATATATTTTGGGTTGGTAATATATCCGGTCCTAACTACTTACTTCCAGCCGATTACAGATAGTCAATAGTTATTTATTCATAAAACTATTACATATAGACTCCAGTGAAACATTTAATTAACATGTCAAGTGCATAAACTGAAGGTTTGTTACTGCTTTAACCATAGATCTATATATCAGGATACGCCCGAAGGAACATTTTATTTACTCTAAAATGGTGTGGGGAAAAGTCAGCGCCATCTCTTAGATTACTCAGGAACTACGATGAGAACGGCCCTATCGCTGCCATTATGCCCGTCAATGTTTATGTTTACAATGATTATCCCAAATATAAATTCGATTATTTTCGTACAAAACGGAGTGTAATATTGAAAATATTGACTTACTTGTGGTAAGAAACTTTGTATTTCTTTTTATTGCACTATAGAGTGTAGTTTGTGCAACCCTTCACAACACAACTTGGCATATTTTCTTTGAGACACACGACCGATATCTTCTCACTTCCAACACAGACTGGGCGCTAGTGGATGTCAATCTGTGAAATTTTATTATTTTTATTTATTTTTTTATTTTTTATTTATTTATTTACCAACCAAAATACATATCATACTTATACCTATTTACTATGATCTAATCTAGGAATATACTCCAAAATCTACCATAGTTACAATTAACTTAACGTATTATTATAATATAATCATAGATAAGAATACAATATAACAATATCAAAACTAAGTAAGTAGGTATAGATCATGAAGGGACATTAGCAGCCGTGCTAGGTCGTACCTGTGTTACAGCTGCCAATATCTTCCTCCTGTGTAGTAACAGAACAGTAAAAATAAAAAATGAACAGAATTTCAAACATTTTAGCCCCTACCCAAAAACATCCAAGGCAATAAAAAAGTTATAATAAGAGAAAAATAAACCTGACCTAAGTACTTTAGCACAACATCCCATGAATATCGTGTAAATATTGACCTAAATTAATATACAGCTGTTGGCGCAATAGATTCTAAGATATTTTCATTAAAAAAAAACATACAATGGTACAAAAGTGCCATAGTGGGTAGGCAGTAATAAAGTAAGGAGAAAATAATACATTATTTAGAAGCAAGTTTTGATAGCCTACAGTGCTGTGTCCGACATCTCCTTTTGATACTAATCATTATTCAGAAAAAAAAAAAGAATGCAACTACAAAAGTAAGATCCTACTCCTTGCATAATAATTTATATACCTAACCTAAATCAATCAATACAATATCGTAAGGGAGGCATACCCACATCGCACGATTACAAAACAGCTCAACCACTGCAACGTAGTAATACGAACGAGACAACTTGTTACACGGCACATGAATTGTGGAGCCGGAAAAAAATAAAAATATAAGTGTTATGTTTGGGCAGGAGCATAAAACTAATTAATAAAATTAGTGTTAGTAGCAAATGTACAAAATAGGGTTTTAGTACGTTATTTTTGTTTTATTCATTTGTTATATTATGTAATAGGTATACGGTTAGACAATTGACACCCTCTTTGAAGCGACGGTTTAATCTGTCATTAGGCCTGTCCTTATATATATGTCTATGGCTTTAACCTAACGACCGGAGTTGGCTATCTCTAGATAACATTCAGAATTAACCTTGACATAATATATAAAACCATTTCATTTTTTAAGTCAGATCAAAGATAGACGACTGGTGTCTGCAGCCAGTTTCCTTCTCACATAAAAAACCCAACCATCGATTTATGATCCAGTTCTTAAAGTAAGCGCTTTGTTTATTGTTTTTATGTCCACTGTACTGGGTAATGACAAAAAATCATTCCTGTTACATTAAACCGGTCGATACGACCTTCATGCTGTCAGTACTCTTGCCTTTAGTTCCCGTTAGTTTTATTAGTTGTTATTGCTCTCACATCTATCTTACATGCGATTGGTGGATGAGAAGCCATCTATTACCTTTGAAAGTTGATCAGGGGCCGTACTGTGAGCTTTAGTGCGATTCAAAACAGCCTGTATTGGATTGCTTCGTTTTTTTTGTATGAAGATTTTGACAAGCGATCCAATATTGGCTCAATTTTGAATCGCGCTAAGAGCTCACAGTACGGCCCCTGATTCTATAACGATATTTATCTGACTGGAACGCATTCACATTTTTTTTTTCTATAACCTACTTGTAAACAAGAATGTCCTTTCATAAAATATAAATAAATATATAAATATATGTGTGGACATTTCACACAGCGCCATCTAGCCCCAAACTAAGCATAGCTTGTACTATGGGAACCAGATTACTGATATAATACTTATATACTTTTTGTTTGTAAATACATACATAGAATACAACATAACGCCCAGACGCAGAACAAACATGTATGTTCATCACACAAATGTTTGTCCCGGGTAGGAATCGAACCCACAGCCCTCAGTTTAGAAGGCAGGGATACTACCAACTGAGCTATCGGGCCCGCCAAAAGCCTTGCTCTTGGCGAATTTGCTTATTATGTTTTCTTTTATTTTCTTGTCTTCAAACAACAAACTGAGTGAAACACACCTGAAACACCAAACCGAAGTAAAAAATCTACTAAAATGGATACATTTCGACAACTCCCTGCTGTCGTTCAATCGTAAATTGGCAGTAAAACGAAAATACCGCATAAGAAGCAAAATTAAACGCCCGCTTAGTAGTTTCCTTCGCCGTGCATGATGCGTACATGTCAAGGATGGAAGTTTCTCTACATTATTCTTATCGTGAGACCCAATATTGTTTTCATGTTTTGTTTCGGGGCTGCCATTCTATTGTCCGCTGAGTTTACTTTCCCCGTCCAACGAGGTGACGGTGCCAAATAGCTACCGGTTCGGCAATCCACTCCTAAAATCGTCAAAATAGAATACAAAAAGAGAGTGCTGGTCATTTTTCTTGAGCGACGTTTATCTTTATTACTTGTAATTTTGAGTTTATTTTCGAAAATATGAAAGAAACTTCCAGTTGAAATACAACAAAAATAAATGCACAGTACAGTGTATAATTTTAAGATTTTTGTTGTCATAGCCAGTGAGCTTTATTAGAATGAAACCGTCGGTTTCTTGCACTCGACAATCTTTAAACTTGTAGGCGCGGTAAATCGATACTCAGGTATAAGTTTAATCGCAGTCGCGACTAGGCTTACTTTACATCGAGTGGCTTCTCAAAATGAATACGGAAGACTTACAACCCTTCAGTGGAATTACATTAAACACCCAAAACTATTGTAGTCCTGTGAATAATTCCACCACGGCGCGGCGTCTACCTTTACTTTTCCAAGTCTTTCAAAAGTTCCTAATCTCGTTATGACCTCAATTGCTTCCCTTTGGAAACGATCGCTTTAGAGCTCCATAAATTACGTTCAGTTGCGATTTCAGATTGCCTATTTAGATAACAATATTTTATAACTTGATCGGAAGCGATGCAATTTAAGTAAGCCAGATAAATTGATAGGTAATACCGTAGTAGTAATTTCTTCATCCTTGTAACGGGCTCATTTAAAAGCAATAAGTATAATGTGCAATCTGTGTCAGAATCTCTAAATACTTTTTATGCTGTAATAACTTGTCTCGCCACTTGATCGTGGACAGGTAAACGGTATGGACTGTTAGTCATGCTTATCTGCATTATATCTCATTATTCCATCGCGCGTGGCAAAGCGTTTACGTACAAAAATAACATCATCCGTAGCTATCTCATAAAGTAGGTTTATATTGATAAATCTAATCTTGGCAGAGCTTTAATACGAGTACAGATTATAATCTGTTTAGTTCTAGCTATATAATATAACAAAACATTGTGGACTATTAATAGCGTTTACTTATTATAACGTAAAATGACTCGCCAGTTTTTGGCAAAGGATGTAGGGACTGGTGCCCCATATTGCTTTTCTCCATTTCCGTCCGCCATTTTCGCTTCATCTACAGACTACAGTTTTATTGATTTACCCATCCACACTCCGTAATCGCTGAGGTCACCCTTTCCAAAGATGGTTTTTAAGGCAGCCTCCAGGCCAGGCGGGATCCTGTCTCTTAAAGGCTGTTCTGTAAATTTCAATTAATGCATCCTTTAGCCCCCTCCTTGGAAATCATCAATCAATTAGGCAACTATAAGAATAACTCTCCCCCTTTTAAATCATACGGACTTCGGAAGTACCGACTATCTACTTCTCAACTGATGGCTGAGACCGTGATGCTTGTTTGATAAGATTCTGGGAATAATTCCTAGTTTGGTAAATCCATTCCTAATATTCTTTTTAGTGTAAGCTGTATGTATTTTGCAGATTTTTCCTGATAAATTCGTGGTTCCTTTGCAATTATTAAATTAGATCTATTAGGCTGATTTAGGCTTTATTAGGTAAACATTTACTCCTTTCAAATCTGGGTCGAAATTTAGGGAACCGTTTGATGCTTTCTACCTTCCTTTGTTGAAGGTGTCTCATCAATCAGGAAGACTGACAGTTCACGGTCAGGTGACTGTCAGCAGCCATTTGCGATATTGTGCCGTCCGGTAGAGTTACGAGCGTGACCAAAATACTCTTTGTTTTTATCCGGTCGGCAATCCGATTATGTTCTAAAACGGCGAACAATGGTGCTTAGCAAAGAAATCCCCTAAGACCTTAGTTCACTTAGTTGTCTGCGATTTACTGGTCTATGTCCGTTTTAAGGAAGGAGCTCTTAAGTCTTTAAAGTAGTTCTTTCCTATGCTCCTCTGATTTGTTATACCTAGCTACGGAGCGAGTTTTTATTGCCTGGATAATGACAATAATGCCCCTGTAAAATGTCATAACTTCGCATTGTATTTTCGTTGGTCTCTGAAATGGTCTTGTAGCTAAGAAAAATACTGAAACTATTCCATTTCAATTTTTAAACTGTCTTGATAAATTTAACTGCTTACGTACAATAACTGCATCGAATACACAGTTAAATAGCTAATGGATAAAGCAAGTACCGCATCCTGTTACAATTGCAATGCAACCGGTTTGCCTTGAGTTCAGCGCACGTAAACACGTTCTAAATAATTTTGTTTAATATTTTTGTAAATGTCAAAGTTGACATATGCCATATCTTAGATTATACCTATTTAGTACCATGACATTACAGAGATACTCACAGCGATGCTGTTTTAATCATACATTCAGAATCAAGATTTTTCAATGTCTTTAGGGTATTATTTTTTTCTATTAGTCAATGACTCCGTGCTGATAAGCATAACACATGTTAATTTTATCAATTACTAAATTAAAAAAAATGCTTTATTGTCTTTTGAGAATCGATCTCGTTAGTTTTCAATAATTAGACATCCTAGTTAGATAAAAACATATTGTTTACGGGATATTTAGTTATTATGTAATTTATTTGTTGCAAGACCTTCAGTTCGTCCGTGATCATGGTGGTTGGAACAGTAACGAAATATCACCAACTCGAAACAAATAAATTACATGGTACATATCCCGTTAATAAACAATATGTTAGTAATGTTAGTGACCATGGAAGTTTAAAATCTTAATATCCTAGTTAGAATTCCAATCCCCAATTTAAACTACTCCCGCTTGACAGAATAGATAGAAAATTACTTGATGGATTTTGCGGATATTTTATCCAGGATCCAACATCAATTTGACGCAGAGCCCGAGGCAACTGCGCCAGATGTCCCACATCGCCGAGCTGTGTTATAGAATTAGAAATTATTTCTGACGCCACATAAAATGTAACCATGATTTATGGTCTATCTTATACGTTGGAGATTTACTTAAAGCTTTGATAAGTATACATGGAACATCCAAATAATGTGATACAATTTATTAATCAAAGTTCCAATTTTTCAACACAGTGGTAACCAATGAAAATCATCATAGATCTGATATTGGAAACCGACTTACACGAACGTTTTTGTGATGATGTACATCAGAAGGTCTGTTCTCGACGCAGTATTATTTTTATCTAAGATCGAAACTAGCAGTTCCGATCTTAGATGCACCCTTTGTCGACCGGTTCGATGCTCTTTAACAAAGTTCAGACATCTATTTACGAAATAATATGATACGCTCTAACATCAAAACATAGGAAGCCAGGAATAGACTAAATTAATTCTACAAAACAAAAAAACTATCTACTACCACCACTATCCTATTATGAATTAAATATTATCTCACTCTCACTAAATGAAAAGCTTACTAACATTAATGAGGACAAAGCCAACTACAGTTATGTGGATTTCACGCTAGACTTGAAGTCTCCCATGACAAGTTTAAGCGTGGTTTTATTATGCAAGTAATTAACACTGTCTATTGTTGTTTCATTACAATTAGTATCAGATTTCGTTCTCTGAATCACAATGAGTTCGCGACAGTGGCATATATTTAATTCATTGCACAATGTGTTACAAGAACGATGCTTTGTTGAAATCATAAAGTATCTGCTAAAGCTGCGTTTTTGGGGTATGTCAGAAATTGTGGCACCATGACTGCTTTAGCATATCATAAATTACATAACCGGCCAAGTGCAAGTCGGACTCGCGCACGAAGGGTTCCGTAATCTATAAAAACGAGCAAACAAATCACTTGTTTTTATGGGAGCCCTTTAAATATTTTTGTCCTGTGTTTTAGTAAGTGTTGTTGATAACGGGAATAGAAATACATCATCTGTGAAAATTTCAACTGTCTAACTATCACGGCTCATGAAATACAGCCTGGGGTGAGAGACGGACATACCGACAGCTGGACAGCGGAGCCTTAGAAGGCTCCGCTTTGGTTAACCCTAATTATAAAGTACCTTACCTAGAAAAGAAATAGTTTCTGTCTCCCAACATTAGCCATGAGGAGCCCAACATGAGCAGTCGGTGCGTTTCTTCAGGCCTACTGTAGGACAATGACGGAAAAGCTTAGAGCATTCTAACCGCAGGAGTTTTAGTGGGTGTAAATTGGAAATCGTTAAATAAGACCGGTGAAGATTTTCCGATCGAAACAAACATGTTTCTATAGTGCATACAAACCAAACATGGTAGATAAGTACACAGAAAAGGTTTCAACGACTTATCACATAAAAAATGTAAGCCTTCCTAAGAAAATCGTGCTCTCGGTCTCAGTTGGATTGTTCTAATCTCGGTAATTCAAGGCTACTGTTGCAATGTCAATGTCCAGTTATATCATTTTCACTCCTGAATGAACATGCTACCATTTTAGCTTTGAATTGGTTCTCATTTTTTTTGTAACACATTAGTCAATAGTCATGTCCATGTAATTGAAACAGGATAGTAAGATCTATGTACTTAAATAGGACGAATTCTGTGAGTAGGTAAGATGTAGTATATGAGTATGCATAAAAAGAGGGGTGTCGAGTTGGAGCAGCAGCCATTTCATGGATAATAGGAAAAACTAAAGGACAATGTTGGGTAATGTAGCTGTACTTCTCTACACACCTCTCAGCTCAAGCATCATACGGCCTTGTTTAACAGCGCCTTTTGTTGTCAGTTGCTCTACTTTTCTCTACAAAGTTTGTTAACGTCATGCCCACTCTTCCAAGGGTTCTTTGGCACTTTCCTTTTGTCTAAGCACATTATAAGAGTGCGCACTCATGTTAACCTACTCTGCTGTTCAACTGCAGACCAGACGCATTAACATTCTTATATACGAGTCTTTGCGACTTTTAATGACTAAGTTTTGACGACATATTGCGACAGTTTCTACACCTTATACGGAGTAGTCAGGCCGATGTTGTAACTCGATTCTGCGTAACTCGACATCCTGGTGTTCCGCCGTCGTCGGTGGCTGCTCTGGTGGCCGATGGCACAGAATAAATAATACTACAAGAATCGATGCGGGAGCAGCCGGAGCCGGTATGGGTATCCGATGTTCTGTAGCTAGAGAGGAAATTAAAGATAAATTTAGCGGAAAGAAGGACATATGCTTGTGACGAGAGGGCTACGGGCCCAAGTCGAATCGATTCTGCATTTTGTGAAAGTATTAAGACTGAATTCGGACTTGCTTTGATTGATATAATTCCTTGTACTGATGACAGGTAGGTTAGGATGTACCCTTTGTTTATGAGTTCTTAGTATTTCGGTTAATAAGAGTTCAGCATTCAATGTTTCGTAACAGCATTGTCATGTCATCAGGACATAAGTTATTAAATTAATTGAAAATCTGCTCACAATATAGTACAAATACAAAATTTAAAATAATCAAAACTGTTATCGGAGGTATAAATGTTATAATTTAAACAAGTTTCAAAATAGCACTCGCACGTCGAACCATTGACGTAAATGATTCTACTGCCAGTCTGCCATGCATGCTGCATCCATTAGATAACTTCTAACGTTACTTTTCGAATCACATTCGCATGATAATGTTATTGTTGTGAAAGATAATTTTCCAATATTCAAAAAGTCGATTCTACCAGTTCTGCAAAAAATTTGTCGTTGCTGTCCGGGTTCATTGCCCTCATAAGCAAAAAAGCCATTTGCATAACAACTCTGTCTTCTTCATTTTATTTGCTAAACCTTGGCTTTGTTATTTCTTTGAACAGGTACGTAAAACTACCTAAACATCTACGTGACTACCTGAGCGGCTGTTATTTAGAGATACCGATCCTTTTACGTGTATAAAAATATTTTGTGAAACTTAAAGATGGAAAACAATTTTTTTGTGAGAATTAGGCGTAACTTTAAACAGGATATCGGCGGTGGTCATACTTGAATGCGCGAAAAACAAATATCCATTGCAATCTCACGGTAACACTATATTGACGTTTTTATAAACAAAAAATCTTGATGAGCTTTGATTTCGGCGTAACGTTAATCAACAACCTATTCTTTGCGAATACAATCAGTAAATTTATCTACAATACGCTAGTATAGTTGACGCCAACAATCACGATGAAATTTTATTGGGATCTCTTAGCTTTCGAACTTTCTGCTAACCTTATAATGACTATACACTTATAAATAAAGTAGGATTCCATTACCGTGAGAAATATTAAAGCACAATATTAATGGGGCTAAAATGTAGCGTATTGTGTAATAAATAACTTTTACTACTTATAGTGGTCGTGACTACACCACATAGCTTAGTATACTTTGTAACAGCGACACTGCTACCAAATCTACCTAGTTCTCACTTCTCACTAACCTTTGATAGCACAGGAAAGTGTAACAGTAAATTAATAGAACGTATATTTATTAATAGATCACATCCTTTGCCTTTTATAAACCGGCTGGGTATCAAAGCAATCGCGAACCGAGCAAAGGGCACGATCCGCGCGTGCCTTCCGGCGTAAACCCGCTCCTTGAACCATGGATTGTTTGGATTCCGCTCGGTCGAAGCCCCGATGTCCAAGAACTTTTTAAACTAGCACACTGCACAATGATTATGTTATACATTCTGAGAAACTGCAGATAGTAAACTGTGTAATGTGACTGTTTAGCAAACTTCCTTGTATCGAGCTCTATGTAGTATATAAAAAGGTTTGAATGCCACTGCGATCTTTAGAATGCCAACAGCAATGGTCTTTGGGATTTCGCATCGTATCCTTCTTGTTCGCAATTAAATACTTCATTAGGTGAGACATTCTACGGAAAGTCCCATATTATGTATTGGATTGCCTCATTTCTTTGCACCTAAAATGGTCATGCAATGGTTATGACTTTTATAGTATGTGACAGTCATCACATTACAATTTAATATAATATTCATTTGTGAATGATGGAATCATTTTGCGGTAGAGGACTGGAAGATCTAGCTAGACTATGAGGTATCTTCCACCAACACTACTTCCTAAGAATGCAAAACGTTCCGTTCTTCTTTCCATAATATTCCAAGATTTCTAAGACACCTACTATTTAAGATCATTAAACGCCAACAAGAAGTTATAAGTTCTTGTTAGCTTCTGTAACAAGGCTTCCGTACTAATTGTTCGGACTCGGTGCACCCATTAGAGTTAAAAGTGTGAAATTCACCACTCATTAAATTTTGTAACTCATTGTTCAAACAAAAACGCTTTCTCCATTCAATGGTATATCGATCATTACAATTTACGATCACGTTATGGTTGAGCCAAATTATGAAATAGTCGATAAAAATAACGTCTTATAGTGGTCTATAAAATAGCTGAATGATAAATGACCGTTTGTTTCATAATATCGGCTGCGAAACCGACGTTGTTCGAAATCTTTATGAATGGCAAGGCAACCCTAAGCTCGTATTATACAGTATACTGATATTGTGAAAGCTTTTCTCAGCGAGGGGAGAGTCGCTTGATTAGAGTTCAGTTGATGTTGATTCAGCTATGCGGGGGCTCGCTCCCTCTTATGGGATAAAATTTCCTATTTCTTGAGGCACTTCAAGGCTCTTGCATCATTGCATCACTTGTAGTTAAATATTTTGTGGCAATCATTTCTATTCGGTTTTTCTGTTAGTTTTGCTTATTTTGGCTTCAGCTTTGTTATTAAATTCCTTAACGCAAGTTTTGATTGTGAGACCTTAAATATTATCTTAGCCGGTTAGTATTTTAGTCACAGGCAACCTTCTGGGATTCCAATTTGCAACTTGTAACGAGCTAGGACACGAACACGAACGTAACTGTCACTTGTAAGTTTTGTGAGCGTAATTTATTATCCTATTAGCTGTGCGGGCAAATTGGCAATAAGAAACATAGGGTATTTTTCGTTTAATAGTGTTGCATGTAAGGCCAATCGTCATATTATTTGAAACACCTGTAATAATTACTTTGTCGGTTTCGTTGCGCCTCAGTGAAAGGTGCGGTTTGAACTTTATTGTCCGGTGTTGCATAAGATTGCTGACCGTTCTAAAAACATGGCAATTTGTTCCCTCTGCAATGCCCAAGCTCACTTTCTGATTGCAAATTAGTTTATTGTAATAGTGAAAGTATGCTATTTACGGGGTTATCACGGGTCTAGCCTACAAGGAAAGCTGAGTTTGTGACCACAAAGTATCAACTGCATTTTGAAACAGGATCCGATTGCGGTGTGAGTGAATCACTTGCTCTTTTAACAGGTTCGACCTCGTCAACTCACTTTCTTTGGCCTGTTAGAAATCGTGTCTCGTCCAACCGTGACGTTCCGTTTTGTCACGATGGGTTTTCATTCGCTCATTCGTATACATCCGTATCCACCGCAATACATTCAGTTTAAAAGTATTTCAATTCAAAACAAAGATATTCGTGATCAAAGCAGGCACTTCATGATTTAGACATTAGAGCCTATCAGACTCAATAATCTTCTCTTCATCGTCAATTTATCGCATTGCAATTGCCCGTTGAAGCCTCTGTAATAGAAATAAACTTAGCATCTCAGTAATTTACATGTTGAGTCAATAAGTTCAAGATTCCGGGACATAATTAGTAAACTTTCGGTAATATACTGTAAGCATGTAATTATTATATTACTTATTATCACCGCTTAAATTATATTGAGCGGTACTATCTTATCGTTAGCTATAGACAAGACAAATAAATGCTTTGTCCATAGACATATATATTAAGGACAGGCCTAATGACAGGTTAAAACGTCGCTTCAAAGTGGGAGCCAATTTCACAGATTGGCATCCACTAGCGCTCAGTCTGTGATGGAAGTTAGAAGGCATCGGTCGAATGTCACAAACAAAATATACCAAGTTGTATTGTGAAGGCTTGCACAATCTATACTCAAAAGTGCAGTAAAAAAAAAGACCAAGTTTCTTACCTCAAGTAATTCAATATTTTCAATATTACACTCTGTTTTGTAACAAAATAATCGAATTTATATTTGGAATAATCATTGTAAACATAAACATTGACGGACATAAAGGCAGCAGTGTTGCCAACATTATTTTTTAGGGAATCGTACCTTTGACGTGAAAAGGTCGTATTTTGCTACAATTTCTCGAAAAAAGATAGTACGCGTAGAAATTTGAATGAAACAATGCGAAATTATTTAAACACACACAACTACACAATATGTAATATTTGGTATTTCTTAATATATTTCGAGATTACAATAATACATTTATTAAGTATTGAGATAATAGAGAACATAAAAAAGCAAGAAAAAGTCACAGAATTCCCCCTATTACATAGGTCCAGAACCGAAGTCTCCATACTTAACCTTGTTTGAACATGAATCAAACCATAGAGCACATTTTTTTTTTCTTCTAATGTCAGTTCCTCTTTCAACATACCATATAAATAGTATTACCCGATTTAGTCGGGTACCTAAATACAAATCTAGCTAGATTTAAAATGTAAATAATAAAAATTATATAACGCCTACATTAAAAAAATAATAAAATTAATTACCATAGCTCATGCAATCTTTTAATAAAAAGGATTCAAATTAAGTATAACCAGCAGTTTATTCAACATTTCTTTTAATAACTCACGAGTTTTTCAATATTACCAAGTTAAAGGGATTAAAGAACAACAGTTATGTAGGTACAGGGGGTCTAGCAAAGATACCAACCACAAACGCTAACTCCAAAATGTACTGAAATGACATTTCGGAAATCGCTAACTTTTCCGTAGCGAATGTCATTTCGATACATTTTTGGAGTTAGCGTGTGGCGTTAGCGATTGTGATCTTTGCTAGACCCCCTGGGCCTCAACCAAAATAATGTTTCATATTTTAGGATAAAAAAAATAACC
Source organism: Ennomos erosarius (assembly GCA_963580505.1). Taxonomy (NCBI): domain Eukaryota; kingdom Metazoa; phylum Arthropoda; class Insecta; order Lepidoptera; family Geometridae; genus Ennomos; species Ennomos erosarius. The sequence continues at coordinate 4,970,833 of OY756981.1, read as the reverse complement.
TTAAAAATGGGAAAACAGTAGGCGCGTGGAACGCCTATAGTTGACTATAAAACTATTATCAGTAATTGCACTTCTGTGTTCTGTGTGTTCTTTACTATAGAAATGCGCTAAACATATTATTGAGCGAGTATTACGTTTCCACCAATCTTCATTTCGACTTTTTCGAACTACTTTTATCCAACGATCAGGGCGGTTATTCTCTATGAAAACATAGATTCCACACGATATGAAACCATGTCGTTATCGTGTCTTGTTCAAATCGTGTAACAGCGTTAGATGTACCTTCGCTTTACATTAAAGTTATCTTTATTATGAATAAAATATATTGACATAAGTGGTCATAATCTTTTGATGTATTGATGTTTCGGAACGCGTCTCAGTAAAACATATGATTTTTGACAGTTCTAATCGCGCCAATGCCAAATTCATTTAGCGCGGTTTTGTTTTTGTTTCATAGAGAGTAGAGTTTTGCAAATTTCTTTTGTAAGACAAGGAATTCGCGTGGTTTCGAAGTAAGGGATCGATACGGAATAAGGGCCCAGCTAGACATGGGTGGATCTGTTGGAAATCTATACAAAAGAAATCGGGTAATTATTCAGATGTCGTGTGGCAATACTGATTTTGACATGTCAACTTTTTATTGTGAAATGTGAAATACTCTTCGCCAAATAGAAATAATTAAAATAATCTTATAAAAATACATGATTAAGGCCACTTACAAGTGAATTGTGATCGTGTGCTTCTGTGATTCGTGCCTCGAGTGATTGCGACACAGTTTTATCACACAAGACGGCATTTTTTTGGTATGTATTCAAAAGCACACCCAAGTAACGACTGATTTTGATTTTGACAGCTGAGACTCAATCACACCCAAAGTGGTGTGTACGGTTTTGCCCTGCTTTAATTTCGTATTAGTGGTCTGGATAAAAAGTCTTTGGAAAAAGTATAGAAAAAATTCTTAATTTATATATTTTTTTATATACATATAACGGCGACAGTTTCTTTTAGCATTTTAGGTACATACATTGAGGGATATTCCAAACTCCCGACACATTTCATTATGATCCACACGAAACGAAAAAAATGAGTACGCAAATTAAAATGCATAATGCGCGTAAAGTACTTGGACGCCACCTGCTTAATTTAATAAAATGAGTAAGACGATTAGATTATGTAGTGTGATGGTTTGGTTTATGACTCTAGACATTATTGACTTTTCGACAAAATGAACTTGATTTATTGTATTTTTTTTTTATTTTGTTACGAACATTACAAGCTTTGAAAAGGTCTTATGTTATGCGTACGATTTCGGATTCACGATCGTACATCGTATTGGGGCCAAAAAGATCGTATAAATACGATTTAAACCGTACGGTGGGCAACACTGAATGGCAGCGATAGGCACCTAATTTTCTCATCTTGTCGTAGTTCACGCGAAATCTAATAGATGGCGCTGAATTTATCACGCCATTTTGACTAAACAAAATGTTCCTTCGGGCATATCCTGATATATAAATCTATGGCTTTGTCTCTTCTATTTAGCTATAGATAATGACAAGGTGAACGCACTGTACTTGAAGGGTTTACCCACTTGCACAAAATTGCCTTTGATGTAGCAAGCTATACATTTATTGCTAAGCGGTGCAATTGCTAGTCATTTAATAGGAGGCTCTTTATTTCATATTTTATGAAAGGGGAATATTATGGGAAGACTTAGTATTCGACTAAATATCCTATTAAGTTACTAGCAAATCTTTTTTTTTAAATAGCTCCTACTGGTTTGCTTCTGAAAAAGAAATTATAATTCTTACAATAATATTAGGCACCCCGCATATGCGGCTCGCATCAACTTCGTCCTTGTTAGTAAACTACGCAGCAACGCTCTCATGTAATGTAAGGTACAGCCTCCAGTCCCGGGCGGAATAACAAAAGTAACATCGTTAATTTGACATTCAAGACTACCCCGCGGCTGGGTCAGAGGGTGGCGGGTGCCGGTAAAACAAAAACAATATAGCTTATCGTAGAGTAGAGTACGAAATGTATACGAAGCAAGGGCGGAGGCGCGGGCTGACTGAGCTGCCGCCCGCCGGCTGCCAGTGCACGCTCGGCGACCGACTGAACCGCGCGCTCCGACACGCTCGACCGCGCATCTGCATCACGCAGGATCTTCCACACGAGAATCAAAACCGGCCAAGGAAGCCAGGCTCTTGAAATTTCATTACGCCTTTAACTGAAAAAAAAATGCCGGTGGAAACAAGAATTAGCTTTTCCGGTGAGTGTACTCACTATACGATTTTTTTTCTCCATCACTGTAATCTAAATTTTAACTTAAGTCAGCAAGTTCTAGAATCTGCAATTTGCATAGTAATAAAAATTGTTGTTAAATACCAACATACGACATTATGGCAAAGATAAATAAATGATGTCATAATGTCTAGAAGTTTACGTTTACGGCATGTTTTTGTGCAGCATATTGTACTTGAAAGAGCAAGAGCTGAAGACATAACATTAAATACCTGATTTGTGACAGAATACTGTTTTGCATAATGTATTAGGTTTGTTTTGCGATCTTACTCCTCCGGCCCTAGTGTTAATAATAGCTAAGAATCTGAGTAATAGTACTAATGAATACAAAGTGTTAAATGGTTGCGAGACATCTAGTTCACATTTACAATACTTACTCTATCGTCTCGTTCTGTGATGCAGGTCATCAGTCCTATCATGAAGTGCTATTTTAACGCTAGTTTAGTGGGGCAAGTAAATTAGGAAGAGACCTTATTTTCCCCTTCTCACTCAATTGCATTATAGCATCTAATTGTCGGCAACCACATCGTCCGCCGTTAGAACTGCTGAACTAAGCCTCCCGTAAAATGCTACTTTGGAGACCATAATCACCACCACGGTTAGCAGCTGTCTTGCTTGTTTATCGCAGAAGACTTTAATGTACTTACCGAGGATATTTCTGCTACCTATTCCCTGGATATTCCTTTGGGTGGCTCTAACGGCACTTGCGAGAAGAGATGTGGTATTACTATCTATACTCACACCGACCGGGACGCCGCTATAGTAACTGAAAATATTGCATACATTATGAATATTTTTATCTACGATTTGGCGTTCAAAATCATTTTGGTATATTTCCCCAAACTGATTAGTTAAATTCCCTTTTCCTCATTATAAATCGCGTTATCGATAGTGTCTAATCATTTTCCGGTAGGAAACGCTGTTGTGTCAGCTATTATTACAGTTTGAATATAAGTATGTGGGTATTTTGCATAACTTATATTAGAAGCTTGTACTTTGTTTTATTTATTCTGTGATACTCATCTCATAACACGTGTAGTCAAGTGGGTAATTGGGTAGGCCCCAACGGAGCCTTTTGAGGTTAAAGATATTTTAACAATAAGGCCTACGCGTATAGTATCGTTTCTGAAGCGTGACTCTCCTGAAAAATTGCGGGTTGCATATTGTTCATAAATAAATAAACTAAATATTTATTATTCACTTAAATCTAGCTGAAATACCGTTCAATACCTAATATGGTTTTAATCTATGTTAATCCATGCTATTCATATGCAGATTTAATAGACGCACATGCCATATTTTTGGATATTGTATGTGTATGTCCATCCTTAAATTCTTCAAAAGGTATTTTACTGACTACTTTCTAGTTTTCACTCGTTCTAAGGAAATGGAATACACAGTTGTTAGAATTATTGTTTGTATCTTTTGAAAATATTTGAAAGTTTAATTTCGTTAAATAGTTATTCAAACAGTTCTTTTTGTGTTGATGATTTGAGATGGGGTCTGAAACTGATTCAGACAATACTGTTCTTAAATATTTATATATTATCTCTATATTTAAAATATTTTCCTCTTTGCGCATTTTTAGATGTTTATATCTTTATTAAACAGTCAGATTCTCTTCAGAGATAATAAAATACATGAGTCTTTGTCGTCATAATATTCAACAAAATTTTACTAAAATATCATATTATTAGGAAAACTTTTACGTAATTTGGTGAGAATTTTATACCTTTGTCTAAACTAGAGGTCGTTTTATTTTAATACAGGAAGTGATTAATATTCATTAATTAAAACGACTTAATCACATGACGAATATTATAATCCACAGGGATAATTTTACATAGGTATGAAACTAGCAATATTAACGCTCCCCTTGTGAGTTCACTAGACCTCGAATTTGTACTACATATATTGCCAATTACCGTCCCTTACATTCGCATAATCAATCTTATCTAGAAACCGACCAATCCATTTACTTACATAAACTTTTTTTTATACAAAAGTAGAGTAGAAACAATTTTCATTGATTTACAAATCGCCATATATGAATCGCCATAGTATGCTCATTAGATTGTGACAGCCTTATTTGCACACTAATAAAGTACTTGAATGACTTCTTATTATTAGTGTGCTGGTGGTCGGCGTGCCTTCGTTTAACGTGAGATGTTAGCCGTGACCGGTGCACTTATCCTTTGCTCGCATTATGTTTCTACAATTGCGGTGCCCAGCGCTAACCTTGTTTGGATCAAAGACACGACATGCCACATCGCCAACCATAACTGCATCCTCGCCTTGATGAGCCGCCACAAATAAAACATGAATATTATCATTACATAAAACACACCACACTACATTACCATTTCAAAAATCTTCGTGTTTTGTTCAACGATGACAACTATTTTTCATTTACGGGGAACTAAAGATTTCATTGAAAGAATTTCTACCTTTTAAATGTTTGCGTCGCATTTCGCGGTTTTACATTTTTTTGCTTAAACACGTTGTTGAGGCTGCGTGTCATAAAATTTATCAGTTGACACGCCATGCTTTGTAGGTAAATTCTTATTTTTTGTCGTGTAGATATTACATCAATTTATGTGTCTATTTGCGTTACCAGTAGTTAACTTGTTAGTTGCGTAACAGCTTGGTTTTTTATTTTCCATTCTTTTCATATAGCGTGACACACGTCATAATACTTCGTCGAATAATAAATAGAAGTGACTTTTACCACCAAACAGCTCAGAGAACGGCCAAAACCACTAATATTAGCCACACGTCACGATAAAAAAAGGTTCCAAACTTTGGCCTGAAGGTCACCTTCCTTTGAAACTGGAAGCATGATTATAATCCAACTTTTCAATTGACTGAGTCTGTAATAAAGCAGTCTGCCATTTGATTGTGTTGTGTCATTGCAAAGTTCAAACTGCAATTAAAGAAACATTCACGTCCTTTATTTAATCAATGCCATTAAACATTATTTCTTCGGTAAGTCAGGTACTCGCGTACCTAATAAAGTTAGAGTAATAAAGTCTTTCGGGTCTGTTCCATGTTTTATGTGTGACAATTTCCTGTTCTCCAACCTTATCGGAGATGTGCTCTTCGCGCCGAAATTGCCCAATTACAGTGTTAGCATTGTTGTCGGTCAACCGTTACAATACTGCTGGGCAGGTGCGACCTGTCCGTGTTTACGTGACTTCCTTGCCAAGCTAATCCAAGAATATTGTTTGTACATGATCTCAGCTACATACGCTCGGGTCTCATTAGTCATCGAAACATTATCCTCGCAAGCATACAGTTTTTGTCACTATAATAAATCAACAAGTGCCACCTTGAACCATAGTCTCGATTTCTCATCGATAGCGATTCTTGTCGAGCGTATCGAACCGATCTAAATATGTCTCTGTAATCAATCGTCAATCATCGGCTTGTCTTACACTGAATTTTCATTACGAAATTGAGTTGTAAGTTTAATCGGTAATAATGTGTATTGTATATATTTACCGGCCCGGAGGTTCTTTCACTCCCACGCCTGGGGCCGCTCAATGACAAATTACCGCCGGAACTCGCGTTTTATCATCTGCCAGTCAGTATCTACCTATCTACTCTACCTTATTATTCATTCAAATATCAGCTTCCTCTTTACACTTACGCAACTTCAAGGAGCAATCCAGGATACCCTAATTTTACCACGTCATCGGATACAAGTTGTGTTGCAAATTGCAGTCACTGGCCGCATCATCCCGACCAATCTCACGTGTCTATCTATGCCTGTCATGTTATGCCATCTACGTCGCCAGCTCTATGTAATCGAATGTTTTTATTATTTTCAATTACGTAGTTGCAGCGCACGTTAATCACCTGGCTACATTTTTTGCTACATGGCGGTGGCGCCATTCGATATCATTAGGAATGTAGTGGACTTGGTCATTTACAATATTAGATCCTACATACTTAGCGAACGTGTAAATAGATTGAATTTTATTCTAAAACTTTGGCTTTACTTGCTCTCATTATATCAATTTTCGTCCTAGGTCTTGGGTGGGGTTTGGGAAATATATCGCAACTAAGGTTATCATTTCATTGTTCAAGGATATCTGAATAATTTATCAACGTTATCCCTAACACGTCCTATCCTCGCCACAGGCCCAAAGAAGGCCACGTCCGCTTTCGGCATTTATCTTATCCTTTTAGCTGGTCCCCTACATTTATCAAATTGTTTCTCGGAACTTTATTGAAGTATATTAGCATTACTAATATTGGTAAATTAGTATGTCCAGTTATGTAAGTATCACTGACTGCAAAACCATGTTTATGCGCCGTGCCGCCACCGAGACAATACACGCTGAGATCACAAGTGATTTGTGTTCTATACAATACTCCTTTAGCGGTCTTTGCTTTGCGAGCTGCGGCTATTTCCACGGCGTAGTTACGCTATATTAAATTATTAGGTTATTATTCATCATTGGTTAACCGGCAGTTTGACAGTACTCATACTCATATCTGAAGTTGAGTTTATATTTTAATGGGTTCTGAAATTGGATAGTGTCCAAAACTGGCAGAAATAAGCTTTTTATTGAGTAGGTCGTCGTTTGTGTTATTTATAGATGTCTGCACAGGCGCCGCTTTGTCTAGACCTACCCGCTTGCCGAGGGATGTCTTTGACCCTTCCACAGCTTGTTCGATTGCATTAAAATAATTGCATAATAGAATGACGTATAAAGTACTCTACACACCACACAATTTGTCAACTCAATCAGTCAAATCGCATCGTGCGGTAGATAGAGGCGACAAATTGAGTGACGGATGGCATCAAATAATAAGAGCAAAAAATGCTTTAAAACTTTTCAATATAGTCCAGTTTCGTAGTCGTGAATTGTTGATCATCTTATCAAGTTGCTAATTGCTGTTATTAATTTATTACGCTTTGTGCCCTCACGACCCTTTTACTTATCTAGGGATTTAGCAGATTACAGGAAATTGTTTACTATATTACTTATCACCACTACTGCTCCAATTTCAGCAGGTGATTACTTCATAACAACTTTTATGAGAGAGTGACTATGAGTACTACACTGTATCATTACAGTGTATGTAACGTAACTAGTACTGAATGCATTTAAGTTGAACGATCCGGATAAAATAACTTAATATAGCTTAAAAGTAAACAGTTATGTTTTATGAAAAAATACTACAGCAGCGGTTCCCAATTTTTTCCGCCCATGGAATCCTAAATGATCGATCATCTTTTGGCGGAACCCACCAAAAGATGATCCGGAACCGGATCATCTTTTGGTGGAACCACCAACCGGAACTCCAATTTAAGGAATTTATAATTAAGTTTATTAAGTGCTTACAAGGTCAACCAGAACCATTGAAAAACCTTTGACAAAACGCATAAACTATATTATACAACAAATAGAATAGCATTGAAAAATATACTTGATAATAATGATTGTAAATATAAAAAAATGAATATTTTGAATTAAAAACCTTTGTGTTATGCAAAGACTTTGTATCCTATGTAATCCTATTACGTATGTAATAGGGGGAATTCTGTGGTGTTATGCATGTATCCAATGTGATGTATGAAAGTTTTTTCATAGTTAGAATTATAATAGCCTTAAAATTAGGCTTAATATCTGACACTTGAATTCGAAGACACAGAGAACTTTGATCTGGAGCAGCATCCAGTCTAGTTATGAACTTATTTTTGTGTAGGCATAAGCAGAAAAGCCTGTTACACATATGTATTTTGTAAGTTGTTACAAATGGAAGTAGAATTCTTATGGTTTTCTCAGCGACTGCAGGGGTACCTATTCATTGCTTATTACAATCCAAAATTCATCTAATGACACCGATTCAAACCTGTTCATCTGCTCTCAAGCAGATGAATTTTTGATATCAATCAAATTCTCATACTCCGACAAATTTAACATCAGTGGTTTGGTATGGTTTCCGAATCCATATTACGTGTCTCCTCTGGGAAATACTCCTCATACTCCTCCATGAGGTTTGTTAAAAGTTCATTGATGTTTTTTTCCATATTCAAACCTCAAGGTCAAGTATAACCCATTTTCTATGAGAACTCCATGTTCTTGCATTATCCACTTCAACGCCGGCAATTTTCTACAATTTTATAAGGGGAGCTCTTTTTTTCACCCACCGTGTGGTGTCATGTCGGCTGCCCGATAGAACGCCATCATAGCAAAGTTCTCTTTGGAACGCCATGTCCACGGAACATCTGTGACCCTGCGACGGAACTCCAGGGTTCCGCGGAACACCTTTTGGGAACCGCTGGTCTACAGAATCATTACCGAATATGGGATCGATAAAATTTTTACGTTTACAGTCCACACCACACAGAAGGCACATTCTAATGTAGGTGTTATGGAATTTAAATGTCTCTGATTTGGTCAATGCTAGAGATTGTTGGTCATACATAACATAATCAAATTTGGTATTTTGGACCATTTTACCCATATTTAAGTCGGTTGTTTTGTTTCAATTTCACGATCTAAACTGCTTTTTAGCTCTACCGTTGGTATTATAATGCTTTTTATGACTGTTGCTTTTCTCAGTTTTAAACCATTTGCAGAGGCGTGATTTCCTTATAAACTCCTTCGTCAGGCACCTTTAAAATGCATATGTTCACATTAGCATATATTTATTAAATATTTTAGTGACAAGCTAACTTCGCTAAAGCTCCGTATCCGTATATTATAAAGTCAATCATATCTACTTGATATGCTATTTTGACCGCCGTAATTGGCTTGTCGTGTTCTTTCTTTTCTATTATCTTGATGTCATGTATTTGTTATCGACATCATGCGAGTACGGTACAATTTACAAACTAAACTGCATCTCTCACATTTCATTCACGGCTTACTATCAAAATTATCTAAGTAACTCTTTATCTGTGTTTATTTTTTCCGTAATTCTGGTATCTGGTTAGAGTGGAGTCATATCTTTGGTACAGTACATTTAATGTGCTTGTTTTTACTTCAAAACTTAATAGAATTCCATATCTTTCTTAGAATAGTCAATGATTCAACAATTGGAACTGTAACTGTATACAATCTATCGATTACTTTATTGCTTAGCTGTAGTATAACTTCGTAAAACCGCCGCAGCTAATGTAATTTTAATTTATATTGCGAGGGCGTTATAAAAAATGTTAATCTTGAAATCTCTATCATAAGGTCATTAAAAACGTATGATGAATTAAATCCGATTTTTGTAATCAAATTTGTATTTGGCGTAGAGGCGACATCATTCAAGCAAGACGGTGCTGGATTGCTTTATTGACAAAACACTTACGTCATGCGGTGTTAGTTTAAAGCGCACTCAAGTTCAAGGTAACGACTGGCTGGTTTCTGTGTAACCACAGGCTCGTGTTGTGCTACCACCTATTCAACTTCAAACATTATATTAAGAACTCATTTTCTTTGTTTCAAAATGTTTATTTTTGTTCAAAAGAATGTACACTAGCTGACACATGAAGCAAACACCACGTCATTTTAGCCAGTCTATGTACACAGTTGGCTGCAGAGGCTCACTTCAGTTCCATATACAAGATGTGGCAACATAGCTGACGCATGCCGTTTATGTGCTTAAGCTCAGAAACGACTCAAAGGGTTTGCCCTAGAATCTCTTCCATGCACCAAGCAAACAAAGTTGATGTCACCATTTCAAATATCTCATCATCTTCGTCTTTACTTCCAAAAGTTACAAATGCAACTTGACGCATCGTTTTGTCAATTAAACATTCGTTTTTGATAGCGTTTAGATTATATAGAAACCTGAAATGATTGCAAGCGAGAATGCATTTATCATCAAGCTAGATAACGATCTTTGCCATATTTCAGCAACCGTGAGAAACAAGCTTGGTGCGCGTACTTCGTGACTCCCCGGTCTCCGTACTTTACTACCATTGTCAAACTAATTGCATTAATCTTAAACGAACGATACGTTAGTTATTTATTATTGCACGCAAAATAATTTTTATTGAATGTGTCTTCTCTACTAGCAGATTCTATCACGTATGTGTGTTAGAAGTATGAGATAAGAAAGAACTGGTATCTTAGCGTCTTGCATTATTTACTATGGCTGGCCAGTGTGACCACAGCACATTTTGGTTCACATCTCAGTTGATTTGGCTCTATTTAAAGTTTCTAAGGCTTGAATATGAATTTTATTTTTATAAAATAATAATGTCTGTCATATTATTGAAATATGATCAATCATGCTGGGATTCTAATCAAATTAAACGACAAATTTTTACTCAAGAAACGGTGTCGCGCCTTGTCCTAGGCAGGGATCATGACATTAGGCATCATCAACATCATGAATCATGATCAGCCTGAAGAGAAGATGTCCGCTTTGAACATAGATCTCCTCCATACCATAGAACGACACTTTGAGAGGTTGCTTGCTTCTTGCATCCAACGGGGAGTAGGTACCTGTCGATATTTTGCTAACAAATGGAAGTAATTTGAGAAATCATAATTATTTATTGATTGATATTTGATACAAACAACGATAATTATTCGCAAAATATTAGGAGCCCAAAGATTAAGTATGCTTGCCTGAGCTCACTTATTAAGTTGACTCTCTAATCTCTCCTTTTTATGAATCCGGACTGACTACTGAATTCATTTGGTTAAGAATACAAAATCTTTATCCGATGTCCGAGGAATTTTGCATATTTATTCATGCTTTGACCCAACGGATAATACTGGTTCTAGGATAAAGAGCTATTCAAAAAGTTTAAAAACATCATTATTCATTCTTCTAAAATCTTCATTGAAAAACCAGATTGGTTTAAAGCCTTAAATATTAGACATAAAGTTTTCTGAACAGCCCAGGATAATAAACTCTATTTTCTGCTACGCATACGAGTAGTATGTAATGTGCAACTACTCGTAATTTCCAACACAACACAACGGACCGGCAATCAAAGCAATTTTAGCAAATTCTCTCAATCAATTTCATCATGTCTGCAATCTGCATCAATCAAACGATTCTAATGGGTTCCCCCTGTTTAAAACTCACGTAGAGTTATTTCGGTTTGTAGCGTTATGTATGTAGAATGTGGAATTAATGTCTTGCTTATTTTGCTTATTTTATTGAATTACTAGAGCCGCTCTTTTTATTTTTCATTGTAAATAATATCTTTTCAATTATTCCTTTGTTGATTTCAGTAGTTCCGTTCCGTATGCATAATGTCGTCCAAATCAACTCAGCATCAAGCATCAAGCATTCAAATAAACTGACAACGTTTCACTTTAATAATTAGGGATTAATATTATATCGTTAAAATTCTTCTTTCTTTCGTGCTATCTAATGTAAGTAAGTAATACCCGCGGAGCAGATTGAACTTCCTTCGGATTAATTATCTTGATTTTGTATGAATGACGATTCACAACCATCATGCCAGGTGTTACTGTACGCCTCATTACTAGCCATTAGCTGCATTAGCGTAGCCGGAGCGAACGTGCCCTGATTACAGAATGAATTTCATTCCATATGCCATGCCCTAAAGGGCTTCGGTGGTCAACCTTTGTTATCTATTCCATTATTCATTAGTATTTATCGTAGCAGATATTCGCAATTTGCGTGCCAGGTCAACCTTATCTTTTATCTGCTGCGAGTATTCTGAGATAGCATTGATGCAAACCGTTGGATCTTGGAACGATAAATGAAATTCATTAACATTCCATTCTGTAAGTAATTGAATCTTTGTTGATATTATAATGTACATATACAATGTACTTAGTTAAAAGTTAGATGATTGCCGTATTAGTTAAAGTTTATTTGTTTACAATTTAATGAACTCGTAAGCGATAACTGTGAATGAATGAAATACGTAGTCGTAGAGTATTAATTAACTGAGCTCAATTTAATCTGGAACATTTCCTTTTTAATGTGATCATTATTGTTTCATGCTTCATCTCATTAATATCTCATCAATCAAAGTACAGTATCTTGTTCGATTAATAAAACAATAGTCGATAAATCTTGAAACTCAATATTCAATGGCTAATAAACAATACTTTACGAGGCTCGAGTGACATAATTTAAAAGCAAAGTAGGTAAAGTAAGTATTTAATTTTAAAGTTTTGGCCACAACCACTCGACGTACTGTTTTCGGTTAAAGAAATTCCATTTACGGCTTATAATAAACATTGAACTTATTATTGTTTACCAAAAAATACAAACCGTTCGCTTCTCCATAGCTCACACACGTGATTTATTTTATCATACAAGCCTTGTCAGGCACTGCTGAATTGCTTATTCTATACCAGCTTGTGAGTCACTGTTTTCAATAAAAGGTTTCATGTACGGTGATTATTAATCAATAAATATTTTTGTAATGATGCTGGTTAAGTGATTGCTTAAACTATGAGATCAGTGAGTCATTGGTTGTTGATGTTGACATAGTGTGGATGTAATCCGGTTACTTTATCGGACGAGTATCGTTGAGGATCGCGGTAGCACTGCGGCCGCCAACTCGGTCAGGCTAAGTATTTTGGTGCTAGGTTTACTGCACTCTGCCTAGGTCATTTCCTCGTGACACCATTGGCTCTTTCAGTTAATAGGACAAGCACCACTTTTAACGGGCAGCGATAGTATGCCAGGTTTACACTTTTCTATTCCCCTGCTTGTCTTTCTTTCATTCAAATTACATAATACCTTACGTGATAGGAAAACATGAATCTCAATTTGTAAAGTGTTCAAGGCACATCGTCCGTATTCTCAGTTGTTTGCGGTAATTGCTGTGTAACATTTAAATAAATTGAATTCGCGGTATTTAGCTAAACTGAATAATTGCCATTGAGAATTGCATCTATCTTGCAATATGTGATCGTTGCATCAATTGGTCTACCGACAGTCGACCGCGAAATTGTCCTTAATTAACGAATTAACGTCTAGTCTCACTGAGAAAGTATAATGCGTCATTACATGGTTTAATTGGGCATTGAATATTATGTCATACACGTGTGTTATTCAACAACTGAGTAGGCACTGACGGTACAATACCCAAGCTACTCTCTAAGACTTCGCTAGAGATAACACTCTCATTCATTATCTCAAAATACTTATCGTCTTTATTCATTCGGCAAATATCATCTTGAACTTGACCACAAAAAGTAATGTCAATAAGAATTCCGTCCGACACGATTCTGAGTATCTCGCTAAGTTAATGTGTTAATAAAATTGTTAAATAATGTACACGCCTGTTATAGCAATTACATCATATCTGTTGATCGAGACTTGCGATGCGGGCGCTCTGACATTTTCTAGCACATACCATACTTTACATCTTGCTGCCACATTTTCCGCATCTATTATGTCACGTAGAATCCGTTTGCTGCATGACACGATTCAAGGGGGAGTGTTCGGAACGAGATTATGTCGCCCCCGCATTGTATGATAAGATGTGAACACGAATTAAAAGCGTGGGCTCACATTTTGTTCCATTGTCTGACACCTGCTGCGCGAGAGCATTAATGTAGTCATTTTTGAATTAGCTATCAGAAAGGTTATCTCATTGTACATTACCAAATATAGCATATAACATTGTCTTCTGATCTTTGATCGCTTGTTTTGCACGTAATTTGATTTAAACCAGCCATTTGTACCTGCCACTTAAATCTCGCAGTGTATTGTTGTCATCGTTCGCAACGTGTTCAGTTACGGTGACAAATACACCTTCTTAACATCACAATAGATGACCGCCATTTGACCGACGATCATGAAAAACCCCATTTGTTATGGTAACCATAAAAATAAAATTGTGGTTTGCCGCATGTTGGTAAATTCACGAAATAAATATGCACAGAGTTACGCATTAAAGTCAGTCATAATGTGATCAATGTTCGGTCATGCATTGGCTCATTAGAAAGCTCTTTGAGTTTGAACCCTACCGCTTACGTGTCTCAATGCCTCATAGCATTAGAAAAGGCTTTCCAAATTAAAACGACTTCTTTCCTGTCGTTTTAAAGAAATCATAGGTTTTAAAGCCCTTTTATAGCCCTGATCCTGTTTTTTGACCTGATTGTTTAAATTCTTTCCGGGAAGAAAAACGGAAAGAAAAAGAACTTGCATTGATTATAGACAATCACACAACTAATGAAGTGTTGGATATTAAATAAGAGATATTATACAATGTTATGCATGAATAAAATGTACTAACAATAAAATAAATAGAAAAACTGCATTCGCGTGGCCAACAAAAACGTTGGAAAAGGACAGCTCCAATCCAATAAATTATGGGAAAAGTTACAACTGCGAACATAATTAAGTCCCTGACGCTGGCGGGTTTGCATAATTTATATCAATTGCAGCGCCCGACGCGACCGACGGACGGTGCGGTGCGGACTGAGCGTTTGTACTATTTAAGTATTTTATTATTTGCTTACGACACATCCCAATTACATCTATTAAACGCAACACCCGTAAATTAAATTTTTAACGATTTCTCCTCGCTTCTATGACCATTTCATGATGTAATTGTGTAACGCGAGCAATAAATTACAATGAGATTCCTACGCGGAAAAGCTATTCCTTGCATGATTGCCCGTTATTATTTTAATTACGATAATAACTGGAGTCGTCTTCAACATTGCTAGATTATTAATGGTCATGTATTATAAGGTAATAGATACCTAATACATCGAATATAATTCGCATGTTACTTCCTATTAAGTATTGCCTCGTAGTAAATCTCTCATTGTAGTGTTTTCGATTAGCTTTGTGTCCAATTGAGAAGGTTTTGTCAGCTTTTCTTCTGTTTCCTCAGTGTAGGCGTAAAGAGATGAGGCTCTTTTCATAGTTAGCTTTGAGTTATGATGCGCAAGCCCACGCGCGCTGACAAGGCCGGCGACTGCGCAGTAGTCATATGATTAATCAGGCGGATCAGGCTTGGACGATCAGTGCTGGACATACGCTGCCACAAACTAGCCGGGTCACTACGTCTCTTCCGCAAACACCTCAGTGTTAAAGTTCGTGTGATTAATTGCTATTGAATAAGAGGAACGTTAATAATCGTGGTGTTGAATACACTATACGTTTTCTACAGGTGATTTTCCATTTATCTATCCGTTACTCAACATCTATCGTAACTAGCGCTATTGTTTGACAATTTTAAGTGAATGAATGCAATCTCAAATGTAAACAAAACTAATTGCTTAAAAACAATGAAGTCTTTGAATAGGGTCTCGAAGTTAAAGCATTATCATAATCACCCACCGCGCTTGTGAGCCTACTCAAACTTGACATACCCGTAGGGCCTTGTGTTTCATATCCAACTAGTCCCTAGTGGGTGTCTCGCACACCTTACTCTATAGTGTATCGAACTCTGCCCTTACTCAATTGTAAACAATATTCTAAAATATTTAGTTATCTACATTCTTCTATCAGTCTATTGCAACGTTTGTATTCATGTGAAATTTATACCATCAGTGCAAATCTATGTCATCAATGTTTAATTTTGTCAGCATGTACCTATTTCATTTTGTTTTGCTTTACATGTTCTTTGTTTTTGTTGTCATAGACTGCAGTTCTTCGGAGACGCTCAGAAAGCTCAGTGACGACTCTTCGAGAAAACATTTATCAGGTAAGCGCTTTGATCAATCGTTATAGATGCGTTACCTATTATTTGTTGTATACAAAGTTAATTCTTTCTGATCGCATGAACACAACCCCAATCACGATGTATGTATGCTTCCTGTATTGTTGCCGTAATCACGCACTGCACGAGTTTATCTCAAATCACATCATCTGTACATAAGTTTCTATAAGTTCACCCGTTCATAATGTTTCACTTGGTCATGGAGCAGACTTGATCGAAGACGAGGAGGACGAAGTGACCAGCAGTCTGCCGGACAGACCCAGGACACATCGGAAGGCATCCAGTAAGTGTGGCTAACTGAACTAAGGTGGAGGTAGCATACTGTAGTTAAATTACACATCTCACGAGGTGACGGAACATGATTACATATGCAGCCACTGTATGCAGCTATTACGTGCGGTGTAAACTTAACCCATACTTATTCAAGTAAATTAAAATTGAAAGTAGTAACATCAGTAGACAATGCAAATAAAAATAATAATAAATAAATCAATGGTAGGTTGAGAAATAACTATGCATGGTCGAATGAATTTTAACAAATAGACGGAATCCACATGTTACAATTTAGGAATGATTCGAGTTCATTGGATGCGCAATAAAATTTAATACAGTAAATATTAAATTTATTCTAATGATACTAAAACGAAATGAGAAGTGGAACCGGTCGCTTAATAAATTAAAATCTTAATAGCTCCTTTGGGGGCGTCCATAAATTACGTGAGGTGTTTTTTTAAATTTTCTGTCCCTTCCTCCCCCGTTGGTGAGATGTCATGAGATTTTGTTCAACCCCCTTCCCCATCCCCCAATCTCACGTGAGATTTTTCAGAATGTGGGTTTCTTACGTAAAATCAGACAAAATTGAGCTATTTGGTATAAAATAAATATGGTGGTTTGATATTCAGTAGATGTATAACGTCGAAGTATGAATGAAATTATTTTCTTTCGAATGAATTAGTGAATAATCTCAATCGTATTACGATGACGCTCAAGATTAAATCTTGAGCATGTACATACAATTTGGATTGAATGGACCAAAATAGTATGATTTTTTTTTGTTTCAATCAGAACAAAAATTGCGTGATATTTGTCGAGACCCTCCCTCTCCCTAACGTGAGAATTTATGAGATTTGACTCGACCCCTTCCCCCCCTAAATCATATCACGTAATTTATGGATGCCCCCTTTATAAATTGTAGTAAGCTAACAGTGATTATTACCCAGAGGCATTTATAATTCAAAGCAGAAGGCTTGTCAACAATTTGCTCGCCTACTTGCAATTAGACTTATTGTCTCTGTGCCCGATCGTAAATCTTTACTATTGTTTTGCTTTTTTACGTCTTCTACGACGCTGTCTCGGAAAAACAACACAAAAACTTAATTAGTACGCTGAACGGACACTTGGCAAAGGAAGTAATCTAATACAGCCCTGACTTTATTTACTGGCATTATCCAGTCGTGATCACTTGCCAATAAAAGCGAATGGTCCACGTTTGACGTTCCCCTCTTCCAAAGGCTCTAATTATCTCATGAACGTACCTCAATGTTTTTCAAGAAAATGTAAAGAACATAGCCAAAAAAATAAAATAACACCACCCACATCCGTTTCAAGTAAATCTAAAAACAAAAGATAGAGTCATTTTGAAACAACTAAGTTTTTAAGGCAAACTAGACCAATAAAATTTCTAATGCATTTTGCATGAATGAATGATTAATTGAATAACAATAACAATCATAATCAACGGTTTCTGCAATGATACTGATATGAATTTTCGTATGTTTTGAGTAATAGTAGATAGAGTGGCTAATGTTTGTGTGCGTGTCGCTTCTGTGTGGTGCAGCAGCCAGCAGCACGTTCAGCGGGACATCCATGGACGCATTGTGGGAGAAGCATCCGCGGCGCCTCAGTGAGGCGGGCCTGAGGAGGTCCTCAGGTAACTGCACCTGCACCAACCAGCCTCAGAAACTTGTTTACCGACATACACTTAAACAACTGTTACTGTTTACCTGCATGTTGGTAAACGTTTTTCTAGGGTTATATCTCAAAATTGTATTCTGCAATGTTTCACTAGATCTTGAGCACCTTACTTATTAATTACTTTTGTTAGGATACACTTTATTTTTTTTGGGCTTGGCTTTGTGACGTATGCCTTCGACTGGACAACTACGTATATTTTATCACAAAGTATCCATGTCTTACAACTTAAAAAAAGCTCTGTTGATGGACATTGTGGAATATAATTTTGAGTTCTCACGTATCATATCACTTAGTACTTTAAGTTTCCTATGCACTTCTGTATCATCACGAATGTAAATCACGCTCTACATATACATGAAGGTTCTGCCAAGTATTCTTATTATTTGCTTGGTTTCTGCTATGCATTTGGTTGAAACGCATGAGCTTTGGTTGAATGTTTGTGTGATTATCATCTACTTATCTGTTCTTATGTTTTGAGAACGTACTATACTATCTGTATCTGTACTACTGTCAGATATAAAATATATTTTTGAGGTATGGACGGAGTAATTGATCAACTTTTAGATCACTAGTCAACGGATGAATCTTCAAGTCAAATGCAGTTTGTTGTAGCGAAAGTTCCCAGTTGCGATGAAACAGTAAGATATGCAAACCGGCTTGCAAATTGTGCCCCTATGGCCGTTGCACTTCCATGCAACGGTATTCAGCCCATGTGCGCATACGCATCGTGAATGTGCTCAGAATGGGAAACAGCACACCAATGCATATTCAAACGGCGATAAATTTCAGTCCTTGCAAGCCGTATCACACACTTTCTTAACCTGTTGGAATTCGTTCGCGATTTCTCGAATATCTATCTAGGAATGATTTTTTGATACTATTTAAAACTCTACTTAATATTTTTTATTTTCTTTTAATAGTTTTATTGTGGAATTTCAGATCACAGTGTCGTATTGACCGAGGACACGGATAGCTTTATAATTGGCGAGCGCGTGTGGGTGGGTGGTACTAAGCCCGGCCAAATCGCGTACATCGGCGAAACACAGTTCGCTCCTGGAGACTGGGCTGGCATAGTGCTGGATGACCCCATCGGTAAGCACTACTCTTACTCTGCATGGTTTCTATATCCTGATTCCGCAGTTTAATTTCCCTCCAGTTAGCGCTGGCATTTAAAAGCCAAAGGCTGCTCAAAGTGCTCAAGCCTAACTCATTCAATATTTATGTACCGGAGCGGTCGACGCTAAGCTTTAGGTAATTAGTGTTTCCGGAAAGGTTATGCCATTGCATTTGCAATGTAGCACTAACCGTAAACTTTGTTTTTTTATTTATATCTATTTTTGTTTATAGGATGTGTTTCATGGTGTATTATTGTTTCTTAATCGCAGGCAAAAACGACGGTTCAGTAGCGGGAGTCCGCTACTTCCAATGTCCAGAGAAGCGCGGCGTTTTCTCCCGCCTGACACGACTCACCCGCTCACCTCTCATCACCCACACTCCACACGATGCGTCGCCAGTTTCTGACGCAGGAAGTGTTTTCGAACGCCCACCCTCTGGCATGGGACGCCAGAGGCGCGCGCTGTCGCCCAATGGCAGCGTGCGTAGCATGGTCAGCAGTAAAATGAGTGCGTATCTACATCTACATTCACATTGATTGAAGCTCAATATGCTATAAATTCTTCAACTGTTTCCGGTCCCTTCTCCACAGATGCTTCGATATCGACCACGACCAATGGTGAAGTTCGCATGGGAGATCGCGTGATTGTCTCCAGCAGTCGCGGTAGCAAGGCCGGCACTTTACGATTCATCGGTGGCACTGACTTTGCGCCCGGCGTATGGGCTGGAGTCGAACTGGATGATCCTCTCGGAAAGAACGACGGTTCCGTCGACGGCAAGAGGTACCCGCTGAGTCATCAGCTTCAGACAAATCAAGCTCTGCATAAGTCATCTTTTATACAATACGGTTACGTTTTCAGATACTTCGAATGCTCGCCACGGTTCGGTCTGTTCGCGCCGGTGTCGAAGGTGACTCGGTCGCCGTCGAACCGCAAGCCGGGCGCGTGCGCCATCCATAGTAACGGTCGTGCAACGCCGCTGCGGCGCTCCAACTCTCGCGAGTCCCTCACTTCCTTGGGGACATCGATCGCGTCGTCCCGCGCGGGGGTGAGGCTTGGAGTGACGTCGCTGGGCGCGCAGGTAGGCTAGCCCCGGGCGCGCTCGGCCGAGCCGCGCTCGCCGCCGCGCACCTCCGCGCTCGCACGCCCGCACCGCAGCGCGCCCAGCTTACTCGACAAGACGCTTCTCGTGAAGCACGTCGACGCCGACCGCTGCGCCGTCATCGCTCTGCCGAAGCCGCGCGTCTACTACGATATCGTATTCCGACCGTGTCCGAATTCTAAATGCAAAGAGCTGAACCCGCGACGTTGGGCCAGCGAGACGCTGGACAAGTCGTGGCGGTGTTCGGAGAGCGTGCTCAGTTTTGAGAGTCGGTCGGAGCGGTCGCGGCGCAGCGTGTCGAGCGGCAGCAGTGCGGCGGGCGGCGCGGGCGCGGGCGGGGAGGTGGTGCGGTGGGCGGGCCGGCCGGCCGCCGTCACGAGGGCCAGCCGCGGGCTCGCCGCAGCTACCGACATATTCGTGGAGATGCCGCCGCCGCGCACTCACTTCTCCGGCTTTGGGAAGAGCTACCACTTCTCTTGCGTGTCGCCCTTCCAGTTCACCTACCCTTATGTCGTTTACATCTGAGCTCCGTCTATAAACTTATTATGGTGTCGTGTCAGCGCGCCATGTAGCTCGCGCAGCGTTTTTGATTCGATCGATGTATTCTTGCATTTCGTGTTATGAAACTATTTAATAACATAATTTACGAGTGCACGGGCGCAAAAAGACCATAATAATGTTATCGTCGACAGGGGACGACGCGACGTTTCCGTCTATTAAAATGTAATGAAAACTTTTCACGATGTGAGGGTAGGCGCGACATGCAACAGAGGTGGTGTTTTACGTAGAGATGCTTATACCGTGTGCATGATACTCGGTTTGAGTTTTTTATTTCTTGTCTGTAGCTCTGGCACCCCTTGGTTTGGCCCTTGTGTTTTTAATAACTTTATTGCATTTACATTTAGTAAGTTTTCGATTCACTATTTTCTACTGTTTTGGTTTGGAAGTGATAGTGAATCGTGGACGGACGTATTTGGGAGTAGTGACTCATCTCATTTATTCAGCTTTCGTTCGCTCACACCCATATTTAGTTTCGAATAGTGATCATTCTAGACTGCAGGTCATTCCGTACAACACCTAAAAAGTTTGGCTGTGATATTATTTTTAAGGCAACCTCCTATTAGAACTGATATAATGTAGTGTTATTATTTTGTGAATTAACATATTATTTGCGTAGTTGGCTAACAACTTTTTTGTGTTCCTTCATGCCTTTTATTCCATGGCATGGTGATTATCTATACAACACTACGTATTACGGTAATTCCATGAGTCTAAAAAAAAATACAGGGTACTTATAGTGGCATTTTCTGTCCCTTTTTTATCATAAATGCTGTATGTCATGTATATTCGCATTCGAATACGCATAGATTATGCATTTTAGTAGAATTAATTTCTTATAGTAATTTGTCAATATTTATTTTATTGGAATCTAAATCTCGTAGATGATCTCATTTATTCCTCATTACACATTCCACGTCATGCATTTATATTAAGTCGTAGTTATTTTTTGAGCTTTTTTTTTATTTTGCTGGTATGCAAGTGAAGTGTTTGCCATGTTTGAATAACAAACACCTCAACTGCTATAAGTACAGTCTGTTACAGAAATGTTCACTTAGTTCAGCTTTGGTTGAGGCACCACGTAGCTTGCGCAGTACATGTTTGCTACTGCGCAGGCCACGTGATGCCTAGCCAGGGTTTTAGTTCGTTGCAAACTTGGCACTAATATTCTTTGAAGCTATTTCTGTGACTGGCTGTGCTTAGCTACTTTATGGTACCAAATCTAATTTAGTAAAAGTCGAGCTGTATTGAAGTTTACATAAGTGTAACGTTAACGTAAAGCAGTTGTATGGCATTAGATCAGCGCAGCGCTCTTATTGCGATTGAGCTAGCAGCGCTGCTGACGCGCGTCTGTCGCTCAACAGCTGTCAAAATTGTATGAACTTTGACAGCAGTTGAGTTGCCACTCGCAATGACGCAATCGCTATAGGGGAGCCTTACTTTAACGTTACACTTACGCGCGCGTAAATATCCGTGCTAGGCCTACTGATAGGAGAGGTGTCTCGATTTTCGCCTGATCCAGTCCAAATAGATTAAAAAAAAATCACTAAATGTGACGATATATGAGACGTGAATGTGAAGACAAAACTAGACATAATTTCACATCACAATTCGCATCGTAAGCCAGACTGTGTGTGACCGTACTTGTGAAAGTAAAAATTTCTACATAATATATTGTGTGAAATGGAAACAAACTCAGGGCCCTATTTCACAAATGTACAAGTTTTTCTATTACAAGTGCAAACAGCAGCACTTGTAATAAGGAACGCGATACCTAGATGACCTTATATTCCAATGATAACCTGACCTATTAATTGTCACAAACTTGTGCCTATAATTTAACAGACATGGTAAAGATCTCCAAATATTTTAGTTTTCCATTACATAACTTCGATACAGCTCTGTACCATAAAGCGGCGTGTTCGATTGCGTTAACGCGTGTTGTTTTCCCCATGTTTGTCGCATTCGCACTGTCACTAACGGCACGGCGGCAGCGTGTTAGCGGTCCTCGCGCAACCTCCACCCCCGTATCGGCCAAGAACGCGCTTCAGGTACAGTACGCCACCATCGCCGCGCGGTAAACTCGTGATCCATTGGACACGTGGGCTAAACGTCAAAACTGACGTTACACCTTACACCCCCTGAACAGCTCTACAAATGTTACTTCAAAAGATTTGTCAATAACTATTTGCACAATTTTTGAAGTCGGCTGACATTAATATAAAATGTGGAGTCAATGAAAACAGGTCATTTCAGAGTTAACCAAAAAATGTTGATGAAACCTGGCCTTAATAGGCTACGATATATTTTCAGAAGGTCGAAGTAATGCTATAATTATTTCGCTCTTCCAGTAGAGTTCGCCACAGCTTTCAAGTTCAAAGTTTCGCGAAAGCTTTTCAGCTATCTTTATACCGATTTTTTGAATTGAGTATTTTAAAGCATTTTATGCAATATAACGGTTTAAAATTATCAATAAAAAAATGCAGATGTTGTGGGGGTGTAACCTGAAACGCTTATTTCGAGTTTTGCAGTTAAGCACACGTTCCTCAACTGAGTTACTGCCGGCAATGATGGGCCATTTGTTACGACTGTTTTTGATCTTTTACTGTAATTTAACGAACAACGAATGTTTTCTGTGTTTTTACACTGTTTGCCTAACAAACTAAACTTACTTAATTGTTTAGTGGTTAGTATCTTAACTTATAAATCGAAGAGTAATTTTACGAGACATTATTGTCTATTCGCACTAAATAGTACAAACTACAGTTATTTTTATTACTTACTGAATCATATTTCCGACAATACACCAAGAACAATAAGATCAATTCAATGTATTTCTCTACATTTTAATTTACTTAGAAATATTGTAACCGCAAATAAGTAAAACTTAGCTTCACAGCGTCAGAGGCAATACTGTGATAATTTATTTTTATTACCTACTTCATGTATTTATTTATTTACAATTGTGAAAACGTTGCATTTCTTTACGAAGTTGGATGCAATCAATATTATTTTTAATTTATTAACGTTATTATACCAGTACCTTGAAGTTGTTTCAAGAATATTCATTAATTATAATAAATACACGATCATTCTTTCGCTTAAGATAGGTGGATTTTTTCACATTAATATCTTTTTATATAATAACATCTGGTAACTTAAAACTTAGATTAGTGGCTAATTGTAGGTATACGTTAGGTTATTGAACGACAGTGTTTTAATAAATGTATTAAATCTATCTTGTATTATTATCCTATCCCGTTTTATTGGTGATAATCTAATAATAAAGTGTTAAGATTTATTTGTTGTGTTGTTTTATTGCACTAATCTTGCTGTTTCCGCTTATATGGAATGAGGTGGAGATTGACATAACGGTTGTATTTTGGCTACGGACTTGAAGTAAACAACGAGTTGGTCCAGAACATCGTAAAGTTGAATTTGTGTTATGCTATCACCATTATAGAGCTATACATAACTTTATTAGTGTGTGTCCAAGCCAATATAGAACTGTCACGTAAGCTTGCCCGAACAAGGTAACCGAAAAGAAACCTCTAGTCCCATATTACCGCAAAATGAAGTCATCCGATTGGTGGGTTTTCCTTCTTTCCTATTCCTTGGTTCACTCTAGTGTACAACCTAAGTTTCCTACAAGCGTAGGTGTGCCCTTGACTTGTGATTAATATTAAACATACGTAACCTAATAGCCCTGTAGGGCCTTTGCTCTGCATAATAAAGCACGAGCTAGCCGGCCTTGGCTTTATTTTCAGTTGCCCTTGAAAAGTAGCAATGAATAACGTTCAAAGGACGTTCCACGATACCCGATCGGTTTCCACAGGGACTAACCCCCGTATTCTAAAACGTTTCACCAAAAATCCTTCACTTGGCTTCTACTTAACTTTGAGGGAAACTCAAAATACATCGCGACGTACCTTGAGTTGACAGTTGCTTCGCTTCTCTCGTTTAAGAAAAATTGACGCAGAAATGTCAAGTTGATTATATATTGTCAACTAAAAATACCAAAACACAAAAATGAGGTTAATTCGAGGTTGAGTCGAGTGGAGTAATCTCGTGGTAACGACTTAGAATATGGGGGTTAGTATTATTCAAAGTCTAGTTTTACATTAACTGAGATCGTACTAAAGAATAATAAATAGAGATGTAGTCAAATTAGATTTATTATTAATCCAAGTCAAGATTTTTATAAGAATCAAATTGGTAGTAGAGTTAGGGTTTGGATGTGGGCAGATGGGAATGGATTTGCATGAATATGTAATTATTGTAAATAGTACCTATTTATATGCATAATGCCTTTAAATAAAATACTTATGCATGTAAAGTTTTTATTTTAGTACTTATACTGAAGCATTTTTTTGAACTGAAAATAAAGGCTACAGGAAATGAGTACCTAGATGAAAAGTAGAGTTCGAAATTCTACTTACTGTAGGAAATTGGTCTCGCGAGTAGTACTAATTCTCTGACAGTTTGAGAACATTCCATAGACTATTGTAAGTAGAAATGTAGATATGTAGTAGTGCCCAAATATTCAAGATAGCCAATTATATCACTATCACTCAAGTATAGTTTAGTTTGATAAGAAAGTATCTACCACTGATAAAATTGTTTACGTTTACATTTTGCTATGCAATGACTCAGTCAGTAAGTTTACTAGCTATAGGTATTGGTACCTATTTATAACAATTAGGTATTCTATGTTCTAGATAAAGTTGAAACGTTCGCTAACTGAATAGTATGTTCTAGATGTCGTCATTTTGTGGGTTGAACTCGTCAGCAGCAGGAAAATTGTTTCAAATGTTTATATTCGGGTTTGTTTTGTACGTGATAAATACCTATCTAGGTACTCGGCCCTGAACTGATAGGTATAACGTATTTTATGTCTGCTGCAGTGCTATAGTCATCGATGCCTTGTAGGTACTATTTTTTTTTTTTTGTGGTAGGTAGGTACTGTCTGAGTTTAGACGCTGCCCTTGCGTAAGTATGCTGCGGGCTAAAAATATAATCGATGAAAAATATGATTAAGTACTTACAAGTATTTTAAAAGCAAAAGAATGGGGGATGAATGACACGAATGTTTGACCTACCCTAAATTATAAATAGGTAGGTAGTATCACTGGAAATTTAATTCTCGATTGTCACTTGGGAGCGATCCATGTGGGGGCAACTGGGAATATACTTAAGTACCTTAATAAATAAGTAGCAACGTTTTGGTAATCAATTTCAATGTAGAGTATCTAAACAATCTACAATTCACAAAACAACCACAAGAAACAGGGTAATGTAGCAAACATTAATAATGCTCTAAGATTTTAATGACACTTTCAGAGCTTCAAAGTTATTATAGAATGTAGATGGCGCTGATGAGTAACGAACATGCCTACTTAGCGATAAAATATAGAAGTGCTATGGATTGTCATATCATTAGTCAAATATAACATGTTTGTTGTCATTCCACTCCATGCTGTAGAAACTGAGGACGTGTTTCTTGCGTTATTGAAAACATTGGTTTGTTGTAAAATTAAACTCCAAATAAAAGCATACGCAATCGTGTGAAAGTGCAATTTCAACCAACACGATTCTGTGAGCTAACTACAAAACCGGACGATCTTAGATTGATATCGCCTCAGGCTCTAACTTTAATCACAGATAATATAATACTATAAGTAGGTACTAGTACCGTAATCAATGTAATGTGTCACCCCAATCATTATTATCTGTTGCTCAGATGTCGGACAGGCTCATAATCATTAGCGTAGTCACAAGTAGGGCCGAGACGTAGGTTGCTGAGACATCGCTATTTCTATTTTTGCTGCTGACTGTACGTAGTAGGTGTAAATGAATCTATTAGCGGGGACTCCATAACATAATCTTTGCTAATAATAAAACTGGCGTGATTATGGTAATATCGATCGTAAATATGGATATCTAGCGGTTATTATTAAATTTTTGATATAAACATTTCAATTTTTATTGGTCATATTTAGAATTTTGGTGGTGTAAGATTATTATTATGATTAGCGGTTTACCGAGTGAACACTGAATGAATACCAACTATTATAGGTAATTAATTTATTATACTGTTCATCTACTAGAAGCTATGCCTTTTTATTCCATTTTTTTCTATTAGAATTTAGAATTATAGTGTAGGTAGGTACCTAGCACGGAATATTTTATCCAATAGCGTGATAATGGTGTTTCTACTCTACATACCTACTTACTTTAGTTCATAGAAGTCTGCTTTAGTAAGGGCTTATAAATAGGGAAAACTGTCGAGATGACATGGGTTTCAATGGCACTATTTTATAATATTAATAATAAATAAATAATAAATCTTTAACATCTTATTTGACCATAAGGGATACATTTTCAAAAAGTTCTTATTAGGTACATCCCTACGTCATAAAAGAAAGACTCCTTCCAAATATCAAGTCTATAATGTCTAAGTTCGTCCAGTGGTTTGGACTGTACGATTGTCTATCAGTCAGACACTCGAGGACAAAACCTTATTTAAAAAAATCAATAGGTTCTTTGTGATAAATATATACTACAGTACCTTTACACAGATATGCCTACCCATCTGTAAGTATAATAGTTTCCTAAGCTTCAAAATGATCTATTTTATCTGGCTGGTTATAAATCGATATGCATGTGGAGTAGAGTGCATGCAAATTATGCCACGTTATCTAATCAGGCATGCTAATGCTGTTGCCAAGGTAGGTACGTTGACGTAATGTGCTTTAACGTCACGTTCTTGTTAAAAATAATTAGGGTAATTAATATAATTATTATTGAGTCAGGCCAAAAAAGTGCTGGTTTGAGGAAGGATTTCTTCAGAATCAGAATATTTTATTGAGTAATTGATACAATAATATTTGGCTAGGTCTAATTGCGCAATAAAGTAAGATCAATTTACCCACATCGGGCATTCAATAATATTGGGAACATAACAATATACAATTAAATGGAAATTATGAATAGCATGACTGAACCGAACACAAAATATTATAAAATTTTATTAACGCATGTTGACGCAAGAGTTACGTAGGTACATGAAACAATAGATTTTACATAATGTCACAATAGAATACAATTAATGTCAAAAAAAAGAGTGTTAATAAATATCGAATAATATTAGTATTAATAATATTAATAACATTAATAGTTGGGACCTGTCTTCTTGTCTAATCTTTAATTCTAAACAAAAGTTCCAGCTACTCAATTATTTGTCGATTTTAATGCATAGACCAAAGACTTTTGTAATAGGGGGAATTCTGTGGCATAGACTTTATACATTCAGTTCCGATTGGAACCACGCGCGAACATAAGAAGTATCGTTGTCTTTTTCTACCAAAAAAGGTCTAGTAATTTGCAGAGAAAAACATCTGCGGCTGCCTATACACTCTGATTCTGTTGCTGTCCAAATTCATCTGCGAAGATCACCGCTCTGGCTCTACAACAAACAAACTACAAACAAAATTATCATTGACTAATTATTAATGATCGATGCCTGATACGCGATATGTGCAGTCGTTTACATAATATTAGGATACTTTGCATTAAGTGGTAGGTACGTACATAATACCTAAAATCACAATTCGTTTGTAAATATGTTGGCAGAACGTTTAAGTATAAGCTAAAAATAAAAATAAATAATGTAACGATGTACTTGGTGTATTGTCGATGAATGGATAGGTCTATCAAATCAAAATGTGAACAGTCTGGAATTATTTTAGGTACCTAATTGCTCTTAATTATCTACTTATATTTGAAATATCCACAGGAGTTGCTGAGGGAAAAGCAGCAGCACCTGGAACGGTTGATGCGCGAGCGAGAGCTGGAGCGAGCAGAAGTGGCGAAGATTTCTTTACAGGCGGACCGCGCAGAGACAGCGCTTTCGCAGCTCAAGAAGGAAGCCGCACAGGTATATAAAATCATGTACCCGTGGACTGCTCTATCCTCTATCGATGCTGTCATGCTAAACAGCGACGATGTAGTAGTGGCAGTTTTGATCACCGACGAGAAGTTGCCTGGGGGTCTAGCAAAGATACCAACCACTAACGCTAACGCCAAACGCTAACTCCAAAATGTACTGAAACGACATTTCGGAAATTGCTAACTTTTCCGCAGCTTATGTCATTTCAATACGTTTTTGGAGTTAGCGTGAGGCGTTAGCGTTAGCAATTGTGATCTTTGCAAGACCCCCTGCCCTGTCTGTCGATTTTTTGCCTTTTGATACGTGCGCGCGCATGATGCTGCAATAGTAGATTTCTCCATCCCTACTATTTCTACATAAATTATGATTTGCCACCAATCAGCACCAAACGTTTCGCTGTTTTTGCGAACTCATATAATTACAATTAAAAAAAGCCGAGCTGTTAAAAAAGACAGTTTGTAATAGAAAATTTTCGTTATTTCAGACAAACGACCAGAATGGCAAGCTCAAGGCCGAGCTCGACAAGCTCAGCAAGCTGCTTGAAGACGAGCGGCAGAAGGTGGAGGATCTCATGTTTAGGAACGAAGAGGAAAATATTAATAAGGAAGACTATTTTGTAAGCATTTTAAGAGTAAAACTTAGCTATTTTTTACTCCATGTAGAAAAAAAATTTGAAATGCGTTATGGATGTTAGAATCTTACATGTCTTACTAAAATATTATTTATTAACGGGATATTTTCCAAGTAATTTAATTTAGTGATTTTAGTGAGCATGGATGTTTAAAATCTTATATCATACCGTAATATCTTTTTGTGTAGTTAGCAGTATGTTAGAGTAATATTAAAATTCTCTTCTTTCAGAAATATAAGGAAGCAATGGAGGTAAGCATAATTTATTAGATCACCTTTTATCGCGCGCCCAATAGATTTTAAGCTGTTAAAATATTATAATAACTTTTTTTGAAAAATTGTGTTATAATCTGTTACTTTAACTAAAAGGTAGATTCTAAACTGAAAAGTTTATCAGTCTCCTAAAGAATGATAAAATATGTAATGTTAGTATAATAATAACAATGAACAAATTAATTTACGTAAATGAGAAAGAAAATTTTGTAATACGAACGGGATTTGAACCCGCATCCGTCCGTTCCTAAGCCAGAACATACTTAACGTGATAAGTTGTCTTGATGTCCAAATTAATTCTTCATTTTTTACAACCAACTTACGGGGTTGTTAATTACGCTTCTGAGCAGGCGGTACTACTATAACATTATAAAAATAAAATTATAAATTAAATATATTACTATTCCATCAGCAAGAGAGAGCGGTCCACGAGCAACGTATCAGAGACCTGGAGTCCGACGTGGCGCTGCAGACAGCGCGGGCCGAGGCCACCGCCGCAGCGCTGCGCGTCACGGAAGACCAACGCGTTACCGACGCAGCCGCGCTCGCAGACCAACACAAGGAGGAGCTTACTGCTGCACAGAGTAAGAATAACATCAGAGATCGCTAAATACACGTTCACTGGACCTCTATTTCGCATTCTCGTTAGATAATACAATGGGTTCATTATGTAATGACCTCATTTTAAGGACACAACTACCCTCGCAGTCTATTAAGTTTTAAAAAAAATTATGGTTTTCCATGTTGTTTCTATTCTTCAAAGATATTACAAACACAAAATACCTTTTCCAGCTCTTTCATCAGAGCTGCAGAAGCTTTTGGATGAAGCCTACGCACTGCTTAAGGAAAAAGAGACCGAGAAAGATTCAATGGTTAAAAATATGTTTGAAGAACTCACCAAAGTTAAAGCAGAATCAGAAAGAGCGCTAAACGACGCTAACACGAAGATGGCTATATCGAAAACAGAGTTTGAAACCCAAGTCTCTGTGCTCACGGCGAAATTGCAGCTTTCAGAGTCCAAATTGGAAACTGAAAAACAGAACCTCGAAAGGCTGAATAAAGAAAACAGCCAAGTAATCATAGACTTAAATTCTAAGCTAACGCAACTTCAGGCTGCTGTAGATGATAAGACTCTAGAATTAAATAAAGGTAACTAATATACAACTTAAATGAGGCTTATGTTTATGTATTGTTACAGTGTATTTTATTAATTTCATACTTTCTATTATTTCAGTCATAGGCGTAAGTAAAGAACATGAAGTAAATCTTAACAAAGAAATTACTAAACTGAAAATGGAACTGAGTGCCAAAGTACTAGATTTGGAACAATTAGAAGATTCCAAACGAAAACAAGATACAGCTTGTAAGAGTCTACAAGAAGAAATAACACGTGTCAAAGAAGAATATTCAAACAAAATTAACGAATATGAAACATTACTAAACGATGTGTCGCAGGTCAATGAAAAATCGAAAACCGAAATTTTAGAACTGCAACAAAATCTTTCTGTAAAAACAAAGGATTACGAAAGGTTATTGTCTGAGTCAAGTACATCAACAGCTTCTACAGAAAAACTTATTAGTGAATACAAGGAAACGGTTCATGAAAGAGACAAAGAAATCATTAAGCTGAAAGACGATTTCGAACAAGCAACCGCTAACTTCAATATTAAACATAGCAAAATCGCCGAAGAACATAAAAAAGAGATAGAAGATCGCAACAGTAAAATAGAACAGCTTTTGAAAGAAATCGAAAGCCATAAACAGTCATTGGATCAGACTAAAGTTGAGTTCGATACGCTTAACTCGCAATTTAATAGTAACGTAGATGAATTGAAAGCATTGAAGGAAGAAAATGAGAAACTTAAGAAAACAATCATTGCGTTAACTCAGAGTAACAATGAACTTAAAGATAAGGTATCAGCAATGGAGTTAGAAGTTGGTGAAATGAGACGACAACTCGAAAGTGCTATAGAAAAATGTGATGAATTACAAAAGGCTAAAGAAAAAGTTGAAACAGAATATTTAAATCTAACTGGGCAGACAACAGATTCAAACGAACAGTTCAACCAATTATCGCATCACTTAAAGGAATCTGAAAAAGAACTTCAAGAATTAAGAGATAAGCAGAGAGAAGCTAATAACAACTATGCTAGAATGGAACAAGAATTAAAGCAGAATCTATTTAAAATACAAGAAGATTTTGCCACAGAGCGCAGCCAGTTGATAGGGTCAGTTAATGATTATATTGAAAAGTTAAAAGACGTAGAAAATAAGGCCAAACACCTTGAAAGTCAAAATACAGAAATCCACAACCGCTTCCAAAACTTACAAGCAAATAACGATAACTTATTAGATGAGAACACTATTTTGAAAAAGGATATTGAGGCACTGAAAGTAAAAGAGCAAGAACAAGTCAGTGAGCATGAAACGGTGCAGAAAAAGTTAGAAGTAGATATAGATAGATATAAAGAAGAAATATCGTTGTTAAAAGCAGATGGTGCAACTTCTGAAGTTAAACTTATGGAAAAAGTTGACCAATTAACGGAAGCCCAAAACGATTTAAATAACAAATTAGAGGAAGCGAGGAAACATGAAGACTCACTGCAAAAGGTACTGAATGATATGACAGCCCAATTAAATAACCAGAAAGCTCAAAATGAAATTGCATTATCACAGGTTCAGCACCAACTGGCTGCTGTTAACGATGAACTTAATAAATACAAAATAGAAGATCAGCGCCTTAATAGCCTCCTAGAAGAAAAACAAAGTAATATCAAAGAATTAAATCTCAAATTAGAAATGCTTGAAGTAGATCTGAAATCGAATACCGAAAGGGTCGCTGAAAAAGATCGTCAAATACTACAAGTTACCGAAGAGCTAAACAAAGTTACGGAAAACAAAAAGCAGTTGGAAGAAGCAATAAACAGCGCTTCATTAGAAACGTCTAACTTGAAACAGAAGTATGAGAACTTAATAGCCAATTCTTCAGCTGAGGAATCGGTGTTAAAAGAACAACTTGGTCAGCTAGATATATTAAGGCAAGAAATGTCTACTTTGGCACAAGATAAAATTTCTCTAGAATCAAATTATAACGAAACAAATAACGAATTAAGTAAATTGAAATCGGAACACGAAGACATTGTTAAGAAACTAAATGAAAATATTACTAGTACTAATGAGCTTAAAAAGAGCGTAGAGGATAAAGATAATCTAATTAAATCTCAAACTGAAAAATACGAGTCAGAAATAAACAAATTAAACGAATTGGAACAAGAAATAGCTCAATTAAAACATGAAGTTTCGAATAAGGATGCAGCAATACAGGAAAAGGAATCCCACTTAGAAAAACTAAATGAGTCTTTGCAAATGGGAACAAATGAAACCCAAAAGGTTATAGCGCAGTTACAAAGCGAAAACTCTAGTCTCAGTGAGAAATACAAAACTGAAGTGGAATCTCTTAATACTTTAATAAAAACATTACAAACGAAATTGGCGGATAGCGAAAAGGTATGTGAGGAAGTGAAACAATCCAAAGACAGAATTAACGACCTTCAACAGCTGCTTAATAAATCAGATAGTGATGTAAAACAACTCACCAACATCAACGAAGCCCAAAAATTGAACTACGAAGACTTGAACAGACAATTACAAGCTCAATATGAGGAATACAAAAAAGAAACCAAACGTGCCAAAAATGAACTGAAAGCAAAACTTACTGAATACGAAAAAGAATTACAATGTTCCAAAGATACGGTAAAGGCTGAGAAAGAGAAACAAAATGAACTCCAACAAAAACTTTCGGAAGCTGATAAAAATATATCTGAATTGACACAGAAACTAGAATTAATAACTGTTCAACAAAGTACTGATGAAGAAAAAGATAGCAAGCTTGAAAAATTGTCGATGGAACTACAAGCTAATAAGAAAGCTCTAGTTGAATCTTTAGCGAATAGTGAAACTTTAGTTAACAACTTGAAAGTCGATATAGATAAGAAAATCAAAGAATTAAAACACAAAGAAGAATTAATAGCTAAATTAGAACAAGAAGTAAAGGTAACTATTACTTTTTTAGTTAATTCTTTCTGATTAAAATTGGATGAATACTTAAATATTTCATTTTTCAGAATCAAAAAGCCAAAACGGAAATATCGGAAAGGGAAAAAGTGTTAATGCAGAAAGAAATTGCAACTAAGAGCAAAGACAAAAATGATAACAATTCAATGGGTGTACTTGGAGACGGCGATAATACGTTGACTTCGCAGTAAGTTACATTGTTTTATTAGTACAATACAGTAATCAAACCTCAAGCAGGTGAACCGATGATCTGTTGAAAACCGCGTGGAGCCGATGGATGCAGGAGGCGAGTAGCCACTCAAAGTGGCGCTCTATCTTCAGCAGTGGACGTTTTCAGGGGGTCTAGCAAAGATACCAACCACTAACGCTAACTCCTCACGCTAACTCCAAAAATGTATTGAAATGACATTCGCTGCGGAAAAGTTAGCGATTTCCAATACATTAGAGTTAGCGTTTGGCGTTAGTGTTAGTGGTTGGTATCTTTGCTAGACCCCCAGTCTGTTGATGATGAATAATCAAACCGTCAAAAAAGTCACCGATATATTTATTCTAGAGCTCTAGAATTAGCAGGTTGAAATGGCCATATCACTCGCCGAACTGACAACCGATGAGGAAGAATGGGCGAGACCTTTTCTAGCGACAACGAACCGGTAGTCTGCGTACTTGCGTAGGCCCTGATTGGTGGACCAATGACCTTTCAGAACCGAACCGGAGTCTATGAATGCCAGATAGCAGCAGCCGCTCAAAGTGGTGCTTTACGGAAAAGGCCTATAAATCAACATTCATGAGATTTTTCTCCTATTGGTTTATTGCTGTTTTGATTTTGTTCTTAATATTTTATTTGTCTAAAGAAATAACGGCGACAAGGAAATGCTGGATGGCCAAGTGAGCTTCCTAAACTCTGTGATAGTGGACATGCAACGGAAGAACGAGCAGCTGATGGCGCGAGTACAAGTCTTGGAAGGCGGAGCCATAAGTCCAGAGCCGGTCATCTTGTGAGTTCAATATTGCACCTATCATTTTTAGACTGGCGTGACGAGCTGGTCTTTCACCTGATGTTAAGCGACACGGCCGCCCATAACAGTTGCAGTGTCACTCGGAACTCGAAAGCTACTCCACGTTTATTAGTAAGGGTGATCAAGTTTTGGGTGACACTGCACTGCACTTGCTGAGACAACACAGTCTAGTGATCAGATTCCTAGACTGTGAGATCATCAAGTCCCATTTGCCCAGTAATTTCACTAGTACATCACTCTTCAAACCGGAACACAGTAGTGCTTGCACACTACTGATTGGCGGCAGAATAACTGGCAAAACCGCAACATCCCTGGTACCTAACTACCTACCTAGACGAACTTTGCAGAAAAGTCCTACCACCTAGTAAAAATAACTCTAATTTAGAAGAATGTATGAGCAACTGTGGCTCTGCGGTAGCGAGTTTCCCAACCGACGCATTCAGGTTCAAATCCTGCTCGGCCCTGCACCAATAATCTTTCAAGTTATGTGAGTGTTCGCAAAACTTAAAGAGTCTTACTTATAGGTACGTAAATAAAAATCCATTAAATTTTCGCAGCAACGGTCGCAAAACGCGAGCGGTGGCGCCGCGTCTTTTCTGCGACATTTGCGACGTATTCGACGCGCACGACACCGAAGACTGCCCCAAACAGGAAGCGGAGCCTTCGCCCTCCGCCGGCGCCAAGGAGCGCCCGCCGCCGCGCCCCTACTGCGATATTTGTGAAGGTGACTATCCATCTTAACATTTTTTTTACAACTCAATAGCCACCGGCCCGCCTTTGACCGAAATCCAGAAGAGGCCTATGTGTTTAGCAGTGGACTTCTTCAGGCTGTTGATGCAAAAATTTTCTATTCTGATCACAAAGAATAACTGGCAAAACGAATGTCTATCCCTAAAATACTAATTTGTTTTCTATACAATATGAAACTCTGATTTAATGAGACAATGATTGATAAATAAATAGATCGCGTCCTAGATTATATTTTTATCCTTTTCAGTGTTCGGGCATGCTACAGAAAACTGTGATGAAGAAGAAACATTTTAACCCCTATTTATTAATAACTTTTTAATGTTACCGTTGTTGTTGTTTGACGTTATTTATTTGTTTACCATATTTTGGTATAGTTACTTGTTAGTTCAACACTAAACCAATGTTTGTAAATATATTTGATTATTTTTAATTTTAAGCAAGATTATTTAAATTGCATGTTATTTTACCAATCAAATAATATGAGGTGAATGGTATTATATCTTCTCGTGTGCATTATCTGGTTATAATCTACACAGAGAAATATTTTTATACGGCACTAATCATTTTTCCATCACAATCATGGTATTAACTCTACTGCAATCTAATTCTATGGAATGAACACCAAAATACATAGCTACTATTTTATAAGCAATAAATTTAATTATTATTTGAAATATTGTTTTATTTTAGCTATAAAGTAAGTTAGATCCACTTCGCTTCTTGCCCGTAAGTACACAGTATGCAAACAGTTGAGAGCGGTGATTAGACCACCATTCCCACTGAAACTGATGACTGAAAATAAAACCCTATACTTTATTCATATTGCCGGTTCATCATCATCATCAACAGCCGTAGACGTCCACTGCTGAACATAGGTCTCCCCAGAGAGCGCCACTTTGAGCGGCTGCTCGCCTCCTGCATCCATACTATACAAGTTGACCTTGAATTAGTATGTTATCCCGAAATGGGGGGACCATGATACCCTACAAGTTGTGAGAGCCTTACTTGAAACTGGGTGTTTCCAAACTTCCATGGTAAAAAATAAATCCACTCGCAAAAATGCACGTGCGATCGCCACGAGAGTTACAAGATAGTATAAATTCATTTCTAAACACAGGTCGTTAAACCCATTTATGTGCACTCGGTCAAGGACGAGGTTCAACCACCCAGCTGTGCTAAGGCTATTTTCGAACGTAAGCTTTACATGGCAACTCCTTGCAACAAACAAAATCGTTCCGCAGTTCGCAGAGACTCGCACATCGCCTCGTTTGTAGGGAGTTACTGAACGAAAGGAGTTACTGGAACTTCTAACTCCTTGCAACAACATCGTTCTGCAGTTTACCAAATTCGAACGAGTCGCAGAGACTTGCACATCGCCACGTTCATAGACTTCGTAGGGAGTTACTGGAACTTCTAACTCCTTGCAACAACATCGTTCCGCAGTTCACCAAATCCGAACGAGTCGCAGAGACTCGCACATCGCCTGTTCGTTCGGATTCACTGAACGAAAGGAGTTACTGAACGAGTTCCTTTTACCGAACGAGATTTGAAGAACGAGTTCACCGAGGTGAACGATTTTGCCCAAGCCTATTTAAATGGTATAATAAAAAAGTTTTACATTTTTAAGGAAATACATTTTATTTTTCTTTCTCTTATTATTACTGTATTCTTATAAAGGTAACTTAATTAGTAGAGCTTTGTTATCAATCTAATCCTTCTTTCTTCTCTTTGATTGCTTCCTGAAATAACAAAACAATTTATGTAGGTACACTTAATAAAACATTAATTTATAATTATAAAATTAAAGTTTTGCTGGTCAAATAAGTGTAAATGACACAATGGTCAAAACTATTTTTAGTTTAATTTCAGCAATAAAGAACCATGTTTGTTACAAGTTATACAGAAATAGTAATAACACTGTCAGCAGCTCATACATTAACACAGTTAGGAGTTGGTTAACCACCCACGGGTCTAATATTAATGTGCAAAGCACGATTGGGACCAACCACCGACCAAGGGCATATTTGTCTCACCTTGGTCGGGTTGGCATAAAATCTGTGTGGATGGTGGTTGGTGCCTTCATTCGTTCGCCAACCACCATCCACACGGTCGGGTTTTACACCAACCCAATCAAGGTGAGACAAATGTGACCATGGTTGGTTGTTGGTCCTGATCGTCTATTTGGCTTTTAAAGAGAGAAAAGAGAATGTAGTTTGGCTAAGTGCAGGTTGGTGAATAACATCAAACACAAGACAGAGATAGACATCTGATGGATGACACAGTACAGCTCATTTTGTGATTTTTGAACATGCCATTTTCTTCACTGTTTCCCTTCACCATTGTGTTTTACACTAATATTATAAATTCAAGTTTCTCTGTGTGTATTTGTAATAGAGGTACCTTTTTATGCACAAGTGAAGCTTGGACTTAGTTAAAGTAAGCTGATATATTTTAGTGCTTGCAGCACTATTAGGTTGTTCTTGCGCATAACCAACCAGGTATAGTTTTTTTACTACAAGATGCTATACTTACTTTAAATCTCTCCTCAAACAGTGACAGCTCAGATGTTAAGTCTGTGATTGCATTCATGAAAGCTTCTTGCGGTGTGTAGTCTGATGTAGTTTGGATACGCAGCACAAACTTGTGCTCCAAGGGATGTGGTAGTTTATACCCAGCAAATAACACTTTTGGATCCTTTAGCAGCTGGCTGAAAATAGGACTGTGTTATTATTGAATCCCACTGCAATAGGTAGCTAAGAGGAAATATTATCTGGCAAGAGTAATGAAAGATGCTTCTTATCTTAGAAAATGTACTTAGATGTCCACTGCGGAACATACGCCTCCCCCAGGGAGCGGCTACTCGCCTCCTTCATCCATCGGTTCCCCGCCAAAACTGTTACTATTAGTTCATAAATAAACATTTTATCAACTCAATACATAGACAATTTTCTAAAACATCTATCTGGCTTTGGTGATAACACAGAAGCAAACTAAATGACAATGAAAGTAATTAAGGCAAGCAGCTAATTTTTTAAATTCAAGTAGGATATTCAGACTAAATGGATAGATATAGATAGTGAAACCTACTGCCTTATCATGTTCCCGAGAGTGTGGTCTTCTTTATTCACTGTGAATACTGCCGCATTTGTTACTTTGGTATCTTCTTCCTTCTGGACTCTATAATCATACAAACACTCTCCTATTCAAATACTGTTCACATTACAAATTACAAGCAAGTCAAGCGACTTACTGACTGCCGGTCTCGTGGCTAGTTTACTTACTTCTTTTCCCCATCGTACAAAAGAAATGATTCGAATGTTGGCGGAGCGTTCATGTTTAGTCAACTAAATACTGAACTATATTGTTATTGAGCAATAGAACAACGAAGTGATTATATTCCCAACACCACAACGCGACACCAAAACAAACCATGAAATTAACAAAACAAATCCTTGTTGGAAACCTAAGAGTTTTTCTATCAAATCAGAAAACTACAAAAAACCTAAAATTGACCCAAGGCCCCAAGGGAGAAGTTAGGCGGGGCTGCCAGATGAAATTTTAAAATATCTCCCAATTAAAAAAATAATAACACGTCAATTTTTTTTAACCTTGGGCCAATTGACGCAGTATTATTAAACGTGTGGATCCAGACAAAGGCTGTATTCAATATTATAGCACAAGTAATAGATTGCGCATTATAATTGATCGTATAGGGCCCTGCCTTAGTCACGAATAACATGCGATATCAATTTCACTGTGTGGCATTATGAATTACAAAATAGGATAAGGACATAACATAACTGTACAAAGTGCACATTTTGACATTGCCAGAATTATAGCTAAACAGCGATAGAACGCCATTAAATGGCTAATAAAAAGATATGCAATAAAGTTATGGTATTGTCTTGTAGAAACACATTGGAAATGAATGTAACGGGGATCTAGCAAAGATCCCTAGCGTTTAGTTAACTCCCGTTTTATTTTGTTCCAAATTACTGACCAAACTTTCCTCCTAAATGGGGAGATATTTCTTCAGTCTAGAAGCCCTGTTAAGTAAATGTCACTATGACTTTGACATTGACTCTTTAGTTCGATTTTTTTTTCTTATATTTTTGCTCCACACCTCAGATGAACATAGTGTATTTAGCCAGTGTCAAGTATTATTATAGTATATTTTCATAGTGTTATAAAATATTTCACGCAGTCATGTCCTAGTCATAGTTCAGTCTAAGTCAGGTAGTCATAGTCCAGTCTAAGTCATGCTCCAGCAAAGTGGTGGCAACTTTATTACAAGCTTCTATGGAGTTTTGGAAGCGGTGAATCACGTTTCACCACATTATATCACTTGCCCTCACTCATGCTCGTAATTCAGCACTTAATGCGTAAAACGCCACCAATTTTAAACAATATCACTGGAAAAAGCAAGTTTGAAAAGTAATACAATGCAACGACGTTAACTTTTCCGCGTTCCCGCCAAAAACTCTTAGTTCGATTTCTTGCCTTGAGCTTGGGTTGGGCTCTGGGCGTGGCTTAGGTCGTCGTATGTAAAACGCCTGTGTGCGATGCGATAACGTTATACCAAGGAACTTATACGTATGTACTACAGTATAAGTTCCTTGCGTTATACAACCAAACTTGCAGTCGCGGCACTGGCAAAAATACTATAATACCCACCC
Organism: Ennomos erosarius; assembly: GCA_963580505.1. Lineage (NCBI taxonomy): Eukaryota > Metazoa > Arthropoda > Insecta > Lepidoptera > Geometridae > Ennomos > Ennomos erosarius. The sequence goes on along the minus strand of OY756981.1, from coordinate 4,930,783 downwards.
CACTTATATTTCCTAATAATTTTGGTTGGAGATTCATTTTTAAAATGATATCTCGACAAACTGTACAAAGGGATATGCTAGATCCATATCCCTTTCTATAGTTCGTATTGTATCTATTTGTATCACTATTTCCTAGGTGATGTATTGCGCTTGCGTTACTGCCGTTACTGGCGTTGCATCACTCCTTAACCTACCTACCTGAATTTTAAATAAGTAGGCCCTAACTAATCAGCTGAATGTAGGTAGATACGAAAAAGACACATACAGCAGAAAACACCGTTTATTTTATAATTATTATGAGAGAATTTCAGATTGATAACCTACATACAGAATAATATGACTATAAAACCAATCTAACTTGAACTTTACAATGTGTTCAGAACTTCACTGTTATTTTGTAAGTAAAATCGCTTGCTATCGTAACAACAGTTTTTAGGTGTCAGTGTTCCTTTACAACAAGATTACAAGACAATGTAATTTAGAATAATACAATTCGTTTATAAATTCTGAAATAAGTACATAATTTATAATCATACATAAGTACAGGGAACATTTTCGAACAATTTTTACTAAACTATTTCAACATTTTCGCCTAAACTAAACATAAGGAAGTACAAAAATTAACATGATTTAAATATCAAATTAATAACTCTCTAATATTATAATGTTTCACATTATTTAACGCCAAGCAACATCAGAGTCAGAATGAACAAAGCCTTCACGAATCGTGGAAATTGTAAAGTTTACGAACATTTAACTACAAATTGAAGTCTAGCGACTCTACTCGTAAACAATAATAACTTTTAGAATAGTCATTGTGGCATAACTTGATCCGTTTTGATGTAAATACCGACTCGGTGAGGTACTAAAATGTCGCATAAATGAGAAAGCCTCACAAAATATACGATGCAGAATCCCTGCCACAATGAAAAAAAAATTTTGATTGTTTTTTATTTGTACTTGCGGCGCTGTAGTCTTTATTTATCTACAATTTATGAAGAAACTATACCAATATGAAATACAGTACTGAATGAATTGTTTTGTTTTATATTTTGTTATTATGCCTACATCAGTAGTACTTGACAACATGATAAGGTAGAGTCCGCGCAAGATAAGTCTGCGCGCGGGCAAAATCGGACTTGCCGAATTATAGTATACTTACAACATCGACAGATAAATAATAGGTATCTACTTACTTATGATTCCCAAAATATTTACTTTTAGTTCTATAGTTTAAAAACAAACTGAGATCTGGTTCATCTATCCATCGACCACTTCACTTCATTGTTGATAATTCGACGGTAGCGCCATCAGTTACGCGCAGACTTATCTTGTGCGGATTCTATCTCCCGCGGTCTAAATTAAAAATTTACAAATATTTTTCCACAAAAAATAAACCTACCTAATTAGCAGGTACCTATATTATAGATTAGAGCGATGCAGTCACTACAGTTAGTTGCAAAAAGTGTAGGGTAGGTAGATAATATTTAAACAGAAACGTGGATTGGACAAATTGCTTTCATTTCCAAATTAATTATCATAGAACCTTTCATGATCCTTAAAATTACATTGTGAATGTTCGTTGTTTCAATTTACTCTCCAAGCACGAGTTACTTGGACTACATTGTTATTTGTTTTATAATAAGAAATTGAACAAGGGTTAATTTTATGGAAAGATCTAGATCTATTTCGAATCTATACTCATAGTAATATACATGTTATGTATCTATTTCAGTAGACAGAATACACAAGATATTGTAGGTATTTATTATTATATTCGAGTTCATTAATTTTTCGATAATATCTTTTAAAATAAAATCGATCAATAAGCCTAATAATAAACAGCATTGCAAATATTATTGGATTACTTTAACACTTACTAGCTATCGTTTGTTAATGTAATAAAATGCTATAAGAATTGACACATAAGTATATAAACTATACTAATTGTGTACTTATACAAAATTAGCAATCCAATCAACAATATGCATACTATTGATAATGAAAATATCTATGTTTGACGTTAATATAGATTTGTTATTACAACGCGTGCGCCCACAAATAAATGCGGGCGACGGCGGCAGCGGCGGCGCCTGGCGCGGGCGCACCGCTTGAACACCGAAACATCTTATATTTACACTAGTAACAGAAGATACAACTGCAATATTAAGAGTTATATTATCAGAATAATAAAGAGATCATCAAAAGCTGACTAGAAGTTCGGTTATACCTACTCTAACATATTTTACAAGGGTCGGGTGCTACGGAGAGCCCCGGGCCTCCACCGCTTGCTTGTGCGACTGTTGCCCGGTGGAGCGATCGCTAACATTATCGTTACATTGGTGTCAGGTACGCGGCCTCGCCTCGAGGCCAGTAATTACAATTACACTAGAGATAAGATGAGTAAGATGAAACTAGCTAGTGTCAGCGCGATGTAGAACAATGGCAGGACAGTGCGGCTGCACACTCGCGGAAAGGCAAGCATACAAATTGACTCGCGAATGGGGTAATGCGACTGACCTCCGCGACACGGTGATGAAGCTACGAGAGAAAAGGTATCACCTAATTTCTCTACTGTTACGAGGCAACTAGATGAAATCCTACTCTTAAGGATAAAAATCTAATTACGCTATAAATGTTAAAATTAACATTGCTTCATATTCTTAAATAACGCATACCTACTAGGACAGCTGGGAACAGGGCACTCCCGAGGGTCACTTAGTGCCGTTTTATCCATTATGTTTCACCGTTAGAACTTCCTTCAACAATTTATACCGTCGATATTAGTACAGCATTTATCCATACGTTGAAAGATCTAACTTTTCCTATAGGAAATGCTAAATATTGGTGCTTTTAAATCGACGCTTGTATACTTTAGGTACATATACGTCTTCGATTTAATCTTACAAACAGAAAATACTGTTCGTCAACTATTCATATTGCTGAAGTGTTGGTTATACGAATTTATTAAAAAAGTTATCCTAGCTAAAACAGCTACATTATGTATTACTGTACAACGAAGAGCGTGTTAAAAGGTATTAAATGAAAAATATTTAGTCAACTATAAATATGACCGAAAAGCGCCAATTTTTTTGTATGTCTCTTTAAAACTATACGATAAATATTGAGAAGTTTTAAAGTACTCTTATTGTTTATTAAAAGTTACATTCACAATAACAATTTATTATTATTTTAAAGTTAACTAAACAACAACTGCATCTACTATCACACATTCGAAAGTTTAAAACAATGTATTCGAAATTTCGAACTTTTTTATTGCTGCGGCGCGACGACAGCGCGATATGCAGTGCGGCGCCGGCGCCGGTGTGGCTTCACAACTCCGCCTTCTCTCTTCTAATTAACTTTTCTATTTTCTACTATATCTTTTGCTGCGCACTGTCAGAAAGTGCTAAAACTCACGTTTTCAAAAATCCACCCTACCCATAAACAAAGGTCTCTTTTCATTAAATAGAGCAGCTAACGACTGCTGACTGAAGTAACTTTAGAGCTGGTAATTGAGAACCGAAGAGATCAAGAGTAATATTCCTTTAAGTATTTTTTAGCTTGTTTCTCTATTAAAACATGTATAAATATTCTGAATATTTTAAATTGACTACATTTTGTAATGTTTGTTTGGTAAGTTAGATTTTACGACCTTGTTCGCGAAACTTTGCTTCTATTTGCTGGTCTTAGAAGCTTTGAGTTTCAACCTCCTTGAAAGTAAGTTTAGTGTACCTACATATATTGGAAAATCCATATTAATGACTATTAATCTAGTTTATAATTTGACAAGTCATTGATACCATATTAAATAAAAAAAAATTATGAAAAACTGTTAAGAGATCTCTTAAAACACTATGAGATTATGGTCCTATAGAAGGCGGGTTCGCGTCCACACCGCACGCTTCGACAGTTCGACACCTACGTCTCCGGTCCTCGACCGCCTACAGACTCACAAACACACAAGTACCGATGCCTAACAGGCACTTGCATTTTGAACATAACGATTACACTAAAGAGGTAGAACCTAAACGATAAGGTTCGAATACTGATTGCGATACGTTACTTTATCACTGAGACGCGTAACAAAAAAAAGATCTGAAAAGAGCAGACATTTCTATTGCTCTCTCGCTCCCACTGCACTTAAGACGTAATAGTAGAAGTGGGAAAACAATATTTTCTTGCTTTCTTCAGTATCGCTTTTTCAATGGTATTATTAATGCGTTACGTAATGGGGTTACGATTTAGATGATCCTTCTTTCTTATATTGTAACTATTAGTAAAGGCTTTCTAAGCACGCAGCAGAGCGGGCTTTATTTCCCATAACGTAAAAACTACCGATGAGTAGAAAGAAGGATTGAACTATACTTGTGAACTTGTATTTTATAATAATGGTCTAATAATATTAAAAGCTACAATCAATAGTAATCACAAACACTGTAGTACAGATATCATTTTATACCACTCATGGTATTTAAACATTCAAATTTAAAAATCCAATGAATTCGACTTTTAGATGACATTAAACTATTAATTTTCGAAGATACCATAACGTTGACCTATCATATAATATGTATACTAGATGATATAGTGTATGTTAATATAACTAAGTTATGTATATTTGTCGATTATTGCACGCTAGGCAATTATATTTATAAATAAATAGTCGCCTATGCGTATGACTTTCCCACTGCGGCGACAACCATGATCACAAGGGAGATGGCGCTATGGTTGGAACAGTAGTGTGACTATATACGATAATAATTGAGTATAGTTTGAACGTTACAAGTTCTAGAATGGAATGCTGGCATGCGTATGTGTACGATGTGACGATTCGCTGAGTATTGGCAAGTGATTCTTGCCAGGCGGGATGCAAGCACCAACAATGCGTCGCTTTCTCTTTGCTTGACGGTCCTGCGGGTAGAAACACGTTGCGTTACAAGTTATAAGGCGACGTAGAAGAGAAAAGCCAAAATACTTGTTGAAATTTCAGCCAGGAATATAGAGCTATCAATGATTTTTAACAAGTAGTATACAAAATATATTTTGAAAACGTTACAGTGACCATGAAGAGCTTGTAATAAGTTTTTTATATTTTCAGTAACATGGCATTCTTGTTCGTGGCTGAATTTATGCTACGCGTAAATAAATAGGTATCATATTAATTAAACTTCACACCTATAAGGTACCCAATTTAAATAATACAAACCCTATTTCTAGTACACATTAAATTCAACAAATTATTTAAGCAACTAAACATACATATCTATAAGTTTTTGGCAAATTGGGCGATTTGGTGTTTGTGATTGATATAAGAAGAGTATGCCCTATTTTCTATGCTACTTGACGCACATTGTCGCTATAAATATACAGGATGTAATTTAATTCATTAGCATAAATTGAGCCCATGATAGTACATCATTTATAGATGATTATTAAAGAGTAATGAGTGTAAATGAAAATATTTTTATTGAAAATTATGAAGATTGCCGCGTCGCCTAACGCAGTTGGCACGGATGATTTTGATATATCAAAACATTTTTATACCTTGTATGTACTAATTAAAAACAGTGCTGCATTATTTTAATTAAATTTTGTATTGTGGCATTTGAATAAGTAAGTTATTCCATTTTTGAAGCTATTATTATTACCAAACCAATGTGCTAGAATTCAAAAATTTTGGTCCACACGTGACCGGTATCAGGAGTAGGTACCTAGTTTCAAAGGATGCTAATGAATTCAATTACACCCAGTATAGGTACGAATTAAATTTTATAAATTATATTTGTGATATAATGGGTCAAAAGAATAGTTCAAATTTTGAAAGTACTTAAAGGGTTTTTCAAACTAGTTTATTTTATTGAGTTTTAGGTATTACATTTTTTTATAATCGTATATAGTAGTCTCAGTTTTGAGCGATTTTCTAGTTATATGAACAATAGACATAAATTACAAAAAACATAACTTACAATATGCTTTGATACTGCTGATAAGTATATACCTAGTTAACAGCAAGTCAACATCGTACCCTACGATCTACCTATTGCAGAGGTTTATCTAGATTCTAGTCCTACACCTGCATACTATCCTGACGACATTATATTTTTATGTAACTGATTACAGCAAATCTCACTACAATAATCATAATTATTATTTATTGTACAAATGTTATGTTGTATGTTGAAACTTATACAAAACACATGGTATCCATGAAACTAAACTTTAAATAGAGTAAAAGGTGCAAGAGTATTTAAAAGTGCTTGAATATTATAAAAATATACATGTTTTTGATTTGATACAATCATGTAAGCGTGAAAGCTATTTCAGGATATAGTGTCTTAAAATGGTGTTAGATGAATACATTTTGTGTTGTGAGTTATTATAAACCATAGGACATAGATCTAAATTTCCTCAGTTATGAAATTACTAATATTGAAATAATAGATGCCAATTATCGAATTGAAGTTTCCTCTGGTATTAAGGATGGTGTAAGACTTGTTTATATCCTGAATGAGTTATTGTCAGCAATGTCAGCATTTGATAGCAATGTATTATGGCTTTCTACTTTTGCGAATGCTTTTCCTATAATTATATTCGAGTATCGACGCATGCACAAACCCCAATCAAATGGACGATAACTGAACGATAGATATATTGATGAGCGTGATTTATCGTCAATTTGCTATTCTATTATAATGCATTTACTTTTAATATTCTTTCGATAAATCATTCAAGAACTACTGTAGCTAGATGATATTATCATTCTGCGCGTCAAACCTGTCCCTTTCACCCGTTTAGAAGAACGTGGTATAGACGTAGCCGGTCGCAATGAGGCCGAGAACGAGGAGGCACAGCATAATCATTATCTTCTTCTGCAGTGGACAAATACAACACACATTAGTAGCTAGAATGGTATCGCGAGCGTGCGTGAACGCGGCTACGTACAGATACGCGCGTGCCTCGTCCCGATTGGTCGAGCGGGTTGTACGTGAGCTAGCGTGTAGGACGCACCGCGGCCGCACGCTCGCATGTCATTAGGGAGTTTACCTTTGAGCATTTGGCGGTCGGAGAGCGAGCTCGGCGGCTCATTTACGTAAAGTAGCTGCAGACGTAGGCGATGATGGCCACCGCCAGAATGAGCAGGCACGCTAGGATCATGATCTTCTTCTGTCGACGGCGAGTGGCGAGCATGCAACATACGCTTTTAACGTGTCCCGAGACCGAGCGCCGTACTTTGACGATATCGCTTCAATCTCTCACATTATTTAATTACCAATATTAAATCAATCACTGCAAAAAATAGGCTTCGGATTTTAAACAAACGTGCACTGTGCGTCATTTGCCTCGACAATTCTGGTGGTTGAAATAAAATAATAAAATTCAAAATAAAATAAATAAATGTAATTTTCAAAATAATTATAAACATATTTACAACTTGAGTAAAGTTTCGATTTTCTACAATTTAATAAACAACTTTGTAACTCGAACCCTTTCTATTGAGGGTAACTAAACTATGTGTCATTACATAACGCAAACAACCTGTTCAAAGTATTAACATATTTTATAGTAAATTAATCAAATAAAATGGCATTAAATTATGTCTCACAGTCTTTTGATTAAATAAATTAGAGCGTAAGCTTAGGATTTACATCAGTTATATTGAGCGTACCAATTTGCGCAATTACACAAAGTAATGTGTAGTGGGTTGTAACGCATTTATGAACATTAGGTACCTTTTACACAGAATATACACGCGAAAAACAATGATAACTAGGAAAATAGTTAATTTAGTTTAACAATATAATTTACTTGAAATGCTCTTATTAAATGCAGTATTTTGCATGAAATACTATCAAACTCTGTGACTAACATATGAATGGACATATTTGTTTACAAATATAAAAGTATCAAACATGTTCACTTAATTGAGTAAGAAGATACTTCTGAAGAAAAAAGGTAATAGGTACCTACAAGCGTTACATTATAATATGGGCAAAGAGCATCCAACAGAATCAGAGATTGGTTGTGACTCCATGTGATAGTTTTGTGCTGCACACATCAGAGGATCTTCACAATTGAAGTAGTACTTACATCGCATAAATAAGTAAGCATTAGCAAAATTTCGGACAGCTGCATATATCTATTTCATTTCACGAAGTCCTTTTGGCTTTCTCTTGTAGCGAACGCACATAGTTTTAGCGTGATAAATCGATGGCACGTGGTCGCACTCACATTCCGTACGCATTATTAAGTACTACTACTGGGAGCCATCAACTCTAAAATGAGAAGAATGGAAGTTATGCATGTGGCAATTTAAAATAGACAAAGATAATAAGAGAAAACACTGAACAGCTTTTCCACTGTTATGCAGTGTTTATTAGTAAAAGTACAAATTATGTCGTATATACGGATTTCGTGAGATGAAATAAATAGTAATAACTTAGCCACACGCTTCTCATTTTATTAGCTTAGGATTAAAATACTGACGATTAGTTATACCGGGTTATATGGAAAATAGCTGACAACATCATAAAGGCAACTTCTGTATAATAACAAACAAACATTTGGTACTCTTAAATCCGATACTAGTGCACAATTGGGATCTTTGTCCATGAAATTTTATGGAACTAAATGTAATCGACTCATTTAATACACCATCCGCAATTTTACCAAATTATTTAACATTGGAATCGGTGATTGATTCGGATTAGGATTTCAGTGAAATTGGGATTGTATTCAAGAGTAAACCCTACAGCACCTTTTCCACTAACCGTGTATATCTTTACATAATAATAAAATATGTGTAATCTAATCAATAATATATTTAATATAGGGGCGATTTTTCAACGGCGTTAATTACACTAGTATAACTGTAACAAAATCATTATTTTTTTCCAGTATTCTGTTTAATTATTAATTTAAAATGTTGTGTTTTGTTGTATCCAATTCAATTTAGTGTGAATATTGAAAAAACCGCGCCTTAACAAAGTTAAATGTAAAAAGTTAAAACGAAACTTTAGTTATGATAAACTCGGCGAATTTCAAATCAGTTGTTTTTACTAAAACCATTTTGATGGTATTTAATATTAAAGTAACATAATAATAGGTAACATATCAATCCGAGATACAAAATAGTAAAGATCTTTAAGAACAAGAAATTAGATAAGTTTTATTAATATATAGTTTGATACATACTTTACAAAGATTTCGCATAAATATGTTTGTATTTTGTGATGTTATATATCAATTTAAAGACACAAGCTATGCCCGAGTGTAGGTGCTTTTATTCTCTACTTCAATTCAAATTAGCATTCGTTTTAGAATTGAACTATGAACTCAGTATACCAATAACTTTGGCGATATCCAATACTAATAAGTGTGTTTTAAAAAGCCGCAAGATTCGTTTATATTCATATTTGAAGCAATTTTGAAGCACCGATCATACAACTCTGTGCTAAGAAAACTATGTGAACGTTTACGAATTCGCGTACCACATCACATTAATAATAAAATGCAAGTAAGTATGTGAGTAATTGGTAATTGTTGGGAACGACACTCTCGAAGTTGTCGACAAATACGTCTATCTAGGGCAGACTGTCCAATCGGGTAGGTCCTACTTCGACAAAGAGGTCGCCCGAAGAATCCAACTCGGCTGGGCATCGTTCGGGAAGCTTCGACCTATCTTTTCGTCCAAAATACCACAAAGCCTGAAAACAAAAGTTTTCAATCAAAGTGTGTTGCCAGTGATGACTTATGGAACTGAGACGTGGTCTCTAACTGTTGGCCTCATTACTAAGCTCAAAGTCGCGCAACGAGCTATGGAGAGAGCAATGCTCGGTGTTTCCCTGCGATATAGGATCCGAAATGAGGAGATTCGCAGGAGAACTAAAGTGACCGATGTAGCTCTTAGGATTGGCAAGTTGAAATGGCAATGGGCAGGCCACATCGCTCGTAGAACTGACAACCGATGGGGAAGAAAGGTTCTCGAGTGGCGACCACGAACCGGAAGACGCAGCGTAGGCCGGCCCCCCACTAGGTGGACCGACGACCTGGTGAAAGCCGCGGGGAGCCGATGGATGCAGGAGGCGAGCAGCCGCTTTAAGTGGCGCTCCCTGGGGGAGGCCTATGTTCAGCAGTGGACGTCTGCAGGCTGTTAATAATGATGATGATGATGAAGTATGTGAGTATGTTTGTTGTTCTTTCACGCTCTAACGGCTGGACGGATTTGGATGAAATTTGATGTGGAGGTAGCTTATACACTGGATTAAAACATAGGCAAATTTTTATACAGAAACGGAAAACTTCTGTAGGAACGCGGGTGAAGCCGCGGGGCGCTGCTCATTGCTATTACACAATTTAGTGCCTTAAATTATAAACGCCTCTAAGTTAAATTTCGTTAGTTAAAACGGCACCACTAATGACTGCACAAACCTTAATTGATATTAGTTAATTGGTGGAGTAAGACAATGACGATAATCGTTAGTTAAATTTATTAATGGTTTAAGCGCCATGTCTTTTTTTCGGCACGTCGACGAACAGTTGACTAAACATTTTAAGCAATTTATTGTATCGCCTGCTTATCGTTATTTATTAAGCATTGATTTTAATTAATGTTTTCTAACTAAGTTTGGAAATTGGGCAGAAAAGTTCTTATTTAGAATTCTAATATCGCGTCTTCATCTATCACTTGACGCCAACACTCGCAAATAGTTTGTGATATAATCCTAACAAAGTAACAATATCTAGATAGTTTAATTTGTGTATTTACAGACAATACTAATTATATAGTTTGATGTTTGGTAACACCCGCAAAGCTTTAACATCTATTCTATTAGTAATTTAAACAATTTTTAAATCTAAAGCACATTAAATTTTATTGCACTAGCAATATTGTCTTTAAACTTTACCACAATGGTAAAATAAATTTAAACATTATTTAGTAACATTTTTAACGAATGAGAAGCTGTAAATGCTTATCTCGAACATATCGGTGGCCACCTAAACTTTGTACATTACATTAATATAACGTAGTTTCGGTTTCTAATTCAAATTCACCGGCCGTTTCGTCATCAACATCTTATATTGATGCAAAATAATGAAATCTGATAAATTATTTCAAAATTATACAATTTTACTACATTTGTCAGATTTCTTGATTCATTTCACGGGGTTGATTCGAACAATCTCATCTATTCGTTGTCCGATTAGTGATCTAATTCATTGCTAAATAAGTACTATTTTGTTTTGTTCGTATTTTTAATTTAAGGTACAACCAGTTACGAATAGCTAAGTTTTTATGAATCAGCCCTTGGCGTTACAGACGAATATCAATCAACGTTGCGCTTACGTCGATAACCGCCTATCGACCCTTCACTCGGATGTTGCACAATCAGTCCAGAAGATGGCGACACTGGCTTCGTCGTGGTGGCTCTAACTCAGCACGATCGCAAGAATTATTATTAAAATAACCAGCGTTACGGCCAGGCATATAGTAATGAAGATTTTTTTCTGCAATGACAAAGGAGAAACGGAAACAAAATAAAAATTTGTTGCGATGTCAAAGTGTAAGTGAGCGAACAGCCGTCAAGTTTTACTCGAAGTGCTTCAGTTATCTGTCTACCCTACATTTAACAATATTTGTCTTATAAGCTTTTAAAAACATAAAACTTGTATTTGACTCTACCATTGACTTATTTGGTTTTAGATGACTTGACGGTTGTTTTAATAAGTATAAACTGAACTGAATATATGTTAGGAGAATAATCTATTAATTATTTCATGCTATATCTATACTTACAAATCATTTTAGGCATGTCCTTAAAAATACCAACACCATGCGAATCAACAATTCAACACCAAGCCAACATTTAGTGCAAGGCGGAGCTAAACTAGTATAAAAGCGCTTGAATGATACTAATAAATTAACTATTTAAGCTAATGAAAGATATGTATTCGATTGATATTACTAAAACAATAAAAAGTTCCCGAGACACGTGAATTCACGTTGATTACGAATGAACGTTGCGAGTTTTGACGGTAATTGCCGCTGTACGACTCCTCATTCGGAAGTTGCACTGCACAATGAGTCCTGAAGATGGCGACACCGGCTTCCTCTTTGCGACTACTTTGGGTTTGGCTTCAGCGCGAACACGAGAATTATTATTAAAATGACCAGCGTTACAGACAGGCAAATAACAATGAAGACTTTCTTCTGCAATGACAAAAGAGAAACGAAAACAAAATAAAAACTTGTTATAACGGTAAGTAAAATGGTTAGTGACGGGCAAAACCAGTTCTTCAATCATCACTACCAGCCTGGTCTACCCTACATTTCAGAATATTTTTGGTGTCATAAAGATGTATTTATTGTATAATTATTATGAATGTAAATTGTGGGAATGCCACACACTATTATCGGGCAAAAACTGATTTTATTATGACAAATTTCCTTTAATTCTCTGCAAGATACATAATTACATTCCTAAATGATTCATGAATAATTTTGTTACATGTGTGACTCATAATCCGCAAGTGGGAAATGTTGATTTTTCGGAATAAAAGTACAACTATGAATTCGGAATGTTATTTTCAATCTATGTGTTAGTTTTAACCTAATTAATTTTGGTACGAAAGCCACACAACCAAAAAACAAACATGACTTTTATATGTTAGGAATGATTAGTAAGTACAAAGTATGGATTAATCAGTAATCACTTCATGCTATGCATAACGAATGCAATACGTTTTATTAGGGACATACATTTGATTTAAAAAATCATGACCATGCGAAACAACAGGGCTTGAAGTCTGCTATTTTGTGTCATGTGTAATTGTACCATTATGGTTCATAGATGGTACCATGGAGTTTTGGCGGGAACGCGGAAGAGTTCACGTCGTTGCATTGTATTATTTTTCAAAACTTTTGCTTTTTCCAGTGTTAATGTTTAAAATAGGTGGCGTTTTACGCATTAAGTGCTGAATTACGAGCATGAGTGATGGCAAGTGATATAATGTGGTGAAACGTGACTTTTCGTGTTGCTTCCAAAACTCCATAGAACCTTCTAGTAAAGTTGCCACCACTTTGCTGGAGCATGACTTAGACTGGACTATAACTATGCCTAGGACATGAATTTGCGTGAAATATTTTATAACACGATGAAAATATAATACTTGACACTGGCTAAATACACTATGTGTGGAGCCAAAATATATCACAAAAAAAATGGTACCATAATGACAGATTTTTACACTAATGGTAGTCTACAAACTATATGTAGACTACCATTAGTGCCAAAATCTGTCATTGTGTCATGGCACCATTCATGAACCATTATGACACAATTGAAATAGCAGACTTCAGGCCCAGTAAGCTGACAATGAGTATACAACTCAAGTAATGAGCCTGACTAATTCAATCCTGTAAATTAATGAATATTGATAACCCTAACGAAACGATTGAAAATTCACGCGAACTCTCGTGATATTTGAAAACGAAAGTACGAGGTACCATGATTGCTCATTTTAACCAAGTCCATGCGTGACCGGTATCAGATTCTTTAATCATGCAAGCATGCAAGTAGCGGTTCGGAAGAAAAACCGAAATGCATGAAATATTAAATAGTGAAAGTGTAGGAAGATATCGAGATAACCGATTCGCTTAGGCTATCGAGTTTCGACGTTATTAGAGTTGTTATAATAGTGATAGATTCTGCAATAGTCGTTTAGTAACGCCTCACGCCCCCTCAGTTTGTATTGAAGTAGTGCACAGTTCCCGTTTTAATTATCAGCACGTTGGAAAAAGAAAGTTTAATACCTACTTTCAGTTTTATAAACTCTTTGGATAAAGCTTTAGAAAGGACGGAAATGAATAGATCGGTGGTTTTATGGCCTCATATCGCTTACATAGGACGTATGCTTTAAGTTTAATCCTTTATTATCTTATATCCGCCCGAAGGCTTCCAACAATTTGACACGACAAGGCAGGGCACGAGCCGGAGGCGCCAAAATCCAAAATGCCCTCTGAGATCGATATTAGAGTCACAATTCGATATTTAATAAAGATGATTGTTTTGTTCTACCTATACTCCATGTTATAACAAAATAAGTAATGTGTTTTTCGTAACTTGTAATTTTCCAACGTGATAAACCAACGGGCGCTGTATGTTAGTTGTTCAGCCATCTTGGCTTTAAGAATATCATAGATTACCTTCCGTGCTTTGGCTGCGTACACGCCGGCTTTGTGGATGTCCACCTGGCCGGACTCCACGTAATCGGCGGACTGGGTAACGTGATGCTCGATGCGATCTACTAGTTCGCCCTGCTCTCGCTAAGGTCAAGTGCGCTGGGAGGGAGCGGGACGCAAGATTCGCTTACGGCCGATTGGTTCATACAATTTTTTAATACACCCATTAGATCGTGTTACAGGAACCGACCGATACGGAACTGAAGTAGAATGTTAGAGACGGTTAAGATTGAGGAAACCGTAGATGACAGACATGAAATATCTTATGGTAAGAGTTATTTATAGTCAGTTACATAGAAAAGACGTGTGTTACAATATATTATGATACGTTCAGTGTTATTTCAGTTACATAATTTTATTATAATGCGAAGGATGATAATGATTTTCAGTATTAGTTGGTACATTCAACATTTGTTACATAATAACGTATTAAATATAATGATAATAATGGTTTTGATGTTAATATGCAGTTATTATATAACAAATATCACCATATTACAAGAGGCAAATAACGCACACAGAAAAGAAATCGTTTAGTGATACACGAAACCAAATACCATGAAGATTAGAAGCCCATTTCACCAGTGTAAGTAAGAGCGACATAAACAATTAGTTACACAACAGTCAAAGCGAATTCGTGTTTACATACATAGGAGGTATCAAAAATAAAGTAGAAACAAAAACAAACAAAAACATAAGTGTGAACCAATCACCGGAATAATCGACGCAAACAAAATGCATGGGTTTCGGACGTAACAAATCGTTCACAAACAAAACGGGGACGTTGTAAGGAATGAGGAGTGGACGTATAGTGAGTGGAGCGGACGTTGGAACGAAACAAAACAAAAATACATATTAGTAACGAATGAATCGGCAGTGGAATGGTAACTCACCCGTCGGGCTTTGCTCTGATATTTTAGGGCCTTCTTTGTGTCTTGTGTGGCGGTTTGGACATAGTCCACTGCGTGCTCTACATGATACTCAATGCGGTCGATCATCTCTCCCTGTATTTACACGAGCGGGTTAAATTTTTAATCTACCTGTCTTTGGTACTACCTTTATGATTATCTGTGCCACTTCTGGGTAGGCCTATCAGCCACTAATCTCTTCGATTCAGAATTATCACGAAGTAAGGGTTCGTAAAACAATCAGTTCAATAGCTTGTTGATACGTTTCAGATGCAAAAAAGATCCAAAGCTCATTTGTGTTTAATCAACAGAATATAAAAGTGTTTGTTCAGAGTCTGAAGCATATACCAATCAACAATTATTTGACACAAAACTAGGCAAAGGGATATCATCAGTCCACTGCTGAAAAAAAGAGGCCTTTTCTGTGTTGTTTGATAATATTGTTTGTTGATGGCATAGTTATCATAAACGTTTTTAAAGATGTATCTATTTACCAGGCTCAGCCCAAGAAGAGACTCAGTCAACTAAGGGCTCCAAATTTGCAGCCAGTGACAGGGTCTTCTGACGAACCCAATAAGGACAGTATCATCCCAACCTTGTCTAACTACGTACGGGTAAAAGAGATAACAATTATGTGTGACCTGGCTTTCCACCAGCATGGCCATGTCCATAAACATGTCATGGAGCTCGCGGATGGAGGTCTCCAGTTTGATGATGTCAGCGTGTCGCGCCTCGATGTCGGCCAGCGTTTGTTTCGCTTGCTGTGTCTCCATTATTATCTGGAAACATTGGGAATTTTGTTTTAAAACCTTGGGGAATATTAACCTGACAGTTCTTTGGACCATAATATCATTAATTTTTTTTTAAATAAATTAATTAATACAACAAAACAATTAAATTCCAAATGCACGGGCATCATCTGTTTCCAAAGAGTAAATAGAAACTAAAGGACGCAGCTAAATTTTAATAATCGTACTACTTTTGTTAATTTTGTTGTTATTAGCATTTAATTATTTGTGATCTGGTGTTTCAATAAAGAGTTTATCTATCTATCTACCTATCTATAAGTACCATATTTTTTGAATGCATCATCATGACATCGGGGTCAATCGCTTTTACTACCATAATTGTTTGGGACAAAACTAAGAAGGAAGTTAAAATTTTTTCAATTACAAAATGCCTTAACTTAGGTGGCCTAAAATCGATATTTCGTAAGAAGACAACTAACTAGCCTAATCTTGCTACTGTTCATTGTTCATGATTAGCCAAGCAATTTTGTCATCCGCGTGCCCTTCGACGGAAACATTAAAGCATTGAAGCCTTTGTTACCGATTGGATCCCCTAATCGATGAATCATCACACGCTACACATTCTGTTATTGCTATGAAAATCGCCAATCCAGATTATGCGCTTCAAAATATGTAATTGGAAATGGCTACGATTTCTGTAATAAATAATAAATTATAGTTGATGATGATGCGTAGATTTTCAAGTGTTCCATTGACACAATGGGCAAAGGTGATTCCATCAGTAACAGTACCTTTACCAACCAGATTTTGATCTCAATCTGAAGCTTATCTCTTAAGATCTGATATTGAAAATACAGCCCATTGAGTTAACAGGAAAGACAAAACATCCTTAGGTTTATCATCAATAAACATCCAGTTGCAGCTGTATCTTATTCCAATATGTCTATCCCTACTGGACCTAGCTATATGGAGTTATTAGCCGGTACTGGCCCTGCGAGTGAGCAACGCAGATTACCTTACTCCAAGAAACAGCTAGGGCAAAAAGTGCATCTTTGGTGGTTGCAATTACTGCTGATTCTGTCTCTATATCTACCTGTGTCATCCTGAGGACATAGGAAGTGTGGTTACTGACCCAATGAACGTGACTGATTCGCTCTGCACTATACTCCTGGTTACCTCCGATCTGCTTCTGCCCAGTACAATTAAGCTGCTGAAGTTAAAAACACTTGAATACTAACCCCCTGGGTGAATACTGCCGAGTTGCCCTGCTCCAACATCTCCTCGAGCTCATCATCAGTTGTTGCACGGCCGGTGATCTCCAACTGCCGCTGTATCCTGCTTTTGCAACGGTCCCTGTAGTCCGTCTGCGTGCGGTTGTACTCCGTCATAACTTCGACGAACTTGCGCGACAGCGTCGAGTGCTGTGTCTTTCTTATCCTGAGGTCGGCAGACGATTTGTTCGAGTGCTCCTCTTGTTCGATGTTCTGCTCTATGTCTGCGGATTTATACAGGATGGGTGAGAAAACAGAAACGAAAACGAAGAATTAATAGCTTTTATGGGTTTTATTAGGATAAATTTAATGATTCGGATATGCTGGCGTTCGATATGTTCGTTGACTAGTTAAAAAGACTTGGAGTAGTCAACGAACATATCGACCGGGGCCACAGATAGCCCCCTATGCAGAGGGTGCCTGAAAGAAAACGAAACGTTGGAACACGTGCTGAACTGCACAGCTACAGAGGATGCTACACATCAGGAATCTTAACACGAGTAGACACACAACATTCTATTCAAGATATTTCGAATGCCACATCATCATCACTCCCACACCCAACATCAGTGCCACTGGAGCAGCTGTGCCAGCAGCCTAGAGCCACAGTCCGTTATTTTAAGGAGTTGGGTTGGCTTGGGGAGATGCTTGCAGGGGGAAATGCACAATACACCCCAAGCGGGACGTCAGTGCAGGACTTAGCGCCCCCAAGTAGAATAAGAAGAATAATAGTATGAAGACTTTGAGTAGTTGCCAAGTATAAACAACATCTTAAGACCAATAGCAGGTAACAACTTACGTTTTAATTTTCCTCTGACTTTGTTGGCAGTTTTCTTAACGTCAGCCATGAGATCTTCCAGCTCGTGCTTTGTTTCTGAAAATGAAAACATTCCATTTACAATTTCGTTGAAAAGGTAAATATTGAATGATAAGATTTTCAATAGGGCGCTGTTTGCTCTAATTATGGAACAAATTCCTGAATAATGTACGCCTACACAATGAAGACGCGAGTGCTATCTCTATCGTGTGGGCGCTCTAATTGTCTGCCTATTGTAATCCAATTTACCGTAGCGATAGCAGCAAATTTGGTCTCAATGAGCCGAGTGAATATTTTCGTGTGAATTATCACGTCATTTGGAAGGACATGTTTATAATGTTTTCAGGTTTTTGTTTAAGTTAATCGTGCTTGATCCGTAGGGCGCAACTAGTACTTTATAATAGGCTCTTGTCGTTGTGTTGGTAACAAAGTTACTGATAGATTTTAATAATAGTAAGAGATAACTGTTACTGTCAATCTATCTGGGTAATAACATCCAACGTCATCATTATCAACAGCACATTATTTGCCGTTTGCATGGCAGGAGCCTTTTTGCTTAAACCCTAATCATCTTTGCCTTCTTAGCCGGCCTTTACCAAGGCATTTCTGAATAACGATCCAACGTTCGTCTCATAAAACGTCCCAATTCAGTCTCGTGGAATAATCACCTTCGCAACTAGTCAGCTTTATTTTATATTGGCTAAGCAGTATACTTTTTTTGTGAGGCCTTTAGAATCTAGGGACCTTATAAAAAAGTATAATTTAGTTAGAGCACTGAAGATATTTAAACCACGAGAACTCCAAAGATGAAATATAAGAAATATTCACAAACGTAAGACGTCGCCACTCGCCATTGCATTTCAAAAGTTCTCCCAAATCTAAGAAACAAAACACTTGTTGTTTCGAAATTTTATCAATTTTTGTTTAGCATTATCATATCGCTACTACAAGTTTACAATTTTCTTTAATTCACATTTACATTGGAAATAGAGAGCGCCTATGATTAATTTTCGCTGTAGAACTGACAGCGTATTACGTGGAGTCCATAATTAAGAAAAATGTTTCACGATGCGACCATGTCCAGTATTAAAATATCTAATGAAATAGCTATGACGTCATCATCTACCCAATATGTTCCTACTGCTGCAACACGGGCCATCTTTCCATGGAGAGAGTATCCACCACGCTGGACAAGTACGGGTTAGTGGATAAGATTTTTATATATTATCTGTAGAGATTTTCTATGTAGCTCTTGGTATTTGTTGGTATGAGTAAATAAAAATCACTATAACAACACAAAATAATACCGCAAAATAAATAATAGTAAACGCGTAACGTATAATACCGCCAGTACTGGTGACATTGGTGATGCTCAAAACTGGGTCTCCGGTGAAATTGTAAGAGGTTTAAACCGTTCCGAGAAAGGATAATAAGGGTACAAAAATAATCAGCGCTCATATCGCTTCAGGCAATCTGCAAAATACGTTACAAAAAACGAAACGACAAATGAAAACATTATCAGGGATTTCTTTCTTCTAAAAAATTGTCGTTAACATCTGGCACAGACAACCTGTGTAAAGAAATCGTAAGAAAATTGCCTTTCACCCATATTGTAAGGGATAAGGCGATCGCGTGCGCGTCCCATTTATTCCTTTGATGAAAAATGCTTACTTTACTAAGAGCGCTAACTGAACAGAATCCCCCTTTTAGTTCATAGATATAGATAGCTATTTATAAGAATGTCGCTCCTTGAATATTGACAGAGGAGTGGATCGAGAACCTCTTGCCCCTTAGGCGGTAAGCGCCTCGCGATAAGCCTTAGGAAAAATGAGAGCACCTATATTACTTGGGAGGGAAATAGAAAGCTTAGCTTTATGTTCTGTTTGCTTTTGCACAAACTTACCCGGAATAATGATCAGCTCTATTGTACATATTTAGGATTACGTTTAATACGTACGAGACTACGAGTACAGAACATTGTAGCCTACGGATAAAGCAGAGTAATTATAGTATAACATAAGCTTACTTTGTTATACAGCTGACATTTAAAAATTTCATAATCTTGGGATTGGCTAAAATACTTTTAACTGTAATCCACCTCTTGTGTAAACTACAAATTTATTATATTTAACATCTTATGGGAAGTTATTCCAAATATAGAACCAATATCGAAAACAAACGCTCTAACAAGTAAAAAATACTTTTATAATGGCAAACTTTTTCCCAATAATATCGTGAAACGGCAATAACTCCACAATTTGCGCACTGATTCGTTACTGGATAGCATACAATAGTTTCACAACAAAGTTACGATTGCAGTTCCAGCTTAGTTGTATTTATGTCGGTTTATTCAGCAGCAGCACGCAAAACCATTCGGGACTCGGAGCACAGCCGACTATCCGATTGGGTTGGACCAACTCGCCGGACGAGATTTGCATAAACTATTTAGTGTGTGCATACGCAAACTAACCGTCCGAATAAATTGCCCACGTATACGGAAATTACGAAATACAATACAACATAAGCTTTTCTACGAACTTGTTGAGTTTACATTTCCGTTCGGTAAATAGCACATATGGTGGGCAGTAACAATTGTCGTGTGTGGAACACAGACTGAAAACCGTGTTGTTTTAGGCGTATTCCCTTGCGGGCTATTATCGTGGCACGGTTATATTATATTTCAGAAAGTTAACTCTCACCCGGTTGACTCCGTTTTATGCGAATTTCGGGTCGTTGACAGCACTTTGCCTCTATGAGAGGATTTGACTGCCTTACCCCGATGGAGTCGGAACGTGGAGGCTTACGCGGAGCGAGCAAGTTTAATATTAAGCAACTATGTGAGTGAACAATAACGATGTTACAGACTATTAAGTTGTACAGAGAGCGTGATATAAAACGGCTTGCTTAGTTTGGTGAGTTTCGATAGTATAAATCCAGCTACCACTCCAGTTGTGATGTTTCCTCAGTCAAACGCAGTTTTGGTATATTCTGCTCTAGGTACGACTTCTATCTCTAGGTTATCGACACGTCTATTTTTAAACGCAACTTTAAGAATTCTAGAACGAACTTCCTTCCAAGCATCGTGTTCCGTCAAGTTATTTTCCGTCAGTCCCGTGCAGACAACGTAAAAAATCTTTTATAAAGAAAATCCAATTTCTCGATTCCCCGATTCATGTTAAAGTTGATCCCTTTCAATTGCTTCAAAGAGAATTTAATGGGTTTCATTGATTTTCGCTTTCTCAGTTATAAATCCAGCTGAAAATATAAGTAAAGGTTGTGGGGAGGACGACGTCGACAGTTTAATGAACGATCTCCGAGTTAACTAGCAAATGGAGCGGTTACCGCTAACTACATTTGCATAAGTAACTCGGTTTGAGATAAAATATTCAAGATGGACAATCGCCTTTCATTCATGGACAAACCAATCGATGCGGTTGATTCACGACGCGACGGAGTGAAGGCGCTTCATTCAAATAGATTTAACATGAATCGAGTTTATAGCTTACTGGGCGCCTTATATTGTTGACTGTTTCACAAAGTGTATAAGGAAGACCTTGCGAGTAACATAATCATATTATTATCGCAAGCAGTTCATCGTGACTAGCGCAACTTCGAATATATTCGCGAAATTGAACAACTTCGCGTCTCATGGGAAATCGTCGGCGCCTAATCCTGTACTCGTCAAACTGACGATACATATTTTTATTTCATCAGCCTCTTCATGATTTAACATTAAAGAATACTTAAAAGAGCTTAAATTGATAAAACATAAATTTAGCTGAAACCCTCATTCTGTAAACGAAACTTTACGAGTCCACTCGTCAAAGTTTAATAGCCGTCTCATTAACAAGTTTTAAGGGCAAAGAGTAAGAGACCCATTATATCAATATCAACATAAACGTTAAAGTTTGTTCGATAGTAACGTCAGCAACAGCGACGAATGGCTTATTTGAGCTATTTAGGTCGGGTCAATGGCTAATCGTGACTATTCGTGACGCTCCTGCTGAGGGCCCACTGTTGTGAAGTGGACCTATAAAGGCGACGAGACTATGGGCGAACACATCGTCAAATATTATCGCAACTCCACGCTGTTATGTTCACTTTTATACCTACCTACTGCTGTCTCGGGGGACGCCAATCCTAGACCTTTCATTTTAGGTGCCTGATACAGCTCGGCATTCTAAAGACCTTATTTTTGTACGAAAAGTTTTAGACATTTATATGTTAATTAAACCTACGAGTATATTTATTGTGGAAAAAAAAATTTTGGGGCACAGAGAGAATATTTTAGGTCAATTGTGACTAGAAGATATTATTGAAATATAGACAGTCTCAGAATAATGTGTATGTTGTATATTTCCAGAACGTAAGAGTAAAGCTACATTGCATAACATGGGTAATGTGGGTATAAGGTCATAATACATACACATTACGATATAGAGTTATTTGTAATTTACCTAAAACCTTTTAGTTTAGGCCATACAAGGTTTTTTATAAATACGAATCGGTAATAACTGCAAATCACGTATATAATGAAAGTCATGATGACATCTCAAGACATTTTATCCCATCAAAATGCCAAGTATTCTCATGAAAGGCAGACAGTACACCGCCCCCATGTCTACGTAAATGCCACCATTTCGCCCTTCAATACAGTGCGGGGGTGTATTCCACGAACAAAGTTAGACCAGCCCACGCAAAGCTCCAATAGCGATTTCCATGAATACCATGACAGAGAAAATGAAAACGTGTGTATTTTTAGAAATAACATTCATCTTAGCAATAATAATGTCTTATTGATATACCGAGATGAGTATAAACAATAAGTATTTGGAATACAAATATGGTAAGGTTAATAATAATCGATCTCACTGGATAAAACATTGGTATTTCTTATTTTTTTGAAGAGACATTATACAGGTCGCATTATACCTCAAAAATGTCAACATACATGACTTAATTATAGCTAAAGCCTTTAAACTTAACCGCTTTATTCATTTCTGAACCATGATAGAATTTCGATTGTAATCGCAAGTTGATATTATCATGGCATTTAAATTGAAATAGAAATTCCGAGTTCATACTTAATGGAAATTACAATCGTAGTATGCCTTTGTGACTATAAATTGAATTGTTTTCTAAGCATATATCAAACAGAAGCCACATGTTAATGATAGAAAAATTGTAGATAAAATTAGATCATAGTTTTCAACCGTCAACCATTATCGTACAAAATACCACTCACTTTCATCTGATTGCGGCGCTGATAAGATGGCACTGTGCTTCTTCTTCACCTCTTCAACGTTCGCCTGAATCTTGTCTATCATCTCCCGTATCTCTTCCACCTAAAAAGAAACACCTCATTAGTGAAACATTACTTTTTTGCCAGACGGGCTGGTTTCGTAGCTCGTTAAATAGTTAATCAGTGTGAGAGAGCCGACCGTCCATATTTTAGTTCTTGTGTTAATTGTTTATTTTGTGAGTGGTTTTTACGATGCAGTGGGGGTTGTCGTTTATCTCTGCATCGGGCTTACGACCCTGAATCTAGCCGAGGAGGAGCGAGGGGCGACGGCTGCTGGCAAATCGCCAGTTCCCTGCAGGTTGCAACACGACGAACTACCTACTAAGCCCACTGACATCGAACCATTATCGTAAGCAGTAGTATGTAATAGTACCGTAGGTATTATATTATCTGGGGTAATAGTAATAGGACGTCGTAAAATAAGTGAAATGACCGTGTAAAACTTAATCGTGAATTGTTATGCCCAAGGAACATTACATTAATAAAATAAACAGTTTGTGAATGAAA
Source organism: Ennomos erosarius (assembly GCA_963580505.1). Lineage (NCBI taxonomy): Eukaryota > Metazoa > Arthropoda > Insecta > Lepidoptera > Geometridae > Ennomos > Ennomos erosarius. Next base: position 4,906,987 of record OY756981.1, on the reverse strand, counting down.
TCTCAACTTGAGCAGCAATCGACGACTGAGAGTAGTTTTGTAAGACGGCTCTATAACCTTTATCATAACAAATTAAAGAAAGAATCTATGGATTTTCATGATCAGTTCTGTTAGAGTCACGCGCCATCCACCCAGTAACACAAGTTTAGTTAAAGTCTAACTTTACTTACTGTTTTACACAATGCGTAAATCTTTCTGTACATTACTTAGTTTTAAAGAAAAGGAAGCTCGTAAACAGTGTTTGAGGGAAATGTGTTTCACGTGCGTGTTATGACTGCTCTGCATCGCTATTAGGGAATAAAGAGAGTTGAATATTTTCGCTACCATTTCATTTTTCTTTCGCCTTTTCTGCGTAAAATGCTCACGATGAAAACATTGCAAGATTTATGGATTTCTTCCCAAAGAGATTGTTTGAAATTACAAAGTTTGCAGTTGTCGACGTCGCCCAAATGTTATTTTTCTTTTGGAAAACTTGTTTCAATCTTTGGATCAATAATGGAACAGACAGATATATAACAGATTGGTCATATTACTTTAGAAACAGAAACCTAACTAAAGAAACCTATATTGTTGATGGTGGTGGTGACGATTTAGTGATATTACTATTAAAATAATTAAATGAATGTTGCTGTTTTTATAAGTCATACTTTGGATTGGGAATCACATCATCATCAACAGCCTGAAGACATCCACTGCTGAACATAGGCCTCCTTCAGAGAGTGCCACTTTGTGCGGCTGCTAGCCTCCTACATCTATCGGAAAACACAAAATACTTGTTTTTTTATCTGACTGTAATAGATCTGACTCTGTAGCTTTAAAAATGAACACAAAGTGATAGCCGAAACTCTATATACAAGTTATTTGCGCCCCACAAAAATAGTCAATGCACTTCAAGGAGAAAAAAAATGTTAAATGGTAATGTTATGGAAATTGAACTTCCTAAGTAGCCTTTTGTTACTATAATAAAATGTTATTGAATCCTTTGTTCTTTCTAGAGCCGTTTACGTTTTTTAAAGTATTAAGAACTAAACTACTCTGGACCCTAAGTCGTTGGCTACAAATAGCTCTACCCCTCCACCTTTAACAATATTTGCTTTTATATCCATGCTTGGGGCCAGGCGCCATTGCGTTAAACTCGATTTTAGTCATCACTGGCCAAACTCCAACTGCAGAACCAACGCTGCTTGTTGAGCCAACTGCTTCTGCTAAGAGGTAAGCGATGTAAAATACGAACCTTATCCCCTTGGCTTCAATAACTAACAACTATTAATTAATAACTATACAATGTATCAACGACTTCGCTCAGATAGGATCAAATATATCTTTTGATAAGCTTCACAGGTCCGCTACGTAATGTTCCTTTCAAGGGTAAAATTGACGAAAGTTCAGCTCTGGTTACAGAATGGAGCTATGTTGTGATAATAGGAACTCTCAAAATATTGTGCCTCTGGAGGTACAAATTAAGGAAAGGTATTTATAAATTCCGCTTCTTAAAATATTCGTCAAAGGCAAAGGCATACGCGGACAAAGTCACAGGGTGCGGTGAGTTTAACTCAATAAATTTTGCGAAGAAACTACACCTGGTGTAGCCCGCGAAAATAAATAGGCGACGAAACGTTGGAGTCACCACGAGGATAATTATAACTGAATCATAGGAAAAACACTTTACGAATCAATGATTACAATGGCTGGTGACGTGTTCTTAGGGGAAAGATTTTCTTTTTCTATTACAGTGGTCTTTTACCTAGTGCTATTATAGGTATAATATATACTTAATATATTCTGTGCCTCTAATACACAACAATTATTTACATCGTATTGATAATTGGCACTTATGAACCACAATTATGAAGTTTTAAACATATTTGACTACTAAATGAGGTCGTAGTTGCATAAATTTAAATAGATTGCAACTTTAGATTTTCCAAACTTATTATGTGTGTAAGTACTGAAAAATACTTTTACTCCATACAAAATTACAATACTAATTAGCAATTTGAAGCACACGCCCCACCATAAAACAGAGATTTAATGCAGCCATGCAAGATAATGGAAAAATAAGGGAACAGAAGACGGACACGATTAAAAATCGATTTTGACATTCTACTCGGCAATCTTTTGGAATGGCGTAACGTAATATAATATCCAGAGCAAACGTCGGCTGGATCAATATCACCGCGGACAGCTCATCAGTTACCGATGCCTCTCAATGAGAAAAGTTTCCAGACGAGATTTGGCAAAAGGAAAGAAAAGGAGACATTCGAATAATTTATAAATCTGAAAACTGAAGTTAATTAACCATAAACCTTGTCTGTAAGACTGTAACACAAACGCCTGTTTGCGTACCCCAAAGATTATGATCAACTCTTTGGCATAGATCAACACGTCGGGATATTCGCAGCGCATTAAATTTTATTGCAAATCACGAATCATTATTGAATTTGTTTAGATCCAATTTATCTGCGGTTGACTGGTTCTGACGTTCTGGATCGATAGCAGACGCGGTCGGAGCGCGTCACTCGCAACACTTCGCCGGCGGGTCGCCAATTAATCAGATTACCGCGATAACCGATACCGGCCTGCTGACGGTCGATAGACGTCCGATCGGTTTATTGTTTGCGTGGTAAGACGTCTTTGTCATTCTGTACCTACAAACTACGGTCTTAGTAAGCTAAATCGTGAATTGAATTACTACGATGCACGTCATGGGAAAGTCAAAATGTTTCATGATATGCATCGAATCGATGATGATATGTATTAAAATAGAAAATAATCACATACGCTATGGTATTCACATATTGTTGGTTTGTTGAATTGAGGGAGTTGCTTGCTTGTTGTCCTGATGTTATTATCGTAAACGACAGGAATTTTGATTAAGTCACAACAAACAACTGCAGGAGCCTAGATCACATACATTGAAACGACGACGGGTTTGAGATCATTAACCTCCAGTTTCCTAGAGAGCTTGACTTGAAACTATTAATAAAGCACAACTCGAAGCACCGCGCCGCCTACAGGTCCGTTAATTTAGCTTACTTGTTTAGCCAACGTGATTAACTTCCAGAAAAAGAGGATAAAATAAATAGAAAGACAGAGTTAAAAATATCCTTTCTACAAGGCAGTAAATTCTTAAGCAACGAATAAAAGAACAAGTTGGGAATAAAAATAGAAACGTGAAAAGAAAATGAAAAATGAAACCAGTTTATTCTATGAAAACTGTGAAATGTAATCAAGACATGGTGTTTATGAAATTATGACCTTAATGTGTGGGATTTCACACATTAAGGTCAATGAAGTGACTGCATATATCACTCCAGTTCATTCAATTAAAAGGCCCATCAATTACGCTGACGGTTAGAAATAATGTATGCGACACTGTGAACTGCAGTGCTACAAAATTTTAGTATTATAGAATATACAATGTACAAAAGGGGACTTCGCATAATATAACTATAATGTTATGAGTTCTGTAGCAAACTAGATAAAGTGAATCTCATTACTCAGAATAGCTATGAGTCATGCTTTTATTTCAGCTTCTGTTATCAAAACCGATTTTTATAAGTGACATAAACAGAGAACTTATATGTCGAACAGTGTAACTAACTTTTTAGGGATTTTTAACCCTTTTATATTTATATATTCTAATTCTAAGTAATTTGCTGATGGATTTAGCAACAAAATTCGTAAAATCGTTGTGTAGATTGAAACAGGAACATATGCAACTGACGTCGGCTTCGGCCCCCTTATAATGGTAACGTCACGCTCATATGCCATTAATAAGAACCGTCCATGGGGCATGTTAGCACATCAGACGCTCACATAATAACATGTAAATGAATTGCACGATTATGATGAATACCAAAGGCTGGCTGAATATTTATGACGGACATGAGTTCTGCTCCGGATTTAATGAAAACGCATGAGGGATTCGCGGCACGAATGGAGGCTGGAGAAAGATGTGTTTCTCGATTTTACTGTTACTTCAGGTACTTTCCTTGTTACTTTACGTAGTAATAGCAGATTCCTGTCTGTCGGGTATAAGGTGGAGGGGAAGTGATGTTTGTTTATGATCGTATCGGGTTTAAGCGTTCGCATGTATTCTAACAGTGAAATTTCAGAAGGAGGAAAAGGCTAATAGGAATATTGGCAAAATTGTAAATGAGTATAAAGCTATATAATTTCGATAATAATGCATTAGGAAATGTTAGTAAAAATATCATCACCGGAAAGGTTGCTGGCATGTTAGTTTAATCATCAATCCAACACCTGCACCGCATCAAGAACCAAATGTCCCCTCCGCCCGTAGAGACAAGTGAAGAACTCTATGACACAATAATATACACAACGCACAACTTTGTACGCAACTAAGCAATGTAACGAAAAATTTGCACAGAGCTTACAGCCTTACACTAAAGCGTGGTCAAAAAAAAGTAAAGGGCATACATATTATTACGTGATATAATATACTTAAGTAAGTATTGTATACAATATAGAATCATAAAGGTATTCATTTTACAAGATATTATAATATTTATAACCTCTCTGGCGTCTCGTATATCATGGCATGGCGTCGATCGTAAAGGATAACTAGTAATGCAATGATTGGCGACCGCATCACGGGGGCCTAACTTCAATTTCAGGCTACTAACCTTCTTACCTACTACCGCTCCTACTGCTTATTCAGTTATAATAAAGCCTTATTACTTGGTAATAATGTAAGTATACAGCATGTAACCATAAAAATCTATAGCAGTTTTATTACAAAAGCTTGTGCTATTTCCTGTAGTGGTTTCTCGCGTGCACGGAAAACGGAATTCAAAGAAGCAGTGGTCTTTTTAGAGTTAGACCTCCCTTGTACTATATGATTGTTCCAACGGTAAATAAAGCAAGTGCAGAGACGGCAAGCCTTTGTGCTTGTGCAGAGCCAACTGCGCTGCATAATGTGGGAGTTTAAAACATAATCCACCAACCACCTGCCACTACTGCAGGCGCGATTAGCTGCAGTCTTTACTCTTGTCTTGACCCACTAAACACAATAGCGCGGATTCTGTGAATATTGTACTAGTACGACAATGATTGATGGGAATTTATTTTACACGATATAAATATTTACATTCTTTGCAAATTAAATAAGTACTGTACAATATAATTTGCTGATTTACAAGAATATAAATTACGTATGTAAATGTTTTGTACTTCCTCTTAGGATAAAACGTGCACATAAATATCTATAATCAATTCGTCCAACGTCAACAAATAAAAATCTAAATCGGCCACAGTCATAAAGGTTTAAAAACCCGCAACCACCCATAGAGAGAGTTATTTCCGGAGTTTACGGGTAAATTTCAAAATGGGGAAACCGCAGGAAAACTACCGAAAGACCTAACGATAAGTGGCTAAACTCTTTCTCCAAGTACTGAAAAAGTATAGAGATTGGCGAGTGCAATGGCAATGGCCTAAACCCCGTCTCAAAGTCCCGCGGCAATAAGTAAACTAATTTAAAAAGTAAGTAATTTACGTCACTGCATAATATTGTACCTACACATTTGCTTTATTTACTAAATAACATCGATATTCACAAATTACTTTATAAGTATTGAAATTTTGGGGAGTCGAACGAAAGTTAAAGTCGTTGACGTCACCATCTTCATAAAATTTTATACAAGTTTTTACAGCAAAAGTCGTTAGAAATGTGCTACACAATGATAGAATCCTCATCCCAATGATATACGAATCCTCTAATTGAGAGATTTGTGTCGTTAAATTACTCCAGCAAATACAGGTGCTAGCTTAGCTTCAAAGCTTGTACTTAACTTATATTATAACATAACCTAATTGTATGGCAATTCCAATTAGTGAACATCCTACAGTTGATTTGATCGACCAAATCTGCACTATAGCAGCTTAGCCTGGCTTTATCAAGCAAAGCCTCCTTATCACTGTTGGAGTTTTATGAATATTTTATAATGTTCAAAGGTAAACAATATTCTTTTAATACTATAAATATATTTGAAATGAAATTGTTAAGTATGTTCCGTTCCATTAAATTCTGGACAACCATAATTATTAGTAACCTTGCCGCCAACTTGCAAAATGTATTTCAAGCCAAGATTTCTAACCCTGTAATTGTAGTGCCATATTCCAATAAATATGTAAGATGTGGGATGGAAATTAGAATATTTATAATACTCTCATCTAATTGGCGGAACCATATTGTGGATATCACAATAGAGCCGGCCTGCTTTCCGCCCAAGGCATCCAATTAGATCAACGATCTGAACGTATATCTTCGATTTGTGTACGGAGGTTTTATAAGGAATATACTCAGGGTAGGAATGTCAAAGAATAAGAATTAATTGGAAAGCAATAAAAGTACCTAATAATATACCGTAGTTATCCTGGCCCACATAAGTGTATTGAATATTTTGTTCTCGTAAGCGTAACTATTAATGGAAGGTTAAAACAAAAAGAAGGTGGGATACAGAGAAAGGAAAATGGTGAAATTACAATACAATTTTATAATATAGGTAGACTTATTTTCAGTTACCGAAAACCCATAAAGTGATTTCGGAATCAGAGGGCTGACCATATTATCATACGGATACAAACAACTTTGGGTGATGGGATGGGAATGGGATTCACAGTATAGTTCGGTGAGTTTTAGCCTACACTCTCTCCCTGTGAAAGCAGAACCGTGCAGCAGTTCCAGCTGTGGGAATATAATGGTCTGTAATGTGAAACTATGAGTACGACGCCCGCTTGGGCCAAGTGGAAAACAATCATGACACAAAATAAGTATTTTGTGGTCATGATCAGTTACGCAAATACACTCATACATACAAATTTTAAAATCTATACAATTACATAAACAAAAATCACTGTACAAATTGGACCTAAAAGCACATAAAGAACAATGAAAAATTCGAACACAAATCGGATTCACGAAGTAGCGCAGCGTCCCAATTAATCACTTGAATGGACATCGGTCACTCGTGAACGGACGCCGAACCTGTCCAGGGCCTTATTTTACGGCTGCACTGTGCCGCAGAAGAAAACGGTAATTGACAAATGCGTGATAGGTGGTAAATGGTAATCCTGAAAATGGGGCTTTGCCATTCGGGCTGAACAGAAGCAATATTCTTTAAAATAAAAACTACTGTGGCTGTTGGCCAACGAAGTTGCTTTTAAGGCTTTTAAGAAGCGTGTACGTGTATTTGGTGCCCTTCTTAAAGTCATTTTAAAATGCTTTCATCATCATCATCATTAACAGCCCGACGACGTCCACTACGGAACATAGGCCTCCCCCAAAGAGCGGCCACTCGCCTCCTGCATCCATCGGCTCCCCGCGGTTTTCACCAGATCATTGGTCCACCGAGTGGGGGGCCGGCCTACGGCGTCTTCCGGTTCGTGGTCGCCACTCGAGAACGTTTCTTCCCCATCGGTTGTCAGTTCCGCGAGCGATGTGGCCTGCCCATTGCCATTTCAACTTGCTAATTCTGAGAGCTATATCGGTCACTTTAGTTCTCCTGTGGATCTCCTCATAGCGGATCTTATCTCGCAGGGAAACACCTACCATAGCTCTCTCCATAGCTCGTTGCGCGACTTTGAGCTTACTAATGAGGCCAACAGTAAAAGACCATGTCTCAGTTCCATAAGTCATCACTGGTAACACACACTGATCGAAAACCAGTAGACCTCACGTCGCGAGTCTGTCTTTGCATAACATATGAATCAAAAACTATTTAGTGTTCAAATTTCATAGATTCGCAATCTAGAAAAAAATCCGAAAACTGAATCGACCAAATAATTTCAACAGAACAACGCTCAGTCGAGAATCGGTGCCTAAACCAATTTGAATAATATTTTCTATGATATCTCGACTTGAGTGTCGAATTGCCGATTGACAATTAAGCCTCGATCTGTCTGTACCTATAATATGTAATATTACGTGTATGGACATTACTTCTTTTTATTATAGCAGGTGGTGTTTAATTAATCGTAGTTGAGATTCTTTATTTAATTTGTTTGCGTCATCAACTCATCACATCACGCCAGTTGAGTTTATGATTGTGTAATGGGTATAGTTAAACTGCCAACTATTATGTCGTAAAAGAAGCTAATCACCAAGTTAAGCAGCGAATCAAAGATTAAATACAAACACGGACTACAAATAAAACTGATGTGTACATAAAAAAATGCAGCGCTAGTAGTAGTAGCGTATCAGCCGGGATTTCCGTCCTCGACTCACAATGCTTACGTCTATCTCACAATATCCGCAACTCAAACCAAGTGGCTTTCGAAAACTGCAAGTGCGGGGTTTTCCTGGATTTATTCCGCTCGCACGGTCACGATACGAAAGTGCTGCTTGAGAAAACTTCGCTTATTCCCTACGAAAAACAAGGCTTTCAAAGTTTTTGGCCCATCGAAACTTTAAGGAGGTCCACGGGACTAGTAAACAAGAACTAAAATGGCAATAAATACTAATACTGCAAGTTTTGGTTTCGGTGAGCCATTGTACGCAATTAATTTGATTACTTCTCATCAGGTGGCATCGTGGTCAAATGCTATATGTCTTTGATTTCTTTTTTTCCAAAAACTCTTGAATCGAAAACCACTTGAATGGTTTTTGAATTAAGTGCTTATGTAAAAGGATTTTAAAATCTAATATGTAGTACTCTACCTTTTTTTTCTAAGAACTATACCAAAATTACCAACAATCTATAAACATAATATTGTGCATAATTATTAGGTAGGTATAGGACGACTGAAAAGAAGGAATTTATGACCCAACTAATATAATATTCAAAATCTTAGACACGGAGAAGTGAAAACGACTTTCGAACACGACAAATATTTATCCTGACTTGTATTTCACAAAAAAAGCAGACCGTATTTATTACTACGTAGGTGCATTTTTATATTCGCGGAATGGGTAGGTAATTAATAAATGAGGGTACTTTCCTTAGTCGTAACTCGTTAAGTAGCTCATTATTAGTATAAATAGAACGTTTTGTTTTAATCGGGCCATTACTATTTGAATTATCGTCGATCAAACAACTCAGTTGGGAAGAACATTGTGAAAAATGGAGAAAATCGAGCACCGCGCTGTCATAAAGTTCCTTACCAAGCAAGGTAAATCGGTTCAAACCATACTAGAAGAGATGTCATCCGTTTACGGGGAGTCTTGCCCCGGTAAAACCATGGTTTATAAGTGGCATACCCTTTTTAAGCAAGGCAGGGCCTCACTTGAATATGATCCTCGGCCAGGACGGCCGATCGAGGTGACCACTCCGGAAATAATTCAAAAAGTGGAAAAATTAATACTGGAAGATGCTAGACTAAAGAAGAAACAGCTCGCAGAAATGGTTGGAGTATCCGATAAAACCATATTTAAAATTCTTCACGATCATCTCGGCATGACCAAAGTCAGTGCAAGGTGGGTGCCGAGAATGCTCACGCCGCCTCAAAAACAACAGCGCGTAGAGTGTTCTCGCGCGTTTTTGGACCTCTGTAATGAAGACCAGGATGGAGTATTGACTCGAATTGTTACTGGGGATGAAACTTGGGTTCATCATTATGAACCTGAGTCCAAACAAGATTCTATGCAGTGGCACAAAAAAGGTACACCACCACCAAAGAAATTTAAGGTGTTACAGTCGGCGGGAAAAATCATGGCGACAATCTTTTGGGACTCAGAAGGAATCTTGTTGATAGATTATAAAGATAAAGGTGTCTCCATAACCGGAGAATACTACGCTTCAATCTTAGAGCGATTAAAGGAAGCAATCAAGGCAAAAAGAAGGGGAAAATTAACCAAAGGTGTCCTCCTTCTGCACGACAACGCGCCTGTGCACAAGAGCCGTGTTGCGTTGGCTTCCCTGCATAAGGTGGGCTTCAATATTTTGGTTCATCCACCCTACAGTCTTGACCTGGCTCCCAGTGATTATTATCTCTTTCCAAAAATGAAAAAAGAACTTCGGGGGAAGAAGTTCTCAAGCGATGAAGAAGTGTAGGAAGTAGTTTCAGCTTATTTTTCAGACAAAGAAAAAAATTTTTTTTCGAGGGTATACATAAGCTAATTGAAAGATCTGAAAAATGTATTAGGGTTGCAGGAGAATATATTGAAAAGGAAAAATAAACTTGTATTTTTATTTCCACGTCTTACCCCCGATTCCGCGAACTTAAAAACGCCCCCTCGTATTTGTTCTGGCCAGACTCAGAAAAAACCGTACAAAACCGAATAGCTTTAAGTACCTAGAAACACTTAGTACCTATAATCACATCACTGCAATACTGACGTCACCAGTGCCATGACTTACATCAGCTGTTATACAGCTAGACAAGACTTTAGCTTTAAGATTCTGATACATACAAATACAAACATACATATACATACTATTACATAGATAGCTGTACTTTTTATAACTTGGGGAACTATAAGCAAAATGTCAGTCTTCAGTGCCGGCACAGTAATATTTATTCTGTGGTGCCAGCCAAGCCAATCATCCAGCAACTTGCTGGCAGCAACACCATAAAACTTGACGATAAACAAAATTTAAAAACCTCGAAGATCTGTCGTCATTTCTACAATCTCGTTGTGGGCAGTACGCAACCTGATAACTAGCTAAAGTAATCTTCAGCACTTTTGCCCGGTTTTCAAATACTATCTCTTCCCGTGGCGTGGGTGCCGTAAGAGCCAGCTAAAGAAATATCCAGGGAATGGGCATCAGCATTTTCATCGGTACATTGGAATCTTCTGCGATCACCAAGCCGCCTGCCAAGCGTGGCGATAATGGCGACTCCGCCCCTATGAATAGCGTCCAGTGGTGTTTTATGAGAGAGGCCTATGTTCAGCAGTAGACGTCTTCCGGCTGATGATGTGTGTGATCTTCAGGCAACAAGCATCTTTTATTATGATGTTTTATTGTATGCCGCTTAGTAATGAGGCCAACAGTTAAGAAACCACGTCTCAGTTCCATAAGTCATCACTGGCAACACACATTGATTGGAAACTTTTGTTTTCAGGCTTTGTGGTATTTTGGACGAAAAGATAGGTCGAAGCTTCCCGAACGCTGCCCAGCCGAGTTGGATTCTTCGGGCGACCTCTTTGTCGAAGTTGGACCTACCCAATTGGACAGTCTGCCCTAGATAGACGTATTTGTCGACAACTTCGAGAGTATCGTTCCCAATAATTACCGGTATAGGTGGAACATGGGCATTTGACATGATTTTCGTCTTGTCCATGTTCTCGAGTGGCGACCACGAACTGGAAGACGCAGCGTAGGCCGGCCCCCACTAGGTGGACCGACGACCTGGTGAAAGCCGCGGGGAGCCGATGGATGCAGGAGGCGAGCAGCCGCTCTAAGTGGCGCTCCCTGGGGGAGGCCTATGTTCAGCAGTGGACGTCTTCAGGCTGTTAATGATGATGATGATTGTATGCCGTGCTGATACAATAACGAAGACATGGTGCTAAACAGATTTTCGTAGGAATTCTACCACAAAATGGATAACACTATGACTGTATACAGATCTGCTTGACCAACAAAAGGTCCAAACTCTTCGTTCTATGTGAAATTCAGTTCCAAATGCAGTTAGTAAAACAACTTAAAAAGTATGTTTGTTTACGCACACCGGTAGCCTATGAAAAATATTAACATGCCTAATAATTGACCATTATATACTATACGTATACACATACATACATATATAAAAATGTTTTACATTGTTCATTTTCAATTTGTGAACAATGCGGACACCATACGAAATATAGAACTAAGTATTATGAGAACTAGTCTATATCGAAGAAGTTCATCAAATAATCTTAGTTTATGCTTACCTCACTGAAGAATTCGTCCATAAAGCCCCCTTCGACGGCGACGTTGACATCGTCGGGGCCGACGTCGTCATCGTCGCTTTGCGCCTGCGCAGAAAAGAAAATAACCCATCAATAAATTGAGTAAAACCATTCATCTTAGTTCTGTTTACAACTTATTTACTATCAATAAATTGGGTTTTCTCGTGCGCTGTCATAGTTCAACACAAACAAGTAATATTGTAATATCTAACTCAAATTGCTTTCTCTCGTTCATTTTTGCGCCGTATTTGAGGTCTAACTCAAATCAAATAACTTATTTATAACCTAACTTTAGCATTTTACGGGTCAAAAATTAGAGTACTATAATGTCTAAGTATATATTTATAAAACACATTAAAGTAAATATTAAAGCGAATTGAATGATTTACAAGGATTTCATGTTATTATAAGTCTCATATTATATCAAACATACCAATGCGATCCTACAAACAAAAATGTACCAGTTCTTATATTAACAATATTTAATTAGAATGAAAAATAATACGTCGCTAAAATGATGAAAAATAAAACGATGTTGATAAATGTAGCGAAGTTTATTTTCATGGCTTATAATTAACTCAAATAGCATTGATAATGAGTTGCTGCTAAAAATAGTACATCATTATTGGTACGGTAAGCTCGGTCCGACATCGGATGGCAAGCACGTAAAGCAAAATAGAATCCACTTAGCCGAGGCGAGCTGGCCATTATTCAATTTATACGGACGCGCTAGCGAGTGTACCCCCACAAAAGCCTGCCGTACGGCGGATGTACTCCTCGCCTATGAAAATAATTCAGTTACATTACGCGGCACAACAACATTAAACTCATCTCTGGTTTCTTTTTCACATCCGACGTCGGGGAAGGGTGCCGGGAACAACTGGCAGAATATAATATTTTTATAGATATACCAAATATTGATTCGGTTCCTGAATTTTCTTGGTTGTTTGGTTGTCGTCTTTGATGAAGACTGCTTGTGTAAAATAACAATGATTTATGATTTGCGGTTTTTGATTCATGTCTAACAGGATCAAGGATTGCTACCTTCTTTATTGGTGATTAAAACGAGTGTTGAGACTGCTGAGCTGATACAAAATCGTTTTCTCAATTTTCACGTCAAACGATCTTAAAGTACTGCTTTCCATATCAAGATCCTGATAACATTGGTAAAGTATGAGTAATCAATGTATTTAATAACACTATTATCAGATTAAAAAACCGCTACGTATGATGCAATCGCTGTAACGGTCGTGTTGCAAATTCCGAACGTTTTGGAAAGTTTACTTTGGTATATTGAAATGCATTAGCAGCCATGTCGAGAATTGGGGTAGCCAAATTTAGGTCGCAAGGGTCTGCCCGTGATAGATATATATACCGTTAATTTCATGGGGGAATTATGACAATGGCTTCCATTAGCTGACCTAATTATGACTTTTAGCACTTAGTTATGCCGGAAGCCAGCGTGTTGTGTTAGGTTAGCCCAGGACATGGTGGCATAATCAGGTGGCTGGATGGCCAGCTACAAATCGGATTTACTAGCGTGAGCACCGTGATTAGTCACCAGGAAACAATACGCTTAAACGAAGTTTAGTCACACAATCAGCGCTGCAGGTTCTGATTCACACAATAAATCATGTTAATCATCAACTATTGGTTTTAATGAGTTAATGACCCGTCCACAAAACTTCAAGCGCTTGAATATAATAACATATACTACACAAATTACAACTGCAACTGTTATGGGCGGCCGTATTGCTTACATCAGGTGAACGACAAGCTCGTCACATCATTCATTCTCATAAAAAAAATTATATATATAAATGCACTAAAAAGAAAACGAGTATTGAATCAGCGTCGGCTCAGCATACGGCTGGTTGTTGACGACATCCAGAGCTGATTTTCTTCCTTATCCCGGAGAGGGGTAACCTGTGCGCTATCGGATAAAGAAGTAAAACTTAAACCCAATAATAATTCACAATTAAACACCAACATTTTAAATGAAAGTGCTGACTTGCTGAGCTAAGTAACAGTTTCTATAGTGGAAGCGGTTAGCCAAGAGAAGTGAAGAACACTCTCAACGTAAAGTGACGACAACTAACTAGCAGAGTTGTACTTGTACGAGTAAAAGGGCACCCAGTGGCATTTATTATGGCACGTGTGTTCAACATCTCTAAACATTTTGCGAGGCAGATCGGGCCAACATTGCCAACGACAGCAAAACAAGTTAAGATAGATCACGTCTAATAATAGCAACCGCACCGCACACCTGAACATGACAGGCATGATACCATGTAGGTACAGCAAACACCGCCATACCGCTGGCATTAGCCAATCTAAATATACGTGAAAGAGGTATAACTTACGAGGTCTAATTGCATAACGTTTTCGTTCATACCAACAATGGTCTTGATTTAACTTAATCGCGTCGTAGGAACGAAACGGGCGATCGTTTTTATGATTCTTCCGGCGACGCGGAGTCTCGTTGTAAATTGTATTTTTACTTTCGTTATTTCCCATTCTTTTCATTAAATGGGTTTTACCTCGTTGAAGTGGACGCTTCATTTCGCTAAATGAATTTAGAATGGACTTTCTTTGCGTCAAGGTATAAGATATTAGCCAATCAACGTGATCCTAAGTTCTTTTTATTGGCCAGTAGAATTTAACTCGGATGTCCGTTTATAAAGAATGTTGTTAAGCATTTTCAGATGGGTTTTACAACATTTCAAATATAATAACGATGACTACTGTTTGAGCTTTTACATAGACTACAGTTAAATCTCCATATTTAAAAGTGACACGCGTAAAGTTTTACCTTCGTGTATAAAAGTAGTTCCCTTCAACGTTGCAAACTATGACCAGCTTTTCCAAACTGATGTCGTCTCCTCTTCGCAAGCAAAAGATTAAGAGGCCGCTCGCCAAGCCAACACGCATGTTTTAGCAAGTTACCCCAGGCCGTGAGGGCGACTATAGGACGCAGTCGATGGAATCATTTAGTCAAGTCGGATAGATCCTGTGACCACGATCCTCAGTAATGAGGGACCGACCAGAGAGAAAGAGAGATGAATGTAGTTGCATCATAGCGTAAAAGCACCAAATAATGTATGAAAATATGTATTAAAATTCACTTAGTAAAGGTTCCAAAGAAAACTTTATCTACAATATGATATTGGAATACAATGATACGTTAGTATATTCATCATAAACTTTACTTATCTGTTGACTGTAAATATATTTTTATAAAAGATACTTAGGTGAGTGTGCACTTACCACCACATTCTCATTCAATCTTGATTATTTGATTCTATTGACGAATCCTCTCACTTTGAACTCCAACAGCTCATTATTTTAACTTCGCTAACGACCTTTAATCTTTTCAGCTTTTATTTCTACAATTTCGTCACTCTGTCTGATGAAACATGAGTGTCATGTGTCAGCCTAGTCATTTACTCAGGAGTTTTAAATTATGCCATCGAATACGCTTTGTGTAGAAATGATGTTAGCTGATGATCTCATGATAGCATATAATTGCTGGAAGATTAACTTACATATAATTTTGTCTCTAGTTTTATTATACTTCAATTTTCAACCATATTACAGTACTACGTTCAGTTGTACGTCTTTTAAGATATGATTTCATTCACAAATTGTTCATTTATGAATGAAACCTCTACTTGAGCATCGTAGCCTTAGACTTTAGTCTCTTAATTCCCATTCAGGCAACAAGCAACCCAAACTTTTAAAACTAATCTGTCGGACTCAAACATAGCACCTCGCCAGTTTCGAAGAAATGTTATCAAGTTGGAGACAGTTCGCCTGTATCCAGGCTCCTTGCGAATTTGTCAGCCGGCTCGGTCACGGTCGTCGCCGCCCCCCAGACAGAAGCTTCGGATTATAGCCACTGAAGTTTATTGCCTTTCGCTTTTTGCCTGCTTTTGAATAGCTTTTTGCCCTGTGGCGTTGCGTACAGTTCTCAGATTTACAGTGGATACGGGATATACCGAAAACAAAATCCTACTTCTCGACAGTCAACGTTAAAGATAAAAACAGTAGAGTTGTCTATTTCGATGTCGAATATCATATGTTACTGTCATTATGGTACAAATTACAAATTAGTATTGTGAATTCATGATCAACGGACTTGAACAGTCTTTGAATCGAAAACAATTTTGGACGAATGGTCGTACACGCAAATCATACTAGTAATAATTAAAGTTAAAAATCCGATACTCACTGTATCGGACTTTTTACCATTATAACAGACTAACAAGCAGGTCACCGTAAGTCACCTACGTGTATGACATGGAAATCGGGAACATAGGTTCAATCAATCATGATATTCTTTTGTTTTAAGTTCCCTTTACCCTTTTGTTCTTGTTGCCAGCTTAGAGACAGTAGTGTCCTTGTATATAATCTAGGTTTGTGTATTTAGTTATATTCAAGGTCGGTCTCCGCCCGACCAGACAGAAGGGCCTCACCGGATTACCATACGTCACTTCGCGGACGCTCTAATTCGTAGCAGTGGACAGGTTTATCTTCAGGTCCTCGGTAGGTAACTGTCTCGGTCGACCTATATTTGTGTAATCAGTTTTGGTTCTAAGCAATAATTTGTGTTTATTACTTTGTAGGGATTACAAGAAATGTTCTCTGATATGAGTGAATAAAGAATATTAAAGAAAATCGTAAACCTCTTATTGTTTATGAGCAAATGTTACAAAAATTTTAAGTAAGTATTACCATAAAACCGAAGGAATCTAATCAAATAATTTAATCACGAGTCAGGTCAGGTCTCCCCAGACTACGTAGGTACTAAAATAATGTACTACGACTAATTGGTACCGACTGAAATACCAGCGAAATGGTTGAAAGCTCGAAGCTGAGCTAGCTAGATGAATAAAAAGTAAAACGAGCACACGGGCTAAATCCCATAAATCAAACGTACGCAGAAATAGGTGGGTGGTTAATTAAGCCCGCACACGGAGTACTATTTTCGTGTCACGAAGGCAGTAAATTGAAAGTCATGACACGTATTTCAATCGAACCAGATCTGATAACGTCAGCCGTATTGGTTTCTCAGCGCGTTTGGTATGGTTTGGTGCGGCAGGCATATCTATTCCCTTTTCGCTAGACATGTTATGACGTAATTCCACAACCGAGTTCTTTTGTTGAAAGAATCCCCCCTGAAAGGATCCCTGGAAGTATCAAAAATATTAAATAATTAAATTTTATTCCGGTTTGTTCCCTTCAGAATTTTTGACGCTTTTCAGTACTACCTGCATAAAAATTAAAATCATTTGAAAATAAATGACGCGATGGCTAGAAGGCAACTTCGAGTCCGATATTCATTTGACGTCATTGCCCCGAACTTCAGTTTTTCGGAGAGTGACTGTGGCGGACGTTGAATTGCGTAATAAAAGGCGCTGTTGCTTAGCTTGATCCTTTATTTTCCACTGGTAGGTATCAACCTACACTGACTTCACTTTTTCTCTTGATCACTGTTTATCCGCATTCAGCATGCTAGAAAGTAGAAACTGAACTGCAGTCTTCATTTTCTTATTTCTTTCTTTCTTCCGCTTTTTTGGTAATTGGTGAATTGGATGGTACTAACTACTAATTCTAATCGATATCTGTATACCGAAAAGAGCGGTTTCGCTTCCCTTGGAACACCGCAACAGTTGGATAAAATATGTAAAAGTTTAATGAGTTAATTGTGTTTGTTCGCATTTATAATTTGGCGGGGTTTAATTAAACAGCGGCAAGCCACAAGGGCATCCGGGCCGGGACGGAACAAAATTCCGGGTACTACCCGTGAACCCGGTTACCTCTACGTGTTTCAATTAAATCAAAAGAGCAACGCCAGCGCTTCGTGGTGATTTCTGACAATGACTTTATGTAGGTCAAGCGCACAAGCGGTCGATTCAGTATATAGGGATAACAAATATTTAATTTACATAATGAATATCTTTAAACAACATTGTGGAATGCAAATAAACAATTGAATTGAATTGAATCATTTCTACTTGTACTTTATTATTTAGAGTTGAGGTCTGGTTTACTTTCAGCGGCCTTCACTCGGTTGGATACCGTCACACGATAATGAAATTTGAAGTAGAGGATTTATTGGCAGTTACGCAACGAACAATGCGGTGACCTTCACCTTCTCGCAAATCCTTTCTTTCCTCTCACCCGGGGGAGCCCGGGGGGAATCGTATTACCCAAATATATCCGAGGAGAATTCTAAATTCAGCTCAAGGTAAATTTAGTTCTATAAGTTAGCCGCGAGAATTGACTAATGCCGTTATCGGCTACCTCGGGAAAAAGGGAGGATTCGTACGTGTAGAGCATTTATTTGGATGATGAAATATTCCCGAATACAGATATTGAGTGCGTGCGTGTCGGGTCGGGTTTACGAAATGATGAATTACTTGGATTTGACCACAAATTGGGTTAAACAAAACAGCAAACAATGAGCGTGACGTATTAATTGTAAAAAATAGCACTGTTGTTTGTTGGATGGAAAAGCGGAACCGCCTACCATATTACGACAACTCGACCTTCGTGATATTGCAACGAAACGATACTAACAAACCGATAGCGCGAGTTTCTGCCATCAATAAGTCTTTACGTCAACGAACTTGCAGACTGGAAGACCTTAAATGAGAAATTCGATGAGAAAATCGACACGAAGATGATATATTAGTTCTTAGGTAGACCTCACAAGCACAATCGTTTTTGCAAAAATATTTGGTACAGTCTGTGAATAATCACATCACAGCCAGAAAACGCTACTACATACCCCATTAAAAGCCATTTTGGGTGCTTATGATAATTTTGCCATAACCATCACGGATAGCAGGCACTAGGTGATCGCTGATTTTGATGCATCGAGGAGAATGCTGGTGTTCATGCTCTGCAATGGACATACTCCGTAGCTCGCTTTTACGGCATCCGTATGGAAAGAGATGGGTTGGTCCTATTCTAGTATTCTCATACCGGCCACACCGCCGCGCCGGGACCACACACCAGTGTGGACTTATAATTTATAATAACTTCATCATTATCATCAGCCCGTAGATGTCCACTGCTGAACATAGGCCACCCTTGGAGAGCGCCCCTTTGAGCGGCTGCTCGCCTCCTGCATCCATAATATAACAATATAAACTTACTTAAAAATAATGTTCCGAACCTAAAACTCACGACATATTTTGATTTAAGCTCACGGTCTTATATCTCGACACACTATTGATTAATTTTTCTTTTTTTTAATAGTTGTTTAGGATTCATTACTTAATGTTTCTGCCAAATATTATCAAAACTAGCCGATAGATGGTACCGAAGCAAATAATGCCGGCGGCAAAAAAAAATCTGAACTTGTACAAGTGTAGATCATGTAACCAAGTTTCGTCAAGATTCTTACGCCGAGTACGTACACATATACACGTATATTACATCTCACGCACGTATTCATCCCGACAGATGAAAGAAAAATTTGGCGAGTTGAAGCAGAGGCTTTCGCTCAGTTCGTTAAGCGGTCAAGAAAATGTTTTTCCGCCAAATACAGACAGTTATCGCTAACGGGCGTAATAATGATCGCAACAAGGAAACTAGTGAAACAAGAGCAAACAATGGGTGATAGTGGATGTAGCCTGTAGGCTGTAGCTATAGATATGGCAATGCGTAGTAAAAAAACAGAGCTTTATCTTCGTCATTTTAGGAGTTCTAATACCATTCGCCCTATTTTATTAAATCAAAGATACACTAACACTGCCCACTACGGTCTTTCGGTATCGGTGTTCCATCAGTTTTCAAGACCCTGGTGTCGTGAATAATCAGTAACGCAAATGTCATTCACGATTTGTTCGTAGACGGAAACAGGTGTGTTGTATTGTGTGAAAAGGGCTTCGGAATGCAAATTTTTGAAAACTATTGAATTGCGAATTATCTATTATTAAGAAATAACACAGTTTACCCTACTGGACTGAATGTCCGTTTTATTTGGAACATACGCAGTTTCACATTGTGTCTCTGCCATGAACGAATGGAAAATGTAAAAATGTAGAAAGTATTACAAAAAATCCGGGTGAATTTGAAGCCAGCGTCCATTCCTAAATATCAGGCTCTCAGCATAACATTGTGGGGAACCATATTATAATTATTAAATGATGTATTAAATACCTGTACTATGGTCTGAACCATCTTATAGTCTACAACTTTTTTATACGGCCTATTTATTGCTCTTCAGCACCTCGACGACACCCTATTAATTTTAAAATAGGCGTTTCTTAGAGCTTTGAGGATCGTTCAAGAGCACTCCGATATTTACGACTCGTCGGCGGCTTTGGAGCCAATGATTTCACTTTAATTTTTACTTTTGCGCGTGTTATATTCGAAACTTTTTATCTTCTTGGTGTTTGGAGTGTTTTATAAGCCCACATGTTCCACCTATACAAGTAAAAAGTGATTTAGTTAATTTTGTTTACACCTGATTTGTTTATTTAGAATTAAGTGTTATTTTAGGGTTTATCTGGTTATTATAATTATCTAAACAGAGCAAGAGTAACATAATATGCGCAGGTACACATGCGCTCGGTCCAAACTTTGTTTTGGCTATTGCTGTGTTTTCAGGTTACATAATAAGACGAATAATTATTATGTTAACAAAATATGTATGTATGTACATTTTTAGAAAACAAGATCGCCCACACATGCTTAATTGACCTTCGCTGATGAAAAGTTAATTAAGATACACCACTGGCACAGGTTTATTTGAAACATTTTCAGAGCAATCTATATGAACGCGTTAGTGTCAGTATCATTCAAGTTTTTGATAACCCCCACCCTCCCTCCTACCAGATCGTTGGTCCACGTGACCAACGATCTGGTGAAAGCCGTGGGGAGCCGATGGATGCAGGAAGCGAGTAGCCGCTCAAACTGGCGCTCCCTGGGGGAGGCCCGTATTCAGCAGCGGACGTCTTCAGGCTGTTGATTATGATGATGATGATGAAAGGATAAATATACAAAAAATGTAAAGTAATGAGTCAAACGTGGTTTCCACGGGTATGGAATATATTGTGTGGATTACTGGACTGGAACGCGAGTCTATAAATAAAAGAACATAAGACCACAGAAGAATAGTAGGCGTTTATAGTCATTGTTCTCCCTAACATTACGTTATCAAGATCCTAGAGCAGATTTTAGCACCTCGCGGGAAATTTTCCGTTTATCTAGCCAAACGAGTCTGTATAAAAGTTAGGTAAAATCTGCACCTGATTTGACTAAAAGCTCGCTCACTGGCTTGTGCTAAATTTTCAACAAAGAAAATGATGATAGAATTTTTACTATTTTAGACAAAGTTTTAAACACAAAATCTACTATTATTTGTGGGTGTTTGAATAAATACTTAGACACCTACTTTCACTTCGAACTGATCTTTAACTAAAATAATTAAAAAAATATTAATAATTAGTACCTTATACTTCCAAATTTGATGCAGTATCAGATATAGGTAGGTTACATAAATTTTATATTTTCTGTGCCAGGTTTCCTAGCGTTTTCAGCCAACTGAACCTCTACAAATCGTTCATGTAGTAACATTATTTACGCTGTTTTTATAAGTTAGGCGATACTAAAAGAAAATGGATTGACCTCGTAACGCAACCCTTCGGCTTTTGGGTCGGCAATCTATACTTTACGTTTTTAAGTTACGATCTACAGCCAGAGCACAGAATAAATATTAGTACTACGACAGAGACAGTTTCACGAAATAAATAGCGATCGAGATAGAAAACCCGGACATACGAATGTACAAAGAATACGAATACTTACAAGAAACAATAATATTTCTAAGATATTTTAGTCAGAGCTAAAAGCGACTATTTTCAAACGGGCTGAACCAATTTAAGAGCTAGATAATTTAAGCTAAAAGTAAAGCTGATGGTTATGCCTCTCGGATGAGAAAATTGCTCCCTCACACCTGACTGACTGATATTAAAGCCCCTATCAAAAACTTGCCCCATTAAGGATTCCATTATTTCCTGAGTGATCAGCGCGTAATGACTGAGGTTTTGTTAAAGCCCAATAAGCGTACAAGTGTGGCTTTCAATAATAAACGTATCGAGCGTTCAATTTGGCTTTATATCAACCGGTCATTATAATAAGTGGATAACAAAGACACCGATCGATTGCATCCATTGATGGCAAAATTAAATTTCCCCAAAATAATATTTTAACAAAAGAGGTATCAATTAACGGAATCCCTTTTGGGTCTTGTTAATATTAAGCGACTGAATTATTTATGGAAGTCGATGTTTAACGGATAACCAGTGTCGGTTTCAAAATAAACTCTACGTGTTTTATTACAAATAGGCCATTCATAGCACTTTTACAAGTCAAATGTCGTGAGGTACTTGAGTTAAATTATTATAATTACTCACATGAATATGAATGGGAGATACCAATGGTAGCAGTTACTGCATTAAGAATTTTGATTTTGTTTTGATTACACCCAGAGTCGCAGATCGACCCAGATCGACAAGTACGGTGGGAATACAATGTATGGTTTTGTGATGGCAACCTTCCCTATTCACGCAGATATAATATTTTACGTCAAATTTTTTTTCGCACTCCACTGTTTCATGAAAATTTGCGTCCAGGGAAATCAATGTTGAATTTGTGAGTGGTTGTTTTGTATTCAACATGCGAGACAGTCGATGTTGAGTGGTGACCTATTTTATTGGAATGCTGCAAACTAAAGGAGCGTTTACATTTATTTACACGTACGCGGGTAGTTTACAGGCCAGTCGTAAAAGCATGACGAGGGCGAGTACGGGCCCTCTGCGAAACGAGCGACGCCATATCGCAGCCTTATTTACGAGCCCCAAACCAACCAAACTTCATTCCGCAAGGATTAGTCCCGGTGCCCGCCTCGTAGGTACGACTTAAGCACTTACTTTACAAACAATTTTCTACGTATGTACTATACTGTATAGACACACATGCTAAAGTATGTCAAATTCAGTATGAATATTTTTATAGAGTTCCCTGAATTTAGATATAGAGGTATTCATTATTTTAATAGCAGCCAAGCGCCCGCACGTAAGCTACGAGCCTT
Source organism: Ennomos erosarius (assembly GCA_963580505.1). Lineage (NCBI taxonomy): Eukaryota > Metazoa > Arthropoda > Insecta > Lepidoptera > Geometridae > Ennomos > Ennomos erosarius. The sequence continues at coordinate 4,884,026 of OY756981.1, read as the reverse complement.
TGAATATTTCATAAGCAAACACACGCGGGATGGAGTCGGTCGATGACAAAACTATTCCCGGCTAATGGAACGCCCTGCGCTTCGAACACACGATGCTTAATGCGGAGCGTACCAGCGGGCATTGTTATTCCGGCTCAACCGTAATATAAACTTCATCTGGTTGATGAAAGCGAGATATATCGTCTAATAAAATAGCTGAGCTGAAATGCAAGCAGTCCTGTGAGCGCGGACAATAGACGTGCATCGGTAAAGTCAGCGAGGGGTTGCGGTCCTGCGGCAACTGTGGACGTTACGTAACTAAACCACCCGCCACGCTCACGCCCACCCCGTCTTGACACTTCCGAGACCGCCCGCCGTTACAGGGCGGGCGCCCAGCCGCTAGCCGGCCAGTCTCGCATGTATTATTGCAAGCTACAAGTCATTTCACCATGTATTGTAATCTAAGTTACTCTTACAAAATATAGGAAGAATGCACTCTATCATTACATTTGTTCATAAAGAGAAATCAAAAATGTAGTTCAAATAAAATTACTTATTCTAGAACAGAATAAAGGACTTTATCACAAAATCCCATCTTGCTTCTTCCTACAAGGAGCATCAATCTGCAGATATAAATATTATGTATAATAATGTATTCTTTCTTATCAAAGCAATGCGAATTCACCAGCACGGCAATAAGAAAACTTCCATCATAAATACAAAACCACAAACAAAAAGCGAAACCTTCCGCGGGTTGAATAAATAACGAAATATGTTAGGATATTGCGTATCTTATCCGAAACAGGATCCAGGCCGGTACATCACCTGCGACAAATGAGCCGGGAAGGGCCCTCGACGCCCGTCTGTCCTACACGCGCCTTCGAATCCTCAAAACTCAGTCAACCCTAATAACGGGTCGCCTTTATGATGCCACAGTAGAATCACTATCAATAAGATGCTATTGATGCCCGGCAATTGGGAAGAAACCCGATCGAAGAACTGATGTGATGTCAGCAGTAAAGACCGCGGCGAAGATTAAGGCCAATAAACCACTTTGTGAAACAGCAGCTCTTTTCGTCGCAGAAGCGTTGCCGTATTTCTGCAGAATACAATGGAACCCATAAGCCTCATTCAGCTTCTGCAGATAAACTTCGTTATAATGTAGAGTGTAAGCGCGTAATGGTCTCGGTGAGTAATTCCGTTCGCACTTGGGTATCGTTTAACAAATTCGAGCCTAACCGTAGGATATTACTTACAATGCCACGGAGCGTTAAGATAATTTGAGCGATAACAATGTAGCGGGCGTGCCTCGTTTTCGCATTCGACCCGTGTTACGACGGCACGAATCTGCCTGCCTCCTGCCTCCTAGATCCCCGAGTTCCCGAGGCGAGGGAGGAGCCTTGTTTACACTAAATTACACGGAGGTGACTGTCATAAAGCTTATCGGGGAACAGCGAACTATAACAATAATATTGAATTTTGGGGGCGACAAATAATTTCCAAGCGGAAACAGCCAACATTCGGTTTACAATTTGACAATTTGATTTGAACATAAATAACAATGGGCTTGAGGGCGATGGATGAGTCAGGCGCATTCAAAAAGAAATAAAAATGTAGAATGGTACTTAATGAGGGTTTAAGCTTGGTGAAACTAGAAAAAAGCCTATAATATACATTGAAATCAAAGAAATGGAACCAAGCACGGAATTTGATATAACAGGTGTGTAAGTAAAACCCAAAACATAAATGTACAATGTACCTACAATGTATTGTTCTTTTAACGTTTTGGGGGTCAGCAGAGAAAATGGCTCGATTCCCAAGCAGCATAGCATAGTATAGTTTTAAAGTACCGACTACAAAATACTCCAAAATAAAAGACAAAGCAGAACATATTTCAAATGAATATTTACTTTGTATTAAAGCGAGAAACAGCACAAACAGGTTGCAACAAATAACAATGGATAGACAAAGTTCACCGCTGTTTCTCTGAAAACCTCTTTAGCTCAAGTATCTAGAGGTAGCTTCAATAGTTAGGGAAACAGAGAACTAACGTGTTACATAGTAAATAGAAACTATAATATTTTCTGTCCTGTTTGGCAAAAACTTCAGACTAGGTTTCAGACTTGGTCGACGTGGTCAGATTATTCAACATGGATAAGGTTTTTTTTAATGGTCACTCAACAGTAGAAACGTGTACAAACGCAAGCCTAATTTAAAAAATGCATTGAACCTAATGTATAATGCAGAATCTGCTTCAGCAACAGAGGAACACATCAAACAGAACAAAAGCAGCATAGATTACTTATCACGTGAAATGCAGATAACAAGTAAATTAACCTACTATAAAACACACTATTAAAAGGTAGGTGTTAAAGCAAGTGAAACTATTTACGAAAAAGTTGCAGAGAGGAATGATAATAAAATAAAGACATAAATCACACAAATTGATTATATTTAATTTAAATGCTAATAAAATAATATGTTAAATTGTTTTAATTTCTAGATCTTATAGAGTAGAATGAAGCAGAGTTATCGATAACATAAAACGATGTTCTCATGATACTTATTCTGAATTGAAATTATTATTTAGCGTTATAAGATAGTAGACAACAATGTACTTAGAATGCCTGATATACCTAGATAGCGTGTAGCGTGGTGGTGGCGCCGTATCATTCTGTACACAAAAACACTACGGATAGCGATAAGCGCCTTTCTCTCATAAAATAACGTATATTTCATGAACATAATTCTTAATTGGTTTTACTTTCTAAAGTTTTGTTGAATATCGACTGCATTGGCAATAGCCGTAGATTTTATTTATCATAATTTTGCAAGGTTTATGTTTAATATCATAAGAAGAAATCGTATCTATAGAATCTATAGTTACGATTTCCTTAGTAGTTTAGAATTCATACAGTTAGCGCCCGAGCGTTGCCAATGCCGCAATTTAACAAATAAATCAAAAATAATTTGAATAAAATATATATATATTTTTATAGTACATAGTATATTATAGATGACACAACATCCCATTCGGGGAATTAATATGATGGTGACATAAGCAACAGGAATTCCGGAGGCCCGGATGAGGAAAGATCCTAGCCGAATTCGGTAAGAAATTAACATTACTTCAATCAACATCTGAACACGTCCAAAAGCTGAAACTATTGGGATAGAATTCGATTTCCCAGTTTCAATCAAAGAGTGCTTTCAAATCAATTCATGTGTGTTTGTTGATAACCGAAGCGTGATTTATATAACATGCAACGGGACGCGTTCCAAAGCCGGAGATTGTTGGAGTCACAACTGCACAATAACATGGCGCAAACATCGATAACTATTATCGTCGAACTTCAGGAGTAGAGCTTACTCTTGGTTGTGATGCAAGTAATAACTTATGGGTTGGACTGAATTGAGGCGGATTCGATCGCTATAACTGTACATTACCTACTGTTTGTTTCCGACTTTTTGACTTATATAGTTATCGAGGATGCTGCCTGCCAATATATGCAATGCTACATCCTCAAATAAATACTCCACAGCCAGAAAAGTGCATAATTTTCAACTCTGGCCAGAAATATGATGAAGTCACAAAAAGCAACGAATAAACTGAAATAAAATTCAATTTGTTTTTATAACAACCTGTATTGTACAATGAGTTTAGGTACTGTATACCAAAGTATTTATTGGTCTGCTAGCTTTGATTTATGTATAGGGTCTGAGTGCCAGTTTCCAACCAGTGCGTTCGGGAAATGCAACTGTACAATGTTGGCAAGTTGGCATAGAGATAAGGAATTTGGATTGTAGTTCTGAACTACATGCTCCGTTTTCATCTTACCATGCATTTAGTAGAGCTAATGAAAATTGGGTAAATAAGTATTCAATCTTATTTTAAAGACAAACCTCATATCATATTTTGTATGATTTATAGCGATGATTTCAGGACATGATAGTAAACGATTGTGTTGTGATTAATATTCATTGTTTATTATCTACTCATCTCATACTAGTAAAACAGTACTAAAAAACTTAATTTCAGCACTAAAATAAGTTAAAAAGATGCATCTAATATACAATTTGAACAACTACGACAATGTATCTCTGTCGATGATTAAAACTAAAACTAAAAATAAACAACCTAATGACAAGTTCATAATAATTGTACTATCGTATAATTTTAATACAACAACAATGTATCAGAAAAGGACAATTAGAAGTGGATCAAACCGACCGGGGGTATTTATGTCAATCAATTATTTCATTTCATTTCAACGTAGCAAGGTTTTGCTACTAAACGTATAGGACTATAGGCAAACGTCTTGTCCCACGTAACACATTTCGCCGGTTAAGTTCCCGTTTTTCCGGTACGACTGCCGCGCAGACCGACGCAACGGACGGACCAGAATATGCCGCGCGATGCTTCGAAATTGAATTTACACTGCAGTAGTTTTAGTTTCAGGCCAGCTACATATGATTATTCGCAGTTTACAGAATTTGAAGAAGACCAAAAATTGAAGGCTAAATCTGCTTAAATATTTATAATAACAATTTATTTTAATAATTTATTTATATTCTGTGATAAGACATAATATTTGATGCATTACTTAGTAAAATCGAAGATTCTGTGTCATTACTCATTAGGCTGAGTCCTACATTTCCAATATCTTTCATAATAACAACGGACAAAGGGGCCGACAGCTTATCATCACATTTGGAGGTAATTAATTAATCACATCCCTATGTAGGCCACAAGCCTTATTTATATTTAAAGCATGTTTGATCCTGAATTATTTATTAAGTTGTAACACAGAAAACAGGTAATTGAAAAGGGAAACGCACAAAATGTATCGGTAAAGTTTACCATCTTCTGATAGTCGTGTGCAATGTGCATGAATATAGGTAGGTACTAAATACATGATTATGCATTAGATCTGCAAACAGTATAAGACCTGGCGAGTACCAACTTTTTGCAACAATTATGTTCAGTCTGACGACTGTGACTGCTTGGGAATAATCACTAATTAGTGAATGTATATGAACAGAGCTAAAAGTGCAGATCGCGAGATTCCGGAAAACCTTGTAACTAAGATTTCACGAATCACGAAATTAACCTTGACAACTTTCACAGAAAATCCACCCTGACTGGAACACATTCCACTGAGGCTTTTTTCACACGGAATGGTATAGCAGACAGAATATACCTTAAATATTGATAGCCCAGTTGAAACAATAGAACAGAGAGTAGCAAATCATATCAGAGGCAGACGACGTTCTATATAACTATCAATAAATTCAGAATGGGATAATTTGGCATACATTTACAGTCGCTGCGACCCCAACGACCCGCCGAGTGGAGGCTCCACTCCACTTGGAACCCCGCCAGTAACATTAACACAAATATTCCAAGGGTGGATGCGCAAACTGCACGAAGCCTCGAGTTACCAGCTATTTGCAGCTCAGCTGTGATAGCGGCTAGTGGAAATTTTCCTATTTGAACATCCTTGATCCTCAAGGGCGCAATTTCGGGATACCGAAACCCCGGGCCTAGACGAATATGGCTGGAAGGAAGACGTTAAGGGTGACTGGGTGGGTTATATTGCTAAATAAAATGGTTTAGTAAGCTACTTGGTGGTAAAATTTAGATTGCACTCATATTACATTTTATCTCAGCGATTGCACACTATGGGAAGAATTTGGGACAACAAAGAGTGGTGCGGGTGAAAGGCAGACAATGAGCGTGATAAACTGTTGATTGAAAATTTAGGGCATAGCCAGTCTGTAATACTTATAACAACATTACGCAGTAAATTATTATTATTATTATTTGTAATACACTAGCAGCTGTTTAGCTGATGCGTGTATATCTTTTCAGTGCACTTGTAGTTTATAATGTTTATCAAGTCTGTTTTTAAAAGAGTTCACTGAGGGAGCACTAATCACTGACCCCCGTATTCTAAAACATTTCACCAAAAATCCTTCACTTAACTTCCACTTAACTTTGAGGGAAACTCAAGGTACATCGCGACGTACCTTGAGATGACAGCTGCTTCGCTTCCCTCGTTTGAGAAAAATTTACGCAGAAATGTCAAGTTGATTATTATTGTCATTTAAAATACCAAAACACAAAAATGAGGTTAATGCGAGGTTGAGTCGAGTGGAGTAATCTCGTGGTAACGACTTAGAATATGGGGGTAACTCTGGGAGTTTATTCCAAGCGTCCACGACACGGTTAGGCAAAAAGTGTTTACGCGGATTGGTTTTAGCGGCTAAGTTTAGGAGCTTTAGCGAGTGTCCTCTCAGGTGTTTATTCTTGTTCATGGTGTATAAGCTTGGCAGATTAGCTACATTGTAATGGTCATGAAGTATTTTGTAGATCTCTATGAGGTCGCCACGCTGTCGACGTTGTTCAAGCGTGGTCAGACCAACCCACGTATTCTAAAACATTTCAACAAAAATTCTTCACTTGACTTCCACTTAACTTTGAGGGAAACTCAAGGTACATCGCGACATATCTTGAGATGACAGTTGCTTTGCTTCCCTCGTTTGAGAAAAATTGACTCAGAAATGTCAAGTTGATTATATTGTCAATTAAAAATACCAAAACACAGAAATGAGGTTAACTCAAGGTTAAGTAGAGTGGAGTAATCTCATGGTAACGACTTAGAATATGGGGGCTAGTCTCTTGAGACGGTCCTCATAGGAACAATTCCTCGGGGATGCACCATCTTGGTAGGTCTACGCTGTACTCTTTCCAGCATGCTGATGTCCGTTTTAAAGTAAGGGTTCCAAATCTGGAATGCATATTCCAGAAGAGGACGTACATAAGTCTTGTATAATCTTGTAAATAGGCCTTCATCTATAAAACAAATATTTAACAATGACGATCTGGTTCTATCATGCAATGCTATCCCTAATAATGTGTAGTATAGTGGGTTAGCGTAAAGTACTGAGAGCGTTACGTCGCGTGCACTCAACAATAACGTTGAAAAATGACATCGACTCTAAAATAGAATTAAGGCTAAGGCACCATATCTACCTGGAAGAATTTAATTGCATTATTTAATGTTGCCTAGGTTTCAAAACTGTCTGTAACTTTTATTTTTAAGGTTGCGTGCCTAATGGGTAATAACGGATTCATATTGCTAAGCCTCCGGTATCTTGTCTATCTGTCCGAGCCTATAAACGGGTGTCTGCAATACCAATAAAATATAATAGCGATAGGCGGTTTAAAAAATTGTCATCACATAAAGACTTGACTAATATTTTGAAAACAGAATTAATAAAATTAACAAAGAACCAACAATCATCACCAGTTACTTTTTACCGTAAAGCTTCGGGCCTTTCTTATTAAAAATGGTAGCTAGCTATTCAGGAAAGGCTCCATTCATACAGTCGTCACGTGAGACGTTTAAAAATAGACGGCGGACGCACCACGTGAATCAGCTGTTGCAAGCTTGCAAGTGCATGTGACGTTTAGGTAGGTTCTACGTTACAATAAACAAGCCTTCAGTCTTTCGACTTCTACTGAGACTCCTTTCAGAGGCAGAGGCATTCTTGTTTTTATGATCCGGTAAGTATTGTTATAGTAAAGACTATATTTGATTAACGATAACGTTAGCAGCTAAGACACCGAATTTGATAGAACTAATCTTCTTAGATGGTTTAATATTACTGTTGAACGCTAGAATGTAATTTTCTGTTGGAAGTTTTACATTTTTAGGTGAATAAAATGGGCGTCTTAAAAGGAGAGAAAATGATACTATATCGAGTGACAGCATAATATTATATTCAGAAAAATATAGAACGGCTTTCTTGATTAGCCCGATAAAAATCAGTTAGTATTAGTATGTAAGGTGCACTTAGGTAAATTATACAATTCACACGTATTTTAGTGTGTAATCGTAAAAACACGTTAAAGTAAGGCAAGACTTTTTGCATAATTGTTTTTTCCTTCCCACATGATAAAACGCGGCATGACTCATCCGACATGAGCAAGAAGGACTCAAGTCGACAAGTCTTACGTAAGCATTATTCTCGTGATTCCGTGCAAGGTATACAGTGTTCGCAAATTCTTCGAGTTCCAAACGCAAATTTCGTGGCAATCAAACAAATTCCAAAGTCTTCTTAAATAAGTTAAAGAACTTTGCTTCGAGATACAACTTAAAAAGTAAACGGTTTTGGGAGCAGTGGAAGTAGAAAGCAATTTTCTTTTTATCGAATTTTATCTAACAAGTTTAATACGCTTGCATAAGGGTGTAACGAACAGTGGAATGGCTGGTGGACGGACGTGAAATACACCAAGTAGATGGTTCGTGACGATAAGGGAAAACCCGACTACTCTAGAACATTGAAGAAACAAAACTTCTCGACATGAGAATTGGGATCGACGATTGGAATAGACTGTGAAAATATAGATCATGTGTGGGATTGTGAAAACCTCTTTTGGTAATGAGGATACTGGACCATACTCTATAGTCACTACATCACATTAAGTATGGTATGCGACAAGTTAACATGGAAACTATTCATCAAGAATCAAGGTGTATTTGATGACTTCGAAAGTTACACGTTTCGAAGACTAATACCGTTAGTAAGATGGTCTAGCTGTTGTCATAGATAAGCAACATTATTCACTGTTATGACCTTCGATTGAAAAACTCCACAGACGTCCGCCACTTGCCCAAACATAAGATGTATGTTTGGATTCCTGTTTTTATGGTAACATAATATTCCATGACTGGCTTTCATGATCTAAATAAAATTATACTCATATTTCCTGTCATGGTCGCGTACCCAATGAGTACCGACGTCAGTCATCAATCGTGGATTGTTTCCCTATGCTTGCAAGCATTGTTTATCGACAACGTTTGCGCCACTGGATACTATTCCATATTCTGTGATTTTGAGCGTCAGTGATTGATGATGCAAATCTGACGGTGACGAGTGTGAGTCAAGTTTTGTGAAGGTCATCCGCCGGATGCCGGCTCCAGCTGATAACGCCATCGACAAACAGTACCACCAATTCAGAAACAGTTAATATTATACGATTCTATATTTAACGCTGCTATACGAAGCCGATTTGAATGTTTATCGTCATCGACACAATAATCTAATCGTCCACGCCTGTGCTGTGTAGGCGGCGATGGCAACGTTCACGAAAAAAATTGATAGATCTATCTCGAGGCAAACTAACATTTACATCTTTGTGATTACACCGAGCACCGATAATGTCGCCAATGTAACAAACAATGCGTCAACATGCACAACGAGGCATCGTCATGACTGGTGCAGTATCTTCCGATGTCATAATCATCATCATTTATCAGGAAGACGTCTGCTGCGGTCTCTCCCACAAAAACTCACTTTGAACGGTTACTTGCTAGTTGCCTCTTGAATCCAACGGCACAATATATATTATTTTTCTGCCTTGGCAACAACCACCTTTCTGGCTTAGTAGCGTCTGCTGTCTTACTTATTGATACGATACGGACGAACGTGAATTGATAGTTTCCAGGTTCAATTTAAATGCCCCAATGGCAAGGCAGTGTTGCTTCAATGAGTTTTATGTAGGTATTAAACGTAAAACGTTACGTTCATTAGCAATTGTTATCGCGCATTGTGAAGCGCTGGCAAAAACAGCTACTAAATAGTGTCAGCGCCGACTTCGTTTTAGAGGTTGAAATTTCAGTGAAGTTAAATGTTCCTATTTTCTTGCTATTTTCTCGGAAGGAAATCCTAGAAGACGAAGGATGAAAACGAGGTAACGCTTCTTTTAAAATGCGACTATACCCGGAAAATGCATTTTGTCTCCTACCTAGTCGAATCGAAACGCGATACCAGGAAACAAATGCGAATGTTCCAGAGGATATTTCATTCTATTTTCTACGTTAATTTATTTTTTTAGCATGTTTGTTCGCTACTCAAATAAAAAATAAAATAATTTAATAAATTTCAAGTTTCCAGACAAGCAATGTATTGGATGGTTGATATTGGTGCCTAACTACTAGAAACTGGATGTTACCGTAATGACATCAACAGCAACGCGAATGAAAAGTTTCAATTTGACCGTTTTGTTTGTGCATATTTGAATAAAAGTTTAGGGGTTTATTGTTTATTGTAATAAGAACGGTTACAGACACCAATAACACTTATTACACATATTATTATATAAATTAATTATCATATTTCTAAAGTGTGCAGTAAATAACAAGATAAATGCAGTTTGCATCATTCATTAGCATACATTTACAGGTATTTCATATCACCTAGTATTATCTAATTAATTAACTTTACTCCCTAAGAAAAAGGCTAAAAATGTAATGACTTAAATGGGCGTTTTCATCCGTACTCCACTACAATACCAGCCAATATATTCTTGGTTTCTTGGTTGTGAACATCTTGAATACAGCCATTAGTATTTAGCGTAAGTCCAGTCTTCGTCGGCGGGTCGCAGCCAATTTAACTTATGGCCCGTTCACACGTTATGCCAATTAATTTTAAACTTTATGCCAATTATCTTATGGTCGGCGGGCTGCGCCGCGCGCTCATTAGCAAATAAGTAATGAACTTCCGGATGAGAGTTATGCTAATTACGTGTTACTTATACTTATAACTTTACGCTTTTTGATTGATGAAAAGACTTCAGCAAAGTTATGTTAAATGTTGGGTAATAAATATAAAACAGCGTCACATGCTATACCCACAGTATTATAGATGACTTATTATAACTTATAAAAGAGGCTGGTTTCCAACTATATACCTACCCAAAGATGGCGAAAGCCCGGATTAGGCACCTATGTAAAAAATATAATGATAGTCTATTGTATTCATTCCTCACCTTAATTTTTACATTAGAGAATGTGCTCAATGCTGAAAGTTGAAAGCTATTTCACTCCAAGTTCATTCAGACAGTAGGTATTATACAAAATTAAATGTAAATTTCTTAGGTTGGGTTTTTTGATCTTTATTAAGGTAACCATTGGTTAAAACTTCTAACAAATTCTAACCAAGGTCAAAATTTGTTAACCAATGGTTAACCATCGATTTTTTTAACCATTGGTTTAATTAACTATAAGTAACCATGGATCCAAAAAACCTACCTATAGCTCATTCTTTCCAACTATTTTCAAAGTAAGAACAAGAGTAACCTACCACACTGACTTACACATTAAAGTTTATCTACCATGGTGGTTAATTAGTGGTTCAGCTATTTTTTGTACAAAAACAATGGAACCTTTAACAAGTTGATTAACTGAAACAATGTTATAAGTTATCTTCATCTAAGGTAATTTAATACAAGGCAAAGTGGGGCAATGGTACTCAATTTCCTTTTAGTAGGCAGTTAGGCACTTCATTAGTAGGAAAACTGAGGAAGGTATTTACAGAACGGCGTCTTTTATATCTAATTTATGTACTATTGTAATAATATTCTATCCTGATAATTCCTAATAATATTATAAATGACAAAGTTTGTGTGTGTGAATGTTTGTTACCTTCTATCACAGCAACTGATTCGATTATGATGAAATTTTGGATATAGATAGCTTATACACTGGATTCCAATGAGGCGAGTGAAACCGAGGGGTAGATCTAGTGGTAAAAATTGTATACATAAAAAATGTGTTATTATAAAATCTTTCACCGGTTTGATTTTCAATATTATTATAGCCTTAAACCAGTTAATGTTAGTATTATACACATGTAATATTACGGAAGGCAACCTGCGGTTTCACCCAAAATTTATTCCATATCTCTTAATTTTTCAAGATAAAAGTGTTATGCACAACATCTTCGTGCCAAATATTGTTAAAATCTGTTCAGCTGTTTTTTATGTGAAAGCCACATAAACAATCAACAAAACAAAATTGATATTTTCTTTGTAGGGATCAAGATGTATGAAGTATAGTTTTAATTTAGCTTAGAAAATATTTCCCACAAAAATAATGAACCAACTTAACAAGACTCACTATTGTTAACTGCTAGTAAGTTGTCTGACAAGTGCTTCAACACTTAGAATAATACTGAATAACTGATATTTTTATTTTACAGTTAAAGCAATAAATGTTTATGAACTATTATGTAGGTAATTAGTAAATGTAAATAATAAATAAGTGTTCAATTAACTGTAGGTCTATTAGTACTGGATCACTAACAGTAATAGTTGAAAAATAATTACTTATAAAGTAAAGGTCATTTATAAAAATACAGTGATAATGACAAGATGCATGATGTGGCCATTCTGTAAAATAAATAGCACCATGCGTTGAGTATTCAAAATGATAGTTAACTATTTAATTCTATTCCGGTTTGAAGAGCATTGTAGCTAGTGAAATTACTGGGCAAATGAGACTTTATGACCTGATTACACAGTGTAGTAATCTGATTACTAGGCTCTGTGATGTCTCAGGATGACGTGCGCAGTGCAGTGTCACGCGTAACTTTATTATTTTTAAGTTCCGAGTGACACTGCAACTGTTATGGGCGGCCATATTGCTTAGCGTCAGGTGAACGACTAGCTCGTCACGTCATTCATTCCCATAAAAAAAATAGAAAAAAACATGTACACATAAGAAGGTCTATAAGAAATAACATTAAGTACTATCTCATGTCCTATTAGAGTTAATTTTAATGATGTTTATTAATCAAGAATGTGTACTAGTAGAAGAATGTGAAGACAATAGAATAGAAGAACACTTTATTCCACACCAAAACACATATTACACAACAGATACCTACTACACAAGTAGGTAGGTTGGTATAGTATACTACCAATTTATTTATTTAGTTGACTGAAAATATTAATCTCTGTTGATGATTAGCTAGATTGAATCTTAAAGAAAATTTTAATAGTTTTAGTATAGTTTAGTTACAAGCGTCCAGTCTTTTTGTGAAATGTTATCATGTTATGTCTAATTTGTGATTTCACTATGGGTACTTTCTTTCAGTCTAATTGGAATCACATTCAAGGACTTAACCTTGGGTTCGTAAGAGATATAAAAACTTTATAATTATATAATTTTGTCCTGTTCACTAGACTTATCATCAAAGATTTAATTAACTGAACTTCTAACTTTGACTCATGGTTGGCCTTGTGGAGAGGTAACTGAGTATTCAATTGAGAAAACATTGTTCTTATTTCAACCAAGGAGTGCGTAGTTAATTTACAAAGATTTAGAACAAAAAACAATGCAGATAAAAGTAAGTTCCGTAAAACGGCAGAACGCAACAAATTGTTTCGCTTCAATGACAGCTATCATTCATCGGTGCCTGTTCGGGGTGGGGCGATGAGATTACAGAACCCCCGGAGACATGGAGTCCCCCAAACAACACTTCCTCAAATTGGATCCGAACGAGGGCATACAGGAACATTGGATGAAGTGGTTCAATGTTTCGATGCTGTTTCATTACGAATTCGAGGTCACCAATGAGACCTTTGGTTATGGCAATGCCGAGAAATTATGGATATCAGACTTACCGCTTGGAGCGCCGCTAACCTGTCCTTCGTCATCCTTTACAGAAAATCACACACCAAGTAAACGTTTTATCTTGTTACACAATCCCATTCACAGATATTTTTCTAACAAACGTCACTAAAATAAAGGACACGATCACTACGTTCACTTCACTCCAAAAATCGATACACACGAAACGAAAAACGAACTAAACTTCTACTCGGTCATCCCATTCTGTAGAATTGTGCTGCCAGTATGCCAATCCAAAAAATACCGAATTCTCAATGATGCGTTTTATTAAAAAAAAATGCTGTAGTTTTATAAAGTAAAGAAAAGAATATATATATATAGATATAGATGGTGTTAAAATGAGGTTTTCCGTTCTGTCATTGTTAAGATAATTATGTATCGAGTTTCGTATTCCATCCTTATTTTATGGAAGGCATATAACTCTAATGGCTTTCTATCGACAAATCGACAACGTACTCTGTGATCCACTCAACTAAATTTGACTTTCCCTTGTACTCTGTGGTTTGAAATTACGACCATGTTTGAAATACGTCGTTACTACGCTATCTAGTAACAGAAGAGAACTAGCTTTTTTTTTTTAATAAAACGTCTTATTTCTCATGTGCTCATTTAGGGCATTTAGAAAAGCGAGGGCTAAGTGAGCTTGAAATAATAGAGAAGTCTGTAAAGCGACTGCGCGGGTGCAGCGAGCGCGAACAGTCACAGCGTTTTTGGACTTTAGAAATGAACGCGGAAAATTCACCCCCCCCCCATTGCATTAGCTACGGAATAGTACGCGAGTTCCAATATGTCATTCGAATATCCAATACATTTTGGACTTAGTATTTGGCGTAGCACTTAGCATTTTTGCCTTTGTTCAAAGCCGATCCCAGTTTCGAGATCGACAAAGAACTACCGCGATACGTGACGCTAACCTAGGAAGAGTGATAGCGCTCTGATAGACTTTGAAAACGCGGTGAGCTCCCGGTCCACACGGGCCCAGGGGGTATAGCAAAGCTCTCTCACACAACACACGGTTGGTATCTTTGCTAAACCCTTTGGAAACCGCTTACTTTTCCGCCGCTAATGTCATTTCAATTCATTTTTAGAGTTAGCGTTTGGCTTTAGCGTTAGTGGTTGGTATCTTTGCTAGACCCCCAGAAGGTTTACTAGACCCCCAGGGGGTCAAGATACCAACCACTATCGCTAACGCCAAACGCTAACGCCAAAATGTACTAGGATGACATTTCGGAAATTGCTTACTCTTCCACAACTAATGTAATTTCAATACAGTTTTGGAGTTAGCGTTTGGCTTTAGCATTAGTGGTTGGTATCTTTGCTAGACCCCCAGGGGGTTTGCGCTAACGCTAACGCATCACGTTACCTCCAAAAATGTATCGAAATGACATTCGCTACGGAAAAGTTAGCGATTTCCGAAATGTCATTTCAGGGGTTCTAGCAGTGATCCCAATCGCTAACGCCTCACGCTAACTCCAAAAATGTATTGAAATGACATTCGCTACGGAAAAGTTAGCGATTTCCGAAATGTTATTTAACTTATGTATTCCCCAAAGTAATAACACCATGTTTTACAAAAGCTCTTTCGCCTGTGCAGTAAGAATTTATAATCATTTATCTCCACATTTAAAATCTCTCAATGGTAACCAATTTAAACATAATCTCAAAGAGTGGTTGATAGGTAAGGCTCACTACAATGTAAATGAATTCTTTGATGATGAACAATAAAAGACAATCATATTATGTAGGGACGAAAATTTTCCCATGCCTATTGTACGTCCGGAATGGATAATACTGTTGTGACAAATTTTATAGTTTAAGACCTTTGTATGTACACAGTTTTTATACAATAAAGTTTATTCTATTCTATTCTATTCTATTCTTTATATCAGTACATTTTGGAGTTAGCATGAGGCGTTAGCGTTAGTGGTTGGTATCTTTGCTAGACCCCCAGTACATTTTGGAGTTAGCGTTTAGCCATAGCGTTAGCGTGAGGGAGCTTTGCTAGACCCCCTGGATCACAGCACCATTAAACCAACAGCGTTAGATTGACTTTCTGGCTGGGTGACACGCACATATTGGGTCGCCACAAAAACATCGTGTATAGCCGATGACGATGTTTTTGCACGCCAACACGCCACGAATATATGTCCGATGTTCCCGATAATGTAGCCACAGCATGAAAAAGTGAATCTGCGATCGCCTAACTAGTCTGCAATATCGAAAATCGGTTATTTGGGGTCGTTATGGCAATTCTGCCAGAGAAATTACTTAAAGTTGTAGAGGGCGCTATCATTGATACCACTTGTGACGTCAGAGGCACTGTCGATAAAAGTGCACGGAAGTTTAGTAACAATTTTATAATTTTTAAGAATTTGTATGATTTATAAATGTACCACATCAAAAATAAAGCTCTTGATATAATTATAATATTATTTTATTATTAAAAGTTAAGCCCAATAATTAAACAAGTGTTTTTACAAAGTTTAAGGGAGCAGTTATTTGTAATTGTACTGAACATGTAGTCATTGCAGCTGTCAATGTCAACGAAATCTTCCGTTTATTCAAGTGACGCCATTGTGAGCCGTAACGACTTTGTTCAACGAAGAGTTAAATCTTTAATTTCTTTAACGATCTTGGTAATAAGTTATTTTATTTTATGTGGATTTGTTGAATAAGTGGTACTCTATATGAATTGGAGTATATTTTAGAGGAAGCATACGTAATTTAAGTGCAATTTCACTTAATGTTCGGTGCGGTCGAGCTAAATTCCTGTGAGGCTGGTTGAGCGCCATTCGATGAAAAGTTAAATCAAATTTATCCTGTCAGTTTCATTTGGGACGTGTTTTTGTTACTTTTAACGTCTTACTTCTGCAATTTACTTATTTATTTGTGTGTTGTTGGTTTGAAAAATAGGCAGGCAAAAATTTGTTATTATGGTGGTGCGTCATGCTTCTATCAGTCAGTTCCCAAAAATTAAATTTCATGTCTTGTTTGCAGGTAAATCTAATAAATTATCCAAAAATGGCAGATGATATGCCCACATTTAAGTGCGTGCTGGTTGGCGATGGTGGTACGGGCAAAACAACCTTTGTGAAACGACATCTGACTGGAGAGTTCGAGAAAAAATACGTCGCTACTCTCGGTGTAGAAGTGCACCCTCTGGTCTTCCACACGAACCGTGGACCTATCAGATTTAACGTATGGGACACTGCTGGCCAGGAGAAGTTTGGTGGACTCAGAGACGGTTACTATATCCAGGGTCAATGCGCTATAATCATGTTTGATGTCACCTCCCGCGTTACATACAAAAACGTACCCAACTGGCATAGAGATTTAGTCAGAGTATGTGAAGGCATTCCGATTGTTTTGTGTGGAAACAAAGTAGACATCAAGGATAGAAAAGTCAAGGCTAAAACAATTGTATTCCATAGGAAAAAGAATCTTCAGGTAAGTTTGTTCTTTGTTACTATCTTATTCATTGATGCTAGACAATCAATTGGTGCTTTTCCCCATTATCTACTTTGGAAGTTACTAATGGCTGTTTACTATTGTTTCAGTACTATGATATCTCTGCAAAATCAAACTACAACTTTGAGAAACCATTCTTGTGGCTTGCTAGGAAATTGATTGGTGATGGAAATTTAGAGTTTGTTGCCATGCCTGCGTTGGTCCCCCCAGAAGTCACAATGGACCCTCAATGGCAAAACCAAATCGAAAAGGATCTCAAGGAAGCTCAGGACACAGCCCTGCCAGAAGAAGATGAAGATTTGTAAACAAAGTAGTAAAACAAAATTCCCAGTGCCCACTGTTTGTGATTTGAGGAATTTGGTTTCATTTTACCATGCTTACACAAATTGTAATTTCAATCCATTAGATATCACATGAAATGTATGTAAAATGTCAATACTACTGATCTAAGTAATAGCATCATTCATTGTAATTGGGAAACTGAAGCATGATTAGCTACATTTAACATTTTTTAAACATTATTGAAGACAGCAGTTTCCAAATAATTTCAAATCATTTTTTGTTCCATCACAGTACAATCGTTTTTATGTACATTGTTAACTTGTATTAATTTTTGAAACATGTGTTCATGGAACTGGCCTGAAAAAGTATTATAAAAATTATTTCAGTAAATTGTAAGTTCCATGTTTTAGAACTGTCTTATGTGATTTCATAATATAAACCATAAATTTTGTTAGCAAAACTACATCCTATGTTAACTTTAATCCTGTATGTATCTTTTTCAATAATGTATTTATTAATCATCCAGGGATGGAGGTTACTATTGATCTTGCTCTCGTTACCTTGGAAGCCTGTATGGACTGACAATATTTCACTGTAAAATTGTGGCGATACTTTCTAATAAAGTTGTAAAACCTATTACTTATGTTCATTCATTTGGTTCATTACTTTTAGATTAAGCTAGGACTCCCTAAATCTCAATTTTATATTCCATGCATGCAATAATATAACATGGGACTAGCATAATTGCACATGCTGGTGGTTCAGGTGGACCACGGGCAATACCCGTGGTTTTGTATGGCAGACATGGGTTATTCCTTTTCTCCACAATAGCTGTCCCACCCTGTGTACCCTGTATGTATATTATTATCTGGGGTCCCATCAGGCAGCGTGCCAGTGGGGTGAAAATGAATAATAAAAAGTAAATGCGGTTTTCTCAGTTCCAGACTGAAACAATATTTGACAATGGGAGGGGAGAGAGGACTTATTCCAGAGACATCTAATACTATACATACAGTAACTGTATAGTATTAGATGTCTGTGACTTGATCCTGTAACATGTTTACGATATTCTAATTTATCTAAAAGTGGTCAAACTATGTGCA
This sequence comes from Ennomos erosarius, assembly GCA_963580505.1. Lineage (NCBI taxonomy): Eukaryota > Metazoa > Arthropoda > Insecta > Lepidoptera > Geometridae > Ennomos > Ennomos erosarius. The sequence continues at coordinate 4,865,713 of OY756981.1, read as the reverse complement.
ACCGAATTTCATAAGGATCGTAGTTTGGTCGGCAAATGTAGGATAGGTATCTATACCCTGTTCATAAGTCTTAGATATTTTATGTAAACAAAGGGGATAACCGTGCACAAAATATCTTTTATATTGGTAGTTTACTATACTTGGACGAAAACAATATTCAATTATTTTTTCCTGGCAGTAAACTGATCAATTATAAAAAAAACTTCATTTTGTACTATTCATTTTGACGAAATATCTGTTCTACAAAATTTTATGATAAAATCAACAATTTTTGGTAGAAAATATTTTATTATACTGGTAATACTGTAGAGGTTCTAAACATTTTCAAGAGGACATAGTCTGCTGCCATCATTTCCCGTTTTATTCGTTTTTGTTTTCTCGAATGCGAATGTTCTTATTCCTGCGTTTATGCAATTTTGTTGTGATTTTATTGTCTGTCTTTTGGTAAGTTTGATAAATTTGATCCGGAAATTCGTTCGCAAAATGGATCCTTAGCTGGGTCTGTCGATCTCAAGGACCTTGTCAAGAACAGAAAATCTATCGTCAGTCAAAAACCGGCCCCGGAAAATCTTTGAATGTCACGGAAAACTCGTGGTGATGAATGTGTACAAACAGAGACAAACAAGAAGTAGCCTGCGAGCGAATGTTGATCACTAACAGACTACAAACAAAACAGCTGAATTGTTAATAATCAAAATAAACAAAAGATATTTTTCTTAAGAGAAAAATGTTTTGTGCAACTGGCATGTCACTTTGACAGTGACTTTATGTGACATTACTTTGTTTACATAAAATATCTAAGATTTATGAACAAGGTATACTACCGAATAAGAATTTACGTTGTTGACGCTGTCGCTTCGCAGATGCGCCGGTGGGGCAAGTATCTCTAACTAGTTTGTGGGTGGGGCTGGAGCTTACCTTTAGTCACAGAGTACATTGGTAAAGACCTTTAGTATACATATACTTTGTACTGCATATGTGAACCACGGGAAAAAATGTAGGTGACCATGGTGCCCACAGACCTCGAATTTTTTCGTTGTACATCCCATAGTTTTATTTTCAACATAACATTAAATAAAATAAAAAACTTGGATACTAAGCTATTACACTATTTTATAAAATTAAGCTACTACCAAACTAAAACTATAAAATTAAAAATACCTATGATACAAAACTAATCTAACAAACCAGTAGGCAGTGCCCAAATTGCTGGCAGCATTGCCACATTGAATGGCAATGCTCAACCTTTGGCCGAAGTAGCCAGCATTTTTGTCACGTGTTGCCTCGACCAGACGTTCGGACAGTTCTTCGAAGACATCATATGTGTATGATAGTGCCTAACTTTGATAGCCATATCAGGGTTTCTTAAAGTAATAATACTAAATAGGTACTATGTATTTAATTTTAATAAAAACAAAAACAGCTCATTACAGTGAATAATGAAAAGTTGAAGAATGTTTTACATTTTATTAGCTGTAGACAGTTTTAAATGCATACTATAACGCGATTCACTACATAATCCTAGACCTAAATTACAAATAATTTACTTCTTGGCCGCTGCCTTCTCTCGCGCCTTCTTGCCTTCGGTGAGTTTGATTCTGTCTTCCTCTGAAAGGTTGTTGTTGATTTTGGTAACTACCCCGGTACCGAGGGTTAAATCAGCGAGTCGCAGGGTGAACCTTTGACCGGGCTCGCAAACCATGGGCTTCATCAGTTTCAGTTGCAGCCTGAAAAAAATGTTAATAAAAATTGAACCGTAGTGAAATTTTTATTTGCTGTTGAATCTATAGTTTCTATATTCTTATAGAGTGATGAAAAAAGTCACCAACATGTTTTTAATTCAGGAGAGAAAATAAATTATTTTATTACATTGCAATCTGCTGCCCGCAGATTCCGCCGCATGACTAGTTTAAAAGGTAGGTTAAAAGGTATCCTATATGTCCTTCTATTGAGTTCAAACTCTTCATACATCTAAATTTCACAAGATCAGTCAGAAAATTGATTGTATATAATATTATAATTAGTAAGTACGGATTTCCTATTATTTATTATCTACTAGAATATTTGTACATACTTAGCATCTTCTCCGGGCATGACCATTTCCTTGTCAGGAATGTTGACCTGAGTGGCACAGTCCCAGGTCATGGAGAACATTTGCAGCTGGATAAATGATGTGAACGGCTTGGAGCGACCACCTTCCTCCTTACTCAGAATGTACACGGCAGCTTCGATGTTGTCATGGGCCTGGGAAAAATCCAGATATTTCGTAATTTACATATTTTATAACCTGTATCTCCAGTCTACTTGTGATCATGGTCAATGTAACTTGCCAAGTTGAAACATCGCAGTAAATATAAAAATGAAGGAGGGCTTGCAGCGCACTTCACAGCCACCATTGGGTTTGGCGCAGACTCTAATTGGGTGTTGGTGGTGGTTTTACTAACAGTAGTGTTTTTGAATTAAACTATTGAACACTGAACAAAACATGTAAAAAATAGTACAGTGAATAGTCCAAAAACTGTTTGTACTATTTTGTTATGTGTTGGGAGGCGATCGTTGTCTGAACCATGACTTAGACTAGACGTTGACTTACCTCTTTGAAATTAAATCTTTTCACAGTATTGAGGATTAAATAAAAGTGAAAACCTTAACGGTGCCAGGTTTCGCCATGACCATGCCTCGCTTGATCTGCTCGCGTTTGACTGCGCGTACCAACGCCCCGAGCTGGTCTCCCGCTTGAGCTTCCTCCAGGGTCTTGTGGAACATCTCCACTCCTGTGATGGTGGTCTTCATTGTCTTCCCGTGACCAACAATCTCGCATTCAGTGCCTTTCTTTAGTACACCTGAAATAAGAGTGAATTGGTAAAGCAAAGTAAGTGTTAGCTTGACATAGTATGTAAAACACCTACCACCCTGCTAACTCCAGTTTCTGGTTGTTAAGTTAAACTTGTGTCATTAAAATAATAAACATTCATTGGTTGACTGTTGATCATCAGCTATTGTCAACTAATGATATAGTAGTTAATATGAGTTACATCTACGAAAAGCTGCCTGCTAAGCATGGTGGGGCCTATGTTCAGTTGCAGTGGAAGCAAAGCAACTGATGATGCGATGTCATGAACAAAAAATTTAGATATGGAACTTATGATTGAGACCTAAGTTATTTCCATTCAGTCTTACCTCTATGCAGACGGCCAGTGATCACAGTCCCTCGTCCAGGAATGGAGTGGACAGACTCCACAGGCAAGAGGAATGGCTTGTCCAACTCACGAATTGGAGTTGGGATGAATGCATCCACTTCCTTTAAAAGTTCCGAGATTGCGTTCGCTCCAATCTCAGGACTCTTGCCTTCTAATGCGCATAGTGCTGATCCTGTTGATATAAAACAACATGAGTTATGAATAAAAAAAGGGCAGGGAAAAGTTCACTCATAATAAGGGTTTCCATAATCCATTGTACTCATTTGTAGAGCCTAAAACATATTGAAATAAGAACTAATATTAATTGAGCTAAAACCATAATACCATACTGATATGAATTTGGTTTCTAATCATGGTAAAAATCCCATAAGTAACAAGTATTAAAAATGTAGTGAACAATGGTGAAAGTTTAAGACAGGGATACAAAATTCTAACCTTTGATAACAGGTACATTATCACCATCATAGCCCATCTCTGTCATCAGCTCTCTGATTTCCATCTCTACAAGCTCCACCATCTCCTGATCTGCCGCATCCACCTTGTTGATGAACACTACTACATGTTGGATACCAATCTGTTTGGCTAGGAGTAGATGCTCTCGAGTCTGTGGCATGACACCATCAGTGGCCGCCACTACTAAGATAGCACCATCCATTTGAGCTGTTCCCGTGATCATGTTCTGCAAAATGGAATGGACTATGAAACAATTAATGTAGTAATTAACTTTAATACATGAATGCCAGGCAGTTGTATTTTAACCCTGAAATGTAGCTGGTAAAAACTTTGCACACAAACAAGATTATTATACTCAGTACTTATGAACATTGTACAGTATCTCTGTGATCTCACCTTAATATAATCAGCGTGTCCAGGGCAGTCTGTGTGGCCATAATGCCTGGTTTCTGTTTGATACTCAACATGGGCAACATTGATGGTGATACCACGAGCTTTTTCCTCTGGTGCATTGTCAATATCTGCATATCCTTTTGACTGTGCTAAGTTCTGGTCTGATAATACTATAAACACAAGATACAAAAGACTATCAACTATAGTACATTACATTAAAGGAGCTTATTTTACTAAATATCATGAGTTTGAATTTGTAAGTATTAAATGTAGAGAAAAAATTCAACACACCTTGATATTATTATGATCAATGTTTCACAAAATACCGTATTATACAATATACAGGGATATAACAAATACGTAAAAGCCAAAAACTTACCTTTGGTTATGGCGGCTGTGAGTGTAGTTTTCCCATGATCAACATGTCCAATTGTGCCAACATTACAGTGTGGTTTGGTCCTCTCAAAGACCTGTTTCTCAGCATAATTTCTACGCAGCACAAAACTTAATGGAGTTAGACTTGGGCGGGCAATTGTGTTCCTTATTTGACAGCACTGGTTTGAGTTCAGCACCAACTTGAGGGCTAAAAACAAGACACTTAAAAATCAACATAATATAGGGCAGATGATAAAAATCTCCTGATAAGAATGAATACAAAACTTAACCTAAAACCTTCGTTTTAAATTTTTTAGTAATGTTTGAACTCACAATTATAAATTAGTTACAAAAGGTCTTTGTTTGGTGAAGGTTAAGTAGCCTAAACAAATAGACACAGATTATGACCAGAAATAAGCACTAATAGCATTGTTTCAGAATTACAACCACTTTTACATAATCCATCCATGGATAACCAATATCTGAGCAGCTTCCACAAAATAATTTTCAAAGAATATGGACTAAACTTATCGAAAATACAGTACTTGGTTTTCAACATGCTATGAAAAACTTGTAGCATTATTAAAACTAAGAAAAATGGTTTTTACCTGGATTAACCAAACTTTTCGCAAAAGATATCGTAGCCATTGTTGTGTAGTAGCAATCAGCTCAGGGTCAAGAAATGTTATAGTCACAATATTATAAAATTCCGTTAGCTATTTTATCAAGTGTATTGTTATAAAATATTTTTTCAATATTTAATTCACAGAAAAATTCATTGCACGCCGACCGACTGACTCCAATACTCCCATTGATTTTTTTTTGACAATGACAATTTAATTTTGAATTTGACAATGATAAATTTAATTAACGACTTTGACATTAAAATTTGGCTCCACACATAGTGTATTTAGCCAGTGTCAAGTATTATATTTCCATCGTGTTATAAAATATTTCACGCAAAGTCATGTCCTAGTCATAGTCATAGTCCAGTCTAAGTCAGGCAGTCATAGTCCAGTCTAAGTCATGCTCCAGCAAAGTGGTGGCAACTTTACTAGAAGCTTCTATGGAGTTTTGTAAGCAACACGAAAAATCACGTTTCACCACATTATATCACTTGCCCTCACTCATGCTCGTAATTCAGCACTTAATGCGTAAAACGCCACCAATTTTAAACATTAATGCGGGAAAAAGCAAAAGTTTTGAAAAATAATACAATGCAACGACGTGAACTTTTCCGCGTTTTCGTTTCGCCAAAACTCACATTAATATTTAATTTGTCATTTCCGAACTTTTATCTTTTGACTTCACGCGGTTTAGTTATTTAGCCAGTTCCATAATTTTTGTGATAGACCAAATGAGGTTTATATTGAAAGAAAACTGCGGAAATGGGTTATGGTGACACGGTGACACCAAAAGCTGCTCCTGCTTCATGAACGAAGTAGCTGGAAACAGCAGGAAAGGGGAGTCAAATGGACGGAGAGAACTCATGTACCCATAGGTACCTACTTATCTAATGCAGGCTGCAGCCCTTCCAAGGGTGGGAGTTGCAGCTGAACTAGCTAGTACAGGATCACAGATTCACAGTTACTTTGTTATGTAATACGTAGTGCGGTGGTTCAATATACGGAAATACAGGATCTAGCCAGAGATCTATCTATACTGAGATCTAGCTAGATAAAGATTAGTGGCTGCACCTAAGGGGTTCTTCACCCTCCACATTTGGGAGCTATTTATTTATGTTTATAAGTATAAACATACCTTCATAGTACCCATTCTTATTAAAACAAGTTTTAAGGACGGTCCTTCAACATGGCAATAATCGTTACATCACATTCAGCTCACGCCCCGAAGCCATTGATTTTTAAATTGTAAGCCGGCGAGAACGTTCATGTCGTTGCATTGTATTATTTCTCAAAACTTGTGCTTTTTCCAGAGTTAATGTTTAAAATTGGTGGCGTTTTACGCATTAAGTGCTGAATAACGACCATGAGCGTGGGCAAGTGATATAATGTGGTGTAACGTGGTTTTTCGTGTTGCTTCCAAAATTCCATAGAAGCTTCTAGTAAAGGTGCCACCACTTTACTAGAGCACGACTTAGACTGGACTATGACTAAGACCAAGACTTGACTACGTAAAATATTATAAAACTCGATGAAAAAAAATACTTGACACTGGCTAATTACACTGTGTGTGGAGCCAAAATATAAGAAAAAAAAAATTGTAAGCCACACAGGGTCTAGCAAAGATACTAATCACTACACTAACTCCAAAATGTACTGATATGGCATTTCTGAAATCGCTTACTTTTCCGCAGCGAATGTCATTTCAGTACATATTGGAGTTAGTGGTTGGTGTCTTTTGTTAGACCCCCAGGACTACCATATAGCTTTGAAACGTAAAACTATGTGTGGGTGGATTGGATGGCAAATGGCACTGTAACTAGGTATTTACTATTTTGCGTTCCTCGCGTGTCCTATCATCTTGAGCTCTCTGCTAGTACTCCTAATAATTTCACTACATTCACTATGGGTTTGGGTAGGTAAATGAAGAAATGAAACTACATAATGAAACAATGTATTTTATAACAATAAGTATCTCTTTGCTACAAAAATAACAAACTGTATCACAGTACCTTCATCGCCAATCCAATAGTAACAATAGGAGTCGTTTAAACAAAAGAAATAGTATAAACTTGTAACCCATGTACCTATTTGTTGAACTTAGGCACAACGATGTACAAGAGTTCTTTCGGGTTAATTTTAAGCTTAATTCTATTATAAGAAAAGGCAGCAGAAAATATGAATAGTAGTAACACATACCTAGTGTTTTCTTAATAAACATAATAATTATGTAGATGTGTAGGCCGTATGTGCCAATATTATATTATATAACTAAGTAGGTCCGACAAAATTAAATGATGAAATATGTACAGATTACGGAAATGCAATGCAATAAGCTAACTTATAGATCTATACTACGGTGCCGCGGTGTAAACTTATAGGTACTTACTGAAAAAAAAAAACTTTAACTTTATACGCGTGCGGGTGCGTAGGTAATTACAAAATATGTCTCCTATCTAAGTACCTAACTAAATACCTAGGGGTTACGTAAATATTTAAAGTCTTCAACTAAAAATCAAAATCATCGCTACTTGGAGACGCAATTCGCACTTGAAATTCTGTTATCTCTGACGTAACAGTGTTATTTTGAGTTGACTGCGTTGATTCTTGGGTCTCATTTCCTTCGGGAATGTATGTTTTCGATGTATCTAAAACAATAGAAAGCATTACTTATTTAATACAAGTTAATATATACAATATTTCTTAAACTAAATGCTACCAAACTTCGAGTTATTGCATCATAATAGGTATAACACTGTTAACTTTCATCAAAGAGTGGACCAACTTTCATCACGTCTTGTCTAGTATTTCGTCCGCATCAACACGTATACCTACGATATTCCCCACCATTACGTAATTATCACCATAGATGAATAAATTACAATATTTACCATTGTCATAAGGCTCCTCAACCATGGCTGAATCAGTGGTACTCCCTACTTGAACAGCTAACGAACAAGGCCGTTTGAAGACGTCATTGGTTGAAGCATTTGTTGTCTCGGTATCGTTCTTCACGGTTTCACTCGGGTTAACTTCAACTGCTGCTTCCACCACCTTGTCTACCTTTTCAAATTCTACTGGTTCAGTTAGTTGGGTATCTTTTGAAACTGTTACTATATCTGTCACATCGTCTTCTTTAGCAACGTAGTATGCCCTCGTCTTAGCTTTCTTAGGTGTACCTAGTACAATGACGTTTTTGCTTTTACGAACAACTTTCTGCGGAGCTTCGTCGTTTTCCGATTCTGTCCCTTCAAATTCGATGTTATACTTCCGCTTCATGTACTTCATATGCTTCTTTAAATCCTTTTTGCTCACTTTCTTTGGTGTATTGAAATTTCCTTTGTACCTAGCTATGAAGCTGTATTTTTCTAGTCTATCAAGCAGCGGTAGTTTTGTGGCATCATCGGCTTGGCTGACGGCTGCTCGGAGTCTGAGCTTGTTCTTTCTATCTTTTAGGAAAGGTTTGAATGAGTTTTTGTACGCAACGTACGGCTTCAAATGCTCTGGGGCTATCCAGGAACGCGTGACGTCAGTTGAGTCGAAAAACACCACATTGTAGTGAGTCTGAAAGTACATAGAAAACATTTGTTTATCAATCAATATCAACAGATAATACTGAAGACAACAATTTAGGTACTAATAACCGGTATATCAGAGAAGCCATCCAGCCAGTAGAACTGCTCCGTATCAGGGCAATCATCGACCATAGCAGGCCACCATGGCCAGCCAGCCATTCTTGCCCAGACCACAGACCCGGCTGAATATTCGCTGTGGATCAAGTCTTCTTCGTCACGCACACGAATTGGGGCTTCCGGAACGGAGCAGTCAGCGTTTGCTGTATCTGTAAATTATTGAACGAATAAAAATACGTAGCACAGGTATACTGTCTTATCCTAATATAGCAGTTTTATTTTGTCCAGTAAGCAATAGTCATACCTATATTATTATGTTAATTGCTACAGGTGATTCTTCCAAGAGGGCTTTTATGCCCAAATATGAAAGTACCTATAGGCGGAAATCGGAATAGCGAAAACTACTCAAGAGTCCCGGGGCCTATATTGATAAAAACTCAAATCATAGGTAGGCACCTACTTAACATTAATTCAGAAATCATTTTTTACTCGTTGATCAAGAACGTGTTGATTTTGAAGTCACATCCTATACGCCATTTCAGATATACCGAGACCGAGAAGTTATATTGAATGTAAAACCGGAATTAGGTACTACCTACATACCTACTACATTAACAGCAATGCTGTGTGCATTTCCCCCAAATCTGTTCATTTCTTTTATAAAACTAATGTATTATGTAGCTGTAGGCTGATACATCTTACGATTAGCAAGTTAAAATGGCAATGGGCAGGCCACATCGCTCGTAGAACTGACAACCGATGGGGAAGAAAGGTTCTCGACTGGCAACCACGAACCGGAGACACAGGGTAGGCCCCCCCCTAGGTCAACCGACAATCTGGTGGTGTGACGATGTCATTCTCCTTCATCATTATTTCAGCTATTCACCTGCTTTCTTAGTTTTCGCATCAAATATTGGCCTCACATAATCAAGATTTAAATTTTAAATTAGAACATTAGTCGCATTCTTTTCATTTTCCATACATTTTCGTCACTCATCATTCAACCGCCAAGGCGGACCGTCCTCGTTTGTGCTTAACCAATTTTCATAAGATATCTGTTACTAACAGATTAAAGTGCTATTTGTACCTCAAGTTATATTGTTACTACTAGTTGTTCCGTAAAAGTTCAATCGGGAACAAGTTGTGATCTTATTTTCAGCATTTCGGACCATAACCACCTTAAATTATTGTTAAACGACACAATAAACCTAGTTCATCGAGATTTCTACAGTTTCATTCCATTAGCTCCTGATTTCCCACTAGTACCTACGTGTTCCCGTGAGAGTCCTCCCCTATCTGAGCTACCGGGAAGAAGCTTTGGGGGGACCTCCGGGACAGTGGAAACCGCGGGGGGACCTCCGGGACAGTGGAAACCGCAGGGGGAACGCTGGATGCAGGAGGCAAGCAGCCGCTCAAAGTGGCGCACTTGGGAGAGGTCTATGTTCAGCGGTGGACGTCTTCAGGCTGTTAACGATGATGATGATGATGATTAGTTGTAGGGAATTAGGGATAGAGATGGGATGCTAAATGCTTTAATTAAAAATAACAAACCTGGATTCATTCGACAGTACCACTGCTTAGGCAGTTCGTAGCTATCCAAAACGTTTGATAGAAACCGCCAGCGGTTGCAATCATCGCATTGCGCCCACAGGCCAGCTGAGCGGCGTTTTTGAAGCCACAGGAGCTTTTGTAGATGTGAAAGGCTTGGCGCTGGCTGGCTTAGGATCTCTTTGTAATTGCTAGGAAAGATTAGATCAAGCAAAATTAAAGTCAACGCAAAGTACAAATACCTACCTACGATCTTGGTTTTCTATTCTTTTTATATACTTTTCATCGTCGATATATAAATGACAGTTACCTCCGGCCTCCCTCGAATATTTTGGTTACTCTCATCTCAATTATGCGGATGAGTTATATCATATGTATAGTTGTATATACTGGCTCTAAGTATTAACTACATAGGTACCTAAATAGGTGGGTAATGTGGTTCCAGCTTATAATTAATGTAAGTACCTATACACAGCAATGAGATCTATCCTTTATCTGCTGACGATCTCTACAAATAAACGATTCAGAGATATATTATTATTATAAGAGTTTATCTATTATTTATTACCTGATTTTCTGTGATGGTGATTTCTCTGTATCCGTGTCATCAGCAAAACTTATAAGCTTTCTAGAAAGTTGACCGACCAGCCTCGGCGTCATGTTTTCCTCCTGATTTTATAAATAATCAAATATTGACTGATAGTGATTATGCACACTTCCTATCAAAACTTGTACAAATAGACTTTATTTTAGAATCAAGGGGATTTTTGAGACTGTTATTCTTTTAATGACAGGAGCTGTAGGTACCCAGGCAAAAATATTTTTTTGTGAAATACCGCCTACTTTTATTAAAAAAGGCAAATTATTTTACCAGAGGTTGACGGGCTTCTTCATCGGGCTCAAATGCCTTTTCAGTTGGTAGATTTACGTTGTCCATCGTAGATTTCCGTAAAATAAATCGCTCTATTTGATTGAATTGAAATCGCTGAAATAAAATTGGCGGCAAACAATCGCCAATTTTAGTCTATGATTTTAGCACTTTAAACCGGAAACGGAAAAGTGCTAGCTGCTGTTTTTTTTTTTATAAGTAGATTTTTTTCTCTAATCTGTGCTTTCAATCTATGCGATGTATATCGCATCAGCCCGAAAAGTGTGACACCATTGTGACACACTGCTGGTAAAGCTGGCGGGACGATTGTTTTTCTACTGTTTTTTGTCTTTTAAGATATAAATAAAAACATGCATTAAATTACTTCCTTATTGGTTACTGCAGTGGGAATCGCCCGCTGCTCTAAGTAATAACATAACACTGCACTAAGTTCATTTTTTGGGTTCCATACTCAAAGGGTAAGGTGGACCCAGAAGGGTTCCCTGATAAGAATGTAACACCTTCCTCGTTCTTACCCTTCACTTCACCCGCCCGCGAGTCAGTCACGCGTGGTGTAGAAGCGCGAGGTGGTGAGCTGGTGAGGCGCAAAGTGCGAATTGTGATTAACGAACGAACCAACCAAGTGAAATGAAGGAGGAATGAGGCTAAGGAAAACGGGAGCTATCGCACAAGTGGGTGAGCGAATGAATCGACTATATGTACAATATTGTAGGTAATACATGCATAAATAAACTAACATTATTCATTCATTTGTAAAGGAAAAATTCGGTGTTTCCTTTGAGATAAGATCTGAAATGAGGAAATCCATAGGAGAACTAAAAGTGACCGATATACTTAGATCTTGAAATGGACCTGACAAACGTTTTTTACTTTACATGCCAAATAAATCTACAAAAAATTACGAGAAAAACTGTGTTTTTCTTTTTTTATATCTTGAAAAATGGCTGCGATATTTACGATCAAAGTGCGTATTTCCGGCCTAAGGTTTTTAAAAACGCGGGTAGGCGCTCAGTAGTCGATGACTTCACGCCCGTAGTCATTCGGTAGTCGCGCTCTCGTTTGCACGCCGCTGCGCAGTAAAAATCATAATTATATAGTTTTCTATGGTAAAAATGGAAAAAAATACTGTATTGTGCCTCTGTGTTTCAATTCAACAGTTAAAACACCTAATATACTCTTTTTTATGTGCCTGAGGACTCGAAAATGAGAAAAAAGTGGATGACCTAGACCCATAATTAACACTTCATATTACAAAAAAAACTACAAAACGTACTAAATGTACTGTTAGTATGACTTAACCGATTTTGATAAAACACTATTGTCTACGAACCACTGTTAAAAAAACAACCCCGCTATACAATTCCTTGTTCGTCCATTCATGAGCTACGGTACTACAGACTTACATATTACATACAGAGTACAGACACACAGCCAGACATGCAGACACACAGACAGGAATGATCCCAGTTGCTCCTACAAGGATCGCCCCCAGGTTGCAATCGGGACCTAAATGGCTGTACATTGCTGCGTGGATCATCAAACTCCTTTCAATAAAAAAATATCCCGTCCAAATGTAATATTTACAAGTGATGGGGAGGTGGGGGGATTAAGAGGGGCTGGGTAAGTGCAGAGGGGGTAGAGGAGTGCAGAGGGGGTGGATCAAGTAAGGGGGAGGTAGCAGGAAGCCGGAGGGGCAAGTGGCACGGGGATCCAGTGCGGGGGGGAGTGAGATTAAGTGCAGGGTGGTGAGGGAAGGGGGGAACGGGGTAAGTGCGGGGGTCCCGCTCACTTGGCCCATACTTGCCTACTTACCCCTCCTCACTTGATCCACCACCCCGAACTTACCCTCACGCTTGCACTTGCACCCGCTCCCCCCACACTTCCCCCCACCCCCAAACTCAAACTTATAACGCCCTGTTTTTAGCCTCAGGCGTAATTTGCGGCTCGCAAGTTGATCACCACTGATTTCTATTATTTATTAATTTTTAAAAAGCTATATATTATGAACAAGCTAAAGCGGATATTGGATAAAATTCATCAAAAATATCTGGTTTAATATAAAAATATAATAATAAGGTGCCTAGTGCCTACTTAAAAAACTGATAACTACGTAAATACCTACTAGGACTTACCTACTGTATATGGGTAAGTAAATAGTGTCATCTTCTTATTATACATGTGTTTTGAAATCACTTTTTAATACAAAACACGTGTAAACGCTAGGCCGACCATCAATGAAATGAAGGAAAATATATATTATAGCATCGTCTCCGTGTGTGGTAGCTTGTTATAATATATATTATAGTACGGTCTATTAATATATATTATAGCTACGTGTGTGACGGGCTTAACCCCTGTCAATATTCCGAACGTGCAAGAGAAAATGTCTGGATATCTGTTTACCAACTTAACTCGAGTTACTAGCTCTGGGTTAGCTATTCAGTTATAATTTTAACCCGAGAACGTGCAAGCGGGCCTAACTAATAAGCTAGCATTTTTTATCGCCGCCTGATATTCCCATGTGCTGTTTGATACTCATTACATAAAAAAATAGGTACTAAATGAGACACACACACTCAGCTAGCTTTAACTTTGAACAAATACCACAATTTGAAATACAAGCATACTAAACGAAAACGAAGACGATCGAAACGCGGGCGTAACGTCATCATGAGCCCGGCGGCGTAATCTCGGAAATCCAAAAAAGGGCCTAAACTTTTCGTCGTTATAACTTCGGAAATACTGCATGTATTGAAGGGAAATAAAAACTAGTGTAATGTACATGATCTACGCTTCGATTTAAGATGTATTTTATAGTGATATTTTGACCCATTTGTGTTCTCCATTAATAAGTTGAAATGGCAATGAGCAGGCCACATCGCTCATAGAACTAACAATCGATCGATAAAAAGCGACTATGGACCGGATAATAACACACCGTAGGCAGGCCAGCCTCCATTAGGTGGATCAACGATCAGAAAGCCACGGGGAGCCGATGGATGCAGGTTGTGAGCAACCACTCAAATTGGCGCTCTCTGGGTGAAGCATGGGTTCAGTATTGGACGTCTTCCTGCTGTTGCTGATGAATGACAACAAACCGTCTTATTCTGCTACAATTCACCCATTTATAAAGAGACATATACCCTCAATTATCCTCAGTATTGAGTTTCTTACGAACCATGTTTATAGGGTTCCATTCCCTTCCTTTGAGTATGGAACCCTAAATATGTAGCAAAGCGAGCCCTTTAACTAAGGATCCACAGTCCGTCTATCTGTCTGTCTGTCTTTCCATCTGTCACCAATTATATATCTCATAAACCGTGATAACAACAGATATTAAAAAACAGAATAAATTAAATATTAATGGGGGTTCCCATACAACAAACGTGATTTTTTTTTTGCTCATTTTAAAGTTAATGGTACGGAACCTTTTATGCGAGAGTACGACTTGCACTTGGCTGATTAATTTATATCAGGGAGAGAATTTACATACTACTTGATACTATTATAACTTCTTGAACTTATCACCAAGAAGTTTTTATCATTACGTTTCCGTCTGCAACCAAAAAAAAAAAACACTTAATACAGGAAATTGTTAAATAATCATAGACAAGCAGTGACAAGCTAGTCATAACAACAACCTTCAATGATTATAAACACACCAATTGTCTAATTTTTAAGTTAAGCCATATACAAAAATACTTAAAAAATAAAAATTACATTTTAAATTTAGTATAAAATTATTGATCAAGATTTAAATAAACATTATTTTTTTAAAAACGGAAGTGCGCATCCGTGTTTTCGGCTGGCTGCCGGCTGGTCGCCATATTTTCTAGCGAGCTAGAAAATAACTCGGGGCTTCGACGTTTTCGTCGATATCGACGAAAGGGAGTGCCTAAACTCCCTTTTTTGTGTTGCACGTTCAGATTCCATCTATTACCGCTTGGTAAAGTCTTATTACTAAGGAAAATATCGTTTCTTTGTTGTGTATCAATAAACATGGCTTTCTAAAATGTCGGCCTCGTACGTAATCTCGTTATCTCCTCGCGGAGTGTCCCGCACAGCTGTTTCTGTGGATGTTGGAAGAATCCAGAATGGACAAGAAATCTTTGAATCGATCTACTCAACCACAGTCGAGGGCATCCGCCATCGACTGTAAGAAGAGTTCTGGTAAGCATCACCTGTTTTCAAGGTCAAAATGTCTTGTTCATCAACAGCGTCTTTAATCATAAAATAAAATGACTCACTTCGTGTGGATTTGTAGGATGTCAACAAACAGGTTTTTCAAACTTTTGAGCAATTGAGCATGGATGAAATAAAAACTGTTAATGTTTTTGAGTGACAGATTGCTAAACAGCAGCAAGTTGTTAGGCCATAATTTATGTCAGTCCCAACTATAAATTATAAATCCAAAACATTTTGCGTTCTAGATTTGACGAACAAACCTTGGCCACGTAACAACAAAAAGCGCGAAGGTGCTGGCAGTGCACCCAAGAATGAGGCATTTCGAAAGAATGTGCCGGCACAAAGAGGCAGAGGTCCAGGTGACAGGAAACCACGACCGCGCGGTACCTCTGGTTATGCTGTGGGTGGAGCGCAGGACACCGGGTGAGGATGGCATCAGATAAGATCAGGACAGCAGTTTATAGAGAACTTCCTGCTTATCCCTTTAACTCATTGAAAATTGAGAAAAAGAAATAATGACAATATTTATGAACATATCCTATCGTTATATTAATAATTATAACTAACTGTTCAGGGTACCCTGAACGGTTTATGTATAGTATTGTACACATGTAGGGATGAAATAAAAATATTGATTGGAAGTTCTATGCACTTAACCACAAATTTTCACTTGTCATTGCTAACACCACTGAAACAGCTGTGCTTTGGATTCAAGGCTATGCTCTGCTTTGCTTTGTAAAGGAGTTGAGATGTCTCCATGTAGAATAAATAGGGTTAAAAATATAATAATTTTTATTACATAGACTACTTGAAGGTTCTAAATAAAATTAGTTATGTAATTAGTTTATCATCATCATTATCAACAGCCTTAAGACGTCCCCTGCTGAACATAGTCCCCCCATGGAGCTGCACTTTGAGTGGCTGCTTGCCTCCTGCATCTATTGGCTCCCTGCAGTTTAAACCAAATTGTCAGCAGTCCACCTAATGGGGGGCTGGGCAATGCAGCATCTAGTAATACAGTGTAATTAGTTACTGGTATGAGCAGAGAACAGCATTGAATGTCTTTATTTTATACATTTGTATTCTGCCACCACTCCACCGCCAGCTAAACTAATTTAGTTTAGATATTTTAGCCAGTTTTTATACATGTGGCATAGTTTGCGGTGGATGCACATGTATGAAAACCGTCTCGAATATCTAAACTAACTTCGTTTAGGTGGCAGTGGATGATCGGATTTAATGTCCCAGTACACAGAACAAGTCTACAGTCCATTGTTGCTCAAGAACAATGAAATACATAAATTACCATTTTTTTTATTATTACAGGGTAGAGGAAGATGGGCCTGAAATTGGTTCAGTATTTGTGCCTGGAAGCAAGAAGCAGAATTTGAATCATCTGCTGAACTTCATGTATCCCTCCCGAGGGCCACCAGACCGCAGGGGCCCGCAGCCTCGCCGCCAGACCCAGCACCATCGCGTCTCATTCAAGCATGAACATGATCTTTATCTGAGAGCTTAGTAAGTTTCTTGACTTTTATTTATAGGTTATTATATGCAATACGATCCATGTTGAACTGGAAGATGTAGAGTAGCCCGGCCCCCATTAGGTGGACCAACAATCTGGTGAAAGCTGATGATGATCCATGTTGGACATTATCACTTTCCATGAGGTGAGATGTATGCTATGCCTATGGTTGCATTTAAATTTTCATGGCCTGCCAGTGCTTTGAATGTGTAGGTAGGGGTTTAAATGGATTCCCTACTGCATTGCATTTGGGTGTGTCATAAAGAAATAAGTGTGAACTGGCGAAAATAAGTGTGGTGGTGTGAGCTGGAAAATTTACTGCAGATGGACATAAGTGGCATTTTTTTTTGAGTAATTGGCTGATAATGTGTCAATGCCTGTTCATTGTGGATTTCATAATACACAATTTGTAAACAAGCATAATTAAACCACTGCTTTTGTTAAATTCTGTTTGTCAGTCAAAGCTGTTGATAAGAATGTTTTTTTTTAAATGTTATTAAGCTATTGGCTTGATGTTAAATGTCACCACCACCCTTAACAGTGCCACATAACACTGGTAAAATAACAAAGTTTTGCGTGACATTCAACTGCTCATGTCATCCTGAGATATCAGCACAGTCTAGTAATAAGAAATTTCACTAACTACAGTGCTCTTCAAATCGGAACATAGTAGTGCTTGCACAAATGCACACTACTGATTGATGGCAGGATATCTGCCAAAGTGGTGGTACCTACCTAGATGAACTATTGCAGAAAAGTCCAATAAGACCAGTGGAATTGAAATACTACTATGGGTAGAGTTAGGGTAGCCAATATAATTTAGATTTGTGGATGAAATAAATATGATTATCAGTATTTGCTTGTCTTTGAAAGAAACATCTATGTAAATATTAACATGGTCTAGTTGAAAAATCAAGTAAAATTTATCTTACAGCTGTCAATTTGTCGTGAAGGAAAATTATGACTACAAGGCAAATTTGCTGGATCCCGATGTGCCGCTTAAGTGGGAGCAAATTGAAGAAGTTGTAAGTAATCAAATATACTTTACATTGTCTGTTATTAACAACTGCTGAAACATTTATTTCATCAATAGCTCACTTTACCACAATACCTACTTAATATGTCTAATCATTAAAAGTATGAATCTACAATACAGCAATACTTTATTGAATACCATTAAATAACAATGCATAGAACAAAAGAATGGTAGAACAACTGGCAGCGTTGTCACATCAAGCCATTGTATGACATTCTAGCAGCTAGCTGCGGCACCAGTATCGCGTTAAAAATTATATTACTTATAACCATGGGACCGTGGGGACCAGGTGCCCTTGAAATCTACAGGGACTTGGCAAAACTTTTGGTGGAGGCGACAGGTACCAAAACGCTGGTTATTTTGCCCAAAAAATCAGCATTGCCATTCAGCATAGTAATGCAGCCAGCGTTCTGGGAACATTCCCCTCCACCAAGGGTCTTTCTGATAATCTGTGATTTTTATTTATTATAATGTTTTAATTTTAGGTTTAATTTTTAGCTTTAGTATTTAGTTTTTAGTGTAGTTTAATTTAATATTAATTTTATATGTTATTTTAATTTTCTGTGGACACAATAATAAATAAAATCAAATAAGGTTACTTATATTATTATGTTTGAAGCCATCTCAGTTGGTAGTGCTTTTATTGGAGGATAACATTGTGATGCTACGGTAGCCCGGGCCCTGGTAGGGCAATTTAAGAGACGAACCCTGACCTTCTATAAAAAAGTCATTATCTATAGTGCTAATGTATAATGTACATAATATCATTCATACGTGTTGGTGATTGCAATATACAAGGCTTGCATCACAAGCCTTGTAACATTACACGCATCAGCAGAGAGCTAAAGAGATGCTAGAATATTGTTTTTTTTTCATGGTTTAGGTGGTACGTAGTACTGGTAGGTCCGAGTGCCCCATCTGCCTGGGGTCGCCGGTGGCGGGCCGCGTGGGCGCATGTGGTCACGTGTACTGCTGGCCGTGCGTGCTCCACTACGCCGCAGCGCACGAGAAACAACCGCCGCCCTGTCCCGTCTGCACCACACCCATGCTGGTGTATGATATGAAGCCAACACGAATGGTGCAGTGGGACTCGCCTGCTGAGGAGGTCGGTAATAACTCACTTATATTGCTTTAACCGAAAAAAGCAGGAGGTTGTTATTTCGGTTGTTTTCTTAAACCATTGACAAATTAGAGCACTGTCCGTTTTCGCGTCAAAATTATGAAGAAAATTAGCTGTAAAGGGAACACGAAACATAAAAATATTAAGACATAATCATAGAAACTTACTCCGACATCTAGTCTGATCCTTCGACTCACGCTTTTTTATATCCTCCACTATAACCGTGAATATCAATTTAGTTTTATTAAGGAGTGTTATTGTGTGCGTTTCCGCCCAAAACTCTAAACTGTGGGTAAATTCACTCAGGCTCTATTGTCTCTTATCATACCTATATGGAAGGATGGATATCAAAGTGATGGCAATAATATTTTCAAATACAAGGATGGTAATTAAATCAATTAATAAACAAAATTAAATAAATAACAAATAATAAATAAATTTTAATTGTTTAAAGGTAACGATGCGCCTGGTGCGTCGTCTCCGAGGTTCGACCACGGTGGAAGTGCCGCCAGCTCGCGGGCTAATGGCGGATGATACTCCAAACCATATATTGCCTTTACATGACATCAACGACGCGCCTTATTGCAAGCTCTTCTCTGCTAATAAGATACAGGTGAGATATCAGGACACGCAATGCAAACATCATTATAATTAAATAGCTGGCTCGGCCCGGCTTCGCATGGGTAATTAGTTTTACGTCCTAACCCCTCATGGGAAGAGGGAAGCGAAAGGAAAAACGTGATGAAACAGGGAAAAATCGAGGGGATCGATGATTCATCCTTTTCCCTTATCTTTTTCCCTCTCCTATTGCTATCCCATCACCTTTTATGTTCATTCTCTAGAAAGTACCCAGATGCGTTGCTGCAGTAGGTTCGTCATAGAAGGGTAAGGGCGAACTTAAGACATGCCAATCTTTAGTGCAGACAGCCATAAATCAAATAGTATGAAAACTTCTTTACAGGTGCAAGATATCTTGGAGAGAGAGAAGAAAGAAATCGAAGCTCAAATATTAGCAGAGATTGATACAACTGAAATTGTATTCATGGAACAAGCTTTGAAAATGCTCAAGGAGAAAAAAGACAAGGTTATCACCCATATTGAAGAGGCTGAGGTTAAACAAAATGAACCTTTGCCTGTTGATGATGTACCAATCGTTTATGAAAAGCAAGAAATTAATGGGAACAAGATGGACTGGTTTGATGTGACTGAAGAAGGAGCAGCAGCCATAGAAGTTGTTCAGAACCAACTTGAAGATCTTACTCTTCAATCCAATTTGAATCCTGATGCACCAGAGTTCAACCAATATGGTGATTTGGAACAAGCTGAGGAGTTTCCGTTGACTGAAGGCGAGTCTTTGGATAATGAACCGGACTTGGATAACTCCCTGGTTAATATTGATAAGCAGAATCAGGCGAAATACTTTTATTTCTACCAAGGTAAATAAAATAGTCCATGCAACTGTTATGAATTGACACAGAAGCAACAAATCTGTTTTTGATTTACTGCACAGAGCTTGGTATACTAATTGGTAGTTATACAAAAACATTTTTTAATTAGTGTTGTATCAGTTCCACATTGTTTGTTCTTTTGCGATGACCTTGCTTTTGGTGAAGGAAAGCAGCGTGAGGAAAACTTAGCATAGCACTATCTGCTTAGCTATAAAATTCACACAGCTATAATGTCAGGCCATAACTTACTGGCCACTGGCTGTCCCAGTATGGTACAGTATACTTACTGTACAATATTGGACAGGGACAGTGGGTTCGTGCCAATGATATTAATATCTCCTTGTTACAGTAATTGTTCTTGTTTCCAGCCGACGATGGGCAGCAAGTGTTTCTAAACAGTCTGAATGTGCGAGTGCTGAACGCTTCTTGGGGCTCGCTCGCAGCTGCGCCTCCCATCATCCGTGGCCGTGTCTTACATCGGGAGACGTTACCTCTCAGTGAACAGGTAAGGAATTTCTGAGAATATAAACATGAAGTAGCTTACTTAGCCCAGTAGCTAGACCGACGTTCTAGTGAAAACCGCGGGGAGCCAATGGATGCAGAGGCGAGCAGTGGCGCTCTCTAGGGGAGACCTATGTTTAGCAGTGGACGTCTCCAGACTGATGTTGATGTTGAGCTTATTTTGTAGTATGTATTTAGTAAATATACAGGATGTAATTGAATTCATTAGCATCCTTTGAAACTACTAGGTACCTACTCCTGCTAGGCGATTATGTAACTTGATTGCAACCAATAGAAACACGAAAATGTATGGATTTGACAGTTTCAATACGCAGTTTATGTGCATAGTTACTATGAAAATTTTCATATTCGGAATGAAATTTCTCCTGTTGCATTGCTGTCAAAGTTACGTAATCACCCCGCTGATACCGGTCACGTGTGGACCAAAATATTTGAATTCTAACACATTGGTTTGGTAATAATAATAACTCCAAAAAAATGGAATAACTTGCTTAATCAAATACTACAATACAAAATTTAATTAAAATAATAAAGTACTGTTTTTAATTAGTACATATAAGGTATAAAAACGTTTTGATGTATTAAAATCATCCGGGCCAACTGCGTTAGGGGCCGCGGCAATCTTCATAATTTTCAATAAAAATATTTTCATTTACACTCTTTACTCTTTAATGATCATCTATAAATGATGTACTATCATGGGCTCAATTTATGCTAATGAATTAAATGCAGTAGTATACATCCTGCATATCAGCTCGAGGAATATGCATGATGACTAAACAGCACACTCACTCTCTTTATTGACTTATAAAATGGCTTGTCTTTGTAACCTAAACCCTAATGGAACTAATTATTTCTCTTTTCAGACCAGGAAACATATGCCATGCACAGCCCATCTTCCTCTGCATTGCTCTTTTGACATTGTGGAAATGGACCTTCAGCCACCTTATGTCACTGCTGAAGCTTTACAAAGCTTTGCAGGTATTTATCATTCATTATTGTAAGGAAATCCTTTTCTGGTTCCCACAGGACTAGTTTTGCTTAGTTTGAAGCTAAATGGTGTTGTGATAATATTATTGAGTTTAAAAAGAGTGGGTGGATGTGGACTCTAATCTTTTTACTATCATAGTGATTGGTTGGCAAATAGTGTTTTTTATAAAACTGTTGTTATCTAAAAGGGGTATGCGGAAACTACTACAGAGCAAATATTCCAAGGCATATTCTATAACACACTATAATAAGTATTATTCTTGTTACAGAGGAGATATACCGTCGCGCTAGAACCCGAGCTCGAGCTGAGCGAGACGAGCGCCGACGCGAGCGAGCATACCGCCGCGCTATAGAAGGCCCGCCTCGTCCAGACTTCACTTCAGACTTGATGTTCCCTCCAGCGCAACCTCCACAATCTAGCCCTCCGCTGTCTACTTGTGAATCTACACCCTCTACCAGCGTTGGATCGCCGCCTTCTGGACTCTCTTTTGCTAAGGTGTGTGTTTTGGCTTTTTATCCCCTTTGCAGCCCCCACTAATCAAGCCGTTCGCTAGCGTCCAAGGTCAAGGTATTGAGACTGGCGATTTTTGTGCACTCATTTTCTGTTCTCATTTGCTAATGCATCTAGAACAGCTGCATCAGCTTGCCTAGTAGTTTCACTATGTATGGGAAATTTTGCGACACAGTTGCACAAAATGCGACCAAATCATTACCTGGTGGAGAATAAACTTAACTCTACTACAGATTTTCAAAATTCCATAGCCCACTTAGTACTTACCCAAGGTCACCTACATACAAAGAAATTCACAGAAACAAACTAAAATAATTTGTATTTACACAGATGGCAAGTACTAGCGGCACATGGCGCGTCCGTCAGACCGCCGCGCCTCCACCGCCGCCGCCTGAAGACGAAGAGGCCTTCGCCCCCCGAGCGCTGGTCCTCAGCGACGCCATCGAGGCCGCCCTTCACGCAGCACCTTCACCATCCGGAAAAAAGAACAAGAAGAAACAAAAAGTGCTTTTTGCCACCGGCATGCAACGTGCCGCTTAGTTCTCTCTACGCTGGAATCGTATTTAGCAGTATCTAAAAACCTGTCATGAACAGTTAAACCGGTTCTGAGAGTGGTTTTGAGATGCAAACTTAAAATTGATATGTATAATTTTCTTTTCACCAAGTTGTGTATTCATTACAATAGTGTTTTTAATATCGGATGCATTGCATTTATTAAATAGTTGTACATTCTCAAGATAGCTCTCAGATCTAAGATCAGTTATAAAATATGGGTAGAAATGCAGTCTCGGACTAGAACTCGCCGCTTCTATTACTACTACTTACTAAAGCCACCTACTACTTATAAAGATTTAAATGGAAGCGAACGGAATATTAAATAGCATAATGAACTTTATGTTAATTGCTTAACGAAGTGAACATACTAGTACGAGGTAAATATAGATCGCGCGTTTTCATGGGAATTTGAGAGTTAAGATGCCATTTCGATTTTTAAACTTTGTTGTTAAGTATATTTTTGTGTAGCATTTCCTTTTTGTGCTATTCTCGGCAATTATTATTAGTCTTTTAATTTGTACTCAATACAATAAAGTTCACCATGCTATATTATAATTCCGTTCACTTCCATTCTGTTCTGTTCAATTTTGAATTGTGTAATCTGTGCCAGATTGTGTTTGCTTGAGTGTGTAACCCCGATGGCCAATTTGGTATCAATATCTTCAATACACATTTAATAGCAACCAGTCGAAAACAATGTTCCTATTGTGACTCGCATCACCTGTGGCACTCTAAACGACGATTCTGGCGGTTTTTGGGAACACGGAACTGTTATTTACAAAATCGTAGTTGTTAAATTGATAAAAAAAACATTGATGTCTGTTTAAGTGTGTATTTTCTATTGTTTTCAGATTTTCTACTTATTTTATCTACTTAAAGTTTATCACGAGTCTAATCGCGATAACAAAAATTGAGCTCGCCATTTATTACAATACCATGCATTGCACTTTACGATTTAGATTCATGCTCTGGCGGTCAATTATAAAAATCAGCAATGTACAACATAGTATCAAAATTAAACATTTTTTTGTACATACTTATTAGTAGAGGTCGAAGTTCCGTGTGCCCAATGAATATTATTTTTGTTAATTCGTTTTACTTACTAGATTATCAGAATTTAAAAATAATTGTTTGACAAAGTATTTTGCTTGTTAGTGAGAATAGAATTAACGAAACAAGATAATCTATTTTATCATGGATGGAATACTAGGTGTTCAGTTTTTTTTTTATTTGAAGCTATCCAAATGCTTCTATTTTTTTTTATCTTTTGTTACTGGTACAGTTGATAATGAACGAATTATGATATTATGTTTCAAAAAACTGATGCAATTGAGTAATTCGCTTTTCATTAGCATGCATAGATTTAACACAATGTGGTGAAATAAAGGATAATGGACATTCTATGTATGCGTTTTTTAAATGATCTATATACAAAATATCAGGATAGGATATCCCCACTGATAGTATTTTTATACACTGGAAATATTTCACCGAATTCTAAGTGGCATATTCCATAAATCCTCTACGAAAGGGATTTTTGGCTCCACACTGTGTATTTGCCAGTGTCAAGTTTTGTATCACAGTATGGGTAGTAATAGTCCAGTCTAAGTCATGCCACTCATGCCCTAGTAAAGTGGTGGCAACTTTACTAGAGAAGCTTCTATGGAATTTTGGAAGCAACACGAAAAACCACGTTTCACCACATTATATCACTTGCCCATCAGCACTTAGGCTGAGTTGCACCATAATCACGGTTAAAGTTACGGTCAAATTTTGACATTAGCCCGCCCTGCGAAGCGTGGAATGGTTATAGTTAGGGTTAAAGTTAGCGTTAAAGTAAGCTGGTGCAACTCAGCCTTAATGTGTAAAACGCCGTAATTACGCCGAAATATTAAATTTTAACACTGAAAAAAGCACGAGTTTTGAAAATGCAATGCAACGACGTGAGCATTTCCCATGCGTTTCCCGCTATTCTGAATTCGAAGTATAATTATCTGACGAGGACATGTATATCCTCGTGGTCCTACTAGTAGGACAAAATAGTAGGTCCACGAGGAAACACCGATGTTTATGTGTCTGTGTCATGCCGGGCTAGCATGCGCACCGCGACAAAATTTTCTCGACACTATCTCGTGAGAGACCGTGACAAGGCTATGGTAGTGCCTAAGTGTGTCTCACTCTAGCAGCGACGACAAGTTTTCTCGCGGTGCGCATGCTAGGCCATATGGAATGGTCTGTGTGTTCCGAAGGTTTTTTTTCTTATTTTTTTGTTCCACATCCACACAGTGTATTTAACAGTGTCAAGTATTGTAATTTTGCTCGTGTAATAGGATATTTCAGGTAAAGTCAAGTCTTAGTCATAGTCCAGTCTAAGTTATGCCCTAGTAAAGTGGTGGCAACTTTACTAGAAGCTTCTATGGAATTTCGGAAGCAACACGAAAAACGACGTTTCACTACATTATATCACTCGCCCACACTTATGCTCGTAATTCAGTTTTACCGTAAACCAATTTTAAACACTAAGGCTGAGTTGCACCATAGTATACGTACCTATAATATAAGTTCCTTGGTTGCACCATAATCACCACAGAGCAAAAAAAAATGGCTTAAAGCGACCGTCATATGTTTCAAAGCTACATGATAATCACGGTTAAATTTACGGTCATTTGACATTAGACCGCCCCGCGTAGCGTGGAACGGTTATAGTTAGAGTTAAAGTTAACGTTAAAGTAAGATGGTGCAACGCAGCCTAAGGCCTTCGTTCTCTATATTCGAGTAAAGTTACGAGTTGGCTAGCCACCACGTAATGTCACTTTTAATTGCAGTAACGAATTACAGCATGTCCGAGTAGCGCTAGCCGACCCGTAAACCAGGCAGCTACTTACAGGACACATCAGCTGCCGATTAGTACGGTTAACCGACGGCTATAGCAAAACTTGTCACAAGCTCGCATGTGTTTGTAATTTATTATTATAGTTTGCATGCCACAAATACTGAGATCTACGGAACTAAAAAGTACCAACCCTGTTGATTACGCTACTGCTATAAAAACATCGACTATTCGTTTCTATTCGATACTTATGAATATAGAAATCATTGTATTTAATTACTAAAACAGTCCGCTCAGAACCGTGGGAAGCCGATGGATACTGGAAGCTAGCAGCCGCTCAAAGTGGTGCTCTTTGGAGGAGGCCTATGTTCAGCAGTAGACGTCTTCAGGCTGATGATTATGATGATGATGACTACTAAAAAAGTTTTTGTTCAATTATAAGATGTTTAAATACTTATATAATATTATGATATTTTTGTTTTGTGTTGTTTTAATTTTTATTATTGCGTCAAGATAAAACCATATTTCAGGTACCTATAGGTCTGTAATCTAAATTCGTATTACATTCCTCATTACATTAATTTAATTAGTTGATACCCTATTTTGTAAAGGTAAATCCTTACCTACTTACTGTTTTTAAGTACGGAATAAATACTCTTTGAAGGGCACCTACCGCACCGCAGCATATAGCTGGCACATAAAAATGTAAAAAAAATAAAAAACAAACCCAAAATGGCGTCACTGACAGCAGTCAGGGTGACTATTGAACGAACGAAATGAACAGTTGACGTTGCTACAGATCACCCTAAATTTTTACCCACTGAGCTGATCGAAACTCTGTTTTCGTTCGTGAATCTACTCGCCGCCTTCACGTCCCGATCAGTATTACTCACTGGCTAAGGTAATCGTAACTTTAATCGAATATAGAGAACGAAGCGCTAACACTGACGAAAGCACAGGTTTTGAGAAAGAATACAAATGCAACGACACGTGACCTTTTCCTCGTTCCCGAAAAACCGTTCCGAATGGTTCCGAAGGTTTGCCATCAACAAAAGTTCAAAGCATTTTAGGCCGTACTCTGATTCACGCTAAAATAGATAATATCGATATTATCGCGTACCGAATGGCTGTGAGTGCGACAACGAAATCTCTTGTAAATGTCATGATAGACACCATCTTGCGAATCTTGCGATATCGTCGCCTGTGATTGGTTGTTTGTTCCGAGTCATTGACCGTTCCGAGTTCCAAGTGCTCAAAGTCGTGAGTCCAATATCTGAATCGGAACGCTGCAAAAGCAAACGCGACTGTTGTGAGCGATTATAGCGATTACAGCGTGAATCGGAATACGGGGTCAATGCGATGAACAGTCAATGTCATGTCATCACACCAGTCCTTTGATGAGGGAAGTAAGACGATGTGGCATAAAGCTAACTACACAGAATATGTTATAGTCAACTTCGTTAAGAATGGACAATAATATTGAAAGTGCGAAAAAGAGAAGTATTTCGTTTCAACTTTCATTTTTGATAATAATTTGTCTCTGACGTCACTTGAGACCGCCCTGCGGCAAAAAATCCGCCATGTTCTGTTCATGTTATCACGGACGGGTTAGCGTCGCTGCGGCAGACCTGCTGGAGCGCGTGTTCTGGTGAAGTGCTGTCAAAATGAGTGATTTGCGATCACGAAGGATCCAAAATGGCGGGTCAACGCTCTACTTACGATAACCTGACGACATTCAAACGGAAGTGAAGATTCTTATAGAAGTTGAGTGTGACCATCTGTCAATCTCAGATTCTGCTCTTAATTAAATAAACAAAAAATTTGCTGGGTATGTTCTTTTTAGAGATCCGTACCCAAAGGGTCAAACTGACCCTATTAATAAGGCTCCACTGTCCGTCTGTCTGTCTCTGTCTGTCCGTCTGTCACCAGGCTGTATCTCATGAACGATGATAGTAAGACAGTTGAAATTTTCACAGATGATGTGTTTCTGTTGCTGCTATAACAAGTAACAGGTACTAAAAAACAGAATTAAATCAATAGTTGTAATAATAATAAATAAATAAATAAATATGTGTGGACATTTCACACAGCGCCATCTAGCCCCAATCTAAGCATAGCTTGTACTATGGGAACCAGATAACTGATACAATACTTATATACTTTTTTGTTTGTAAATACATACATAGAATACAATATAACACCCAGACGCAGAACAAGCATCTTTTTTCATCACACAAATGTTTGGTAGGTAGGTAGGTAGGAATCGAACCCACAGCCCTTAGTTCAGAAGGCAGGGAAGGCAGGCCAACTGAGCTATCGGGCCCGTCATAAAGTGTAAGTGTATCAAAGTGAGAATAATTTTATACCATTGAAATTATAAACTATTTTATGTTTAAATAAGGACACCTATAGATTAATTTGTGAAGGAAAAATTAGAAACCCCCCACCAATCTGTAGATTACGCTGAGCAGGCGATACTGCTTTAAAAATCATAAATATAGGACACCTATAGGTAAAATCCTTAACAGTAATTATTACAAAAACATTTTAAGGGATAAGCTTATTGATCAATACCTATTACTTATAAATATAAATGAAAAATATTACGGACCATTAGTATTTGAGGCTGTAGATGAACAAATTTCATTTGACTATGATGATGACACTCAATGCTAAAAAGACGAAAATGTCTGAGCCTATAAAAAAAAGTAAAAAAAAGATTTGATGTGAATGTGACATTATAGACATTGACACATTGAATAACTTTTTATAATATAGGTACAGGCAACGGCTCTAACTATTGTAAACTAAGTTCATCAGTCGCGGGAAATACCATCATCATCATCATCATCATCAACAGCCTGATGACATCCACTGCTAAACATAGACCTCCCCACAGAACGCGGAACTTTGACCTGCTGCACGCCTCCTCCATCCTGTGCATGTCATGATGGGGTGGGGGATTTGCTATGATCACGCTCGCTTCCCAGGCGGCTTGGTTATCACAATACATTTTAATGATGAAGATCGAGAAGAATTCTGCAGCCCATTGCCTGGGTATTCCCTTAGCCGACTTCTACGGCTTCCACGGGAAGAGATGGGATGGTCGTATTTGTAACCGTGACCACATGGGGGCACAGTGTAGATTTAAAAATCAAATCTGCCAAGTTGGCAGAAATTTTCCACAAACGATCACACATTTTGATAGAATTAGGTCATAGACTAAGAACATTTAAGGCTATAGACAACTATTAGATAGATTAGAGAGAAAAAACAAATACAATATAAACAATAACGTATCAGCGAGGATTTGCGATCGCGATCCTTCGTTTGACATAGGAAAGTTCGGCGTCAGCCACAGCATAGACAAAAAGGAGACTGCTATTTATAATATCGCCAGAATAAAAAATAAATAAATTATAGATTATAAATCACTCGCAAATAGTCATAAAACTCGTGTTCTTTGTCACCATCATTATGAAGATAGCATTACACGATGTTCAACCCCGTAATTCTTGCAGAACGGTTTAAACAATAATGCATTTATATTTCAAATATTGTATTATTTGAACTGGTGAGAACATGAAAAAAGTCGACAGACTATCTAGGCCCACCACAGAACAACAAATTATTGCTTAAAAACCTTGAAAATTACAAATTATTCAATGAGGAGTTTTATTTAAAAAACAACCTGTTTCGGCTTCTGTCACTAGATTGCGTACTAACGACGTATTTCAAACATGGTTGTAGTTTCAATACACAGAGTACAAGGAAATGTCAAATTCAGTTAAGTGAATCACAGAGTACGTTGTCGGTTTGTCGATAGAAAGCCATTAGAGTATGTGTATAAGGATAGGATATTAAACTCAATATATATAGGGAGCTTCAAGAAAAGTGTTAAACGAGTCCTCTCTAAGGGTAGGCAACGCACCGGCAATGCCCTTGGTGTTGCAGATGTCCATAGGCGGCGGCCGCCTGCTTGTTTGTCACTCATTACATAAAAAAAACATAATTATTTTAACAATGACAGAACTTAAACCGCCATCTATCGGGTTTTTATAAAATTACAGCTTTTTTTTTAATAAAACGCCTCGTTGGACCTTTAAAATACCTACCATCGATCTTACGAAACATTATAAATTAGAAACGTTTGATTTATTTGAAACATACAAACTTGGGAAATCGAAAAAAATTTAATTTCCATTTCGTTATTTCAAATTATGACTTACGTTTATAGTAGTACTAATTAAATGTGTTGTAATGATGTCGTACCATGGATGCTTTATAATAAAAACATTAATATTTATCTAGTAGGAAATTCACAATAAAGCTGCAAACACAGTAAACAATGGGGCGGAGTGGGGTGGAGTCGGCAGCGTATTGTGGTGAAAAAGTTCCGCACGTCACGTGACCATGTTTCACATCCTCTTACTTCCCTCATCAAAGCAGCAGTCAGATTCTGATGTCATATTGTCATAATAATGTCAAAGTCAAGTCAATCAGCTGAACGACCAACCGTCAACGAGCAAAGCAAAAGCAAAGCACGGACCTTAGAATCTGAAAGAAATATTTTATTAGATGTATTAAGGATAGGGCTCTTTAGCTTTATATTTGATGTGAAGGGAAATTATGGAAATATAAATTCAGTTAACAGATTTGTGTGGGAAAATAAAAACACGCTTCACTATGACATCTCAAAGAAAAGACTACCTCTTCGAACCGTTTAAGGTTACTGAAGTAAAATATAGAAGTTTTGAGTGTCCTAGGCCTCGCAGCGGACACAGAATCGCTTGTGATGAAGGAAATCTGTACTGTTTTGGTGGGTATAACCCTTCGCTGCCCCTGACTAGCATTGAAAGAGATAATCCCACTTGGAGTCCCAATCGCCCTCTTTTCAAGGAACTGTGGAGTTTTTCTATAGCCAGCCGTAAATGGACGCATCATAGGATCATCGAAAATATGCCTGAAGAGCTAGCATCGAACGCAATGTGCGTGTATGGGAAAAATTTGTTGGTTAGTATCAGATTAATTAACTTCAAGCCAGATGTTACAGTCAGTGAATGCTTTTTCTAAAATATCATAAGTATGCCGCACTTAAAAATGATATTTACTGATGCAATAACTCAATTTCAGATATTTGGTGGTACGGGTGAACCATTTGGTCTTAAATGCAGCAATGATGTAATTGTCTGGAATACAAATAGCAATGAGCCTAGACTACGTGTTCTAGAAGTCACAGGGACTAGACCACCTGGGTTGTATGGGCAATCAATATTGTGCCATAACGGGTACTTCTACACTGTTGGTGGTACCAATGGATTTGCGTACAACTGTGATATTTATAGGTGGGTAAAACTTTCTGAACTAAACTAGGAGAACTAAAGTGACTGGTATAACTCTTAGGATTAGCAAGTTGAAATGGCAATGGGCAGGCCACATCGCTTGTAGAACTGACAGCCGTTGGGTGAAAGGAAAGGAAGAAAGGTGGTGACCATGAACTGGAAGACACAGCGTAGGCCGGCCCTCCACTAGGTGGATCAACAATCTGGTGAAAATTGCAGGGTGCCAATGGATGCAGGAGGCGTGTAGTGGACCTGTTCAGGCTGTTAATGATGATGATGAAAACTTTCTGTAAAATAAAGTATATTATAACAGTAGAATACACAGCTTGTTGTGATTACCCATTTGAAGAGTTTAAGCCAACTTGGGTGTTGTAGAAATAGAAATTTATAGAGGGTTCTATTTTATTTTGAAAAAAGTTTGTTTTGGGGCGTTTTCACAATCAGCCTATTTGTAAATACTATAAATACTACTTACTATATAAAACATTAATAATTTTTACAGGCTAGACCTTAGGAAACTGACCTGGGAGCCGCTATTTGTGGGCACTGGCCAAGAAGATGAACCACTGGGTAGGTACAGACATGAAATAATAAGAGATGGCAACAAATTTTACATCATTGGAGGTGGGACAGGAGAGTGGGCTTTTGAACTTACTGAGATACCAATGTTCGACTTAGAAACATATACCTGGAAAATTATAATGGCCAAGCCTGATGAAAGTGGACCGGAATCTTTGACTCCGTTAGCTAGAAAGTGCCATAGTGCAGTTCAATTGAACACTCCGAATGGGGTGCAAGTATTTGTTGCTGGTGGATCCGATGGGCATTCGGTCTATAATGACATTTGGAAGCTTAACATAGCAGACATGCAATGGACACTCATGAAAAAGACTATGCTACCGAATCCATTATATTTCCATTCATCGTCAGTAACTCCATCTGGTTGTATGTATATTTTTGGTGGTATTGAACCGAAGAATGATTTGACAGGTAGAAATAACATACTTTACAAAGTATGGATTTGTATTCCTAAATTGAGTGAAATATGTTTCGAGGCTCTTCTAAATATCCATCCAAATATAGACCAGCTAGATGAGAAGGTTTTAAATGGTATTGGCATTCCTAAGCATTTTGTACAGAGATTGCATCCGCCACAAAATTAATATTTTATTACGATTGTAGGTGTACATTATTTATTATATATTTTTATTAATTATTTCATGGTGTAAAAACAGTTATTATGTGTTCAGATTTGTGTGTGCGTTTCGTTTTATAAATAAAATAGGTAGCTTATTTTTGATTATGAAAACTATGATATACAATTACATGTTCATTAAATTTTTTTTGTAAGACTTCGGAATTTATTCGGAATTGGTCATTATAGGTGAAATTCATTCAAGTGAATGAATTTCACTTGAATGAATTAATGGAAGTGAAGGCGGACTTATGGCGCTCATAAAATTGAGAGTTACTGGTTTTGGTGCGAGTTTTGCCGCGCGACATCCGCGTGTGTTGAGTAAACTACAAACAAAAAAAACTGTCAATCTGGTGAAATAATTCGGAATGCCCCATTTTTTTAATGAATACGCGTGGTTCTATTAATCAATATTGTTAGTTCAACCCCTAAGAAATACCTATTGAATAATACAGGCAGTCGACGTTAATATGTGACTAAACTTGTAGTAGTGCACAGACCCTATAATAATAGGATCTGTGTAGGTATTATATTATCTGGAGCAGTAGTGATATTATTTATATATAGATGTCGACGCGATTGAATTAATGGGTGACGGACATGTTCTGTATTATCCGCGTGGTATTTCATGACATAATAATGATTACTTAATGTATAATTTTATATTAAACATAGGTAACCACATACTTACTAATATTGTAAATAAATGAGTATGTCTGAATAAACCCTGATTCTACATTTTTAGTGTTATTTTTCATCACATTTCCTAATATATTTAAAAACAGATTATTTATTTTCTTAGTGTAGACTATTTCGGCTGTTTGATTATATTATAGGGAAGAATAAGGATTGATTGAACATACCGTGTATTCTATCAACTATCCAATAAATCTTGATAACTGTACGTAGTGTTTTCTTTATTCATCTGAAGCTGGCGTAAGCGAGATGATTGATTTGAGTACCTACCGTTGAAGGTCAGAGCAACAGAATTTCATTACGCATTTTCTTGTATTTTACCCGAATAACACCGAAAACCTCTTAACAGTGGCAGTTAAGAATGAAAAACGACTTGTCAACGTTTATAACGCGGTCGTAAGTCCCAACGCGTACTTGATTCCTTAGCCAAGGGCAAACGTTAGCGGTCAGCGGCAACTCGCAACAAGTGCTAAGAGCGTCGGCGTAGGGCGTCGGGACGCCTGGTAGCACTGTTTCGCGCCAATTCGCGCCCGCAGTGATGGGACGCGACTCGCGGGCGGGACACGCTCGCGCCTTCCGCCGCCGCTCGTGATCCGAATGCGGATAACCGCTATACGAAGTTTCTATGTCCAAACTTTCTTCACCAAAAATGTCTTTAAAACATTCCTTTCGAAAATGAGTTTACTGTGTATATCGGAGCAGTTGAAGTCATGCCATGCTCGGCGATGTGATTGAGGGTTTGGTGCAATGGTTGATGAGATGCTTTCGACAACGCAGGCGTCTGCCCCGCACAGGTCGCCGACGCCCGAGCTGCATGCTCTATACACCAGTCTGGAGATCCTCGTGGCTTTGGTGGCGGTGGTGGGAAACTCTATGGTGATCTATGTGTTCCGACGCGATAGGAGGTTGAGACGACGAACGAACTATTACATAGTGTCTTTGGCGGCCGCAGACTTTCTTGTCGGCCTGCTGGGTATACCGTTCGCGATCCTAGCTTCAGTTGGACTGCCGAGGAACCTCCACGCATGCCTGTTCACAGTGTCGTTACTGGTGATGCTGTGCACGATAAGCATCTTTTGCCTGGTTGGCGTTTCCGTGGACCGCTACTGGGCAATTTTGCACCCAATGTGCTACTCAAGGAATGTCCGCACCAGAACTGCCATATGTAAGTATCATATCTATACTTTACACCCGTATCTAGTATTCATCGCTAACATTCCCCATAGTTTGAATAGTAGAACTATGGTTATTGTCGGTGGGTGATCGTTATTTGAATACAATGGTCATCAATTCCTTAAATGAGCGTAGTGCGCAGAGGTAGAGCAATTAGTTTTACTATCAGTCTGATATTATGTTAGTGCTTATTTGGATTCAAAAACGTTTCGGCATTTAACAATCTCAGCTACATTATGTAGCCACTGTCAGAGTTAGAACTAACTAGGATTGCGCAGTGATACAAAATGTGTCTTGGTCTTGGCCTCCAATAATAAATCTCCACTCGATCTATCCTGTCAGTTTTCGGCTTGTAGCTCACGCAGGTCCTTGTCCACTTCATCACTAACGGCACTAGGACGATCTGAAATAGCATTTTAACATAATATTTATAAATAAAATAATGTAATTAAGTAATAACGTAGCGCTCTTAGGCATATAGCGAATCTCTACCTGGCGATCAGTAAACCAAAGAGCTTACCACTTGCGCACATGGGACAGAAGGAAAATAGCAAAAAATGTTCCCATTAGGGATACCTACCACCAG
Organism: Ennomos erosarius; assembly: GCA_963580505.1. Lineage (NCBI taxonomy): Eukaryota > Metazoa > Arthropoda > Insecta > Lepidoptera > Geometridae > Ennomos > Ennomos erosarius. The sequence goes on along the minus strand of OY756981.1, from coordinate 4,830,886 downwards.
TGACAATGGGAAGATAAAAAATATCCTTAGTGGGGCAATGATAACCATCATCATCATCGTCATACTAATAAAAACGGTTCGAAAATTATTAGTGAACTACCCACTTTTGCAAACCAGATAAAAGCTCTTCTCTTAAGTAATAGGCCAGATAAGTATCTGGCCTATTAGTTTACTAATAATTTTCTAACCGTATTTATTAGTATGATGATGATTTAGGTATTAGTAACGTTAGTTATCAGTTGAGTAGGTACGTAATCAATATCTAGGTATATGTTGAATAAACACCCATTGGTATACCTTGAATAAATAGCTGTATTAGAATTTTAAAAAGCTCACTCATCGTATCTATGAACTCATAATGTTTAATTATAACATTAAGGCCCGTCTGCAATAAAGTTTGACAGCTCCTAAGTTTGCCCTTATGCCTTTATTATGTACCTACTGCAATAGATAGATACGTCCTAAAGAGATCGAACTTAAGCGGTGTCAAACTTCAGTGCAGATGGGCATATGTTACATGCATATTCCTACAACTGCCATAAAGGCGGCAATTTGCTACTAATCGTAAATATTTTTCTTACTAAATAGTGCCACTATTAGAGCTTATGTTATCCGGTGCAAAGCTCGCATGCTTTTTAAGCTAAAGCTGTTGAGCTGCTACACCGAAAGAAAATAGATAAGTAGTATCATTTAAGAGCAGATCCGCAGGATCGTATTAGCTCTTAGAATTAGCAAGTTGAAATTGCCCATTACGGGCAGGCCACATCGCTCGTAGAACTGACAACCGATGGGGAACAAAGGTTCTCGAGTGACGACTATGAACTGGAAGACGCAGCGTAGACTGACCCCCCCACTAGGTGGACCGACGCGACGGTCTGGTAAAACCGCGAGCCGAGGCGAGGAGGCGAGCAGCCGTTTAAAATGGCGCACTCTGGGGGAGGCCAATGTTCACCAATAGACGCCTTCAGGCTGTTGATAATAATGATGATGATGATGATGTTACAAGAGGAGTCTAAAAAGTTCTCTCTCCCAAGGTACCTATAGTTGCACCATCTATCAGTTATCGCCAAATCATTGCATACAGTATTAGGTATACATATAAAGTATTATATTATCTGGGATATAACTAAACTACCCTCAGTCGCCAATCGGCGCTCAAATCGAGGTTTTTTACAAATTGGTTATTTTGTGAATGAAACCTGATCTTGAGCGACATGGCTGAACGTAGGTCTGTAATACGGGCCCAATGGACGCAATAGCATCAAATAAACAGCTGTGAGGTTTCCTTTAATAATGGCGTCGAAACCAAACTGATTGATATACTTCTTAGGATTCCGATATTTGCGCGCGTGTTTTGTTTTTAAAAGCTTTTATTTCGCTTCTATAATTTTGTGGTTCCTCGTAAGTTCAATTGTTTGTCTGTAATGTGAGGTTTCTTATTTGTAATGTGTTTTAATTTTACATTGCATTAAAATATTTTTGTACATGCTTATTTCTATTTCAAAATGGAAATTAAATATTCTTCGGCTTACTTCGTCTATACATACCTGCTATGAACATTTTTAGGTAGATGTCATAAATGGACGTCATTTACCGATTCCTTTCATTGATGTGATGGAAAGTCGGTATAGAATAGACTATAGAGACTCCTAAATATCCACTAAGTAATTGTTTGTTTGATTATTGTACTTATACTTAATTAACAGAATCATTACCAATATCGAAACTTTGATTAGCACATCAATACTAATTTATTATTTTATCATGTAAAAACTTAAATATTTTTTTTTTAAATAAATATGGACTACGCAGCGGAAATTTCCGCAAGAGCAGCAGGGGAGCGTATATCATATCGAGGCCAATTTTCGAGTAATATGAACATGTAACCGCACCCTCGCACGTTAACAACCGATTATTAGGACTATTCCATATATATTTGGCCTTGGTTTTTACGTCAATTTCCTTAATTGAATACGCACTGCTTGATGGGATCGTTTAAGTTTAACCAAGCAAATAAAACCAAGAATTTGGCAAAATATTTTTACTTTAAACTTGTAAGCTGTATATACCTATCTATTTAACTAAACAAATATTACATTTAGCCTTAATTCATATCTACTTACATTAAATAATAGTCTGTTTCATTAAAGTAAGACTTTAGTTATTTTATTTCGAATCAAGTGATATGCGAGTACCAAGCATGGTTCAAGCTTGAGCTACGTTACAGTCTACGTGGCTACGCGCTCTGCTACGCGGCCTACGCGTCTACATATTCACGAAAAGTAAATTATAATAATTTTCGTAACGATATTAATAATCTCGGTCTAATATTTTTTGTATACTAAAAGGCTTAACCTCTATGTTATAGTACCTAAAGGTACACGAGTACAGATTAGGCTTTGTATGCATTTTTTGCGCAAGTCACGTGGTGTCCCAGGGGCCTTTGGTCTCTTATTTTTTTAAACTCTAGGCTTAGGCAGACAACTGTATTATAGGTATTATCTGTGGGCAGACAGCTACAAAAAGGACCAAATGTATGGGGCATAATTAACTTCTGGGTTATAGACTGGAGACTTCAGAGAGGTCGGGGAGTTGATGACTTTTTTTTTTTCTTATATTTTGGCTCCACACATAGTGTATTTAGCCAGTGTCAAGTATTGTATATTTTCATCGAATTTTAGAAAATTTTACGTAGTCAAGTCTTAATCATAGTCATAGTCATAATCCAGCCTAAGTCAGGTCATAGTCCAGTCTAAGTCATGCTCTAGTAAAGTGGTGGCAACTTTACTAGAAGCTTCTATGGAATTTTGGAAGCAACACGAAAAACCACGTTACACCACATTATATCACTTTGACCAAACTCATGCCTGTAATTTAGCACTTAATCCGTAAAACTCCATCAATTTTAAACATTAACACTGGAAAAAGGACAAGTTTTGAAAAATAATACAATGCAACGACGTGAACTTTTTCGCGTTCCCGCCAAAACTCCAGTTGATGACTTAACTTTGACAGCAATGCATTGCATCAAGCAAAATATATTTTTTTTATCTTTATTTTAATATGTTGTTCTTATTTTAAAAACTTCCATTAAATTATCGTTTTGAAGTTGTTACGTGATCGCTCTGAATTACACGTAACAATAGCTCTTGTCAAGCTAAACTTCTAGGAAACCTTATCAATTGTTTTCGTATTAAATTACGCAAATCCAAAATATTTAACAAGGCACCTAAAACCGATTCTACTTTGTATGTAGGTAAGGTACTATATTTTGGCAAAGTAATAACTAAAGTTCTATGTATAATCCCTATAATCAATCTCATATAAATATACCTAGTTAGATACCTAGGTATAACCGCTATAATAATGGAGTACCTACCTTACCTGCGTAAATGCCGTGCTACAGTTAATATCACAGACTGCTTAGATCATCTCTTTAGATGGAAATTGGGCCAATGATGATGTTGACCGTACCCAAGTAATGTAGCCATAGTAGATTTTTCTATACGTAGATAATTATTTAAAAGCCTAGAAAGTAAAGGTCTTATCTGAGTTTACTCAGTTGGCAAGCATAATGGAATAGGTAGGCAAGGTACCTGCATCATAACATAATCGTGAGTTGGGAAAAACATTTGCCACGAGACGTTTATTTTTTCTTGTTTTTTGGCTCCACACATAGTGTATTTAGCCAGTGTCAAGTATTGTATATTTTCATCGAGTTGTACAATATTTTACGTATTCAAGTCTTAGTCATGGTCATAGTCCAGTCTACGTCATGCTCTAGTAAAATTGTGGCAACATTACCAGAAGTTTCTATGGAATTTTAGAAGCAACACGAAAAACCTCGTTACACCACATTATAATAATAATAATAATAATATGTGTGGACAATTCACACAGCGCCATCTAGCCCCAAACTAAGCATAGCTTGTACTATGGGAACCAGATAACTGATTATATCACTTGCCCACACTCATGCTCGTAATTCAGCACTTAATGCGTAAATCACCACCAATTTTAAACATTCATCATCATCATCATCATCATCATCATTAACAGCCTGTAGACGTCCACTGCTGAACATAGGCCTCCCCTTGGGAGTGCCACTTAGAGCGGCTGCTCGCCTCCTGCATCCATCGGCTCCCCGCGGCTTTCACCAGGTCGTCGGTCCACCTAGTGGGGGGCCGGCCTACGCTGCGTCTTCCAGTTCGTGGTCGCCACTCGAGAACCTTTCTTCCACATCGGTTGTCAGTATTACGAGCGATGTGGCCTGCCCATTGCCATTTCAACTTGCTAATCCTAAGAGCTATACATCGGTCACTTTAGTTCTCTTGCGGATCTCCTCATTACGGATCTTATCTCGCAGGGAAACACCGAGTATTGCTCTTTCCATAGCCCGTTGTGCAACTCTGAGCTTAGTAATGAGGCCAACAGTTAGAGACGTTTCAGTTCCATAAGTCATCACTGGCAACACACATTGATTGAAAACATTAACTCTGGAAAAAGCACAAGTTTTGAGAAATAATACAATGCAACGACGTGAACTTTTCCGCGTTCCCGCCAAAACCAAACACGAGATGTTTGTCTCTGACTTCTCCAACATTTCAATAGCAAAACTGGTAAACATACAAATTGTACTCGGTCCAATAGTTTTTTATCTGTGTATTTTTGTTATAAAGTAAAAATTTGTAATGTGTTGTATGTTTGTTAATACCTACTTTTGTACTATACTGATACAGCTAAACTTAGTTTTTTTAAACTTTTATTTATCACAATGGAAGAGTTTTTTTTGGCACTATTCACACTGACGTAAACTCTCCATCACTTCCGAAAAGGAAACAAAACCACGGAGGTCTTTGAAGAAAATTCGACAATGGCGGTTGTGAATTTTGAATTTATTATTCAAAACTAGTGCATCTTGAACTTTAATGTGTTATATTAGTATTTGTGTATAAGGGTGGATTATTATCCGTTAAGTGTTCGTGAACGTGCACGAGCGTTGGCAAATGGTTTTAAGATCATAAAACCATGCATTTTCGTTTTTGCTTCAACGGCCTTTTTTAGAGCCTTCAGTAAAGTTTCCACCATTTTACTGTTGGCGTTTTGACTGACAAAATATGATTTTGACTCGACATAACCGTATAAATTTTACTCACTTGACATTGGCAGAATTATTGCAAAAAAGCGATAGAAAGCCATTAAAGAAGAAGAAGAAGAAGAAGAACAAAACCACATTTTAGTAGGTACTGCACACAGATTTGAGATTAGAGAAAAAAAATGTACTGTACTGTAGGTACTACAGACCTAAGGTTTCAAAGATATACTATACTAGCAATGTGTTTCGATGTATTTATTTACATAATGTTTGAGCTTCAACTATGCAAAGAAGCATTTGTAAAGACAGCACACATAATTTTCATATACAAATCGTAGGCGTTTAACGTAAAATATGAGAATAAAATATTTATTCCCTATAATCAGATACGGCGATTGAAATATTACGTAAACACGCACATTTATCAGAGAGCGTGGACGTAACCAGGTAAAGGTTTTAATGGGCAATTAGACCCTGACGATACTTGATAAGTTGGTCTTCGAATTAGCAAGTTGAAATGGCAGCAGGAATGCAGGCTACATCGCTTGCAGAACTAACAACCGATGGGGAAATTGGGTAAGAAAGGTTCTCGAGTGATGACCTCAAAACCACAAACCGAAAGACTAGGTGGACCGACAAAATGGTGAATCGACCGGATTTTTATATTGTTCGGTTAAGTACTGTTATTTGCTATTTTTTGTTTTTGATATTATTTTATGCATGTTCTACCTGAAAAGTTAAAAGAATTAGATTAAAATAAGAAAAGATTAGGTAGGTACTTCTCATATTTAGACCGCGGTGAACTGCGGAACCCCGAACTCAATTCTCATTACGTCCCATGTCTGAGAGTAACACACGTGCTTTGTTTGTTTACAATTGAAAGAAACATGAGTATTCAGTGGTTTCTTTTAAATGTTCGTGTAAAGCACGGTTTCCATCGATCCAGTGGCCTATTCCATTCTCTTGGACAAATTGTGGTTATTTATATTTGTATAGGCTATAACATTATGTATGCCATTTTGTTTTAGTAGGCTTATAAGACTTATAGACTTATATATACGTAGACTTATAAATGGCATAATTAATTACAATTAGCTACTACTTTAAGTAGCTTACAAAAATCTTGAGCCACAATGCACAGTAAATATGTCACGGATTCACAGTCATCAAATATCGACTAAGGTTGGTTGCGAGTTGTGACAGGCATGAGTGCGATCAGCCTTCTCGTAGCTGGGGTCAGTGACTGGAACAATGAAAACGTGGCTTTAATGCTGCAAACGTATTTTTTCATGGTCAAATGGTCATGTGTATATTCGTAACAGTAGCCAAATGTTCAGATATACAGACTAAATTAGCGTAAACATAATTATCATTAAGAAAATGAAAGACACAGGTTTGTAATGCTAATGTGTTGAATTGGCCATGAAATAGCTAGTCGTCTGTAATGAAAATTAATTTGGTAGAGTACTTACCTAAGTATGAGTTTTACATAGATACCTACTACCCATCTACTACCCATGAAAATATAAATACACAGCACATATTTTTATTTTTGTTTTTTTAATTTTGGCTATGATGACATCTTTCTGATTTAATATGTACTTAGGGACATTAACCTCTCTACTCTCTACCGAGAGTGTAGCATCAACCTGATCATCATGTAATCATTATGCAACTTAATTTCTTCACCAGTTTTTAGAGACAGAGAAAGAAAAAGAGAGGAGAGAAAGCGACACTCATATCCCACACTCACACACACCTCATATTGTATTATGCCCATACATTGTGCCAGTGGAAGAGAAGATTCCAATACTCATATGGGATCACCCGCACAATGTGAGTTATTATTGGTGAGTTTACATGTTATATTATTTTCCTCCTCACTATAAAGGGATGTCATTTTATTTTCTAGTTTTCTGAACCACCCACCCGATGGATATTGCGGTAGAGGACGCCCCGATCTCTTGCCTATTTACATTTTTATATGACACTTGGAAATGTCGTAGTCGGTGAAAAATAAAAGTCCTTTTCCGAAAATGAGGGCGCGTTTTATTATTTTCCATAGAACTCACGCTCTGCGAGATGTTGGAAAACAATTCACTTAAGCTTAAGCCAATTAATGTACCTAAACCACGAACCTATTTATACATACCTACAGGATTACAAAGCCTTAGGGAATACAATTATACGCACTCCGTTTTAGTTTACATGAGATTTATGCACATATTTTTTCTACCTTACGTGGAACTTGGAATTTATTACTTACGTTTTATTTTGTTTTATTATAGGTACTTCTGTAACAACCCCCCCCTTATTTCAACCGTCTACCCACCTCTTCTTAATATACATAACTCCAAAGTAAACTAATGCTTACATAAAATTCTTTCGACCTACCCTATTAATTAATTAAAAGTTGATTAAATTAAAGGATTGATAAAGATCGTTGATTATTTGGAATTTGATATCTTAGAATTATTATGGCCTTGTGATCGTCTCCTCATAGTGGTAGAACCGTACGTTGTGATAATGTAGTAATCCAAATTCTTTTAAAGTAATGAGACAATACCTAACTAACACCTAATGAATACACCAATAATTTTAGTAAACTAAAAATATCTATTCTATATTCACCGTTAATTAAGCCGTTGATAAAACTTATTCATACACGCTTATCAACTAAACTGTAAATTCCCCCAAAATAAATCATCTAAATATCTGATTTGAAAAAGTTGGATTATTTCCTTTGATCGAACCTCAAAACTATACTTCAAATATATATATCGAAATCTCTTAAAAGGTACTACCTAAAAATACAAAATCCAAATTTAGCCCACTACCAACTATCCGGTCCAAGATTCCCCACTGGTACAAAAATGTTATCATTCCTATCAAAAATGTTTACAACCCATTCTACCATTTCTTTAACCCTATTTTTAACCATATTATTGAATCAATATTGTTCCTTGTATAACTTTCAAATCAAAGAAATATTTATCTTCGCTTAGGTGAATATTTAACTTCTCAACTATAATAAAGTAAAGTAAATCACTATGATGACCGTGTTTTGAAGCTATCGTAAAACGTAAATCAAGTTTAGAACAGTAAGTTGGCGTAGTGCTAAGGTTTAAGATAAATGTTGTAACAAGTCATTCATTCTGAAGCTAAGTTTGTTTAAATTAGCAAAATCATGGTAAACTCTAACTGCTTTCCATGACCTTGACCTCGGAGCCCCATCCCCGCTCCAAAGCTGTGGACTTCGTCACCAGACGGGTCAGTCCTCCACTATTTAGTGCTTGAAATTCCCCACACTAAGGAATTCCTCCACACTAGGGGAAATTGATTTTACTAATTTGTTACTATTTATTCCATGTCGGTAAGTCTAGTTTTGTCTTCAAAATACTAGGGACGATAAGAGGACATTATCTTTTAGCAACCCTAACAGCATAATCACCATTCATTCGAGGGATATCTACGTTAATTTATCATCAAAGAAAATCTCGCTCCCATCCTTCACCAAGTGTGTAGTTAATGTGGGTCTTTCAAATACGTACTAAATTCAGTATATGAAAGACCCTAAAATAAGCTGCTCATTCCCTGTTAAGCTACCTACTCCTACCTCATCTCATATACAGTCAAAGACTGTAAACCTTCCTAACATTATGGCATAATATTATCAAATTTAGTGTAAATGCGATATATTGTATGCTTTAGTTATTTAACCGAGTTAACCTAGCAGTAATTTAATGTTACAAAAAGGTTTTGGTCATAATTTTTATCATTTCTTACTTATTGAGATTATTTTAATCTTTAACCTGTCTATTGGCCTTCAGGTTAACTGTGTTTTCCTGAATTTATATAGAATCCTGTATATCAGAAAACCATTAAATTATATTTAACTGGACAATTATTATATATAATATATTTTATGAATACCTATTCATGTTTATAGTATATGTATAACCTACGAGAGAGTAATTACGTCATTGAAATTGCAACCGAAAACTATTATTCGTTGTAATTCAATCAAGTTCATCATAGAATATTAAATAGAAACTAATCAGGAGCTTCGATTACATCCATAAAGAAGAAGCCCCAAGAAACTTCACGGTGATATTATTATACGGCCTTTCTGCTTACACTTTGTTCTATTATTTATTTATTGTTGTGTATTTAATATTTATGATTTATTTATATTTAACCACATTTTTATTCCATTGAATATTTGTATTTATATTATACTAACAGTAAATTATTAATTATTTACCCTATTCATTGTTCTGTTTATTTATTTACATATATTTTATTGATTATTCATATCGGTATTATATTAACTGTAGGTAAATATATATCCTATTTTCATTGTTCTGTTTGTTGAAATTCAGGTTTGCTCAGTCTTTCTGAATTCATATGAAAATCTCTGTATATCTGAGATTTAATTTATTTCACTATTATGAAAATGCTTAAGGATTTGTTTGATCCAATAGTTATATTAAATTATATAAAAATCTCTGTATATCTGAGATGTAATGTAACTTAATTCACTATTATGAACTATGTCTAAAGGTATGTCTGATCCAATAGTTATATTAAATTATACTGTCATTCAATAAAATATTATCTTTCGAATCTATAGATTAGCTAGTCTTATCCGTTTGGTAAAGAGGTCGCTAAAAGGTACTGCTGTGCTTGACCCAGACACGACTGACAATTATTTATTGAATTATATATCGCAAGTAATCTATAATTTTGAGTTGAATGTTAATTATTTCAAACAAAGTTAAACCTAAATTTCACCGAACTGAGTTTCCACATTTCATGTACTTTTATTATTATACTACCTACTTAATATTATTCCTAACTTGTATTGATTATATTTTTCATTTTATATTGTTAGTACCTAATGGACCTAGACATTTTTTATTAATTTTACCTATTGTTTGGGCAAATTACGCCTACAAATACTTTAATTGCAACCTTCGAAGCGGTTCAGTGATTGTGCGGGTATTCCGATATTACACATCTAATTCAAAAATCAACCAATCTTTCGTTAATACTACCTGACCATTGCTCAAGTACACCTACCTACCTACCCTCTTTTACTTTTCATTATAGTAAACAGAATTTTCAGTTGAACTACCGATTTTATACAAATGTAATTTATTACTAATAATACTACCTTCAGACTAAGTTTTGACGTATTTACGTTGAGTGTGAGTAACCCGAGCGAAAATGATATACGAAATATTTAGAGGACGTGTTTCTATAAGTATTCGGGCTATTGAACTACGGACTATATTCGGACCCCTTAGGCAGAAACCGTAACGTTTATCTACTAACGTGGTGTATCTATCCTACTCCGAATTATATTTGGACCCCCTCGCGCAATCTAATCTACTCCGCGATATTTGAACCCCCTTGGCGATAACGTTGAGCTATTCGATAACCCTCCAAAATCCTCGGCGAGACACCAGAGATGAAAACTCATACGCTTTTGGTGAAGTGCTGCCCGATGCCCTCAAGCCGCACAACTACCACGTAAGAGTCCCCAAGACGGGCGCTTCGCCCTCAACCCCCCCCAGTAGGAAACGCAGTGCTGCCCTGAGCTACAGCGTCTCCCGGTTCGGTAAGAGTGCCGCCGGTTTCCCAGGCTACACATCTACACCTAATATGAGCTCTCGTAACGAGTGCTAATTCCCCCCCCAATTCCCAGTAGGAAACGCAGTGCTGCCCTGAGCTACAGCGTCTCCCGGTTCGGTAAGAGTGCCGCCGGTTTCCCAGGCTACACGTCTACACCTAATATGAGCTCTCGTAACGAGTGCTAATTTCCCCCCAATTCCCCAGTAGGAAACGCAGTGCTGCCCTGAGCTACAGCGTCTCCCGGTTCGGTAAGAGTGCCGCCGGTTTCCCAGGCTACACGTCTACACCTAATATGAGCTCTCGTAACGAGTGCTAATTTCCCCCCAATTCCCCAGTAGGAAACGCAGTGCTGCCCTGAGCTACAGCGTCTCCCGGTTCGGTAAGAGTGCCGCCGGTTTCCCAGGCTACACATCAGTACCTTGCAAGGGCTCTCGTAAACGAGTGCCCACTTTTCTATGTAAATTCCCGCTTATATAGCCGCCTGGCGTCACGCATCAATGCTCCCGTTCCATGTAGTGCGATCGTTTGTATTAGTAGTAGTGGCCAGTCACAGATTACACTGTAGTTTGTATGGATCTCCCTTATAAAAACGCTATGGCAGGCGCGGGTAGCGGGCTGCGGTACGGAGGGCAGTGAAATAACGCGTGGAGCGCCTTTGCAGCGTCGCGCGGCTTCGTTAGGTGTTATTGAATGAAATTAAACTAAAATATCGCTTAATTTGCTTATATTTAGGAACGAAAGAATTATTTAAATCAAAAGTATTCATTTGTATTGTTACGAAAACTTCATTTAATTAATTTTGCCGATATTTTAAACCTGAGGAACATTATTAATATTTGTGACGTCACGAGGCATTCTGACTCGTTACAGCTCGCCCCTAAAATTTTTGCGCAGGCGATTTAAAAGCTAAGCCGAAGTAAAATTTTATTTTTTAAAAATATTTTCACAAATATTATCAAATGTTTAACATTTTTCATTATATATAATATTATTTTAATTATAACCCCAATTTAAGCAGTTGTAATTTGTTAACGTCTGGCTCAGAACTTTGAATGTGTTATAGTCATGTAGTGTTTCTATTTCTAATTGTAAAGATTAATTTAAGAGAGCGCCTAAAAATAACGAAACTGATAGCAAAATCAGACGTTTTTATTAAAACGTTATTATTATTTTTATTTTATTTTTTCAAAAGATACGTAGTCAATTATAATACTTTTATTATGAATTATTGACAATTAATTTGTCCTAGTAAAACATGTCGAAAATAACAATACCCTGTTTTAAGCGCCCCCTTAAGCCGTAACAACAGTGAATTACTTTATGAGTCGATATCCAAAATTTCATCACATCAATCATACCCAAAAGTCACTTATCCCAAGGCTAACCTAGCCACCCAAAGGAACCCGGTTGTGAGGCGAATCAGCCCTAGTAGCTTTCAGTGGAAGGTACCCCTAAGAACCTATGTTTTCGTTCCGAACTGCCTCCCACTAAACCCTTCGATAACTAGGTCAACTTTAATAGTTCAAAATTTTATAGATTTGTCTATGATTTCAGCAATATTCCGCATATTTTCCTACTCAGTAATTCGCCATTACTTCGGATGTAGAGTGTACCATATCAGATTTTCCTACATTGTAGAGTTTGGGGTTGCTATAACAGTTTTTTCTTAAACTTAGGCTTTGACCTTAACCTAACACCTAGCCTTAAATTATACCAACCCATTTGTTTAGTTGCGTAATTCAAAGCCATCCGTCAACAAATCCCTTAAACCGTAGATCTTGCTAAGCCACCAAGACCCTCCTGCACTGTTATAACCTCTGATCATGACCATACATTCATCATACCTGCTCACAAAAGTAATCTTTAATTAATTTTCTTACTAACATAAATCTCTTTTTCTAGCAAAACAACTGTACCACATTATTCCACATTTGACCCCAATCAAGTATCAGTCGATACTTCCAATCAAATATCTCAATGGTTAGCAATTCCCAATAGGTTTAAAGCTTCTTCAAAGATATTGCTTAATTGTCATCATACCGTGATGTTAAAATAAACATTTATTTCCAAAAATATTAGTTCCCAAAATTCAATTGTTTTCACCGTGTTTGTAAATTTAAGTTACGCCATCGTTTTATAATTATTTATTTTAATTTACTTTTGGTTTCATAATTATTTTATTTACTAATTGATTTAAAATTTAACATTCTACTAAATTACAACCTGAAGAAATTACCATCAACTATTTTATTACAAATGAAATTAGTGTAAATTATCACGTTAACGAATTCGATGATTACGTCGAAACTACTGAATAACCTAACAGTATTATGTTGTAGGTACCCCTGCTTCATCTGCAATGATTTATTTATAATATATTATATTAAGTTTATCTTAACCCACTCCGTACAATAAAATGGAATTTATCAAACTACGAACTGAACTATCCATTGTTAATTAGCTTTAACCGTCAATTTTATTTTCCTTTTGACTTCCTAAACATTAATTCAAGCGCCCCCTGTAGTTTTAAATTCCCCACTAAATTATATTATAATCTACCCACCGATACTAAAGTAGCTAGTGACTTTACCTTGAAATGAAACCATCGAAAGTTAATTTTCTGTTTTAAACTTGGTCATTAAACCATCCTAGATTGAACTTATATTATTTTCTCATATGGACAATAAGTTGAACCTATTCCTTGTTTTGCCGTAAGTTTTAATTTTTTTTTGATTATTTTAATATTAATTTTTTGCAGAATTTTTCTTGCCCTATAACCTAAATCAATTTCATGGAATTTACTATTATTGAATTTATTCTATTATTTCAGAAGTGTTTATTATTAATCGATTTAATTATTTATATAAAATGTGTTGTTGTTTTGTCGTAGCCTACTTTAATAATGTAGGTAGTGTATGTATGTAACGCTATCCCTAATAAAGTAATATTGACAGATCAAATTTTGTGTATTGACATTTCATAAATTCCCTTGTCATTTACCTAGAAGAACCTGCTATTAAAATCTAACAACGATAATATCCTGAACTTTATCGCCCCAAGAAAATTGTAATTTCTGTTGTAAACTCTCATTATTATACCAGATTATAGTTTGTTGTATTTTTTCCTATTTCGCAAAATTAATATTTATGCTGTATTATTTATGTGTATGTAATAACCTAGTTCACTTTTGTATAACTAAGCTGCAAAGCTACAATAACTATACTATAACTAATTATCATTTACTTTATTCAAATCTAAAATCGCCCCTACATACCTATTATTGTCTCAAAACCTTTCCTATTTCACGGACAGCAAATTGTGCGATAATAAAAATTATCACTACTTAAAATAATATCAAATCCAAAACAACCAACAGACTAAATAATTTAAAATTGTTTGCGCATAACTGACTAAGAGAACCGATTATAATAATAAAATGATAAACTCATGATCTAAATTGAAATATACCAGTCTAAAATGTAAAAAATTACGATAATTCTAGTGTTCTAACAACAAAGATAACATGATAATGGACAAATAAATATCCTGGTCACGTGGCACCGTATTGTAAGAACCCCCCCCTTTATTTTCGACCGTCTACCCACTTCTTCCCTTCTTAATATACATAACTCCAAAGTAAACTAATGCTTACATAAAATTCTTTCGACCTACCCTATTAATTAATTAAAAGTTGATTAAATTAAAGGATTGATAAAGATCGTTGATTATTTGGAATTTGATATCTTAGAATTATTATGGCCTTGTGATCGTCTCCTCATAGTGGTAGAACCGTACGTTGTGATAATGTAGTAATCCAAATTCTTTTAAAGTAATGAGACAATACCTAACTAACACCTAATGAATACACCAATAATTTTAGTAAACTAAAAATATCTATTCTATATTCACCGTTAATTAAGCCGTTGATAAAACTTATTCATACACGCTTATCAACTAAACTGTAAATTCCCCCAAAATAAATCATCTAAATATCTGATTTGAAAAAGTTGGATTATTTCCTTTGATCGAACCTCAAAACTATACTTCAAATATATATATCGAAATCTCTTAAAAGGTACTACCTAAAAATACAAAATCCAAATTTAGCCCACTACCAACTATCCGGTCCAAGATTCCCCACTGGTACAAAAATGTTATCATTCCTATCAAAAATGTTTACAACCCATTCTACCATTTCTTTAACCCTATTTTTAACCATATTATTGAATCAATATTGTTCCTTGTATAACTTTCAAATCAAAGAAATATTTATCTTCGCTTAGGTGAATATTTAACTTCTCAACTATAATAAAGTAAAGTAAATCACTATGATGACCGTGTTTTGAAGCTATCGTAAAACGTAAATCAAGTTTAGAACAGTAAGTTGGCGTAGTGCTAAGGTTTAAGATAAATGTTGTAACAAGTCATTCATTCTGAAGCTAAGTTTGTTTAAATTAGCAAAATCATGGTAAACTCTAACTGCTTTCCATGACCTTGACCTCGGAGCCCCATCCCCGCTCCAAAGCTGTGGACTTCGTCACCAGACGGGTCAGTCCTCCACTATTTAGTGCTTGAAATTCCCCACACTAAGGAATTCCTCCACACTAGGGGAAATTGATTTTACTAATTTGTTACTATTTATTCCATGTCGGTAAGTCTAGTTTTGTCTTCAAAATACTAGGGACGATAAGAGGACATTATCTTTTAGCAACCCTAACAGCATAATCACCATTCATTCGAGGGATATCTACGTTAATTTATCATCAAAGAAAATCTCGCTCCCATCCTTCACCAAGTGTGTAGTTAATGTGGGTCTTTCAAATACGTACTAAATTCAGTATATGAAAGACCCTAAAATAAGCTGCTCATTCCCTGTTAAGCTACCTACTCCTACCTCATCTCATATACAGTCAAAGACTGTAAACCTTCCTAACATTATGGCATAATATTATCAAATTTAGTGTAAATGCGATATATTGTATGCTTTAGTTATTTAACCGAGTTAACCTAGCAGTAATTTAATGTTACAAAAAGGTTTTGGTCATAATTTTTATCATTTCTTACTTATTGAGATTATTTTAATCTTTAACCTGTCTATTGGCCTTCAGGTTAACTGTGTTTTCCTGAATTTATATAGAATCCTGTATATCAGAAAACCATTAAATTATATTTAACTGGACAATTATTATATATAATATATTTTATGAATACCTATTCATGTTTATAGTATATGTATAACCTACGAGAGAGTAATTACGTCATTGAAATTGCAACCGAAAACTATTATTCGTTGTAATTCAATCAAGTTCATCATAGAATATTAAATAGAAACTAATCAGGAGCTTCGATTACATCCATAAAGAAGAAGCCCCAAGAAACTTCACGGTGATATTATTATACGGCCTTTCTGCTTACACTTTGTTCTATTATTTATTTATTGTTGTGTATTTAATATTTATGATTTATTTATATTTAACCACATTTTTATTCCATTGAATATTTGTATTTATATTATACTAACAGTAAATTATTAATTATTTACCCTATTCATTGTTCTGTTTATTTATTTACATATATTTTATTGATTATTCATATCGGTATTATATTAACTGTAGGTAAATATATATCCTATTTTCATTGTTCTGTTTGTTGAAATTCAGGTTTGCTCAGTCTTTCTGAATTCATATGAAAATCTCTGTATATCTGAGATTTAATTTATTTCACTATTATGAAAATGCTTAAGGATTTGTTTGATCCAATAGTTATATTAAATTATATAAAAATCTCTGTATATCTGAGATGTAATGTAACTTAATTCACTATTATGAACTATGTCTAAAGGTATGTCTGATCCAATAGTTATATTAAATTATACTGTCATTCAATAAAATATTATCTTTCGAATCTATAGATTAGCTAGTCTTATCCGTTTGGTAAAGAGGTCGCTAAAAGGTACTGCTGTGCTTGACCCAGACACGACTGACAATTATTTATTGAATTATATATCGCAAGTAATCTATAATTTTGAGTTGAATGTTAATTATTTCAAACAAAGTTAAACCTAAATTTCACCGAACTGAGTTTCCACATTTCATGTACTTTTATTATTATACTACCTACTTAATATTATTCCTAACTTGTATTGATTATATTTTTCATTTTATATTGTTAGTACCTAATGGACCTAGACATTTTTTATTAATTTTACCTATTGTTTGGGCAAATTACGCCTACAAATACTTTAATTGCAACCTTCGAAGCGGTTCAGTGATTGTGCGGGTATTCCGATATTACACATCTAATTCAAAAATCAACCAATCTTTCGTTAATACTACCTGACCATTGCTCAAGTACACCTACCTACCTACCCTCTTTTACTTTTCATTATAGTAAACAGAATTTTCAGTTGAACTACCGATTTTATACAAATGTAATTTATTACTAATAATACTACCTTCAGACTAAGTTTTGACGTATTTACGTTGAGTGTGAGTAACCCGAGCGAAAATGATATACGAAATATTTAGAGGACGTGTTTCTATAAGTATTCGGGCTATTGAACTACGGACTATATTCGGACCCCTTAGGCAGAAACCGTAACGTTTATCTACTAACGTGGTGTATCTATCCTACTCCGAATTATATTTGGACCCCCTCGCGCAATCTAATCTACTCCGCGATATTTGAACCCCCTTGGCGATAACGTTGAGCTATTCGATAACCCTCCAAAATCCTCGGCGAGACACCAGAGATGAAAACTCATACGCTTTTGGTGAAGTGCTGCCCGATGCCCTCAAGCCGCACAACTACCACGTAAGAGTCCCCAAGACGGGCGCTTCGCCCTCAACCCCCCCCAGTAGGAAACGCAGTGCTGCCCTGAGCTACAGCGTCTCCCGGTTCGGTAAGAGTGCCGCCGGTTTCCCAGGCTACACATCTACACCTAATATGAGCTCTCGTAACGAGTGCTAATTCCCCCCCCAATTCCCAGTAGGAAACGCAGTGCTGCCCTGAGCTACAGCGTCTCCCGGTTCGGTAAGAGTGCCG
Organism: Ennomos erosarius; assembly: GCA_963580505.1. Taxonomy (NCBI): domain Eukaryota; kingdom Metazoa; phylum Arthropoda; class Insecta; order Lepidoptera; family Geometridae; genus Ennomos; species Ennomos erosarius. The sequence continues at coordinate 4,813,110 of OY756981.1, read as the reverse complement.
CCGGTTTCCCAGGCTACACGTCTACACCTAATATGAGCTCTCGTAACGAGTGCTAATTTCCCCCCAATTCCCCAGTAGGAAACGCAGTGCTGCCCTGAGCTACAGCGTCTCCCGGTTCGGTAAGAGTGCCGCCGGTTTCCCAGGCTACACGTCTACACCTAATATGAGCTCTCGTAACGAGTGCTAATTTCCCCCCAATTCCCCAGTAGGAAACGCAGTGCTGCCCTGAGCTACAGCGTCTCCCGGTTCGGTAAGAGTGCCGCCGGTTTCCCAGGCTACACATCAGTACCTTGCAAGGGCTCTCGTAAACGAGTGCCCACTTTTCTATGTAAATTCCCGCTTATATAGCCGCCTGGCGTCACGCATCAATGCTCCCGTTCCATGTAGTGCGATCGTTTGTATTAGTAGTAGTGGCCAGTCACAGATTACACTGTAGTTTGTATGGATCTCACTTATAAAAACGCTATGGCAGGCGCGGGTAGCGGGCTGCGGTACGGAGGGCAGTGAAATAACGCGTGGAGCGCCTTTGCAGCGTCGCGCGGCTTCGTTAGGTGTTATTGAATGAAATTAAACTAAAATATCGCTTAATTTGCTTATATTTAGGAACGAAAGAATTATTTAAATCAAAAGTATTCATTTGTATTGTTACGAAAACTTCATTTAATTAATTTTGCCGATATTTTAAACCTGAGGAACATTATTAATATTTGTGACGTCACGAGGCATTCTGACTCGTTACACTTCCATCCAAAGGGTTGAATTCATTTCGATTCATTTTCTCTCAGTGTTCTCAGGTATTAACAAAGCAAAAACAAGCAATTAGCAATTTATGATATTTGGTAGCATTTGTTGAGGGATTTAGAATCACCTCAACATAAAAATAAACTGTAAGTACTACTGTTGGTAAATTCTAGTATTCTACTTTGACTCGCACTACTTATAGTGCGCGCAATCCCTTTTACTCTACATAGAACTACGCAATGATACAAGCCCAACCAAAGAATGACTCTGAATCCTCAATCGGTTCTCAAATTAAGATTTCATTGACAACGACGACGATCACTTTGTCATTGAAATCTTGACTTATCTTATAAACATTTATAAGCGCCTGTTCATAAGAGTTGTTTTGTAATACGAGCCTGCATTAGGGTCATTAGTAGAAAATACCTAATTGCCTTATGTATCCGCAAAAACAAACGACAAAATTGTGTTATTGGTATAAATGGTGGTCATGACTTTAGCCCATTTGCGTGACAACTCACTGAATGTCGCTAAATTCTCTTAGCTAATAGGAACTAAATTCATTATAACTATTATCTATATTGCTCATGCTGTCTATATTGTCAGTGTTTAATTGCTATAAGTCCATGGGCGTATGGTTGAAGATATATTACACCTTTGGGCATTGGACGGCGATAGTGATAAAGTGTAAATACTATGTGAAACTACTGCTAGGTATTTCTACTAAGTGTATGTAAGCAAGTTCAGATACTCACCTAGTAGAGCTTGCGACTGCGTTTCTTGAAGTAGGTAACATAGTCTCATTGGTCAGGGTCGGGGATATATGAACAAGCGCTGAGCTCATTGTTCGGTGGCACTTGTGTGATTGGTCATCAAGTTTAGTACAGTTGTAAAATTGAACATGTTTTATCTTTTGGTGAAAGCTGTATTAACCTCGCCATCAGTCAAGTACCTAAAAGTGTGATGCAACGAACCATTAATAAATTAGCATTATTGTCAAAATGTACTTTAGGATAGTTTGATCCACCTAAGTTCTTTGATGATCTCTGCTTAGTCCGACACTGTATTCCTTTTTCTTTTTAACCTACTTCTAGACTAGTATATTAGATATCTGTGCCCACAACACGAGACATTTAGACAGTTTAAGAGTTATAATACTTTTTTATTTTCCTAAAGACCTTCCGCCAGAAATTAAAATAAAAAAATTCTAACATTTTTTCGGCTGGCTTTTCGATGGGTTTTTTTTTAATATTGTCTTAATCAATGCTTTATTCGTACCTACATAAAATAATTATCTTCCTGACTATTATTGGAATTTATAATAAAAATTGGTCCGGAAGTAATAAATTAGCTTCCAAATAAAGAGTATCTGAAATTTCATGTTTAACTTAAAAATAATAAAATATACAATAAAAATTTGATTTAAAAACTTCTGAATTGTTTCAAAAATTAAGGTTTAGTAGGCTTTCAAAAAAAGTGGGTAGGTAGACTTTGAAATCCGCTGAGAGCTAAACTCAGCGGATTTCAAAGTCATGTCACAATTTTCAAACAAAATTATTCGTACTTACTTGAAAATAAGGATTACTTACCTATTTGGTTGTTCCTCAGGTTAGTTCAAATCAGGAATAGACTCCTTAGGTCAAACTCTCTGTAAGTCAAGTTGTTATTACGTCAAGTCCTTTTTTCGTCAAATTACAATTTTCGTCAAATTCTCTTTTCGTCAAGTCTTCCAATCGTCAAGTTTTTTTTACGGCAACGTCAGGTACAATCAGTTTCATAATTATTATTGCTGTTTAATTGTGAACAGTTAAGTAAAACCTATAAAATAAACTATACTGAATCTACAGAAATATTCAGTCTACTATTTAAACATAAAAAATATTAGACCTCCTTTATGCAACATTATAAAATAAAACTCCTCAATTCATCATAATCACTGGCTGATAAATAACAAATAGAAAAACAAATACGTAATGATAATGACGTTTGTCAATAAAATTAATTGCATAGCTTTACGCTTATTAGGTATACTGCGAATATTATTTTTCCCGTTTTCCATTAAAAAAAAAGATGGCCTCCAGCTCAAGCGGTAACGTGTATTTAGAGTTCATCAAATCAAAACGAGGAAAACAAAAATTGTTAAGAGCTTGGTATCAATATACTTTGAATGTTAAAAACAAAAATGGCACATCTAATTGGCGTTGCGTTAATAGAGAAATATGTAACGGTAAGCAAAAAATATCTTCTTTATTTACTACTAGCTTATGCCCCGCGGCTTCGCCCGCGTGGACTATGCCTCGGGAACCGTTTTCCGGGATAAAATTGCTATAACACTCCTTTTTGGGAGCCGTATAAAAAGAGCTACAACTATAAATAATGTTATGAACTAAAGGTTTTCAAGATTTTAGCATTAGTGGTTTAGGCTGTGCGAGCGTTTTACGATGGATCTTAGATCCATGGATGAAATAAAAAAAAAGAAGGATTGAGTTTTGATTGACATCGAACTGAAGTCCAAAAGGCGGACATATTACAATTATGTGTGTCAGCTGAAACTAGGGCGACCGGCTGCATATGATGTGAGTGTGTGCGTGTTCCGCTCGTACGTACGAAGCGTTCCGGCTTCCTAAGGGTGCTTCAGTTTCGAATCAGACGGGATTCCTTCTTTTTTTAATAGCTCCATGCTTAGATCTATGTTTTTGAATCTTTTAGGCGATGAACATGCGATGAAATTAAAAATTTGCCTCAGGTTTATATATTTTTATATTCTGACATGCGCGAACTTTGCCATGTATATGTAACCAATATTTTTTACCGTACTTTGAACTATCTGAAGTGATAATAAAAAATGTACTATTTGCTTATGTTCTTGACTGTATATAAACGGATAGACGTAGGGGTAACTTGACGATTGGAAGACTTGACGAAAAGAGAATTTGACGAAAATTGTAATTTGACGAAAAAAGGACTTGACGTAATAACAACTTGACTTACAGAGAGTTTGACCTAAGGAGTCTAACCCGAAAATATAACCCTACTTATTACCCTCAGTTGGTTAAAAAGCTTTTTACATCAAAACTCATTGAGCCTCACTTGATGGATTGGAAAATCCTGTTACGTGCCTTGCTTGTTACTGGTCTTTTCTGAGTAATCATGTATCATGTCTCAATCTCGTCAAGGATCGCGGCTCGGTGTCGCGACATCGCTCCGGAAGTAGCCCATTTCTGGGCATTATCTCGCAGGAAGAGTACGCTTGATTGGTGGAGGCGAGCATTGTCCGAGAGGCACGTGTGTATAGACATCTGTTGATCTGGCTTCCTCGTGCATTTTCACAATAAGAAACACCACATTAAAACAAAATGTTTACTTGTATACTTGTTTGTCTTGTACCAGTATTTGCACAGAGCTATGAAACAAATGACAGTCCATCCGTCAGTTTATGATCCATCCGTCAGTTTATGAAGGATGCATCCCGCCGCTATTTTGACGCGGCCCCCAATCACCCCAACCCTCTCGTAGTCCAAGCATCAAGCTACTCTACAGACATGACAGACCCACCACCCCGTCGTCGCCGCCCAAGACACGTCTTGAGCGACCCGGAAGATCCTATGAAGCAGCCGTTGTTTCGGCTGCGCTAGGATCACCGGACCAGCCTAGCCCTTCTGGCTCAGGTACCGTTTTCGGCACCGGTATAGGATACCAGCGTAACACAATCAGACACCGACCCCGCCGGCGAGGTCGACGTACCCCCCGTAGGTTAGTTAGAATGGTCGCGACTTTCCATAGGGTTCACTCCTCCAGCGGACGTAGCCTTCCCGATCCTCTTATCCCGGCAACAGCCCAAGCCGAGGCTCGCACCCCGGGGGTGCCCTTGAGCTAGTTGCCCCCCACTTTTGTCGGCTGGGTGCCTTAAGCGCCTGCCCTCCCGCCCGGTGACGCTGTAAAGGTCGTTAGAGACCAACAGCATTAGCCCGATAAAAAAAAAATAAAAAAAATGAAACAAATGACGCTTCGCTGTAGAGGGGAAGCGTTTTTTTTTGCTCTGTGAGTATTTTTTTTTGTAAACTAAAAGATTAAGAAAACATAAAACAGTTTTTTTTCCGGAAGGAAACCTTGATTATCAGTGTAACTAATTTGAAGTGAACAAAACTACAACTTAATTGCAATTGCAAATTTCAACTATTTGAAAGTTTGTTAGAAGAGTTCATGCAAAAATTGCTTTCCCAATAATGTTGAATTGGTTGATAGGTGAACCTCTACTAAGGGTAGTTTTTCACCAATAGTTAAGGTTATCTGGTTAAACCTTAACCAGGTTTTAACAAACTTCAACTAATGGTCAAAATTAGTTAGACTTTATAACCATTGGTTATCTGAACTATTGGTAAAAAAACCCACTTTTAGGATGAAGATATTTTTAAATAGTTTTTAGAAATCCTGGTGAGTTAGAAACATGGGTTAAACTCCCAAAAATTGTACCAATGCGTAATCTGGGCCAATGCCTACTTAATTATCGAACACGGGATGCGCTACGGTATAGAACTCAGCCGAGCTACCAATCTTTTAAAGTTTTAGGTATCTAGTTATCTACTTACGTCTTTAATGAATTTATTAGTCAGTCGAGTCGAGAGATTATTTTCATTCTGTTTTGTTTTTGCAGCCTTTGCCTGGGAGGCGTGTGATGTTTTATCACTTCCTGTATGCTGTGATTATAACGACTGACTCATCAAATTTATATGACGTGTGTCATCTAATCAAATCGATAGAAGCTACTTTAAATTATTCACTATCCTACTAATACTAAATAATGAACTATAGGCATCCCGCCTTTTTGCCACATGTTTCTTCATAATATAGGTAGGTAGATTATACAATCAGATGAAATATTCAAAAGTCAACTCTAATAAATCACTTTCTATGGATTTTCCCATGGTTGGTACATTGATCTTATCCCAGCTCCTACACAAAGGCGACAGTCTGGCGCCATAGAGTCTGCGTTGTCCGCCAACCGACATCATCCCCTAATCGCGGCAGTCGCGTCTCAGGACCCCATCGCGTTACCATGAATCTAAGCCACATTAATGTTATTTTTTTTAATATCGTGTGTGTTTCTGCAAGAGGACATGGGGGACATAGTGGAGGTGGACATGGGGGACACGGCGGAGGACATGGAGGCTTTGGGGGACATGGATCGTATGGCTCTCATGGCTATCATGGGACCTATCACAGCGGGTACTCGGCGCACACATACTCATACCACCCTCCAAGCCACATAACATACACGTGCCGAAGTTGCGCACATCCTGCGGTCTATCCCGTCTACCACGGACAACCGCCAGCCTACGTCTACATGTATCGAGACTCATCCAATAGATACGGAGATCTGCTCACCGGCCTCGCCCTTTACAACCTCGGAAGATCCTCGAGTCATCACGAATCCTATAATAGCCACCACTACACACCGATTCCAGACGAGAAATGTTCCTTGCAAGTGATTGATAAATCGCATTTCGAAGAAACTGGTATCGATTGCGTTATTATGTCGTCTTTTCTAAGCAAAGCTGAAGATATGAAGACTTATAATTCAAGTTCTAAGGATATTACGTCGTCGGAAACTACTGTTCGACCGACGATTGACAATGGGTACCGTTTGAAGGTGACGAATGATCAGGTGTGCATGCTTTGGCATAACCGAACCATGGTCAAGGAAAGGACGGATGTTCCTTGCGCGTTGCTGAAAGATTACGCGGAAACAATCGTGTCTTCTGGTGTGCCTGTGTACATTTGGCTGCCGACGCTGGTCGGTATTGTAATAACGATCTCTTTATGCTGCCATTACTGCAAGAAACCTAAAGATGTTAAAGAGGAAGCTCCTTTGAATCATGGCCCTGTGATTGGATACTGTTCTAATGTTCGAGTTGAGTAACTATTGTAATTAGTTGTTACAGGCTTTTTTATTGTGTACACCTACTTTTAAGACGGGATTTTAATGTACTTACGCCCATTTTTTCGTAATACAATACAGTAAGCCCTTATTTAATTACAGAACGACACTCAGTCGCCAATCGATGTTCAGCTCAGGTCGAGATTTCATTCATAAAATGATCATTAAAATTTTGTGGATGATATCGATTTAAGCACCGTTTTACGACTTAGTTTCTTAGTTATTAGACTTTGTGTAATAAGGGCATCAGTATTTAGCGCTCTACGATAATAGTTATCTTATGTATGTGATCGTTGGGCGTTATTTATTTATTTTATTTTTATATCCCAGATGAAGATAGCATTCGGTTTGGGTTTGATCAACATTTCTTTAGTCTTCGAAAAATAAGTCATGCGCGTATTGTTTTAGTATATTTATTATTATCTTCATTATGAAACGCACAAGTATTTAGGCAAGTAAAAGGTATTCGTGTACTGGTTTTATTATTTAACGTAAAGATAATAATGTGATTAGCATCTAGTGTAAGCAAACCGTACATCTCTACTAATGTAAAAGTGACACGTTGTTTGTTTATTTGTGTGGCTTTTACGAAAAAATCGCTAGCACAGCCATTTCTTTAAGCAACCCGCAAATTTCATCCTAATCAGTTCGATTTTACACACGGGTTAGGGTGATAACGGGTAAATTGCGGCTTGCTTCCACTATACGTAGGTATTAATATTATCTGTGGTCGTGGATTCATGAACCCCCAGTAGGGAGGTGTTAGATAACAGAGAAATTGCCTCGTGCCTACACAGCCTATCATCGAGCGTTGATTTGTCTATGCAATTAATTATCGACGTTTACCGTCTCAGTTATTATAGTACATTACTGCAGCGGCCAGCAACAAAGCCTAGTTGTGGCCAAGGCTTGTATAGTGCTTTTCTCAAACAATGCGAGGAAATTAAAACTAAGTAGTAATAGGCAGAACTTTTTATTTGAAAATACAGTTGTTGAATTTACATTTATATCCATTGGACTGTCTTTTGAGCATTGACGTCAGGTTTGCACAATGTTTTAAATTCACGTTATGTTTCTTTAAAACTGTGCACTTTAGCATTGAATAGATGACCCACAGCGTTGTCGGCTTAACTTTCTCGGTGATTTCGCCGAAATAAGCCAGAAAAACGTTTTCGGATAAAGATTTCGATTTTCTTTCAATCTTCCATTGAACAAAATTTTCATAGGTTTTCAAATACTTTTCTTTCGATTTTGGCGGTAACGAGTTTTCTATACCTGCTCTTGCATCCTCTTGAATTTCAGGTGGCGTTAAAGTTAGTTGATCAAACTCTTCGTCTTCACTTGAACTCATTTTATCAAATATATAAGTACTTTTCAAAATCAATGACGAACAACCACAGACATTTAATGTATAGTATTAGATGTCTGTGCGAACAACAAACATCAATAATTTTTCCCACATAAAAGTTTAGATTGGTTTTTTTTTCATTAAACAAAAAACTGGCTCCAATTTGCAAACCAGTTCGAAATTCAAAAGAACCTTTGAAAAGTTACCTCTTTGGTTGCCATGTTACGGAGCAAGAGATCGTTCCATTTTTAAATTACACGACAAATATGAGTTTACTATGTAATTTATCTGGCCGCCAAACCACGACAGATATGGATTTTCATACAAACTTTGCCGGCCGCTGCCCGCCAGTACAGCAAGTTCGATATCTCGAAGAAGGTTGTCAAAATAATGCTCAAATTTCCAAGCATGTTTGAGAAAAAGTATTTATTGTATCGTAGTGATAGATATTTAAAAATTGTTTTAGACTTAAACACACACAAATATCTACTAACGTATGCATAGCTATAATAATTATATACCATATTTTAATACTAATAAGTAGATATGAATAATAAATAGAATGTAATTATACGTGATGAATCGTGTGTCTGTAGTCTATGATGTGTCTTATAAATGCCTCGTGTGTTCTTATATTATGGAAAATAAAATGTTTATTAAACTTAGACGTAAGTACTTCATTTAAATAATTTCAATGAACATAACTTGTAAAAACATAAAACAAAGTGCACGTTAATCCTAACAGATGGTATAGTCTGGACTGGATTGAATATTAGCTGGAAGTACCTATACAAAAGTGCTACGGATACGGATACGTATTTCACAAAAATATAGGTAAATATATAGTAAAAGTTGCAGTAGGATCTAAATAAGGACTCCTCATTGAGGAGAGATCAAAGTAGTCCCACCGTTATATGTTCAACCTCCTTGGGAGAGATATATCGAGCAGAAGTAATCAGGTGAGTATGACGAGTGACGAGTACTAGTGATGTAACGAATATTCGCATTCGCATATATTCGCATATTCGCATTTGCATTCGCATCTGCAGATGTTTTGCGAATATAAATATCAGGAAAAAAACAATTTGAAAGTAAATAAAATCAAAATTCATTGATTTCTAACAAATAGATTTGTAGTCTGTGTACTTAGTAAGTACCTACGCAGACTACAAATCTATTAGTTTCTAAAACAAGCGTCTACCTACGAGTCTGTGCCAGCAACCGCAATTGTCGCATCTAATTACAAGACCGCGGCTCGAAAATATTCTGTGGTTTAACCATCTTCTATTTATTTGTATTGAGGCTAATAATATCTTCTTCGTACACCATAGCTTTATGAATGAAATTAACACGAAACTACGGGAATCGGGGAATTCACATGAGCAACAGTTACATGATATTCATTCAAATGTTTTGGAAAAATAAATTAGGTTCTTTTAGTTAGGTATAAATAAAGTAATGATAGTTGGTACTAACCAATGTTTTACAAATGTAATTAGGATAGTTAATGTTCCAATGAAAATTATACGAAATACTAGACAGTACTTACGTTGAAATTGTTTTGAAGAAAACAAAATGACGTAGGTAGTATGGAAGAAAAAGATTGCTCGATGGAGGGTTAGTTGTTGGTTTGTATTTTGTATTACCGAGTCGAGGTTTCATATTCATAAAATCCATCTTATGTATGGAATTTCTTAGCACTCACTTAGCATCACATCCTTACTATAAAATATCGATATTGTTCTACTTACTTAACTTTTAAACTAGGCTGTGGATTAAATCCGCTGGTGGACATTATAGGTCTCTTCCAGGGAACCTAGTCTCTTCTAACTTTCTCTCTAAACTTGTTTGCTAACTCGTGAAGCGTTTTAATTAGGTAGGTACCTATAGGCTATATAATTGTGTTATTTGAAACAAAAATAGTTTAGACTAACAATTTTTTCGGAGTGTTGCACCGTACCTACTTAATATGATTATTTTTTTGGTATAATGTGATACTGATGATATCCAATTTTTCATAGTTTTGTTATGCTTTTCTTTTTATTTTCGTGTAGGCTCTAGTGTCGGAATTTGGTACTAAAATGGATATACGTTTGACAACAACTCACTATGGTAAGTGACGAAGCTGTGGTAGAGCACGTTTGCCCAAAAAGATACAGTAAAGTAGAGTAGGCACTTAGATTTTTTTTTATGAGGTAAAATGACATGACGAGCTGGTCGTTCACCTGATGTTAAGCCATCCATAACAGTCGCAGTGGCACACGGAACTTTGAAATAATAAAGTTTCGTGACACTGCACTGAGCACGTCATCCTGAGACATCACACAGCCTGGTAATCAGATTACTAGATTCTGAGATTATGTCATAGTCTCATTTGCCCAGTAATTTCACTAGCTACAATGCCCTTCAAACCGAAACACAGTAGTGCTGGCACACTACTGCTTGGCGGCAGAATAACTGGCAAAGCGGTGGTACCTACCTAGACGAACTATGCAAAATAGTCCTTCCACCTAGTGTATTAGGTATGGGATCTTTAATAATAGCCCTCATAAACTATACGATAGTTAACATCTGTCCGATTACAAATATTATAGTGTGATATTAAAAGATTCAGCCGGGGCAAATGTATATCTGTTGACATAAAACTGGATACTCTGTCGTGAAGATTAAGGTAGAGTTAATATTGCAAAGCCCTTGAAAATGTAACAAGAACAAGAAATTCAAGACTGGAGGGCAATATCACTTGTGTTGTGAGACTTGTGAGGGTGTAACTATATGTATGGCGACCTTCATTCATACATAACGTTGGAACTATAACAAACATCTATCTTGTATGAACATAATAACATTATTCATAAGAGATGATCCAACATGAGTCTTATAGGAACTTTATGCCTTAGGGTGGGTTTTTCATGCGTAGTTAAGGTAATGAATGGTTAAAAGATCTAACAAATTAATTAGTTAGAATATGTTTGGGTTTTTTTAACCATTGGTTACCTTAACTACGTATCAAATAAACCACCCTAAAATGATGCGTAACACAATAGAATAGCTATAAGTGACGGGAACGCGGAAAAGTTCACGTCGTTGCATTGTATTATTTCTCAAAACTTGTGCTTTTTCCAGTGATGTTTAAAATCGGTGGCGTTTACGCATTAAGTGCTGAATTACGAGCATGAGTGTAGGCATGTGATATAATGTGGTGAAACGTGATTTTTCGTGTTGCTGCCAAAATTTTATAGAAGCTTCTAGTAAAGTTGCTACCACTTTACTGGAGCATGAGTTAGACTGGACTATATACTGGAGCCAAAATATAACAAAAAAATAACTATTAGTGTTTTCTTTTGTTTTATCGTTACTCATTTCAAACTCGACCTACGAGACAGGTATCTTCTAGGCATGCATGCACCACCGCAGGCTGCGTCATCGTCATCACTTACCATGAGGCGAGACAGTGGTCAAAATATGAAAGTCTATAAATCACAAAAAACTAAGTAATGATTATACTCTTCCATGGAAGTATAATAAATGATAGAGCGACTTTTCCACTAGGTAGACAATCTTTATTGGTAGCTCATAGCGAAGCACGACTAGCCGTTCCTAACCCATCGGTAAAGTTAAGCAACGTTCGCTGCGGTCTCTTCTATGATGGGTGACCGCTACAGCAAAAAGTTGGTATTTACAAATAGCGCTACTGTGCTTCGGAGGGCACGTTAAGCCGTCGGTCCCGGCGGTTGTCGCAAGACAATAGTCGTCAAGCCAAGTCAGAAGCCTTCAGGCGGCCTAAAAATTTTGACACCAGGGCTGACCACTTGCCTACACGAGAAGAAGAGATTGGTAGCTCAGTAACTATGAGAATATACTGCTTATTATTTGTGTGATAATTTACAACTTGAAGAGTTTAATGCACGCAGAAAAAAAAACATTTATCTTTTGTATCCGGTCTCTGCTACCTATCTTTCGTTATAAATTACGAAAGCTGAAGAATGCACTAGCAAAATAAATAGTATCATAAAGTATCCAGTTAGCAACATAATTTGCTGAGCATTCCATTTCAACACTCAATGAAACGTTTTAATAGATACCTTGTCGTTTTACGCCTGTATGGGAACAATAATAAATAAATATGGATGGTGGCTCGCAAGTGGATGTGATCTACACGGATTTCGAAAAGGCTTTTGACCGTGTCGATCATATCATACTTCTGCGGAAGCTTTACAAGCTGGGAATTCATGGCAACTTGCTAAGATGGATTGAATCCTACCTACGCAATCGCTCTCAGGCTGTTGTTGTTGTTGGTGGTTTCTGTTCAAACTTTATTGAAATCTCTTCTGGAGTGCCACAAGGCTCTATACTCGGGCCCCTTTTGTATGCTTCTTATCTTTATGACATAGGTGAATGTTTTGAGCATGCGCGGTTTCTTATGTATGCCGATGATACAAAAATTTACATGAAAATAAGAAATCAAATGGATGCTTTGCATTTACAGTCGGATCTTGATAAATTAGAGCGCTATTATGCTGAAAATCGTATAGGTATAAATATTAGTAAATGTTCATTTGTCTCTTTTACACGTAAAAAGCATCCTACATTGTTTGAGTATAAAATAAACAATATAAAAATAAATAAAGTAAACTCTGTTAGAGATCTTGGTGTCCAAATTGACTCAAAACTAACATTTGCTGAACATCTTGAACTAATTACTAGCAAAGCCTACAAAAGTCTCGTCCCTTTTCTGATATCGGATGTCTTAAAGTCTTATATTATTCTTATGTAAGAAGTGTTCTTGAATATTGTAGTGCATCATGGAACCCGCAATATATTACCTACATTCAGAATCTGGAAAGCATACAGAACAAATTTGCTAAACACCTAAATTTTCGATGCTATCGTAATTTTAAAGACTATCAGGAGTCATGCCTTTATCACCAACTCATGACTCTTGAAAATAGAAGAACTTTGACTGATATGCGGTTTTTACATGGTATTTGTAACAGCTATATAGACTGTTTGGAGTTGTCATCGAGACTTTTAAGTTTTTGTGTGCCTGACCGTAGAACAAGGCATACAGGTTTGTTCGCCGTTAGGCACTCGGATACTAGTTATGCTCAAAACTCTTTGGTCAATCGTTTGCACAGGACGTACAATAAAAAATTTACCAATGTTGATGTATTTCACAACAGTAAACAAATATTTAAACATAAAGTTATAAGATTACTAAATGAAGCTGGTGGATCTACTAGATAAACACAATTTTTTGACTTTTGTATAAGTACCTATTAGTAAGTATAATAAGCTTTGAGTATGTTTTATAAGTAATATGAATATAAGTTACATATATAATAGTTTATATAAGTATTATAATTATATTTACACACTAAAATTATATTATTATTATAAGATTATTACACATACACACCCTCTTTTTCACAAAAATAATATGCATACCTACGCATGATACTTGACGTTAAATTACCCTACTTGCATTGTATACCTACTTATTCGGTGATAGTCGAACAAGACAATCATAATGTACCATTTTGAAAAATGTAAAACCCTATTTGGCTGTAAGTTTTGTTAAAAGATGTATTTGTTTTTAGTTAAGAGCTGTGGTTTTTGTTTAATAAATAGATAAATAAATAAATAAATAAATAAATAAATAAATAACAAAATAAATAAATAAATAAATAAATAAATAAATAAATGTGTGGACATTTCACACAGCGCCATCTAGCCCCAAACTAAGCTTGTACTATGGGAACCAGATAACTGATACAATACTTATATAATTTTATAAGTACATAGAATACAATATAACACCCAGACGCAGAACAAACATCTATGTTCATCACACAAATGTTTGTGCTGGGTAGGAATCGAACCCACAGCTCTCAGTTCAGAAGGCAGGGATACTACCAACTGAGCTATCGGGCGCGTCGTGCCCGGGATCATATTATTTATATGCAGAACAAGGGAAAAAACATAAACAAAAATATGCAAAAAAGGAAGTAGCTACGACGTGACGTGTGAAACATTTTAGTGTTAATAGAGAAGATATATTTTTTTACCAAAGATCAAATAAAATACTAGTTACCAAAGTAGGTATTAAAAATTTGGAAATGTAATCCATTCAAGCGCCTAAACACGTTTGTTTTTAACACATCCCTGTGTGAATGAGCTACTTATCTGTGACAAAGTGGTCGCGAGCCTCGCCAGTCACGAAACATTAAACCGCTATTATAGTACAATTCTAAACTGACGTTGCCCTGCGGATGCACCTCCCCATTGCACGATAAAGTAGACAGAAAACGCGAAATATACCAAATCATACCATACCAGCAGTGCAAGCACCGATCTTCGGTTCGACAAATATATCGAGTCGATAAACAGATTTTATTTATCGATCTAATCGGTAACTTGTAGCATGGATCTAACATCGGTAATTCTCGTCGGAGTCTTTCGAGGGCTTTATTTAGTCGACATCTTATCGACCATTCGTTTGTAATTCTCACAGAGTAACTTTATATTATAGAAAATTCCACAGATTAGGGAAAAAATTGGAGGCTAAAGAAAAGAGGTTAGTCATTCATTCATGAAAAACACCTACTTAAAGGATTTATTCTATTGAAATATTACAGAAAACCATTATTTTCATGTGAAATCCGATTAATTATTGAAGAGGAACGAAATAATAACTATATTGGCCGAAAGGATTTTACCTAATTCATCATCATCATCATCATCATTAACAGCCTGAAGACGTCCACTGCTGAACACAGGCCTCCCCCCGAGAGCGCCACTTAGAGCGGCTGCTCGCCTCCTGCATCCATCGGCTCCCCGCGGCTTTCACCAGGTCGTCGGTCCACCTAGTGGGGGGCCGGCCTACGCTGCGTCTTCCAGTTCGTGGCCGCCACTCGAGAACCTTTCTTCCCCATAGGTTGTCAGTTCTACGAGCGATGTGGCCTGCCCATTGCCATTTCAACTTGCTAATCCTAAGAGCATCGGTCACTTTAGTTCTCCTGCGGATCTCCTCATTTCGGATCTTATCTCGCAGGGAAACACCGAGCATTGCTCTCTCCATAGCTCGTTACCTAATTATTCAGTTGCAAATATTTTATCAACCTTATTATTATATTAGATGAAGTGCTTAGTTGATATATGATAGTAAACACATGAAACTTGGAATAAGTGTTTAATACTTTTTCATTTCTTCATGGAAAAACTACGTATGGATTTGACCACCAGCAACTTCTCTCCTGTCCTCTGCAGTGCTCACAGAATTCCCCCTATTACATAAGTCTTTGGCAGTGCTAGGGATCTTGATGCAACTGCTCGTGAGATTTTGAATAACTGCTTGCAACAAATCCTGCACAAGCTTGCTTATAGTACCCGTATACACCTACAACAATAAATTTCCATGTATAAGTAGAATAAAATAACAATAATTAGAATAATTTAAGCAAATAGTTTCCGCTTTGGGAAGTACTTACTAATTACTATAACATTCACGGGCAGTCCATTTGATCGGCTCCTTATAGATCGCTCTGAACAACTTGAATAACGGCGAGGGCAATTTCTTTATGAATTCTAAACAGAATCTCAAACTGTTCGTTAGGTAGGTCGAGACAATTATTGGCATCTCTTAGGCACCGCCTATTGATTCTCAAGACATGTTTTCGGCTTACAGTATTAAAATATAGCCAAAAACCAGTTTGAAAATATTATAAATTGGTTATCGAGCAACTATGGAAACCCGATAAAATTCGATAAGTTTGACAAGATTAAACCGATGACAAATGTCAAAAATTAGATCCATGCGTGATTTAGTCGACATAGAACGACATGATCGTTAAGATTTATCGAATTTATAACGAAGTCGATAAAATACATTCCGTGCTACCGATTACGTTTTATCGAAACTTTATGTCAAATTTGACATGAAAATTCGTTAAATATACCGATCGGAAGATTGGTGCTTGCACTGCTGGGTCGTTCTCATTGTCATGGCTCTCCTCGTCACCTTCTTGTCAATTTTTTTTTAGCCCTTAATTCAACTATTTTTGTAAAATAGCTGATAGCGCTTGATAAAACGAGTAAACAATAGGCATGATGACTAAAATTTTCTTTTGCGTAAATTAATAATATTCCTCAAAATCCTCAAAAGATAAACCATCGTGGAAAATAAATTTATCTCATAAAATGACAAAGTTACATGCATTTCAAAAACCGGAATAGAAAGAGTTAGCGCAAACGGCCAGTGACGTCAGAGCTGGGTCGTTCATAGTACCTCATTACTAAGCTGTGGTAGTTTTACATACAATCTCTTTGACATGTGACGTCACAAGTGGATTTTTCATAGTAACTGTCAAGGCACTCTGTTTCGCGAGAAAGGGACAGGAGATGCCCCCTACAGAAACTTCAAAAGCTTATTACTCCGTGATTTATTTACCTGTTTTACTTATTTTTTCAATGATTGCATTCATTTTTAAACTTCTTTATGCAAGTAATATTTACTTGTTCAGTTTTAATAGTAGTCATCATGCCTATTACGTAGGTTACACAAATAGAAGTCTCGTCGTCGAAAGAACTAAATAAAATTTGACACGCAGGTCATTGTCATGACTCTCATCGAGATGAGAGTCATGACAATGAGAACGGTCCATCTAATGACGAATGAAATTGGTTTTATATTGCAGTATCGAAGAGAGAGAAGAGTTTTTCAATATATTGCCTGCTTAGCGTAATCAACAGATGAATTTTTCCTTTGCTTTAAAATTGATAGTATTGGCACAAATTATGTACTATTTCTAGGTATTGGCAATAAGTGTATAGGAGCAACCTTTCTCTTCATCAGACATCATTAGAACGTGTAGTCTAGCTAATAAGACCTTATCATGCAATAATTATGCATGGTGATGATACCCTATAGAATTTCTCAATGTGAAGTTCGGTGATCAATTTGTGTTGACCCTTTTTATTATTATTCTAGATATCTATTGAGTATAGTTCGATTTTTTAACCTCTATAATAAATCTATTTGTAATAACAAAAGCTTAAAATGGCTCCTTTTATATTCATTTAAACCATAAATTCCAGCTGAAAAGCAACAATACAAATCGACAAACCAATCCTTCCCTATAACATCATAAAGAAGCCTTTTTTATTATTCGGCGCGCACGTCATGGCGCTATTATCTCTGTAATAATGCTCATTGAAGGCCTGTTTTGCCAGACTAGTGCCAATTATCTGACATTATAGGTTCCTTGTATATAACGGATAAGGATTTGATTTTATTCGATAATCATTTAGTTTACGTGCCACAATATTCGGAAGTTAGGCTAATTATTTTAAACTTATATTATTTTTAGAGTTACATACCCAAATTGTAAAAGGGATCCAGTACGTAATCCGAAACCACACATCAATTGGGTTTAGCCCTTGGCTCTAAAATACTCAAATACTTGCTGCATTTTCTATTATATTTTACACCCCAAGACCCTACTGTAGGTATTATATTATCTGCTTAGAATAAGTACCTTGGGTTGTCGGGATGAGATCACTGTAAGCGATAAGACCGTCCATTGTGACACTTAGTTATACGATCAAGTATTTACCTATCTATCTATTTTATTCTATAATTTATATTTTATTAGAGTTTTTAACCGTTGGTTACCTTAACTATTGGTGAAAAAATCCACCCTAAGTTAAGCTAACATTAAATGTCTAGTAACTTAAATGCTGTACCACCGACCCACCGTATATACCTACCTTTTTAAGTATAAACGTTGTTTAGTGGAAAGATAAAGTAGCAACAAGACCACGGTTACATTTTAATTTAAGTGTCCTTATTTCTTCATTAGCCAAGTTTAATTAGCATAACTCCGGGATAATATGACGAGGGCAGCGTCTCGGTTAAGATAGGTACTAGATCTAGATTTACTTTATTTAAAAGGTAGATAGATATACCTAAAATAGCTGCAGCTAGTATTTGGCTCAGTCCCCACTCATCCCGGTATAATATATTACCCATAGGTATCGTATATCGTAGACAGGTGTTACTAAGAAATCGGAAAATGTATATAGAATGCGGAAAATCCTGAATATGGAACTTATCGCTGACACGGTAGACAAATTATAGGTACCCCAGTTTAATGTACAAACTAGCAATTTCGATGAAAAAATCGTACCTTACTCAATGACTTAAAGAGACACCTATCATTAAAAAAGCTCATCAACTGTGGCTTAGGTCACTCGATGAATTTCGCTGCACTATAAAATCAATATTTCAATATGAAACGACTGGTCGTAAATCGATCCTAAAAATCGGTCCTGAATTCATGACAGTAGGTCAGTGTGTTGTTCAGATCGGTACAAGTATTGAACAAAATTGTTTTTCGTGTATTTTTAGTCGTGCCTCATCATGCCGTTCTCTGTATTATCATATGGGCCTATTTATTTATCTTCACCGTGTCATACAAAACACAGTAAAATTATTGTAGGTTTATGTCCTTGGAGATGTCATGTCAACCCATATACCAATAACCACGAACATAGGCCTCCCCCACAGAGCGCCACTTTGAGCGGCTGCTCGTCTCCTGCATCCATCAGCATATTTTATCATCATCATTACCATCATCATCATCATCATCAACAACAACCTTAAGACGTAATACACTCATATCATCATCATCATCATTAACAGCCTGAAGACGTCCACTGCTGAACATAGGCCTCCCCCAGGGAGCGCCACTTAGAGCGGCTGCTCGCCTCCTGCATCCATCGGCTCCCCGCGGCTTTCACCAGGTCGTCGGTCCACCTAGTGGGGGGCCGGCCTACGCTGCGTCTTCCAGTTCGTGGTCGCCACTCGAGAACCTTTCTTCCCCATCGGTTGTCAGTTCTACGAGCGATGTGGCCTGCCCATTGCCATTTCAACTTGCCAATCCTAAGAGCTACACTCATATACTTACACATAAATATTTAGATTTTTTTTTACTTCTGAGCTATTTGATGGTATGAATATTTTAATTTGATAGTCCTTATAATAGGTATCGACATCAATTTTATTTCAGTGGGAATTCAAATAACAAACAAGCTAAACACTGTAAACTTTGAGATAATACAAAAACATGCATTTTTCAAATTCTAAGTTATGCACGTATTGCTCGAGTTCACGACGGCCACGGCTTCAAGAGAACTTATCGTTGTGTGCGTGTCGACGCACACTAGCGATGGAACCTAGGGAGCCGCGGTAAATACCAAATTGCCGCGCGCCGCGTTTGCTCGGTAGAGTCTTAAGTAAAGGAAAACAAACTAGCCTGTCTTTTTAAACCATTGGGTTTCATCCAGCCTATAAATTAGCCCGAAAATCAACTGTTATCAGGGCTCAGTCACCGCTACCGTTTCATTAATTCTGATAAACAGTGAGGAAGTCCAAATTGATGCTCTACTACCCATGTAAGCTCCATTCAGATTTGCGATAAGTTTTTGATAATATTTGAATATTATTTTGATATCATAAACAACATGCCAAGGGCATAGGTACGTCACAAATAGGTAGGTTTAAAATATGCATATATATCTATTAATAATTTGAATTTTGAAATTTAATTTCTTTATTTATTACTGTTCGTAAGTACATACCACTAGGGTACAACATAGTATTAAAAAGAACATATTTTGTTTACTAGTTGTTAGGACTTTCTGCAAAGTTCTACTAGGTAGGTACCGCCGCTTTGCCAGTTATTCTGCCGCCAAGCAGTAGTGTGCAAGCACTATTGTGTTCCGGTTTGAAGGGCATTGTAGCTAGTGAAATTATTGGGTAAATGAGACTTTATGACCTGATCTCACAAAGTGTGATGTCTCAGGATGACGTGCGCAGTGCAGTGTCACGCAAAACTTTATTATTTTAAAATTCTGAGTGACACAGCAACTGTCATGAGCGGCCGTGTCGCTTAACGGGTTTCGTACTCGATATCGAATACTATTTTGTCGAAGCCCATTTCCTCACGGCCATATCATCGAAAGCCCACATCCTCGAAAGCCTACATCCTCGAAACGCCAGATCCTCGAAAAGCCATATCATCGAATCGCCATATAACGACTGGCTTGTCACATCATTTATTCACATAAAAAAAAACTCCCACATTTTCTTTCTTTGCAAATTAGTGAAAATAAACGGAAAACAAATGTTTACATAATATATTGTTTTTCCTATAAAAATCAGAATTGTAACACAAAAATGTGTTTCGCTTACGCCGTAGTAAACTATTCCGTAAGTTTGAGTACTTATACTGGTATAGGTACCTACAACGTTGGCACGTCACAAATGCAGCTACATTCCATAGAGCTATCGAACAAAATACGAATAAACTTAATTATTTCCGACCTAAGCTCAGAAAGGCTCAATTGAACGTTTTGATTGTTACGAATGAAATATTCTGTTGTTCATAATCATCGCGTGATCATCATCAACAGCCTGAAGACGTGAACTTAGGCCTCCTGCAGAGAGCACCATTTCGAGCGGCGCGTTATTCTGATCTTAGCTTAAGGCATTATTATCAAAACTTGTGTTATTTCGAGCATAAGAAGCCAAATATTCATATACACTGGAATTCATAGTCAAGATGGGGGCTCCTCTAGGGGATCATTCAGGCGTTGTGCGGCGAAGTCTAGTTAAATGCATTTCATAAACAAAATTAAGTAGCCTCCAATCTGAAAATTCTGACGTTGTCAAAGGCAGGATGCTATGAAATTGAAATAAGAATGATTCAACATTCAACCTCTATGTTAAAGTTGAATGTTAGATTTTGGGGGTTTGTTCACTCTTTGTTTATGAATACTACTGATAGAAAACTGTGAGATAGAGTTCCGGCTGAAACTTCATAGAAGCATTCAGTAAAGTGTTCCACTCTTACGTTCGCTTGAGTTTAGATTGACCGTGATAATGATAAGCTAGAAAGTCTAATATATACTTGGAAATGACTTTGAAACGACTGTGATAACTTAAAAAACCTTGTGATAAGTAATCATAAGCTTTTCAACTGTTTAAACCTGAGAATCTTACAGTAATTAATATTGAGACGGTCACCAAAATAGACGACATATCCGACATTAATAATTATCTTGACATTCGCAATTAAAGTATAAATATAATATCAATGCGTCCTAACTGATTTACAAGATTTGGCGTCGGTCCAAAACGATATGTGGAGCATCTGCAGTAAATGAGTATTGAAATAAACACTAAATATGCTTGTTTTTACATTGACCGATCACAAAGCTGGTCAGTTTGAGACCTAAAATGCCCAATGCTGACCATAGACTTCCCCAGAGAGCGCCACCTTGAGCGGCTGGTCGCTGACGCATCCATCGACTCCACGCGGTTTTCGCCAGATTATTAATCCACGTATTGGGGGCCAGCCTACGCTGTGTCTTCTGGTTCGTGGTCGCCACTTGAAAACCAGTCTTCCCCATATCAGGTGTCAGTTCTACGAGCGATGTAGTCTGTCATTTCAACTCTTGCTAATTCTAAGAGCTATATCGGTCACTTTAGTTCTGATCTCCTCATTACGGTTTGGAATTATAAGCATAAACAAGAACCAATTTCAGTGTTCATAGCACTCTTGGACTTAGAAATCAAAGAACCCACATCTACACAAGCTAAAACTGTATACCTACTAATCAAATCAGCTGATGAGTTGTGAGCCAGTGAATGGTGGGCTGACTTCAATGGTTCATTAACTGTTACTATAAACTTATGTGTATTCATTTTATAACAACTGGCGCCGACTGTGTTGTGGTGGTCGTATTAGCATATCTATTACATTGTTACGGCGTCTTTGAAGACGTTCTATGGCTTAAAGATTATAATATGATTCTATAGATTCATGTATATATGACTCAGGCTTGGTGTCACCAATATCGCGCTATAAAGGAAGCAAACACTCGTATCACCTAAGTGAAGATGTAACCCACTCTTACAGGTAAATAGATACCTAAGCAAGAGGATGATAGCGATCACCGACTGTGAATGTTGCAGTTAACATGTAGTGCGAGATCCGACGGCACAAATTCATAACTACCTACGTCATCGAGCACCTCAATAGGCTATTTTTAGATCGTTAGCTGACACTTAAACATGTAAAAAAATAAGGTATGCCAATTCTGGTCCTGCCGGGTCATGGAAATCCAACTTTAAATACTTTGAACACTAAGTTCCGGCAAGTTTATACTTGGCAGACCTTATAATCTATTATCAGGGACACCTTGGCTATTATGGGGCATAGGTTTCATCGGGGTACTCGTTGAGGTAGGTAAATGGTGTGAAGGGCACTTCGTAAGGGTCTGCCAGGTACTTCCGGCAGGATGTGCGATGGCAGAGCAATTTTTTTCTCGTAATTTTCAATGATTAACTGTTGCCAGCATTTTCATTCGGGTAACTTAAAAGTTATTTAAAAAAAAAAGTCTAAAAATTTTTTCGGATTTCTATGATCCGGCAGGATTGGAATTGGCAGACCTTATTTTTTTTATACGTGTCGGTTAACGATCTACAGATAGCCTATTTAGTTACTCGATGACGTAGGTATTCCTACTGTGGGATGTCGCACTAATGGTAAAATAGGAATTTATACTTATGTTTTACCATCTATTCCATATTCTAATATCATATTAGCTTTTATTTTTATACTTTAAGAGTAAAAAAGTAATCGCAGAGCGAGCGGGATGAAGGCATTCGTTGTGTGTCTCGTTCCTTCTCGGTGATTTAGGCATAACTGTCGTCTCGTTTTCGTGTTTTATGACCATTCAACTCTCCGCGGGCGTAGGCTGTAATGTCTATGCCCTGCCACAGATTACAATCATTTAAGTATCCTGCTGTGTAGCAATAATTAAATTTAGAGGTCACGTAGCAGTGTGATGTAGGGCTACGTTTTACTTTCGTAGCATGGCTACGAGTTCTACGAAATCACACCTCTACCATGACTATTATAGAGTTTATTTTATTATGTTAAATAAAAAAGAAACCGGCGAAGTGTTCTTCTTCTTCTTTAATGGCTTTCTATCGCTTTTTTGCAATAATTTTGCCAATGTCAAGTGAGTAAAATTTGTACGGTTAGGTCAAGTCAAAGTCATATTTTGTCAGTCAAAACGCCAAAAGTAAAATGGTGGATATTTTACTGAAGGCTCTAAAAAAGGCCGTTGAAGCAAAAACGAAAATGCATGGTTTTATAATCTTGAAACCATTTGCCAACACTCGTGCTATGCACGTTCACGAACACTTAACGGATAATAATCCACTATTATTACACATTAAAGTTCAAGATACACTAGTTTTGAAAAATAAATTCAAAATTCACAACCGCCATTGTCGGATTTTCTTCAAAGACCTGGCGAAGTGTTTGAATTAGTATTTTATTAGCATTAATAATAATAAACACCCAGTGTACTGGGTCATATTGTTATATGGCTACAAAATTTTCTTTACTTGAATTAAAAATTTTGGTAAAAAGGTAATATATTAGATATTCATGAAAATTTATGCTTTTTGAGCTTGTCTATGTAACCATAGAAATGTTAGAAATGTTAGCACAGTAGCGTTAGATATACTTCGCCGCAAAGATATTTCGTGGTTATTTCCAGGTAAATATTGATTACCCACTGTTTCTGATTATGGTATCTCGTTGAACGCATTCTATTGATTTGTTTATACGTATGTTGATAACTTGATAAGTACGTACCGATATGAAATAAAAAGTCAAGATTTTCTTTATACATTCACAATTTTCAATCACAATCGCATACTCTATGCGCATATTTTTAATTTACCTATTAATTTTAATCTTAACAATTTACAAACACCCAGACACCAATAAAACCTAACTAGGTTTGCTTTGGTGTTGTAAATATATTGCTTATTGTTAGAGTATGTACCTGGCTTTTATTTCAAACAAATAGCAATCGGTTTCAATAAATTAAAGCACTGTAATTAACACTTATCCTGATTATTGTCGTTATAATAACTTTAAGAAACGTTTTATAAATCACACGCGTGCTAATTTAAGCAGGCGTTTTGGCCAAAAACCTTACTACTACTAATTTATTGCACATATTAAAACTGAAACGTGATTTTTCGTGTTGCTTCCAAAACTCCATTAGTAAAGTTGCCACCACTTTGCTGGAGTATGACTTATACTGGACTATGACTACCTGACTTAGACTGGACTATGACTATGACTAGGACATGAAATATTTTATAACACGATGAAAATATAATATTTGACACTGGCTAAATACATTATGTGTGGGGCCAAAATATAAGAAAAAAAAGTCCACCAGACGTTTGATGTTTTTGCATCAAGTTTACTTTAGTGTTTTTACCAATGTACTTTGTGCTTTAGTTGTTATAACAAAGTGAATGTTTAGACTTGTAGACTGTCGTTCACAATAATTGTGCACAATATAAATAAATACATAAAGTTACAGTGATATATATTTTATTACAGCAGTGTTTGTTACTCTTCTCTTATGATATTTGTTTGTTAGAGTTATCGAAAGGACGGAGTTTTTATGGTGCAATAAAGGTCCCAATGGCTTCCGTGACGTAGTTCACAATTTCCCGTTTATAGGTGTCGGAGGTGTAGGTATTATAATTATGACATCAATATGATGGATTGCGTTATTTTGTCGACTTTTTAATAATACTCTGTAAAAGTTTATTGTCGAAGAATTACAATGAAATTATTATGACCACAAAATCTTTACTTGCGAATATGCAGATTACAAAAATGAAATTAAATAGTCATTGAATTATAGAAAGTGTTATGCACAATACACCCCATGCGAGACGTTAGTGCAGGCCTTACCGACCCCAAATAGAATAGAATAGAAAGTGTTACGTAAGCATTATCTTTCTGGACGGCCTTACTGTATAGTAAATGTCTGTGGGGATGGCTTACAGTAAATTGTTTTTTCTCTATTCCGTAGAGCAGCTGTTTCGTTTTTCAAAATTGGATATTTTCGGGTCTTCCTACCATTACTGTCAATATTCCATGAAATCCACAGAGTACATTGGTATGGAAGGGGTTTATTGGAAGTTATTTTCTCATTTAAAACCGTGACTTGTAAAAAAAACCCTTTACGCTGTTTAGGTTTGAAAATTAAAGCAGTAAACAACATTTTGTGTTAAAAAATTACTTAGCGTACTTACAGTCTATTAAACGCCCAGAGAGTAATTTGTTTCGGAACAATAAGAAACGTGACTTGGAAGTTAAAATTACCACAAAGTTCTTGGCTGTGGAAACTTTTGTTATCAAAAATTTTCAATTATTTTGAAAATACGTAGTACCTACATAGTTTCAAACACAACTTTATAATTAAATAAGGAAAATTTATTTTAGTATATGAATAATAATATAAAAAGAGCCTTGGGCTTAGTAGCTATGATTATCCTAGTACCTACAGATATTTAATGTATAGTATTATAATTATTATCGCGGAGCGTGAAAACAAAAGTTTTCAATCAGAGTGTGTTGCCAGTGTTAACTTATGGAACTGAGACGTGGTCTCTAACTGTTGGCCTCATTACTAAGCTCAAAGTCGCGCAACGAGCTATGGAGAAAGCAACGCTCGTTGTTTCCCTGCGAGATAAGATTTGAAATGAGGAGATCCGCAGGAGAACTAAAATGACCGATATAGCTCTTATAGATTAGATTAGTAAGTTGACATGGCAATTCGCAGGCCACATCGCTCGTAGAATTGACAACCGATGAGGAAGAAAGGCTCTCGAGTGGCGACGAATCGGAAGATGCGTAGGCGTATGCGTAGGCCGGCCCTCTACTAGATGGACCGACGATCTGGTGAAAGCCGCGGGGAGCCGATGAATGCAGGAGGCGAGCAGCCGCTCAAAGTGGTGCTCCCTGCAGGAGGCCTATGTTCAGCAGTGAACGTCTTCAGGCTGTTGATGATGATGATGATGATTATAATTATTATGTCTGTGTTACCTACCTAATGACTGGAGGTGCTTTTATGGCGAATTTACAATAACCCAGTGACATCACTACATGTTTTAGCTGTCTCTTTCTGTTTCTGTAATAAATGCTGTAACTTAGTAATTTTTTCAGATATTATTAATTTTCATGGTTGTTAATTTTTGAGGAATAACGACACCGTTTCTTAAATTCTTTCTTTATTCTCGTGAGCTCATACATAAGATAATGCAACTAAACTTTCAATAAAAAGTCTTACTCTACTGACATAACTTGTAGAGTGCATTGCTCTCAGAAGCTTTTTGCCGCAAGATTATTTTCAGACCATATTTTTGTTCTTGAAGTTTTATTAGTTCTTGTACTTACTTTTACTTACCTTTTTATTCATATATGCTCGTCCGAAATTTTTGTTTCACTTGCAGGCGTCGATCTTTTCGTTTAATAAAATATTTCAAAATATTTTACTGATCACTAAAATTATAAATGTGAAAGTTAGCGAGTGTGTCACAATAACCTACTCTAGTTCCTTCTTCACCTCGCAACGGCTGAATGGATTTGAGCTGGATCCGCGGGAGAAACCGTGGGACGCAGCTAGTTAAGGCTCGTATATTCATGCATCCTCTATCTCGCTTGTACATTGAGACGTTTTCGATGGTATTAAATTGTAGAATTACTTGAGAAAAATCTAATATAAACGCTCTCTGTAACTGGTAAAAATAGGTTACTTCTTTATCTCACACTCTGAACAAAGTCTGTCCATCCGTTTAGGACACAGCGCCATAAACACAAACAGAAATAAATAATTAGCATCCAAATTATTAATAACCATCATCGTTTGACGAATAAAGTCTAGAGTTCGAAAGCATTCTACAAGTTTTTTCACAACTTTAGAAGGTCTTCCAAATGCTGCGGGCAACATGGCGCGTTTTATTAGTTTGGCAGCAACCATTTGTACACAGATTCAATAACAGGTTCTATGTTTACTTACCCTTATATGAAACCGTCTGTGTTGTGCTGACTTTTGTTCTTAGATCCAAGATAAAATCATATTAAGACATGTCGGACGCACAACATGTCCAGCAACCTCGTGATGCTAAAAAATAAAATCCACAGTCATTTAACTCCCTTAGAGGGTAGAATTTGAAAGTTAGTTCGCCAGTCAGTTTCGGTGTTGGTGCCACATAGTCATAGTCATAGTCATTTATTAATATAAGAAATACACGTCAAAAACAAATAAAAATAGATACTACAGGTACAATTTTTTTTTATACAAATTATACAAATTAAACAATTCCGGTTCTATGACTATTGGATGTCAAAAATACAAAAATAAAACTTAATACAAAATGTCATAGCAGTAGAATCCCGTTCGTGATTCAAATATTTTCTTTAGAAAGGTACAAATTAATCTTGTGGCCTACGTGCGCACGATTCGGGTTACAAACGTAGACTGGCGCGGGGAGAGGCACACGCACTTGGCGAGAACTAGTGACGTGCCCCGAGCCATAGGGATAAACAAGATAATCGAGTACTACATAATATCGACTTAATCGACTAGCTTATATTAAAGTATTTACAAAACAAGGGGTCGTGGTATGTACTCCCTATAATCTGAATTTTTGCGGTCTTTACGATAGTGTAAAACAAAAAAGCGCTTTCTGGACATGGAATTTGTTTGTTTCCTTTCCAATTAAAAAACCTATTCCTTCAATATATTTGTATTATGCATACGTAGCTCTTTCTTCTTTGAATTTTATACTATTTGAACTATGTGGATTTCAGCTCAAAGAGATTAGACGTGTCTTATAAGTAGGTAAATTAAGATGTAAGAAACTTCGAAAGCAAAGGTTTACGTATTGCTAAAATCTCTGTGACTTTCCAACGTTATATATCGAGGGCAGGGAACTGCCTGCTAAATAACAATACTTTACCTAAATGTGGGTTTAATGGAGTCCTTGCCCAAATATTTGTTCGATTACAGAAATGTTCCCGAAATGGTCTGAGGCTAAGCCGCACTTAGTTAAACGGTGTCTACATACTCTCCCAAATAGTTTCTATACTAGATGAACAGTATATGGATGGCACTTTCAGACTGAAAACCCAGCTCGAGTCGATATACGATCTACTCTTTCTAATTCTGAGCCGTCTATATTTTATTCTATATGTTTCTTTATAAGTTCAGTGGACGTAGACTTCTTAGAAAATGTAAGTCTTAACTTAAGTCGAGCACTTAGATCGACTTCACTTCACGCCGAGTTCCTCCTATGTCGAATTCCCGCTACGTTGACTCCTTGTATGTCGATTTCTACTCATTTTGAGCAATTGATGCGTCCAGTTTGTTAGAGCCCGTAATCGCTTGCGTAAACAACAGATTAATAAAATGTATGTAAAGGAATAATTCCGGTGATCCCGTTAGTGATTTAAATTTTTGCCTTTACACCAAAAACTGACTTCATGAACAGAAAAGGTAATATTTATCAGAATGTCTGAAAATGACTTCAAACTATCGAAAATCCAAGAGAGTGCAACTGCAAACTAACATAAGCATGGGGTCCCATCAGGTACAAATGAAAAATAGCACGAACTTGAAAAAAATGTAGTAATCGTGTCTAGACAGTTACTAGTTGTGTCCAGTGTATTCATTTGGCACAATACTTCGCCAACACGCAATAAATGTCACTTGATAATCTTGCGTTACGCAGAAATAAAATAATTCGTAAAATAGCCCGCGTTATTCCGTTGTATGGGATGAGGCATCTGTACTGTAGGTATTATATTATCTGGGAACAAAGTATACGCCCTATCCGATGGGGTTGTGACCGTAGCTTATATTGGTAGGTACTAATCAGAGTGCTTATTGAGCTCCAGGTGGTCTAATGAAACTGTAACTATCTCTAATTATCCAATTACGACGAAAAATACGACGAAGAAAAACATTGGATTAAGTATTGGTGCAAGTATAAGCCTAAAACCAGACAATATAGTGAAACGATAGCAACTGATTTATAAAATCCTCAGCTGATCTGCCGAGGATTCGCACGGGTTGATTAGTTTTACGCATTATAGGTAACCCTGTTCATGGGAATAGGGAAGCGTAAGGGAAATAATAAAGGGAAAACGGTAAATCAGTTGGGCAATAGAAGGAAGGTTTGCCAATATTTAGGTTTTGTAGGCTACATTTCATAGTAATTTGAGAGACTGGACTAGTACCTATCGGGTTTGATAATAGGGTTTATTTAATGATGTTATAATGTGAATAAACACTTATGTACCTAACTATGAATAGCAACTAAATCTTCTCTATACATATAATAAAACTGTAGAGATAAAAAAATCTGTAAATGCAATATATCGAAAAAAAAGGACACAGGTTGGCTTGAAATTTTTCGCTGATCACGTTAAGCTACTTTTTAGACATTTTGTCTGTTTGTTTGTTTGTTTGTTTGTTTGTTACGGCACAAGTCCGAAAATACTGAACGGATTTTCATGCGGTTTTCACTAATAAGCTTAGAAAAACCCGGCGCAAACCATAGGATATATTAAATTTTAAATATCGTTAATTTTTTTTTGGTGAAAATGATTACGATTTCATTATAAAACGGAACGGGATTTTAACAAGGTGGCCGCTTCAAGGCCTCAAGGTAAGTTTTTTTTTCTTATATTTTGGCTCCACACATAGTGTAGGTATTTAGCCAGTGTCAAAGAGTAAGTTATATTTTGGCTACTAACCATAGATGAGAGAAAATAAAATGTTACTCTGCTACACTGCTACTGACGGTAATTTCATCTCGGGTTTATCCGGATGCACAGATTAAAGAAAAAACTCTGTTACTATTATGGCGCGGCTACATATACGCCCGAACCTTTGCTGTTGAGTTGGCGCGGAAAAATATCTCTGTTGACTATCCTCGATGTTTTGGTAGCGCCCCAAACTGGACACACAGTCAATTTGTTTGCCTGCTGCGCGACCAACGTGGGCTAAATAAAATGGAGAAAGCAGTAGCGTTATATCGCATGTCGGCGAATAAATATGTTTTACAAACTGTGAGAGTATTATTTGCGACTACAAAAATAAATTTTAATAGTTTTAATTTATAATTTCTTATCAAAATGAATAAAACCAATTTTTTTTTTATTTGTCTGTTTATCTGTCGTTTTGAATACGGATCACGGTTGTTATAGTGTCAACAGAAATATATCATCTGTGAAAAATTCAACAGTCTAACTATCACAATTCATGAGTCCATCCTGGTGACTGATGGACAGACAGACAGACAGACAGACGGACAGCGGAGGTTTAGTAATAAGGATTTACCCTTTGAGTACGGAACCCCAGTCATTTTCATTTCATTCTAAACAATCCCCCCTTCACTAAGCAATAAGGAAGTAATTTAATGCATGTTTTTATTTATAACTTAAAAGACAAATAACTATAAATAACAATTGGCGCGCCTGCATTACCGGCAGTGTATCACACTTTTCGGGCAACGGCGAAATACATCGCGCGATAACTTCGTCTGCGCTCGATGCAATGCAGATTAGAGAAAAACAATGTGTTCATTATGTAAGTACCTACACCCAAGGAAGTCATATGTATTACATATAGATAAGTTTTTTCGTTAATCTGTGGTCCAAACTAAAAAAGAGGATAGGTATGAGAACCTTTTTGAATATGAGCACGACACAGAGAATAAGGAATTTAGAAAACTAAAAACATCTTAGACTTTTTTATAAGTTTTAAGGCTTCACGCGATATCATATTTAGCCAATATTGCACATAACTAAATTATTATTCATGTTTTCGATTTATTAGGATCTGGCGAAGGCAAAACTCTTTATTGGCGATCTGGTATTATGTATTAGTTTTCAAAAATCTACTACGCGTATAGTATGTAGTACATATAGCTTAACCTATAGTAGTAACATATTCAGTAATCTGTGCACTTAATTTTTTTGACCCTTGCTTTTGCTATGCATTGTAAAACCTTTTTTATTTTGGCATTAGACAAAATTTGTATTTAGCCAATAGTAAGTAAGTAGTAAGTATTTTATGAAAACTGTTTAAAAGGGTAGGTCATCAACATAGAAGTAGGTACTTAGACTTTTTATAATTATTCATAAGGCTTCACGAGATTATCATACTTAGCCAATATTGAAGCTTACATTTTTATTTATTTATTTATTTATTTATTTATTTATTTTCGAAGACTATCGACTATTATAAACTAAAGTAAACACTGAATTTAAATAACAAAAAAGTCATTAAGTAATTTTTATTCAAGTTTTCGATTTATAGGGTTTTGGCGGGAGCAATGTTCTTTATTGGCGATCTGGTAAAATGTATTATTTAGATAAAATTCTACACGTTACCATTCTAATTAGGTAGATAAAATTATTTTTGCGCTACTGCTACATTCTTGATCGACCCCAAGGAAGTTTTATGGTACCTGGGGGTCTAGCAAAGATACCAATCACTAAAGCTGACGCCAAACGCTAACTCCAAAATGTACTAGGATGAAATTTCGGAAATCGCTTCCTTTTCCACAGCTAATGTCTGTTCAATACAGTTTTGAAGTTAGCGTTTGGCGTTAGCGTTAGTGGTTGGTATCTTTGATAGACCCCAGTAGTACTTATAGCTAATTAAGTTATAGACCCTTACCATTGCTACGCATTTTAAAACCTTTTTTATTTTGGCATTAAAGTAAGCCGGAGGTGCTATTATTTGTATTTAGCCAATGATACGAAATATTTGATGAAAAATGTTTAAAAAGGGTAGGCACCTACTTAGATATAATAATATGTAGGTATTCATTATGGCAATAAAATTGTATCCTCGAATTAACAACATAGCGCGTAACGTTCGTTTTTGACTGTTTTTGATTTGTTCTTCTTCTTCTTCTTCTTGCATGTTGAAATAAGTTTTTAATAGTTAAAATATTTTAGATCTGTGGGCTTTTAAATAAAATAGGGGAGCAGAAAATGATTGATTACTCGGTTACTTCAAGAAGGTTATAGTTATAGTAGGTAAGTAACTATCTTATGTGTTAAGTACTCAATTCGTATGGAACCAAACTTAAGAAGGTAAAAAAATGTGGTAAGTGGAACAAAAAGCGCGCGGATAATATGTAAAACTGAGCAAAACAGGATCATCTTGTGTGATTCTTCCATATTTTTCTAAACTGTACCTGCCTGCTTAGGTAATTACTACCTAAACAAAATTTACTGAAACTTCTGTTAAAGGCCTGAGTGAAGTGATGTTGATTTCTTTTTGTTGTAATATGAAGAGGTACTTATATCATCATCATCATCATCATTAACAGCCTGAAAACGTCCACTGCTGAACATAGGCCTCCCCCGGGAGCGCCACTCAGAGCTTATATAATTGTTGTTTTTTGTTTGCAACTTCTTTTACTGTTATAAATTTATATTAGACTCAAACATTTAATTTTAGGTAATGGCTTAAATAGCTTCCACTCACGGCTATGCTTGCGTTATACCTATACCTATGCTAATACAGGTTACTGTGCTCAGCTTCGAAAAGATTTATTGGATGTTGTTGTTTGGTACGAAATGCATGACCTATTATTAGACTATAACGTAAAAATTACATAACACAAGCGTGCGAAGCCGCGGGCAAAAGCTAGTATAAATATAAAATAATAAAAAGTATTTTCTGGAAAGTACTCTTCATTAAGTCCACGAGTAATTTTATATAGTGACTAGTTTATAATCTTATGTTCCACAAGTATTGTAAGCAATATCGTCTCTCCATCAGTCATGTATTAGAATATTACCTTCTCTATTTTTTATTAGGTACCTACATGTAGGTGTACGTGCATCATAAAGCTCCTCCATAACATAAGTTGTCACATCTCCATCTCGCCATCTCGGATTTTATATGCTCGCTGACCTCTGCCATCTCTACAAGGTCACTTGAGGTCACAGTAAACTATTGGGCATGAGTATGGTATAGTAGAGTTGACAAACAGTACCCTAGGTCACTCTCATAGATAATCCCTAGCTATGTAATACGTATATATTTGTGGACAATGAACAAAACATCATCTAGCCCCAAACTAAGCATAAGCATGGGGTCCCATCAGGTACAACGAAAAATAGCCCGAACTTGAAAAAATGTAGTAATCGTGTCTAGAGAGTTACAAGTCTCCAGTGTATTCATTTGGCCCAATACTTCGCCAACACGCAATAAATGTCGCTTGATAATCTCGCGTTATGCAGAAATAAAATAATTCGTAAAATAGCCCGCGTTATTCCGTTGTATGGGATGAGGCATCTGTACTGTAGGTATTATATTATCTGGGGCATAAGCAATGCACTATGACCTACCTTAATTTTTTTCGCAGTTTTTGATTTTCGAGTTCAGTGTATTTTTTCTATGTGTCATACCTAGGTATATTAGTACAATAGATCAATACATGAATCACGGACCTTTAACCATCAGTTAGAGGTCCTGACCCCTTAGCACGCGCACCGCGAGAAAACTTGTTGTCATTGTTAGAGTGAGACACACTTACCCCCATATTCTAAGACGTTACCTCGAGATTACTCCACTCGACTCAACCTCGAATTAACCTCATTTTTGTGTTTCGGTATTTTTAGTTGACAATAAATAATCAACTTGACATTTCTGCGTCAATTTTTCTCAAACGAGAGAAGCGAAGCAACTGTCAAATCAAAGTACGTCGCGATGTATTTTGAGTTTCCCTCAAAGTTAAGTAGAAGTCAAGTGGAGGTTTTTCGGAGAAATGTTTTGGAATACGGGGGTTAGGCGCTACCATGGCGCTCACGAGAAAAAGTGTCGAGAATATTTTATCGCGGTGCGCATGCTAGGCGGGCTGGGTGTAAAGTGTGACTGAAGTATTATTAGTAGGTAGGGACATAAGGTACTTACCACCATTTGCTCGTATCTATGTAGCTACAAATGTGGTAAAAATAAAAAAAAAACCATTATGCGATGATATCCATTCTACTTATTATAATTATTGTACTTATACTGTGTAGTAGTGACTCCTCGTAGAGAAGTTATATATATGTTGCCATGACTTTATTGCTTTTGTAGGCAGTTTGCAAGGCTGATGATAGAAAAGTTAGATTGGGTTCCTTTAGCCACCACCACGCTACCACGACCTACGTGTGGTTAGCGGTCACAGTTTGAAGGGCTTTAATGAATGCGGTGTTTGTTCACCTTTGAACTGAGGAAGATACACAGGGTAGATACAAGCTGAAGTTTCAGTAAGTTTCCTATTAGAGCATATTAATATTAATGCTTATCACAAAATAAGTAATAGTAAATTTCCACACGTAATTATATATTATTTAGTTATCTATAGATGGGTATTACCAAAAAGCTTGCCAAGTTATTGTGGTGATCGTGATCCCCCTCAGGACTAACACTGAAAAAGTGGCCCCAGCCGTCTTTGTCTTGGGGTTGTATTCGGGGTGGGCGGCTTAAGACCCCGGCAAAAACAACGGGGAGCCGATGGATGCAAGATACATGCAAAATGGCACTCTGTGGGTGAGGTGCTTGTGTTCACGTCTGCAGACTGTTAATGTGATGATTTCGATGATAGATAGATCATCTAGGCAAATGATTATAAAAACTCATCGCAAAATGTAAACTGTTGTATTGAATTTTTTTATTTTTTTGGACGGGCTAATGTAGCACATGACTGTATCTAGATGCTGCGTGGGTCTCTATTTCCATATTCGGTACTCTACTACGTCAAGGTACTATTTATGTATTCTCTAACTCTACAGAAAACCTAAGATATACCGGAGCTTGGAGGGCGGGCGCATAAAGGCGCCCAACGCCCAAACGTCAAAGACGGCAGCCAAGTAATAAAGGCAGCATATTATTGCTTTGTTTATTCTGAGCCATTGTCGGGGGAAGATTACCGATTTTTATTTTATCTTATAATACTTACCCACCACCACCACCATTATAAACGTGTAGGGACACATTTCTTTATAATATTGACGACGCCGGCGCCGACCTATATAAAGGGCGCATGATGTAATTTAGGCAGTCGTCTCCACCACTACCGCGTCATGTCATAGTTTATATTATTTAGTTATATCACTACCTATGTATGAGTTCAATTATATATTTATTTGTGTCCGTGAATCGTAGTTTCCTTGGAGTCCACCGCACCATGAATAGGAACACGCCCGAGTATGTCAGGCAAGATCATATGTTGCCACAAACGCATCGAACAATAGATTTTTCACTTGGAGCTTCAATATTGTTTTATTTGCTTATGATCCAAAATTAGTTACTTCTTAATACAGGCACCTACGCTCCCGAAAGGTGATTAATATAAGTGTATTGTTTACAGTGACCATGGGCTGTCCTACAACAATACGTTGTCCATTACTTAATTCCATACCGGCACGTGTTTGGTAAATTAATGACTGTAGCAGTACTCACAATACTTATTTCTACTGAATTGCTCTAGGTTTATTTCACTTTGTGAACAAAGCACCGTGTCAATAGTGATATTATAAAATATTTAGATCTAAATTGGTTCAATAAATAACAAAGATATGTTAACGACAGTAATAGGTACATGCTATTCATTTTATTTATAGTTTACAATTCGTCACAAAAGAGGTCAACTTTTTTATTAATATATGAACATAGTACTTAATTTCAGTTGATAGCCTATAGATTGTCAGCGGGATTACTTATAACATTATATTTTCGCCACTACTTAAACTCATCTTATGGTTATGTTAATAATTGCTTAAATTATATAAAGTCTCTGTTACTTAGCATTAAGCCTTAAGCGATTGAACTCCTGTTGAAAATGTGGTTCTGTATACTAACGCGTTACTATAAAATATTGCGAGGCGTTAAAGAACTTTGTCTTAGCTCATTTCTCCTCTCTTTTGAAGAAGCCTGTCATTTACAGCTCCGTATCATCAAGCCTCGTGAATCACTTTAGAGAATTGAACAGGGGAAAAATAGGGCGTCACGATAACTACGGGTTTTTTTACACTGACGTCATTGTGTTATCGTGCAGTTTTGTTTTACGCGTTATAAATTAGAGTTGCTGTTGCGGTTAAGGAATTCCTAATAATATTCCCAAACTGAGTAATGCATTAATCAAGTTTCATATATATTTATTACCTAATAATAAAAACGTAAAGT
The DNA here is from genome assembly GCA_963580505.1 of Ennomos erosarius. NCBI lineage: Eukaryota > Metazoa > Arthropoda > Insecta > Lepidoptera > Geometridae > Ennomos > Ennomos erosarius. The sequence goes on along the minus strand of OY756981.1, from coordinate 4,776,931 downwards.
CAAAGAGGTCCGGTATTCAGTAAGATCTTCATAATTCTGAAGACGCCAATGCTAAACATAGGCTTTCCCATAGAGCGCCACTTTGAGTGGCTGCTTGCCTCTTGCATCCACCATTTTGACGTCCTTGATCCACCTAGTGGAGGCCATGGCCTATGTTACCGAGAACCCTTCTTCCCCCTCGGTTGTCGGTTCTGCGAGCCATGTGGCCTGCCCAGTAATATCTTATCAACGAACAACTTGTGTTCAAAGCGTGGATGCATGGGTGCGTACATATATAGGTAAATGAAAATAAGATACTGTACCCCACTGTACCCCTAGTGCGAGTTTTCCAATACGTGAATACGCGCGAATCCATTTAAAATTTGTACTGCCATTTTTACTTCATCAACGTGTCCGCTAGGGGCGCTGCAGAGAAATGTATGGGAGAAAAGGGAGAAAACGTAAACGAATCAAGTTTTAGTAAACTATCAAAACTCGTACTGTTGGTCTCTATAACGACCTTGACAGCGCCACCGCGGGAAGAATTAATTATAAGAGAAATTATCGCCATCCACCACGGTAATCAATATACATAAATAGGCATAATAGATACCTAAACAGATTTAAACATTTCATTAATAATTCTGTACAAATTATAAATTATATTGTTTCTGCTGAAAATAGCAATGTATCGCTGATAAACTGATAAACCAAATATAATTAAGTTTTGTATGGTTATTTGTTATGTACAAGAAGGGTCGCAGAACGTGACTGTTGGAGTCTTCATAGGATTATTTATGGTGTATTACTATTATACAAAGGCGGTTCCACAGACTATGTCATCTGGTGGATGTGTTATAAATTAATGTAGCCACCAGGAATTTACCCCTATTTTAATTAAGTTTTTTCTAATAAGTCTTATGTCGACGATGGTAGATGTTAGAGAAAAACACTGGCCATTGAGTTTGAATGTAGGTATAAAATCGATTGGGATTCGATGAAAGTTTGATCAATAAATTTATCTATGGGATCAGCCAGACAAATATTTTGATAAATGGCATCCTTTTTGAGGGATACTTTTGGAGCTACGCATAAAAATAGGGTCATTTCTTATTGTCTCTTGTTTGCCACAAAAATCTTTGTAGATACAAAGATAAAGTATGAAATGGACGCACAAATCAAGCGCTATTTATTCTAGGTTTTTTGACTAACGTCAAAGGAGTTAATACAGCGAATGGGTTTTATGTGGACGCTATAGTTCATGTTCAACATAAATAAGTAGGTATAGTAGGCCGTTTCCGCTGGAGTAGGTACATCTCTGCATTGGTGGAAACAAACCTACTACAGATTATACCTACTTACTAGAAAAAATGGGAATCGGTGATCACGGCTGGTACCTACTACAGTATCTCTTAGGTAAAAATTTGGTATCTTTCTTATACATTGTATAGGTAACCTTCCTTATTTATTATGAACTAAAAATAAAACTGCATCAATACCGCTGAACGGACAAAAGGAAACAAGAACGCATTTACGAAAACAGGAACGAAGGAATTTTCCGCACAAAATGAAATTCCAGAGCTAAAACTGTTCGGAACGCTTAGGGCAAAGTCCCAGACCGCAAAATAAACGAGGATAAACACACAGAATATTTACATGACTCAGAAAACATAGGATCTGCCATTTTATAAATCGCTCTATTACGAACATTTTAAAACAAAAAGCAGCCAAATCGTTCCAGTACGCTGCGACCCGCCGCGCTCGAATTAATTACTAAAAAAGTTTAAGTACTTAATAGTTGATTGATAAGACTCAAACGAAGTGTGCGATGTACAGAAAACTAATTGTAGATACCTCTGTGTATCTATAGGTCTCTTTTACCATTGCCTGTTTAGTATTTGTTCCTGATTTGACCACATTTTCTTGTGAAATTATGTGGCTAAAAGTGGTCCCACACTAACCTGGCTCCTAAGTGAGGCTTTTGGAACACATGGAAGTGCTTGCTGACACATTCCTAACTTCAGGCTGTTAGCTATCTACGCAAACACCAATAGAAATTCTTTACCCCCAATATAAGTAGATAACTACTTATCAAGATTTTTCTGTTAAGCTTGTGCAGAGGGTTATTATAGAGCCAAACCTCAATTGAACCTTAAAAGTACTACTAATGCAGATAAAGCAAGAAGCGGTCATGTTGCAAATATTTGAAGCTAATGGCCTGTGACTTCGTCCGCGTAGTAGCAGACTCGGCCTTCAGCCTCCTCCCTCCGTTTTCCAATTTTCCACATAATAAAAACCTAAGTGGGACTAAATCATCAGTCATAATCAAAAGCCTGATAACGTCCGCTGCTGAACATATGCCATTTTAAGCAATTGGCGACTGGATTGAGGCGTTTATCAAGGCGACTTGTAATCTCTCCTCCTGCTCCCAACTACATATTTCCTTATCACATAATCGGAGTCCGCTGATAGACTAATAAAAACTAAAAGCCCTAGCATATTTTTCCGTCTAGGTATGAGTAAAACCTCGCAGAACATGGTTTTGAGTTCCGATCATAATAAAATAATGAATGTAGGTATGTACCTAAATATATAACATTTCGAGGTACTATACAAACTAACAGTTACTATACCTAATACTTGCTTACCCGAGTAGGTAAAAGGATTATCCAAAAAAATATTGTCTAAAATAAGTCACTTAAATTATTATTTTTCCGAGTGGCAATAAAACGCATATTCGTAGGTAAGTACATTGCATAACAAGTTAGATTAGTACAAACCATTTTTGAATTTCTTAAATAAGTAAGTACATCACCAATATTATTTAAATAACTACTTTGTATATTTGCGGATTTATGCGATTTACTTTTTTGGATTTGTTTATTGTATTCAGCTTATTATGGTCATCAAACACACGCTAATTACGAAGGCCACAGCCGGAGAATCCAAAAAAATACAAAAACTATTTCAAAACTTAAATTTATTTCATTAAAAATTACAAGTTAAAACGTGACAATTGTCCGATGCTAGAACAAAGAGTGACGCGGTCCCACGGTGCTTCGTCCGGTGTCCGGTGGAAAGCGCTGTGTAGGCGCCTCGTGTTCGATGCATTGCCCCACTGCAGTCACGTTGCGCTGAATATGCAAGATACGATGACCGATGTACCCTGCATGTTGTAACTAGGTGGCTGCTGCATCGGCGATTCCTTGCGTGTGTGGTTGTGTAACATCTCCCCCCGTAGATCAGCGACTAATCGAGAATCTTGTTCGAGAGGGTTGCTGAAATGTTCTTGTGGTCAACCCTTATTTGATTAGGGTTGATACGTCTCGGCGATGGGGTCGCATACAGTATTTCAGGCACGTCGTTGTCGACTTCTGCAGTTTGGCTCGTTTTCTTTGCGAATCTCGCTCGTAGTCGGCGGTACGCTAGTACAGTACCGAGGGCACTTGCACCTGCTATCATTAGGTAAACTGGAATAGTGGTGTGGTATATAGCTGGGTCGGTGATTTTCTGGAGGTGAGCCGGAGTCTCGAGTGTTATTCTTGTATTTAGTGAATGAAGATTTTCTAAGTTTGGTGCGTTGAGGACGGTGGGTGGATAATCTGTGGGCCTCGACTCGTCATACTGAGGCATTTCCATGATCCTTAGTACACGTCCTTTGATCCGGTCGTTTGTGTTGGATATGGTGAATCTGGGTGTCTTCAGGTTGCAGTTAAGTGGGATGATTATTAGGTAGCTTCCCTGAAGCGTCTGGTACTGTTCTTGTCCGCAGGAGGTGCTAATTTTGGTCGGAGTAGGGAAGTTAAGCGTGTAATGTTTTTCGTCCAGTACTTCCAGGGCTTCATTCGTCAGGATCACTTGAGTCAGTTTGCAGAGTGGTTGGAGTTCTTGCTGGGCTATCAGATGCTGGACGCAATCAGGCTTGTCTTGCGTCTTGTAGTTGGGCTTCGACTCACAGAGGAACCATGAATTTACCTTCGGGCATTCTGCCTCCATGTACCTAGAATCTGTCCCAGAGATTGCTACGAAAGGTGAGGAAGGGATGAGGACTTCGTGTTTCTTATTAGGAACGATTGCTAGTCTGTACAGTTCGTAGGTTACGGGGCTGATAATTGGGACCTTTATAACTATTACTATCTGCTTATCTAAATAAAAATAACCTAGCCTAATTATTTCGTAAAAGTTTCTGAATTCTATATCAAGGATTTCTTCCTTAGAATATAGCGTATTCAGTTTACCTATTATATTCTTAATTTCTTCTAAACTAACTATCGAGTATGGGGTGCTCGATGCACGAATAAACGATAACGTATTTTCTAAGTTATTTAATTCCTCAGATAAATCTTCCATATTATCTCCTAAAATGAGGAAATGCTGTGCTAAATGAGCGTATTTAATTAAATCGGTTTCCCTAGCGGCATCGCTTTTCATAATTAAATTTAATGCTTTACCTATCTTATCTTGGTTCGATACTATACTATCAATCAATTTGGAGCTATGCGTAATCCAATCTTTATTTAAACTGACATGATTATTAAATTCTGTCTCTATCTTTTGTTCGTTATTTTGCAATATTTTAATCGCGTTTTCATATTTGATCGCGTCGGTGTAATCTAAGTTACCGGATATGCTTTTGATTACCGATCCGAGGCCGTCAATGAGTCCTCTCTTATTACGACTTGATTTGAAAGTCTCTATTTGACTTGAGATTTTCGCGAGTTTATTACTTAGATGTTCGATATGAGGATCGAAAAGAAACAAGGTCTTATTGTTCAATTGAGGCCGCAGGTCACTTATCTGAGATTCCACAGATTCTATCTGCGAGTGGATGCTGTCTAAATCTACGTAGTTCAGGAAGGAATGGTAATGAGTGATTATTTTCGTCGCCCCTAGTTTAAAGGGTAGTAGTCCGGGTCCATTGTCGAGGGAGTCAATCGTTACATCTTGTCCGCGGGTCGGTTGCAGTAGAAACGCCAACAATAGTGTCCTGTAACAATGTGGGATTCTTAGGACTTCGCTTAAGGCGTGACTTAGCGACTGGGCCGCGTTTCTTTTTAGTATAAATGTGGATTGGGAGATCGGCTAGTACGGTGTCTTGTGTGTAACGCGGGGCTAACTTTTGTCGTGCCGCCATAGGGTTCCGTACAAATACTTGTTGGTCAGGGACATAGTCTTTTTCGGGTTCTCTGTCTTTATTTCGGTTTTCGGTCAGTTGGGTTCTGTCGTGTAAAGATGTCTCGTTAATTAGGTCGTATACTTGATTCATTCGTTGTCTATGGTCTTGTAGGTACTGTTGTAGTAAGTGTTCAGATAAGTCGATGTCTAGTGGGTCACGTGGGTCAAAGTGTCCGGTTATTAAGTCTAAAGGTCGGCATTTGGTAAAACTATGAATGGAACTATTGTACGCTAATACCGCGTAAGGCATTAAGTTAACTACGGGCTCATTACGTTTCTCGAGTTTTAATATTCTTAGGTGCTCGAGGATTGTAGAGTGAAATCTCTCTACTATGCCGTTGTCGTTGGGAGAGTGAGCGAGAATCTTATGATGTTGAACTTTGTGAAGTCTAGTAAATTCGGAGAATATTTGATTGGTGAATTCGGGGCCTTGGTCAGTTACTATGGTGATTGGGACGCCGTGATGAGTACAGAATATTAAAAGAGCTTGAACGACACTGAGAGCGGTGCCGTCTCTGAGGTAATATGCTTGGGCGTACTTAGAGAATGCGTCTACTATTGTAAGGTATTTTTCGTTCTGGGCTGTGAAAAGGTCAAGATGCACTATCTCGAATGGTTTCGATGGCGGTGGAACAACTGAGAATCTTTGTTTGATAGGACTACGATCGTATTTAGCCTGGCCGCATATATTACATTCATTTATGTACTTTGTAATACATTCTCTCATTTTAGGCCAATAGTACTTGGAAGATAAAGCTAAGTAGCATTCAGTTATACCGCGGTGATTTGTTTTGCCCTCGTGGTATTTTTGTATAATTTCTTGTTGACGCAGGTATTCTTTCACATTTTCTAGTTCGACTTTAGTTAAAGTGAGGTTCATAGAAGAGCTCTTGAAATTATCTTGAATAATCGGAATGATTTTATACATGGCCAAAGGTGGATGAATGATTATACCGGTTTTAACTTTGGGATTCACGAATTCTTTTATAGCGTTGATGACGTCATTAGTCAAGTTTGATTCAGTAAGTTGGATAGTCGTTCTCGTGTGAGTTTCGAAGGGCTTTGTCACAGTCGGTCGTTTTTTAATGTCACCTACTAGTACAAAGCAAATCTGTCTACTGAACCTATTGAGGGGGTCGTCTGAGATGGGCACTTCCAGAATTGGATTTTCAGCACTAGTATGGGCGGTAGCAGTAGAGGAACCTGACTCGGGGTTCTCGACATTCGTATGAGCAGTTACAGTTGTAGAACCTGCCTCTGAAGGAGGTCGTTCAGATGGATTAACAGCGATAGAGCTTATGTCCTCATTATTAATTTCGATGCGGGACAAGGCATCAGCGTTGGTGTTGTTTTTACCCTGCTTATAAACTGTGGTGAAGTTATATTCGCTCAATTTAAGCCTCCAACGCGTAAGTCTAGAGCCTGGCTCTTTTAGGTTCATAACCCACTGGAGTGGTTTATGGTCCGTGACAATTTTAAACTTTCTACCAAATAAGTAAGGTCGGAAATATTTGGTAGCCCAGACGATAGCTAAAAGTTCCTTTTCTATTGTACTGTAATTTATCTCACTCGAGTTCAAAGTCCTAGACGCGTAAGCGATTGGTTTGTCACTACCTATAGTGCCTTGTGATAGAACGGCGCCTATGGCAAAGTTGGATGCGTCGGTCGTCAGTATAAAGTCCTTCGTAAAGTCAGGGTACTGCAGTATTGGGTCGTTTGTCAATAGTACTTTACATTTTTCAAAGCAGTTAATGTAGTTAGTGTCGTCGTACGTAATTTTGGAGCCTTTCTTCAAGCATTGCGTCATTGGTTTTGTTATACGAGCAAAGTCCGGGATAAATTTCCTATAATAACCTAACAAGCCGAGAAAACGTTTTATTTCGGTGGCGGTTTTCGGCAGCGGGAATTTTTGAATGGCAGCTATTTTGTCGGGGTTTGGTTTGATACCGTCTTTACTAATGATGTGACCTAGATAGGCGGTCTCTAGCTTAAGAAACTCCGACTTATTCATCTGAATCTTGAAGTTTGATTCCCTCAATCTTTTAAAGACTTTCTCTAAATTTACCATATGTTCTTGTAATGAGACGCTGAATACGATGATGTCATCGAGATAGACTAGACATACCACGTTTTGAAGGTCTCTAAGGAGGTTGTCCATAACCCGTTGGAAAGTTGACGGAGAATTCTTAAGTCCCATCGGCATTCTTAAGAATTCAAAGTGACCATGCTCGATGGTAAAAGCGGTTTTGTGGATGTCCTCTGGATTCATTTCCACTTGGTGGAATCCGCTGGCAAGATCTAGCGTTGTAAAGTAGTGACAGTTACCTAGTTTGTCTAGTACGTCGCTGATGTTAGGGATGGGGTATTTGTCATCTACTGTTTTTTCGTTTACTTTCCTAAAGTCGACGACTATACGCCACTTGGCTTTTCCCGAGGCATCACCCTTCTTGGGAACTACCCAGATGGGTGAGCTCCATGCTGATTGGGAAGGTCGAATAATTCCCTGATCTAACATTTTTGAGATTTGTTCCTGAACCTCCTGTCTGTGAATGAAAGGGTACCTATAGCTTTTAGTATAGACAGGTACTTCATCAGTGGTACGAATGCTATGTTTAACTTTATTGGTGAATGTTAGGGGTTCACCTTCGATATAAAAGACATCAGCGTATTGAGCGCAAAGAGATTCTAAATTGGCTCGTTCTTCAGGATTCAGATGGTCAGTTCGTAAGCGCGAAAGTACTTCAGCCGCGCGATCCACTGGTTGATCCGCGCGCGTGCAATTTATGTTAAAAAGCTCCGCGCTAATCGGTCGGTCCATAGAGAACACTATGTCATGTCTAGTAGGGTTAATGACCTCGACGATACTGCGACTATTCTTTACTGTGGTGACGCAATCACGTATAGTGCAGTTGGATATAGTCTGTTCTGTCACTAATGCGTCGCCGTCATGAAAATTAATCGGGACTCGAATCATTTGGGATGTATTAGCCGGTATTATCTCTTCATATAGATTGCAATTCCGAGAGTCGTACATACGCAGGGGATTGGTGGATTGCCGCGTGACTAATACTTTATTTTTCAGATCGATGCTTGACTCTAACTTTTCTAACAGATCATAACCAATCAAACCGTCAAAGTAGTCATGGAATTTATATATGAAGAGAGTTATCTCGCTGTCTTCATTAAATTCTTTAAAACACGGTAAGGTGATAGAGTAGTCGTTCCGAGTCGTAGCGTGAATGTTCGTTACCTCAAAGGGGTCGTAATTACAAGGTATGTGGGCAAAGAATTTATCTACTGATTCGGGGCTAATGAACGACTGATTAGCACCAGTGTCAATTAGTAATTTTAGTGGCGGATCTGCTATTTGTATGAAAGGTAGTTGCCGTTGTGTCTGTAGGTTAATTTCTATTTTCGTCTTTCTGATTTCGGGGCCGCCTGAAAATCCTGATTTTCAGTAGGGGCTTCGTCGCGGGTCTCTTCGACATACGTGGGTACGTACTCGGGATTGTTAGTCTGTTGCTCGTATGTCGGGTCGTATGTCTGTCCCGTGTAAGTCTGGTCAGGGTATGACTGCTCGCCGTAGTCAACGTAGTAATAGTCATTGTAATAGTCACCGTAGGGATCGTAATAGTCGTATTGTTGGTCATAAAACTCGTTAAAGTTCATCTCTCGCGACTTGAAATAGTTAGACGGAGGCGGGTTGCCATGCTTAGTCCAGTCATGTCCTGTCAATGGTCTTGATGGAAAGGGTTTCGCTACGTAATGGCTTACGCCGCTCATGGGCTGCGGGCCTGTGTTATGTGCGGGTTGAAAACCTGGCCGTTGTTGAGGCATTCTAAAGACGTTACTTTGGGGTCTATAGTTTGGTGGAGGTGCGCTAAACATCTGTTGAGTTCGCGTGGGGCCACGGTTCAGAGGCATTTGGGGTCTCCAAATTGGCATTGGCCTCGGTGGCTGATAGTTTATAGGCTTAGAGGGGCCTGGCATATTGATCGCAGGTGGAAACGTAAATGCGCGCGGGGGTGGTAATGCAACTGGTGGTTGAAAGCTGAAAGAAGGTTTATGTATATTAAACGAAGACGTAGACTGCATCTTTCTCTCAGGCAGGTGATCATTACGCTGCTGCAAATATAGCGTGTTCATTTCCTCATGAACGAACTCTAAGGCCTTTTCTATTGTATCAGGTCGCATGCAACGTATACGAGAACCTAGTGGGTCGCGTAGACCGCGCAGGTATGACTGAAGGGTTAACTTTTTATAAAGTTCTCTTTTTGCTTCAATGGTGCTCGGTATACTTTCATGCAAGCTGATATAGGTCATAATTATGCTAAAAAGATTTTGGCATTTTTCGTAAAATTCCTGCGGGGTTGCGGAACCCTGGTTTAAGAGCGACAAGTCATTATATAGAGAGGTCTCATCGCGTTGGTCTGCGAAATTGTTAATGAGAGCGCTACGTATCCCGAGCCAGTTCTCTGGGATACCATTTGAATTGATGGTTCGGGCGGCGGGCCCTGTCACTTTATTAAGGATCCCGTTTAACAGGGCCAAGTTACTCAGTGCAAAAGTGGCATCTGTTTGCATATACTGCGCTACTAATTGGTCACACAAATTAATAAAACGAGTGAGAACGTTCGGGTTCCCATCGAACTCGGGAAGCAGCCTCAAGGCTTTATATATCTGATCTACAAGTATCTCACTCATTTTAACAGATTCTGACGCCAGTGAGGTATCTAAATCTGAATTGGTCAAATCTATGTCTTCTGTATCTTCTAAAATTATTTCTAAATCTCTACTAGCATCTAATTGCAATGCTCTACGAACATTATCTAACCTAGGAGACCGCGAATTTCTTGGATGAAAAATCTTGGACACTTATAATAGACACATTAAAATAAACACTTTAAAAGAGACACGGTAAAAATAGGCACACATAAGAAACACGAAAAAAAAAGGACACATAAAAAGGACACACAAAAGGACACATAAAAGGACACAAGGAAAGCAACCCTAGTAAGATCTAGGTACTTACCAATACATTTGTATTTCTCTGGTTGTGTCAATGTCTGGATACTTCTCCCGGCCGCAACTCTTGTAGATTCGGATGCCAAAGTCGTTGATCGATTCACTGACTCTAATTTGACATCCTACCGTCTGCGCCAATTACGAAGGCCACAGCCGGAGAATCCAAAAAAATACAAAAACTATTTCAAAACTTAAATTTATTTCATTAAAAATTACAAGTTAAAACGTGACAATTGTCCGATGCTAGAACAAAGAGTGACGCGGTCCCACGGTGCTTCGTCCGGTGTCCGGTGGAAAGCGCTGTGTAGGCGCCTCGTGTTCGATGCATTGCCCCACTGCAGTCACGTTGCGCTGAATATGCAAGATACGATGACCGATGTACCCTGCATGTTGTAACTAGGTGGCTGCTGCATCGGCGATTCCTTGCGTGTGTGGTTGTGTAACACGCTGTCATGTAAAACATACAAAGACCATAAATATTACTATAGACCAAAATTACGAAACTTGTATGTTTTGTAAATTAGTTAAAAGTAGCATGACAGTAATAGTTAGTGGTAGTTGGCAAAATAAAATTGTAGCTGATATTTAGTACGTAATAATACCTACTTTTGTTAGTTTTGTATGTAGATTTGTTTCGATGTTTGTTCTGTGTCTGGGTGTTATATTGTATTCTATGTATGTATTTATAAACAAAAAGTATCTAAACATTGTATCAGTTATCTGCTTCCCATAGTACAAGCTTTGCTTAGTTTGGGGCTAGATGGCGCTGTGTGTAATGTCCACACATATTTACTCTTATTTATATTTATTCATTAATAATGAGTGGAATACCTTGCCGTCGTCCATGTTTTCAAATAGCTATAACCTGGGTGTCTCCAAGTCAAGAGTGAACAGGTATCTTCTAGGCAAATATGCACCACCGCAGGCTACGTCATCACTTACCATCAGATGAGACAGTGGTCAAATGCTACCGCTATAAATTATAAAAAAAAAAATGAACTATGCAAACAAGAGATATTATTCATACCGGCCATCTTGGCAACTGAGATTTGATCCTGGTGGCAATGGCAGAGTTGGTAATAAAATAAAATTAAGGTACCTACCGCAAAATAATTTAAAATTATAATGCATTTTGATGTAAAGGTACAAGTAAACCGTAAGCCGAGCCAGTCAAGATAAATCGACACGGTCGATGAGTTTTCCTGAGCGAATAACACATCTTGAATTACCATCTGGAAAACCATTAAACTAAATCTTTAACAAAGTTTCCATTGCATCACTTTTATTGTATTAGAATGACCTAGTCGATTTTGTACAGGAATTAAAAAGAAATTACGGGATTTACAAAGCATTATAAAGATTTCAACTAATTACCTATTGTACCTGCGTCTATCTGTTATAGATAAGTATCTAATAGGTACTTACAGATAGAGTATACTAAAGTCAACTTGCAGTTGCTGTTGCTATCTAAATATTACATCATCTACCAGCCTGCGAAATCAGATCTCTGATTTTAGGCTACAGTCACATCGAATCTACTAACTACCACTCGGCCATCTGCGTAGGTAGTTTAGAAGGTACTATTATCTTTTCTACATCTGTAGCTGACTGCTACTTCACCTTGATAACTGGAAAACGTCGTATTTATTTGCCAAAGCGTTTTGGTATCACTCAAGAACACCTCTACCCCATCGGACAGATAGTCTCATCAATCTTTCCCTGCGTAATATACCAGGAATCTCAATTAACAATATAGGATTTGTATGCCTCTTAAAGTAACAGGAATTTGAACACTTTTTGACAGGGCACATCGATTGCAAAACCACGCGACAAATGGGGAAGAAAGGTCCACGAGAAGGCTTCACGAACTGAAAGACAAAGCACGTAGTAGTGGCATTAGATGGACTGAGGTCGTAGTCAAAACTGAGGAGAACCACTGGATGCAAGATGAAAGCAGTCGCTTAAGTGGAGCTCTAATATGGGGGAGGCATAAATTATGTTCAACTATGTATTGACGCCTTCTGATTAAATAACAAATAATTATGATGGCAAAATATTAATCAAGGTAGAGCTAGTGAATAAAAAATAATGCAATGGTAATGCCGATAATGGTATCTACCTACTAAGAATAGATACTTAGGTAGATATATTGTCATCGCCTGCAGCGATAATTTATAGTGTTGCCTGAATGCCAGCAAATTGGTATAATACATACCCCTGCAAATTCATTCCGTTTCTGTAACTATGTAACATGTAAAATTAACTTAAAGGCACTTGTATTACAAACTCCGTTATTGTATGTGAACAGATGTAACTAATTATATTGTAAGAGTGGCCTTCACGGCGCGGTAGACAGCCGTGTTTTTGTCTTGGTTCGTTATCACGAACTCCAGTTTCACGACGATTCTTTCAGGTTCGTCATGTCTTACATTTTATGTACCTATGTAAAGTAGGTATTTGGAAGAACATGGAAGGAACTGTATAGTAATATCACTATTAGAATTTGGTTCGTACCTACCTACATTATGCATGTCGCAGAAAGTGGTTTCCTGTATAATTTAAATGATGACACACGGAGCGATAAAAACAGGATCAATATAATTCATGTACATTTCGCACGGTTCATTTAGTCCCCCTGTCCCCTTCTCACCATCTACTCTATTGTGCTTTCTCTATATTTCTCCTATTCTTCCTTCTCCCCGTCCCTCTCCCGTCGTCCTCATTTTTTTCTTTCCTTTTTGAACATATAACCCGCCGTTTGTCCATTCAGGAGAGGACGGTGTAGAAGTCTTGTTCTAAAAATATCTTTTAGCTGCTTTCTGAATAAACTTGTATTATGAGGCTACTTCAAAACTATAAATAATACAGAATAGCAAACTGCATCTAAATCTATGTAATTAGAAGTTTTTGATTGATGACATTCTAAAACTATTATTTTTAATAATTATATCCCTAATACAATGTTTTTCTCCTAAATATTTTCTGCGTCCAGGTTTCTCTAGTTTTAGTTTAGGTGGTTTAGGTGTAGACTCAAGAACGTACCTAATACCTATGCTAGCTAATTATTGGGAACAAAATATACCAAAATAAATAATTCTCAACTAAATCTAATTCCTTAATTACCTACTTAAATACAAAAAATATAGCAGTTACCTGTAAAATGCACTGGGCTCATTAAACGCTGGCTTACTAAGACATTATTAACTAAATATTTATCACGGAAAAATGCAATTAAACTTGATAAGTAACTTGTTTTGCTCAGGCTTCATTTAGGTTTATGTTTGTACATATAATTGTAAATCGAAAATAACAAGTAAATAGAATTACATAATGACGTAAATAAGTTAAATATACATTATCAAATAACAGTACGTACTAGGGAAACACATGCGGCTACAACTAACATACTCGCACGGGATACCAAAGCACTATTCATATGTTGGTTAACAAAGTACAGGATAGTTGCACAATCCACGACATAGTTCGTAATCCCTTCCCTACTGTACATTATCAGTTTGCATATTGCATTTTTGGAAACGTAAATCCTTCTCATTGTTGTTGGATCCATGATGGTAGCTACTCTCCAATTTAGGACACCATTAATCACACTTGGCGGTCCATACGCTTCATCCTTTTCTCCTCTCGGTTTCTCAACCCACAAACTAACGGCTACGCCATCTTCTGTCATTTTCTTGCTATTGTAATCCTGAATGTAGTAGCCGAGGAACTTTTGGCGATGTGACAGTAAAAAGTAACCATCTCCATGAGGTCGACATCTTCGGTACGCAGCCAGCACTGGTCGGAGCGATCGTTCCGGTTGGAGAACTCTATTTATTTATTTATTTATTTAGGTCCGACAACAGTTAAAACATGAACTTATGCTAATGAAAGTCACTTAAGATATCTAAACTACATGCTCAACCAATTACAGGCAGACACCGCATGCAGGCACGGGAAACGTTATTTGCGTAATTTTTCTGTCTACCGTTTCACCGCAGATCACTTTAACACAACAAACTCGCTAATAAAACTGCCACTGTACCGATGTCATGATTGTAACTAACCGATTGTCGTGGCTTTGTGTCGCCGCCACAAAAAGCGTTGCAGAACGGTTGCCTTCACGAGCAGCGATTACAGGTAGAAGAATATTAGATTGCGAATAACTGCTCATTGTTATTGGTACTCTAGGTAGCTGTTAGCACGTGCTTGGGCGGTTCGAGCTATTTTATACTTACTTAAGTATGTGCGCTGCTATCGTACCTATAAAATTCTCGCATAGCTGATCAAAGCCAAATATAATAGTTTCCTGAGTTACTCGTACTACTGGTAGAAGGTTGATCTTGGTTATGCCTTGCTTCACATTCATTGAATGCCGTACTATACTGGAATTGTTCGTCTGAGAAGGTGATTGATTTCTTTGGTAGTTTAATGTTGTGAACTTTTTTCTTTAGAATTTGACATACTTTTCGGCCTACGATATTATCTATTACCTAATAGCTATTGATTTTATTTATATAGCGTAATATACATGGGTATACCATGCGTGCTGGCTTGGGTTATTCGAATAAATAAGCCCACTTTTATTATGGTTTGCCCTTATTATAGATCTCTTCATTTCGCATCTTTGCAGGGAAACACTGAATATAGCATTTCTTTAAAATTACTCTGGACTTACTGTTGAGGCCAACAGTAAAATACCACGTCTGAGTGCCATAAGTCATCAGCATCACTGGTTTATTACACACATTATACTGATTGTAAAACTGTTTTTCTAACTCCTAAGTGTAGACCACAGATGATATAATACCTAAGTGTAGACAACTTATTCGTGGACAATAGGTGGAACAATTAGACATGATTTTCGTCTTGTCCATGTTTATCTTCAGACTAACCTGTTGGGAGACTTAACTAAGGTCGTTGAGCATTTCAAAGATTATTAACACCGGATTTATAGTCAACAATTGACGGGCCCGATAGTTCAATTGGTAGTAGGCCTGCCTTCTGATCTGCGGGCTGTGGGTTCGATTCATACCCAGGACAAACGTTTGTGTGATGAACATAGATGTTGGTTCTGTGTCTGGGTTTTATATTGTATTCTATGTATATATTTACAAACAAAAAGTATTTAAGTAGTATATTAGTTATCTGGTGCCCATAGTACAAGCTTTGCTTAGTTTGGGGCTAGATAGCGCTGTGTGATATGTCTACACGTATTTATTTATTTAAAATTTATTTAAAACGAGCATGGTGCCCTCGACTCTATGACTATAATATCATCGGCAAAACGAAGGATGATGAATGGATGTACCTACTCCCTATTTATGTATGTGGAATTGTTGATGATTGGTGCTCTCCTACAGATTGGGGTCTTCAGTCTTCTGTATAATCTGGCGTGGTGTATGGATGTGGTGAGTGGTCTATGGTGCTAAAGTCTTTTCGTAAACCGGCTTTTACGAGACGGTTGTAAAGAGTAATGTTGTAAACAACTTATATAGGTATACCTAGACCTACAACATGGCTCAAAAGCGAGATGGGCGCCTATAGCCTTTCAGTAAGGTTTTATCACAATTAGAAGAAAAGCACCACCACATTCTTGGGCAGAAATTAACTAGCACGTAAATTATCGACAGAAGCTAAGAAGTAATGAAAATGAAATGGGAATAAGCTGATAGTGCAGTAATATTACGGTCCCAAGAAAACCCACTATTCTGTGCCCAAACTACTTACAGATACTTATCAGTTTACTATAAATAGATAGGTATTTTTTGTATGACGTGCGATATAGGATCGACCCATATTGTCTGGCGTACCTATACCTATTGCGTATGTATACCGCTTAAATGTTATAAAAGTTTGTTGACTTGTTATATTTTTAGGTAGTTTGTTTCATGATATGATTTGCAGTAGCCATAAACATACCAGAATCTTCTTAATAAGTTGGACAAATGTCGGTCATCGGTCATCAGTATAGTAACTAACTATACACAACTAACTGTTTTTATCTGCATATACCTAAAGCATTAATTAATCGTTCTGTTTACATCACCGCTAGTACAAACGCCTAAACGTTTAATTAGGAGGAAAGAGCGAGATGGATGTTTCTCAGAATATTTTTATTATTATGATTGACGCATCACGCGGAATGTATTCCATGCAATCAAGAGAGCAGGCGGGATCAAACCAGTTCGGGCACTCGAGGTGGCCTGACGTTATTTGCGATGGCCAACAGAACGATTCTGTTGTGCCTTTTAATTTTGTGCACGTCATTTTATGTGTCGGAATGTGGTCGATTCGGAAGCAGAGGCGGAAGCAGAACCAGTAACAGTAGTCGCGGTAGCTCTTCACGGAGAAAAGGCGGCGGTTTATCTGGGTCAGGTTCAAGTTTGCGTTATAAACCTTCGTCTTCCGGATCAGGAACGCACGGTTATCCACCTAGTACAGGACTGTCTGGATCCGGATCAGGAACACGCAATTATCCATCTGGGAAAGGACTGTCAGGAAAAGGATCAGGAACTCACAACTATCCACCGGGTACAGGACTATCTGGATCAGGATCAGGGACGCACAGTTATCCGTTTGGAACAGGACTGTCTGGGTCTGGATCAGGACAAAACACGAGGCATAACAACAATTACGGATCGCGCGACTCATACAGACCTACCAATACATACAACACAAATTCCGGTTATGGAGGCTCCTACCAACCAGCATCAAGCGTCTATCATACGCCTACATATTATCATTACCCACAACATGTGTACGTTACTGAATACAGAGACTCTGGTAGCAGATACGGAGATTTGTTGACTGGGCTCACGTTATACAATTTGGGCCGTTCCCACAATGACTATCACAACCACTATTATTACGATGATTATTATAGAAGAAGGTACAACTCACCCAGTAACAATGATTACAGACCTGAAAACCGACCCCAGAACGAAGCTACTTGCACATTGAGGATCAAAGAGAACGGAAAGGTAGAACTGTTGAAAATACCGTGTGAAATAGTCTCAACCTTCACTGATGGCAGTCAAAAAGTCAGCAACACTAGTAAGTCAGTAACACCAATCTGCACTACCAACGTGACTAAAAATGAACTACCAAAAAGTATTGCAGATAACGTAACTTCATCGCCGACTCTAGCACCGACAAATGTAACTAACACAAATGTGGCTTCAGGGAACAGTACTTTGGATGAGGTTACTAAGATAGTGAGTATGAATGCAACTACATCAAATATCACATCACCCAGTGCAACAACCCCAGATGCTGTAAACTTAAACGTGACGGCGCAAAATATACTAACTACATTAAATGCTTCAACGACTGCAAAGCCTATAACTACAGAGGTATCACCTAAAAATGGAACAACTACGTCAAAAACCGATGGTAATACAACCACTTATACAAGTCGAGTTGTGACACCCACTGAAGAAATAGTTAACATCACAGTCTGTGTCACAAATACAACTGAAATGGTTGGGACGGACCCCTTGAGCGTGAAAGGTACTCGTATCAACACATCGGGCATGGAATGCGCTATTGACATAAATACCAAAGAGGGATACTTCCGTAATAAAGTAGATTGCCAGACTCTCTTACAATATTCGAGAACGAAAGCACCGCCTCCGACGCCAAGTTCTATACTGCCTGAAAGAGAAACATTGAAGAAGTGGTTAAATAAACCACCGTGGTGGATGTCGATGTTCATTGCGGTGTAAAGAAATAATAATCATTGCACAATAACGCATTTATCTGTAGAGTAGTGGAACGTATTCTAAGTTAAATTAAATAGATAATTATTAAGATGTTAATGGCGATTGTACTAAGATAAAATATATTTTTATGGAATATTTAAGTAGTTCACAATGTTTATGATTAAAAGTCATTGAAAAATATATAATTCTTAATTTCTTAGTATTATTTTTGATTGTTTACTATTTTCGATGAATTAATTTTTGAATCATTGTAAGAAATAGAAATTAATTTACAAATCGATCAATTTTTATTAATATTTTGAATAAAATATTTTATGGAGAATTTATCCCACGATTATCCATTAAGCCTATTTAACACTATGTATTTGCAGTAAATGAAATATAATTTATTGCAAATACATAACTTTAAATACACAACATAATACAGTTGTGTAGGAACTATAACTTATAACGATATCTATGTAGGAAAATAATAATATTTAATTATGTACTTAGGTATTTACTTAGTCTCTAATTAATTCAAATTATATTATTACTATGATATAAAAACAATTAATAAAAACTTTATTAATGCGAGTAAAAATAAAATAGGTCGAACTAGTTATATTAAAATTGCAAGGGGTACACATGAAACTATTAGGTAAATTATTATTATTATTGCAATTTGCATGTGTACCTACACCTACTTATCCCATAAAAACCGTTTTTGTCTCAGTAACTTAAAAAATCAGGCATACGGCTAGACAGTCATGTCATTCGCATATACATATAAAAAATGCGCTCGCCTGAACATAATCGTTCAATGCTAAAAAAACTGAATAAACTTTAATTATTGCAATAACTATTTTTACAGAATAAAAAAGTACTTATTATACTTTCTTGTTTAAGAATTATGTTCTATTGCTATGTAAAACATTTCGAATTTATTTGTTGCTATAGATTTACTTATGTAATATTTTTAAATAAAGAAAAAATTAAACTATGGTTTTTGTTTATTTTAGTTTAAAGCTCTAAAAATAGCATATATATATATATATATATATAGATATCCCCATGGGCACTTAGTTGATCAGACGTGCCATATAGCTACCTATATAATTTGTTGATCCGATTTCACTTGTTGATCCGGGTGGTATTTGTTGATCCAATACCGCATCACCGTCAGTATGTGGCTCCAATTGGAGCCACAAATGCCATCGACAGTTATAATAATAATTACGCGTCTTTTATACAAATCCACGTTTTTGCGTTTGAGCACTAGTTGATCCGATTCAAATGAGCCAATCAGAGCCCACAAATTGTCACGAGCTCTGCAATTGGTTGCTGGCGCCCTTGGCAGGTATTATCTTATTCAAGTATAATTTGTACATGAGGTTTAAAGACGGAGCTAAACTCTACATTGTTTCTGCGGTCAGTGAAAAATTATGTGCCAATTTTTACCAGTACCTATTATATGCTATGATTATTATCAGAGTAGGTAACGGTAAGCTAGTAACGGTAAGTGTAAGTATTTTGATATTTTTACCATCAATAATAGGTTCGAGTAATAACTCTTCTTCAATTTGCATACAATCTGCTAAAATTCATAAAGGTGCTACACCAAACATTTATATTTATTTTTCCATTTTATTTATTTGCTGATTTTTATAATTGTACATTTCCAGCAGATTTGTTTCTAGCGTTAAAAATAATAATAAATAAAATAAATAAATTATTTATTTTATTATTAAATTTCCCTATAATAGTACTTCATCATTAGCCTGAAGACGTTCACTGCTAAACTCAGCGGCTGCTTGCCTATTGCATCCATCGGCTCCCCACGGCTCTGACCAGGTCGTCGGGCCACCTAGTGAGGACTGGCCTACGCGGCGTCTTCCAGTTCGTGGTCGCCACTCGAGAACCTTTCTTTTCCATCGTGTACTATTTAGTACCCCACAAATAATTCACTCGAGGTTTCAGTTCTGCATTCTATAAACCTCTCGGATAGGTTCTCGAATGGCTAACACGAACCGGAAGACTTATCTTAGACCGGCTCCCTACTAGGTGGATCGATGATCTGGTGAAAACCGCAGGGAGCCGATGGATGCAGGAGGCGAGCTGCCGCTTAAAGTAGCAGTCTCTGGGGGAGGCCAATGTTCAGCAGTGGACGTTTATCCAAATCCGTTCAGCCGTTTTGGCGTGAAGAGGTAACAAACATACACTCACACAAACTTTCGCAATTAGTTTCTTCTTCGGTAAACGTTGTTCCCGAAATTGCCGCATAAATAACACTAAACTTGATAGTGTTAATGACAACAAAAGATAATATATGCCTATTTTCTTGTTTAATAATTCTAAATGGCTGTAATATTATTGTTAAATTCAGTAATTTAAGGTATGGAACCTTGAATTTTAGTCAATAGTACCTACACGTTTCAAGGTTTTGGGAGTTTTTATAATCTTTATAGGATTTGTGCATCTTACTCTAAGATTTGGTGCAAAGCTAATATCTAAACTAAAATAAAATTATCTAAGACTTTGTTATTAACATTATTACCTAATAGTAAGCAGAAGTAGTAGTAGAAATTCTTCAAGAATCAATACCGAATGAAAACTCAGAAGCTCTCAGAAAAACTCGTGAATTAATGGCAAACCAGAGCGATGAAACTGCAGTCTTCAGTTGATATGTCAGACTACGGTGAACTCAATAAACAAATCTGGAGTGGAGTTCACAAAAACTGGAGACAAAACTGAAGATGAGATGTCATTTCCAAATTAGTCCGACACTATACCGAAGATATCTCCGACTTCAGGCTGTACAAGATTAAAATGGCTCTCAAGCAGCTTAAAAACCACATGGCGCCAGGTGAGGATGTAATTACGACCAACTTCTGAGAGCGGGTGGTAGACCGGTGCTTATAATCCTACAGAAGTTATTTAATTCTGTCGTCCTTGAAGGTACAACACCAGAGGCATGGCACTAGAGCGTGGTGGTACTCTCTACTCGCGGTGGTACGGTAAAGGCTTTATCACCATAGACCACATCCATACGTTACGCCAAAATTTATGAAATTAAATGAAATTAGTTTATTTGCTACAACAACAATTAGGCACACAGTAAGCATACATATTGGTAGGTATACTACCTACAACTGTAATCAAATATAAAAAAACCATTGTAAAAAATCGGTCCCAAACTCAGCATTTTATACAGAAGACCGAAGAATATAATCGGCCGTTATGCCTAGCGTTTGTGGACTATGAGAAGATCTAATCAATCGAGACTTGGAGGGTGCTGCAGTCCTTACAGCGATACCAAATTGACTATCGGTATATCGAAGTGTTGAAGTATTTTCTAGCAAAGATCCCAAATGCTAACGCTATCGCCAAACGCTAGCTCCAAAATGTACTGGAATGAAATTTCGGAAATCGCTTACTTTTTCGCAGCTGATGTCATTACAATTCATTTTTGGCGTTAGCGTTAGCGATTGGGACTTTTGCTAGACCCCCAGAGTGCGGAGAAAATTCCATTGCAAAGAGGCGTGATACAAGGAGACGTTATTTTTCCGAAACTGTACACAAACGCGTTGGAAGACGTTTTCAAGCACTTGGAGTGAAAAGGATCTGGCATCAACATAAATGGCGAACACATCACTAACCTTCGTTTTGCCGATGATATTGTAATGGCGGGGTCGCTTAATGACCACAAATCAGCACCATGCTCAACGACCTTAGAAGTCTCCCGACAGGTTGGTTTTAAGATGAACATGGACAAGACGAAAATCATGTCTAATGCCCATGTTCCACCTGTACCGGTAATTGTTGGGAACGATACTCTCGAAGTTGTCGACAAATATGTCTACCTAGGAGCCTAGGACAGACTGTCCAACTTCGACAAAGAGGTCGCACGAAGAATCAAACTTGGCTGGGCAGCGTTCGAAAAGCGTCGACCCATCTTTTCGTCTAAAATACCGCAGAGCCGGAAAACAAAAGTTTTCGATCAGTGTGTGTTACCAGTGATGGGAACTGAAATATGATCTCTTAGTGATGCCCTCATTTGTAAGCACAAAATCGTGCCACGAGCTACGGTGTTTCTTTGCGAAATAGGATACGCAATGAGGAGATCTGGAGGAGAATTAAAGTGACCGATATAGCTCTTAGAATTATCATGTTGAAATGGCGATGTGCAGGCCAAATCGCTCGTAAAACTGACAATGACCGATGGGAAAGTTAGGTTCTCGAGTGGCGACTACAAATCGGAAGACGCAGCGCAGGCTGACCCCCCACTAGGTGGACTGATGATCTGGAAACCGCGGGGAGCAGGTGGCGAGAAGCCGCTCAAGGTGGCACTTTGTTGGGAGGCCTATGTTCAGCAGTGGACGTCTTCAGGCTGTTGACAATGGTGATGATGATGACCTAATAATAGTAACCAAAAATGACGTTTTTTCAGTAAAATCGTAAAAGACTTAATTAACACAACATGAAAAATTCAATAGTAATTAAGTACAAAAAAAGTATTTTTGTAACTAATATTGAAGTAGGAGCTTTAAAATTCAATTTCCATTGTTTATTTGCATTCCACTATGTAGTTTTTTTTCAAGGGGCATTATTATTTATTTATTTTAGTTACTATTGTGAAGATAAAGATAAAGATAAAGATAATTTTATTTGTTTGAACATGAGTAAATACATTTACAAAAATACATGCATTGGTGTTATGGTGATTTTTAGTCCACAATGTCTTGCCTGCATAGGCGTACAAATGATTGTCAGAGCATGAACTGCTGTCTCGTAATATAAATAAGAAAGAGAAAAATGAAATAATTAAAATATTAAATTTGTAATAACATAAATGAATAAGAATAAAATGTCAGGTTAAATAAAATCCAACTGCACAAATCATCAACAACAACAACAAAAAAAAACAAATATAGTATAAATCAATAAAATAAATAAATAAATAATAACCTACTTACATGTTTTGTCATTCAAAAAATCATTAATATCATAATAACATTTTTCTGTCAACATTTGTTTCAATTTTATCTTAAATGTGTCTGATTTTTTTATACATTTAGGCACTTTGTTATATATTGTGGGTGCCATGCTTAATACACTTTTACGCATCAGAGTAGTTTTTGCAGGGGGTAAAAGCAGTCGATCGTTGTCGCGTCTATTGCGTTGTACTACATCGGATATGCGCCGAAACAAGTGAGGATTGTTTCTTACAAATAACGCCACCTCAAGAATATACAAAGACGGAAATGTCAGAATCCTGTACTTGCTGAAGTATGGCTTGCAGCTATCAGTTTTTTTTAGTCCAAACATGGCCCTTATGCAACGCTTTTGAGCCTTAAAAGCTATTTTGGCATCTGTTGAGTTTCCCCAAAAGATAACTCCATATCTTAGTACTGAAGCTGCTAACCCGTGATAAGCTGTGAGTAAGGCGTCGCTATTCACTATCGGGGCTAACTTAAACAAAGCATATGCGGAGCTACTTAGTCTTTTACAAATTTCAGCTATATGTGCCTTCCAGTTCAGTTGCTTGTCGATTGTTATACATAAAAACTTCGCAGATTCTACTTGGCGTATTTGGCTTCCTTGATAGTTGACATTAATGTTTTGGATAGGAAGTCTTTGACTAAAATGCATTACTTGGGTTTTGGTCAGGTTAATCTTTAGGTTATTGTTATCTAGCCATAGAATAATCGAACTCAAAGAGTCATTAATGTCTTTTTCGTAGAGCTCTTTTATTCTACATGGGATCGATACCGTACTGTCATCGGCAAATAATGACATTGGATGGTTGGTAAATTTTGGCAAATCATTAATGTATATAATGAACAAAAGAGGTCCCAAAACGCTGCCTTGTGGCACACCGTACATAACAGAACGTGCTTCAGAATAATATGATTCTTCACGTTTAGTATCAACGCTAACTCTAGATATTTTAGTTACTTGAGTCCTGTTACTTAAATAGGATTTTATCAACTCTAGAACATTGCCTCTAATACCGTATGACTCTAGCTTGCACAGTAAAATATTGTGATTAACGTAATCAAATGCCTGTGTCATGTCGCAATATATAGCACATATAGGAGTCCTTTTATCCACGTTAGTCAAAACCGTATTACAAAAGTCGTATATGGCCATATTAATATTTTTATCGCGTCTAAAACCTTTCTGCTCACTACACAGTATTTCCTTTCGTTCCAAATAACTATATAACTCTTTATAAATAAATTTCTCAAATATTTTAGAGAAAATTGGTATAAGTGCAATTGGTCTGTAATATTCCATTTGCTCTTTATCCTCTTTTTTAAATAATGGTTTCAGTATAGATGTTTTTAAGCCATCGGGAAATATGCCGCTACTAATACTTAAGTTAATCAGGTAACTCAAAGGCCCACTAATTATTTTACCTACAGCTTTAACTATTTTGGTTGATATATCATCATAACCTGCGCTACTTGTGTTTTTAAGTCCTCTTATAATATTTTGAATGTCTACTGGTATGCTAGGAGCCATAAATATAGATTTTGTCATATTTGCTATGCGAGCGGTCACATTTACACCCGCACTAGAGATGGGCTTTATTTTGTCAACAAAATAATTATTAAAAGCGTTCGCTATGTCCTTCGGTTGACATATAAGTTTACCGTCGACTTTAATACGCGTTATAGAGTCACGAGGAGTATTTAACCTTGAATTATTAATTATCTGCCAGGTAGTTTTAGATTGATTATCCGACGTTTTGATTTTAAAATTATTTTGTGCCCGCTGTGTCAGTTTAATAATTTTTTTATATAATTTAGAGTAGTTTCTATAGTATTGTTTGTTTTTATTGGAGGGTTTTAGCCTTGCTGTCCATAAAAATGTGATTTTGTGTGATTTTTTTGAATAATTATTTTTGTTTATAATAAATAACGGCTAATCGTAATTTACTTCATTTTAATATGGGTTTTTTGCTGGTGCCCCAAATCATACGGTAAAATGATAAAAACTCCCAAAACCGCATAACGTAGGAAGATACTTTTGACTAAAACTCAAGCATGGAACCTTAAAAATTTACTGGATTTGAGAATAATATTACAGCTACTTAATACAAACACCAGGCAAATATTATATTTTTGTTCTAATCAACAACACCATCAAATGTTATTTTACCCGGCATTTTGTCCAATTTCGTGCGGTAGACTCCGTGTGCCAATTAGAAGTCAATTGATACATGAAAATCATTTTATGACTATTAGGTCGAAGACGGAGAATTTTCTCAATTTCCACGTAATATTGAATACTTAACTCAAAAAGAAAATAAAATTTGCAATACTAACTTAAAAGATAGCCCACGGTAGATCTATGAGCCAATCATCCTGTATATACGGTTCGGAGCCAACAAATACTAAAGCACATTAAAAAATATACATACGTTACTTAAAATAGTTTCGTTTTGTCGGATCAAATTAAGCTCTAATTTTGATAATATAAATGGAGCCACATAAACGCTGTATCCCGACATGGATCAACATACGACTTTGCATTTGGTGTACAAACTGGAGCCAATAAGTATTTAAGCATTTCAGAATTTTGGCCGTTAAGGAGTCGATAAAGTTCAAAATTGAAATGAAAAAAAAAATGCGCGTATATCACTTTCTCAATGAATATGTTTGGCAACGTCGCCTAAGTCGCCTTCAACTTTGCGACGTTCCCACTCCGCATGAGATATATGCAACCGGAGTCGAGTAGTGAGACGAAAAAGGTGGAGTCAGCAATGCATGGCAGTCGGGCTGGATCAACTTTGTGCCCAAGTTGGTATTTATATATATAGCATATATACAGGGTTACAGGAAAAATTGTGCTAGATCCGTTAAGGGCGTGGAGTACCCATCATTTCTGACTTATTTCACTATGAAACACCCTAGGCGAAACTAATAATATTTTTGTAGATATCCCTTAGAAAACAATACAGTTTCAATACAATTTTTTTTATATCTTAACTTTCACTTGTCTACTACGGTCTATTCAATTAACTTATGTACTA
Source organism: Ennomos erosarius (assembly GCA_963580505.1). Taxonomy (NCBI): domain Eukaryota; kingdom Metazoa; phylum Arthropoda; class Insecta; order Lepidoptera; family Geometridae; genus Ennomos; species Ennomos erosarius. The sequence goes on along the minus strand of OY756981.1, from coordinate 4,751,011 downwards.
TTTTAATGATTGACGTCCTAAAGCATCTTATTACACATGTAAAAATGCAATAATAATAATAATAAGAAGACACAAAATATTTCAATAAAAAAATTAAAAATTGAATATCTCGAAAAGGGTAAAGTTTAGCCTAGGGTGTTTCATAGTGAAATAAGTCAGAAGTGATGGGTACTCCACGCTCTTAACGGATCTAGCACGATTTTTCCTGTAACCCTGTATATATAGCATATACAATAGCATAGATTCCCCCATGGGCACTTTGTTGATCAGACGTGCCATATAGGTAGTAATTTGTTGATCCAATACAGCATCACCGTCAGTACGTGGCTCCAATTGGAGCCACAAGTGCAACCAACATTAATAATAATAATTACCTGTTTTGTATACAAATCCACCTTTTTTGCGTTTGAGCACTAGTTGATCCGATTCAAATGAGCCAATCAGAGCCGACAATTGTCACGAGCTCAGCAATTGGGTGCTGGCGCCCGTGGCAGGTATTATCTTATTCAAGTACAATTTGTACATGTGGTTTAAAGACGGAGCTAAACTTTGCATTGTTTCTGCGGTTAGTGAACAATGGTTGCGACAATTTTTACCAGTTCCTATTGTCAGTACCTATGATTATTATCAGAGTGACTGCTAGTACCGGTGAGTGTATTTTGATATTTTTACCATCAACAACAATAGGTTCGAGTAATAAAACTTTGTTTCATATGCATACAATTTGCTAAAATTCATTAAGGTGCTACACCAAACATTTACATTATTTCCATTTTGTTTCTTTACTGATTTTTATAATAATACATTTCCAGTAGATTTGTTTCTAGCGTAGCCACAATGGTAGGTTTGTTTGATACGATTCCAGCAGAACTACATGAACGCGGATCCATCGCTCTGATTTTTCAAAATTGTAATAAGTAGATAGTACACAGATCCTATGAATGTAGAATCTGTGGGTAGATTGAGGCTATTTAAAAATTTACTGACAACTTTTGTTTTAAGTAACATTTTATTTTGTTGCAGCAGGTACAGCACTGTATCAACATACTGTGGCAAACACGTTTTTTTAGTAGCAAGTATCAAACTAAAGAACTTATAGATATAAAAATTGTCCTTTATTTTGATATAATATCTAAATAAAGAATATTATCGCACATCTATAATATCTTTTAAACGGCCATGTTAAGAGACCAATTTCATAAAAAGAAATATGCGTGTATCATCTGGAAGAAAAGAACGAATCCCAATATGCCTCTCCATCCATCTCTTATAGTCATTCAAACTGATGGAAAAAGTATAATATTTGTTACGTGATGATAGTGTAATACATACAAAGTATTTCTGGTGTCAGGAGTGTAATTTTGCTTTTTATGGACATTACACAGCTGATGATGACTGCTACAATGTTTGTGCTTATTGACACCATTGGATGATTATCCTGATTTTGTGATGTTAACTCTCTATGATGATGAATAATTTAAATGTGAATAAAACCTAGTCCTATTTACTTGTTAATTGGTTTTATTAAATTTTCCTATAATAGTACTATTTAGTACCCCACAAATAATTCACTCAGTAAGTTTCACAACGTTTGAATCAATTTAAGTAGAGGTTTTAGGTCTGCATTCTATAAACCTCTCAGAAAGGTTCTCGAGTAGCTACCATCAACCGGAAGACTTAGCTTAGATCGGCTCCCTACAAGGTGGACCGATGATCTGGTGGAAAGCGCGGGGAGCCGATGGATGCAGGAGGCGAGCTGCCGCTCCAAGTGGGGCTCTCTGGGGGAGGCCTATGTTCAGCAGTGGACGTTTATCCAAATCCGTTCAGCCGTTTCGGCGTGAAGAGGTATCAAACATACACTCACACAAACTTTCGCAATTCTTCGGTAAACGTTGTTCCCGAAATTGCCGCATAAATAATACTAAACTTCATAGTGTTGATGACAACAAAAGATAATATTTGCCCATTTTCTTGTTTAATAATTCTAAATGGCTGTAATATTATTCTTAAATTCAATAAAATAATTGATTTATATACGAATTTTTAAGGTATGGAACCTTGAATTTTTGTCAAAAGACACGTTTCAAGGTTTCGGAAGTTTTTAAAATCTTTATAGGATTTGTGCATCTTACTCTAAGATTTGGTGCAAAGTAAAACTCTAAACTAAAATAAAGTTATCTAAGTCTCTATTATTAACATTATTACCTAATAGTAAGCAGTAGTAGTAGTAGAAATTCTTCAAGAATCAATGCCGAATGAAGACCCAGAAGCTCTCAGAAAAACTCTTGAATTAATGGCAGACCGGAGCGATGAAACTGCAGTCTTCAGTTGATATGTCAGCCTACGATGAACCCAATAAACAAATCAGGAGTGGAGTTCACAAAAACTGGAGATAAAACTGAAGACGAGAGTGGTGTCATTTCATCCAAGCCTGAGATTCTGAGAGAGATCGAGAACTTCTATGGACAGTTATACACCTCGACATGTAAGCCCACTAACACAGCTCAAGACATCAGAGCTAAGTTAGCCCGACACTATTATCGAAGATATCCCGGATATCAGGTTGTACAAGATAGAATGGTTCTCAAGCAGCTTAAAAACCACACGGCGCCAGTTGAGGAAGGACCAGGGGGTCTAGCAAAGATCCCAAATGCTAACGCTATCGCCAAACGCCAGCTCCAAAATGTACCGGAATGAAATTTCGGAAATCGCTTACTTTTCCGCAGCTGATGTCATTTCAATACATTTTTGGAGTAAGCGTTTGGCGTTAGCTTTTGGGATCTTTGTTAGACTCCCAGAGTGCGGAGAAAATTCCATTGCAAAGAGGCGTAATACAAGGAGACGTTATTTTTCCGAAACTGTACACAAACGCGTTGGAAGACGTTTTCAAGCACTTGGAGTGAAAAGGATCTGGCATCAACATAAATGGCGAACACATCACTAACCTTCGTTTTGCCAATGATATTGTAATGGCCCCCACTAGGTGGACCGACGACCTGGTGAAAGCCGCGGGGAGCCGATGGATGCAGAAGGCGAGCAGCCGCTCTAAGTGGCGCTCCCGGGGCGAGGCCTATGTTCAGCAGTGGACGTCTTCAGGCTGTTAATGATGATTGTAATGGCGGGGTCGCTTAACGACCACAAGTCAGCACCATGCTCAACGACCTTAGAAGTCTCCCGACAGTTTGGTTTTGAGATGAACATGAACAAGACGAAAATCATGTCTAATGCCCATGTTCCACCTATACCGGAAATTGTTGGGAACGATACTCTCGGAGTTGTCGACAAATATGTCTACCTAGGACAGACTGTCCAACTTCGACAAAGAGGTCGCACGAAGAATCCAACTTGGCTGGGCAGCGTTCGAGAAGCTTCGACCCATCTTTTCGTCTAAAATACCGCAGAGCCTGAAAACAAAAGTTTTCGATCAGTGTGTGTTGCCGATAGTAACCAGAAAATTACGTTTTTCAGCAAAATAGATAGATAGATAGATAAACACTTTATTGCACACACATCAAATAATAATACAATTAAGAAGGATAACAAATTTTACAGAAACGTGTTACAATGGGCGACCTTATCGCTAAAAGCGATCTCTTCCAGGCAACCTTTGGATGGAGAGGATTTGTCGAAGCGGTTAAAGACGGGGTGCACAAGCATAACTACATAAATAAAATAAAATACCTTATAAACTTACTAAATAATTTTAGTAAAATACCTACTTAAATATAATATACTTACAATAGTATAAGATTTAAGTAAAACAACATGAAAAATTCAATAGTTATTAAGTACAAGGAGTTTATTTGTAAATAATATTGAGGTGGTCCTACCTCTTTAAATTTCAATTTCAATTGTTCATTTGCATTTCACTATGTATTTTTTTTTTCAGGGGGCATTATTTTTTATTTATTTTAGTTACAATTGTGATTTTTTTGAAACATTATTTTTGTTTATAATAAATAACGGCAAATCGTAATTTAGTTCATTATAATATGGGTTTTTTGCTAGTGCCCCAAATCATACGGTAAAATGATAAAAACTCCCAAAACCGCAAAACGTAGGACTAACTAACTTTTGACTAAAATTCAAGCATGGAACCTTAAAAATTTACTGGATTTAAGAATAATATTACAGCTACTTAATACAAACAGCTGGCAAATATTTATGTTTGTTGTAATCAACAACACCATCAAAGGTTATTTTACCCGGCATTTTGTCCAATTTCGTGCAATTAAAAAATATACATACGTTACTTAAAATAGTTTCGTTTTGTCGGATCAAATTAAGCTCTAATTTTACATGCTATTCATTATTACCCGACTACCAAAACAAAAAGGAGGGTTATGAGTTTGACTGTCTATGTATGTATGTATGTATGTATGTATGTATGCATGTATGTATGTATGTATGTATGTATGTATGTATGTATGTATGTATGTATGTATGTATGTATGTATGTATGTATGTATGTATGTATGTATGTATGTATGTATGTTCATATGTTCCCTCGTATCTCCTAAATCACTTATCTTATTACAAACAGCAAGGTGTCAATCGATAGATCTTAACACTCTGTGTGTCATAGGCTATATAAAGTTACATTAAGTTCAATATAGCGGATTATATTAAAAAAATTCGCGGACGAAAATAAATATTTTTTCGAAAAATATGTCATGTTTGGTATCAAATGAAAGATCTTTATGAGTACGTTTCGAATATGTATAATTTTTATATCTATGTATAACTATGTATAGCCTACGTATGAAAATAGGCGCGAATTTTCTGTTTTTGTTGTTCCCTGGTTGTGCCTAAACCACTCATCATATTTTATCAAGTTTGATACCAATCGATGAGTATTGACACTCTGGGTGACATAGGGTACATAAAATTTTACTAAAGCCAATATGGCAGATTTTATGATCCATCCATTCCGCCTTATGGTAAGAAAATTCGCTAAACATTAGACAAACAGCCGAAATCATTCGTGTAGTCTTAAAAATTGACACAGTTATACTTTGAAATATACTGATGAATATACTAAAAATTTCCGAGGGTGAGGCGTAAGTAGAGGGAGGGGGAAGGGTTTGAATATCACTTTTATCGGATATTTGCTTGTATCTCAGAAACCTTTAGGATTAGTATTACAGTTACTTCTGTGAAATTAAATTATATTACATTCGCCATAAAAAAGATTTTATCCATTTTTACTGTAGAATCAATACTTTAGGATCTAAACGATGTTGTAATTTGAAAAAAATAGCTTCCTCCCACCTCAGTTTAACGCGCAACTGCATAGCACTTGTAAAGTTGTAGCATAGATGATAGAAGTAGGTACCTACTTAAAAGTATAATTAACAAAATTTAAAATCTCTAAACACACATTTTTGCACGTGGGTAAGTATAGTATAGATAATGGTTACCCATTAGTTATACTATACAACACCCCTTCATTTGGGCGAGGGTAAAAATGCCATCATAAATAATAAGGTAGTCGGGTTTTAGTTTTTTGACTCTTATCTTGTTTATAGTTTACGATTCGTCACAAAAGAGGTCAACTTTTTTGTTAATATATGCATATAGCACTTAATTTCAGTTGTAGTCTATAGATTGTCAGCGGAATTACTTATAACGTTATACTTTCGCCACTATTTAAATTTATCTTATGTTTAGTTATGTTAATAATTGCTTAAATTATATAAAGTCTCTGTTACTTAGCATTTAGCCTTAAGCGATTGAACTCCTGTTGAAAATGTGGTTCTGTATACTAACGCGTTACTATAAAATATTGCTAGGCGTTAAAGAGCTTTGTCTTTGCTCATTGCTCCTCTCTTTTGAAGAAGCCTGTCATTTACAGCTCCGTATCATCAAGCCTCGTGAATCACTTTAGAGAATTGAACAGGGGAAAAATAGGGCGTCACGATAACTACACTGACGTCATTGTGTTATCGTGCAGTTTTGTTTTACGCGTTATAAATTAGATTGCTGTTGCGGTTAAGGAATTCCTAATGATATTCCCAAACTGAGTAATGCATTAATCAAGTTTCACATATATTTATTACCTAAAAATAAAAACGTAAAGTCAAAGAGGTCCGGTATTCAGTAAGATCTTCATAATTCTGAAGACGTCAATGCTAAACATAGGCCGCCCCATAGAGCGCCACTTTGAGTGGCTGTTTGCCTCTTGCATCCATCGGCTCCCCACCATTTTGACGTCCTTGATCCACCTAGTGGAAGCCATGGCCTACGTTACTGAAAACGCTTCTTCCCCTTCGGTTGTCGGTTCTGCGAGCCATGTGGCCTGCCTAGTAATATCTTATCAACGAACAACTTGTGTTCAAAGCGTGGATGCATGGGTGCGTACATATATAGGTAAATGAAAATAAGATACTGTACCCCACTGTACCCCTAGTGCGAGTTTTCCAATACGTGTATACGCGCGAATCCATTTAAAATTTGTACTGCCATTTTTACTTCATCAACGTGTCCGCTAGGGGCGCTGCAGATAAATGTATGGGAGAAAAGGGAGAAAACGTAAACGAATCAAGTTTTAGTAAACTATCAAAACTCGTACTGTTGGTCTCTATAACGACCTTGACGCCGCCACCGCGGGAAGAATTAATTATAAGAGAAATTATCGCCATCCACCACGGTAATCAATATACATAAATAGGCATAATAGATACCTAAACAGATTTAAACATTTCATTAACAATTCTGTACAAATTATAAATTATATTGTTTCTGCTGAAAATAGCTATGTATCGCTGATAAACTGATAAACCAAATATAATTAAGTTTTGTATGGTTATTTGTTATGTACAAGAAGGGTCGCAGAACGTGACTGTTGGAGTCTTCATAGGATTATTTATGGTGTATTACTATTATACAAAGGCGGTTCCACAGACTATGTCATCTGGTGGATGTGTTATAAATTAATGTAGCCACCAGGAATTTACCCCTATTTTAATTAAGTAAGTTTTTTCTAATAAGTCTTATGTCGACGATACGGTAGATGTAGACGGTAGATGTTAGAGAAAAACACTGGCCATTGAGTTTGAATGTAGGTATAAAATCGATTGGGATTCGATGAAAGTTTGTTCAATAAATTTATCTATGGGATCAGCCAGACAAATATTTTGAAAAATGGCATCCTTTTTGTGAGATACTTTTGGAGCTACGCATAAAAATAGGGTAGTTTATTATTGTCTCTTGTTTGCCACAAAAATCTTTGTAGAAACTAAGATAAAGTATGAAATGGACGCACAAATCAAGCGCTATTTATTCTAGGTTCTTTGACTAACGTCAAAGCAGTTAATACAGCGAATGGGTTTTTTGTGGACGCTATAGTTCATGTTAAACAGAAATAAGTAGGTATAGTAGGCCGTTTCCGCTGGAGTAAGTACATCTCTGCATTGGTGGAAACGAACCTACTACAGATTATACCTACTTACTAGAAAAAAAGCGAATCGGTGATCACGGCTGGTATCTCTTAGATTAAAATTTGGTATCATTCTTATACATTATATAGGTAACCTTCCTTATTTATTATGGTAGAAGAACTAAAAATAAAACTGCATCAATACCGCTGAACGGACAAAAGGAAACAAGAACGCATTTACGAAAACAGGAACGAAGGAATTTTCCACACAAAATGAAATTCCAGAGCTAAAACTGTTCGGAACGCTTAGGGCAAAGTCCCAGACCGCAAAATAAACGAGGATAAACACACAGAATATTTACATGACTCAGAAAACATAGGATCTGCCATTTTTTAAATCGCTCTATTACGAACATTTTAAAACAAAACGCAGCCAACTCGTTCCAGTACGCTGCGACCCGCCGCGCTTGAATTCATTACTAAAAATGTAAATAATTAAGTACTTAATAGTTGATTGATGTGTGCGATGTACAGAAAACTAATTGTAGATACCTCTAGGTATCTATAGGTCTCTTTTACCATTGCCTGTTTAGTATTTGTTCCTGATTTGACCACATTTTCTTGTGAAATTATGTGGCAAAAAGTGGTGCCACATTGACCTGGCTCCTAAGTGAGGCTTTTGGAACACATGGAAGTGCTTGGTGACACATTCCTAACTTGAGTCTGTTAGCTAGATAGCTAGTATCTGCGTAGATACGCAGATACTAATACTAATAGAAAATCTTTACCCCCCAATATAAGTAGATAACTACTTATCAAGATTTTTCTGTTCAGCTTGTGCAGAGAGTATTATAGAGCTAAACCTCAACTGAGCCTCAAAAGTACTACTATTGCAGATAACGCAATAAGCGGTCATGTTGCAAATATTTAAAGCTAATGGCCCGTGTCTTCGTCCGCGTAGTAGCAGACTCGGCCTTCAGCCTCCTCCCTCCGATTTCCAATTTTCCTCATAATAAAAACCTAAGAGGGACTACATCATCAGTCATCATCACAACAGCCTGAAGACGCCCACTGCTGAACATATCCCATTTTAAGCAACTGGCGACTGGATTGAGGCGTTTATCAAGGCGACTTGTAATCTCTCCTCCTGCTCCCAACTGCATATTTCCTTGTCACATAATCGGAGTCCGCTGATAGGCTAAACCACTGATATTATAAACTAAACTAAAAGCCCTTTAATATTTTTGCTATCCGTCTAGGTATGGGTAAAACATACCTCATCAAAGGTAAAACCTCGCAGAAGTTTTGGCGAGAACGCGGAAAAGTTCACGTCGTTGCATTGTATTATTTATCAAAACTTGTGCATTTTCCAGTGTTAATGTTTAAAATTGGTGGTGCTTTACGCATTAAGTGCTGAATTACGAGCATGTGTGAGTGCAAGTGATATAATGTGGTAAAACGTGATTTTTCGTGTTGCATCCAAAACTCCATAGAAGCTTCTAGTAAAGTTGCCACCACTTTAGGGCACGACTTAGACTGGACTATGACTACCTGACTTAGACTGGACTATGAGTATGACTAGGACATGACTTTGCGTGAAATATTTCATAACACGATGAAAATTATAATACTTGACACTGGCTGAATACACTATGTGTGGAGCCAAAATAAATATAAAAAAAACCTGGTTTTGAGTTCCGATCGTAATAAAAGTATGAATGTAGTTATAACATTTCGAGGAACTATACAAACTGTTACTATACCTAATACTTGCTTACCCGAGTAGGTAAAAGGATCATCCAAAAAATTATTGTCTAAAATAAGTCACTTATATTATTATTTTGTGCGAGTGGGAACTAAAACGCATATTCGTAGGTATTTTACATTACATAACAAGTTAGATTAGTACAAACCATTTTTGAATTTCTTAAATAAGTAAGTACATCACCAATATTATTTAAATAACTACTTTGTATATTTGCGGATTTATGCGATTTACTTTTTTTGGTTTGTTTATTGTATTCAGCTTATTATGGTCATCAAACACACACTGTCATGTAAAACATACAAAGACCATAAATATTACTATAGACCAAAATTACGAAACTTGTATGTTTTGTAAATTAGTTAAAAGTAGCATGACAGTAATAGTTAGTGGTAGTTGGCAAAATAAAATTGTAGCTGATATTTAGTACGTAATAATACCTACTTTTGTTAGTTTTGTATGTAGATTTGTTTCGATGTTTGTTCTGTGTCTGGGTGTTATATTGTATTCTATGTATGTATTTATAAACAAAAAGTATCTAAGCATTGTATTAGTTATCTGGTTCCCATAGTACAAGCTTTGCTTAGTTTGGGGCTAGATGGCGCTGTGTGTAATGTTCACACATATTTACTCTTATTTATATTTATTCATTAATAATGAGTGGAATACCTTGCCGTCGTCCATGTTTTCAAATAGCTATAACCTGGGTGTCTCCAAGTCAAGAGTGAACAGGTATCTTCTAGGCAAATATGCACCACCGCAGGCCACGTCATCACTTACCATCAGATGAGACAGTGGTCAAATGCTACGCCTATAAACTATAAAAAAATACATAAAAAATTATGCAAACAGAAGATATTATTCATTCCGGCCATCTTGGCAACTGAGTGTTGATACTGGTGGCAATGGCAGACTTGGTAATAAAATAAAATTAATATAGGTACCACAAAATAATTTAAAATTATAATGCATTTTGATGTAAAGGTACAAGTAAACCGTAAGCCGAGCCAGTCAAGATAAATCGACACGGTCAATGAGTTTTCTTGCGCGAATAACACAACTTGAATTACCATCTGGAAAACCATTAAACTAAATCTTTAACAAAGTTTCCATTGCATCACTTCTATTGTATTAGAATGACCTAGTCGATTTTGTACAGCAATTAAAAAGAAATTACGGGATTTACAAAGCATTATAAAGATTTCAACTAGTTACCTATTGTACCTGCGTCTATCTGTTATAGATAAGTACCTAATAGGTACTTACTAGATAGAGTATACTAAAGTCAACTTGCAGTTGCTGTTGCTATCTAAATATTACATCATCTACCAGCCTGCGAAATCAGATCTCTGATTTTAGGCTACAGTCACATCGAATCTACTAACTACCACTCGGCCATCTGCGTAGGTAGTTTAGAAGGTACTATTATCTATTCTACATCTGTAGCTGACTGCTACTTCACTCTGATAACTGAAAAACGTCGTTTATTTGCCAAAGCGTTTTGGTATCACTCAAGAACACCTCTACCCCATCGGACAGACAGTCTCATCAATCTTTCTTGCGTAATATACCAGGAATCTCAATTAACAACATAGGATTTGTATGCCTCTTAAAGTAACAGGAATCTGCACACTTTTTGACAGGGCACATCGATTGCAGAACCACGCGACAAATGGGGAAGAAAGGTCCACGAGAAGGCTTCACGAACTGAAAGACGAAGCACGTAGTAGTGGCATTAGATGGACTGAGGTCGTAGTCAAAACTGAGGAGAATCACTGGATGCAAGATGAAAGCAGTCCTTAAGTGGAGCTCTAATATGGGGGAGGCATAAATTATGTTCAACTATGTATTGACGCCTTCTGATTAAATAACAAATAATTATGATGGTAAAATATTAATCGAGGTAGATCTAGTAAATCAAAAATAATGCAATGGTAATGCCGATAATGGTATCTACCTACTAAGAATAGATACTTAGGTAGATATATTGTCATCGCCTGCAGCGATAATTTATAGTGTTGCCTGAATGCCAGCAAATTGGTATAATACATACCCCTGCAAATTCATTCCGTTTCTGTAACTATGTAACATGTAAAATTAACTTAAAGACACTTGTATTACAAACTCCGTTATTGTATGTGAACAGATGTAACTAATTATATTGTAAGAGTGGCCTTCACGGCGCGGTAGACAGCCGTGTTTTTGTCTTGGTTCGTTATCACGAACTCCAGTTTCACGACGATTCTTTCAGGTTCGTCATGTCTTACATTTTATGTACCTATGTAAAGTAGGTATTTGTATAGGTATTTGGAAGAACATGGAAGGAACTGTATAGTAATATCACTATTAGGATTTGGTTAGTACCTACCTACCTGCATGTGGCAGAAAGTGGTTTCCTGTATAATTTAAATGATGACACACGGAGCGATAAAAACAGGTTCAATAAAATTCACGTACCTTTCGCACGGTTCATTTAGTCCCCCCTGTCCCCTTCTCACCATCGACTCTATTGTGCTTTCTCTACATTTCCCCTATTCTTCCTTCTCCCCGTCCCTCTCCCGTCGTCCTCATTTTTTTGTTTCCTTTTTGAACATATAACCCGCCGATTGTCCATTCAGGAGTGAACGGTGTAGAAGTCTTGTTCTAAAAATATCTTTTAGCTGCTTTCTGAATAAACCGATTTTTAATGAAACAAACTTGTATTATGAGGCTACTTCAAAACTATAAATAATACAGAATAGCAAACTGGATCTAAATCTATGTAATTAGAAGTTTTTGATTGATGACATTCTAAAACTATTATTTGTTATAATTATGGGATATAATTATTAAAAATAATAGTTTTATGGGATATAATTATTTAAAAAAATACAATGTTTTTCACCTAAATATTTTCTGCGTCCAGGTTTCTCTAGTTTTAGTTTAGGAGTAGAATCAAGAACGTACCTAATACCTATGCTAGCTAATTATTGGGAACAAAATATACCAAAATAAATAATTCTCAACTAAATCTAATTCTTTTAGCACCTACTTAAATACACAAAATATAGCAAGAATAAATTACCTGTAAAATGCACTGGGCTCATTAAACGCTGGCTTATCTAAGACATTATTAACTAAATATTTATCACGGAAAAATGCAATTAAACTTGATAAGTAACTTGTTTTGCTCAGGCTTCATTTAGGTTTATGTTTGTACATATAATTGTAAATCGAAAACAACAAGTAAATAGAATTACATAATGACGTAAATAAGTTAAATATACATTATCAAATAACAGTACGTACTAGGGAAACACATGCGGCTACAACTAACATACTCGCACGGGATACCAAAGCACTATTCATGTGTTGGTTAACGAAGTACAGGATAGTTGCACAATCCACGACATAGTTCGTAATCCCTTCCCTACTGTACATTATCACTTTGCATATTGCATTTTTAGAAACGTAAATCCTTCTCATTGTTGTTGGATCCATGATGGTCGCTACTCTCCAATTCAGCACACCATTAATCACACTTGGCGGTCCATACGCTTCATCCTTTTCTCCTCTCGGTTTCTCAACCCACAAACTAACGGCTACGCCATCTTCTGTCATTTTCTTGCTGTTGTAATCCTGAATGTAGTAGCCGAGGAACTTTTGGGCGATGTGACAGTAAACAGTAACCATCTCCATGAGGTCGACATCTTCGATACGCAGCCAGCACTGGTCGGAGCGATCGTTCCGGTTGGGGAACTCTACAGGCACGGGAAACGTTATTTGCGTAATTTTTCTGTCTACCGTTTCACCGCAGATCACTTTATACAACAAACTCGCTAATAAAACTCTGAATAACATTTTAAATGTGCCACTGTACCGATGTCATGATTGTAACTAACCGATTGTCGTGGCTTTGTGTCGCCGCCACAAAAAGCGTTGCAGAACGGTTGCCTTCACGAGCAGTGATTACAGGTAGAAGAATATTAGATTGCGAATAACTGCTCATTGTTATTGGTACTCTAGGTAGCTGTTAGCACGTGCTTGGGCGGTTCGAGCTATTTTATACTTGCTTAAGTATATGCGTTGCTATCGTACCTATAAAATTATCGCATAGCTGATCAAAGCCAAATATAATAGTTTCCTGAGTTACTCGTACTACTGGTAGAAGAGTTGATCTTGGTTATGCCTTGCTTCATATTCATTCTGGTATAATAAACGGAATGCTGTACTATACCGGAATTGTTCGTTTGAGAAGGTGATTGATTTCTTTGGTAGGTAGTTTAATGTTGTGAACTTTTTTCTTTAGAATTTGACATACTTTTCGGCCTACGATATTATCTACTACCTAATAGCTATTGATTTTATTTATATAGCGTAATATACCTGTTGGGAGACTTAACTAAGGTCGTTGAGCATGTCAAAGATTATTAACACCGGATTTATAGTCAACAATTGACGGGCCCGATAGTTTAATTGGTAGTAGGCCTGCCTTCTGATCTGCGGGCTGTGGGTTCGATTCTTACTCAGGACAAACATTTGTGTGATGAACATAGATGTCTGGGTGTTACATTGGGTTGAACGACAACCTTGGGTTGGTCAAGTTAGATATTCGTCAAATCGGCAATTCGTCAATCTATTGTATGTATTTACAAACAAAAAGTATTTAAGCAGTATATCAGTTATCTGGTTCCTATTAGTACAAGCTTTGCTTAGTTTGGGGCTAGATAGCGCTGTGTGATATGTTTACACATATTTATTTATTTAAAATTTATTTAAAACGAGCATGGTGCCCTCGACTCTATGACTATAATATCATCGGCAAAACGAAGGATAATGAATGGATGTACCTACTCCCTATTTATGTATGTGGAATTGTTGATGAAAGGTGCTCTCCTACAGACTGGGGTCTTCAGTCTTCTGTATAATCTGGCGTGGTGTATGGATGTGGTGAGTGGTCTATGGTGCTAAAGTCTTTTCGTAAACCGGCTTTTACGGGAGGTTGGAATTCAACAAATCTGCGAGACGATTGTAAAGAGTAATGTTGTAAATAACTTATATAGGTATACCTAGACCTACAACATGGCTCAAAAGCGAGATGGGCGCCTATAGCCTTTCAGTAAGGTTTTACCATTAGAAGAAAAGCACCACCACATTCTTGGGCAGAAATTAACTAGCACGTAAATTATCGACAGAAGCTAAGAAGTAATGAAAATGAAATGGGAATAAGCTGATAGTGCAGTAATATTACGGTCCCAAGAAAACCCACTATTCTGTGCCCAAACTACTTACAGATACTTATCAGTTTACTATAAATAGATAGGTATTTTTTGTATGACGTGCGATATAGGATCGACCCATATTGTCTGGCGTACCTATACCTATTGCGTATGTATACCGCTTAAATGTTATAAAAGTTTGTTGACTTGTTATATTTTTAGGTAGTTTGTTTCATGATATGATTTGCAGTAGCCATAAACATACCAGAATCTTCTTAATAAGTTGGACAAATGTCGGTCATCGGTCATCAGTATAGTAACTAACTATACACAACTAACTGTTTTTATCTGCATATACCTAAAGCATTAATTAATCGTTCTGTTTACATCACCGCTAGTACAAACGCTAAACGTTTAATTAGGAGGAAAGAGCGAGATGGATGTTTCTCAGAATATTTTTATTATTGTGATTGACGCATCACGCGGAATGTATTCCATGCAATCAAGAGAGCAGGCGGGATCAAACCAGTTCGGGCACTCGAGGTGGCCTGACGTTATTCGCGATGGCCAACAGAACGATTCTGTTGTGCCTTTTAATTTTGTGCACGTCATTTTATGTGTCGGAATGTGGTCGATTCGGAAGCAGAGGCGGAAGCAGAAGCAGTAGCAGTAGTCGCGGTAGCTCTTCATGGGGAAAAGGCTGGGGTGGTGGCGGTGGTAGCAGCTACAAACCGTCATCTTCATCTTCATCCGGATCGAGCTGGTGGTCTAGTGGAAGTAGCTACAAGCCATCTTCTTCATTGAATACTGGTTCAAGCTCCAGCGGTAGCCGTCACAAGCCGTCTTCCAGTTCTTCAGGGTCAAATTGGTGGTCAAGTGGATCCAGTGGCACAAGTTATCCTAGTTCTTCGTCAGGATTATCAGGATTCGGAAGTTTCCCAACATTTCCACCCAACATAGCTAATATAGGAAGTAAGCCTAGCTACCCATCATCGTCAACTGGTTTATCTGGGTCAGGTTCAAGTTCGCGTTATAAACCTTCGTCTTCCGGATCAGGAACGCACGGTTATCCACCTAGTACAGGACTGTCTGGATCTGGATCAGGAACATACAATTATCCATCTGGGAAAGGACTGTCAGGAACAGGATTAGGAACTCACAACTATCCATCGGGTACAGGACTATCTGGATCAGGATCAGGGACACACAGTTATCCGTTTGGAACAGGACTGTCTGGGTCTGGATCAGGACAAAACACGAGGCATAACAACAATTACGGATCGCGCGACTCATACAGACCTACCAATACATACAACACAAATTCCGGTTATGGAGGCTCCTACCATCCAGCATCGAGCGTCTATCATACGCCTACATATTATCATTACCCACAACATGTGTACGTTACTGAATACAGAGACTCTGGTAGCAGATACGGAGATTTGTTGACTGGGCTCACGTTATACAATTTGGGCCGTTCCCACAATGACTATCACAACCACTATTATTACGATGATTATTATAGAAGAAGGTACAACTCACCCAGTAACAATGATTACAGACCTGAAAACCGACCCCAGAACGAAGCTACTTGCACATTGAGGATCAAAGAGAACGGAAAGGTAGAACTGTTGAAAATACCGTGTGAAATAGTCTCAACCTTCACTGATGGCAGTCAAAAAGTCAGCAACACTAGTAAGTCAGTAACACCAATCTGCACTACCAACGTGACTAAAAATGAACTACCAAAAAGTATTGCAGATAACGTAACTTCATCGCCGACTCTAGCACCGACAAATGTAACTAACACAAATGTGGCTTCAGGGAACAGTACTTTGGATGAGGTTACTAAGACAGTGAGTATGAATGCAACTACATCAAATATTACATCACCCAGTGCAACAACCCCAGATGCTGTAAACTTAAACGTGACGGCGCAAAATATACTAACTACATTAAATGCTTCAACGACTGCAAAGCCTATAACTACAGAGGTATCACCTAAAAATGGAACAACTACGTCAAAAACCGATGGTAATACAACCACTTATACAAGTCGAGTTGTGACACCCACTGAAGAAATAGTTAACATCACAGTCTGTGTCACAAATACAACTGAAATGGTTGGGACGGACCCCTTGAGCGTGAAAGGTACTCCAATCAACACATCGAGCATGGAATGCGCTATTGACATAAATACCAAAGAGGGATACTTCCGTAATAAAGTAGATTGCCAGACTCTCTTACAATATTCGAGAACGAAAGCACCGCCTCCGACGCCAAGTTCTATACTGCCTGAAAGAGAAACATTGAAGAAGTGGTTAAATAAACCACCGTGGTGGATGTCGATGTTCATTGCGGTGTAAAGAAATAATAATCATTGCACAATAACGCATTTATCTGTAGAGTAGTGGAACGTATTCTAAGTTAAATTAAATAGATAATTATTGAGATGTTAATGGCGATTGTACTAAGATAAAATATATTTTTATGGAATACTTAAGTAGTTCACAATGTTTATGATTAAAAGTCATTGAAAAATATATAATAATAATAATAATAAATAAATAAATAATTCTTAATTTCTTAGTATTATTTTTATTGTTTACTATTTTTGATGAATTAATTTTTGAATCATTGTAAGAAATAGAAATTAATTTACAAATCGATAAATTTTTATTAATATTTTGAACAAAATATTTTATGGAGAATTTATCCCACTATTATCCATTAAGCCTATTTAACACTATGTATTTGCAGTAAATGAAATATAATTTATTGCAAATACATAACTTTAAATACACAACATAATACAGTTGTGTAGGAACTATAACTTATAACGATATCTATGTAGGAAAATAATAACATTTAATTATGTACTTAGGTATTTACTTAGTCTCTAATTAATTCAAATTATATTATTACTATGATATAAAAACAATAAATAAAAACTTTATTAATGCGAGTAAAAATAAAATAGGTCGAACTATTTATATTAAAATAGCAAGGGATACACATGAAACTATTAGGTAAATTATTATTATTATTGCAATTTGCATGTGTACCTACACTTAGGTACTTATCCCATAAAAACAGTGTTTGTCTCAGTAACTTAAAAAATCAGGCAAACGGCTAGACAGTCACGTCATTCGCATATACATATAAAAAATGCGCTCGCCTGAACATAATCGTTCAATGCTAAAAAAACTGAATAAAATTTAATTATTGCAATAACTATTTATACAGAATAAAAAAGTACTTATTATACTTTCTTGTTTAAGAATTATGTTCTATTGCTATGTAAAACATTTCGAATTTTATTTGTTGCTGATTTACTAATGTAATATTTTTAAATAAAAAAAATTAAACTATATTTTTTGTTTATTTTAGTTTAAAGCTCTAAAAATAGCATATAGGTAGAGACTGATTTTTGAAATAAATGTAAAACCGACGATACTCTAAAATTGTAACGATTTGGCTTTGATATATTTATGTAGAATTAATTTATTCACGTTCCCGTTCCCATCCACACTCATCATCATCATCATCATCATTAACAGCCTGAAGACGTCCACTGCTGAACATAGGCTCCCCCAGGGAGCGCCACTTAGAGCGGCTGCTCGCCTCCTGCATCCATCGGCTCCCCGCGGCTTTCACCAGGTCGTCGGTCCACCTAGTGGGGGGCCGGCCTACGCTGCGTCTTCCAGTTCGTGGTCGCCACTCGAGAACCTTTCTTCCCCATCGGTTTCATCCACACTACAAACCAGAAAACGAAAGCAGTGGCCAAAGGACCTCAATAAGGAATTATCACACTATTTTAACTATGGAAAGTTTGTGTGTGTGTGCGTGCCACGGACGAACGGATTTGAATTCGAGATTTGGAATGGGGATAGCTTATACGCTGGATTAACGGGCCCGATAGCTCAGTTGGTAGTATCCCTGCATTCTGAACTGCGGGCTGTGGGTTCGATTCCTACCCAGGACAAACATTTGTGTGATGAACATAGATGTTTGTTTTGCGTCTGGGTGTTATATTGTATTCTATGTACCTATGTATTTACAAACAAAAAAGTATATAAGTATTGTATCAGTTATCTGGTTACCATAGTACAAGCTATGCTTAGTTTGGCGCTGTGTGAAATGTCCACACATATTTATTTATTTATTTTATTTAACACCTTATAGTCTTTGTTCCTTGATAAGTACCTACAATCTGGAGGTCTTCCAATCGCGAGTGAATAGGTATTTTCTATATTAGACCACGTTGTCACTTTCCATCAGGTGAGATTGCGGTCAAATTTACTTATTTATATTTATTTATTGTTAGGATAACCGATGGGGAAGAAAGGTTCTCGAGTGGCGACCACGAACTGGAAGACGCAGCGTAGGCCGGCCCCCCACTAGGTGGACCGACGACCTGGTGAAAGCCGCGGGGAGCCGATGGATGCAAGAGGCGAGCAGCCGCTCAGATAGGCGCTCCCAGTTCAGCAGTGGACGTCTTCAGGCTGTTATTGATGATGATGATGATGATGATGATTTTTAGGAAGGCCAACAGCTTTTCTTACATAATAGTTCTTAAAATATGCACTAGGAAGCCAATTAGAGGCCCTCACGTCTAGCAAAATAATAGCAACAATGCCTGAGCGTACAATTATGAACACCTGATTATAAGTACTCAGTATGAGAAAAAAAATAACATTGACAAAGATCGGAAACACTAAAACAAAAAAAAATTGAGTGTAAGTAAATTACGCGTAATAGGTGAAGTTACAACCTAGGTATAACTACATAAATAGATAGTTAAACTAAATTCAATATTATACATAAATAGATAATTTAAGTTCAATATTATATTAATGCAGGCCTATACAGTTATAAAAATAATAGTAGTACCATGGAGCTAATAAAAAAAGAAGGAGGGAATCCCGTCTGATCCGAAACTGAAGCACCCTTAGGAAGCCGGAACGCTTCGTACGTACGAGCGGGGCACGCACACACACATCATATGCAGCCGGTCGCCTTACTTTCATCTGACACACATATGTAATATGTCCGCCATTTTGGGCTTCAGTTCGATGTCAATCAAAACTCAATCCTTCTTCTTTATTTCATCCATGAGTAGTACCTATACTTCACGTGAATAAGCGCAGCTAGTCATGAAGTAAAATTAAAATTGATATGAGCTTGCTAACTAGCTTGATAATGAGTATCTACCTTATCTACTTGTGCCAGAACAGAGGTCGAGCGAGGTCTTTTGATAAACAAATGGATTCTACAAAATTGTCCTTGTCTTAGTTAGTAAATACTTATTGAACGATATCGTAGTAACCAATTATAATAACAAAAACAGATGAGTTCCCAGAAATAATATTATAATATTGTACAAGGAAGAAACTAATTGCCATTCAACGTGGTAATGCAGCCAGCGTTCTGGGAACATTCCCCTCCACCAAGGGTCTTTTTGATAATCTGTGATTTTTATTTATTATAATGTTTTAATTTTAGGTTTAGTTTTTAGGTTTATTATTTAGTTTTTAGTGTAGTTTAATTTAATATTAATTTTATATATTATTTTAATTTTCTGTGGACATAATAAATGACTAATTATTGAAATATTATTACTTAGGTATAACAACTGTAGAATAAAGTTTGTGCTGCTAAGTTATAGTTACTTACCACTTTTTGACGTAGGTACCCACTTCAACGCCTTTGGGTACCTAGGTAGGTACTTTATTATTCCTTCTTCTTCTCCTTTAATGGCTTTCTATCGCTTTTTTGCAATAATTCCGCCAATGTAAAATTTGTACGGTTATGTCAAGTCAAAGTCATATTTTGTCAGTTAAAACGCTAACAGTAAAATGGAGGATATTTTACTGAAGGCTCTAAAAAAGGCCGTTGAAGCAAAAACGAAAATGCATGGTTTTATGATCTTGAAACCATTTGCCAACACTCGTGCACGTTCACGAACACTTAACGGATAATAATCCACCCTTATTACACATTAAAGTTCAAGATACACTAGTTTTGTAAAATAAATTCAAAATTCACAATCGCTATCGTCAGATTTTCTTCAAAGACCTACTTTGTTATTATTATTTTTATAGAGATAAGTGTCAACTAAGAGCTGTCAAAATTCAGACGGTCATTAGGCATCATTTTGAAGGCTTTAGTAGACCATTCTTAACTTACCAAAAATACATATAGCCGTCTTTTACATTTCAGTCTATTTAACAAGAATAGCAACAGGTTTAGGATTTTTATATCTGTCAATTAAAAACACAGGCCCCATTATTTTTGTAGGAGAATAAAATAACGCCCAACGACTACACGAATAGTACCTGGACCCTAGCAAAGATTCCCTGTATCTAGGGACCCAGGAACTACCGTGAGCCATGGTCCCACAACTAACACCCACACATCAAACTAGTATTTGCGCTTTTTTCCTGTGCACAAATAGGTAGGTACTTTGTCCTGTCACGAGAATCGAACCCGCTGCCTCCAGGTTTTGGGCCTACCTGCTCAACCACTACACCACAGAGGCAATCAAAATGACCTAGAAACCAGTTAGTTTGTTTAATAAATTTATTATTTCGTAGATAATTCCCATTGATGAGGAATTGGAACAGTTATTAATGAATAGGTAATCTAGGTAGGTAGGTAATAAAAAAGGATTAAAAATAATGAACGTGGCTTAAATAAGAAATAAAAAAACTTTTCTTGTAAATAATATATTTTTACAAATCACCGTGACCACCAACGCACAACTCAAAATTGTGCTCAAAGCATTCAATCCAATTTCAATTTTCAACTACTGCATCGGCATCTTTGTAATATTCAGTTCAGGCGTTTCAGTACCTACTTTAATATTTTACTCCTGGAACATTACTAATAGCAACCCACAAGAAGGTCTGGACTATTGTCGTCTCATTTCTTAAAAATGAACATTATTTATTGATTTCGTATTTATCATCGAGGAAGTAGGCCATTAGTAAAACCATTTCTTGCTTTCTTTAGAGTTGCAACGACGCGCACGTCCAATTTACATAGGTAGCAGTTTCCCGAAAAACAGTTTTTGAAGTTTTGCTTCGTGCAGGGTCAGCAATTCATCGTCATTTTCATCATTAACAGCCTGAAGACGTCCACTGCTGAACATAGGCCTCCCCCCGGGAGCGCCACTCAGAGCGGCTGCTCGCCTCCTGCATCCATCGGCTCCCCGCGGCTTTCACCAGGTCGTCGGTCCACCTAGTGGGGGGTCAGGAATTAATAATAAATAATTATGATGCGTTTAAAATAAAGTTATCACGTCATATATTTATTTTCAACGATTATTGAAATTAAAAAAAAATGGCTCTTCTTATGGTGAGAAAATCAACGTGGCAATGCATCCAGCATTCTGGGCACTTTCCCCTCCACCAAAGGTCTTTTTGATTACAACTAGTTTTTAGCTTTAAATACCCCTAAAAAATTGATGTAAGACATTATGTTCATAGATTTCTATGGATTTATTATTATACAAACTACTACCCTACAACATTTTTAGGAACCATTTTTACTTTATTTTCCTTTACAAATTATTCTGTAGATGACGCCATCACGCCAAGCAGGCGAATATAAAAAATATAAAAATATTAACTTTTCTAAGGTATTATTTTTTTATCATCCATTTGAAATTTAATGTTAAAAGAGTCTTGAGAAATTCATAAAAGCAAAATAAATTTTATCTTAGAAGTGTATAAATATTATACAGAGACCGGGATAGTCATTCACGCATGATGCATGACGGATGACTCACAACTACCTGGGTTTATTATGACGTCATTCGGGATCTTTCTATACACGTAAATATTCCCCAAGCGTGGTCGCTAGCACGTCACGCTACGAGCAAAGGTAAAACTAGCAGTGTTGCCAGCAAGGTATGGTCAAAAGAAACCTCGAAGAGGTAAAAACGTAACCTTTTAGTGTGAAAAGTAACCTTTTAATGATTTGTTTTGGTATTTATGTAAGTATTTAAAGTTGATAGACCGATGTAAATTGTGTTAAATTATATAAATATGGATAATTCACATGTGATTTTGAGTTTAAGTTGCAGTTTACCTTTGATGTCAATGTGAAACTTTTAATGATGCACCTTAGGAGTACCGGCGTAGGATTTCGTTAAAACAGGAGGAGGGGCAGGCAAAAGAACCACCCATCTCGCGGATGCCACCCATCCGCGAGAAATTCAGTAAATATTTCTTTGACAAACGTTGAATACTGTTAATAAAAAAATCGGGATAGTGGCATAAAAATCTACTTCCATAATTAGAGCCAGACTGAGATCCCAGAATCTAGATGAATTGATTTTTCAGTAGTCCATAATAAGATGTAGGACTGTACAAATGTTGACACAGCAGATAAAAAAGCGCGAGCGAAGCGAGCGCTAAAATTTTCAATTGAATCTAGATGAAACAAATAATTATAATTGAAAGAAGGGGGGATTTTGGACAGTTTGTAAACCTACGTACCTACTTATGATGTCTTGACCTTAAAAGCCTCCGTAGTGTAGTGAATCAGCAGGTTGGCTCGTAACTCGGAGGTGGCGAGTTCGATTCTTGCGACAGGACAAGTATTTGTGCAAAGAAAAAGCACAAAAACTTGTTCTGTATGTGATCGTTGAATGGTATTTATTATTTGTGCGTAAATTATGAACGGTTTATGCGCTAATAGTTCTGGTAATATATTATCTAAGGTACCTAGGATACATTCTATTGCCTTGTTTGAGGCCCGTGGATATACTTTTTACTAATAAAAAGCAAAATGGGTATAACGTATAAGGTATAAATAAACTGGTCTATTCACTTCGCGTTTATTGCACTTCCTCGTAAAATAAAAGGAGTAAGTGCTTGCCTTTCATATGAGCATCTATTTTTCTAGACCTTTTTGTGTTTGGATTTGGTTCAATTATTAAAATAAAAATTAATTTTCCAAATTCCATAAAATCACCTAAAGTAACCTTTTGAGTTTTGTAACCTAGAGGTAACCTGAAGCTGCTAATAGTAACCTAAAAGGTTACAAAAGTAACCTTCTGGCAACGCCATGGAGGTCTATGGAGAGAGCCAAAATCTGCCAATGCGGCGTTGCCGCTCCGCATCCTTCGTGTAAACATACTATCTTGTATCTCTGTCTAATACACAAATTGTCGCATAGAGTATGCGAGAAAGCGACTGTCGGTACGGCAACGTCGCCTTACCTCGCACCGCGTGTCATGTTCTGACAGTTTGGTGTGTCAAGAAATTAAATGCGAGAGCATAAAACATGAAAATTTAGTGATTATATTGTTATTAGGGCTAAATATTGTGTCAATAGTGACATTGTGTCGTGTTGTGCTGTGTTTTGTGCATCAAGAGTAACCCGAGGAGTCGAAGGAAAACCAGAATCATCTTTTTATACGTTAAAGTTTACGGGCTATTTTTATGTTAAACATCGAAGTTTCGAAGTAAATATGCATTTCACATTAAGAATATACGTTTTTTCCACCGTATAATTACCATGCGATTGCAATTACTGAAAGATTTAATGCTTTAATTGATATTTTTGGGATGGGCGATTTTACGCCTCTCGAATAGTGATGTACCTACACTGTCCATTACATTTTGTCGATATTCGTAAATCTTCATACATTTGCACAAAATTACTTTGGTTTTGGGGAGATTAAAAAGTAGAAAATCTCTTTCCCTAAAAGTGGCTGAATGGATTTAGATCAAAGTGCAAACAGAATGAAAAAGTAGGTGCAAATCTGGCAATTTAAAAGTAGGCACCTAACCTACTTTTATAAAATACAGTAGGTAGGCCAGTGTCGTCTGGCTTCAATATGAGTTATGAAATTTATAATAAACTAGCTGACCCGCCCCGGTTTCGCACGAGTTTATTAGTTTTATGCCCTTACCGTGTTTATGGGTAAGAGAGAAGCAAAAGTGAAAAATATAGGGGAAAAGGATGAATAGATGGACGGCGAAGGGAGACAGGCGCAGCCGTCCCATCCATTCTTCCTTTTCCCTAAAATAAATATAGGAGCTTCATTACAACAAACGTGATTTTTTGCTCGTTTTTATAGATAATGGTACGGTACACTTTTTACAAATTTAACCATAATTTTATTGAATAGAATAAGAAAAGGCGAATGTAAAATAAAAACTAACGATTATGGAACAATGTTATTTGAACAGCCTGAAGACGTCCACTGCTGATCATAGGCCTCCCCCAGGGGGCGCCACTTAGAGCGGTTGCTCGCCTCCTGCATCCATCGGCTCCCCGCGGCTTTCACCAGGTCGTCGGTCCACCTAGTGGGGGGCCGGCCTACGCTGCGTCTTCCAGTTCGTGGTCGTCACTCGAGAACCTTTCTTCCCCATTGGTTGTCAGTTCTACTAGCGATGTGGCCTGCCCATTGCCATTTCAACTTGTTAATCCTAAGAGCTACATCGGTCACTGTAGTTCTCCTGCGGATCTCCTCATTTCGGATCTTATCTCGCAGGGGAACACCGAGCATTTCACTCTCCATAGCTCGTTGCGCGACTTTGAGCTTAGTAATGAGGCCAACAGTTAGAGACCACGTCTCAGTTCCATAAGTCATCACTGGCAACACACATATAAAAATGTTACTTACAAACGTTATTTCATATAATGTGTTTCAATATACTTTTACTAGGATGGGTCATCATCATCATCATCATCATTAACAGCCCGAATTCGTCAACTGCTGAACATAGGCCTTCCCCATAGAGTGCCGCCTTTAGCGGCCACTCGCCCCCTGCATCCATCAGCTCCCCGTGGTTTTCACCAGATCGTCGGTCCACCAAGTGGGGGCCGGCCTAAGCTGCGTCTTCTGGTTTTACAAATATTTAATTTTCTTTATTGTATTAAAACTAAAAAGTATCGAAATTCTGCAGCACTGTTCGGTTAGGTTTATTATATATCGATATATTGTGTAATAGGGGTCACTTCCCTACTCACGCATACTAATGCATATTTAAATACTCACACCAACAGAAAATGGATAGGCATTTTGTGAATGTCCGCCGTCCATATGATTCTATGTTGATGGGCGACGCTGAAAACTAGTGACTAATCTATGTCCAGTCTACACAACAGAAGAGAGAGGCTCGAAGAAATGACGAGATAGACAGAAGTATGTCTGTCTCTTTCAGTTGGGCAATAAGTGTTGTCATAGTAAAAAGATACCCAATTTAAGGGGATGTTATAATTGATTTTATCATGCAATGCCCCTACTTGTAGGAAACTATAAAAACTTTCGAAAATAATTTCTTAATACTTACTTTACTACTTATATATATACTTTTTAGGCTTTTAGAGCTATAAATGCGCGTAGAACCATGCATCGGAAGGTAACCGGGCGGCGGCGTAGGAAGTTCGCCAGCCTCCCTTTTATTATAATTGCCATCCCATATCTACATTTATACTTTTGACACATTAAGTATCCTAAATGTAAAGTATGAAAACATAAAGTAAGTATCGTAAATGTTATGATTATTATTAAGTATTGTATCAGTTATCTAGTTCCCATAGTACAAGCTATGCTTAGTTTGGGTCTAGATGGCGCTGTGTGAAATGTCCACACATATTTATTTATTTATTTTATTTAATATTAGCCCATATCCATATTGTCCCACTGCTGGGCAAAGGCTGCCCTCTTTCCAATCCTAAATATTATTCTGATAAATTAGCTATAGCCACGACAAACTACGAAATTCATTCAGTCGTTCAAGCGTTTTGCGTGTTCGGACAAACGGACATAGACAGACAGCCAGACAAATAAAAAAATCAAAGAAATATTGTTACCAGTAAACTTTTACCTACATTGATAATTTTTACCGATATAGAAGTGGAAACTATATTAAATGCAATCAAAATTTTCAAAAAATATTCAATGTAGGTGTAGGTTGTAGGTACGTACAGGTTTAGCCCAGTCACCATTTTATTATATAGATGTAGCATAAATAGATTTATTATACCTATAGAATCTATGCATAGTTAGGTATTATTATCTATATGTAAAATGATTATTATGCCTATCCATTAGGTAAGGAGTTTGCTTAACGTATCCTGGCAACATAAAAATGCAGCTGGTATGCTATAGTATGGTGCGTGTGATTTAGAATGGAAACAACGTGAAGGCAAGCGACAAGCGTAGCTTGAATATTCCGCACTTAGCTTCAGTTCGGTTAGTCCGTTGTGCAGCGCAGGAGTGTTGGTGTCTGGCGGCCGCGTTTCCAATTTGTTTGTTTTGATCACGTCACAATGACTTTCCCAAGGTGTGTTCTACTTGGAACTATAATATTGTTAGTTGCCTTATTACCAGTGGAATATGTGAGTGCAGCCCGCGGAAGAGGAGGAGGACACAGCTATCCTTCGTCTCATAGGGGGCTATCGGGAAATTCTGGCTCTTCGAGTAATCATGGATACCCTCCGTCTGGTGGACTCTCGGGCAATAATGGAGGCAGTCGTGGGTATCCAACCAACAATCATGGATATCCACCGTCTTCGGGAAGCTCAGGTAGCCACGGCTATCCAGCTTCACCTGGCTTATCAGGCAACAGCCATGGATATCCTGGAGGCAGAGGAATGTCAGGAAATACGCACACCACAATTAACAACCACTACCACTACAGCCCTCCGCAGCAGATCAGGTACACACCTGCCCATGGTGCTTCTCCAATGAACTATCCTGTATATCAAGGCTCGCCACCAAATTACGTCTACAAGTATCAGAACTCTGACAGCAAATACGGCACACTGCTTGCTGGTCTTGCGTTGCTCAACCTTGGTACCCTCGCTGCTGGTACCACTTACGCTGTCAGCCATTCTGGCCATGGTTCTGGTTCCGGCTCCGGGTCCAGCTACCAGACCCAGCCTGGTGAAATCTGCAAATTCGGAATCAAGAAAGACAACGGCGACTACGAAGAAACGAAAATCGACTGTCAACTTATATCGAGCTTCATACTTCAAGCTGAGCATGAAAAGTCGCAAAATGGCGGCACGAACACAAGTATAGTGACAACGACTGTGACGAACGTAACAATGGTTAATACTACCAATGGAGGGGTCGAGCCGGCGGCGTCGACGACTGCTGCCCCTAATGTTTATTACTCAATGTTGGCAAATGGAACTTTGGTGCCAGTGAATTTGACCAACGTGGTAGTAAACGCGAGCAGTCCTGAAGCGCCAGTTGCAAACGGAGTTTCATCATCCGTATCGGTGACGACCACGACTACTAACACAACAGTGACCAATGCTCTGGACGTGAAGGGCAAGCCAGTAGATGTGACGCCAGGAATGCAGTGCTATGTCATACGGAACACGCCAGTATCCCGTATGAAGAAGAGTGTTCCCTGTGGGTTACTGCAAACTTATGCAGAGAAGTCTTTGAAAAAGAATTCGGCTGCCCGAAATATGCCAGTGTTTACAATATTAGCGGTAGTTTCTGCAGCGTTATTAGCGTATTAAAATTATGTTTGTTTTTTAAATTATAATGTAGAATTAATGTTAGGTAGGCAAGCTCATCAGAAAAGAAGGGTAGAATAAAATTAAAACGAATTTGTAGTTCGATTCACTTAACGTTAAAAAGGGGAGAAAAGGACTTGTCAAGATTTCTCAATTATCATAATGTAAGTTACAATTAACTTTGTTTGAATGTGTATGTATTTGAGAGCCTGTGATAAAAATAAATATTTGAACACTTTATTACAGAAATCAATGGTTTTCATATCTGAACTATAGCTATAGGTTTAAATTAAATCTGTATATATAAAATACAATAGAATAGAAGAATACTTTATTGCACACCAAATAAACACATAAGATACTACATAAGTACTTACCTAACGAACAATATTTCTTAAGAAAGGTGTACAATGGTAGTATAATATTAAAATCGATAGCTTATTGAAAATACTTAGTTCCAGTTCCACACGATGAAAATCAATCATCAAATAGTAGGAATGTACTAGATTTAGATTACTCGAAGTTGTATGTTTCTGTAATCTCCCATTGTAAACGTAGAACTACCTTGTAGGAAACACACAACAACTTATTTTATTTATCTAAACGTCATTAGCTTATTTGTACCTAACTCTACTCTATCTATAATTGGTACTGGGGGTAATCATCTATTCAAACGAAATCGACTCATATATTTAATGCTATTATAGTATTATGTAGAGATATTCCAACTCTCAACCATAGGGAACCAGTTTTTTTTTGTGTTTGAATGACAAAACGGGTGACGGGGTTCTGAAATGTACACACGTTACTGACTGATACTGACACTACGGAAATCAACATAAGGACTAAGAATAGGTATATTTTAATCCCTAGTTCCCACACATAATTATGTCATATGAAATATCTCAATGTTTCCACAGGAAAGATGAAACCACGGGGTGCCACTAATAAGATAAATATAATTACAGTAGGGTACTAATTAAAATAATGTATGTAGGTCTACTTTTATTATTTTGTAGGTATACTTTAATGTGATATAGACTTTAAATTGATGTGCAGGAACTGAGTTATAGTTTGTACAGATGTTAAACACAACCGCTTGTTAAGGAAGATGCTAATTTTTCAATAAAATTCGGCTCGGACTCTAAACCTGAGAAGGTAAATTTACATTACCATTCATGGCGTTCGTAACGCACTTGTGAAACAGTTTTATTTAGCGAACAGTCAGACTCTGAGGCCTACGGGTATTTAGAAACTTGACAACGAGAATAAAATATTATGGTTCCAAACAGAGCCGGATTTTAAAATTCTGGCTATGATGACAACTATGTAGTAGGTACTGTGGATTTATATACATAGAACGTGAAATGTAAAAAGTTGATTTTGGATTATGTATCTGTCGCCGTCTTCTTGTAAAAACCGTTTGTTTATAAATAAAAACGAAAATAAAACCGGTTATTAAACTGTCGATTTATTGCACACTGACAATTTGTTTTACAATAAAACGGATGATTTTTCGATTATTTATATTAGTGCCTAGCGGTGAGTTTATAAAAAAACGGGTTTTAGTAGCGTTTAATTGTAAACAATGCACCAATTTTTGCGGTAATTTACTGTTTTTTTTTTGAGTCACTAGTGGCTAACCACGATAAGCGAAGCGAGGAGTGTTGGGTTAGTTTTGACCACACTAGAAGTACACAATTACGAAAAAACTAAGTGATGCCGATTAATTATAAATAACCGAAATATCGACCGTTTTATTGTGAGACACATTGCCCGTTTGCAATAAATTGACAGTTTATAAATAACCGCAATTTTTTATAAACTAACGGTTCTTACGGACAGACGGTGATATATTCAAACGTTATAAACGTAGAAAGAAAAATGCGGTGCAAGAGAAAGTTTTCACTTTCATCCTTCGGTAACCAGTTACTGTAGCGGCATCTTCGTCAATACTTATACAATCATCGTATTAGTAAATAAGTAAAACTTTCCTTGTGCTCTTTGGAAAACCGGGCTTCTACGAAAGGTGACTAACTATACCTATACGATACAATATTAATAGTCACAATATTATTAAGTAGTCAATTAAAATCAGTTTTCCGGTTTGTTTGATAGTACTTTAAAATGATCGCGTGCTATTCAGTTTTCAACTGAAATTCCTGGTTGATCCCTCAATCATTTTCTATTCCGGCTGGAGCCCCGCCTCCCGTTTAGTTTTTGAATTGTAAGGATAACAAAATCAGATGTTTCTATGTCTGTAGGTATCTAATACATGCGCCAGTGATAAGGTAATTATAAAAATTATTATCGTGTTTTATCAACGTGGGATGGGAACGATTTTTGGGTCAAATGGACACAACGTTATTGATAAGATAAGAACTCACCTGTAAATTTTTTTATAGATTAGTGTCTGTCTGTCTGTCTGCCTGTCTGTCTGTCTGTCTGTCTGTCTGTCTGTCTGTCTGTCTGTCTGTCTGTCTGTCTGTCTGTCCGCCATTTTGAAAAAATCATGATTTCATAGCCGGGTGATTATCAAAAAGTGCCTAAAAAAACATAATTTCTTTGGCGCAGTTTTTTTTTACTTATTTTGAAAAATTAAATAACATACTTTGTAAAGGTCTCTAAGGCCTACATTTATGTGTTATTCGCCTCAAAATCTATCGAGCCGATTCGAAGTTTTAACGATTTTAAACTATATTTGGCCATAGAAATTAGACATGTACCAAAGAAATTAGAAAACGTACCAAACAAATTAGGAAACATGCCAAAGAACTTAGATTTGTTAACAATGGAATAAGAAATTACATTAAATACATTATTTTTCAGGTAAAAAAATATAGTAGGTGTACCATTAAATAAAACAACTTATAAATTTTGTTTATTTGACATTATTTTAATTATCACATGTAATATCAATCCAGTATCACTTCGAGACGTTTATTATGCTGTTTCTATTTGTAGCAAAATTTCCAAAATGATTTCTGTTGCGTTTTCGTATTAATTTTTGATTTTTACCTGTCATCTTACTAACAGACAAAATTTTCTTCGCAGCTTTTCTTTTATGGTAACTCTCTCTGTTTTGCTTTAAAATCCGCATCTTCTCCTCCTAATTCTTTCTAGTCTCTTGTGCTCAGCTAGTCTTTCTTTTCTTTTCTTTTCCAACATTTTCTTTTTTGTTTTCTGCCTGTCTTCCCTCGTGTAGTTATATATTGCATCGTAATCACTAACTTTGACATTGTTATTTTGTGTATTTTGTTAGCTGACTTCTTTTTACGTTTTGCCATAAGTAATTTTATATTTACCTTGTGCTCTGAAACAAGGGTAATTATTATAGTATAAAAACAGTTCTACCAATATTTTATAGTCAGCCTGTACTTCCAGGTTTTATTATTTCACCAGCAGGATAGGTAAAGAAAGGCATAGCATAGCAATACATATGCATAATATACTATCTGACTATGAATTGGTATATTATCCCGAAACCCCGTAAATCTACACCCCAAGTTAGACAATGTATCTCCGACGACTTGTATAAATTAATAGTTTTTCTTTGAAGAAAAATGCCGTATATTGTTTACGATCGAAGATAGCCTTAGCGCAGCTGGGTGGTTGAACTTCTTCCTGGACCAAATGCATTATAAATGAATTTAATAACCTGTGTTTAGAAATGAATTTATAGTATTAGTAGTAGTCCATGGAGGTTTGAAACACGCAGTTTCAAGTAAGGCTGTCACAACTTTTTTTTTCTTATATTTTGGCTGCACACTTAGTGTATTTAGCTAGTGTCAAGTATTGTAATTTTTCATCAATGTTAATAGAATATTTTACGTGAAGTCAAGTCATAGTCATAGTCCAGTCTAAGTCATATCATGGTCTCTGCCCCCCCCACCCCCTTTCGGGAAAACATACCAATCCAAGGTCACCTTGTATATTATAATTATCACAGTTAAATTGATTAATTTAGTTATTGTACATAATGGCACAATAAATCTAGTTATCCAAAAAAATTATATATTAAATGGCGCCATTATACAAATTAGTGTCAGTTTAAAACAACATAAGCTTAGTGTAATAGACGTTTGAATGCATTTAACGTTTTCTTAATGGTATTTACTATGTTATTGATCTTATTTCTAATTTCTTTGTACTAACGCTAATTTCATTGGCGCAATATGCCAAAGAAATCCAAAGAAATTAGGGCCAAAGAAATTAGAAATCATCAATGATTATTTATTTTCACAAACAGCTGATGTACGATTATAACCTTTTATTGCCATGTGCGCACTGTTTGACTGAGGAAATGTGCACAAAAATATGCAAGCATCAGAAACAAATAATAGCAAGACCATAACCATCGAAGAAATTAGGCACTTACCGGGCGAAACTCCGTTATGGGTTGGAAAAAAAAATATTTCTTCTCGCATTGTAACGAACGCGCACTTTTGCTCCTGGTGTTGAATAGCACGTGACTAAAGGGTGCGGGGAAGGTCGGCAATATGTCCCCATGATCCTTTCAAGCAGAGTAGCTACACAGTTTCTGTGCGCCAAAGATATTAGTATTTTTACCTCGGACAAAATTGTTTGTGTTATAATTTAAATACAAAACCTAATAATGAATAGAAAACTTTTTTTTCAAATACCGTAAGTATTTGTCATCAATATGACATATACATTTTATTCTTATTCTTCTTTTATAAGCGAGTTTTTTCTGATAAACAAATACAGGTAAGTAATGGACGCGCCAAAGAACTTAGGATATTCATCTTCAAATAAATATTATCTCTTTCTTTTATATAATTACACAGACTATTACTAATTCATTAAAACACCTGTACGATACATTTTCGAAAAAAAAATACACAACTGTGGAAATCAAATGTTTTAATAGATTTTCAGGCTTAGCCGCTCCTCAATTGCGTCGTTTGATAATCACCCAGCCATTGATGAAACTGGTGTCAATCGATAGGAAAAAGCATTGGCGGCAAAAAGTATTCTATGAAAAAATCACCTAAGTGATATACTTTCTGAGATATTTGAGATATAATGTTTTTCTTCATACTTACCTGTAATGTACTTGTAGTGCAACTGTAGAGTGGTGAAGCTTAAAATAATAGTCTTCATTATCAACCGGAAGAGATCCACTGCTGAACATAGGCCTCCCCTATAGAACGTCACTTTGTGTGGCTGCTTGCCTCCTGCACCCATCTGCTTCCCGCAGTTTTGACCATGTTTTCGGTCTACCTAGTCGGTGGCTTACGCTGCGTCTTCCGGTTCGTGGTCTAAAAAAGTAGTAGTCTGCGGCATTAACTCGGCATGCATCCCAAACATAGACAATAATATCCGTACACAGTCAGTAAAACATAGTCATGTCAAACATCATGAGTGGACTGTTGCATAATACATGCCGCCAACGCGTGATCATTTGCAAATTAATGGTACAATACCAGCTACCGTACACGTAAACCCCATCATAACCCTATCTGCCATTAGCCACTATTGCTGCGATTAACAATGAATTCAATGAGCAATAGCTAATCATTCATCTCCACTTTGCTGATGGTATAGTTACAATAGAGAAGGCGCTAGATCTTAGCACCATGCTCAACAACCTAAGTACACTTTCCAAACAAGACGAAAATCATGGTCAAATGCGCATGTTATATATACCTATAGCAATTATTGTTGGGAAGTAGGCAGCCCTAGTGTCAGAATTTTTAGGCCGCCCACAGACTTCTGACATAGATTAATGGCGACTACTGTCTTACAACAGCAGCCGCAATTGAGTGCTTAATGTGCCCCCCGAAGCATGGTAGCGCGGAGTTATAAGTACCAGTTTTTGTAGCAGTCACCCATTAAAGGAGTGACTGCAGCAAACGTTTCTTAACACCGATCGTTTAGGAATGGCTTGTCACCCTTTGCTATGAGCGCTATACTGTATATTTGCACTTCAAATATATGAGTAACGTTTGGTATAAAAAATAATAATTTCATTCTCGCATATCTCGGAAAGTATATCACTTAGGTGATTTTTTATAAAACATTTTTTTCCGCTATATTTTTTCTATCGATTAACACTAGTTTTATCACTGGCCAATAAATCGTGATTTTTTTAAAATGGCGGATTTTGGCCAGTCCAAACTCCATACAAAAATGTTTGATGCTTCACAGATGATGTATTTCTGTTACCGCTGTAACAACAAATACTTAAACACAGAATAAAACAAATATTTAAGGGGGCTCCCATACAACAAACGTGATTATTTTGCTCGTTTTTATTAATAATGGTACGGAACCCTCAAAATATATAATATCCAGGTAAAATATTATTGATCACAACCATATAATACAGTAGACAAAGCCGAAAAAAAATTCGTGGCGTAATATTATGTAGGTACATAAACTATTAGTTTAAGCGAGGCGAGGACAAATCCATTTCAGTTAAATGAGTACCTAGTATCAAACAAACATATAGAGAGTATAAAATGAACTCGGACGCTTCATGGGTTGTGATTAACTAGGTAACATCCACGGGTTCATATTTCATGTTGAATGTCATCTATGATTGTATGCTTTGCTATTAATAGCTGCGTGTAAACACCTACTTCTATCCATGAAGATAATTGATTTAAATTATACTCGAAAGCTTTTGGGATTAGGTTTAGTTTTACCCCCAGATAATGTAATACCTACAGGTTTTTCCTGTTTATCTGTATAAATCGGTGCAGACCGGAAGCTTCTATATAGCTTACCTACGGGGGACGTCGACCTCGCCATAGTCGACACGCGCGCGCGCTGTCGGTGTCTGATTGTGTTACGCTGGTCTGTATCTAATACGTCATATACCTGTAGGCCTAGCACAAATCTTTACGCGAAAGTAAGTGTAAAGGCAGTTGTATGGGGCGCTGATCAAATGCCACAGGTACAACTGGGGGTCTAGCAAAGATACCAACCACTAACGCTAACGCCAAACGCTAACTAAATGACATTAGCTGTGGAAATGTAAGCGATTTCCGAAATTTCATCCTAGTACATTTTGGAGTTAGCGTTTGGCGTTAGCGTTAGTGGTTGGTATCTTTGCTAGACCCCCCTGACTTACGCTAACGTTACACTTACTTTCGCGCAAAGATTCGTGCTAGCCCCATAGATCTATATATCAGGATATGCCCGAAGGAACATTTTATTTACTCAAAATGCTGTGGGGAAAAGTCAGCGCCATCTCTTAGATTACTCTGGAACTACGATGAGATCGGCCCTATCTCTGCCATTATGTCCGTCAATGTTTATGTTTACAATGATTATCCCAAATATAAATTCGATTATTTTCGTACAAAACGGAGTGTAATATTGAAAATATTGACTTACTTGTGGTAAGAAACTTTGTATTTCTTTTTATTGCACTATAGAGTGTAGTTTGTGCAACCCTTCACAACACAACTTGGCATATTTTCTTTGAGACACACGACCGATATTTTCTCACTTCCAACACAGA
The DNA here is from genome assembly GCA_963580505.1 of Ennomos erosarius. Lineage (NCBI taxonomy): Eukaryota > Metazoa > Arthropoda > Insecta > Lepidoptera > Geometridae > Ennomos > Ennomos erosarius. The sequence continues at coordinate 4,715,681 of OY756981.1, read as the reverse complement.
CTGGGCGCTAGTGGATGTCAATCTGTGAAATTGATACCCTCTTTGAAGCGACGGTTTAATCTGTCATTAGGCCTGCAGTGCAAGCACGGATCTTTGGTTCGACAAATATATCGAGTCGATAAATAGATTATATTTATCGATCTAATCGGTAACTCGTAGCATGGATCTAACATCGGTAATTCTTGTCGTCGTCTTTCGAAGGCTTTATTTAGTCGACATATTATCGATCATTCGTTCATAATTCTCACAGAGTAACTTTATATTACGGAAAATTTCACAGATTAGGCAAAAAATTGGAGGTTAAAGAAAATAGGTTAGACATTCATTCGTGAAAAACACCTACTTGAACAATTTATTCTAATAGGTACCTTTACATTTTTATGAAATATTACAGAAAATCCATTATTTTCATGTGAAATCCGATTAATTATTTAAGAGGAACGATATAATAATAATATTGGCCGAAAGAACTTTACCTAATTATTCAGTTGCAAATATTTTACAACCGTATTATTATATTAGATACGTAGGTAGTGCTTAGTTGATAATATGATAGTAAACACATATGAAACTTAGAATAGGTGTTTAATACTCTTTCATTTATTCATGCAAAAACTACTTTATGGATTTGGCCACCAGTAACTTCTCTCCTATCCCTTGCAGTGCTAGGGACCATGATGTAACTGCTCGTGAGATTTTGAACAACTGCTTGCATCAAATTCTGCACAAGCTTGCTTGTAGTCCTTTGACCAGTGCAAAGTTGTGTTCTTGACCCATACACCTTTGGTAACTGGCAACGACGCGAGCGTAAAAGCGTACCGTACACCCATACAGACCTACAACAATGAATTTCCATGTATAAGTAGGATAAAATAACAATAATTAGAATAAGTATAATTTTAGCAAATAGTTTCCGGTTTGGGAAGTACTTACTAATTACTATAACATTCACGGGCAGTCCATTTGATCGGCTGCTTATAGATCGCTCTGAACAACTTGAATAACGGCGAGGGCAATTTCTTTATGACATAGAATGGTTTAGTCGACATAGAATGACATGATCGTTAAGATTTATCGAATTTATATCGAAGTCGATAAAATACATTCCGTGCTACCGATTACGTTTTATCGAAACTTTATGTCAAATTTGACATGAAAATTCGTTAAATATATCGATCGGAAGATCGGTGCTTGCACTGCTGTCCTTATATATATGTCTATGGCTAGCCCACTATACAGACAACCGAAAGCGAAACCAGAGTCCGAAAGGGGGCTAGTGTCAGTTTTCAGGATGACGGATTCTATGATCTCGCCTCTCACCGAGTGACTCTCGACGTTAAGTTTCGGGATAGCCTATATATGTTTAGCCAATACATAATATATCATCTATGCTTGTGCGTCTAAAATTTTTTTAAAATATGTTTGTTGTTTTACTTTCAACCACTTTTCTTCGTCATAGTTTTGACGTCAAAAATTCTTTATGGTAGGTGGGTATAAATACGTCGATATTGTAAATTCTTGAAAAAGGAAGACGTCGAATACTGCGTAGAGAACTTATAAAAAAAATCGGATAACATTTAGAAGTCGAAAAGCGTTGGCACATTTTGTGTGGATAATAGGGGGATATACGATTAGCTGACAAGATTTAGTGAAGACGGGAATTATAGTAAGTATATACATGTACAAGTGTGACTCGAAGGTGAAAAGATGTTAATGACTGCATGAGCGACCGTGTTATGTACACTATTGAAAGTTTTCAGTGAACATCATGGTAATATCGTTCCTAATATAACAATGGTGAGTATTTTTGTGCAAGTGTGCGTGCTAGCTATACATACCTAGTACCTACAGCTACTTAACAATGAATGAATGAAAAGAGAAAGAGGGCGCTAAGTTTGTCACAGACAACGTATTTATAAATAATACGCAATACTTTTCACAGCTGCTTGAAAAGGTATGATTTCTAGAAGCCATGAGTCAATTTATTCGGATTCTTTGCTCACGAGTGTTTTAAATATTACTTACATTGAATGTATCTACTCTACACACACCCATAAGTAGACCCTGACACATTCGTCACAGCAGCGTGGAATGGCATTTAATTATTTGAAGTAAACTCAACATAAATTGAAAAATTATCGGCTCGCAAATACGCTTATACCTACTAAAGTAAATTCCCCGATTTGCTAGTGTTCAAAAGTTCAAAGTGAGTCATGGATGAGTAAAAAATGTAGGCATTGAGAGTGCAATTGAATTGATTGATAGGAGGCAGTTCCAATGCAATTGAACTCATTGAGTCAAAGGGGTTTTGGTCTAATTGCTTTAGGTATTTATTCTATCTTTAAACGACTGGAATCAAGAACCATTTTTGTTAATTCATCAGGCGCAACTCGCAGTAGTACCTACAAAAGCACGAACTAAAACAATTGCCTAGTGCAAACATTTCAATTGTTTCTTAATTTTTAAAAAGCGATTACGCAGTTACGTTCCTAGTACCTACTTTATCAAATGGTGTCAACAATTAGTTTGGTCGGTATGATATTATCTGTGGTTAGATTGTCTCGGCTACATCCTGGCTCGGCTTGAGCTTCACTTGGTAACGAAATTATAGATTCTAGACCTAATTAAGATTTCCTGCATCTAGAGACCCGGGCTTTGCGAGAACCATGGTCCCACATCACCCCGACTCTAATATTTGTCCGGTCATGGAAATCGAACCTATAGCCAGGTGATGAGTCAACCATAATACTCATCCACCACACCACAAACTGTATTCAATTGATTCAACACTGATTCATCAGCCATTGGATAGCTCCACAATCGCCGTCTCCGTCATCCTGAATGATGAAGATAAGGATGAAAGAGATGGAACATGGTTCAAATCATAGATATTAAAATAGATTCAAATATTACATCATACATACAGCCTAATAGAAGCCGGATGTAGTGCATATTATTATGAAATAAACCTGTGTCTGTGTCTATGTCTAGATTTTATTTAAATGAATAAAATATATATTTTTTTTATGTGCTTCAATAGTTAGCACTGATCGGGCCTTTGATTACATGATGTTTTTGGTCTGTGTTATCCTCATCACCTTTTAAACCGAATTTCATCTTGGTATTCGACTCTTCGTACTTACCAACTACAGTACTTTTGGTTTTTATCACAAAGTAATACAAGGAAGGTAGGTACGACTGGCACTGGCAGACGCAGACCTGATTTTTTTAAGAGGCTTTTGTTTTACACCTTTAGATCGTTAATCGGTACCCGATCACGTAGTTATTTTTGCAGTGGGCTCTCGTTCTATATTCACATCAAAGGACATCCACATCCTTATCACCCTTTCACATGATTGAAGCCTTTTCCTGCTTGTTTTCACATTTATACGTAGTAGAGGCACAGTGTAAGCAATAGTGCTTAGTACGAAGAGAAGCTTAAAACGCAGTAAACCTACGCACTAGAGGTCCTATCGCGTGGCTTTACTCACTATGAACTTCTCTTCTCTTTCTGGGAAAGTATCCTTTTTGTTAGACTCTCAAGGCGTAGCGGTGGTATTATAATTTTTGAAATTATGATGGATCCAGCTTAGGATTTAGGCGTAGATATCAAATTAAGGATTTTGTACTTTTATTGTCCGTCAGGCAGGGCAGGGGGGGGGGGGGGGTACACCGATAACCTAAGTAGGTACTTCAGCTAGATCTACTACCATTACTCCTATACGCAAACTTCTTAGATTTCTTATTGCAGTATTAAGTTAACATAACACGTCGTGTTTGTATTAATATATCTATTTTTCATCACCTGTGTATACAAGACATGACATAATGCTTCACTTAAAGTAACATCAAAATTATGTTTCATTCAGTTCATTTTATCACATCTAATAAGGTTGATAGCTGGCAGCGTATACCTAAACGATGAATGACTTACGCCCGCACCGCCACTCCACCTTACCGAGGCGTAATAATCCTATTTGCTGACTCAATTTTTGTCTTTTCAGGGATAATCTCGGTGTGCTGGGTGTCCGGCGCAGGCGTGGGCCTTCTCCCACTGTTCGGGTGGTATGCTGACGTGGACTCCGCACATGCCTGCTACTTCGTGGAAGTTATGGACTACAACTACCTGCTGTTCCTTTACTTCGCCACTATTGTGACCCCAAGCGTGCTGCTGGCAGCCTTTTACGCGCACATATACCGAGTGGTGGTCAAACAGGTTTGTTTCACATAATTGTGTTAAAGTCTTAAGTATATAAAATTCTTAAATAAGTTATAAACGTCGCACAGTGTTGGCGTTGTCAGCTATTTAAAGTCAAATGAATTCCCAGTCCCCGAGTTATCATTATTGTTCTAAATATCTAAAATACTTATCACCACCTTTCCCACACGATATTGTTGTTTTAATTGATCATCCCGTTTTCTGTTACTGTCCTTAGTTACTAGATATCATGTTAAACCAATATCATATTCCAATGACTGTGCCCGTCACCATCCGCAACGGTTTGTTATTCAAGCAGTATTGTCGTTTCTTTCAGATGAGTGACGTGATGACTGTCGAAGGCGGTCGCCGTGTTCCTGGAGGTGGCACTATGCTTCGGGTGCTCGGAGCTGCTCAGAAGCGCGAGGTCAAAGCCACGCAAAACCTCGCAATAATCGTCTTCTTTTTCATAATTTGCTGGATCCCACTGTATACCATCAACGCCATCAAGGCCTTTATGCCAGAATTAGATATACCAAATCCCCTCACTTATGTCTGCATCATTGTCTCTCATCTGAACTCGGCCATCAATCCCTTATTATACGCGTACCATTTGAAGGATTTCCGCGCTGCGCTGAAAGGCCTCCTCTGTTCTATTATTGGTCGAGGAGTGCCAATGCCAGCAGCACACAGACCACCAGCTCCATTTAGAAGGCCAGCATTAGAACGATCCAACGCATTGCGGGAGAGACCGAGAGTCTACGTAGACTCACCGATCTGGTTAAGGCAAAAAGAAGTAGGTGGTAATATAGCACAAGAAAACAGGGCTGTAGCTACATCATTGCCTGCCGTAACAGATGTAGAGCCGTTTTTAAATAAACATGTTACTGATGTTTCTAGTGAATGCCATACTCCTGAAAATAGGGACAGCGAGGCTGGCCCTTATTTGATAGAAGCTAATGGTGAAACATGCCAAAGTCCATATAAACGAGTTGAGGAGTTGATTAGGAGGGTCAGAAGCGTCAGCGGAGACCATAGCTGACACGAGCCGTGCCGGGCCTTCCCGGCTTATAGCGTCACTTGATCTAAAGCTTTAAACGATACCAAAAGAATGACATTCCTCAAACAGAACGACTAAACTGTATGATGTATCACTCGAATGTTATGATTGTAGTCGTCTCTGCAAACGATGTTATGCAATTAATTTATTACAATGTATTAAACTATATTTTTAGATGTAAAAAATTTTGAATGGATGACTTATATTTTGAGCTGAATGTTAAATGTTGCTTGTAAAAAGTGGTCAATTGTTGCTTCGAATATAAATGTTCAAGTATATTGTCGCAGTTTCATTTTGTTTACACCATCGATAAATCAGACCTACCTATTCACTTGCATTCATAAGCTGCATACAAGTTGCGATAAGCAGGAAAAACAGAAGTCAACCAAGCGTTGTACCTACTTCAATGACGTTATATATTAACATACAACAGGTGTATCTACATGATAAATCCCTAATCGTTAATATTGATCTGACCCTAAACAATAAGTACTTAGGTACCAAATAAAATAAACATCACGATGTTTGAGTCGAATTATTTCATTAGTAGCTCCGTTTCTTCTTTATTTACCCACCAGTGAGTTCTCGAGTATTTCTAGACCATACGACTAGTGACAACAATGAACAGATAATAAATTATGATGCATCATCAAGTCAAGAAAGGATTTCATTGTCACGATGTAACTCTGATACATAAAACAAATATTTTGAAGTCAGTGTGCACATTAAACAACTACTTGGTCTTAAATGCCGAATCGCCGATGCTAGTTTTAATTTAATAATAGGTAATATGTATTTACCTACCTATTGATCATCTAAAGACCAGTAAAGATAACTAAACTTAGTTTTAAGAACACCGAAACATTGTGAAGGCTTAATGAATAAATCGAAAATACGAAACCAGTTTCGTGATTAGCTGACCTTCGTTTGGCATCATATGACTTGATCACCTTTTGTAAATCTTTTGGATGCTCTAAAACAGCACTAGCGCCCTCTGTTTACTTCTTTTGAACTAATTTTGTCAGGTCGTGTTTCGTGTGGAGAGGGAACGTTCTAGTTTCAGGCTAGGCTGATAGATGGCGGTTATGGTTTGATAAAAATTGTAATTTGTGTTCGTAATTTTTGTCTAGTACTTCTGCCATCAGCAGTTTTTTTTTCTAAATTATTATCATATATATAGTAAGTAATTTTATATACAACAGGGCCTCTTGGTGTTAGCTTCGCTAGACCCGAGGGTAAAATTATATAAATAGGTAAGTCCTATCTATATCTATAACATATTTTTTAAATGGATTATCATCTTATTTCTTTATTTAAATGATATAATAAATAACGGAAGGCGTTATAGTAGGGACTATAAAACACTGAATCTTGTTGATAATATCGGAGAATACATATAAAAAGATAACAAAGCAAACTATTAGTCACATGCACACAAGAAGTTTATAAGTATTTAAAAAAAATCTTATGGGCAACTTATACGTACGTAGTACGTACAAGATGTTAAGCACATAAGTATATTTTAGTTTCTAGCAAATATGCTAGATGGCGTCAGAGTTTGACGGCTACACGGCTGAATCGCGGTGACAAGATTTGCAGCAGACTCATAAGCTTATTCTAGCGAGTTACAGAATTCATACTTACCTGGCGTAGGGGACACCGTGATCAAGAAGGCGGTTCCCCCAGAGCGAGGTTCTTCCATTGCACTGCGGAAGGGTTGACCTCTGCGATTATCCCTAATGTGGATAACTCGGACGCGTTATTTTTGGTAGTGGGGACTGCGTTCGCGCCGTCCCCCCACAATGGTTCAGACTTCAGTAACTAAATGATAAGTACTATAGTGTATATTTGTTACGCCACTGAAAAAATTCAAATGACGTCAGCTATGTGAGATATGTAACCACAGAGTACATTGGTAGACTGAAATATGTAACGTTTTTAAAATTAAGCTCCTTATTTATTATTATTTTATTTGCCTCATAATATTAGGGATAGGGAACAAAAATTTTAGTTTTTGTAGTCAATCTTTGAATAGATGCGTGTACGTTGTGATTTTTTGAAAATAATATGTTATTCACATTATAATGACATTCGAAATCTGGGCGCAAAAACGCATTTTAATCACTAGCTAGCAATGTGTTTTTAAAATTCATATGTTTCTATTTAATAATATTCTCGCCAATCACAAAGCTAGAATTCGTTATTTCGCCAACACAGATCTACTTGAAACTAACCTTTTTTCTTGTTTTTCTTATATAATGGCTCCACACACATAGCGTATTTAGCCAGTGTCAAACATTGATACTGCCAGTCCACTGAAAATTCTTTTTTTTTTTTTTTTTTTAATAAATAACGCCCAACGATCACATACATAGATCCTGGACCCTAACTAGGATTCCCTGTATCTAGGGACCCAAGAACTACGAGGACCATGGTCCCACAACACCCAGACACAGAACAAGTATTTGCGCTTCTTTTTTTTTTCGGGCATAAATACTTGTTCTGTCGCGGGAATCGAACCCGCCACCTCCGGGTTATGAGCCGACCTGCTCAACCACCACACCACGGAGGCTGTCCTATAATATCTACTAAAATATACCTATAATAATGTACTTCTACGTTTCCTCACTCGCCAACCTCATTTTTAGATCTTAGAATCCTTCGCTTGCTCAGGTTTCAATTGCACCCTTGTATAATAAATAACTACTTATTGTAGGTATATCAATTAAAAATATTTATTCTCCTGCGTTAGGTAGAGCAGGCACTACTAAATGGGCAAGTAGGTAATATAAGTCCGAAGTACAAAATTACTATTATAAAAATGTCGATAAAACGTTTGATTTTTCATCTGTCATTAAAGCATTTTTTAAATATAGGGGATAATAATAATAGGGTTTTTAATCAAAGGTGCTAGACTGATCATTATGAGCGTTAGACTACAATTAGACAACTTTATTTTAATTTTTTTCAAGGAAATTTCATGACTGTGTTTTTCATGCCTTATTATTATCACTTCGCATGCATCAAACAGTTTCATTTTTCCAGCAAAAGTTGTTTGTCTCAATATTGAAATGTTTTCGTTAAGTAATTTGAAAGGAAATTTTCACAAGATCAAGTATCGTCTGCGAGAGTGTAGCCTTTATAACCTTATATGGATTGTCAACATTGTACCAAACTTTGCCGGTTTCTCTTTGCATCGCACAAAAATTGCTGGTTTGTATTAAAAATGAAATGAAGACCTACAAAGTATCGATTATAGAACTAGAATGATGTTTTCGTACCCTTATGATACCTTCCGACAAAATACACTCTTGGCAAATTTATTGAGTCGCAGATTTTAAATTGGAACAAAACCAAAAACTAGATTTTTGAGAATTTGATTTTTGAAATTTTTGCGGTGAATATTTGAGGAGTTTGTATATTTTCATTGCTTTGAGTCAGAAATCAGAAATCGCAAAACTAAAATACGGGTAGAATTTATTTATTAACATTAACTCACTGGTGTGGTGACGCTTTACATACTTTACCTCATTAACAATAAACTAACAATTAAAAAACAAACGGGCATCGTCGTGTATATTCGACATGTCTTGTAAAATGTAAAATGCAGTCATTACCTACCTGTTTTTTATATATAGAAAACCTTAGCCCAAGTAGAGTAGAAAACGGTACCTAAAGATGGTATGGGATTTCCGTTTGAGATAAAAACTATGAGCTTGACATCTTTAACCTTCAATAAAAGGAGAAAGAACAACACACATTAACCAAATTAAATACATTAGAAGGAATAGGAATGATTTTTTTCAAGTGTAAACCACACTTTAGGTATATCTATCCGGTGAGTTGGAGGGCGCGGGTTCAAATCCCGCTGGTTGCTAAAATTTTTAGGACATAATATCTTTATAGAAGGAATAGGAGCATAGATTAGTATCGTATTCCATTTTGATCCGTTTTGATCCATTTTAATCCATGAATAGATTAGATTAATAGATTAATATTAAATAATAGATTACAAATAAGAGGAGAAGTAAGATGGACCCAATTTTTGAATTGCAGTTGCATTTTGGATAATACACCTCTCGATGTTATTTTACGTTTACGGATTGGGATGTCTTGTATATCAGTTGAAAATCGCCATCAGTGCTGAAGACTATATAAAAAACTTTGTTAACGTATCTCTGCTTATCCTGATCTGCAATATATCTTGGTGGTGGTTGAGTAAACGGTAAGATGGTCTATCTGTTCATTGACTACACGAGGTTACCTGCTTTTTACCCCCTTGGAGATGTCGTGAGATTTTGTGTCGACTGTTAGTCGACTGGGACCTAATTCCACGTAATTTTTTCCGATTTTTTTCTATTTCGTTTGAAAGTAACAAAAACTAAATCTCATAATATCTCTAGGCCTCTGCTTCTCGAAACGCTTCAGTTGGTCAAAGCGAGCGACACAGAAGTTCGCAACGTGGGATTTCTGAAGGAAAAACATTCGAAAATGCTCTCCAGAATCAAGTACATAATCCTCATATTCTACATGACAAACTACACGAATGCCACGTTCATTTACTTGCCGCATCGGGCTGATATATCTAATGATTACTCTATGGCTACTTGTGTCGGTAAGCTAGAATTACAATTGCCTAGTTGAATAGATTTACGGGTTATTAAGTAAATATTTTTTTTCGGATTACGAACGGGGTCTGAACCAATTTTACACCCATACCATTTTTAAAAATTTTTTTGTTTGCATTATTACATTTGTTTTTATTTGTCATGAGAGAAAAGCATACTTATCCCAGTTTTATGGATGGATTGATTCAGGTTCAAATGCCATTCGTGATTCATTTTTCGTATACCCATGATATTACGGGCCCGATAGCTCAGTTGGTAGTATCCCTGCCTTCTGAACTGAGGGCTGTGGGTTCGATTCCTACCCAGGAGTCCTGGGCCAGGACAAACATTTGTGTAATGAACATAGCTGTTTGTTCTGCGTCTTGATGTTATATTGTATTCTATGTATGTATATACAATCAAAAAAGTATATAAGTATTGTATCAGTTACCTGGTTCCCATAGTACAAGCTTAGCTTAGTTTGGGGCTAGATGGCGCTGTGAGAAATGTCAACACATATTTATTAATCTGCCAAGTGAAAGACTTGGGTTATTTTATCTGACCTCAGCTATCATTGGTGACTGGCTGGCTTGATATTTTTCTAAACTTGAACATAAAAAACGAAAATGTAGAATAGATTGCCAAGGAGAAGAGGTAAAGGTAGACATTATACTGTCAATTTTCAAATCTCCATGTTTCAGGACTGGAGCCGTTGACATCAACTCCAAACCGTGAGATTTGCCTGACCATACTTTTCTTACAAGAGATCACCATCATGATGGCCGTTCTCAACTACCAGGCTATGCTTCTACTCCTCATAGCCCATACAGCTGCTATGTTCCATATGCTTTCAGAAGAAATCATGGCTTTCAACGAGTTTACTGATATGGAAGAAAACAAAGCCTTAGCGAAAAAGCGACTTCCATTCCTCATCCGCCGACACGTCTCCATTTTATCTACCTGTGACAACTTGAAGGCTCTATACAGCCTTCCTATTGGGGTTGACTTCGGTTCGAACGCTGTTTGCCTAAGTCTTTTGTTATATTTGCCCATCCAGGAGTGGTTCAAATACTTCCCTATTTTAATTTATTGTATTCTATCGTTCTTCTTGTACTGTTTTCTATGTCAGAGTTTGACTAGTGCTTCGGAGGTGTTCGAGAGAGCTGTTTATAGTTGCGGCTGGGAGAACTTCGATATTAATGAGAAGAAGTTGACCTATGTGATGTTGCGACAGACCCAGAAGTCAATTATATTGTTGGCGGCTGATATAATACCAGTGAACATGTATACGTTTGCCACCACTTTGCAAGGCATGTTCAAGTTTGTTACCGTCGTCAAGCTTTAGTCTTCGGCTGTTGTTCAGACCACAGTACTTTACTTTTAATTGTAGTTTTATTGTTATGCAAATTAGTGGCATCCGGCGATTATACCTAGTTATCTACAGGCTAGACGATTACCGTTTTACCTTAGAATAAAGCCCACTTCAAAATGTGTGTAAACTACATTTTTATTTTAAAACTAAGCACTTTATCATTATTATAAAATATTAAATTAGATTTATTTTAACATTGTAAGGCCTTATAGTACTTTTAATATTAAGAGTTTAACACATTGTTTGTCATTTCAAAATGAAAAAGAAGAAACTCAGAACATCTGAAATACCAGGCTTAACCTGATGTACTGACTGACCTATGTCAGACTAGTGTTTACTGCACCGTGTTGTCCGTCCCGTCCCATCTCGTCCCGTCCCGTCCAGCTCCTTTCCATCCCGTCCTCGTCTACTCCCGTACGTACTGTATATTACTGTGCTTACATAGACGCTCACATTATATTTCCTACTCTTCAGTTTGGGAAACTGAATGCTTACTCGTATTTTGGTGCCCGTACCTTGCTACTGACATAGAAAATTGGTATAGTGCAAATATTAAATTATTAATGAAAACACTGGAACAACCTATACTGCACCTTGAGCTGCAAATCTTAGTATGATCAGTGAGGGAAAACAGATTTACAGTAAACAGAAAGGCACATGTACGGGTTTAAGCCTTCACTTCGAAAAGCCTCTCAGTTTGTGACGAAGCGCCGTCATCAATAGTCACGTCACTGCGTCTATATATTTGTGAACGTATAACTTGTTCTGTGTTGTTATGTTGTTTATCACTTGAAGTGAGATAATAGCTTGGTTAAAAACAAAGTGTTGTAAAGCGGACACAAGAATTATGAAGATTTTAGTGTGTTGCCTTTTTGTTATTGCAAATATCAGCGACAACGGCAAAGCATCGTTAGAGAGTTTTACGCTGACCAGCTCCAATATTCTTTTAGAAGACACGACAAAAAATTCTGGTAAGTTTTTAAAATCTAATGTTTAAGTTGGGAAGATTTCAATGCCTATTACTTAGTATGTTGCTAATGTTATCTACATAGCTAAGAAATATTTTGCTAACTTTAGAGTATTGCTTTGGAAAGGATTTACGAAATAAAACTGTTAGTAATTATATAGGACCGATTTTACCAATGGGATAATATGGGATGTTTTCGTGTTTGATTCCACATTGGGGCCAATTTTAAAGGGTTTAGTTGACAGATCTAAAGCTCCTAAAACTGTTGCTGTCCTTATCAAATAGACGGCAATGTAAAAGACGGATATATTTTTAGCATTTTTAAAACTGTCAACTAAAGCCTTCAAAATTAGGCCTATTATCGGAGTTAGTATGCCTACAATACCAAAACAGTCTGCTACAATTTAATAATGAGCTGAAAACTCATTAACCAACAGAAAGAAAACAACAGTTTGAAAATTCACGTATCAGATTATTGGATGTTTCTTATAATTGAATAAGTAATAACTATTGTATTGGAGCTGATGGATGCAAGAGGCGAGCAGCCGCTCAAATTGGCGCTCCCTGGCTTATGTTCAGCAGTGGACGTCTTCCGGCTATTAATGATGGTGATTGCATAACTCTCATTCCGACACGAATTTAATATCATAAAACAACTGTTTAAACACCAGTGTTGAGTAACACCGGCCTTCTTAAAAATACACATATCCACAATCCTCAGACAAATCATGCTACCGACCTTGCAAGTTCAACGTGAAACCTAAACGATGCCACTACACATTCAAAATCGAGCCCAGTATAGACGAAGGAACGCCTAAGCTGACCATCAACGGGATAACTCCTGGACCCCCCATACATGCTTGCGTCAATGATGTCATAGTTGTGGAAGTCAAAAACAAGATTCCGAATCAAGACATCGCAGTACATTGGCATGGTTTAGAGCAGAAAGGAACTCCTTATATGGATGGGGTTCCTATGGTCACACAATGTCCGATTGGTTACGGAGAAACATATAAATATGCGTTTAGAGCGTCGCTACCTGGGACCTTCTTCTATCACGCTGATTCAGGTAATGATTTATCACTTTAATGTTTACACCTTTTTTGTTAGATCTCTTAAATAATATACTTTGTGCATCATCCATGTTATGATTGTTGTGGTGAAGATAATGAATGATTCAATGAACACAATTTTTGTAGGCACTAATGGTGCATAGATGAGTAGTGACGAAGGTTATCTTGTATTGAAATTAAAAGGACTATGATTGTAAGAAGATCTGGATCGGAGTTTTCTATCTGTTGTTCGGTTAGTTTCATTGTATTTTAGTAATAATAATAATATTATAACATAGATCACAGTAGATAAAACTGTTTATTCCTTAATTACTAGTAAAATACATATGAATACAGAAATCATTGTAATTTAGCAGTTACTGAATTATTTAATCACACGGCACAACCACAAAATTCGCTCTATTACATAGGTCAAGTCTATGGTCACAAAATTACATTTGTCAAAATTTAAAACTTAAAAATAAGGATCCCCGCGCACTGTCCTCGACCAAAGATCACAGATCACAGTTAAAATTGAAGGAATTAGAATGTTATCATTCAAATTTAAATAGTCACTGTACACTGCATTAGTATTACGAAGTAAGCATACTGCATTGTTACGATTGGAACCTTGCAAATGCAACCAACCTTGTGTGTCTATTGGGTTCAAGCAATGTGGGTTGAGCAATATGATTTCAGGGCTTTCATGAAATATCTATCTATAGTCTTTGCCTCGATAAAGTACCAACTGGATATTACTAGTGCACAGGAGACGTATAAACAATAAGAGTACTTAATACCTACTTAAATTAGCGAAACCCTACAAAATACTTCAGTATAGAGATTCAAGTTGCTACCCCTATTTTAAAGAATATGGTTTTGCTAGGTACCTGTTAACGAGACACGTGCCGCTTCCCTTCGTTATAATTTAAAGTCAATGTTTTCATGTGATTGACATACGATTATATATCCAAGTTTAGATACTAAGTAGTGGACCTTTTCTGCAACCTACCACCGATTTGCCAGGCCACCCAGCAGCAGTGTGCAAGCACAAATGTGCTCCGATTTGAAGGGCACTGTTGCTAGTGTAATTACTGGGCAAATGAGACTTCTTACAGTCTAGTAAACTGATTACCAGACTGTACTGATATCTTAGGACGATGTGTTACGCATGTCTTTACATTTTAGAGGGGTGTACTGCAATTGTTATGGGCAGCCGTGTCTCTTTGTCGCTTAACATAAGCTGAACGACTACCTCGTCATGCCATTCATTAACGTAATTAAACGTTATTATCAAGGTTAAACATATTTTCTTGGCTGATAATTTCCAGTGGCCCACCAAAGCGATGGTGTATACGGCGCACTTGTGATCAATCAACCTCAGCCAATGGAGCCTCATTCATCAATCTACGATTATGATCGAAGCTACGAAAACACTTTGCTGATCGCCGCAAAGTTTCCAGTACTGATGACTGGTAACCTTGAGGATATGAGTCGAGTAACACCAGAGGCCCTGCTGATAAATGGAAAGGAAAAAAATACGAAGTAAGTACTTACCTAAAATTTTCTGAAAAAGGTATTAACCGTCAGGATAATTTTTTTATATTTAGGCTACAGTCGTTTAAGTGCAGAAGGTCAATAATAATTATAATCGTTAGCAAATGCTTGACCTCTACTTCACTTTGTGGTCGAGAGTTGTTTTATGTTGTGGTATGCTCTTGGTGTGTGCTGGCTTTGAATAGTTTGAATGGAAACTGGGTCTGACCACTATACCCGAGTTTTTTGACTCCTAAACATTTTAACCTCATTTTTGACACGTAGGTATAATATGTTATTATCTTATTATACTATCAGTCATGCTAGACCATGGAAATTCTGAAATGTAACTTATATTGAAGTCTATACTTTTTTACCTCAATACATTCACAATTTAACCATTTGGGCTTTTTGTATCTTAAACCAATCAGTCACCTATTCGTCTGAAGCATATAAATATGACGATACGTATACGTAGGCAAATACTTGCTAACAGTATGTGATGACGTTATGGCTAGATAGTTGGTCATAAAAAGTACGTGATCATCACTATATTTATCATTTATAAAGTTTACTGTCGTTATGGTTTGAATCCGTGACCAAAAGTAATTAATATTAAATATAATATTAATATTTCAAAAAACCTTAAAGAACATTAAAATGTTTAAAGTGACTTAGAGATTTCAACTAACAATAAAAATCAAGTAATCGCCAAAACTTCCTAATGATAAAACTCACAGATGTATGTACCTACCTATAAAGGTTTGCTATAGCCCCAATACCAATTTTGAAACCAAAAATACGAGCGTTACGATAATTCTGAAATTTCTTTTGCAGGTTGTTCGTTATGCAAGGCTTTGCTTATCGGCTTCGGTTCGTAAATGCGATTGGTATTGAATGCCCGGTGTTTTTGCGCATTGACCGGCACGACATGGTCGCTATCGCCACAGACGGGAGACCAGTAAAACCTGTACAAGCTAGAAGCGTGCAATTGTATCCAGGTAATGTCGAAATTTTGCAAGTGATTGCAATTTGTATGACTAATTCTTGAGTATTTATTACAAGACTCTGAAGTAGGGTACCGCTCTATAATATCTATTACATTTTTTGTACATCACCCATTACAATTTCGTTTATAGGTTCGTTATCATCAAATAATGTCCAACAGTAAGGAATACAGAATTTATTGGTAAAAAATAGTTTACAGGTCAATAACATAATAACTAATAATATTATTTTAGATAAATCTAAAAGAGTATTCGTATAGTAAATATTATACAGTCAATTTGTCTATGAAAAACTCATTGACTGAGTAGTAAGCCTTACCGATCAACAGCATCTTGAGCTTGTTTTTAAATATATTGTCTGAAGTAGCATTTGTTATGTGTTCTGGTAAATGATTATAAACTTTAGCACCTTTAATGTACACAGATTTTTCTGACTTTGTGAGTCTGTGGGCTGGTGTTCTATATTTATTTTTATGACGCGTGTTATAGCCGTGTTCTGCTCCTAACTTCACGAATTTTTGTGAGTTCATGCGCACAAAGATGATTACCTGATAGATGAGTATCGAAGGTACAGTTAATATACCCAGTTCCGTGAAGTGGGGTTTGGCAGACTCGTCCCACGGTATGCGACCAATGCATGACAGAACAAATGAATATTCAGTATAGTGTTATTCTAAGTTATCATTATCACATCAACAGTCAGTAGACGTCAACAGTCTGAAGACGTTCACTGCTGAACATAGGTCTCCCCCACCGTGTCTCCCATTTTTCTGTGCTTTAAATAAAATAAAATAAATTATGTGCAATAGAAATGAGATTCTTTGTTTTGCACTAATGATTTTTTGGGTTTTTATGTGTTTAATATCTATAGAAGTTTGTTATTGTTTATCGTATTTTCATTTGCCCCCATATCTTAAAAATAACAGCAAATGGGGTTTGATCTCTTTCATAGAATTGTCAACCTTCTGTTTAAAGGATTGCCGAATAATATCAACAACTTAACATCTAAAAAAATTAAAATAACATGTAACACGCAGTGTTAACGGTATAATGATTGCACTGCAAAGAAATGACCAAAGTGAGAGGGAACGGCAACGGTTTCACCTTCAACGAAAGCTCAATCTTAGAGAAAGTACCATTTAAATAAAATTGTGCCTTTATTACACTCTGGTCATAACACTGACATTAGGATTAGGACCCCATAATGTGTTTATTATGGATATTTGATGATTTCCGTAATGTAGTTAATTTGAATTGGGAACTTAAACGGCTCCTGCTAAACCTAATTTGATTTATTGCTGCGGTCTTTAATGTTAAAGGTTACGAAAACACCTAATGATGATGATAAGCCACAATATTTTTAACTTTCACGGTTGTTTACTACGTTTTTAATAGTACTTACGGGGTATTTACCGTTATTAGAATCATTCAAAACCAAAGCGCAAATACTTGTTCTGTGTCTGGGTGTTGTGGGACCATGGTCCTCGTAGTTCCCGGGTCCCTAGATACAGGGAATCCTAGTTAGGGTCCAGGATCTATATATGTGATCGTTGGGTGTTTTTATTGTTCATTCATTTATTTGTCTTTCTTAAATTTTTGAGTTCCGATATTTGGGCACAGTTACATGCACCATGCACTTTTTATCATCCACCCGCATTTTCAATCTACCCGTGAACATGGTGCATGTGACCATGCCGAAATATCGGGAACTCAAAAATGATTCTAATCACGGAAAATATCCCGTAATTGCTATTAAAAACGCACTTACTTTTGTTTCATACTTTCACGTACCCAAAAGCATTTATTTATGTTCATTTATTTTTTACTCAATTATTATATTATTTATAATGCAAAGTTCTGGACACGACTCACACTTTATTACAAAGAGAAATGCTATGTTGAATTTAGTTTATTCACCACTATAAAGTGGTCTGCAATAACACTTTATGACAGCACTAGCTTTACTTTTTGTTTTATGACCGGGAAAACCCATTTTGTGCATTAATGCTATAACATAAAGGTTAGAATGCACTGTTGCATTTATATCCAGCACCACTGATATGATTCCATTTCACTATTTCTAGCTAACACGAGAGAAAAGAAAGGTGCTTCAATCTTAGCGATGGAGTTTAAGGTCAAGCCATGGTCATGCGCATAACGGGTTCCGTTTAAACTTATACTTTCTTTTAAGTTGCTTAAAAACATTCATTGTTATTTTCAAAACACGTTCAAAATGACTTGATTTACGATTTTACACATATTTTTATGAATGGGAAAATATGGGCATGTTACCTGTTTCTAGGTCAATTAATTTCTGTTTTATTATTATCAGGATTTTTATTCAGCAAATTCGCGTGCTGCTAATTGCTATGTTAAGACGAAGGGTAGGGCCAGATAAGCAGGTCGAAATTCGTTTAAAGAAACATCGAGCTTAACGTCGTAGACTTAAATATCAATTCAGTCTGAACTTCCGTGTGGCGCTTACGACAAAAACAACGCACGAATTGACTGAATTTGGAGGTTTTTAATTAATATCTATGGCCGTATAGTATTTTTCAAAATTATCAATTCATCACATTATATGCATGTTTGTTGGGCATACACTATTATTATATTAAAAAAAAGGAATTCGATGAAACTGTAGGTATAAAATAGGAACAACTAAATTGTTAGAGGTATGGTTGCGATTTTTTTCTATAGAACTGAATTTATTTTTCTTGTATTTGCGTTCATGACAAACAAGTTAACTGAATTACATGATATATTAAATTCAAAGCTCCACATGCTCTAATTTCGTCAGGAAACTTGCCAAAAAATACCTTGTTTGTTTCACCTTAATGTAATGCAAACGCTGAACTCAAAAAGCAAACAAAAGTGAGGAGATTCTTGGACCATTAGCGCCCTTAGTATTTTCCTTTATAAACAAATGAATGTCGCTATATTATTTCATGTATACCTAAACTTGTTCGATTGTTTTTTGGGGTCTGAAGGTTGGGTTCACAACTTTCATTCGCTTTACCGCCTGACAACCAAGTTTAAGACAATGTACCGAAACTAACTTTGCGTTTCTCTATCAGTAGGCCTAGCATAAATATTTACGCGGGAGTAAGTGTAACGTTAGCGTAGGTATACGGCATTTGATCAGCGCAGTGGTCCATACAACTGACTTACGTTAACGTTACACTTACTCCCGCGTAAATGTTCGTGCTAGGCCTACAGTTGTGAGGAAGTTAATTATCATGTACACGCTGCTCATTTTATGTAATAACGAACAAGGTAGTGAATTTAGTTAATTACAACCATTAATCGGCGAGTGGAAAATCTTCTCAATTACATACAACGCAACCTACAACTTACAAGCTTTCACTTGAAAGGCATATTTTATGAGTTCCAAGAATCATTTTGCTGTGGGTGATATAAGTAATTAAGACTGTGAACTTCTTTACTAAATAAGTACCTACCTAATATTATCCATAGCTTCTCATATTATTATATGCTATGCTTACAAAGTTCTCAAGAGGTCAACAATATCATGAAGAACAAAGGTCAACTTCCAACTAATGTCAAAATATACTACGATCAAACTCCTACTGAAAGAAAATATCTAAAGGAACTTGCCCAAGAGCTAGCCCGTCGCAAAGAGAAGGGTGAAAAAGATTTGATCAAGTATATTAAGGGTTCTCCTAGAATCATTCAAATGGCATCTAAAAACTAAATGATATAACAAAGGCAAATCTGCAGCAAGGGTCGGATGATGCAGTTACTTATCAGCTAGCTCACACTTATCAAGATCTACTCACAATTACGTCATGCCTAAACTTTTTCTACGCCAATGTACGTAGCATACGCAGAAAAGGAAAATTTGATGAGCTCAAATGTACGCTTAAATCTATTAATAGCACAGTTCACGTGGTCTTACTAACCGAAACATGGATAAAGTCGACTGAAGAGGCTGTAAATTTCCATCTCACTAACTATACTCACTATTATAATCTTAGAACAGACACCATTGGTGGTGGTGTTTCTATTTACATACACAATGATTTGAATCATTCACTAAAGGAAGAAATCTACGTCGGGGGTGTAAACTATCTATGGTCTATCTGGAGAAATATGCAATAGACATAGGCATCGTTTACAATCCTGGAGGTAAAAATTTCAAAGAATTTTCGGATGTATATTCTAATCAGCTATTCAAGGAGAAGAGAGCTTTGGTGTTTGGAGATTTTAATATTGACCTATTAGGTAAAACCAGCCAGAACAAACGATACCAGTCATTAGTATTAGTCACTAGTCATTAGTATTAGTATATAGTCATTAATAACATTAAAACGGACTATTGTACACGAGAATCATCAACAACAAAAACAATCCTCGACCATGTATGTACTAACTTAAAGGATAAAAGTTTTCATATGGCTATCGTAGAATCTTCTATGTCTGACCACAAGCAGATCATCCTGGCAATAAAAAAAATATAAACCTCCACCGAAGAAACGTGTCAACTACAATGCCGTAGACTATAAAGTACTATATGAAACTATTCAAAATTTAAAATACCACCAAAATTATGACAATTATCAAAACTTAGAAGGCTTGATAAAGACCAGCATAAACAAAAGCACGGTCGTTAAGACTAAAATACTAAATCTGCCACAACAAGACTGGATATGCAAAGATGTTGCTACCAAAATCAACGCTAGAAATGAAGTATGGTACAGACTAAAACAAGAACCAAACAACGAAGAACTTCAAATGAAATATAAAAGAGGAAGAAACGATACTGCTGAAAAAATAAGAAGAACAAAGAACGCATATTACTTCAAAGAATTTACGAAATATCAAGGTGATCCTAAGAAGATGTGGAAGTTAATAAATACTTTATCAAACAATAAGATCCAAACAGACTGTACTCCTCCAAAGCTTCTAACTGACTCTGGCACTATAACTGATGGAAACGCAGTGTGCGAAGCATTTAACCATTTCTTTTCAACTGTTGGATCAACTCTTGCAAACAACATTACATCGCAAAACCAGCAGCGTATAATGACATCATCATCGATTGAAGAACGCAATAGCCACCTTTCCATTTTTACTCCCTGTCATAAAGATGAAATTCTTAAAATCGTAAACAGCCTCGATTCTAACTGTAGCGTAAGCATAGATGGTATATCCACAAAAGTCATTTAATGCGTAATTGATTTGATAGGCGACGATCTGGTTGACTGTATCAATGCACATCTAGCTCATGAAACTTTTCCTGATGCCTTAAAAGTAGCAAAAGTCACTCCAATTTATAAAACCGGTAACAAAACTGATCCAAGCAATTATCGACCCATATCAGTTTTACCTGTAATTTCCAAAATCTTTGAAAAGGTTATTCATTCACGATTACTGAAATACTTATCTTCAATCAACTTCCTTTTTGAACGACAATATGGGTACCGATCGCAATCTAATACTCTTTCAGCTACAGCAGACTTGATTACTAAAATTAAAACTAATATTGACAAAAAAATAGTACATCTACCACTGAAGATTGGTCAAGAGGTATTACAGCAAAAGCAATCTGAAAAATACTTAGGCCTACGGTTGGATTTTGATCTGAACTGGAATATACAAATAGACCACATTCGCGCTAAACTTTCATCACTACTAGGTTCCCTGCGTAGTATAGTACGATGCTTACCTCGTCAAGTACGTCAGACGATGTATACCTCTCTTGTAAAACCGCATCTTTTATACTTAATTGAAATCTGGGGTAGTGCTCCGAAAACCAACCTGAAAGACCTACAGATTGCCCAAAACAAATTAGTCAAAATGCTATTCAACTACGACTACCTAACACCAACAGTTAAAATATACAAGGAAACAAAACTAATGAACACTAAACAACTATATACTTATTGTTCTTGTATACTGATAAGAAAAATCCTAAATAAATCAATACACACAGAAATTAAATTCATTAAAGTACACCAAATTCATAACCGTAGCAGTCGTAGAAAAGACCACATTATACTTCCTAAAGTACGTACTACACACGGTTCACGAACTATAATATTTGCGGGTGTTCAGCTGTATAATAAACTGCCTAAAGAAGTAAAAAATACAGCATCATTCAACATCTTCAAAAACAAATTGAAGAAACATATCTTAAATGATATCACATTATTAAAATAAAAATAGCTACCTGTTTAACTGTCATGCTTACACTGTGGCAAGATAAAGTCAACCAGTACTTTTTGTTGGTTAAATTGTGGGTGGTGGACGTTGTACTAATTGTAATCGGGAAAATTGTGTTGTGGTACCCACATAATTATTATATTTTCTAAATGATGTCTTTGGACAGTATTTTAATGTGACGTACGTTGACGTTATAATAACATACGATATAATTTGTTATGCTTTATGTTCCTACCTATTCGAGGAGCGAAATACTAAAATATCAACGTACTATATTTTAATATATTGTCTGTTTCTTGCTTATTGTACTCAAAATGTCGAAACACTATTATATATACTAGCATTTAATATTTTCTCAAGTAAGTGAAATTGTAATTTCTTTTTGAGAAATAAATAATCTTTAACCAGATATTTTGTTGTTGTAAAGAAACAAAATCACAACTTGATGATTAAGTAATAACGATAACATTGAGTGAATAAGGGCAGATACAGTATTACAAAATTAGGTACATGAGTTATGCTGAATAAGGTGTCACTATTTCGCCTAAGATTCATCTTGACGGGAAACGACTGGACCAACTTTTCCCTCCGATCAAGAATGTAATAGGTTTTAAAATTCTATTATAACTTACATGTAGATAGATGATAGTGTAAGTTTCTTTACTACCAGTACCAGTCTACCAGTGAAACATGCAAAGTGGTTCTTTAGCCACTGTTTAGGTAATTATAAAACTGAATTACGATTACTAACTTTTAAGTTTGGTAAATGGTTTGGTTACAGGAGAGCGAATGGATGTCGTGGTGAGAGCGACACAAGAGAGCAGTGGATATTGGATCAGGGTACAAGGGACTGGCGCCTGCGCAAATGTATCAGCCAAAGCAATGCTGTTGTATTCCGGCTTTAACTATACATCTATGCTGCAGGAGAATCAGGTAGTTAATGTATTTGGTTTAATACAAGCTGTGCCCGCATTTTCATCATCATGAATGGGCATCGGCCCGTAGATGTCCACTGCTGAACATAGGCCTCCCCCAGAGAGCGCCACTTTGAGCGGCTGCTCGCCTTCTGCATCCATCGGCTCTCCGCGGTTTTCACCAAGTCGTTGGTCCACCTAGTGGAAGGTCACGCTGCGCCTTCCGGTTCATGGTCGCCACTCAAGAACCTTTCTTCCCCATCGGTTGTCAGTTCTGGGAGCGATGTGGCCTGCCCATTGCCATTTCTACTTGCTCACTTTAATGGCTATATCGGTCACTTTAGTCCTTCTACGGATTTCCTCGTTCCGGATCTTATCTCGCAGGGAAACACCGAGCATAGCTCTCTCCATATCTCGTTGCGCGACTTTGAGCTAACTAATGAGGCCAACAGTAAGAGACCACGTTTCAGTTCCATATGTCATCACTGGAAATACACACTGATTGAAACCTTTGTTTTCAGGCTCTGCGGTATTTTGGACGAAAAGATAGGTTGAAGGTAGTTAATGTATTTGGTTTAATACAAGCTATGCCAGTAGTTTTACTACAGACTAACCCTATAAGTTTGTTGTAAAAGGCGAAGGATTGTATAAAGAGATCACTTTTCGAAAAGCAACTCCCGGCTTTCTCTTCGGGTGAATAGATGCAGATTCAAATCAATTCGTGGGTAAAATAATCCTTGCGAAATTATACCTTCTTCGGATGTTTATATTAGGGACCTTGGGGATTGTAAAAGATTTGAATATAACGATGAGAATGTTGCTGCGAACTCCCTTAGTCGGCTCTTACTGCACTGACGGGAAGATGGCATGGTCCTATTGTCACAAAGGGCCCACAAGGATGGGGAACATATCATATGTGGAAAATTCGTCCAAGAAACATAGATAGCTGTGTAAATTTTCCACAAACACATACGCACTCCACCACACGGGCACACGCACTACCACCTTTTCTCATTTACAATAGTTAGTAGAATAAATTGATAACGACACAGACATTTTATTATGATCGTAAAAAAGCTTTGGACTAAATTTAATAAATTATGACACTCTTTTTCAGGAACAGATAAGCAGTGATACTACAAGCTTAGATTCAATAGGGCTTAGCGGTCAAATGATGGAATCTCTTCAAGACAACTCGTTTAATTCAAAGCCTAAGAAAATATACTTAGGAATAGATCGCAATACAATAAAATATGAAGAAAGAGATTTAGATTTCAGGTATATCAGCGATGCTATACCAAAGAAGCCTCACTTCCCCGCTGCATTGTGTAAGTATTATTATTTAGACATACAAAAAAGAATAAGAATTAGATAAAAAAAAAAACACTGGATATGAAATTCATCTATTTGTTTTCTGTTAAAATAGTAGAAAACAAACAAGGAACCCGTGCATTTGTTTATACATGATTTAGTTCTCCACAATACACTATCACGCACAAAAGTTGGGTGCTACGAAGATGATACGCTAAATACCCAGAAATTACCAACTATAATAGTGCCAGTTATCCCTATTCCATACCAACGTAGATACCCGAAGAGATTTGACTTCAGTTGGACAAAAAAATCCTAAATACAATCAGCAGCTTGATCATAAAGAAGTATCTACTAGACTGCAGCGACCCCACCATGCAGCGAAACGTTCTATCGAGGTTTTATTTCAAAATATTTTATAGACAAACACAAATAACATACCTACCTGCTTACAAATTTTCAGCTATTCAAGAAAACGGGGTGGTCCAAATCAACGGCAAAAGTTTCCTATATCCCAATGCTCCAATATTGCTGAGACCTCACGACGTAGTCGCGAACAAAAAGTGCAATATAGGTGCAGAACAAAAGCAGCAGGAAACACAATGCGTGCAAATATTAGACGCACTCGAAGGAGACACTTTGGAAATAGCTTTAGTTAATGAAGGTAAGTTATAATTAGTCTGGCTTTTGAAATATTTTATATAAAAGAATAAATAACGCCCAACGATCACATACATAGATCCTGGACCCTAACTAGGATTCCCTGTATCTAGGGACCCAGGAACTACGAGGACCATGGTCCCACAACACCCAGGCACAGAACAAGTATTTGCGCTTTTTTCTTTTCGGGCACAAATACTTGTCCTGTCGCGGGAATCGAACCCGCCACCCCCGGGTTATGAGCCGACCTGCTCAACCACCACACCACGGAGGCTGTAAACATGAATACTTATTAGGTTCCTTATAACTGTACCAAGCATCACCACCGCATAACTATTAAGCATTTGCAAGAAACATCACTTTTCCGTTCTTTAGCTGCTCTACTCTTCCAGCGCTATAGTAAACTTGCTTATAGTTACTCATTTCTTAGAAATTACTTTTGCCCGTTGGATTTCCTTGTGCTTTATGGTATAAAACTTTTTTATAAAATAATAGTATAGCTTAGAGTTTAGAGTATGCATCTTTTCTTTGAGTCTATGTTTTAACAGTGGACAAGCTCTGTCTGGCTGATGATCAATACTACAAATATACCAATAATACCTTCCTTTCCCTCTTTTAGGTGCCAGTAGTAATGACTCATACACGTTCCACATGCACGGCTCCGGTATGCAAGTTCTTTCAACTGGTCTAAATTTTGACGGCACACCTCTTACAAAAGACCAGTTTATGAGGATGGATAGACAAAAGAAGATCGTCAGGTAGGTGTTAATAAATGGTACCAATCATCGCCAACACTTTAAAATCGAAATTTTAATTGCTGATGTATATGCCCCTACCAGTAATTTCACTAGCTACAGTGCCCTTCTAACCGAAACACAGTATATTGCTTGTACACTACCGCTAGGCGGCAGAATAACTGACAAAGCGGTGATACCTACCTAGACGAACTTTGCAGAAAAGTCCTACCACCTAGATATAGAGTACCCATAGTACCCATGTCCCAGCTGAGGGCACGTGTAAGAGTTTCTATTACGTCAAGATTCACAAACAGTCAAAACAATGTCCACAACTACGTTACATTTTCCACAGGAATCTTCATAACCCTCCAATCAAAGACACAGTGGTAGTCCCCAACAAAGGCTACACCTTAGTTCGGATACGACCAGAAAAAGGCAGTTGGCTCCTAGAATGCAGGTCCTGTGCCCTTTCATCGCTTCCTGCAGCTGTTATCATCCAGACCCCTCACACGATGCCTACAGCTATTCTAGATGCGTTACCCAAATGTGGGTCTTACAGGCCTCCAGATGTACTCCTAAACTGAAACCAAAGACTGAATTGAGGACTTGAAAGTGATAGTTTTTATATGTTGTTCCATGATAACTGTGGGAATGGGTGGGAGTTTACTTCTAATTGGCCTTGATGTGGAGTGTGGACCAATCGTGAAGAGGTTGTCAAAATGAGAATAAGCCTGATTTTTATCAAATTTACAGTATAATGGTGTAAAAACGCACCTACTGTGTCATTTATTTGGTTACCGTACCAGTAAACCTTGAGTTTTTTGTTACATCATTCACATGCAAATAATATATATTTTGTTAATAAATGAAATCAAAATAAAAAAAGAAATAACTACCTATGACTTATGAGGTAACTATTGTAGTCTTTAATAAAAAGGATTACTTTTATTATGTAAGTTAAAGTAATTTAGTACGGTGATGCTTATCTTCATTAACATTCTTTTTTAAAATGTTTGCTCCACTCAAAAATTTGTGTAAAATTGTGGCCTGTGTCTAAATAATGTCTTATACTTATGTTTGTGTTTATAATACCTACCGGTAATGCAGATTTATTTAATTATTAATTAATTAACACGGCAAATACACACCATTTACATTAATTAATCACAACCTTTCAACATCTCGCCAAAAATTTAAGACAATAAAATTACTCTTCTTCTTCTTCTTCTTCAATTAGTGGCTTTTAAACGCTGTTTGACGTTTTTCTGCCAGTGTCGATAAAATTACTCAATAGGTTACAAAATTATGCTAATGTCAAGTGTCACATGTGAAAGCTAAACATAGAACAGAGAGAGATCGGGAGATCTCTATTATACAAGTAGTATAGGTCAGTGTATAGCAATTTATGATGAGGTTTAGGTTTTAAAATTAACATAAGGACTGTGTATTTCTAAGTAATTATAAACAACTTTATTTATTGTAATGATAATGAAGAACAAATAAAAGTATTGAAAGCATGTGAAAGTATCAAATTTTTATGATTCATGAAACCATTATAATTATATAGGTTTGGGAAATCCAATTCCTGCAGCATATTTTCGTGTACTTGCTACCATGCTTTACCGACCTTCACAGCATCTAAACGGTTCTAGCTAACATGAGGGTACATTGACGTCACCCGCGATGTCTATCTCAGAGCAGGGACCGTACTGTGAGCTCTTAGCGCGATTCATAACAGAGTCTATATTGGATCGCTTGTAAAAATATACATACAAAAAAAACATTGCGATCCAATATACGCTCTGTTTTGAATCGCGCTAAGAGCTCACAGTACGGCCCCTGATCATCATCATCAACAGCCTAAAGGCGTCCACGGCTGAGAGCTGATAATTATCCTAAATACAAGTGCCGAAAATGTTTATCAGTACAGGTAGGCTGTAGTTACCACAAAAATAAAATAAAAGTTGCATGGTTCAATAACTATGAAGATATTTATTAATGAAATCCATATAGTTAGTAACGTTGCTGTAGACCGTAGGGGCTCCTCTATCTCCACACGGAACTACCCCCCAAGAGATAACCCCAACGACAGTCGGCATCAGACCATTTCTTATAGCTCTCAAATTATTTGCGTCCCTTCTATTATTATTTCCATACATTGTTTTGCTTGTAATGTCATTATACCAGAATATTTTACGTGATTCATCTACAGATTCTGTCGTCATTGCTTCCGCAGTAAGCACTTCTGAAGTTGAATTTTCTATAGTCACTGCAGCAGTTGCTTCAGCTACAATAGTTGCAGGTGTAGTAGTTATTTGTACTGTGGTTGTTGCATCTGATGTTGTTGATAAAACTGGTGTTGTTGATGCTGCAGATGTGATTGTTGCTGCACTAGTTATTGCCGCTGTAGATGTAGCGACCGTAATTGTTGCAGTTGAAGTCGATGTCATAGTAGTTGTCGTCGACGGCTTATTAGTAGAAATTGGAGTTGGTGAAGCGGTACTTCCAGTGGAACTACTAATTGTCGATGCAGCAGTTGCTGTTTCTTTTACTGTAGTACTTTCCATAAGAGTAGTATCGTGCCCATTAGAAAATGCCACATATTGAACCAGAGGTCCACCTGAATCGCCTTTGCATCCTGCTATGCCCCCAGATATGGGCCCTGTGCAAATATTGGCTATTCTTTTCAAAGGGTTATACTCATCTATATCTTTTATTCTTTCTACAGCCCAGTAGCAATCTGAAGAAAACACAATGCACTTAGATTAAAAAAAAATACTGCTAACAAACATTTGGATGTAAGTAAAGTAAAAAATGGATATTATGGTCCAACATTATATTCAGTAATCTGTGACTGTACAATGTAGGTATACTTCTTATTCTTGATTGATATAAGCTTGAGATATTTAAAGTCTTTTCATTAATATGCCTATTGTTAATAACATGGGGTTTAAAAAGCTTACCATTAAATGGCAAGTAATTTACTTTCACTTCCTGGAGCTTATTTGGAATTTCTGTTACAAACAGCGTAGATTGCAAGGCACCCCAGCCCGTGATCAGCAGTTTCTCATGCCTGCTGAACTTAGGCCTACTAGCTGGCAAATTAATAGGCTGTACCATACGAGAAAACACCATTTTATGCGCCGTCCTCATCATAGCAATATCGTAAGGACCAACACCTCTGAAAAATTTAATATTACCTTTTTTAATGTTTACAGTATTGTAATTAAAGGATCACTGATTTACTTACCCTCGGTACATTGGATGTGGTATGCGATGCGAAATTGGATAGATCTGTGAACTAAAAATCTTTGCAAGATTATGAGCTCCCACAATGGCATCCATAGCTAACCACTTGGCCCAAGAGTCCGTGGCGCAATGTCCAGCTGAGAGAATCTATAAAGAGAAAAATATTATGTACAAATTGTATAAGATGGACAAACTTGTAATTTGTCGTGATCTCTACGATTTCGATGTTAAAGGCTTCTTCTTTTGCACTTACCCATCGCTCACTGAGAATAGATCCAGTACAGAGCCGATACCTTCGCCATAAAGATCGGCTCTGAAGTGATACTACATAGGGGTTGCTATGTGGTCGTGCCTCGTAGCCTCCAGTTATCTTACCTTCTCTTATGTAATCTCCTGGGGAAATTATTAATCATGATAGCTTACTGGTTACTACATAATTTAAATAATCTATCAGCAACCTTAAAAATACAATAATTAGAATTTATATTGCGTATTACAGTTGCTTAGACAAATCTAGAAAATTATGTATAGTACTTATTTTTATATTATTTACCTCCAGTACTGGTAGAAAATTTAAAAATCATTAGAAAACAAACGAAAACACAGAACAAATGCATGATAACGCGATGTTAACAAACTACAATGAGCTGTGATGAGGTTAGGTTATGCAATATATTACGATAGTAATAGACCTTTTATTGACGTATGGTTGCAGGGGTATGTAGCATTTTCTAAAACATTGTAACTTAACATCATTCTATAACAGCACCTGTACAATGTGTTGGGTAACATGAATTTTAAAGATTTATGATTGGCAGGAATAAATACATAAAATAGCACGAATAAGAGACTTGCAAGTTGGGAATGGTTCATAGGTACAAGCTGTATTGGCAGCCCAATCAGTTAACTCAAGATATGTTGGACGCACACCATGCGTGCAGCTTTTGAAGCCATTCTTATGGAAACTTAAACGTTGAACCAGTCATGGTTCATATTCTGTAGGTTAATTGAAATACGACCTCTGAAATTTGGGAGCGAGAAAAACTAATTAGATGGCATAAGTTTAAAAAGAGTGATCAACTGTCAATCCGTAAATCACGTAAAAAAGAGTGAAAGAGAGAGAGAGAGAAAATGAGAACAACCGTGTGAAATAGCGATATAGAAATTCGAACTGTATATTCGGTTGTTATTTAAAGGTATTTAGGGATGTGGGCTATATAGCAAGCTTCGTAGTGATCCATGATCACAGCAATAGAAATAAGGGTATGGACGATGGGTGGTCAATTTCATGTATTGTTGTTGGTCAGTCTCGCTAATTCGCCAGCTTTATTATTGGCTGGTTTTCTAATTTATCAGTTTATAAGCTATCAGTTTATTTAATGGGTTTGGAGCACGAACATAAAAGAGATCCCTCCATCTCTATTTTTCACTATCATGTGGAAAATGTCTATGTAAGCTATAGCAAACCAACAGTAGTATTAATTAGCTATCTATCATGTAAAAATTATGTATCCAAATATCTAGAATGATTATGAATTATCATCCTCTATACGGGTGTTTAAATATTAAAACAAGGTCAAAACTGATAGTTCACTGGCACTAGCTGCCCTAGAAACTAACTAGTACAACATAATCTGCTTTTTATTTCTTCTGTACAACCATGCATGGGCCAAGAATTTACCAGAATATCGTAATCAGCACCGTAAGTTGGTTGTAAAAGGTATAAATATGAACATGAGATCACTTGACAAGTTGAGGTAGCTTAAGAAAAGCATGCCCCGGTTTTATGTGCGGATAATTTTTGATAATATTTAGAAGCACAAACTTTATTTGCAAACCGATATCTATTAACTATAACAAGAGCTATTGTTGGTACTTTACTTTTTATTTTTCCTTTTCTCTCCTCTGTTGGGACAGAGCAGAGCTGGTGGAGAGAAAAGAAAGAACCTGACTATTAGTCCAGAAAACTAAAGTTCTTCAAGACTTGCTTTGATTTCCTTAGTAAAGTTCTGTGAGGGCTTAAGGCCCTGACAGGACCCAATGCGAGCACGTTTATTACAGCAGACACACTTGAAACTTATTTTGTATACGATAGGGTCGCTTTATGCATAGCAAAAATATGGCGATTACGTTGCGTTGCATTTCGACTTTTCCATTTTTCGGTACAAATAATTAGTTATAAAAGAAATGCTTATTGTTATAAAAAAACTAACCTTATAGATGGAGCAAGGCACTAACAGACTGGTGGCCAAGACAAGGCAAACGCAGTGTCGGCCGTCCGGTAGCAAGATGGGTCGACGACTTAGTCAAAGTCGTGGGTGGAACCTGGACTAGATTGGCACAGGACCGAAGCGAATGGCATAATACAAGAGAGGCCTATACCCAGCAGTGGGATGTAAAAGGCTGTGGATGATGACGATGATAGATGGATGCATTATAACATAGCTTATCACTATGATTTATTTCAATGGGGTGTCTTATTTCAATGTAACATTTTAGGACGTTTGAATAATTTTTTTAGAGGTCACTTCACGATTTTTTTCTATAGAGAAAACTTTTCGTTAACGTGTTTCGGTTTCAGCATATGGAAAGAAAATATGACCAGTATTAACGTGCATTTTTTTCAGTCCTGTATATGGTTTTGAGATAATCACGTTCAAAAAAGTCGATTTGGGAGCATTCAGCGCCTTAAGTACCTATTCCAATTCGTTCAACGGAGTGGTTACCTATTATTGTGAACCATTGGGCAATGATTGTTGTTTTGATTCTGGTGGATAATTTTCCCCCATGTGATGGACAAGATGCAAACAGGTAAAGGAAATAGTAGAATAAAAATAACATAGCGTACAAAAACTAATTTATCATTTTATTTCATAATGACTAAAACTCTTACAATGATGCTGACGGATTGAAAGCTTAACATAGCTACAAAAATAAACATTTATCATAAACTGCAGATTGCCTATAAAATTAAGCAATAGTAAGTAGGTACTTAAGTATTCTGCGACATTTAGTTCAGTGATAGCCATAAAGATCTAGGTAAAGATAGAGCCCACACTTCAAATATTTATTTGGTTCAAGTTTTGTACCTTCTATTAGACTTGATTCAGCTTGCTCAGGCAGTTTCAAAATATTTGACGAAACGAAAGACCTTTATATAAATATTTTGAAATTTACTTTTTTTATCCATACATAGATCCCGTAGGAAAGAGAGAGAGCAAAAGGAAGCCACCGAGTGAAACTGCAATTTTATAATTCAGCGTTTGACCCGGTATTTGAGAGTGTTGGCTCCACCATTACAGTATTATATTATAGCTTCATGGCGCTAATTCGCGCCGCTCCAAGAAAATTGGGACAGCAACGCAAAAGAATTATCTCTCTTTCTCTCTTAGTTATGAAAGCTAGCTATAAGTAGCTATTACTGGAAAAAGGTTAGAATTATCATTCCATGTAGCTCACTTAATCACAGGTGTATATTTTATTCAAAATATTACCCTGTGGTCTGTTTACTTATTTGCTATGTACGTGAAGTTCACAAAAGATAAACTAATAGTAGGAATTATTGTTAACAATAATACAATATATTACTCTACACTACAATTATTAATCTACTAGTATAATTATATGTACTTGTCAACAGTGACTTGAGTTTAAAGACTCCATAATATAATAATTATATTTTATGGAGTCTTTTTTATCTCACTTTTATAAAATTTTTAAACTGCTGGGGTGTCTACTTATTAACTCTCTGCTTATTGTTATTGGTCAAAATATTATGATTGTTACAGTTTTAACATTTTAATTGTCTTATCAGGCATATGATTATGATGCTATGATTATAAGTATGTATGTCTATTTGACTATCTGTGGTTTTAAAGCTCCTCCGTTAACGGATTTATTTGTATAAAGCTTGCTAGAAAGCAAGCAGATATAAGTAAATTAATCTGAATCTCGATTACAATCTCAAACAAAGCATCATCCTCATCATCATTAACAGCCTGAAGACGTCCACTGCTGAACATAAGCCTCCCCCAGGGAGCGCCACTTAGAGCGGCTGCTCGCCTCCTGCATCCATCGGCTCCCCGCGGCTTTCACCAGGTCGTCGGTCCACCTAGTGAGGGGCCGGCCTACGCTGCGTCTTCCGGGTCGTGGTCGCCACTCGAGAACCTTCCTTCCCTATCGGTTGTCAGTTCTACGAGTGATGTGGCCTGCCATTGCCATTTCAACTTGCTAACCCTAAGAGCTACATCGGTCTTTTTAGTTCTCCTGCGGATCTCCTCATTTCGGATCTTATCTCGCAGGTAAACACCGAGCTCGTTGCGCGACTTTACAACAATATTATTATTGTTATAATACCTACTATAGTTATTCTCTTTTGAATCACCACGTCCAAAGCCCGTGCCTCTGGTCACATAGAGTGTAATTTTATAAGCTAAGTAAAGTAACACAATACAAATTATTTCAATAAAACAACATATTTAAAGTGATTGGATATTAGTCAAGCACCGTAACATAATACGGTCCCAAGTTCCAGTTATAAACTCGAGTAATATAAATGCTTAACGAAAATACGAATAGAGGACGTTATACAATTATCTAGGGCTAGAGAAGCGAGATTAAATATATTGTTATAATTATATTTATATAGCTTTTAATACATAAAAGCTGTTGTTAACTTGATCCTTTTCTATTTTAAATACAAGTATGTAGCTTAATGCAACAAAATTAAGTATTTATACATTGGCGTAAGTTTATATATATCTTATGAAAATTAATAATAGGTACTGAGGTAAAATAATTTTTAAAGCTGTTCATTTTAATTTTCTATTTCCTTATACCTGATCTGAAATTGAAGGAAGTTCGAAAACTATATAATTTTTCTATTATTAGCGCAATATACAAGATATCTTGAATTAGCATTATAATTTTATAAGTTGTATAGTTCATTACTCTATTTATAATCATTATAAGATTTACTACTACTACATAGGTACGAGATATGTAATTATTATTTCATTATCCTTCGGCCAATATAATATTAATATAATTTAATATTCTATTTCATTATATTTGCACTCAGCCCTTTAACACCCTATATAAAATTATCTATTTATGAACAAGTAAATATCCTCAAAAAATTATGTATTTATTATTCGTTAAAATAAGCAGCATAACTAATACTAACATTTATTTACAAAATTAAAAAACGAATAACAAAAATAAGTCATGTATAGGTACTTAGAACGAATTATTGATATAGGTAATGGCATCAATCATAGCCATTGATTTTGAGCCTGGCGCTAAATTTGATATTCCAATAGTAATTGTAACGAGCCTATGTTTTGAAACCAAAAAGTGAATAATTGACTTCTAAAGCTCCGTCATTTTAAAATCCGAGATTTAAAAATTGGAAATGAATTTAACAGGTAGGCTAAAGTAACCTAAAAAATGATAGGCAATACCTAACTCATATTCAATGTGCTTTGGTAGATAAATAAAAGCTTTTAATAAAAGCCGTTTTCACATTGTCAAGAACGGGGCCTACCACAACCTCTTATAGCATTATTACTTCAACCAAACATTGCAAATGACATAAAAGTAAGAATACTGTGATGTTACAGAGGCAGAGCTGTTTTGATGACGCCACGTTAAATCATTCACTCATGGAATAAGCCATATTTATAAACGACATGTCATACCGTCACATCATGTTGACCCGACGTGCAACAGTGATAACGCCACATAAAAATGTAGACGTCTCGTTCTCATGCTGGGATACTTTATAAGTTCATGGTACGAATTCGAACAATATTATTGTAACCTTGAAACATTACTGTGGTAAAACATGATGTTTTTTATTAGTTTGTGGTATGCCTCCAGCTCCCACAACCTAATTGTATGACAGAAAATTATAAAGGTCTCTAATTATATTTAAAAATAAGGAGTACATTTTCCAGGCCAACGAGGAGGAAGACTATGATACTACTGTAATTATAGAAGACAAATAGTAGGTCAAATTTAGTTTCCAAAAGATTTCAACATGGAAATTAGGTAGGTTAATTTTCATGTTGAGATCTCACGGAAGTGAAATACTATTTCTTCTGAAATCATATAGAACTCGTTACAAACAAAATAAAAATAATAATAATAAATCATTACGTTAACATAGTTGCTTCCTAAATCTTAAATATACGTTGTTTTATGTAATTGGAGTACTTTGGTTAAATAAAATGGTAGATCTAAATCAGCACCTCAACATTATTTACACAAAACCACTACATTCTCCGTACGTTGTTCATATTTCAACAACAGAATAAAATATGGCAGTACGCTTTACATATTCGAATCGATTTCAATCGATCGTAATTCGATTTCACAGTAAACATATTGAAACAGTACATGAAATTCTAGTGAATTGTGAATTTCAAAGATACCATGGCCCACAATGCAACCTAAAGACAATAATTATTAATCATTGAAAATGTCGTTCAATATGAAAGAT
Organism: Ennomos erosarius; assembly: GCA_963580505.1. Classification (NCBI taxonomy): domain Eukaryota; kingdom Metazoa; phylum Arthropoda; class Insecta; order Lepidoptera; family Geometridae; genus Ennomos; species Ennomos erosarius. The sequence goes on along the minus strand of OY756981.1, from coordinate 4,680,323 downwards.
TAATCGAAATCATTGTCTTTAGAATGAACATTGAATGAAACTAGTATGTAAACACCTCAATTGGTATTATTTTGGAGTACTGTTTTCAATGAACTGTGTCTTCGTCTCGATATTGTCAATGTATCGGGAAGAAGGGTGGCGTAATCGTTGGAAGATGGTGTCCACAGCGCGGGAAGTTCGGTGGCACTGGAGGTAGGTCCCCTTGCGTGCCTATGTGTATTATCAGGTTCATGCCGATCACTATGTGGTAGATGAAATGACAGTGGAACAACCAGTATCCTGGAATAGAGGAGATAAACATCGTTACTTTGAAGCAGTCACCGGAAACGAACGGTGCATGAATGTAACGACATATTTTTTAACCACTGAATAGTTTCTACATAGACTTTATTTCATGGTTAAAAAAAAATACCCGTGTAATGTGGAACATCTAGGTGAACCACGTAGGTGTACCCTGTTCAGATTGCTTTCAACACTACACTAACTGGTTGGCTTTCTTGATGATAAAATAATTAGCTCTAGTCTAGAGTTTACTGTAACAGTTAAATGGATTATCTAATTAAACTTGTGGAATGCCTTTTACTCAATTCCCACTAAACCTGAAATTAACTTCCTATACGTTAAGCTTAATCATTTACTTGTATAATCATTTCTTACCTGGATTATCAGCCTTTAGCCTCAACACTACATATCCGTTATTCGGCACTGCCAGCGTGTCCTTGAGTGGCGGCAGGTTATACTGCCTATGTAGCAAGCCTTGTCGGTCTAGGTCTAAAGCATGCTTCAGGTTTATCTTCTTAATATTCTTGTCGGGAGATCGTCCCATGCCAATGACGTTGTACGATGCACCATGGAGGTGGAATGGATGCGAGAGATTCGGTGATTGCACTGGAAACAAAATCAAAGTTGTTTTAACCCCTGTAATTACACCATTACAATATTTTGGGTCTTCGAAACTGAACCAGAATGCACGGCCTTATAAATGACATCAACATAGGTGCTAGAATCCAATATGACTCTATTAAAGTATAACTCAAAATAACTTCGTTCGACTTGGCGCACTCTGGGGAGACCAGTTTTCAGCAGTGGATGTTTCAGGCTGTTGGTGATAAAAATCGTTTGAAATTTTTATCTTCTATAGTACTAATTTTATTTTAAATGTATTTTGTCGACCTGTTTATAATGTTTCAATAGCACATTTACCATATCAGTAGGCTCCGATTTGTGTTCTGATTATGCCTACAACACTTGACTAAAAAGACCCTGACTCCTGTCTCTGCTTTAGATTACACAGTAGCAAGTATACCTTCATCAACAAGAACGATCTCGACGATAGAGTTGAGTGGGACGTCTATCATGTGCGTGCAGCGGCAGTCGACTGGACAGTTGGCGGGCCGGTTGTCTCCATTGCAGAACAGGTCTGGATTGAGCTCGTGCATCTGTGACAGTGGTGGAGCTGGCGCAGCGCTGTATGATATCTCGTCGACTAAACTTAACACGTGATCTCCTCCGGGAGCAACTGGAAAACAAAAGAAGATCTTAAGGATAACTAGCAAAGAGCAACGATTCACTTTAATAATTGACTCGCGACTTATTTACTGATGTGAAAAATGATCTCCAAAAGTTAGGTTGGATGGTCCAAAAGTAAATAAGTATGTATATTGCAAAATGTTAATTGATTGCGTTTATTCTTTATTTTCTATATATTTTTATGCAATTCATAATAGGTTGTCAAAAGTAAATACGAACTATACATAGATTTGTTATTGATCTGTTATTTTTTCATTAATCTGTGTATAGTGATAATAAATTTACTCTAGCGTGATTAATCATTGGGGCTTTATAATTTTGTAATTCGCGTTATTTATATTTACCTAAGAAATTCCTGTATGTATTCTCCATGAACAAGTCCTTCGGCTTGTAGAAGTGGAATCTGAACGGCAAAAAGATCTTGACATCGGGCCTTTCTTGTAATATGGCTTTATCAATCGGCTTTGCAGATTTCATGTTGCTCACACAGACGGCATCGTTTCTCTTCACATTGCATATTGCATCCAGAGGGTTCAGTACCTAAAAATAAGGCTTACTAAGTGTTTTTCTGTCTGTGGCTTATATAAAATATATAACCATAAAAGCATAGCATTGCATTGGTGTTACTGTCAAAACCGTAAATGGTATAGAATAAAATGTAACAGATTATATTTTAGCAGAAAGTTGTTCACGAATTTAGACAGAGTAAAAAGTTGAATCTAATTGAAAACTGAAGAAACTGATAAATACAGATACTGAGCGAGCTTTTTAGTGAAAGGCATTTTATTTTTAACCGACTACCGTTTGCAAAAAAGAGTTCATTGAAAGAAGTGGTCGTACAATAGCTTTGACAGCAACAACAAACAAAAAGCGTAGGAATTTGAATTTTTTGTGTAGGAAAAAATAATATAAAAAAATTACAACCTGATTCCTTGTGTGTTGTGAGTGGGTTCTATCATCCACTAAACCCATAATTACTGCTACTATTAAGGTTCATGAAACTAGCTAAAAATCAACCAATTAAAATTATATAATATATACAACTACTTTCTACAGAAAAAACCTTTATAATACATAATTTTGTGCATTTCAAATAACACTGTGGGTGCTCAAAATAAAGTAAACTTGTGTATTTTCAAATATTTTATTAAATGGTATAAAAATGTACAATTTCTTATTACAAAATTACAATTAGTCGTCAGTTTGCCTTATTTTTGGCAAGATGCATTCCCATATCGCTGCGCGCTTTGCTATAAGATTTGTATTTTATTCCTATTTCCTATTTTATTTTATTGCATTTTTATTTAAATATTTCAAAATATATACAGCCTAGTGTTTGCCAATACATGAAGCGGTTGGCACAATCACTATAAACACGTAGGTATACCTATGTAGGAGATTTAACTGGATTTTTGATAGGTAAGTGATAAAATTTGTCATAGCATTTTCCAAATGTAACGTGTAGATATTATTGGTTTGTAACATTATTATTTATAGAAATATAGCTTTCTATATACATGTTGATAGTCTTGGTTTTTTGTGAGGAAGCAGGTACTACCAAACCACAGGTGAAGTTATGTATGCGTATTTACACCATAATATATTGTATTTACATTAGTGATTTATAGTACATGCAACACTGGCAAAAAAATTGACCCATTAAGTATCTTAAAATGATTAGAAAATTACTGCCTTAAAAGTTATTTATAAATATATACAAGTACAAATAAATATCCTTGGTGAAAAATATAATGGCAAGTTGTTAGTTTCAGGACATAATAGTTAAATTCACGTTCTATGAATCATAAGATACCTTATAATTATTATGCGAAGTAAATAAAATTATTCGAAGAGCCTCGACAAACATATAAAGGCGACATTATTATTAATTTCATAATTAAGAAAAATATCACCATATATGGCATTAAAATAAAAATCGATATCAACTCATGAAACGGGTAGTCTGTAACGCCTTTAAATTAGAATAACACAAACTATCGGAAACTTCCGTTGATACATTCTACAAATTAAACACAGTGGCGGAACCGAGCACTTCGGAACCACCGGACACATCACACAAAACATACACAAATTTACACTTAGTTAACATTAACTTCGCTTTATAGTTTTGCACAAGTGCAGGTAATCTAAAACGGGTTAGTGGAGAGGGATAGGTGGCAAGTGATCTCCACAGGTCGGGAAGTTGGGCGGGATGGGAGGCAGATCACCTTGCGTTCCAACTTGGAGCACAAGACTCATGCCGATGACGATATGGAAGAGGAAGTGGCAATGGAGCAGCCAGAAGCCGGGATTGTTAGCTCTGAAACGGAGAATGACGTAGCCGTTGTTGGGAACCGCGATCGTGTCCTTTGCAGGCGGAAGGTCACCTTGCTTCAGGTGACGCTCGAGCAAACCTCTTCTGTCCAAGTCTAAAGCGTGCTTCAAGTTGATTTTCTTGACGTTCTGATCGGGGGACCGCCCAATACCGATGACGTTGTACGAGTACCCGTGCAAGTGGAATGGATGAGATAAGTTTGCGATTTGAACTGAAAGGAAAATTTCAATATAATTATGAACAATTAGAACGTAGGCGTAAATGATAGCTATCTTGCAAAAGTTCGCACTATAAGCAATAAAACTGGCTGCGTGATCACCGCGTATTCACTGTAGTCTACAATCAAAATACTTAACGTAATGAAAGGCATATCAATAAAACAGCTAAAGTTCTATGTTTTCGTAATTTTTCCTTGAATGTACAACTCAATTAACATACCTTCGTCTACGAGTACAATTTCTACGACAGCGTTAAGAGGAATATCGACTTTGTGTGTGCACATGCAGTTCTGTCCACAGTTGGCTGGCCTGTTATCTCCATTACAGAACTGTTCAGGGTTGATGTCATCGTACTGACTGAGCAGAGGCGCAGGCGGGGACATGTACGATATTTCATCAACTAAACTTATGACGTGATCACCTCCAGGAGCAACTGCGAATGGTAAAGACGTATATAGCATCAGTTTAAAGTATATACGGTTTGATATAACTAATTCCAACGTGATAGATTAATTCTATTATAAAGGAAAAATTTCAATCTTAGGACCAAATGTGAAATGCTGCAAAATGATGTTGATATTGAATGAATAATTTTTTCTTTTTTAATAATAATTTTATTCTGTTTAAGCAGTAAGTCATAAATCTATAGCAATATGACGTGTAAAATGAGGATAAAATAGAGTGGTTCTAAAGATTTGCACCAATGCCAGCAATAAAGAACATACAATTTCGGAGTTTTTGGTGTTTGGTTAAGCCAATGAAGAATTAATATGTTGAGGTATATCTCACCTAAATATCTGTTGTAAGTGTTAGGCTGGAACAACATCTCCGGTCGGTAAACAAAGAATCTGAAGGGCAAGAAGATTTTGACGTCGGGTCTCTCCTGTAAGATTGCTGGGTCGATGTGCTTGGCGTTCTTGAGCTGGCTGACGCAAATAGCGTCATTCCTTGAAATGTTACATCTGGCGTCCAATGGGTTCATGACCTGGATGGTTAGTAGGAGAAAGGTTCGTGCAATTACTAAAATACGTGCTTTACATTATCTACTATTATTTTAACTACTCCAGTTGGTGCGCAATCAAGAAACCTGAATGCTAACCACATACTGTGAATGACTACTTAATTAAATAATAAAATTAGGAGTGTAAACTAATCCACTACAAAATGAATCACCAGTGGCTTTAAGGATTAGGTATTGAGATATTTACAAACCGGTCAGTGCACCGGTAGTCGATGTAGGTGACTGTACATGGTCTAATTCTTCAACACCCATAATTTAATATTTTTCAGCATAATTAATTCGAGAATGTTAGATATTTATGGTTTATATCAGCACTCGAGCCTGGTATTAAAGTTTGAGCAACTGTCGGCAGTGAGTTGACAGTCGAGCTCAGTTTAATCGAGGCTACCTTGTCTACGGAATTCTACGTTGCAATTTCCGCTATTTAATATCGGCAGGTGCCCTTATGACATGAGCATAGTTTGCTACTAAATGCAATCAAGTTATCGTTTATGTACACTAAATTGTATTCAGTCTAGTCTACGTGTAAGTTTTATCATACAGGCTTATAACTACACTGTGTACTCACGACTCCTTGTGGGATTCCGATGTCATATGTAGGGGGAGGAGAGGATGGTTGGTACGGCCCTCTCGCGTACCTAAGGATACCAAGTTGCTGCGCTCTCTTTATGCCGCACTCTCCCAATCCACGCACTTGGATCCAGTACGCTCCCGGGTTGTTCTCCGCGGTAATTACAAAGTCGTACCGCTCGCCTGTAACACCCCGAATGAAACTAATAAGCCCGACATTCTTCTATCCGCCCAACCTTCATAAGTATAGAAAATTAATGATCGCTGTAAAAGAGGAAACTCCGATATTATACAATCGTGTACGCTTCAGTGGGTGCACTACTTTGCTGAATGCATGATTACAAAATAACTAAGGCGTGTCTATAAAACTCATGCCCGATTATCACGATTGTAAGATTGAATAATACCAATTTATTGCACGTAAAAAAATGCGTTCGTTATCAGTAATAGCGAGGTATGCTAAAGCGAAGACAATGATATTACGGATTCAATTACGTAGTTGTTGCACGACACAAGGTAATCGTTACGGGAAAGTTAAGTAAGTATAAAATTGCAGAACTGGTGATTTTATCTCTTCCTAGTGTTTTCCTTACCTGAGAACGAGATGATAGTATTCACTTGCACGGGTTGTACTGGTTCACCGTCCGTGGCAATTACTGTCAGGTTGTGGCCTTCGAAAGTGACCTGCGCTGGACACACTGACGCAAATGCGTTGATCATTCTAAATCTGTATCTTCTGCCAGGTGTGATCGTGAATACTTCCAATGGAGTGTTAGTCATGAATCCTGTGTTAGGATCTCTGAACTGTCCTTTTCCGTTTATCAGAACCGATTCGGGGTCTTGACCAGTGTTGACGGCTAATCTTCCTGGGTATCTCTCAGCAGCATCTTCGTGCAGCCAATCGCTGATAAGCATGACGTGGGTTGTTAAGTCGTAGTCGTATAAATGGCTGTTAGGGTCCTTCGAGGGGGGTTGTCTAACCACGATGCTGCCGTAGAGACCATCCAGTTTCTGCAGACCGGTGTGAGCATGCCAGAAGTGAGTGCCAGCGTTTCCTTGCCACTGATACCTGGAATTTGAAGATTGTAGTATTTAAATTATGGGAATTTGTCATGTGATGGAGTTTTTAATACCTGCATTATACAACTTTGCCTTTTGTTTTCATTTTGACTCATTTTTTTCACCCCCAAATGGTAATGTATTGCTGCCCAGTGTGGCATCATAGCCTCTGAATGCACGAGCCGATTCTGATTTTTATTTCTTGTTTAAAAAGTAACCTTGATCAAAATGAGTTGTGTATGAGCACAAATATTAAAATAGTAGGTATGAGCATGAGCATAAGTTTCAAAAAAATCTGTTCAGCGTTTTTTCTTCATCAACTCTTTTCTACTTAAGGAAACAAATAGGGTACTTAAATTTTGAACAATGTCAGACTGTCACATACGTAACGTAAACAAAAGTAACGTAATTACCTGAAAGTGTTTCCTTGCTGGATAGGGCACTGTGTCACAAACGGCACACCGTCGTAGTATTGCGAGCCTCTCTGCCAGATTCCGTGCCAATGAATAGTGACTTCCATTCCCTCCATATGGTTCTCAACATCTATGACCACTTTGTCGTTCTCGCAAACCTGGATGGATGGTCCGGGCAACATTCTGTTAGCTGTGAGGATACCTCGTTCAACGCCATCGGCCAACACGCATTGGCAATGGGACCAGACAACGTTCGTCGCGTTCGGGGTGCACACTTGACACGCCCTGAAATAAAATAAATTAAGGGTTAACTTAAAGTAAGTATGCAAGTTAAGATACATGTACTCCTTTGTTCCTTTTCATATAAGCGAGGGGCTAACCCTGGTGTAAAAGTTTTAAGTCTCCTTGAAAGCGTCTGACTTGGTTTAACTACTGACCATTTGCTTTCACAACCATGTAAGAAAAGAATAGATAATACTAAATTGAAACATACTGAGACTGATGAGCAAATGTCACGAAATTCCTGAAATTTCGTGACATTTGTTTTAAATTTTTTTTCTATTTCAAATCAATCTTTCACTATTACAAATAGCATAAACCACAGTTTTGATTCTGTAGATTCATGTCAGTGACAAGAGTTTTAAAATAGATAAATTATGAGTGAAAAATTCGATGGTACTTTTCCCTAGCTGCATTCATCATCATCGTCATCATCATCCACAGCCTGAAGACGACAATTACTAAATATAGGCCTCCCCCAGAGAGCGCCGCACACTTTGAGCGGCTACTCACCTCCTGCATCCATCAGCTCCCTCCAGCTAGCTGCAGCTAGCTGCATTAATTTGATAATAAAACTCAAGTAAGAAAACAGTGGTATAAGTTAAAAAATAATTCCACTTCCTTATCAATGTCGCCTGGGTTACACCACAGTTTCCTCAGGTAATGCAACTGAAATAGCGTTTGTTTGCATAAGTTCTGTCGTCACCTATCAATTACGTGCCCCACGGAATTTGGATCACTTGGCATTTACTTGAGTGCGGCATTGAAACCAATGCAGTCGGCACTTTGTGTGAAACAAAGCGTGAAATGTGCGAAATAAAAAAGTTGGTCGGTGGGTCGCTTCTGTTGTCACGACTTTACGTGAGCGCACCATTTTTTGGATTCTATCTCGGTCCAGATGGCGCTGTGTTTGAGGTAAGATTACGCAAAACAAAAATTAACAACTCTTTTTAAACCGCTAACTGCATAAAGCAATCGCTTGTATCTGCTACAGTTATCGTGATTAAATTGAATAGCTAGCTAACTTCCGGACGCGCGCTGAAACGGTTATTAAGTTCTTGGTGGAGGGGAAACCTTATTGTTCGAGTTGTGAAAGACTTAGGCCACCTTGTGCGCAATGTCACTTGCTGGATGGTAATTAGTGTGTGATTAGCTTTATAGGCGTATGATTTACCTAATTGTATTCTTAATAAAAACGAAGCAACAGCATACACATTGTTGAAGGTTGGTTCAAAATGTGGTATAATAAGTTAACGATAATTTTTTAACTCATGATTTCACTGGTATCTGCTGGGGGCCAAACTTAAATAAACATTGAAATGTATCATTTATTACAAGTACTTACGCTCCCAAAACTGTGTACAGCTCAAGAGTGAAGTGGTAGTAGCAAATCCTTGGAGGTTCATTTTCTCTGCAAGCTCTGGCGCACTCATCAGGAGCAGATAGCGCTGGGTTTCTTCTGAGCTCAGCGGTTGCGCTGCTCGTGAAGTCCAGATGTTTCAAAGTTGTCCTGCCGTTAGCATTTCTTGCTAAAGCCGGCAGTGGGTTGTTTCTGAAACCACCACTTAGCGGACCGCTGCCGCTTGAGGCGAATGAACTCGATGCGGCTCCACTTGCTGTACTTCCGATTCCTCCGAAAGACCCGAATGGATCGCTGTCACTCGGATGAGTCTGAACTAGACCGTGTGTGGATGAGAAGACGCTACTGCTGCCACTATCTCTGAACGGTGTGGCTGTGCCTGCTTGCCACCATGACGCTGACGTGGACTGGTCGTCTGCGGAGTTTGTGGCTTCTGAAAACAAAACAAAAACTAAATCAGATTACCAGTACAGGGCCGCCTAAATTATCAGAAGGTTGTGTCGGAGGTCGTCCCGCTCTACGAATATTTGGAGCTTAAAGACCCGCTTTTTGTCGTGATTGCGCATTAACTGAAGTCAATAAAAATGTTGGCTGTTGATTGGTTCTCAAGGATACCTTGAAATGTTCGATAATAAGCATTTCTCACGTTCTACATTTGAATGAGACCATGAGATTCAATTCACCATTACAGTAGGAGTACAATATAGTTTAAGTCAAAGTTAAACTTGGTCACGATAAATTTAAAGCATGTTGTATTAGAGCATAAGTTACGATTATAGATTTTATGCTAGTTTGGTATAGAACATAAACCGTGAAGGAATTGTAGGACAATATACTGCTCGCGATTATTAGATTAAATAAGTCAGCCATTGGGATCTTGACAACAACAGGTGCGTTAATGCAAATCCGCTGCTTAGCATGGGCCCAGATCTAATGGTTACACTATTTGTGCTGTCACAATGTTTTCGTAACCAGCCTGCAAGGGACTCCAGTCTTACGTCCTTATATTATAGGACTTTTACTTCCTTGTTCCAGTTTTCTTAGACTTTAATTACCATTATGCAGATATCGATTGGTAGTTACAATTTCGACAGTTATTTATAAATGCAATTTTTATTAGTTTCTTGATTGTATAACACTATTTTTGCAGTGTTTTAATTCTGTTTGGAACAGAAAACCTTGAATTGACTTATCTTTCATTTCCTCATTGGTACATACCTGGCGAGCGCAAATTCGTTATGCTACCTTACTAATTTAATCGAGTTAGCCAAAGACTAGACATTTCTTAAGATTACGAATTCTTTTTCGATTTTCAATGAGCCTTAGAATTTGCTCAATGTACAATCCAAGCACGTTTCGAATGCTTACGCGATAATTTCGATTTTGTCTTCGATATTATATCAACAGTATTTTAGTAATATGATTAGATAAAGCCGAAAGTTGTAGCTTCGTCGAAAACGTAGTCATTGGCTGCATAAATATGCCACCAAATCTAATTTGTGACTGGCTCGTGTCTCTAAGGCTTGTTTATTATCTATTTATTAGAGACACTAGTTTGAATGGCTGCAGTTTAAACCAAGAATCAGGTTTTGGGTGCGTGGCCTTATAACGAATGACTAGACATGAACTTTCAGGTTACAATGTACATATTTTTGAGATTTTTGTGATGATATTATTCTGAAATTTCTCTACTAATAAAAACAGTGGGATCGTATACGCAAGCGTAATTATACCGTTTGCGAGTAAGTAGGTATGTATATGTATGCTGCGTCATCAAAATTTGCATAAACCATCTTTAGGCAACAGATTTGATGGTATTAATAATTATGTACATATGCCATACACAAGTATTGAACCTTAGATCGATTATGAAATTTGTGACAAGATCACGCAGCATGATAAAATAAATAAAATTTAAAGAGTAAATGTGGTATTTTAGAGAATCATATCAGGTCAGAGTTTAGGTTACGCTCATAGGTAGGTATAGTCTCTCTAGTATAAAAGTTCAGCCATCAGCTAGTTTGTCTGTCCGCGTTATAAAAAAAGAAACATCTAAGTAAACATACCTAGTAATAGCTTCGAGCCAACTTTATTAACCTTATTTAACCAACTTTATAAATCTCGAAGCGTAATGGATTCACTATAATATGGCATTACGAGAGTTTCCTAATCATTGTAACTCAATGCGTCAAAGTTGTTTCATATACAGTCATATTCCTAAGTTGGAACTTTTCCATTGTCTAATCGACGAACCATCTTGGATATTGTGTAGGATTATTTGATTAGTCATGGGTGTAGTTTGTAACGGTATTATTTGATATAATTGATTTCTCAAGTTTTACTGTTAAACGTGCATGGTGTGTTGCTATGTTTTTACATTTGCTTGTCTGAAAATTGTAGATCCATTGGTGTAATAAATTGAAAATTTAGATATGATAATTTTTAGTAACTTACAGTTCCATCCCCAGAGACACCAAACATGGCTCTTTACAAAAGATAGGTCGTAATGTTACTTTGAAGGTTTTGTTTAAGAATGCTTGGAACATCAATTTTTATAAATACTTGGAGTATAATAGTGCTGCGATATAGATGCAAAATACTACACTGATTTTGTCTCAGTTTTTTTTTATAATTTTAGTAAATTACAATTTGATGCATGACAAGTACACTAAAACATTGAGATAAAAACTGACACCTCAAAAAAATTAACATGACTAAAATTATTTAAAAGATCGCTTCTTAAAATATGAATTTAGCGTAACGTTTGAGCAGACTAAAATATTATGGGCCAGTTTTTATTCTACTAAGCTCAAATTCTCCGTTAATTAGGGCTAATTTAACCGTGTGCCTGCCTACGTCTAAATCAACCTTACACCTACCAGAGCACCAAGTTATAGGTAAAGGCTTTATGAACTCATAATTATCCATACATTTGTTTCCACATAATCATAATTCGCAAGACAACCTGTTGGTGGTGATTGATTACAGTTTAGTTAGTGCAACATTGGCTTAACAAAGTTGCAACTTGATTAAAATATGGCTTAAATTTGTAAATAGCGTTCGTTATCTTACGAGATTGCTGGTTTGGCTCTTGGACTTGAAATAATGCAAATAATTTAATTTTAGAATTAAACTTGTTTAGCAATTGAATTGCAGTTGAATGTGTCGATATTATTAGCACCGAAACGTATGCCTGTTGTTCGGTCTTAGTTGTTTTTTAAAGATCTGGTGCAATATGATGGCTAAGGCGGATCGTAGAATTCAGAAGAAGGCCTTTGACACTTAATTTAATGACGAACTCAAACAATAAAATAGCTTTAATTTAATTTTACACAATTTGTAAAATCCAACTAAAATTTTTGTACTTTTGGAGCAGAACCATATGAAAAGAATAGTTGTGAAAGCAACGTGCTGCTACCGGCTGAGGGTAAAGGCTTACTCAGGAACGTGCTTCAATCGTTATTGATAAAGTAAAGATCAAGGAATACATTATTAACCAGTAAAGCCACAACACAAGAGCATTGCTCAGACGCTGCAGTACCAGCTGTCTGAATGTGTGGAACATATTTCATGTGGGCTAGACAATGGCGCTTAGAACAATGATGCTCCAAAGATCATTAATAATAATGTTTGGATCATAACCTTACCGTGATTATACGTAACATGTGGTACATGAATTGAAAGGTACAGATATTGAAGCTACAAGAAAAGCTCAAGGCAAACCCACAACCAAGAATGTGAAACCATCACAACTTCTGGCACTCCTGCAATCATTTCGCTGATCTGTCTTTTGTTTTATGACTTCATACAATATTTTTATGGCACATAAATTACAATAGTCGTAAACGGATGGCTGCATTTTAATTTAAAAAACGTAATAAAATGTCTGAATAACTATACACTATCCAGTTACCGTTTTCCGCTTAATTTGTTACGATCAATTAAAATCGATCTGATTCTTACGTAACATATTACGTTACGTTAAGTCTAGACTAAGCAATAGCCGATTTTTCTCGTACTATCTGAAAGTAACAATCGTGCTCGTTCAAGCGGAAAACGGTGAAAGTTAGTTAAATGATGCTTAACAGTCAAGTCAAGTTTACTCTAAGTGTAATGACATGTCCGTTTAAGTGATATACTTATTTGTAAGGGGCAATAGATGCTTAATGGTGCTACCACACGAACGTAAGCTGTACACCTACGTACATTCTGATGTGAATACTAAAAACCATGGGAAGTAAATGTATTGTAAAATCACACCATGTATGTAGCTTGGCTTTGTTAAGGCTGAGTTGCACCAGCTTACTTTAACGCTAACTTTAACCCTAACTATAACCATTCCACGCTATGCAGGGCGGACTAATGTCAAAATTTGACCGTAACTTTAACCGTGATTATGGTGCAACTCAGCCTAAGTGTTCAATTACCGACCGATATAATTAAGTTACCTATTTAGTTTTTAAAATACTAAACTAGAATGCTACATACATGCTAGTATCATTTATAACTTAGAATAAGATTATTGTAAGTAAGTTGAATGTATGAAACTACTTTGTTCTTAAGGTTTACTCTTTGCTAAAATGGCCCTTGCCTCCATTATATTAATATTAAGCAGCACTTTGGCATGTCCTGTGCTAACTCCAGCCAGTCTTCATCCTACAACTTACGTAGGTATTTCAGCGAACAAACAACTTTAATAAATGTACTAGAAACCGATGGTAAGAACAGTATTTGGCTGTTAATTATTTATATAACCTAATTGGCATTAACTAAGAGCCAAATTAAAAGTTGCAAAATAAGGCGTAATATTGAAAACAAAAAATTACACGCGAATCTACTGTTACACATTTTGTGTGGCACCACCTTAATAGTCGCGGCCTATTGGACATTCTGAATGAATTCGTATCAATTTCTAGTAGATTTACATTACTTCGGCACTTGATTGCTAAAAGGTAATTTAACTTACGTAAGTTTAGCTTGTTCATTTAATGCACCGTCTACTAGGCGTCATATCGTCTGAGTCTTGTAAGGTACAAAGATAATTTATGTTAGCGAATAATCACAGAGCTTACCTTACGCAGTCAGAACATGCAATATTGAGTAAAAACGTTGATTAGACCGGGAAGGAATTTTATTTATCTAGTCGATAATTAATGGAATGCTTTGTTGTTATTAATTTAGTAGTTGTTAAATTAATTGATAATAGAAGACTGTTTTGGTAGACTTGTTCTTAATATACACATAATTTGATATACTGTAATTTTAATGTTTAATTTCATTGCTGAATTTTAATGGTGACTTATTCTTTAGAAAAAGATTTAACCTAAGAATTGACTATTGCAAAATCGGCTCCTGACTTACTTTCAAGCTACAAAACAACAAAATACAAAACAAACAAAAAAAACAAATTACAAAACATACAAAATATTTTCGTATGCATTAGGTACTTGGTTAAGTTGTAAAATAGTCTTTACAGGCTATTTTTAATATTAATTAGTCGCAACGGATACCACAAAACGGGGATCCAATTTATGGTATCCGTTGCGATGTTTATTATTAATCATCTTATTATTTTATTAAACACTGATAATTTATTCAATGCAGCACCATTTTATTACTTATCATATAAATAATTAGTAAAAGTGTCTTCTATCTGCCATTTATTTAAAACTTTATGTGACTATTATCCTTTTTAAATAAAGTGTCAATGAATGCATTAATTATAACATAATTATGCAAACTTTGCACTAGCTTTTGAGATTTCTTCTGGCATAATTGCTTCTATTAATACACATTTCATTTTATTACATTTAAACTTCATTTCCAGATTTACGACATCATTAACTCAATTAAATAAATATCGTAATGTTGTTCGCTATCTGGATTATCATCTAGATTATATTATTTGTAGCACCATTTTTTTTAAATCACTTTGCTAATAACTCTACGCTCTACTCTATGATTCTGCCATAATAAGCATACAGGGTGAAAATCTCTGCATTCCTAGATTGGTTATAATAAAAATTTTACCTTTTTCGTGTCAATATATTTCAGGAAGCAAAATACTTTTAGATAAATAGAGCACCTCGGCGCTATGGAGGTGCTCTGGCTAGTTTTTTATTTTGATGATTGGTAGATCAGTAAGTCTTAAAAGAAAATTAAATATCTATTTAAACGAATGAAGATGTGAGACGGCCGCTGATCTTATCCAACAAAACAGGTATCGGTTATATCGGGTCGTGGCATTACAAAATTATACTCTGTTGTGTAAAGAATTATTTTAATCATAGGCCCAAAACAGAAGCGAAGCGTTATCCGTTCATCAGTTAGTTGGCGTATAATTGCCAAAATGGTGAAATAGCTCCTTAGATACTGTACTTATTAAGTCATTCTCGAAAGTACAAGCCTAGCGCAAGCCTACCGTCACGAGGTTATATAACAATGAATCTATTTTATCTGTAACACAAATAAAACAAATGCAAATCAAACAATATATACGAGAGAGATAAGAGAAAGTTTTTAATAAAGATTTCAAATTGGCTTTCAATTGTGCAGTAAATACTATAATTATGTACCAGAAGTTTCATTATTAATACTATTTATAACAATGATTAAAATGAAAGTGGGTGTTATAAAAAATCTTTATGATTGAAATAGACGGCAATTATTGCATGAGGAAGTAAATATTATTGAGTTTTCTAACGTTTTGTGCAACTGGTACTAAAAACTGCAAAGTAAAAAGGCATTTCAGGAAATACATTCATGTTAAGCTGATATTGTACGCAATTCTAAACTAAATAAATATAATTGCACAGTTGCAAAAATGCTGCCGTCTCTATCAGGATTACTTGGAAAGAAGATATTCATTGGCAGTAAAATTTACTATTATTTACATATGAGAGATATAAGCCACCGAAGAATATTAGATTTTTGTAGAACAAGTATGTAATCGCCACTCCCTGCGCATACGTAAAAAATTTTTGTGTCCAGTTGCTTTCACTAAACACATACTCATTGTCTCATTGACGATCAAAAAGTGTTCAGTGTCGGTAACTGCAAATTAAAAAGTTGTCAGTTGAAGACACAAGCAACATTAACACAATCATATTTCCTTACAATTGTACTGAGCTGCGCAAACGGACGAGTTGAATTCGGTGTTTGTTTCACAAGCCACGCACACTGAGCGGGTGGACTGATGGAAAACAAGCAACGAATTGTACCAGTGGCCTGCACCCCTATTCCTAACTTATCGGAAACCTTTCGATTCGAAATCTACTCTCTCCATCTTCTTCATCTACATTTAGAATGAAAGAGACGGAGAGTGTAGATTTCGAATTGAAACGTTTCCGATAGGTTGGGAATAGGGGTGCAGAAGTAGTAACCGGTGACTGTGTCCGATCACCGCTACAGGACACAGCAACTACGGTTCCCTGTGATGGAGTGCCGTGTCGGCAACAAAGTGACTAAGGATGCGCAGCGCCTTAAAAAATTTTAGGCGGCCTAAAATTCTGGCACAAAGTACGTGATCGCCTAGCAGAGCTGATAACTTGCCTACACGAGAAAAAGAAGAAAATCTAAGTAGGTATATGTATCAGTATTGGAAAAGGGAAAGGAATTTTCCATTGCCTTGCATTACTGTAATTAATAGAAAATCATCGTGCTTTGTAAAACATAAAATTAACTAGAAGGTTTTTAATATAAACGTTTACGTATAATTTCACAATGGAGTCCTTCATAAAAATGTAGAAATTAAATTCTAACGGGGGTTTTAATCAGACAAGTGCTACCATAAACTTTACCAATTAGCAAACAAAAATCGTTCACGCCAGTTAATCGCGTCTATCAATCATTTTTTAACAATCTGATTAACACTTTTTACGTAATTTACCCGCGACCTGTCATAACGGATACGATGTAAAGCTTGATGATGGTAGGTCAACGTTTGAGCTTTGATGTAATTGTAGAAGACAGTCCGAATGATTATGAGAATAATAATATTCAAAATCCCATATAAGAAATGGAGAAACTAACAGGACCTCATAGCACAACGGATTAGTATGCTGAAGTGACAGCGGGCTGGCCACATTTCTCGAAGATCTAATAACCGCTGGGGTAGACAGGTTTTTGAGTGGAGACCACGTTTAGGCAAACGGTGTAGGGCGCCTTGCAGCCAGGTGGAGTGACGACTTGCGGAAAGCGGCTGGATGCAGAGAGCTCAAACCAACCACCAACCAACCAACCAACCAACCAAGCTCAGTAACGTGCTATTGGAGAGGTCTGTGTCCAGCAGTGAACGAGAGTAGGCCGATGACGGTGATGATGAACAGGACCTCTGGAGGGAAAACAGAATCTACCTATACTTTACTCTTAGAGGAATTATATTTCTATTATTTTACTAACATTAATTATATATGATAATATTTTTTTCCGCGGGCGAAGCCGCGGGGCGCAGCTAGTAATTTATATTTACTTATATTTGTTCGTTGGGAGTAACGCGATTCGTCTGTTTGTTACTATTTCAAGACTATGTTAAATATAGGTCCTCAGGAAAGCACGATAAATACTTTCTATTGCAATAAAGTTAAGTCCACGCGAGCGTCGCAATATAAACGCTGTTTAACTTTATACGCGTTAGATTTAAGATTCACTTCAATGACCTCGGTGATGAGGTATTAAAACTGTTATTAGCTGCAAAACTGTACGCGCTGTTAAGGCGAAGTGAAGCGGTACAAAATCTTCAGTTAAGTAACTTTAAACGGTAGATGGTTTGCATAGATAATAATGAGTATCTATAACAAGTACGCGTTGGTATATCTGAACATCACTTTCCCTATAACTAGGTGCTTAAACATGTAAGTACTTTTGAATAAGTAGGAAATAATGTAATTAGATTCAGTTTTGTTTTACAATTTTAAGAAAGATTGTTATGGAAAGAACACACAAGATTAACGCTTCTGTAGATAGAATATTATTGAACTATATACTAGCTTAATTCACCAAATTTACACACATGGGCATAAATAGATATCAAATAAAAACATACACAATCATTTACAAAAAGTGTGTAGGTACAATTGGCGGCTTTATGACACACGCATACCTCTTCAATAACACTTTCATTCACTTCTTCCCTTTACCTGATCGAAGCTTTATCCATAATATTTCAATTCCTAATCCAAAGGCAAAGTGAGGCTCTGCCTTCAATCAAAGCGGATATAGTAATATGACTAGCTTTGATCTTCGATCAAACTATTATGCTATATTATTATGTAGAATAATATCAAATATAAACAATATTATTTTCGTTGGAATCTTTAGAAACTGAGTGCTATTTTTAAAACCCGGAAATGTTGGACGAAATTTCCTTGTAAAAGACATCAATGTATGTGCAATCTTTGCGCGTAGCTCACGCGCAAAGATTGCACATACATTTGTGACAATAATAACCAACATTTACAAGAACTTTATATTTTATATTTAAATAAAATATGTTGATTTCTAAATTAGTATTTACTTATGTGAATATGATGTGCTAAGATTTTATGAAGTAGAGCGTTCGTTTTCTAAAAAATGTTTTGATTACATTATGCTGCTCATTACGGTAAAAAAAACTGTTTATTGTGATTACTTTCAAAAATGTTTTCTCTACGGAATAGAAATAATTATCACAGTTTATAACCTATGCTTGTGATGCATTGAATATTCATTTATCATGATGCCATTAATTAAAGTACTGATGGTTTATAAAAGAACACGATTGTCACGCCTTTTCTAGCGTCTACAAACTGGAAAAGGCTTTGTTGATAATATATAAATCTTCACAATTTGTACTAAGTACGATCTTTTTCAAAATGTGATACAATTATACCGAACGTGGACCGATGCAAATCCTGGGATGCATTTCGCATGACTACCGTAATTTTTATATTCCCATTTGCCCCCACTTGGATTACGCTCTGATGGCAATCGGGAATTAAATTCTCAGTTGCCACTGGGTGACAACTGAGTAGCTATTACCCCCACTTTTGTGGATTCACATACTGCGCACCAAGCTACGTCAGTGCGATGATACAAACAAAAATATAGATTTTTAATTTAAGTCTACGGTTTATTTTTGTCAACACATAATTATAATAACCACGGCTCTAAGCAAAACTTACAAATGATCGCATTGGCAAGTACTAGGTCAGAAGGTACAGTGAGGGTATAATAAAGAAATCGTAAAATAGACAAAGCAATGTCAAAACCATTCCACGGTCCGTGGCCATGCATTATTAGACCAAAACGCGTGAAAACACTTGAAGGTGAGTGATATAATACTTAAATATAAGTACTTACAATAATTTTTGGGTATATTTAAGATTAAACAGAGATAAAGAGATAAGCATTGTTACGTTGTTTTTTGTTACAGCCAGAATAATCATTGTTTACCCATCTAACTCCCTATACATGAGAAAACAAGTCTGTATAATTTTGATTGTATAATTCACAAATGCAACTAAATTTCAAAAAAAAACAGGTCTGCCAATTCATGGTAATGGAAATCAGAGATTTTTTTTTGCCGTTTTTTTATTTTATAAATTACGTCATAAGGTACCCGAATGAAAATGCAGGCAACAGTTAATTGATTGATTAATTACGTAAAAAATATCTGTCATTGCACACCCTGCCGGAAGTACCTGGCAGACCCTTACGAAGTGCCCTTCACACCATTTATCTACCTCATCGAGTACCCTGATGAAGCCTATGCCCATTAATAGCCAAGGTGCCCCTGATAATAGATTTAAAGGTCTGCCAGGTCTAAACTAGCCGGAACTAAGTGTTCAAAACATTTGAAGTTGGATTTCTATGACCCGGCAGGACCGGAATTGGCAGACCTTATTTTTTTACACGTTTAAGTGTCAGCTAACGATCTAAAAATAGCCTATTGGGATACTCGAAGACGTAGGTATTTACTTATATGTATTACTGCTGTGGGATCTCGCACTAATATAGACCTACGTATCTATCGTCAGATTGCATGGCATGGTTACAAATAAAACGCCGAAGAACAGCATGAACGAAGATTGTTTTTTCTCTAATCTGTAAGTTTGAGTTAAAAGGTTACAGTAAAACGAAACTAGATGGCGTAAGTATGCAAAATAGCTCGCGGTAGCGTTTGTTGCAGTTCAATGTATTGTATAGTTAAATCGATATTTTCTTTACTTTTATTGTGCTGGGTCCGTAACCTATTGATAGAGTTTTATGAAAACTTGTTATTATCGCAAATATCAGCGTATAAACATGTCATGTGAAACAAAGTGTGTGTATACAACTATACCATACTATACTATACAATACAATACAATACAGTACAGCTATCATCATCATCTTCAGCCTGAAGACGTCCACACTCCACTGCACTGCTGAACATAGGCCTCCCTCAAAAAGCGCCACTTTGAGCGGCTGCTTGCCTCTTGCGTCTAGCAAAATCCCTCACGCTAACTCCAAAAATGTATTGAAATGACATTCGCTGCGGAAAAGTTAGCGATTTCCGAAATGTCATTCCATACATTTTGGAGTTAGCGTTTGTCTATAGCGTTATCGTGAGGGAGGTTTCCTTGACGCCGACGACTTGGGGGTCTAGCAGCTTTGCTAGACCCCCAAGTCGTCGGCGTCTGCTGAACATAGGCCTCCCCCAGGGAACGCCACTTAGAGCGGCTGCTCGCCTCCTGCATCCATCGGCTCCCCGCGGCTTTCACCAGGTCGTCGGTCCACCTAGTAGGGGGCCGGCCTACGCTGCGTCTTCCATTTCATGGTCGCCACACGAGAACCTTTCTTCCCCAACGGTTGTCAGTTCTACGAGCGATGTGGCCCGCCCACTGCCACTTCAACTTGCTGATTCTGAAAGCTATATCGGTTACTTTAGTTCTCTTGCGGATCTCCTCATTTCGGATATTGTCTCGCAAGAAAACACCGAGAATAGCTCTCTCCATAGCTCGCTGTACGCCTTTGAGATTACTCATCGTGTTACTTATCATAGTGCCATAAGTTATCACTGGCAACACACACTGGTTCAAAACTTTCGTTTTCGTATACAGCTAGCTATAAGATCATAGTAATCTGTCAATCGGTCACAATCATAGTTGATTAGTACTTCTATAAATAATTGAATTAATAACTATTTTCATGACAGGTATAACAAAAAAAAAACGTAATTGGGAGTACCTAAGTACCTACATAGCAGCTTTCATCACTACATTTAAAATAAGGCCATTCCTGATTCTTGTCTATGCCTACGTCTGCTAAGTACATAAAGCTTACCAAGCGACCTCATTACTATTACCTTAAATTTTTGGTAATATGTGCTTTTTAAAATTACTAATAGGACTATTACTTACAAAAAATCTGTCCATGAACTAACATTTTGTGACGTTATTTTCGCCTAATAAAAGTTTTAAGCTAGAGAAAATATCAAGAAATTTAATTACACAGAAACCTACCGTGTGCATGCATAAATATACTTCTCATGAAGTTACAAAGCTCACTTGCTGGTTACAATTTCAGCAATTTGCATAATTAGTTCGTAAATAACAACTCCTTGTTCGGTAGTTTCTCACGAACCAACGTACCTAATTAACGGTGCAGCAAGGATAACACGAACATTTTTTGTCTTTGGCAGCATTAATTTCATGTTTCAAAGGATTTCAGTTGTATCTCAGTTAATCTGAAGTTGAACTTTAATCATCATCATCATCAACAGCCTGAAGACGTCCACTGTTGAACATAGGCCTCCCCCAGGGAACGCCACTTAGAGCGGCTGCTCGCCTCCTGCATCCATCGGCTCCCCGCGGCTTTCACCAGGTCATCGGTCCACCTTGTGGGGGGCCGGCCTACGCTGCGTCTTCCAGTTCGTGGTCGCCACTCGAGAACCTTTCTTCCCCATCGGTTGTCAGTTCTACGAGCGATGTGACCTGCCCATTGCCATTAGTTATTGTAGTAGTATTGTAGTGTATTATTGTAGTTGAACTTTAATGCTAGTGATTAATTTTAGACTGTTATGATAGTGCCCAAGTCATACAAGAGGACGTACTAAAAATGTACGTGGTGTGGTGGTTAGAAAATGTGGTTAACGGTTGAACAGATATATATACCTATAAAAAATTGAACAACATCACCTACTTTTCTTTATGTCCTAACTAAAGTTAATTTATCAAAATTACTTAAATGTTTAGATGTAGCAGCAAAAGAGGATTCTAGCTTTGAAGACTTCATGAATAAAAATCTCTTACCACAGACATTTTAATGGTTCAGCTTTCAAAAACCACAAAACTTACAAGACCATCTGCCTGCATCATACCTATAACAAAAAAAAAATATAATTAATATGTTTTTGCAACACTTCCACAATAAAAACTTTATTGCAATTTTATTTATTATTTGGATTTATCCGGATAAAATGTTTTTTTTTTTGCAAAACAACTTGTCTGCAGTCGAATTAATCATACACGCATAAAATTTATCATCACCTGTCAAATGAATACAGTATAACTACCGCTGACAGCCTTATAGCTATTAACTTGGCACAAAAAGATAAAAGTATCGCAACACACGTGTGTAAATTCATGTTTAATTTGCCGTGCAATGTGTAACGCCTGTACCTACAATAGTGGTCGCGAGTCTAATATACTGTCCGACAAGTAGCTATACCATTGTAGTTGTAGATAGAACGTCTTCTATGACAATAATTGATAATAAAAATATTCTCGTGTTTTAGTGTTTTCGGGGAACCGATGGAAGTCTTCAGACTGTCGATGGTGATAATAATGATGGCGAATTTAAGATTTGAGTGATATAAATGCGCAGATTTATTTTTCTTACGCTAGGGTATACTATTATATGTGCGCTAGGTATATACGTATTATTATTCTCCTATTTCTGTGGACTCTCGGGTCTAGCCCGGACATTTGGAAAGCATTTGTGGGGCCGAAGCTAACAAGCCAAGAAGCCCTTTTGAATATAAAATTAATTATTAATACTGAACAAGCATGGTATGGCATATTATAAACTATTTTTTGTATAAAAGTATAAAATAAATCTGGGCTATTGTGGTAAACTTTTGAAGAATGGAGATAAAAAATTGGGTTGGTTGGGTTTGGTTTGGGTTGGGTTATGGAATGAGAAAACGGCACCTGCCAATTTTGTCTCATATCAAAATGATCAAGGCAGGTGATGACTTGCCACCCACTAAATGGGCCACCTGTAGTGGCATATTGGTGCGGAGGAAGAAACATTGGTGTAGGTGGCTTAGGGTGTCGAGAGGTGTGCTGCACTTTCACTGAACGCTCCTTGCGGCATTATGCCCTTTAACACTTCCACCCTGGAGCTTTAAGTTCTTAGCTCTTGCAACTTCCACCCCCGGACAGCCAGGGGTTAGGGGTCTCACTTAGCCCCTTGGAATCAGGGTACGCGGTGTCGCCACTCATCGACGGCTCGCCACAAAGTCGCCCCTGCGTTACCACAAAGTATTATTATTATTATTAAAATATGCAAAATTCAATGTTTCAAGGTGGCAAAGTACCTGAAATTAAAATAATTATCTTTGTTCACAGTAACACGAGGGAGGTCACCAAGTTACGGCAAAAACTGTAGCAATTTCGAAACTCGATCGTTACCTCAACCTTAATTTGCCTTTCATTTATTATTTTGGTAACTGCCCTATTATCCAAAATTAAAACAAAATATTATAATTATTTAAATATATTTACATTTTTACTCACTTTACTTTACTTTACTTTCTACCATCACTTGGTAGAAACTCAGTACTAACGATAGTACGATACAAGCTGCAAGTTAAATGAATATAACTGACTATCTAACACGATGCAGCTACATAAAACAACCCTAAAAATTACCTACCTATATAGGTTCATATTCTCTCATTGGTCAGGATTGACTGACTCAGTAAAAATATTATTTGATTCGTTATGCAAGGTTGTCATTTTACCATTCGACGTGACTTATCATGACTTTATCATAAAACAATTTTTATTCTTACCATGGAGTGTGTGGAGGTGAGCAGCCGCTTAGTGCCACTCTATCGGGGAGACCTAAGTTCAGCAGGTAACTATAACTACATATATATGCATAATAATTGTGTATTTCACTAGCCACTGAATCAGGCGAAACCGACCAATTAGAGTACAGCGCATTGTTGCACAGATTAGGTAATAGTAACTTAAAGGTACCGGGCCTAATGGCACAGATTATTAGATAATAGAGGTATTTACTACCGACAGTCTTCAACTAAAAACGCATGTTTAATTATTGCGAGAAGACCTAAACTGTTGCTTATACCTAAACCATATTTGATGATCCTTAATTCACTGACTGTACACAGTCGAGCTACTATATCTACAGATCAAACAAAAATGCATAAAATATACCTAACGCCCAACGATTACATAGAACCGGTAGATAGGTCATAGGTAGGTATAGGATAGAACCTGGCCCTTAAATAGGATTCTCTGTATCTAGGGCCACAAGAACTATGAGGACCATGCTCCCACTATACCCAGACACAGAACAAGTATTTGCGATTATTTTCTTGTCGATGTGTGATGATGATGAAATACTTGTCCTGTCGTGGGAATCGAACCTTCCGGATTATGAGCCGACCTGCTCAACCACCACACCACTGTGCTAAATGTTCATACAGTTTCTCAAAGCAGACAATAACTGTCTAAGTATCATCATCATCATCATAATTAACAGCCTGAAGACGTCCACTGCTGAACATAGGCCTCCCCCAGGGAGCGCCACTTAGAGCGGCTACTCGCCTCCTGCATCCATCGGCTCCCCGCGGCTTTCACCAGGTCGTCGGTCCACCTAGTGGGGGGCCGGCCTACGCTGCGTCTTCCAGTTCGTGGTCGCCACTCGAGAACCATTCTTCCCCATCGGTTGTCAGTTCTACGAGTGATGTGGCCTGCCCATTGCCACTTCAACTTGCTAATCCTAAGAGCTACATCGGTCACTTTAGTTCTCCTGCGGATCTCCTCATTTCGGATCCTATCTCGCAGGGAAACACCGAGCATTGCTCTCTCCATAGCTCGTTGCGCGACTTTGAGCTTAGTAATGAGGCCAACAGTTAGAGACCACGTCTCAGTTCCATAAGTCATCACTGGCAACACACATTGATTGAAAACTTTTGTTTTCAGGCTTTGTGGTATTTTGGACGAAAAGTCTAAGTATATGATGGTTAAATTGGTAGCGCTATGTAAATAGCTTGCGTTAACGAGAGCACGCTATTACATATTATTATTATTATTTTATTTATTTAGCACGCAAACCAAGCTACTATAGCATCACTTTGTAATGCTCTACTACGGTCTTCCTCAAAAGTCTGATGGGGATGGTGATCGTGTGCTTTCTTGCTCGCACTCACGGGTTTGTAATTGGTGCGTGCAGAATGGCAGGCGAAGTCCATATCCATAATAGTTACGCGATAGGGATGCTGACAATAGCACGTGGAGTAGTTTTGGATTAGTTTGGTTAGTTTTTTGTCATTCAAAAATCGAATTTAATTGAAAAAGACAAAAGTTAGTCCTAGTCCAAAGCTATTCTACGTTTATTAATAAGGCCGCCAGAGTATACTTTAGCATAGTATTAAACTTGAATCTGGTTTTGCTGGTTGTTTATAATCAATAGCTCCGAATCTCGTGCTCATCATCATCATCATCATCAGCCCGTAGATGTCCACTGCTGAACATAGGCCTCCCCCAGAGAGCGCCACTTTGAGCGGCTGCTCGCCTCCTGCATCCGTCGGCTCCCCGCGGTTTTCACCAGGTCGGCGGTCCACCTAGTGGAGGGTCTGCCTACGCTGCGCCTTCCTGTTCGTGGTCGCCACTCGAGAACCTTTCTTCCCCATCGGTTGTCAGTTCTGCGAGCGATGTGACATAAATCTTGATATTACATAATATCATCACTTCAATTGACATGTAATATGCGATAGACATCTTAGCGTACTGTCTGAAAGCCATTTGTCATGTCCGCCGTATCGATTAGGACCTTGACACCGTGTTGTTACGCTTTCGCAACTCACGGCCAGAAATGCTTTATCTTTTGTTTAAGCCATTTGTAATTAATTAATTTAAATGGTTGTTGCCAAGCTAAAATAATAATAGATTTTAATTTATACTTGGTTTGTATCATGGTAAGGTTGGTAACCGATGACGCGACTACACAAAATACGATTATGTTACCTATATTATATTAATGCGATATACGGTAAATGTCTAATCAGATTCATAAGTTACCCCGGAACTTCTAACCTTTAAGTTACGATATTAAGCAGTTACTTAATATTTGCGGATTTTGCATTAATGTCGAAGCATAAAACGCTTGTAAAATTACAAGATATCTTCAATCAGAGATCATTTATGGGAATGACTGTAGTAAATAAGCGTTGCTAAATATCGATTTCACTTGTAAAAGTTGTGATCTGCCTGTCATTTCGAGTGCTTACATTATAATTACGGCCAACACTTCAAGAAGTTTCAAGTGATATTGATTTTTTATTACAAGTCAGAGCCAGAAGCTGCCTGATTAAGGTGCTACTAACGGTAGTTGATTGCCAAGGTTGAAGTTTAGAGGTTATATTCTCTTTGGTTCAACTCTTATGTACGACCATAATGTCCGTCATTCACTTAATTTTGACAGAGTGATCTCTAGGCTAGGACGTACCTTTAATATGCGTTGCAGCAGGTACGTCATAATATAAGGGAAAAAAACGAGCTGCCAAAATTTAACAAAGACGGGCATAAAAGTTGTACCTTGGCAATAGTAATTTAAAATCGTGTCGATGACAAAAAATACATAATGCATGTCTCTAGTCTCTACTTTTAATTGAATGAAATAGAATCGAGCAGAGCAATTAAATCAGATTTATCTGTCTGCAGTCACGAAATAAACCAACCTATTAGTTTTACTATAAAATCGATATGAGATAAAGCTCAGCAACCGCGTTATCTAGCCACATCAGGTTCACAGCACAACTCAAAATGTATTTAAAACATGCCTTTAAGCGAAATATTTAATACAGTCGTGATAAGTCGATATCACATTAATGTCACAACGTTACTTTATCCGAATATCGATAAATATCGATAAATTATAGTGTCCGTGCGATAATAAAATAATGAGAGGCTTGGTGTTTCGTATAACAACGTAATAGCCGTCTGAGCATAGCACTAGTCTCACACAATTACCTACGCCTTGCAGGCCTTCTTAGCCTAAGAATTGTGGGCAATTTGGCCAAAGATTTTTTGAGAATTAATGGTATTAAGTAGTACCTACTATTATGTATTTATTTTATGGTAACAATTATAGCATTTAAACATTGGTACGCACTAAAATATTTATTGATTGGTGGCGGTGATTTCTTTATTTTTGATCGCATTTATTTTGCACAAACTACATAGGAAACCAGATAAAACTAAAATAATACAAAAAGCTGTTAATTGTTTCGCCATCTTTGTATTGAACTAGGCCTTAGTACTAACTACTAACCTTCATAATAAGCATAATAATTAGGTACATACGTGTTATTGTATATCACAACGTGTAAGAGGATTTCGTTATGATATTGTATGCTCTTCAAGGTACAATTAGATTTATTTTGACAGGTGCTTCCGGTATAGTATAAGGTGTATATTATATAATTAGTAAAATAATACATTTGTAAACTATAATTAGAACTGTTGTGTTGCTTGTCAGAGCAACCACTAAAGAATGTAAGATAAACAGTATTTGTTTTAGTTTATCTAAATCTTAAATAATAACAGCTTTCTACCGGCCGTTCGTTCCATTGTTTTTTTAATCGGCTTCATCAGTGTTGCCTTACTTCCTCGGAGTAAGGAGCCCAGGGCCACTGCAACTGTCAGCTGTCACAACTTCCGATGTTGCCAGTTCGTCCAGCGACGCGTGATGCCTAACCATGATCTGTTTTTAATGAGGATTTCTTAATCGCGACTTAAGGTCTACAATTGATGCATTCCTAACAAGTTCAGTTCAAGTTTATCGGTATGAAATTGAGTTTCTTAACAATTGTCATTTCGAGTTCATGCAAAACTAGTTTCGTAAGTAGGGTTTCCTAAACCCTCAATTTCATGGACATAAGTATGGTGCTTTATGCCTAACAAGAAATCGGGTTTCCCAACTTGCCAACTAACTGTGCGTCAGTACGCACACGACTTCGAAAGCTCTTGTCTTGTGATCATTTCGAAACCTGCATTCTTCCTTGTTTGGGTGTTTTGAATAATTTAGCGCCAATTTATTTGGTATCTGAGCCGTTCAGAGTCCTGATTCTTGAGACTTTGGCTTCATTTCTATTAATTTCCGGCCAGTAAAATAGAATATAAATAAACGAGTATCACGATTTTAGCGACCGAATATCGAACTAGATGATTACTAATTTCAGAACTAAATAACTGAAATACCCTGAAAATAACTGATTTAGGTAATTTTAACAGGTTCGTTTAAGGCTAAGATAGGATTTTTTTGATTGCTATCTAACCCATTTAATCATAAAAAACAAGTAATAAAAGCATTTTATCAAATTAATAATAAAATTGCGGAAATCTTAACTGGTAAATAAATGTTAAAGTCAAAACGAAAAATCCATTATGTACAATAAAATTTTTATTTATATAATAAAAAAAAAAGAATTTTCCAAATCAGCTTATTTATTAAGAAGGATTATCTCAATTAGCTATAAACAATTTTCCTATTACAATTTATAAAATAAAACTAAACTCAGGTACCTACTCCTCATTTTTGAAGTATAGGATGATAAATTAAATTTCAACCGATAATGACGAAATAGAGACTATAAAAATTCGATCACAGAGCTATGAAACAAAACATGACGCTTCGCATGTAGACAGGAAGCGTTTTTTTTTGCTCTGTGTGTTGGATAAATTCTAAAATCATTGTTTTTCTCTAATCTATAGTTTTATCAACCTACTGACGGAGGTTGTCAACAAAAAAGTTCCTATATCATGTCAATCTGACAGTTATAGAAAGGTACAAGGTTAAACAACCAAACCAGTTATAAAATAGTTAAACCAAACAAAACAGGAAATATTTTGCTCGCGGAAGTGTACCAAAGTCTTTATTTGCCGTTATAAAGTTTGCCTACGGGATTGATATCATTTCATTTCTAACTAGAAATCATCATAGGCTTAATGACGGGCTGTAAGCCTTAGTTAGAAGGCCTACAGGCTAAGAGTGAAATCATTTATGGCCTGAATTTGTAGAGAAATCGTACTAGTTGTAAATCGAATTACATATGCGATACTCCTTTTGAAGTTAATGATAAATTAGTTTTAATTGCATTTTTGTTGTTAAATTAGTTTAGTTAATGATAAAATCTTAATTTAAGTCTAAAACGATAATTACCTAATACTTTTTTTTCTTCTTATATTTTGGCTCCACACATAGTGTATTTAGCCAGTGTCAAGTATTATAATTTTTCATCGTTAAAGAATATATCACGTAAAGTCAAGTCATAGTCATAGGCCAGTCTAAGTCAGGTAGTCATAGTCCAGTCTTAGTCAATTTAAATAAAAAAATAGCGTTAAATTGCAACTTTATTTTTCTTATAATTTGGCTCCACTCATAGTGTATTTAGCCAGTGTCAAGTATTATATTTTCATCGTGTTATAAAATATTTCACGCAAAGTCATGTCCTAATCATAGTCATAGTCTAGTCTAAGTCAGGTAGTCATAGTCCAGTCTAAGTCATGCTCCAGCAAAGTGGTGGCAACTTTACTAGAAGCTTCTATGGAGTTTTGGAAGCAACACGGAAAATCACGTTTCACCACATTATATCACTCGCCCTCACTCATGCTCGTAATTCAGCACTTAATGCGTAAAACACCACTAATTTTAAACATTACCACTGGAAAAAGCATAACTTTTGAAAAATTATACATTACAACGAGGTGAACTTTTCCGTGTTCCCGCCAAAACTCATCCAATTGCAACTTATACATCAGCAGCAGCATGCAAATTTCGTTTCATTCCGACAACCGATGGCCGAAAAAGACAACAAATCGACTTTACATTGGTATTTGATTACGAGTTACGACACAGTCCTAGAATATTCCTACTATGAGATTTTCAACACCACTGTACCTATAAATTTATTTATTTTTTACTTATTTTTTATTACTATTCCTATATAATTTTGTATTCTTATTATTTTTTGTGAGTGTTGAATAAAATTTTTTTTCTTTTTTTTTCTATATCTTTCTTTTCAGTCAACGGGAATCAGACAAGGACGGCGATCGGTTTCCGACATTATAAACGAGGGGGTAATTTAGAACGTCAATCTAGAGTTCTTTTTGTAAACAGGTTTACTGTAGGTAATAAAAAATTCGTGGCTAGACTCAATTCAATTTATTCTAACTTTCAGATTACTTGAGACGTGACGAATCTAACTTGTTACACTTGTCTTGTCATCTATTAAATAAGTTGTAAAAGTAATGGTGAAACCTGTTTATCGAGCATTTAAGTATACACCCTTAATTTATATTTTTTGTCTCTCTCGCTCAAGTTTGAAATAGTTAAAGTTAAAACAAGAGAAAACACTGAGTAGCTATTACACTCTTATGCATTGTTTATAGTAAGGCGAATAGAGATGCTCTCTAATAATTATGTAGTTATGATAAAAAGAAGTATATGTAATTAACGTAGTGATACGTCTATAGCTACTGTTAATTAACTAGATTTTAATTCCGTTGTAATAACTTAATTAAGTGGAGTTTTAAGCATTTTTATTTTCACCGTCATTTCGAATAAATTAAGTTTATTTAAGTTTGTAATGCTCATAACACTAAGTACAAAACTTAGTGCTAAAAAAGTTTAATTGTAGAGAAAACAAGCCGATATCCACACTTTTACAGGGCTTTGTACAAAACATGGGGTCCCATCAGGTACGCCGAAAAATAGCCCGAACTTGAAAAAATGTAGTAATCGTGTCTAGAGAGTTAGTAGTTAGTGTCCAGTGTATTCATTTGGCCCTATACTTCGCCAACACGCAATAAATGTCGCTTGATAATCTTGCGTTTTGCACAAATAAAATAATTCGTAAAATAGCCCGCGTTATTCTGTTGTATGGGATGAGGCATCTGTAGGTATTATATTATCTGGGGTACAAAACTATGTCAGAGGAAACCGGTCTATGTTTATCATAAAAACAGGGATGCACCTTAAACTTCCATTCATTATCTAATACCACCATTAATTAAACCACCGTATTGGCACTATTACATTAAATTCATCAATGTTGCCAATTTTCGCAATAGTAGCATTGCCAGTTGCTACACTAACGAGCGCTAGACTAATCGGTTGCAACTGGCAACAAAATCTTTTCTTTATAAAGTCGGATAGCAATTAATATTACTTAAGTCGGTATAATGAACGTTTCACGCCCAAGTTACCACACTATAAGCTCCGTTTACACTAAGCCTTTTTATCTTATCGTGTTACAAGATATCGTTTTCACTAGAGTTTCATGTGTCGCGAATTAAAGTAATTGCTTGTATCTAATTATGAACGCTGTGTATTTTATTATGAACATTGTGGGCGGTGTATTTAATCAAACTCTCTTATAAGAAAGCTAAGAGAGTTCTACATGTTAGTGAAACGACATCCTTGTATAGCAATTTTTGTAGCACGATTTCGCTATGAATTATTTGGAGGTGTTGCAACTTGCAACCAATCACATCATCAAACAAGATATTCGGATTTCCGATACGTGATCAACTGATCATAAATAAATAAATGGCTGAGATCTGCTTAAATCCAGTAATATTAAAAATAGAAACTCATGACCATTATTTTTAGAATGAGTTCATAGCGAAACTAATATTTTATATTATAACATATTTAATTCTATCGTTTAGTTATTAATTTTAATTTTTTCAATAGTTTTTTAAATATTTATTTCTTAAGTGAATTGAATAACATAAGGTTCAATCTAGTATGTTAAAATTAAAAGGGATTATTTAAATTATTCCATTCCTTCCTCAAAACAGTATCAGCAACGAAACCAGTAAATGTATAATTGCCCTGAAGTCTTCCACTCGTTAGCATTATCAATACCATTACCATTACTGTAGGTATATATCATCTATGTCATTATAGGCTTTTACCGTAAATGGAAGATTCACACTGCACAGTATACCTACCTACTTAGCTAACTTGGCACGTACCGTTCACACGTTCAAGAACATCGACTGAACGTGATCAGCACACACGGCTCGTTAGATTTCAGAACGCGTTTATTGTTTTCGTTTTCACTGCTCTATAAATATGTCCATACTAATATTATAGATTTTAAACCCATGTAGTATGCCTGTCCGTCTGTTTGTTACTTTTCAGCCGCCAAAACCAATCGTGATGTTCGATATACAGCCAATAGTGTAAGATTAATTTTTCGTCGGAAACGGATCCCAGTATCCGTAGATACAAAACGCCGGGATCCGTGGACAATAAATCTGATCCCGGTAGTATCGGTGGATATAAACCCGTTTAAACACAGAGCAAGAAAAAAAACGATTCGCCTGTGCGTCAAATATTTCAAAGCTCTGCGAGTTTAAACATTAGGAAAAGGACATAGCTATTATATTTTGTTATATTATTATGAAGGTCCGATAAGCTAGCCAAACCCACTGGCAATAGCTAGAGGCTTGGTACGTTTCCGTAAAACACTTTCGCTGGAAGCGGCTTCTGTTGAACGTTTGTTCTTGATCTAATTCTTTTGGTAATTTAGGTCAATTGACAATACCTATTAGTACTTTACTCTAAGGTATTCTTTTAAAGTTCCGAGTGACACAATACTTGTATTCTCTACAGTCCACTTAGTTTGTGGTGACACTGTAACTGTTATGGGCGGCCGTCGCAAAAAAAACAACGCCGATCTACCATCTGTCAATCAAGTGAACCTTTGTAACCTTTTTTGTGAATTTTGTAACAAAAAATTGACAGCGACGATCCACATCTCAACTTTTATGGTATCTTTACGACTTTATGGTTTATTTTTACTTTTACTCGACCTAGTTTGCCAGATGTTGCGTTAGTTTGTTTTGCGAAAGTGCGAGTGATTTTTTTGATAAACTAGCGTTTTTGTATCCGTAAATGTAGAGTAATAAAGTTTATTAAATCTTTGGCATATAAATTAAAATATTTTTAGATAGACGATAAAGATTATCATAATATAAATATAACAGACCCAAAATAAAAAAACGAATTTTGAATAGAATATATGATTCAAATATTATTAGCCCTGCATTGCATCATTGAGAATAAATTTCATAACAGAGACAAAAAAAGTCACGAGAAAAGTCAAAAGAATGGATCGCTTACTAAACTATGAGACAACGAACAGGAAGACAAAAAAGAGAAGGAAAAGTCATACCACTTGTACCTACAGAGAACGGAGCGGACGTAAAAAGTACCGGCGGAAACATTTCTGACTAATCATTTTGATATAGGTACAATAATTTGATATCTTAATATGCGTTTCTTACATCAACTAAGACAACTCTCACTTTTTAACGTTTGTAAATTCTATAAGGTCTATATTTCTTGCTGTGACCTAGTCCAGACTATGCACTGACTTTTAAACAAGAAACGATAGCAAATTAGCAGCTAATCTAAAAGTAGGTGGTAATACCTACTTTAATTAAACTTCCTCTGTACTAAATACATGTAATTAATGGATGAAATCTTGTATACACAAGTTAGTTTTAGTAATGGAACTTGAATTGCATCTCCATTTAACCATTACATAATAGATATGTGTAAATGTAATAATAACTCATCTTCCCTATTTATTAGAAGATGATAATCCGCTTTCATATTTTAATGCTATCATAAAATGTTATACAGAGTAATTGGATATTCATCAAGCATTATTTTAATGTGGTGCTTCTTCCGTGCAGCGTGAACTAAGATATAAATCATAATTTTGTTGCGATATAGAATAGAGCATTCAATTTTTATAGGTTGTAATCGAATGCTGATTATGCGAATGCTATAAATAATACCTACGAGTACATCTCTTGTTAGGATGTAAATAGTGTTGACAAAATGAGAAATAATTTATCCTAACTATGCAATGTTATTATATTAGCATGTGTAAGTGTTATTAACACGCTAATGTGAATATTTTATTTCTTACGCAAAAAAATATCATTAAAAATCTTTACAAGCCAATGCGACATTTCAAATTTACCTGTAGAGTTGCGTGTAAATGAATAAAAACATGTTATTTTCACACAATGAGTCATATTGTATCATAACCATAAAAACTGTTATAACACTTAATCGGAACGTTTTCACGTAATAGGCGCGGTTAGCTGTCGGATATAACGAAGGTTTTCACACTTTGCAACATCCAACGTCTGCTTATTACGTTTAGTAATGTAATGCATTTACATAATTTGTCGCAGTCATACAATTTTCTATTAGCTATTTTCAAAACGATTTCGATTTGTAAACACAATGTCTATATGGTAGCATAACATGGTAACAACGAGATTGTTAATAGCTATATGCGTTTTACTTATCGCTAACTAGTTTGGCGCTACTGCTTATATGCTTTCGCCTTTAAACTGCTGCATCGATTTGGTCAGCTCTCTTATCGTACCAGTTTTTAAATGAAAACATTGCTAATATCAGTATTGGTACATATTTATAAGCTAGCGCTTTTATTGAAACTGGTCTAGCATATTTTAGTAAGTTTATTCGTTTCGGATTATTTTTGCAACACGCATTTTCTTTAACCTGTTAGTTGTGCGGTAAAAGTTGTATAGTGACATCTGTCTCATGCTTTAAAATGTTGTCTTGACAAGTTCAGTACAATGTAGGAGGTAATTACGTTGATTATTTATAGGTAGGCTTTGTTATCGGATGTTGATGAGAGAAGACGTAAAAAGCCGAGGTAACGTCTGACGTAACCGATTGTGTACCGTGAAACATTGTTAAACTGGTTCAAATAATTTTAATGTGGTGTTGTCTTTGTTTTTTTATGTATACAACCACTTTTTCTTGCCACCGTTAACACAAGTTGTTTTTATTGAATATTTTAGTCGAAAACGCGAATGGCGATTATGATTTGTGATTATGTCCTTTCTTAGTCTCTAAGCTAATTCTGTGCAATATTTAGTTCTAGTAGCCAGATGGTTTCTATGACACTGATCTTTTCTATCGAACTATTCAACCTTATTTCTAGGTTAACATTTAAAATAACATTGCATTGTAATACACGCTTATTACGTTACTAATTTATAGCTTTTTACAAGTTGCTAATTATTACATAAATTAGCGGTAGCACTAGCAACACGATATTATAACACAAAACTACATAGAAAGCTTGTCACATTGTTCATTTGACAAGTTCACATCAACTCGACGATGCTATTTTGGTTAAGCCGCGATTCACATGTCTGGTAACTACTGTTAGTAGCCGTAAGTGGCTGTAAGCATGTGAGTTGTGTAATAATACCTAAATAATAGCGACATTAGCATTGGTTCACAATGGAATGGCCATACAATGTTATAGCAGGTGAATTGCATTGGATTGTCTTGGAACTTCAACCGCAATGTCAAAGATACAATTAGTTGCGAGGGCTGGCACGCAATGTTTATAAATTGTTTTTGGGGTGATTATTTAAGTTAGAACTTAATGACACCAAAATGTATTGTTAGAGTAAAGTAGAGCTTATTATTACGCGTTGTTTTTTATGGGCGACAGAAAATGAGCCTGTGACCGATTGGAAGTAACTATTGTACTATTAGAAGTTTAAAGTGCGATATGATAATGGATTTATGAATGAAAACTGTAAACTCTACGCTAAATAAAACATACTATTTAATCTTAAGTTTTGGTTTGAACTAGAGAGGCAATTAATCTGGAGTAACTAGAATACGAAATATATAAACACTAACCTAGATAAGAAGAAAATTAAAAATGACTAAAAAGTAAAGCCAAGCAGAAACGATACCACATCGTAAAATTAGAAATGATCATAAATTCTATTATCATAGGCTTTGCATTTGGTAACCAAGCGGCGCGGCGGGAGCAGAAGCTGTGCATTTGAAAAAGCACTATCGAAATACATTTCTGAAAAAGATATATATTAGGGACAGTCCGCGCACTGTTAATAAATATTCTTTGCGTGCATTATGCGTGCCTGTCAATTAAAGTCAGCTGTAATTAATTCTAACCGTTTTACAAAACAACCAATGATTTACTGACAGAATAGTAAATACGCCGCCTTCGCTGAAATAACTAGCATGGTACAAGACTGACGGCTGTGTTCAGCGCAAGATAACAGCAATTCATGCAAATCAATTCTAAATGTACATAAAAACGATATAGATCGCGCTCTCAATACTATTATATCAAACAATAGCCAATTATAATCAAAATGACATTATTATATGTATCAGGTAAATAAAATTTGTTATACATAAACGCATTGAAATAATTTATAACGGACCTATAACAGTGGGCAGTGGTCACGTTGCGATCGCTCCGTTTTCATTATGAATCATTTACAAATTAGCAGCAAAACCTCCGGTTTTCCAATTTACCTGTTATCCTTGTTTGATAGCCTTTATGCAACCTTGAACCTTATCCCTTTGAACTAAAGATAGTTATCAATTGAAAACTTGACTCGTTTACCCGCGATACATAAAAATTGTTTTACCTATCAATATTACATCAAGAAAATGATAACCTTGATTGTGTTAGGAATGACTTCGAATTCCTTGTATATCATAAACTATGGAGCCTTTACGATTACATGAGGATTTAGTATTTCTCTCTGCATTGTATTTTGTAGTTTGAATGCAATATCCCAAATGTTGCTGGAGTTGTATCGATTCTGTCCTCATGGGTTCGATCTTTGTGAGAAATATTAGGTCGAGTCACTATTGAAATCAATTCAATAAAGCCTCTATCGACACTATTCGTGACAGTTCAGTATTACAAAGTTCATTGAATAGGCAATTTAAAGATCGAGGTACTGATCAACAGTTCTATGACAAGGGCGTTGCCGACATCCGTCTACTACGTTTGTTTGCGATCTGAAATCGATTAGATCCGCTTTTAAAATTGTCATACAACCAAAGGTTCAATACCGCGACGTGTCGCAATGAATTAAGCTTTAACGTTGGCGACAGAATTGCTAAATTCCCCCGAACAAAAGTATTATATGGAATTCAATTGTCGTGAACTAAGTCGGCAGTACGTTCACGCCACATGGCCTTGCCCGAATGAGGTGCACCTTTAATGGTCCGGAAATTATAAAGCTTTTGTCGTGTTCACTTGGTTCAGTGTAATATAATTTGAGTTTTTGCGGTTTGCACGTCGCTCGCGTCGGAATTGGATAGGTCGGTTTCGCAACTAATTGTATTAGTGTGGTCTACTCGCGTTCGCACTAGATCTCACTACCAACTTCTCATTTTTTGTATTTAAATAAAAACATAATCCTTACGCAATTTATTACAGCATAACGTCAAATATTTTGTCACAAAAACTAAACTATTCAATACAAATATTAACACATGTGCGGCGTGTTTAAGTTGCTTAATTTACGACGGCTGTTAACGATCTAAAACTACCTATGTCTGGTTAAAATAGCTTTTAATTAGTTTCAAAAGTAGTTTTACGCGTTCCGCTTTTTTGGCGAGTTCTATTCGAATGTTCATAACATGTGCGTAAGACCAGTGAGCGATATTTCTCAACCTTGTCACCGGTGATCCAGTGCGCCCGCGCAAACCCGTTGCACCGCTAGTCATTGCACTCCACTGCACCAGTTTGGCGAAAGTAAAAGTCACTGAGACCATGCTCGTTCTTGAACTGCTTGTAACTACCTTTTTATCGAGCGTTTGTGACAGGAAGGGTGTTTGTCGAATTCGAAGTATGAAAGCTGATTGATTTATAACCACACAAACTTACTTGAATAGCTTTCATGATACAGCGCAGGTTATCTCAACTTCTCCTTTGATGGAAAATAAAAAGCGACAAGACTGGTCAATTAGACACTTTCGTACTCTAATCATCGCGGGAGCGATTCAGTGACGTGAACAAGATAATTAGCTGGAGCACTTGATTGGCAGTTAGCCTTACGTAGCTTGTATACTAATATAAAATCTGTGTGGAAGGTTAGCTTTTGCTATATGAAATCACATACGTATGCATAAATATTATCTGAAAATAAACCAAATATATAAAAATATTAATAGATCTTTTATCTCTTTACTTTCGCAGTTTTCATTTTAGGAATCACCTATGTAGAAACTCACGTTGAAATCCATTCCATGATTCACACAAAAGTTTTACTGTTATCATATCTAAATTGGCTGAGATTGGTTTTAATTCAATCATTAAAACCTTCTTTTTTGGCGGTTTCAAAGACATAGAAATATCAAAAACCTTTACTTTAGAGATGTCGTTTTCTCTGAGAGATCTGGTTTTATAATTTCTTCAATAACAAAATGTTGGTTACATACATAAAAACAGTGTTGTTCAGATGTTTCTGATACCCTAATAAATAAATAATAAAATAATGTTATGGAAACTGGTTAGGTAGGGGTCAGTAAGGTATGTGACCATAGATCATTATTATGTAGGTATCTACAGCCAACCAGCACAATGTCAACCTCAACCTCAGGCCATAATATATAATAATATAGTCATGAGAACAACACTAGTTCGCAACAGCTGGTCTAGATATTATAAAACAACTGATCGGGACCAATAAATTCCACATCACATTTCTGAATTGGATTTATTGCCTTTTCAGTATTAACTCGGCTGGTTACGAAACACCAAGTAGGATTAAGTTACAAGTTTTTTAAACGAGTTGTTTGTACTTGTAAGCCCAAATTTGAAGTCGAAGGATTACGAAGTAAATTCGTTCGCTGTTAATTAGTAACGCTATATAAATTATAATTGAACTCAGGTCGGAAAAGAAAAAAAAACACGTATACTTAGAAGTTTTTACCTGTTCAACGATATGTGCATAACAATTCATTAACAATAATTAATATCGGGACGGACGGCTGTCCTTCGATATTCCAAGGCGCTAGAGAAAAAAACTAAAGGGAAAAATTCAGCATCTGTTATGTGCACGAGGCCAGTTTTTCAAGCCAGGGCGGTTATTCTCTATGGAAACACAGATTCTACACGATTCGAAACCACGTAGTTATCGTGTCATGTTCAAATCGTGTCACAGCATTAGATATACCTTCACTTCAAGTTAATGTTATCTTTATTATGAATAAAATATATTGACATAAGTGGTCATATCTTTTGATGTGTTGATGTTTCGGAACGCGTCTCGGTAAAACACATGATTTTTGACAGTTCAAATCGCGCCAATTCTAAATCCATTTCGCGCGGTTTTGTTGTCGTTTCATAGAGAATAGACTTGATGTCTTATGTAAGACAAGGAATTCGCGTGGTTTTGAAGTAAGGAATCGATAGAGAATAACCGCCCTGGATAGCAAGATAGTGGTAGTAAGAGAGCAAGCGGGCAATTTTAGCTGGTATTAGTGTAAGCAGCACTACCATGTAGCATGTCAAGTCTGGACAGCAAGCCCTATGTATACCGAGGTTTTAGCTTACTGTGCTAGCTTTTAAACACTATAGCCTCGTATATCTCGGCCTTTAGGCTATAGTAACACGTTTCGAGAATTCCGAGTAAAGAAGGACTACACTATAACTGATAGAGAGACACGAGAGAGAGCGTGTAAGTGGTGTCATGTGTGATACAATGATTTAAAACCAGCAGTAAAACACAAATAGAAGATATTGCACCAACAAAACCCATTTTCTAAATTATGAATAAATAAAATAATGTTAATTCTAGAATAAGTAGCTGTTTACCAAGTACTGCTACTTGTTTATCCGCCATGTCATAGTGTTGGGAAAAGGCCTTCGCTGTCACATCAGATAATTGCTTACCTGAAAAAAAAAATCGATATTAACTATAGTGCCATAAATCAAGTTTAATTTTCGCAAAGTTGTTTACAAATTCGATTAACTGTTCTTTGCAAGTTTCGAGCTATTATAATGTCAGTTAGAGCGCGATGACAGCGAACACTAATTGAGGCGGTACTGCAAACATGCATTGTGTTTTAGTTTTTATTGCAAAACGAATAAGGATGCAAATGAAACAATAACTTTATAATCGGTTTGCTACATTACAGACAAATTATATTTTATTTTTTGTCTCTATTTTTTCTTTCAATAGTTAATGACAAAAAACCTGTCTTAAATTCATTTACAGCACTAGTTTGAAGTATTTAAAAAGCAAAGCTTATTTTTTATCATAACAATGACCCACTAAGCAGCCATTTCAAAAATAAGCAGTGGGTAAAATAATAGCTACTTTTTACGATGACGATTAAAAGTAAAGAAATACACAATAAATACTCCATGGCTCAACCTTGTAGGTTATGATACCTATAAATGGGCACTACGTAACATTCGGAATTTCGGAGTCGTCTGAGTTCGTTGCCACGGCCAACAGACCGCACTTGACCTAGCAGTGAACTACCGATGCGTAGGACTCGAGACGTGCCATCAATCGTAAATAATCGATCATTGATCCGATTGCAATACGAATCGATTATAAATGCAGACAACTACGCTACTTTCTATTTCTTAAAATTGGATTTCTATGATGGCAAAGTTTAATGAATTAAAATGCCACTTATACAGTAACAAATAAATATTCTGTTTCTTTTTGGTTTTCATTAACCGTCAATTTATTTATTTATTACCATGGACTACTATTATTTAGTAAGGTACATGACCTTACATTTAAATTATTCTTTACACTAACTTTACACTATCATATGAGCGATAGGTACATGTTGTTTTAGATCGTGAAACATCGACCGTCCTTGCTGGTTTAGTTCCTCTATATATTTCCTCCTTTCTCTGCAAACTCAAAATTGATTTGTCACACGCAAAAAGATCTTGTAAAAAACCTTAGTCACGGATAGTTACATTACTGTTGCTATTTATTTTTTAATCACGATTATCTTAACGTGTTTGCTTTATATCTAAGGTTTCTGAAAGTATAGAAATGTTAGTTTTGTCACATCTAAATTTACACTTGTAACTTAATTATATTTTATAATTCAATTGATTTACTTGTAATTTATTGTAATTTTAGTTGTTAACATCTATAACAACTTTATCATTACTGCA
Source organism: Ennomos erosarius (assembly GCA_963580505.1). Classification (NCBI taxonomy): domain Eukaryota; kingdom Metazoa; phylum Arthropoda; class Insecta; order Lepidoptera; family Geometridae; genus Ennomos; species Ennomos erosarius. The sequence continues at coordinate 4,639,263 of OY756981.1, read as the reverse complement.
TTATTAATATCTATAGTGCTGTCAAATGGGCATGATGACTACTATTAAAAATGAATGCAATTATTGAAAAAATAAGTAAAATCGGTAAATAAATCACGGAGTAATAAGCTTTTAAAGTTTCTACAGCAGGCATCTCCTGTCCCTTTCTCGTGCGCCACAGTTACTATGACAAATCCACTCGTGACGTCACATGCCAAAGAGATTGTATGAAAGCTACCACAGTTTATTAATGAGGTACTATGAACGACCTTCCTCTGACGTCACTGGCCGTTTGAGTTATCTCTTTCTATTCCGGTTTTTAAGATGCTTGTAACATTTTCATTTTTTGAGTTATTTAATATTTGTTATCACATATGTTTACCTTTTGAGGAATATTTTTAATTTATGCGAAAAAAAAATTAGTCATCATGCCTATTATACCTATCCCTTCCTACTATTGTAAGTTGTAACATAACCGTAAAACGTTGTGTTTGTTTATTTGTAGGACCACGTTATCCCTACATATAATAAATGTGTAATTCTGATGCGCTACGGAACACACACATAATGATGTCAAATCTAATTTATCCCATAGGTTCTATTGTTCAAAAAATATCGTAACCGCGATGCAGGACTACAAGGCTTTTTACCCTTCTCCATACATTTTCTAATTTATCGTATCTAACGCCATCTAGGGACAATAATTTGTAGCTGTTTGTTTGTTTGTTTGTTTGTTATTGAACAAATCCCTAGATACTGAACTGATTTTCATGCGGGTTGCACTAATATGCTTAGAAATAACCAGCGCACAACATAGGATATATTAAAATACAAATATCATTAAAAAAATTTGGTCAAAATTATTAAATATCATTACGAAACCGGACGGAATTTTATACAACATGGCCGCTTCATGGTGAATTTTTTTTTGACTACTGACGGTTAGTTTGTGTCACAGTAATTTTTTTTATGTTGTATTATGGCTCCACACATGGTGTATTTAGCCAGTGTTAAGTATAGTAATTTTTCGTCGTGTTGTTATTGAATATTTCACATGTTTCACGTAAAGTCCATCTGGAGGCACAAATTAAAGAAAAAAAACGTGTGTAAGGCCATGAACAAAGAGTAATAGAAGTTAATTTCGGTAGTAATATGCATTAAACAGTGGAATGAAATTTTACAATTTATTAGATTTGATTAACCATTATTAGTTTTTCTATTTAAGCCCTTGCAGGTTGTTTGGGGTTTTTGGAGTAAAATAGATATACCATCAAATAATATGTAAGTAGTATGAATCGATTGCATTCAAGATACAAACATGTTAATTATACTTAGTGCCCGCAGATTAGAGAAATAACCGGCCAAGTGCGAGTTGGGCTCGCGCCCAAAGGGTTCCGTATCATTATCTATAAAAACTAGCAAAAAAACGTTTGATGTATGAGAGAGAAAAAATACTAAAATACAGAATAAAATAAGTATTTAAGGGGTTAAATACTTATTTTATTCTGTATTTTTTGTAATAGCGGCAACAAAAACATATTTATCATCTGTGAAGATTTCAGCTGTCTAACTATCACGGTTCATGAGATACAGCCTGATGGTGACAGACGGACAGACGGACAGCGAAGCCTTAGTAATAGGGTTCCGTACCCAAAACGGACTGACGACGTCTGTCAGGCTGTCTGTCTGTCTGTCACCAGGCTGTATCTCATGAACCGTGATAGTTAGAGCTTTACCCTTGGGAGTATAATCTTGACCCTTGCTACGCCTATTTTTGGCATTACATGACGTTTATGTTTGGCCCACAGGTCTGAGGGCCAATGCATACTATTACCACCATAGGCTAATGCAGTGGGCCAATGATACTCTTACGTTACGTATAAATTATATACTCTTTGAATGATACAGAAGTATAATAATACTCTTTGCAATGATACGAAGTAGATTTTTTCTCTAATCTGTGTACGAAACATGTTATGTAAAATGCCCTGGGGGTCTAGCAAAGATCACAATCACTAACGCTAACGCCTCACGCTAACTCCAAAAATGTATCGAAATGACATTCGCTAAGGAAAAGTTAGCGATTTCCGAAACGTCATTTCAGTACATTTTGGAGTTAGTATTTGGCGTTAACGTTAGCGGTTGGTATCTTTGCTAGACTTTGCCCTATTGTAAAATTGTTTTGAAAGCCTAGATTTTAATTTAATATAGGTTTTAATTAATCATGAGTTCGATGATACTTATCGAAATATCATCAAAAATTCTATATTTAAGTAGCCATGAGTGGAGATTTCATCAAAATTGGTCCAGGAATATCAAGGATAATAATTAGCGTAATAGCCATATATAATGTAGTCCACGCGTGGCAACGCCGCGGGTAGTAGCTAGTATAGTAATAAAATATCTAGGTTCACGTGAAAATAAATAATTTGAAATCTTGTAGACCTGGTTTCTAGTAAATAAAATGGATTTCGATACAAATGGAAAATAGTGACTCAGTGAATAAGCTTTAGAATAGAATCAAACATTTACGCGAAAAACGGCGGAACCACACTCTGCACAAAAATTATTAATATTACAGAGTTTCAAACTCGTGTAACTGCGATATGCATTGCGTGCAGAATATTCAAAAGACTACGTCACGAAATTAAAGTATGCTTAATTAAAGAGTAAATTATCTAAATATACCCATATCGTCCTACATCTATCTATATTTATCTATGTATCTAATTATGAACATGCAGACCGTAAACGTTCACTTAAGGTGTATTTTCTAACTAATACAAATGATAAAGCTCAACGAAACGTCAACGCGAAAGCGAAAACTGATCGAGGCTTGAATAGCCGCAGTCTTAGAAAGTAAATTATACATCAAGCGGGTAAACTGGTAACACTTTGTGACGGTGGATGACCGGGACGCACCTAGTATGATTATTGAAATCAGAAACTCTTTAGTGTACTTGGTGGTAGGACTTCTCTGTAAAGTTCGTCTAGATTGGTATCATTACTTTGCCAGTTATTCTGCCGCCAAGCAGTAGTGGGCAAACACTACTGTGTTCCGATTCGAAGGGCATTGTAATTTGTTAAAACACTGGGCAAACGAGACTTTATGAACCCATTTCACAGTCTAGTATTAATCTGATTACTAGATTGTGTGATGTCTCACGATGATGCGCAGTGAAGTGCCACGCGAAACTTTGTTATTTTAAAGTTCCGGGCGACGCTGCAACTATTATGGGCAGCCGTGTCACTTAATATCAGGTGAACGACAAGATCGCTACGTCATGGATTCTTATAAAAGAAAATCAGAATATTCATCAACGTAGAAACATCAAAAATAAGCTATCTTTGAATCGCTTCGCTCGCGCATGCGTCCTGTTCCGTTCATTTTTTTTATTTTATTTTTATTTTATTTATTTCACAGAATCTACAGATCTTAAGGTAAGGTACATTATACTTACTGCTAGGTCATACATCCAATTACAGATTCACTTTTTTTAAGTATAAAAATAAAAGAATAGAGAGTAGTAGTACGTACACATAAATATGCAAGCAAGTAATTAAACACAAACGAGGCATTACAATTTTTACAATTTTGTTACTGTTTTGAGTACGCATAAAATAATTGCCTACAACCTATAAAATAACAAAACAAGTCATAATCAAGCATAATCTTTAACCAAAAACAGCTATTATAGTTCTATTTAATAAAAATGTTTAGACCTTGAAATATATGTAGGAGTAGTACCTACTTAAGTGGGAGAGTAATGTGCAAATATGTAAGTAACAAATATAATACTTTTGGATTACAATTACCTACTTTAGTCTAATCGCATTCATTTGTAATAATGTTCAACACACAGTTTTTAAATTGTTGTTTTTTACTATTGAAAATATCTACAGAGCCAAAACGCTTGTTAAACGATTCTTGTGTTCGACAGATAACCGAATTTTCGTAATAGTTAGTACGTGCGTGGGGGACATAGAACAGAGTTGTATGCCTAGTGCGGACCGAAGGGGCTCGCAGTTGCAGAAACTGCTCAGTGAGCTGGGTGCTGTCGGTTGCCCCATGGCAGACGCTGTGTAGGAATAGCAGCTCTAAAAGAGTTCGTCTTTCTTTAAGCGAGATAAGATTGTGGAAATGACACAACAATTAACCGGGTTCCTACTTGAACTATTAACTACTGAAGTTTTTGCCCTGGATTCGTGTGCGGTTGGGGGGGGGGGGGGGCGCAGGCTGATTTCGCACCCCGGCGCCGATTATGCTTAAGACGGCTTTGAGTGCATTTTCAAGAACGAAAACTTTGGTGTTTTTCAAGAAAATTTTGTTACTTTATCGACAATCTGTGCGACGTACTAACTTGACAGAAATGACAGAAAGTCATCTTGTACAAATTAGTTTCATTACAATTTACAAACCTTTAAATTTTCTTTCAAATCCAATACAAGTTATAAAATATCGTTCCATGTAGGCGGAGAGTTATATTGTTTAATATTAGCGGCTTATATAATGGTTTACAACCATGTTTATGTTCGTCTGTTTCAGTCAAATCTCATAAGGTAATTTCAAGTATTTTAACCTACTTAACCAAAAGCATTTAAATTTAGCACATTTTGTGTCATACCAGTGTAATGGTGAATATTGTGATCGTTTTGCATATTAATTAATATGAATTGTCGAAACGATAAAATCAAACTATGAGGGTCGTTAGATTTTATCGTTTCCGATAATTTATATTAAAGCTGCTTTAACAAGAAAAATTATGCATAATACTCAATCTTATTTTAAACTCTACACTTAAAAATTGGAACATCTGTTTTTTAGACATCCTTTCATTTAGAGCACAGCATAATAATATACTACCGATTTCAGATTTGCTATAAAATGGACTCATTTATAATAATAGTATTGCATAAAATGGGCTCTTTTAGTTCAATTTGCAAGCCTTTCTCACCTTGATATTGAGCCTAATTGAAACCTAAACGAGAATCATACGAAAGTGAACTCTTACATAATGGAACAAGTTTTAAGTCCGGTTGGCAAGCTCCCACGCATTATGTCATTTGGAACTCGGTTAATTAGATCTAATACATACTTGGCTTTACTGTGTTGTGTAATGTTTATATTGATGCTCTTTGTATTGACATTCATTAATTAGCTTGTTCATAACTTGTTAATTTACTGGTTTGTTATAAACACGTGAACTTAATCCTTTTATATTAACGCATCGCATCATAATTTTTGTTACCAAAATTTGGATTATTTTTGACTTACGTCGATGTGAGCTATCGATAGGCTTATATACACAAACGCACATCTACGCCCTGCTTGCTGTGTATTGTGCATTTCTTTCTGCCCAATTTCTAAACAGGTAAGAGCAGAGAACGCCCGCTGGCGATTTTTTTGCAATCTAATATTGACGTGTTCAATTAGTGATATTGTGGCCGTGGTCAAGGGGATTAACTACTTCAAATCTTATCTTATCTTATCTTTATACTCATAAGGAATGCACACTACTTAGGTATGTTACTTAGATACTGACAACTTATGCAGGCAACAAGACCTATATTATTTTTACATAATGTATTGGATTTTTTAACTTAATCAATTCCTTAGAACTTAGAATTAAAACTTAAAATCGTTGTTGGAGTACGTAGATAAACTATAAAACACTAGATAAGGTAAGAGGAACATAAAACCACCAAATATGTAGTAGATAGAAAAAAGAAGTATTTACATGGTAGATATCAATTTCAAACCATTACTGACCACTCTGATGATCAATTCTGATATATCTTAGAATGTGATATAACATTTGCCTAACCGCATTTCTATCGTGTTCAATGATCACATGTGACGTAACATCCGAGAAACGATTCTTTGTTTGAACTGGATGTGTCTAGAACAGGTAGTTAATAGGAGGTAATTTTTAATAGCATGTAACTGACAGACAATTTGCTTGTGAAAGCTTCTGTATGTTCATTGTCCAATGCTGTACAAGTATTGCGTGTATAAAAGATTAATTATTACCAACAACTAACTTTTGTTCGCTCAATTGTGATATAAATTAATCAGCTAAATCCTCAAAACCTTTAATAATGCTTATAGGCAGCTTGTTAACCAACACAGGTTATTGTCTCATCCAGTTAATCCATTGACTATAGTTAAACACTCATTTTAATCATTTAAATTAATTTAAAAAACCAAATATTAACTCACGAACTAACTAATAAAAGAATCACCGATAAAAAAACTCGACACAAAAATATGAATACTCCAAAGAGCATCCATAGGTAGGTACCTAGAATTTATATGACCCAGACAGATATATTTTCTTTATTGTAAACCCAGTCATGTCCGTCTTCACAATGATGTTCGAAATTAGTAATATTGGTATTGCAAACATCTTCATCCTATTTTGGCATCAGTATAACAACTAAACGTTAGAAACTCCACACCAAAATAGGGACTCTACTGAGACACTTTTTTAACCAGAAAAGCCTTCGTCACAACTGGAAACTAGTTCAGTTTCGTCATTAGTAAAAATATGGTAGCCCAGTTTCGGCCTATTGTCCGTTCATTCAGAAGCCATGTATGCATGGTGATAATTACCCCTCACTTACGTTACACATGCTGCCCACATTGTTTGTTTTAGCCAAGATTAATGCGCGTATTTAGAAAGTTTAATGCTGAATGTATTTTTAATAGCCATTGATCTATGATTTATGGCATTTAGAAATGTAACCTGTGCGTAGTTATGATGTGCCTATCTATATTTTTATAAGAAACTCTTCGTTAAGATCTTATTTGAGTAATGAGTAGGTATTTTTATTGGTAATAGGCTTGAGTTTGACTTTCTCATTTTGATGAGTAGCGATGAACTGGTTTGCAATGTTGAATTCCAGCTTTGAAGATTATGTAGGTACCTACTTATTAGCTTACGTAAAAGTCAACTTTATTGCAGAATCATCCACATTTGTAATCATCGTGAACCTGTTAATTATTCAGTTAAAAAGTCATCATCAGCCCGTAGATGTCCACTGTTGAATATAGGCCTCCCCCAGAGAGCGTCACTTTGAGCGGCTGCTCGCCTCCTGCATCCATCGGTTCCCCGCGGTTTTCACCAAGTCGTCGGCCCACCTAGTGGGGAGTCTGCCTATGCTGCGCCTTCCGGTTTGTGGTCGCCACTCGAGAACCTTTCTTCCTCATCGGTTGTCAGTTCTGCGAGCGATGTGGCCTTCCCATTGCCATTTCAACTTGCTAACTTTAAGGGCTATATCGGTCACTTTAGTCCTTCTGCGGATTTCCTTGTTCCGGATCTTATCTCGCAAACACTCGAGAAACACCGAGCATAGCTTAGCAGTTAAAAAGTACTCGGCAGTAAACCCAGCAACCAACTTTAATGCTCAATGCAAAATTCTAAAACTAAACAAAAAGTAAGTCGTTATACCACATACCTATCACTGAAAACTTTCAATTACTGATTCGACAGGATGGCTACTAATGCAGAACTTGAAATAAGTAAAAATACAAAATGTTGGTCTCTTTATGGTATTGGGTATGCACAAAGAGCGCATTTTGGAAAATTCAACCCCTAGATTGGTCAAATGGGGCGCTACAGATTATATAAAGAAATACTCGAGTAAAACTGCAGAGCACATCAACTAGTTTGCAATAAATTGGGCTACAGAAATACCACTTAACACTTTCATCTGATGAAACATGTTGCAAAACCGTTCAATGACGTGTTGTTAGGCATTTATAGCCGGTCGAAATTTCGTACGTTTCGATGAAATGCACGGACCACGGTTGATTAGACATGAGAATTGGAACGTTGAGGCGACGAGGCCTAGTTTAGACACTAACCAAGTACCAAGTTGCCAACAGTTTTCAGGTTGCTCAGCATAAACATGGTGCCTACAGCTACAGAACAAGTTTGTCATTGTACAAGAGTTTTCGAGTTAGGATTTAGGATACATCTTATGATTTTTAAAACATATAGGCGCGTAGCAAAAAATGCATGATAGTTTATTTTTAAAGGGTTCAAAAATGTGTGACTCTGTTGCATTATTGTGATTGATATATTTATATAAGTCCCTACATAACAGATGATACAATACAACTTAGATGACTGACCTAAAATTGATAAGATTAAAATAATATAAATGCAATCACATCACTTTTTAAGAGTTGAACAAAATTATGTGACAGATGCTACATTTAGGCGTGAACCTAATTAGCTAGTGATAAATCACTGGTCACAAGTGATTTAACGAACTCACTGAATAGTTGAATTCTGGAATTCAATTAATCATCAATTTGAACGATTTATTATGAAAGTAGAAGTCTCATTATTACGTCTAAAACGCGTAGTTCGCCATTTTCAAATAGACAATGTAATAATTCCAACTTGGAACGTATTAGGAATGCAAAATGACAAAATAGAGAGGCTTTGGCTATTGGTTTTCGGAAAAAGAAACAAATGCTGCGCTTAGAATTCGTGATCGAATGGAAAGTGAAATGAAAAGATGAATTCATCGACATAGTAAAAGTAAGCACGTGACTTATTTTTACTAAAATGTTGTAGTAATAAAATGAGAGAAATCGTCGAAGTTATGCGTAAGTAGCTTAGAGTATTTAGCTACTGTTTTGAAAGTTTTTCTTAGGTAAATAGTGCTTTCTGACTTGTACTTTTGATTATGTAAAGCAACCAATCCATTATTTTGCAAATGGGATTTTTTAGATCAATTATTGTTAAATTGTTATTGAATGATACTTCAAACATGGGGTCCTATCAGATCCAAACGAAAAATAGCCCGAACTTGAAAAAATGTAGTAATCGTGTCTAGAGAGTTACTAGTTAGTGTCCAGTATGTTCATTTGACCCAATACTTCGCCAACACGCAATAAATGTCGCGTTAAGCAAAAATAAAATAATTCGTAAAATAGCCCGCGTTATTCCGTTGTATGGGATGAGGCATCTGTACTGTAGGTATTATATTATCTGGGCTTCAAATAAATTATTGGATACTCAATATAAACGAAATCAAACTTAGGCAAGTTCACTATAGTTTTAAAACATGATTAAATGAGATTAACTAGTTGCTCACACACATATTACGAGATGTCTATATTACAATATGGATTATGTAAATGTGTACAGAGCTCATATTTTAGTAAAAAAGTACCTAAGGCGCGCTCCATAACAAAGGAGTTGGAATGAAGACTACGTGAAAACTCAACAGGCTCTCGTTTAATTATGTACTTACATAAAAAAGTGTAACTAGGTACATTAGAAGTAGTAGCGGATACTTTATTAGATACTTATTGTGCTTGGAGTATTTGATCACTGTTGAGGGAGTGAAGGAAGTACTTATGCCATGTTTAAATTAGGTTACAAGCACAATACAATTGTCTCCGCTTGATAAACACTCGCAATAAATACAATCTAATAGCTAAAACAAATAGGAAAATTTACTATCACTCATTCTACTTTCCTCAATAAAATGTTTACCTGAAATCATTTGCCTGTATTGTTCAATTGTTTACAAAGCAATATAGGTAAGTACTTAGGTATTATACCTGTTGACCTATTTTATAATAATTGCTATAGAATTCCGTCAAATTAAATTAGTTAAGTACTTAGGTGCAACGTATATAGGCCGGCCCCCCAATAGGTGGATCGACGATCTGGTATGTTCAGCAGTGGACAGGCTGTTAATGATGATGATGATAATGATGATGATGATGATGATGATGATGATGATGGTGAAATTAAGTAGGTACCTAAATTTCATACGTTGTAATGTAACATTTGGTTAGCATAACGTGTTTATTTAATTGAGTAATCGGAAATACGTTGTTATTGTAGTGCATAAATTTGCATTACAAAAACAACCTTTTAACATTATTAGATTATGTATCGTTAACAAGCTTGTGCAGGTTCTTTATGATATCCCTGTAATTAATTATTAAAAAGAGCCAATTATGTTATTTGATAAAAGCGTTGCGAAATTTTAAAAATTACAATAATAAGTAATACGGATACCTATTGTCAAAACTTTACTCACAAAATATTTATCGTTACGTTTCCTTTCTTCGGTAAAGGTTTCGTTTATTACTTTGAAACTTTAACAATCAATTACAGATTCATAGATTTTCTTTTTCTTTTTTTTTATCACCAACACCATTAATAATATTCTACCAAAGACAGCCTAACTAATGACAGCCTCCGTGGTGTGGTGGTTGAGCAGGTCGGCTCATAACCCGGAGGTGGCGGGTTCGATTCCCGCGACAGGACAAGTATTTGTGCCCGAAAAAAAAAGCGCAAATACTTGTTCTGTCCCTGGGTGTTGTGGAACCATGGTCCGCGTAGTTCCTGGGTCCCTAGATACAGGGAAACCTAGTTAGGGTCCAGGATCTGTGTATGTGATCGTAAAAAAAAAAGCTTTGGACCAAACCGATAATTTGTGTAGTGACTAAAACAAAACATGAGTGAATGGAATAAAACCTCACCAATCAACTAGATGTAACATACTGCCTACAGAGCTATGAAACAAATGACGTGGGGAAGCGTTTTTTTTTGCTCTGTGATACTGCCGGTCTCATTTTTGTGCATAACTGAAAGAACTGTGTGGTTTGTGTTAAAATCTAATGCTGTCGTTATTCTCAAAAACGTGCCGTTGCGGTGTAATGGTTCATACAGTGTAGTTGACCTAATGACGTCATAATTTCACCCTTATTACAACAGCATTCAGAGCAGGGTCAATATCCTGGTCATAATGACCTGATAAGCGATTAACTGATAGAAATATTAATTTTACAAGATTTTAAACTTCCATGGTCACTAACATTACTCACATATTGTTTAAATTACATGGTAAATATCCCGTTAATAAACAATATGTGAGTAATTAATTTTACAGTTTTAATGTGCAGTTTATTTGCATAGTTACTATGGGTTTTTAAAATTAAGAATGAAATTATGTCTGTTGCATTGCAAACGAAGTTAAAATATATGATGGGCCTTACCACAAACTAATACAAAACCATCATGGTTCGTGACAGTAATGCTTCAAGGTTACAATAATATTCTTTGAGTTCGTACCATGAACTTATGAATATTCCTGCGTGAGAACGAAATGTCTACATTTTTATATAGAGTTATCACTGTCGCACGTTGGTGTCAACATGATGTATTTGAGTGAACGATTTAACATGACTAGGTGGTAGGAACTTTTCTGCAAAGTTCGTCTAGGTAGGTACCACCGCTTTGCCAGTTATTCTGCCGCCAAGCAGTAGTGTGCAAGCACTATACTGTGTTCCGGTTTGAAGGGCATTGTAGCTAGTGAAATTACTGGGCAAATGAGACTTTATGACCTTATTACACAGTGTAGTAATCTGATTACTAGACTGTGTGATGTCTCAGGATGACGTGCGCAGTGCAGTGTCACGCGAAACTTTATTATTTTAAAGTTCCGAGTGCTTAACATCAGGTGAACGACCAGCTCGTCATGTCATTCATTCTAATAAAAAAAAACTGCTCTGCGTCAACAATATTACAGTATTCTTACTTTTATGTCATTATTCAAAGTATCACTGAAGTAATAATGCTATAAGAGGTTGTGGTAGGCCCCCTGTTGCTTCTGCCAGCTAAAAAAAACAGCAGCAACAATATTAAGCAACAATCTAAATAGAAAACGAGAAACGAATTGTTTTATTTCATAACGCATGTGCAACGGTATGTAATGACGGGAGCAATCTCGCAAAAAGTTAATATACATGGACGTTAATGACCTATTGGCCGTCTGTGGTCATACCTAATGATAATAATATACGCCTTGCATATGTTGATCGTACATGTTTGTACAATTGTTGATCATTATTTTTAATCAAAAAACTTTGTTATGCGTTCTAGTTTATTGTAGAAACATTGACCTACTACCAGCAGCGGTGGTAATAAGATATTACAAATATAGGCCTTAGAAACGTCAGCACAGAAGTAATTAGAAAAATAGGAAGACAGAAGCTCATAGAACGGTTTTCTGAGGTTTCCGATACTCTATCTTGCAAAGTGTATGCCAGGACTATTAGATTTTAACGAGTATGGCCCACCCTCGATAAAATCCATAGAGTCGATATTTTTTGTTGTTTTTTTTATTTTTATTGTTGTGTGAAAACGACTACCCTAACTTAGACATCTGATAATTCCACCTAAGGAATGGAAATGGAAATTCGTCGTTATTGGATATTCCTTTTGGGGCGCGATACAAAACCTTAATATACCAATGTACTAAAAACAGTTAAAAGTATGCGAGAAATAATCTTTAGGCGTGCAATTTTAAAGGGATTGGTCCAATTTAACGTAATACTAATTTTGTGACAAACAACTTAAAACTATATCTAAAAGGCGCCAAAAAGGGTCAGTAAGTCTGTGGGGCTCTAACGGAACAGTAAAATACTAAAATATTTCAATTTTGTAGCGATCCGTTACTGGTGGATCAAAATGGAACAAAAATTAAATATTTTTGAGCCACCGCTGGATCGTTCCAGTAGATCAAAACGAAATAGACCAAAGATACTAAATCTTTGTTTACTGTCTAACCTTTGTATTTAGTCATATCTTTTTATCGCAAATACAATATCATGAGAAGACTGTTAAAACAAGCCGTGGAAACATATTATGTCTGGAAAATTATACAAATATGTACATAGCCGTCTTTAGTACACAGTACACACAATGTGGCATTGTACCTAATAACAGAAAATTATTTATTTACCGACTCAATAAATAATCATTATTTATATTAGGTAAGCTACGACAATGTCATCGTGACCTATCATTGAGAGTTGCGATGTTACCAAAGTCTATAGTCATATTTTGCGTTTATTTGTTTAAGTAACTATGAATAAAGTACTCTAGGTACGCCCCATTCAAACTGTCACGCGATTTTTTTCTATCAGTCAAATTGAATACTGCGGAGCATGTTGTGCTCACATATACCAATGTAATCTGTGGTGCTCACCATCCAGCGAATTGCATCGTGTGTAGATGACGTGTTGCAGCCAGCAGATTGAGTCAACAAATCGCGTGACGGATTGAATAATGCGTAGAGTACTTTTCATCATCATCATCATCATTAACAGCCTGAAGACGTCCACTGCTGAATATTGGCCTCCCCCCGGGAGCGCCACTTAGAGCGGCTGCTCGCCTCTTGCATCCATCGGCTCCCCGCGGCTTTCACCAGGTCGTCGGTCCACCTAGTGTAATGCTACATGTATGTATATATCATAATATATTACCTGGTTTCTATTATTCATTCACAACTTTCACATCACAGCACTTGACAGTCCTTTTCACAGTAATTTAAGCACAAAAAAACTTGATTTTTCTCAAAAATTTTACATCACTTTATCGATTTTGCGCGCGGGTCACGGGCCCGATTTCTAGACACGACTGCTCGGATGGCAGTTGTTTTGAAACTGTTTTTTTTGTTTCGAATTTAGTTTCTCTTCAAATTCATATTTTTCTTTTTCTACTGTCAATTTCAGTGAGGTATTTTATAGTTTGGCCATGATTGTATGTATTTTGACTCTAGATTTATTTTTTTTACTATTCTGTATTCAAAATTTTGAAAACTGCAAAAATCTAGAACCTTGGAATGCTAGCGAGGTTTCTTTAGAAAAGCTGTCGCTATGGAATGGCAGTCTCAATTTACTCCTCGAACGAGGAACACTAAATTGATATAAGGCCATTCCCGGGCCAGGCAAGGCCCGGGAACTCAAGAACGCCTTCAAAAACCATCTTTGGCTATCCAACACCAAAATTGTGAAGTGAATCTCCATCTACGTCAATCGCTGCGCCACGACATATCCATTGTCAAATCGCCGATCGCCGAGCTACATCCGCTACAGCCAGTCGCGAAACTACGACGAATCTATCACCGAGAGCTGATCGCCGAAACTACATCTGTTGTCACCGTCGGCCGCCGTATCTACCACGACGAATCTATCGCCGAGCGTCAACCAGTGAGACGACCGGCTTGCCTTTTTCAAACATTGAGTGGCAATATAACTTCATCACCATGTTCCGGCCCGTCGTCCGTCAAAGCTTTGACGACTAATACCTGCGTGTCTCCTGCTCCTGCATCTTGAATCTGAGCTGCGTAATAATACTTCATCGACGGTGGAAGGACGAGAATCTTCTTCTGGATCCAGAAGCTAATAACTGAATGAGCTAGCCGCTGAACTCTGGAAGTCGGACAAACTAAAGGCAACGAATTCCTCAGTCTCTATAACGACAGTGGGCCTTGTTTGAATAAAGACCCGGAAGTGGGCCTTGTTTGTTTGAAGACCCGGAAGTGGGCCTGGTTTGGATCCAATAACATTCTAATTCTACCGTGATAACTTGTAGGCCGTAAACAACTTAAATTTCGCGTTCTTCCGCATCATCTAGAGACTCTTTTTTTTGCTTTCTACAAAGCTTGTAAAATTTACGAAAATAAATATCTGTTACCAATTCCTTTTTTTCTCTTCAGCTCTTAGGATCCTGTCAACCTAGGCACTGTTTAGGTAGGGGAGGAGCTGCTCATTAACTTGTAGCGTTCCATTCTACCTTTTTCACGAAAGGAACGGATGTAACGTGACAGTTTGGCGCCCAACTAAAATGAACCCTCTAAAACATTCTTCTAAATTCTAAAATAATACTTACTCAAGTAGGCTAAAATTTGATATTGACTTTTGGTTCTAACGTAATATCTTAGGTACTTGCTTAATTTATTTTTATACAGGCAGGACACGCGGAACATCACACTTACATTCTACAACACTCGCATAGTACTTAATACTTAAACGAACTTAAACTTGACTTGATTTTATCCTTGACTATTGACTTCAACTTGTGACTATGGCGAGACCAATTAAATACTCGTTTCTAAACAAACTTGAACTGGAATATGAAGTGACTATCAGAGGTGAAAAACCAGCTGACACTTTGACAACTCTTAAGGAGCAGCTGGCAAAATTGAGTCACATTCAACCTGAGGACATAAAATCTTCTCCAATACCTCTCAAACATGACCTCTCCCAAGCAGAGATCACGTTTAATTACGTCGAGGGTAAAATCTCGCACCTCGAAGCCACGGATGATAAAAGTAACCTGAGGAAAGTTGAATCTTTCGTAAATCATCTTCATTATCGCCTCGAACGCTTTAACGCCGTTCCACCATTTGTTGAGTCATGCTCAAACATACGATCTCGCTTCTTCACGCTCCAAAAACGGTTTGAAGTCTTAACTTCAGATTATTCAGGATCTTCTGAAGAAGTGTTAGTTGACATTCACAATCCTTGTCCTCAGACTCAGCCTAGCCCTCCCTCGATTTATCAATTACTACCTATGACTGGAACCAATCAAACTTTGGAAGTACTGAGTACTCCTCAACCCACTTTACCTTCAAGCATTCTGACTAGTATACCACTGGCTTCCGAGTCTGTACAAAACTATCACACTTCGGATAATTTTGTGAAGGAGCTCAAAACGTTTTCTTTCAATGGAAAATCGTGCCCTAGATCATTTCTTCAAAGATTGGACGAGTTTAGGATTTCTCGAAACATTCCGGAAGGTATGCTTTGCAAGCACGCCTTTGAGATTTTCACAGGTGATGCCCTTCATTGGTTTCGTTTTCAGTATAATCGAAATCCTACCTTATCGTGGAAAGATATTTGCACATTGCTGATTCGAGATTTTGGTATACATGATTACGACTATAAGCTGTTGGAAGCTATAAGGAATAGAACGCAAGGAGCAACTGAGACCATTATCGTTTACGTCTCAATTATGTTCGGTATGTTTGCTCGTCTTTCAAAGAAACTTAGCGAGAGCGAACAATTAGAGATTTTACTCCATAATATAAGACCGTGCTATTCAGTTTTTGTTGCACTTAAAGATATTAAAACGGTAGATTCTTTAATTTCTACTTGTCAAAGTTACGAACGCATTTCTGAACGAGACAAAAATTTTCATGAGCCTAGATCTGAAGACACTTCTTGTGCTGCTGAATTTGCCTATCTTCCTTCATTTTCTAAAGCTTCACTTCCTAAAGCGTCTCCAAACGTAAGGTACACTAATGCAGTGCAGGAAGATAAACATCCACGCTCGTCATCTCAAACTAATGACATTTCTAAAGAAGAATTCTGTTATCGCTGTCGTATCACAGGCCATTCTTTACAAACTTGTACTAAGCCTAGATACCTCATTTGTTTTAAATGTGGTCGTAAAGGCGTGAGAATCAGCGAATGTCCAAAATGTGCTCCATCAAATCAACAAAAAAACTAGCTGACGACTTGAATGGTTTCACTAAATCACATAACAATAATTTTGATCTTAACGACTGGAATCAATGGTTAAATACTATTCGAAATTTTATGTTTTGCTACAAAACAACTTCTGTTTTCTACGACAAAGAAAAAGACTTTAACAGACCTTTTATTAACGTGTCTATAAACAATATACCTTTTTCCGGTCTTTTAGATAGTGGAAGTTGTATAACTATTTTAGGTAATAACTCTCATAAAGATATCCAAAAGTTAGGCTTTAAACTATTCAAGTCTCCAACTCAAGTTATGGTTGCTAATAAACAAAAAGCAATGTCTTCTGGTTATTTTCATTTGCCATTGAGATTTCATAATCAGACACATGTTATCAAAGCTTATGTTTTCCCTGATATTTATCCTTCTTTGATACTTGGGTGGGATTTCTGGAAAGAATTCGAACTCTCCCCAAAGATACTTTCTCTTGAACTCAATCTCGAATCTAAAGATCATACAACTTGTGCTGTTGAAAATCAAATATCAACATTTGATCATCTGTCTGGGAATCAAGTAGAAATTGCTAATGACATAATCAAGCGTTTCAAAAGTATTTCTTTTGAACAACGAGGTAAATTAGGCCGTACTAGTTTAGTTAGTCATCGGATCAATACTGGTGATGCTTTACCTATAAAACAACGTTGTTATCGTCTCTCTCCAGAAAAGCAAAAAGCACTCATCAATGAGGTCGATAAAATGCTAGAATTAAAAGTTATAGAAAAATGTGAGAGTCCTTGGTTATCTCCAGTACTTATCACTCCAAAAAAGAACGGAGAATGGCGTTTCTGCGTCGACAGCAGAAAGCTGAATGCAATTACTCGTAAAGATGCCTACAGCCTCCCTTTTGTTTCTGAGATACTAGATAACCTCAAAAATGCTAAATATTTGTCTAGTATCGATATAGCAAAGGCTTTTTGGGAAATTCCATTACATCCCAAAGACAGAGATAAAACTGGTTTTTACGTACCTGGTAGAGGAATGTATAGATTCACTGTTATGCCCTTCGGATTGACAAACGCTCCAGCAACTCAACAAAGACTCATGGACAGTTTATTCACTCCAGAGTTTGAGAATAAAGTGTTCTGTTACTTAGATGACATAATAATCATAGGTGCGACATTTGAGGAACATATTTCACTCCTACTTAAAGTTCATCAGAAACTTTCTTATGCTGGTCTAACCATTAACTTTGAAAAGAGTCAATTCTTTCGCAAAGAACTGAAATATCTTGGCTACATAGTAGATGAGCAAGGATTGCGGGCTGATCCCAGTAAAATTGAAGCGATTCTAGCTTACGCTGCTCCTACCTCTAAAAAAGAAGTAAGAAAATTTTTAGGTACGTGCAGTTGGTTTCGCCGATTCATACCTAATTTCAGTACTATTGCTTCACCACTCTGTAAATTAACGTCATCTGGAAAAAAATCTCCAAAAAAATTTGTCTGGAATGCTGAGGCTGACTCTGCTTTTGCTAAATTAAAAGAATGCTTGACTACAACACCAATACTATCTTGCCCTGACTTTGACTATCCATTTTCCGTTCACTGCGACGCTTCTAACTTTGGGATAGGTGCTATGCTGACTCAGGAAAAAGACAATAAAGAAGTTGTTATTGCATATATTGTAATGCTACATGTATGTATATATCATAATATATTACCTGGTTTCTATTATTCATTCACAACTTTCACATCACAGCACTTGACAGTCCTTTTCACAGTAATTTAAGCACAAAAAAACTTGATTTTTCTCAAAAATTTTACATCACTTTATCGATTTTGCGCGCGGGTCACGGGCCCGATTTCTAGACACGACTGCTCGGATGGCAGTTGTTTTGAAACTGTTTTTTTTGTTTCGAATTTAGTTTCTCTTCAAATTCATATTTTTCTTTTTCTACTGTCAATTTCAGTGAGGTATTTTATAGTTTGGCCATGATTGTATGTATTTTGACTCTAGATTTATTTTTTTTACTATTCTGTATTCAAAATTTTGAAAACTGCAAAAATCTAGAACCTTGGAATGCTAGCGAGGTTTCTTTAGAAAAGCTGTCGCTATGGAATGGCAGTCTCAATTTACTCCTCGAACGAGGAACACTAAATTGATATAAGGCCATTCCCGGGCCAGGCAAGGCCCGGGAACTCAAGAACGCCTTCAAAAACCATCTTTGGCTATCCAACACCAAAATTGTGAAGTGAATCTCCATCTACGTCAATCGCTGCGCCACGACATATCCATTGTCAAATCGCCGATCGCCGAGCTACATCCGCTACAGCCAGTCGCGAAACTACGACGAATCTATCGCCGAGAGCTGATCGCCGAAACTACATCTGTTGTCACCGTCGGCCGCCGTATCTACCACGACGAATCTATCGCCGAGCGTCAACCAGTGAGACGACCGGTTTGCCTTTTTCAAACATTGAGTGGCAATATAACTTCATCACCATGTTCCGGCCCGTCGTCCGTCAAAGCTTTGACGACTAATACCTGCGTGTCTCCTGCTCCTGCATCTTGAATCTGAGCTGCGTAATAATACTTCATCGACGGTGGAAGGACGAGAATCTTCTTCTGGATCCAGAAGCTAATAACTGAATGAGCTAGCCGCTGAACTCTGGAAGTCGGACAAACTAAAGGCAACGAATTCCTCAGTCTCTATAACGACAGTGGGCCTTGTTTGAATAAAGACCCGGAAGTGGGCCTTGTTTGTTTGAAGACCCGGAAGTGGGCCTCGTTGAAGACCGGAAGCGGGCTTTGTTTATCTGAAGACCCGGAAGTGGGCCTTGTTTGGATCCAATAACATTCTAATTCTACCGTGATAACTTGTAGGCCGTAAACAACTTAAATTTCGCGTTCTTCCGCATCATCTAGAGACTCTTTTTTTTGCTTTCTACAAAGCTTGTAAAATTTACGAAAATAAATATCTGTTACCAATTCCTTTTTTTCTCTTCAGCTCTTAGGATCCTGTCAACCTAGGCACTGTTTAGGTAGGGGAGGAGCTGCTCATTAACTTGTAGCGTTCCATTCTACCTTTTTCACGAAAGGAACGGATGTAACGTGACAATATGAGTAGATCTCTAAACAAGCATGAGCAGAATTATTCAACTACAGAACGTGAGACTTTAGCTGTCATTACTGCACTTGAGCATTGGCGTTGTTATCTTGATAACGGTAAACGATTTACAGTATACACTGACCATGCAGCATTAAAGTGGTTCCAAAATTTGTCTAATCCTTCTGGCAGATTGGCACGATGGAGTCTTCGTCTGTCTTGTTTTAACTTCGACCTAAAACATAAAAAAGGAAAAGAAAATGTTGTCCCAGACCTTCTGTCGCGTCATAAAATACCCGATACTGCTATTATTGGTGGTGTTGAACCCATATCTAGAGACAATGCATCACAATTGGAACTATATAATAGACTTTTTACTAACTGTCGAGATAATCCTGATGCTTATCCAAATTACAAAATTCTCAACAATAATTTATACCGTTATAATAACTCACCTGATTATCTAAATGAAGATTTTGCTTGGAAAGAAGTTCCACTTCCCTCTGAGAGAATGAATCTCATCAAAACTTGCCATGGTGACTCAGAAAGTAATCCCCATACTGGCATTTTCAAAACATACAAGAAGCTTTCTTTAAGATACTATTGGTCTGGTATGTTTAAAGATGTGGCTAAAATGTGTTCTTCTTGTGAAACATGCCTCTCTTATAAGCATTCGAATCATTCTCCATATGGTCCTATGGGTAAACCAAAAATTTGTTCAAGACCTTTTCAAAGCCTCTCATTAGATCTAATGGGCCCTTTTCCACTCACAAGACAACGTAATCAATTCATACTAGTGGTTACATGTTCTTTTTCAAAGTATTGCCTTATTTTCCCTATCAAGCGCGCTACATCTTCCAATATCATCATGTATTTGGAAAATAATGTGTTTCTGGTACACGGTGTGCCACAAACCATCATCATGGACAATGGTTCACAATTTCAATCTAATGAGTTTCAAAGTTTTCTGAATAAGTATAAAATTCCTTTTATATTTTATTCACCTCGATACTGCCCTCAAGTAAACCCCACAGAACGGTATAATAGAACAATTATCACCGCACTTTCACAGTTGGTCGGAGATGATCACCGTTCATGGGACAAACATTTGCAGAAAATCCAATATGCACTCAACAGTTCTGTAAATTCTACAACTGGGTTTTCTCCATCCTTTCTGGTCTTTGGACGTGAAACCATACCATGTGGTTCACTATACACTAACTGCTCCAACCTTGATAATTTCATTTTTCTTCCTCGTGACATCTACGCCGCTAATTTAGGATTATTATCTAACATCTTCGATAAAGTACAGGTTGCATTACACACTGCACACACAAAAAATGCTGCTCATTACAACACGAGACACACCTTTAAAGAGTTCAACGTTGGCGACACAGTCTGGCGTAAAAATTACGTCCAGAGTAACGCTGGTGCATATTTCAGTTCAAAGTTGGCTCCCAAATATGTCAAATGCACAGTTATTGAGAAGCTCTCACCTCTCGTCTTTATTTTAGAGGATCCTAACGGCTTAAGAGGAAAGTGGCATGTAAAAGATTTTAAAGTGTAAATAGTGTAGCGGTTGTATTCAGTTTTTTTCTCTAAATTGTATACTTATTCTGTAAATAGCTTTAGCGTATATTATTTTTGTATTGTACAAGGAAACTAGACCCTTTCGGCTTATTTTTTTTAAATCCATTTTACAAACGTTATTTTTTTTCACTCTTTTTGTTTTATCCTTTAACACGAATCGTGTGGGTAAGAAGCCATTGTGTTTACTCATTTTCTTTTATACTTTCTTAGTTGCACATGTTGTTACTCTAATCTTAATTTCCTTGCAATTTCTTAAATACAAGGTTCTTGAATATTAATTTCCTTGACGTCTTCAATACCCAAGGGTGTGTGTAATATTCTTAAAGAGCGGTACACAACTCGTTAAATAAGCCTTTGTGTTGTACATTTTCTTAATTGTAAATACTTATTATCTTTACTCGGGTTTTCAAAAAGGTGCGGATAACGACACCTAATTAAAAAAAATAAGCCTACGTTATGTATAATGAATAGTTCCTTGTGGAGTATGCGTCATCAAATATGTGAACCATATCCCCTAAGTATGTTTGTGAGCGAGTAAAAGAAGAAGTGCAAGATTTAAGTATGAAAGAGCAAGGTTTTATTCCTAACCTTCAAAATTTTCAATGGAGTTGAAAATTTTCTGGGGTCGTGGGGGAAATATGTAATGCTACATGTATGTATATATCATAATATATTACCTGGTTTCTATTATTCATTCACAACTTTCACATCACAGCACTTGACAGTCCTTTTCACAGTAATTTAAGCACAAAAAAACTTGATTTTTCTCAAAAATTTTACATCACTTTATCGATTTTGCGCGCGGGTCACGGGCCCGATTTCTAGACACGACTGCTCGGATGGCAGTTGTTTTGAAACTGTTTTTTTTGTTTCGAATTTAGTTTCTCTTCAAATTCATATTTTTCTTTTTTTCTACTGTCAATTTCAGTGAGGTATTTTATAGTTTGGCCATGATTGTATGTATTTTGACTCTAGATTTATTTTTTTTACTATTCTGTATTCAAAATTTTGAAAACTGCAAAAATCTAGAACCTTGGAATGCTAGCGAGGTTTCTTTAGAAAAGCTGTCGCTATGGAATGGCAGTCTCAATTTACTCCTCGAACGAGGAACACTAAATTGATATAAGGCCATTCCCGGGCCAGGCAAGGCCCGGGAACTCAAGAACGCCTTCAAAAACCATCTTTGGCTATCCAACACCAAAATTGTGAAGTGAATCTCCATCTACGTCAATCGCTGCGCCACGACATATCCATTGTCAAATCGCCGATCGCCGAGCTACATCCGCTACAGCCAGTCGCGAAACTACGACGAATCTATCACCGAGAGCTGATCGCCGAAACTACATCTGTTGTCACCGTCGGCCGCCGTATCTACCACGACGAATCTATCGCCGAGCGTCAACCAGTGAGACGACCGGCTTGCCTTTTTCAAACATTGAGTGGCAATATAACTTCATCACCATGTTCCGGCCCGTCGTCCGTCAAAGCTTTGACGACTAATACCTGCGTGTCTCCTGCTCCTGCATCTTGAATCTGAGCTGCGTAATAATACTTCATCGACGGTGGAAGGACGAGAATCTTCTTCTGGATCCAGAAGCTAATAACTGAATGAGCTAGCCGCTGAACTCTGGAAGTCGGACAAACTAAAGGCAACGAATTCCTCAGTCTCTATAACGACAGTGGGCCTTGTTTGAATAAAGACCCGGAAGTGGGCCTTGTTTGTTTGAAGACCCGGAAGTGGGCCTGGTTTGGATCCAATAACATTCTAATTCTACCGTGATAACTTGTAGGCCGTAAACAACTTAAATTTCGCGTTCTTCCGCATCATCTAGAGACTCTTTTTTTTGCTTTCTACAAAGCTTGTAAAATTTACGAAAATAAATATCTGTTACCAATTCCTTTTTTTCTCTTCAGCTCTTAGGATCCTGTCAACCTAGGCACTGTTTAGGTAGGGGAGGAGCTGCTCATTAACTTGTAGCGTTCCATTCTACCTTTTTCACGAAAGGAACGGATGTAACGTGACACTAGTGGGGGGCCGGCCTACGCTGCGTCTTCCAGTTCGTGGTCGCCACTTTAGAACCTTTCTTCCCCATCGGTTGTCAGTTCTACGAGCGATGTGGCTTGCCCATTGCCATTTCAACTTGCTAATCCTAAGAGCTACATCGGTCACTTTAGATCTCCTGCGGATCTCCTCATTTCGGATCTTATCTCGCAGGGAAACACCAAGCATTGCTCTCTCCATAGCTCGTTGCGCGACTCTGAGCTTAGTAATGAGGCCAACAGGTAGCCAGTAACCACGTGTCAGTTCTATAAGTCATCACTGGCAACATACATTGATTGAAAACTTTTGTTTTCAGGCTTTGTGGTATTTTGGACGAAAAGATAGGTCGAAGTTTCCCGAACGCTGCCCAGCCGAGAGTACTTTTACTACAAATTAATAGTTTTCAAAATTGTCTTATTTATTGGCTTAGGCAATTTCGAGCTACCCTCAATAATCATTGATTGATGATTGGGTAGTATTTACCCTTAATCCTTTATGTGGAAACTAAGTTTTTGCTTTATCTATGTTAGTGTCTATATGCGCAAGCGTATTAATAATACCATATGCATTAAAAAACCCTATCATACATTTTGAAATCCATTCTGTGATTGTTTAGTATGAATTCGCTAAATGTCAACCAGCTGTACCGAACTTTACTTTGAAATATAGACATCTCTACTTTGCTCCTTTTAATATTGATTATAGCTATACGGGTCTTATAGCATAGCTTCACTTCTGAAAAGAAACTACCAACCAATATGGAATGGAAGATGCATTGAACTACTTTTTTTAGGGTTCCTTAGCCAAAAGGTAAAATTGACTTTATTACTAAGGCTTCGCTGTCCTTTTGTTACCAGGCTGTTGAAATTTGAAAGACAGTTGAAATTTTCACAAATAATGTATTTCTGTTGCCGCAATAACAACAAATACAAAACTTTTTTATAGATAATGGTACGGAACCTTTCGTGCTTCGTCAGACTCGCACTTGTCTAGTTTTTTTTATATAACACAATTCTTACAAACATGTAACGATTCATCTCAGTAACTTGTAATACATTTTCTGTAAGAATAACAAATGTCACAAATTTCTTCTATGTAAATAGTTTTATGGCTAAGTTTATGTTAAAACGTATTCAGCCTAGACGTGTCGGTTTCTACGAATAATTTCACTTTTACTGGTCAGTTACACAATAGTAATTTGATTATATTATTGTCCAAGTCGTTATGTAACTTGGAAAAACTTTATTTGTTTAAAATTTGATTTGATTATATTATTGTCCAAGTCGTTATGTAACTTGGAAAAACTTTATTTGTTTAAAATAAGACTTGACTTGCTAATGTGATTAATTCTTTACGAATTGAGATGCAAAGTTTTTTCTTTAATTTGAACTTTAATCTGTTGAATTTTTTAAAGTTTTTCCCTTTAAAAGAACTAATAATCATATTAGTTAAATAAATAAATAAATAAAAAAATAAAAGTAAAAATATTGAACACAATTTTTTCATCAAAGGAGAACTTAATGCTTTAGCCTTTTACGAAAGGAGGCCTTAATGCTTAAGTCTTTTGTACTCTTTTAGATCAATATAATATAAGAAAAAATTACCGGTGAAATATCTTTCAGATAAGAAAATATTTCATTTTGATACTCATCTTGCAAGCGGGTATTTGGCGTTACATATTTTATGTAGCTTCATTAAAAAGCGGATCGATTATGTACCGGTTTCTTTAATCGCTGTCTACAAATTACCGGTTTATTTTATTGGGCTGTACATCAAATATTTACTGTTATTAATAATTGATTATGTACCGTTCGAGGCGGATGGTCATGTGACGTGATGACTATATGAATATCTTTTTTGTATTAAAGCATGTAAATTTATTCAAAAGTTGCATGACGTAAGAAGTTGATTGAGATGATAAATCAAAACCTAAAGAGATGGGCTTGATAATTATGTTAGTAATAAAACAAATGTTTCTATATAAATGACTTAATTAATTATGAATTTAAATCAAAAAGTTAAGGAGGCTTGATTATTATGCTATGAACTTAGGCTTGTCATAAAAAATGTTTGTATAACAGGCATGATGGAAATTTTTTTTTTAGATAAAATAATTATATTCTTCAAAAGATAAACATTTGTGAAAACAAAAATTAAATATATCAAAAAATGACCAAGTTACAAGCATTTTAAAAACCGGAATAGAAAGAGGTAGCACATACTGCCAGTGACGTTAGAGGAAGGTCATTATAGTACCTCATTACTAAGCTATGGTAGCTTTTCATACAATCTCTCTGGCATGTGACGTCACGAGTAGATTTTTTATAGTAACTGTGGGGGCGCTCTGTTTTGCGAGAAAGGGACAGGAGATGCCTCCTGTAGAAACTTTAAAAGCTTATTACTCCGTGATTTATTTACCGATTTTGCTTATGTTTTCAATGATTGCATTCATTTTTAATCTTCTTTATGAAAGCAATGTTTACTTGTTCATTTTTAATAGTAGTCACCTACCTATTGACGTAAGTAGGTACTTAATTCATTATGCATTTATCAAAGTTACAAGTTCACCCTCCAGATGGCCTAGCATGTGATCACGAGAAAAGTTATCGTCGCTGTCAGAGTGTGGCACACTTAGGCGCCACCATAATCTTGTCCTGGTCACTCACGAGAAAAAGTATCGAGAAAATTTAGTCGCGGTGCGTATGGTATCCGCATACCATACGCACCGCGACTAAATTTTCTCGATTGTTAGCTATAGGTAGAGTAAGCATCGAAAAGCGATCTAGGTATACAACGCGATCGTTTATGTCTGATATCCGGTATTCGCGACGAAGATGCAATTGCGACTAATTATTTGGAAAACGTAGAAAATCGGACATGACACGCGACGCAGAGCCAGCTCTCGCTGGTCAATCTCACTTTTTACTACGGTCTACGAGATCAATATTTCAATGACTAACTAAATCGACTTGCATATTGTAATCGATTATAGCGTCAATTAGGTATGAACGATATAGCGTGAGAGCTTCATTGATTGTATAATTTTGTTAAAAAATAATTTTATACACCCTGATCGTTTGAAATTTACCCATTTTTTAGGGTAAATTGCGCATTAGTAGTACACATTATGTGACATACCGTATGTATAGTGTTGCAGATATCCAATAGCAGTGGCCTCTTTCTAACCGGAGATCCAAAGCGTATTAGCTTTTTCTTATCCTTGTATTCATGTGTGTCTCTGCATGTAATCCAACCAATCTGTACCTAATATTTCATCCAATAAGTTTAACTGTTTTAGGGACAAACGGAAAACATTTTACGAATATTATTTTATTGTTATTAAGTGTAGTTTAAAAGTGAATATTTTTTAACATGTAGATATTGCAATACATATTATTATGTTGCTAGGCAGAATTTAATACGAGTATTTGTGTGTGATTTATATAATTTGATATTTAATTTGACGTCGTTAAATAGAGAATTATCTATTTGATGTTGTTAATTATTATTCTTCTTAGCGTGGTGTTACGTCATGGCCTAACAAATAATATGTACAGAATTCCAACTCGTACTCAGATACACTTGAGGTTCAGGGTTGCTCTACAACTAAGACACACAAAAATGCCTTTTACTATGCCGTTGTTAATAAATGTTATATGGAAGTAGCAGCCAAACGTATTTGAATGGAAGGAAGTTGCAAGAGAGATTCTGTCGCTATTGCTCTAAGCTTATTTAGCACCGGACACCGGCCGTTTGCTTCGAATCCTATTCTAGAAACCTGTCGAAATAAAAAGCTTAGAGATATCTGTCCACGTTTTCTAAGATACAATGTATTATTACGGTAGAAAGTAAGCGCTATGTAACGATGTGGTCAAAGGATATTACGGTATATAGAAATAAATGTCAGAACATTTGCGTTTTTTGCTCGGTATAGCGGTTAAGGCAAACGCGTATTAAGTACAGGTTTGGTTATGCAAATGTTTGTATTGTAAAGTTTTTGTAAATCTAAATGGCGCTAAAATCATTAATTTTAATAATGTAAGACAATCCGTGTCTATCGTGCTTTGGGTTTTCATAGGTTATAATTACAATTCATTCTGTATTACTCAAACAAATATTTAACCTTAATTTACTGGTAATGTCGAATGAGCATGGTAATCGATACAGGATGTCTGAGAATCATAGAAATTGAGAAACCGCTCGCATTTCGAAATTTTACGTGTAACCTTGCTGCCTATGCACCTAATGAATGAGGTGGAAAAAATTGCACGGACTAAAAAATTCACCTTCTATGGAGTTTCACGAAGTGGCGAGCAATTTGCGCCTTTTTGCATTTCAACACTTAAGGTGAACGTTTCCTGTATGCGCACGATTTGAAATATATTCGTCCTGTTTACCTTTTCATAAATTTTTTCCACATCTGAGTCAGAATCAGTGGCATTTTTATCTCAATCAAATGAATCATTAAAGAAATTAAACGCATGTCGGACTAAATTCACAAGCGTGAAGCTATTTAGCTTTAACTTTTTGGTTTTTACATGTTATTTTTAAAAAACTGCAAGCAGGTAGGTAATTTTTTTATTTTTCTAATGACGTTTTAATAGTACTTACGGGATATTTACCGTGATTAGAATATTTTTTTTCATTTTCTAATTGGCCTAATATAAAATAGTTGTAGTATGATTGGAAGTGGGTTTAAATTATGATAATAATAATATGACTTCATCATATTTTCTACTACTTATATGGCTTTTTTCATGTGTAGGTTTACTACATTTTACTGTATACCGCCAACCACCCTAAGTATTATTCTGTTTCTCTCCATCCAAAGGTAGTCTGGACGAGATCGCTTTAAGCGATAAGACCGCCCATTGTACTACCATTTTGTTATATTTTTAGTGTTTTAATTTTATCTTGTGTATATTTGGTGTGCAATAAAGTGTTATTCTATTCTATTCTATTCTCCATTTGACCACGATCTCACCTGGGGCCGTACAATCGTACATGTGAGCTCTTACCATGATTTAAAACAGAGCCTATACTATTGGCTCTGTTTTAAAAGGTTTTTTCAAGCATGTGTAGGCTACAGTTGACCACGGTCTCACCTATATTATAGGCTCTCTTTTAAATGGTTTTTTCAAGCACGGTTAGGCTACATTTGACCACGGCCTCACCTATATTATAGGCGCTGTTTTAAAGGGTTTTTTTCAAGCATGGGTAGGCTACAGTTGACCACGGTCTCACCTATATTATAGGCGCTGTTTTAAAGGGTTTTTTTCAAGCATGGGTAGGCTACAGTTGACCACGGTCTCACCTATATTATAGGCTCTGTTTTAAAGGATTTTTTCAAGCACGGGTAGGCTATATTTGACCACGGTCTTACCTATATTATAGGCTCTGTTTTAAAGGGTTTTTTCAAGCATGCGTAGGCTACATTTGACCACGGTCTCACCTGTATTATAGGCTCTGTTTTAAAGCATTTTTTCAAGCATGGGTAGGCTACAGTTGACCACGGTCTCACTTATATTATAGGCTCTGTTTTGAATTGTGCTAAGGGCTCACATGTACGGCCCCAGGTGAGACCGTGGTCAAATGTAGCCTACCCATATAGTAGAAATGAAAGTGGTATTCATTTTATTCATTGAATGGATTCACGTTCGCGATCAAAATCATGAACAAGGTGACGCTGGCAAGTCAGAACTCAATTCTATTGTGCTGTCAAGCATTGAGTTTCACAACAAAGGTGGCTTTTTCCTCAAAAAATCCGGATATGACTTGTACTTAAGCATTTTGATTTGCTGACTGATAAAAACTGTTGTGACGTTTGTAGAGCTATAATTGATGGAAAATGTCTATTTAATCTGGTATTTTTATCATAGAGTCTACTTCTGGCTTCTGGGTGCGCTTACTAACGATACCATAGAGTGTAGACAATAAATCACAGTTAATGTGAGTTTGGAATAAATAGCAATTTTTTTGAGGTGACCATCTTATTTATTCTCACAAAAAACACTTTTCCTGATTTGAAAAATTGAGGAGGACTATTTTCGTCCTTTTTTGTATAGAGGTTTTCATTGATGTGTTTGGACCAATTTTGATAGAATACCTTTTATATGCAGAGAATTGATGTTTTTGTACCGATTTCGATAGGTACCTATTTATTTTGAGGGTTTTCATTGATTTTTGGACCGATTTCAATGGTACGTTTTTTATGAAGAAGTTTTTTACATTGATGTTTTTGGATTTTGGACCGTTTTGATATTTTATTTCTGTAGTTTGAAAACTCTTGGAGTGATCTCTTATTCACATAAAGTCGAAATTTTTCATTTTATACACTTTTTTGTTAGTACTTTTAATCATTTAAAATATAATTTAATCCGGGTTCGAAATACCGTGGACACAACGGTAAACATATTTGCTCGTATCATAGCATTGTTTTAACTCTGAACAAACAAAACGTGTTGTCAAGGTGACTAAACATGAGCCAAATTAAAATATTCTCTAAAAATTCGGCCATGTAACGGGTTCTCGAGTGCATCTGTGTTGTTGTATAAATTGAAATGATCAAAAACGGTACTTGGTATCAGTTATTAGCGAAATGAGAAGTCATTTTTGGTCACAGAAGATCTGTGTTATAATGACATGCATAAAATTGAAATATAGTAGTATGGCAATATTTTATTAATTAATCTAACATTAGAAATCTGTTGCATTAAATATATAGAGATTTACAATAGCCATCATAAACTAGTTTTCTAGATAATAATCTAAGCAACATTTTAGAATCTTAGAAAGTTTTAAGGAATGCATATTCAAAGATTTTCAGATATTGTACAAATTTTAAAATAAACTAGTCAAATTCTACTTCGCCGTAGCTGAAATTCATGATCTCACGTATCACACCACGTTTAATCTGATCAATCAAATTAACCGTGTAAATATTTCGTGCTACTATAATAAAGATTAATCGTGGAGCTATATATGTCAGACAACGTGAAGGGAAAGCAGCTGTGCACATACGGGGGCAGGGCGACCTGGATCGAATATTTGTTAATACTATTGATGCTCATGATAGCAATGCTGTCGGCTCTTAATAATATTATGTATGTCGTACAAACTTTAGTAAATATTAGTATTCGCAGGATAAGATACTGCATAATTTTTCTTCGTAAGTGCTTTAATATCGAGATGTATGTCGCTAGCCTTGAATTTGATAATCTATGTCGTTCTGTAACTTTGTTTGAGAATGTTATTGCTCCTGATATCTTGTATGATATGGTCGGTGTGTATGGTACTTGGAAAATGTATGTAAATACTGTAAATGAAATTGCAGTTATGTTCTCTTTGTCATGTGTGGTTTATAATAGAGAATGCAGGCAATGGGTTTACAAAATAATAATTTTAATAATTTGGAGCGTGTTGCGTGTTTTACTAATTATTGCATCTGTAAGCAGCGCATTCAAACTACAGCAGTCTAGACACGAAACTTATCACAATCATTATTTTAATAACTATAGTAATAATTGTATAAGGCGTACGTTAATTATTGACATTGCTGTATTCAATGTCATAATTCCAAGTATCAAAACAGTATTAAATTCCATAGCTAATCATAAAACGATTACTGTAGCCAAGTTAATAGTACTTTCTTTGTTAAATGCAATTTTGCTCAGGTACCTCATCTATCAAATTAAGATGGACGATTCTTTGATATCAGTTGTAATGTTAAACGGGTGTACGTATATTTTCATTCCTTGGGCAAGACTTATTTACAATGCTTCTAGATGATAATATTGGGGATGACTTGGACAGGGTCCGTATACTTTGTAATGTGGTAAGTAAACCTGAGCAATGTAAAAGTATTTTTTTGGACGAGCATAACTTTAAAGTTTTAACATTTAACATCAGAAGCATTATGAAAAACTTTGATGAATTTCTTGTGTATCTGTCTCGGTTAGATATACAGTATGACATAATCATACTAACCGAATGTTGGCTGAATGACGCCACAATTATTCCCCAGCTTCCGGGGTACAGCGCATATCAAACTGTTAGACATAGTAATCAAAATGGTGGCGTGGTTGCCTATGTCAAATCTCCTTGTAACTGTACAGTATCAGAACCTCAAATAGATGAAGCTGATTGCTTACAAATTCATGTATCTAAAACTATGGTAGTGCTTGGTATCTATCGTTCACCCTCTTATAGGAACTTGGAAAACTTTTTATCATCATTGGATACTTGCATACTAGCATTAAATAAGCAACCATTTATCATAGCCGGAGATCTCAATGTCAATATATTGGATTCAGTACCTAATACACAGTGTCTTGAATATATGAGCTTTATGGCAGAAAATGGTTGTCTTCCTGCTATCACTGCGCCTACCAGGGAGGCTGCATGTCTCGACCATATTTATGTGAAAGGCAAAAGTCACTCTTGTAGCGTAGGCATTGTGTGTGGGAACTCAATAACTGATCACAATATGGCAATGTTTGGAACCAGTGTACGTAAAGCTAAAACTCAAAGACCTAGCCGTTTCATTCTAAAAAGAAATATCACGGGTATTATAAAAGAACTTGAAACAGTTGATTGGTCAAACTTTAGGGCTAGTGATGATGTTAATGAAGCCACTAATATTTTTACGGATATTTTAATGAACACCATAGGAAAACATACACGCACTGTGAAGGTATCTAGGTCGACCTACAATTTAAAACCCTGGATAACGCCGGGAATAATGCGGTGCATGCGCCATCGTGACAAGCTTCACATGCAAGCAAGGGCAAATCCAAGGAACGAGTTTTTGCGACTCTCGTATACCAGGTATAGGAATTTTTTCATTGATTTATTGCGCAAATTGAAGTCTGAATATGAGACTGCTGAGTTAGAAGCAAACAAGAAGAACCCTAAAAAACTTTGGAAGACCATCAAAACTGTGTGCAACATTAACCCATCCAAGACTGAAACTACCGAACTTTTATCCCTTGAAGGCACAAATAACGAACTAGAATCTCTAGATATTTGTAACACTCACTTCACAACCGTAGGACAAAAACTGGCAGATTGTATATTGCAAAATTTATCTAAGTCTGAACACGACTTGGCAAGTTCTGTTAGGATTTCCCATACGCCAGCCGATTCCTTTTTCATGGAGCCAACAGACTTCAAAGAGATTGAGAGCCTGATTCTAGGTCTCTCAAATGATAAAGCGCCTGGTATAGATGGTTTAAACAATTCTCTGCTTAAAAATCTTAAAGATGTGATAATTGAACCTCTGACAATAATTTTTAATAGCAGTATGGCGAGTGGAATTTTTCCGGATGTTTGGAAAACTGCATTAGTATGCCCGATTCACAAGAGTGGTCACAAAAATAAAATCGATAATTATCGACCCATATCACTCTTGTGCACCTTTTCTAAGTTACTTGAAAAGCTCGTAAATAACCGACTTATAAAATTTGTAGAGTCTCGAAATCTTATTTCTGATAGGCAGTTTGGATTTCGTAGAGGAAAGTCCACAGAGGATACTGTATCCTTACTGACGTCTATAGTGTCGTCACGTTTGAATGAGAAAAAATGTTGCGTTGGCGTATTTCTTGATTTAGCTAAGGCCTTCGACACTGTTTCCACCCCAATTTTATTGAAGAAGCTGGAGAGTATGGGTATTCGCGGAAGTGCTTTGAATTGGTTCAACAGCTATCTCAAAGAGCGGAAACAGTGTGTTAGGGTTGGCTCTACTATTAGTGGATTACAAGGTGTTCCGTTTGGAGTCCCACAAGGAAGCATTCTGGGACCGACTTTGTTCATACTGTATATCAACGATATTCATGAACTCCGAATAGCAAATGCAGATATTTTGTGCTATGCTGATGACACGGCAATTTTATTCAATGGGACCACATGGCAAGACACTTACTCGGCCGCTGAAGAAGGGATGTCTAACATCCAGAAATGGTTACAAGGTAATCTTTTGACATTAAATACACAAAAATCTATGTACATTTGTTTCCACAAAACCCTAGCTTCAGCCCCGATATCGCCGAGCATTACAATACACACTTGTAATGGCAGTGTCTCAGCATGCAATTGTGTGAAGCTGAAAAGGGTTAAAAAACCAAGTATCTTGGTGTTGTATTGGATGAAAATCTTTCATTTAAAACGCACATTCACACTTTGTCTGGTCGGATCAGAAAGATTATCAATGTCATGAGGCAGCTTCGGGACGTGGCACGCTTCGAGACCCTAAAGTCTGTGTACTACGCGCTGTGCCAGTCTCAGATAATGTATTGCATCACCTGCTGGGGGTCTGCCGCAAAAAGTATCTTAATAGAAGCAGAAAGGGCTCAACGCTCTGTACTCAAAATAATGCTTAAAAAGCCGCGCAGATACCCCACAAAGTCTGTGTACAAAGAAAGCGGTGTTCTAAACGTGCGTCAGCTATTTATCTTAAAGATGTTTCTATCAGTGCATAAAGTAGTTCGCTCCTCAGCCATCTATGAGGTTCTGGTAAGTCGTAGAGTTTACCAGCTCCCCCAAGTGGTTGTTTCCACAAAGTTTGCTCAACGTTTCGGAGAATTCATAAAATCATATATTTATAACTTGGTTATCAAGCATTCCGTCAAAAATCTTAAAAACTTAAATGTCTATCAAGCGAAAAATTTGGTGCAAAAGTGGCTATTATCACTAAGTTACGAAGAAACCGAAAGGATTATTAAAGTCATTGAATAAGTAGTTTATCTTTGTGATTTTAAATAGTTCTTAATATCTATGATTTTGATTGTTTTTATATTAACTAGTTTCTTTTAATGTTTCATATTTTATGTAAAATGGTTTATATTTTTCTTTGCAAAAGCATAAAATTAAAGTAGTTATATATTATTTATTTTTTCTTTAATATATTTTGTATTGTATTATTGGTCAGTTGAGGTGTTATCTTCTTGTTAATTCATACCCAGGTCCCCACGATACAGGCTGAGCCTAGTGTGGGGATCATTAGATAACTTTGTGTATTTTATTACAAATCCTTCTGCATAAATCCTAAGAAACAGCAAATATACTGTGTAAAAAAGCATGTTTAATTTAAGTATAAGTTTATGCAGCAAATAAATAATTTTCATTTTCATTTTCATTTTCATTAGTATTAGAAGACTATTAAATTTGTTAACTAGTAACTTAGTACTTAGTTACTAACTTCCTTAAATTACAAATACTTTACTGAACCTGTAGCCGGTGCGATTATAATCAAGGTAAAAATGATGTTTTCCTGAGAAATCACATTTGTCAAGAATGATAATAAAGCATAGATTAATTAATACAAAGTAATTAAACGTGTGACTTTTATGATATCTACAGTATCACGAAATTGCCACAAAAAGTCGTTGTAAGCAGAATCTGTGTTTAGGAAAAATTTGCGATAAAAACCACATATTTTTAGGATATTAAAAGGTCTAAAATAGCAAAGCAATTTCTGCTTAGATTATTAATTATGTAGGATAAAATCGTGATTAGAAACTAGATAAGTGCAGTATTGCATGCGGTTTGAATATGTAAGTCAAACCTTGTTATCAACAGCAGTAGTTCAACTTGAATCAAATTCAACCTTTCCATTCAAATGTTGAATTTTATTCAAGATTATAAATCACCTAATGATGACAGATAATTTTTGTAGAATACTACACATTAAAAATCAATACAATCATAGAAAAATATGTAAGATATTATGACAAATATAGCTCATCAGGGCAAATCAGTATTCATATCCAGAACCAATATTCTTATAGGTTAGCGTTTAAGAATGGATTGGTATTTAGATCCATGTAAACTTAGCTTATGAATGAACCAAAACATTATGAAACATCAACGCTGCTATCTCATACATATTGTGGTCAAACACAATCGTTCGAATTTCAACTTAACATAATTAATTTAAATCTTAAAATTAATTTACCTTTCTTTCTCTTAGGCACCACTCTTACACCTAACGCTATTTCAGTCACAAGGCACAAAACCAGAGTCAATAAACAGTATCTTCCACTGCACCCCATGATGGTAACACTCAAAGTCTCCTGCCTCAAGAATATTTATAAAAGCGTCCAGCGACTTCGCATTGGCCCTATGGCACTATTATGTTAGTCGCATAGAACTCGCGTATTATCCACTGTCGGAGCCGCGTCGTCGGGCGAGCGAGTGTACCGCTCGACTACCCTATATTTTGACTTATAGCGATTTGGCAGTGCGAATTCCACTTGTATATAAAACCTTTCGCCGGTCCGAGGCAGGCGCTTATTGGTTGTAATGCAGCAGCGTGTGCACGAAGGTGAAGGGAGCTGGAAGTGGTAACCCCCCTCTAGTGAGGGGGGGTAAGCCAGGGTCGGCAGACACTTTTGCTATCGACGTGATAGCTATCGGGCTATGTAAGCGATGCCGTTGCGCTCGGATTATTACGTCATCGTCCGCTACGTAGCATCACGTAGCCTGCAAACCTACTACGACGGAAAATGCGCTGAACTTTTGTGATGCAATCGTTCTTTTTACAGCGCGAGTTAGTAATTTTGACGCTTATAGTTTATGTTTTACTATCGCAAAAACGTAGACAGATAGATACACTCATATTGACACCAAGATAACAAAATTAAAATAAAACAGGAAATCGTACAAGTAGGTCTTGTAGGTTTAGAAAAAGGGAACCCGAGATCCTGCGCAACCGCGGGATAATGTGCAAGCATTCCAAAATAACATATGTAAGAAATCATAAAACCTTAAATGGAAAATATCTTGGACTATCACATAATTATTTGGAAAACCCGAACGCCATGAATATTCATTTTTAAAAAGACACGGAACCCGCATCGTCGTCATTTTGTTACATCAAATTACAAAGGTATTGAAATAATAAGGAAACATTAATTTGCCATTTAGATTAGAGATTCAAATATAGTTGTGAGTGTGCATGAACATAAATGAGCAGTTTATATTGAACCACATTTTTAAATTATTTAGCCCATATTGAATAAATTGCCTTTAAATAACTTTTAGCTTTGCGTTACTGCGTACGCGAGACTTTTGATTTGCTGAAAAAGGTAGCAAAGCAGAGCATCTTAACTTTAACATACGTTCTGTTGTTATGTGGCTGCAACTCTCAGACAAATCCAGTTCTCTATTTCAGGCGTATGCTTTTTTGTGTATCTATGTTATGTTTGAATAATGTAAGACCAAAAGTAAAAAAAAGTATTTTTTTAGTAGTAGTAGTAGTGTAGTCTTGTCTCTCCGCTAATAACTGTGAACCAATTTGAAAGATTACTTTTTTTTTTCTTCTTATATTTTGGCTGCACACATCGTGTATTTAGCCAGTGTCAAGTATTGTAATTTTTCATCGTCAAAAAATATATCACGTAAAGTCAAGTCTTAGTCATAGTTATAGTCCAGTCTAAGTCAGGTAGTCGTAGTCCAGTCTAAGTCATGCTCCAGTAAAGTGGCGGCAACTTTACTAGAAGCTTCTATGGAATTTTGGAAGCAACACGAAAACTTGCGTTTCACCACATCATATCACTTGCCCACACTCATGCTCGTAATTCAGCACTTAATGCGTAAAACGCCACCAATTTTAAACATTAATACTTGAAAAAGCACAAGTTTTGAGAAATAATACAATGCAACGAAGTGAACATTTCCGCGTTCCCGCCAAAAACCCTCTACAGACTTAATAACAGATTATTTTGACTCCAAAAACTCCTAATGATTACTTTTTGTTCTATAAATCCCCTTGCTATAGGAAAACCAGAATTTGATTGATTGGTGTAAGAAATGTTTTTGTCATAGAAAGATGTATGTATATCTAAACTATAGAGATTCGTAATAAATCAAGAGCCCATCTAAGTGAAGAAGACGTAAAAAGGTTATTCTTCAACCTTTTTTCGTCTTCTTCACTTAGATCTCCTCTTGATTTATTACGATTTAAACACTTAGTTCTGTTGAAGACAAAATCTTGTTGACGAACTCCTTTTGTGCTCTCGCTATCATGAATGATTAATCATCATCATCAACATCATCATCAGTCTGAGAACGTCCACTGCTGAACATAGGCCTCCCCCAAGGAGCGCAACTTTGAGTGGCTGTTCGCCTCCTGCATCCATCGACTCCCGCGGCTTTCACAAGATCGTCGGTTCAGCTAGTGGGCAGCTGACTTACGCTGCGTCTTCCGGTTCGTGGTCGCCACTCGATAACCTTTCTTCCCTATCGGTTGTCAGTTCTACGAGCGATGTCACCTGCCCATTGCCATTTCAACCTAATAGGTATACGACCTATCTTTTGTCCAAAATACCGCAAACCCTGAAAACAGGTTTTCAATGAATGTGTGTTGCCAGTGATGACTTATGGACCTGAGACGTGGTCTCTTACTGTTAGCCTCATTAGTAAGCCCAAAGTCGCGCAACGAGCTATGGAGGGAGCAATGCTCAGTGTTTCCCTGCGAGATAAGATCCGTAATAAAGAGATCCCGCAGGAGAACTAAAGTGACCAATATAGCTCTTAGAATTAGCAAGTTGAATGATTAATGGCTCTGTCTAATTATGAAGTTATTATAGGAGTTTTTTTTACTAGGATGTAGACTAGCCAGTATAATAGTTGACCTATAAAATTCCAAAAGTAATAACAATAGATTGTTATAATTTGAAACAAGTAGGTAACAGTCATTACCGACCTTGCATAAATCTAATGTTATAATGCTTTACCGGCAGTCAATAACTTTAAGTTATTATGTTGATTACTATTGATATATTTTATTTACCTTTATGTTTCAAAGTTTTGGTTGGCTTGGCGGCCATGATAAGTTTGGTGTCGTGGACCAAATATCTTTGAAGCAGTTGAGCGCTGCATGGTCAATATCGAACATAATAGTCTTTCCTTCAAAGCTCTTATATTTTTTGACTGTGGACCCATTTGAGCTCTATATTGGTACGTAATGGTATTTCACAATCTCAATCGAAATGCGAAGTTTTCTGATTGATGGATAACGTTCGCAATAAAGTTAATCAGGCGATAAATTACAGTGCAATTTATTAGCTCTAATTCACTGCTTTTATTATCAGCTCTACAATCAAATAAGATACGTACGTAATCCTACTCCTGTTTCATTTTCTTTCATTTTTATGTAATAAGTTTTTCATTGCTTACTTACTTACTTCCTTTATACGCTATTTATAGGTATACGGTCGTATTTTAGCTATATAAGTTATCTTTTTTAATGGGGTGTTTTTTATAAAATGTTATTAATTGAAAATGTACCTAACAGTTTTGTAAACCATAGTTAATTTATGCTCTTCTTATTTTTTTGAATAAAGATTCGCTGTTATCTATCAAAATGAGAGAATCTGCAGGATAACTGTGGTGTATGTGGGTAGACTTAAGACAATAGTGACTGTGTGAGTAATATTATGTGAGAATGTCCACCTACCTTCAACATCAGTTTGGAATGGCCAAGTGAGTATGCAATAGTGGCGACAGGAACAAATCGGAATTTAACGCGAAATATAGTGAAATTAAATGATATTAAGTGTGGGACAAAATGGGTGACATAAGATTTGAAACATTTGATGTGAATAATAGTAATTGGGAATCATATTCAGAGAGATTCGTGTTTTTCTTAGAAGCACATGGTGTAGTGGACATAACCAAACAAAAAGCCACATTTTTCGCATCTTGTGGAAATGACCTGTATCAGTTAGTTAAAACTTTAGTATTCCCACTGTCTTTAGGCCAGGTTACACTAGCTGAAGTAGATGAAAAATTAAAAAACCACTTTCGGCCGCGACCTAATGAAATTGTCGAGTCATACAGATTCCATATGCGGAATCAAGGTAAAGACGAACCCATGCAGGATTACATTGCAGCACTTAGGAAAATGACAAGGTATTGTAATTTCGTGGATTTAGAAAGGACACTACGAGATAGATTAGTATGTGGAGTAAAAGATCTAAAATTACAAGAAAAGTTGCTAAATATGTCAAACCTAACGTATGAGACAGCAGTAGAATTAGCATTACAAGCAGAGAAAAGGGTGGAAGATATGAGAATTATTAATACACCTGCTAGTGGATCATTCACTGGACCAGCGAGTTCGAGCAAGGAAGGTGAAGTGGAGCCAATGGAAGTCAATGCTATAACTGTCAACAATCACAAGAAATTATACTGCTATAGATGCGGAGGTGCCCACTTATATCAAAAATGTAGATTTATTAAAGCAAAGTGTAATACATGTAATAAACTTGGCCATTTAGCAAGAATGTGTCACCAAACTAAAGAAGTACATGGAAAAGTCCAAGAGATAAAAGATGAAAAAGAAGATTACATGAATGGGTTATATAGCATTGAAAGTGGATACCGTGAGCCAGCGTTGTGTACAACAGTTAGTCTGAATAAAAAACCAGTGGTGTTTGAGGTTGACTCGGGTTGTTCATATTCAATAATGACAATAGAACAAGCTCAGAAAGTATGGACCAATGGCTTACCAGAGATGGATAAAAGCAGATTAAACCTACAGACCTGGACTCACGATAAGGTACAGTTACATGGCACAATCCAAGTCTTTATAGAATATAAAAACTTTAAAGGATATTTGCCGCTGTTAATTGGGGTAGGAAAAGGTAATCTTCTAGGAAGAAACTGGTTTAAACCTCTAGGTATATCAGTGGAAGGAATAAACTCAGTTGACATCAACAGATCAATGCTATCTGTCACGGACATAATCAATAGATATAAAGAAGTATTTAAAGAAGGACTAGGTGAATATAAAGGGCCAGAAGTAGTGATCAGATGTAAACCAGAAGTTCAGCCAAAGTTTATGAGAAATCGTCCACTCCCCTTTGCCATAAGGGACAAGGTGTGTGAAGAAATAGACAGGTTAGTAGGCATAGGTGTGCTAGAACCCATACCATATTCTAATTGGGCTACTCCTGTGGTGTCAGTACCAAAGCCAAATGGAAGTATAAGGTTATGCGGAGATTATAGATTGACTGTAAATTTAGCCACTGAAACAGATACATATCCCCAACCGAAAATCAATGAATCATTGTCAGAAGTGGCAGGTGGCCAGATATTTACAAAATTAGATCTCAAAGAAGCGTATACTCAAGTGAAGGTATCTGAAGAGACAGCTAATCTACTGACCATAAATACAACTAAGGGCCTGTACAAAATGAAAAGGTTACCGTATGGTTTAAAAGCATGCCCAGGAATATTTCAAAGATTGATGGCTACGACGCTGGCAGGAATAAAGGGTGTAACAGTTCTGTTAGATGACATTTTAATAAGTGGTAGAGACCAGGTAGAGCATAATAACAGACTAGAGAAGGTACTCAGATGTCTTCAAGAGGTGGGGCTACGACTAAATAAAAAGAAATGTGAGATAGCCACAGACAAAGTAGAGTTTCTAGGGTATGTTGTAGATAAGAATGGTATACACCCTAGTGAGAAAAAGGTGCAGCTGATAGCAGCAGCCAAATGGCCAAAAAATGTGAAGGAACTTCAGGCATTTTTAGGCCTGTTCAATTTCTATGAACGGTTTATTAAAGATAAAGCGACACTTTTAGAGCCACTACACATACTGCTAGACAAGAATGCTGAATTGAAGTGGAATAAAGAGGCTGAAGAAGCCTTTGTGAAAGCAAAAAAGATGTTATCTAGCGAGCAAACTCTGACACATTTTGATAACCGTAGAAAGATAACTCTCACCTGTGATGCATCTGATTATGGGGTAGGTGCGGTACTGGCGCATATTATGGACGATGGTGAGGAAAAACCTATAGCTATGGCATCTAGAACATTATCAAAAGCAGAACGTAACTATGCTCAAATTGATAAAGAGGCTGCGGCGCTGATGTTTGGCGTGGATAAATTCCACCAGTACATATATGGAAGGCATGTATTAATATATACAGATCATAAGCCTTTGCTGGGGATTTTAAGTCCTAATAAAGCTATACCTAAAGTGCTGTCACCGAGAATGATGAGGTGGGCTCTTATGATCAATTCTTATGATTATGAATTGTGTTACAAAATGGGTACAAGCATAGGTAATGCTGATGCACTTAGTAGGTGGCCAATGGAAACAGAAAATGGAGAGCTAGAAGAAAATTGCTATGAAGATATTCTGTTACTCTCGGAAACACCAAGTGCCCTGCAGTATTCTCCAAAAGACATAGCAGAGAAAACTGCTGAAGATGCTGTACTGGCGAAGATCAAATATTGGATATTGCATGGATGGCCGGAACGAGTAGAAGAAGCCAATCTTAAGGTTTATTGGCTGAAAAGAAAAGATTTTTCAATCAGTAAGGATTGTATTATTTGGGGAAGTAGAGTTGTAATACCCCCTCCGATGCGGGAATATATGTTAACAGCCCTCCATGAGACGCATGATGGTATTGTGATATCAAAAGCGATAGCACGTAGCTATTTTTGGTGGCCAGGATTAGACCATGAAATAGAAGCTCTGGTTGCTAGCTGTGAATGTTGTCAAGTGAACAGAAACATGCCATCAAGTACTGCACACTCCTGGGTGACTCCTTCCAATCCATGGCAACGACTACATGTAGACTTTGCAGGGCCTTTTCAACAGAAAATATTTTTTATTGTCATAGATCCACATTCTAAGTGGCCAGAAGTAAAGGTGGTCAGGTCGACATCTAGTGAGTGTGCGATTAAAGCTCTGAGAGACATATTTTCTGAGCAAGGGCTACCAGAAGTATTAGTATCAGATAATGGAACTGCTTTCACATCCGAAGAGTTCAAAACTTTTATGAAATGTAATGGGATTCGCCACATTTTTACACCGCCATATAGCCCAGCATCAAATGGACAAGCTGAAAGGACAGTACAATCAGTAAAAAATAAATTGCGCAGTCTAGCTGGAACAGATGTAGAGCTCAGACTGCCTAGAATGTTATTTGGGTTGCGAATTGCACCCAGTACTGTGACTGGGAAATCTCCTGCAGAGATGCTCAACAGAAGGAGATTTCGAACGCGGTTTGACATGCTGCATCCCTTTTCAATGAAACTGGTAGCTGAAAGACAAATAGAGAGCAATAGACAAGTACTGGTGAGATCATTTCGAGTCAAGGATAAAGTTTGGCTACGGAACTATTCAAGAGGGGAGAAGTGGGTGAAAGGAGAGGTGTTTAGAGTAAGGGGTCCTGTTCGGTTCTTCATTAAAATGCAGAATGGTCCTATAGTATCCAGACATGTGAATCAGTTGAGAAGACGGGATACTGAAGACACTCCAGGGCCAAGTAATGAGATGCGCGACTTACTGGGAATACCGCAAGAGGCTGTGGTAACAATTGAAGGAGATAGGTTGCGTAGTGAAGAGTAGTGATTAGAAAAGACATTTATATAATAGTTATAGGGTTCTTTGTAAATAGTAAAGATAGTGTTATTTTGGACTTCATATATAATATAATATATAAACTATGGGGGAAGGTATGTGGTGTATGTGGGTAGACTTAAGACAATAGTGACTGTGTGAGTAATATTATGTGAGAATGTGCACCTACCTTCAACATCAGTTTGGAATGGCCAAGTGAGTATGCAATAATAACTAAAGTAACCGATATATTGTACTTAGCTCTTAGAATTAGCAAGTTGAAATGGTAATGGGCATGGGCATTGGGCAGGCTACACACCGCTGGAACTGACAACCGATGGGGAAGAAAGGTTCTCGAGTGGCGACCACGGACCGGAAGACACATCGCAGGCCGGCCCCCTAGCATTAGGTGGACTGACGATCTGGTCAATGCCACGGGGAGCCGCTGGATGCAGAAGCCAAGCAGCCGCTCAAAGTGGCCTTTGTTTGAGGCTTATGCTCAGCAGTGGACGTTTTCAGGTTGTTGATGATACTGATGATGATAATGATATCTACACCAGATCCTCTGAACTCCCACCTCCCTTTCTTCCAAGTGGTATGGAGTGGTGGACATAGCCTATGGGTAAGCTAACTACGGTGACCTCCTCCCATCAGGAGGGCTGTATGCTTGTTTGTTCTACCATAAAAAAAAAGAAATTACGGAGGCGAAGTCACGTAGCATGCTGGTTATTGTAATTGAACTTATTCGTCATGATTATGTAGATTTGCAATGAAAGTTGCAAATTGCCAGCTGATTGGTGTTGTTATGCCTATCTAATAGTGAGGTAGCGAGGAGCGTTATGCATGACATTGTGAAATCTAGGTATTGAGTTTCAACCACAGCGTACCAATCTACCAATGAATGTCATTAGGAATTAACCCCATCCGGATCAATAAACGCATTTTAAATAATAAAATCTCTCAAATTACTCCCCTGTTAGTTTCAGCCGAGTAAAAGTAAGTTGGCTTTTGTAATTAGTGTCATTACGTTTACAGTATAAGTGAATGTTGTAGAAGTCTTGTTTTTGAGTTGTAAAACCCAGACCACAGATTACTGAATTTGTTACTACGTAACCCAGACTTTCAACGGCGTGCACGATTTTACTAAACTGGAGCAATTATGAAAACAGGAATTCGATTATGAAATACCGGTGAATGACAGGGGTTTTAAGACCAAGGGCCTTTGGTCGATTTCGTTTACTTTTTTCAAGGACCAATATATTATACATCAAGTAATTACTTACTTGGCTCTTGCTTTTTTATTGTTAAAGCTGTTATACTTGAATTTAAAAAATGTTCATTCAGTAAAAACGTTAAAAGTTTTATCAGAATATTGAATTTTTGTTTATGTTGTAATGAGCCTGTTTTGTGAGTGTTGAAGATTTGGTTTTTTTTCTTTTCATTCCATTATTTTATTTTACAAGGATAGAAGGGAGAAGGAAAGAAAAATAGAGTGAGAGAAAAAGAGATAGATGGATAAGCTTGTATGTATGTTATCTGATACGACCCGAAGATGCCAAGGATTATAATAATAGGCATGATGACTACTATTAAAAATGAATGCAATAATAGAAAAAATAAGCAAAATCGATAAATAAATCACGGAGTAATAAGCTTTTAAAGTTTCTACAGGAGGCATCTTCTGTTCCTGTTCTCGCGAAACAGAGCGCCCCCTTAATTACTATGAAAAATCTACTCGTGACGTCACATGCCAAAGAG
The DNA here is from genome assembly GCA_963580505.1 of Ennomos erosarius. Classification (NCBI taxonomy): domain Eukaryota; kingdom Metazoa; phylum Arthropoda; class Insecta; order Lepidoptera; family Geometridae; genus Ennomos; species Ennomos erosarius. The sequence continues at coordinate 4,595,129 of OY756981.1, read as the reverse complement.
ATTGTATGAAAAGCTACCACAGCTTAGTAATGACGTACTATAACGACCTTCCTCTGACGTCACTGGCCGTTTGAGCTATCTCTTTCTATTCCGGTTTTTAAAATGCTTGTAACTTGGTCATTTTTTGAGATATTTAATTTTTGTTTTCACAAATGTTTATCTTATGAGGAATATTATTAATTTATCAAAAAAAATCATGCCTATTATAGTTAAGTCTTGCAGTATTCACTGACGCCGATTGTATTGACTCTGTATCGGTCCTACACAGTTGTTGTAGTAGTACGTTATAAGCAGGTTTGCCAAATATCGAGAATCACAAGTTCAAGGACAGCATGTGGTATGATGTCTCCACCAGCCTTACTTCTATACATCTTTTAAATTTTGTGGTGTTAACCATTACTTTGTTATTGTGAGACCTGACTGATATTTGGTTAACATTAGTGTGGTTATAAGTAAGACCAATGTTAAAATTCGAAAGGGAGGGTGAGGACGAGTATTTCATAACACGGGGCAACCTAGTATGAATGCTAGTCCTTCATCTACACTCATGTTTCTTTTAAGTATAATTCACTTTGTAACAAAATAGTATATTACCTACCTACTGTTATAGCGTGTTCTAAAAATGTAAAAAATTCTATCTGTAATATGCAAAATTTATTTGTAACATTTATGTACCTTATTTGGAAAATAAATATTTATCTTATCTTATCTTATCTTATCTATAAACTCGCAGTGGGTCAATGATCGCGACACATAATACTGTGCTGATGTTTCACTGAGATAAGGTTTTAGTCCTATTATAATATAGTAGCGCACGTTGCGTGCCTAAGTTTTAAGAATAGAAGAAAATAGTATACGCTCATAATAAGAGTTTAGTTACTAGACAATAAAGTCAAAGAAATGACTACGAAATCTCAAAATAGAACTCTCTTTGCGTTATAGTGTTTGCATAAACTTGACTAACAGACAACGCGCGTATTCATTCTAAATAAACATTGTTTACGACCCTTATTCTATGTGAAAACACTGATTCAACACGATTTTAAACCACGTCGTTATCGTGTCTTGTTCAAATCGTATCACAGCGTTAGAAATCCCTATCTTTACATTACATTAAAGTTATTTTTATTTTAAATAAAATAATATGTTGACTTGAAAAATTTTGGTGTGTTGATGTTTCAGAACGCGTCTCGGTAAAATATTTTTGACAGTTCAAATCGCGCGGTTTTGTTTTCGTTTCATAGAGAATATATTTTTGCAGATTTCTTATGTAAGACAAGGAATTCGTGTGTGTTATCGAAGTAAGGCATCGATAGAAGGGCTCTAATTGGAATTGGTCGCAGTATTTCTATATTGACGTCTGCAACTCTGATGGAGATTTCACTAAATCCGTTACTTACCGTGTAGGACTCTTTTAGTCTTCATTTTAAGTGCTCCATGTTATCCTGATCGTGTTTGCGAGATTAATTTTATTACTAGAAAGTGGATCCAATCGATAAAAGATTATTAGCTTCACTTTCTAGTACTGAGATCACTAACATATTTTTATATTCTAATATGAATAAAATAATGAACGACTCGAACTGTACCAACTATGAAACTTTCAAACGGATGTTAGTAAAACTTAAACATGTAAGCAGATAGCATGAGCCCATCACGATTATGATAATATCTTAATATACTTTGCAACACTATACTATCTTAAATCTAGACATTGCTATAGACAAATTGAACATTATGGATGATCGCACGCGATCGCATGCCGCGGCTTCCGGCGGTGATGCATTATTATAGTTGAGCAACTGAGAGAAGCGCTCGGAAAACGTTTCTGTAGGGTGACTTATTGGTCATAATAGTCATCCATCATAAGAACTGCGGAATATTGGCCTCCCCCACAGAGCATTACCTTGAACAGCTGTTAGCTTCTTGCATCCACCAGCTGGACGGCTGCGACTTCCAGTTCGTGGTCGCTACTTGAAAACTTTTATGAGAGATAATTTCAAGCCCCAATTTCGCACGGGCTAATTATATAATAGAACAAATTACTGAACAACAAGAAGAATCAGAATATTATATTACAATGCTGCACAGCTACAGAGGCTGTTTTATATAGAGTAATTTATGCAATCTAATATCGGAAGATTCAAAATTTTGACCTAGACTAGATTAGATTTTAATTTTAATGCTAACACGAAAAAACTTACTGGACAGTTGAAGAAACAAGCGTTATTAAATTGAGATCAATAAATAACCAACACGTTAAAATGCTAGGTGGTATAACGGATATACCTATTTACGCCTTCGAGGAAAACCCGATCAGTCAAAGCGGATTTGAAACGTCTGAACTAATTAAAGAAAAGTTATTAATATGTGAATATGCACCCAGTCGGATGTGGGTGCTGATAGCTCAAGGATAGATCAAATGGTAGTGGAATAACATCTTATACATTTACCTATTGAACCTATTATAAATATTTATACCTAATAACGTTCCCAGAACCTTACAATATTGCGTTATTAATTTTACGAATAAATTAATATGATATACATACTAATAATTAGCGTATGACTTCTTTGATAAACGTAGCTCTCAAATCTTAAAAAAAAAATTATATATCAAATTCAAAATTAATTTGAAAACACCGACCAATTCCGTGATCTCATTCAAAATTTATTTGTTATCCTGTCGAACTTTTATTTTGCGGGATAAAAAGTGTTATATGTAGGGCTTAGATGGTGTTGTAAAATTTACAAATTTGTTAATATATAATCTAAACATTTTCAGGCTTCTCGACGTAAAAGCAACAGATAAAAATACAAAATATACAAACAAACACACGATGAGAGGGTTTGAAAATGATTGCCACCGTTTTCACGATTGATATAAGGTGCATTTGTGAGTCTACTTTTCGAGTTCCTTCTCAGCTACCAAATTTTCCCACACAACCAATGGAGCTTATTTCCTATATTATATGACCTTGCGTGTGCAGTGCAGGGCTATTAATTACAAATTGATAATGTTCATTGAAGGCTGCACACAGAGAACATGTGGTTATTTATATTTATTGTTGTCGGAAGGCCGACGCCCAACGGTAAGGTACCATTTCGGCTGTATAATTTATGTAGAGTTGCAGGTGTTTTTGTGTACTTATATGAATTTTGATTTGAATAGATAACAACCCTTAAATTTGTTGTTATTAGTGTCGCAATTTTAGCTTTTGACTTTATCGTGAAATGTTTCGTTTATATTTTTCGAAAATTACAATCCAATACAATACAAAACCATAATAGGTACCTACTTTATTGAACGCCAACAAATAAAAATGCACACATACATTTATGTACAGAACGGGCAGCCTTATCGCATTAAGCGATTTCTTCCTGGCTACCTATGGGGTTTTTGTTCGCATGAACCATTCATTATGACGGGCCCAATAGCTCAGTTGGTAGTATCCCTGCCTTCTGAACTGAGGGCTATGGGTTCGATTTCTACCCAGGACAAACATTTGTGTGAAGAACATAGATGTTTGCTGTGCGTCTGGGTGTTATATTGTATTCTATGTATGTATTTACAAACAAAAAAGTATATAAGTATTGTATCAGTTATCTGGTCCCCATAGTACAAGCTATGCTTAGTTTGGGGCTAGATGGCGCTGTGTGAAATGTCTACACATATTTATTTATTTATTATTATATTTATGTCAATGTTATTAACTGAACATTACTCATTTCAAATTATTATCTTAGGTACAGTTTTCTAAACCACTTCTTGTGATGGTTAATTGTTGACGCCTGCCGGAAGTGCCGTTAAACTTTTGCGCACATCCGGAGGGCGTCTTGGTGATAGCATTAGGTAGATAATGCAGATGCATTCCCTGATTAGATCTTTTTGCCCTATCAATACAGCAATCAATAGTTTTCCGACTACTTGTTGCTGGGTTCGTATAAAATAGCAGAGCCTTCACCTCTTACCGCGATTCGATGCGGCAAGGCCCGTGCTCACGTGATATGGTAATTTCCACAGAAATACTCACATATTGTCAGTATTAATCCACTAACAATTTGTGAGATAAACCGGACCAATACCGATATATAGTATTACTTAGTAACTATACTAGATATGTCCACCGCCCGCCCCAGGTCGTAAATTTCAAGGTAAAATGCCAAGTATTTGATCTCTTTAGATAGTTGACCGCGGACATTAGAGCAAGTTTTCATTGTCCTACGGTATAAAAAAAACTTAATAAAAAATATGCTCAGTATACCAATGTTATGATTGTTTTTCTAATATGGGTTGTTAATGAATAGTGATTATATTATCTTTTAATTGATTTGAAAGGCAGGAAATGTTAAATCAATCTGTTCAAAATAAAACCTATATGTTCGCATTGGTCTTATTCTTATTCTTATTCAATATGGGGGCGCTAAGTCCTGCACTGACGTCCCGCTAGGGGTGTATTGTGCATTTCCCCCTGCCAGCATCTAACCGAGCCACCCCAACTCCTTAAAATAACGGAGTGTAGCTCTAGGCTGCTGGCACAACTGCTCCAGTGGCACTGATGATGGGTGTTGGAGTAATGACGATGAGACATTCGTAATGTCCTGAGTAGACTGTTGTGTGTCTACTCGTGTTAACATTCCTGATGTGTATCTGGCTTCCTCTGTAGCTGTGCAGTATCTCAGTACGTGTTCCACAGTCTCGTCTTCTTTCAGGCACCCTCTGCATAGGGGGCTATCCGTGGCCCCAGTCTTATACAGATGATAGTTTAAATTGCAGTGGCCAGTGATGAGGCCAACTATAAGCCGATCCTGCCGTTGCAACTTTAGCAAGTCATTAGTGATCTTTCTATCAATGGTTGGAAACACGGCCTTAGCCTGTCTACAGTCCGTTTTCTTGTCCCAGATTTTCTGCTGCTCTTTTTCAGTGTGCCGACGTAGTGAGTCCCGCACTTCCATCGCTGATGGTTTGCAGAGTCCTCCCACGTCAGCATGAACTTCTTTCTTGGTTCCCTCTTTGGCAAGAAAATCTGCCCTAAGGTTACCTGGGCATGAGCTGTGGCTCTTCGTCCATCTTACTATTGCTCTACATTTATGAGACAGTTTCTGTAGAGTCGCGTGGCACTCTGCTAGAACTCTCGACCTGGTTGTGGGCCTTCTGAGTGCATAGACTGTTGCCGCGCTATCAGTGGTAAACATAAGAATTCCCTTCTCATCAGGTCGTTGCGGGACAGTTAGTACATCCGATGATAGGATTGCTCTGGCCGCCATTAACAGCCCCATGTTCTCTGCTTGAAACGCTGAGGTGTTTTTGTGCAGGGCTCTGGAATCCGAGATCCCAAGTTCCGGCGAATAATAGCCGCAACCTGCCCCTGTCTTATTTTTTGCACCGTCTGTGTACATGTTCCAAGAGGGTGAGATGCCTTCCAGAGCACTCTCCTCCGTAATCAGTTCATACCCCTTACCGTCAAGGTGTGTGCTGGCTATTTTATCAGTACCTTGATTTGCTTCTGGGATGATTGTTGCCGCTCTCTCTAAAATTCTGCTATGAGTAGTGAGAGGTGAATTGCCCTTCCACTGATTTGTGGATTTTATTCTGAGAGCTGATGCCATTGCTTCCTGCTGTATGTGCAGGTGCAAAGGAGTTAGGCCCAGAATAACGTCCAAAGCCGCAGAGGGCGTCGTTTTTGTACACCCACTGATCAGTGCGCAAGCCAATCTTTGGATTTGTTGTAGCTTTGTGATTGTTGTCACCAAATTTGTGCGAGCCCACCATACCACGCAGCCATATGTGAGAACCGGTCTCACTATGACTGTGTATAGCCATCGGCAAAGCTTCGGTTTCAGACCCCAGTCTTTGCCAACGGCTCTGGTGCTTTGCCATAAAATGTTTGTAGCTTTTGTGACAATGATCCAGGTGTTTTGCCCACAAAAGCTTGCTGTCTAGCCAAATACCTAGATATTTTACTTCCTTACTAAGGGTCAACTGTGTACCAAACAAAGTCGGAATTTTCAGTCCTGTTATCTTAGTTTTTCTAGTAAACAGAACCATCTCAGTCTTATGAGGGTTCACAGAGAGCCTGTGGCTTGCACACCACTTTTCGACAACCCGAAGTGCCTTCTGCATCTTATCGCAGAGGGTCGCTTCGAATAATCCGGAGACCATAATAGCTAGGTCATCAGCATAGCCTACGGTCATGATGCCATCTTTGTTTAGTAGTTGGATGAGTTCATTTGCCACCACAACCCAGAGCAGTGGTGATAGAACTCCTCCCTGCGGACAGCCTCTCGTGACAAGACACCGTGTTGCATTTGAGGTTTCAATAATTGCAGCTCTGTTTGAGAGCATGTTTTTAACCCATTTATTCACCCTGTTATCTACTCCCTGGTTATTTAGTCCGTTCTCAATACTTGAAAACATAGTTTTATCAAAAGCACCTTCAATGTCAATAAAGGTCGCCAAACAAGACTGCTTACTCTCCAGTGCAGATTCAATCTTATGGACAACCTGGTGAAGAGCTGTCTCAGTGGATTTGCCTGATTGGTAGGCATGTTGGTTCTTGTGCACCGGATGTTCAATCAGTGGTCCACCTCTAATATATTTATCGCATAGTCTCTCTAGAGTTTTCAGTAAAAACGAGCTCAAGCTTATAGGCCTGAAAGACTTGGGATTGGTGTAGTCTGCTTTACCTGGTTTTGGTAGAAATACTACTTTGACATCTCTCCATGCATTGGGTATATACTTCCACGCAAGGCATGCCCTGAAGATGGCAATTAAGTGTGTTTTGATCTTGTTTAAACTCCATTGAAGAAGTGCTGGAAAGATTTCATCTGTTCCAGCAGCCTTGTAAGGCTTAAACGAGCTTACGGCCCACAGAAGGGCTTCTTCTGTGACTATTGAGTCTGCAAAGGCCCAGTCTCCGTGGTCCGGCTTGTGCAATATTTCTGTTTCCCACCCCCTCTCGCCGTCCATACGGCAGTCCGGGAAGTGGGTTTCTAGCAGGAGTGCAAATTGTTCCTGCTCCGATGCTGTGTAGTTGCCATCGGCTTTCTTCAGAGTGCCCAGTTTCATCTGACTATCTCTGGATAAAATTTTCCTGAGCCTTGCGGTCTCACTCTCGCATTGGTCTATTTAACATATAAATTATGTACCCCAATCTTAATGTTTGCAGTTAGAGGTATTGTTATTAAATATTAATGTATGAAAATAATGATTAAGAACTACATAAGTAAGGGTATTCTTTACTAGGTCATATCAATAAGTACTTAATTATATCGATCCAGTGGTATTTATACTATGCACCAACGTAAATCTTTTGTGGTGAAACCCAAAGAATTTCCCATGACTCAATGACACAAAAAGGACTCAACAATTTACACATAAGGATCATTTTTCGAAACCAAAATGAAGAGATGGTTGGTTTATCCTGCAATAAATATATTTACGCTTACAGATAAAAGTTCTTTGTAGTTTCCACTGTTCGGGTAAGATCTGACTCATCAGAGTAGTCACAGGAAGAGAATAAACATGAGTATTAAAACTAAATAGAAGCCCAAAATTTCACGATACAACGGCGCCCGACTATACGTCATTTCATTGGATGTCGTTGTCGGTAAGGTTACAGACTCAATGGAAACAGAATTTGACGGAGCGGCGCATTATTGGACAACCGCTTAGAATGCGGCCGCATTCAGTGGAGGTCACAAGGGTCACACTGTTCCGATCGTAGTTTGTTTTAGTACTTTTTTAATATTTAAACGCCTGTGTACTGTGTGGTAGTACCTATTATCAACGCATCGTATCAACCTGGCATATTATGAAACTTGGCGAACCGTTGGATGCAAAAAGCAAGCAGGTACTCAAAGTGGCGCTTCATGGAGACTTGTGTTATGCACAACAGTGGACGCCTTCTGGCTGACGCCTAGAGTAAATAGACGTAACTTTAATTATTGTGTGGGTTATTTTACCCTATTCCATGCAAAAAAATGTCAATGGATATAGTTTTTTTTAACAATGTGTATTATTAGTATAATTTGAGAATAACATATTAATAATTTAAGTTATTCTTTTGTAAATAATTTATTACATAATTTTGATAGAAAATAATTCATTATGTGTTTCAATCGTCATACTTACTCAGTGTTTACTCAGTTAATTTACACTCATACATACAATAAAATACACTTAAAACGCTGAATGGATATAGTAAACTAAAAAGGTTTTCTGCCACTCATAACGAAGTTGTTAATTCAATTCGAAGCATCATTTAGATTTTAAGCAATCATACAAAATATCCAATTCAAAATTTCGAACGCAATCAAAATAGTCCCATGCGTTCAATTTCTCTCAACCTGAATACATACCTGATTTGACTGCGAACTTTGCCAAAGCGTGTTCAACCAAACGAATTGGAACTAGTGATAGATTATCAAGAACAACGATATGGTCATGACCTCATCTCGAAAGAACCTATCGTGTGTCGGGAGTAAATTATATTGTCTGCATTGTTTCCTTATGACTTTATGAAAGGTCTCTGACTTAGTTCGGCGATAAATTAGTTTATAGTGATTGGACTTTGAAGGCTCCGGTAGAAAAACTTAATGACGGTCACTGACTATGATTGATAGGGCAAAAAACTAGGCATAAATTGTGAATTTTGATTAATTGGCTTTTTGATTTTATGTTTTCATACAGTATTTCGTTAAGTATAATGGTCACTATAACATAGGGGTTTGGTATGTTCATCTGTGGTCAACGATGTTCAATCTGTGGTTAACGATGTTGGTGCATCAACCATTTAAATTTTTGGCACATATTATTTTAAGATTATTTTTGTTGTGTACTGTTTGTTGATCCTAATATACCTAAAAAAAAAAAAAATTAACAACAGTCTTAAGACTTCCACTGCTTAACATAGGCCTCCCCAGCGAGTGCCACTTTGAGCGGCTGCTCTCCTCCTGCAGCCATCGGCTCCCCGCGGCTTTCACCAGATCGTCGGTAAACCTAGGGGGGGCTGGTCTACCCTGCGTCTTCTGGTTCGTGGTTGCCACTCGAGAACCTCTCCTCTCCATCGGTTGTCAGTTGCGGCTAGAAAAAAGCGTTTGGCTCTAGAATTACTCAATTATTATGAAACTATCTATTCTAATTACTGTGACAATTTTTCCGGGTCATTACCAAGGTCAAGGTTAAGAAATTTGTCTGTAAGTATCGCTCTGGGCGATTAGACCGACCATTGTTACGCTTTTGTAAAGGTGGTCTTAATTTATGTTTTTTTGTTATGTAGTACCTATTCATTAAAAGGTTTATCTTGCTATGTAAGTACATAGATATAGATAAATCATAATCAGGAATTACCTACATAATATACGTAATAATAATTCTAATTTTATAATAACAATGGACAATCAATGACATAGAACGTAAAAGCAATAAATTATAGGGGGGAAAAATATTATTTTGTTATAAAGCAGGTACTTATACATATGCCTACTTACTTTAATATGAATAAATAAATTCGACGTTATCTTAAACATAAAGTATGTATAAATAGTAAAGTTGTAATATTTTTAGGTGCATGTTAATGTTGACTAACTAATATTAATAATCTATCTTCCTCACTTCTAACGTTGCGTGCCCGACAGGGTCCATGATAAGCTGAACGAACATCTTTAAACAACATTGTGGAATGCAAATAAACAATTGAATTGAATTGGATATATTTATCTTTTATTATTTAGATGGATACAAAAAGCCTTTGTTAAGTTATTGCTGTTTAACGTAGGTACCTTACTTAAATCTAGATAACTTTCAATTGTTTTGTTTTACTCAAAGTACAGTACAAAACCAGAAGCAATTTGCTAATATCCAATCCATTTATGTCTTTATGGCCCCATAATGACACACCATGCACGAATAAACCTACTTTTCAAATGAGGTCCTATTATCATATCCCTGCCCCCAGCATGAGGCTATAATCTCATTTCAAGGGTCAAATGAAGGGTCAAGAATCGACATTTGTAAATATCGTGCACTTGTTGTTTCGTGATATTGTATTGCTATTGTTATAGTTCGGTGTAATAGGAATGAAAATCAAACTATTAAAAAAAATTGAACAGATTAATTGATACCAGCCTCGCACCAATGATCTCTACGGTATATTTATATTTCTTTTAATTATTATTATTTATTTTAATTAAATTTTTTTTGAAAATTTCCGCATTCGACTTGTTTAATTCGCTTTTACAACGGTGAAGGAAAACGTCGTTAAAAACTGGCATGTTTAACAATTCCAAAAACGTGAGGACATGTTTTTATCCACCCCCATTAATGGCGTGGTGATAATGGCCTTCACTATCTCTATGAGAAAAGGCCTGAACTTAGCAGCAGAGCATGGGATTTTAATTTGGCACGTGAAGGAACAAGGAAGTTTCAGTAATCACAATTTTGAGAATTTTTGGGTTATTCATTTTGTGTTCACACATGGCTAGGTTGGTGATGGTCTTTACTCTTTACTCTCTTTTGTAAGAGATGTCAGAGAAGATCCGTATCGCTGTGTGTATATTGAGTTGATGACGGTACCTTTTTCTCGCGGGTACCGTATAAGAGCCCACTAAGGAAATATCCAGGAAATGGGCAGCAGTATTGTCCTCGGTTTTCGTTATAATCTACTACGATCACCAAGCTTCCTGCCAAGGGTGGTGATTGAGGCAAACTTCCCTATGAAAGCATCCTAAGTGGCATTTTATGGGGGAGGCCTATGTTTATAGCAGTGGGTTTCATCCAGCTGTTGATAATATGCTAGTTTTTTGTTGGTTAAGTTGGTTTCTTTTTTTTATGAGAATGAATGATGTGTCGATCTAGTCGTTCACGTGATGTTAAGCAATACGGCCGCCCATAACAGTTGCAGTGTCACTCGGAATTTTAAAATAATAAAGTTTCGCGTGACACTGCACTGCGCACGTCATCCTGAGACATCACACAGTCTAGTAATCAGATTACTACACTGTGTAATCAGGTCTTAAAGTCTCATTTGCCCAGTAATTTTACTAGCTACAATGCCCTTCAAACCGGAACACAGTAGTGCTTGCACACTACTGCTTTGCGGCAGAATAACTGGCAAAGCGGTGGTACCTACCTAGACGAACTTTGCAGAAAAGTCCTACCACCTAGTAAGAACGCACTTTTACTATATCATTAATTAAGCGTAGCTTTAAGCCAAGTCACACGTGCCCCTTTTAGTACTTTTAAACTTAACAGATTTAAACGTAAACTATTATTTCTACCCGTGAAAATGGTGCATGTAACTGTGCCAAAATATCGGGAACTCAAAAATGATTCTAATCGCGGTAAATATCCCGTAAGTACTATTAAAAACGTAATAAACCGGGTGTCCGTCCACGCTTCAACCTTTGTGCAATAATACATGTTGGTGTAAAAACAGTTATCACACAAGGAGCTCATAAAAACATTTTTAATGTGCCATAAATTACAAAAGCGCCAAAAGTTATGAAGCACATGCTTTTAGTAGTGTTACATTGTTGCGTCTTAGCAACGGTTTTGCGACTAAACCTCAACAAATTCTCGATAAGTTATTTGACTCGATCGTGGTAATTGTGTCAATAGCAAAACCTACATATTTAGCAAGCAGCAGCTGCAAATAACCAACTATTTCCTTCAGAATAACTTCCTAAAAATCCTTGTATTAGAGCTAATTTACAAATAGCTACATTGTTTAAATTTTTGATAGATTATTTTATTATGACGTTAACGTTAGTTATGGGTAATTGATATGGCGGATGTGCTATTTGACATGGACGGGGTGGGTGTAACCAATACGAAGTATTCAGTTAACTGTTAATTAATCAATCATACCTACTGAACATGTAAATTTTGGCTAGGACTGTAAGGTATGATTAAAAATATGTCTTCGTACTAGTTGCCTCTTAAAAATACCTAATTATATACAGATCATGCAAGGTTTAGCTTGTCTAAGATATATAAGCTTGCCTACTGTGTCCTGCTTCTGGGCATTTTGAGGGTTCCGTACCCAAAGGGTGAAGCGATCCCTATTTCTAAGGCTCCGCTGTCCATCTGTCTGTGTGTCTGTCTGTCTATCTGTTCGTCTGTCACCAGGCTGTATCTCATGAACCGTGATAGTTAGAAAGTTGTAAGTTTCACAGATGATGTACCTATTTCTGTTGCCATTATAACAACAAATTCCAAAAATTCTAAAAATAAAATAAATATTTAAATGGGCTCCCATCGTCCAACAAACGTGATTCTTGGCTCGTTTTTATAGGTATAGGTAATGGTACGGAACCCTTCGTGCGCGACTCGCACATGACCGGTTATTGTCAGTGTAAACTCAAAATTTTATAATGATTTATGAATGAATCATGAAGAATGATCATAAAAATTAACTATGGTTAAAACTTGAAACTGACGGATTGTTATGAGGCTAATTTTGTTCAAAGAATCTAAAGAAACACACACAAACCATTGTATCTATAGGTATTTATTACAATCATAAGGTCAGGACACAACACAAAAGGTATCGATTTAGGTACTAAATGGGTGAGGCGAGTGGCAGCTAACTTCTGAAAATGTTACGCGAAAGCTGTATTACTCGAATTAGTCACGACTTCAGCTAATTTAATCATTTAAACTGATAAAAATCGGGTTTGAAAGCCGCTAGAGGCTAGTTAATGGTATACAAAAGCAGTACTGCGACTATTGCAGTGAGTCTATTGTAGTATACTCAGTCACACTATGATCCAGATAGAATAAATATACTTACCTATATCTGCGCATTATGTCAGTATAGTATAGTATTTTTGGCCCATATTACGTTAAGATTATTTTTGTTTACTGTTTGTTGATCCTAAAATAATAAAAAAAAAAGTAAAATTTACTTGGTGGTAGCTCTTGGTGCTCAATTTCGCACAATTTTGAGTATCTTATATTATTGTTCATCACATCATCATCAGCGACATCATCATCATCATCGTCATCACCACCATCATCATCATCACCGTCATCATCATCATCATTATCATCATCGACCGGAAGACGTCTACTGTTAATTTCTAATCATAGGTATACCGATAAATTCCATATTCAGGATTTTCCACATTCTATGTTTTCCGATTTCTTAATACTACGCAATTTTATTAATCCAAATTCTTAAATAAAAGCTCCAGCATAAAACATCACTCGCTGGTGATCGCAGAAGATTTTCATATACCGAGGAGAGTGCTACTACTGGCCATTCCATGTGTTTTTTTGTTATAACAATGTATTTTGTTGGCTTTCATTGAATAAAAATTAAAAGATGACAACTTAAAAAATTGATAACCTTTTTGATAAATTCCTGTGCGCGAAGAGACCCGATATAATTTTAAAATATGAATATCAGACAAGTTGAATCACCAGTCAATCATAATTTTTAGAGGGCTTTGCTCTGAGTGACTGTCTGGGGTCACAAGCAACGTGTAGCCTTAACCGCTGTACCTATACCTAGAAACGTAGATTTCTTCCTTTTACCTTTTTATAGCGTAGAGATGTACTGAGGAAGGTTTTTTAAACTAAAATTCAATCCTTGGGATCAATACCGTCTGACATAACAATAAAACACTTATGAATCTAAAAATTTTAGGTTATGGGCCCATAAAAATAACAGTAACAAAATAACCATCCTCAAAACTATATCGTAGTTAAGTTCTCACTAGATGTCGAATGTATTACAATGCTCTTAGCTCACATTGTAAAGCTTACGTATGCACGCCCCTGTCTAATCCAAGTTCAAGTCTAACCCCGTGCAGTGATTGTGACGTTGGCGCTCATGTAACGTTTTATCTGTAGCATTGATCAAAATTAGACAAGTTTGTCTGTAGCCATGAGCGATTGAACCAATGGAAGACGCATATTGGATACTAAGAGGTAGGCTATGCGGTTTTACCCGCGTTTTTTCATGTATCCATAATACAGTATACATGCATCTTTAACACCTACCATTATTTTGATAAAAGCCTAACGAGAGGGATTTTTGAAAAATTTTATTTTACTTTTGTTTTCTCCTGCGCTTTTAAAAGGTAGCCCAGGTACTTATTATCAAGATTTCTAGATCCAGTGGCCCGTGCTAAAGCTATCATCATCATCATCATCATCAGCCAGAAGACGTTCACTGGTGAACATAGGCCTCCCCAAAAGAGCGCCAATTTACGCGGCTGCTTGCCTCTTGCATCCACCGGTTCCCAGCGGTTCTGACCAGGTCGTAGGTCCACCTAGTGGGGGGCTGGCCGACGTTGCGTCTTCCGGTTCATGGTCGCCACTCGAGAACTTCTTGCGGATTCTCTCTTCAAGTCTTTATTTCGGATCTTGTCTCACAAGGAAACGCCGAGTATAGCTCTCTCCAGCTGCGCGACTTTGACCTTACTTATCAGGCCAGCAGAGCTTTCAGGCTTTGCAGTATTTTTGACGAAAAGATATGTCGTAACTTTTAATTGGCTGAAAACCCAAACCCGACTGCTATAGGTTTACGAGAAATCCCTTTCACATGGTTTTGTCAAGTGTATTATAATATATGTATAATGTGACATGTACTAATGCATATGGTGTCTATTACTTTACTTGTCCTGTCTAGTTGTAGATCTGCGGTTTGTTCTTGCTGCAAATTAGATAACGAGACGTTGAGATAATAATGTTAAGGAAAATGATTCATTGACTTACCGGATCTATTTAACTGCGTGTATTTTATTGAAGGTTGTAAGGTTATACTATAATTCTTTTGTGTAGTTTTGACTATAAGTAGTTATACTATCGTGGAATGATTTTTAAAGTATAAACCGCACTTAAGGTATATTTACGAAGATTTGAGAGTTTGAGAGTATCGCCATCACCTTCTGGGCATGTGAACATAGCCCAGTTAGCAGAGCGTCTAATCCAGTGACTTAGAAATCCTGCTGGTTGCTAAAATTTTTTAAAACTATCTTTATTTTTGTATTAGTGAAGCAAACCTTTTTAGATAGGTACCTATGTTTGTCACTGGAAGGCATATTTTTTTTGAATTCATTAAAGGCATTGCATAAAATCATGTATTTTTAAATATTTGGGTTTAGTGTTTCGTAGATACGCCCACAGACCTAGATTTTTTCTTGTGTCTTGTATAGCAAAGAACTGTTCGCATACATCGGCATAATTTCGTAAGTCTCTAATAAAGTATGTATTACCGCCTTTGCGATTCAATCTCTACCTCATTCGATAAGACCGATGAAATAGTCCGAAGTTTTATTACGTTCATGCAAGTGGGTGGTGCTAGACCACCCAGCGAGCCGTGGGCAGTTCCTGGTGTCAGATACTATCAGTTTGTTGCTGGTACTCTGCGAGGGATTGTTAGGCGTCTGACGGCTTTTAAAAACCATTATGAAGAGTAAAGAAATGTTATTTCATAATTTATCAAAAAAATATCATACTTAATAGTTAATTTGTAGCAGTAGTAGTAGGATTCGCTAATATATAATAGGTACTCCTGTTAACTCTTGTAGCATGATAGACTAGGATGACTGGCTTGATTTCTATTCAAACCTTATAACTAAAGTCATAGTTTTTTTTAACATAATTCATCATCATCATTAACAGCCTGAAGACGTCCACTGCTGTACATAGGCCTCCCCCAGGGAGCCCCACTTAGAACGGTTGCTCGCCTCCTTCATCCATCGGCTCCCCGCGGCTTTCACCAGGTCGTCGGTCCACCTAGTGGGGGGCCGGCCTACGCTGCGTCTTCCGGTTCGTGGTCGCCACTCGAGAACCTTTCCACATAATAACACGAACATAATTATCTCATTTTAAATATATACAAAAATTTATATTATTAAATTTATATTTATTTATATTTATTCTATACAAAAAGATTCCTCATAGCGTGCCTTAAATTATAAGTAATTATAGGTTAGTTAAGTTTCATCAAATATTTTTGATCTATTACTAGATTTTAATGATAAAATAATATAGGGTACCTATAGCTACTTTCTAAAGCTTGTGTCTCGATTATCATTACATGCTCACTTTTGAGACAGCTTAATATAGGCGTGTCAAGCTCGTGAATTTGATTTGAATTGTTGAGAATACAAATTAATTAGTACCTAAAACACATGCATTCAATTGGGTAGGAAGTGGTTTTATAAGTTTATGATTATGACTCAAGTAAATTATTAGTCTTTAATGTTTAGTTTTAAGAGCATTCCAATGATCTATAACCGATTAAAAGTTGTGTACGATAAATGGCTTTGTAACTATAATTTACTTCAATCTTTTAGATCACCCCGAAATGAAAGACTTTCATTTTAAACCAGTGTACAGATAAACGACGAGAATATTTGAATTCTTACGTAAGTAATTAAAATGAATTAGCAAAAATCTCATAAGAAGTTCGTATTAAGAGAATTTAGCTCGAAAAGTTTCGTTTAGAAATTTATCTAAACGGACCTACTGTTTGTAAAACAAAGGTACTTTCTTCTATGTGAGATTACTCTCATAATGAAGTTTTTGAAATTCAAATTGAGCTAATCATGGAAGAAATATATTGTAGTAAGAGCTGCGTTAATGAAAGATGGTAGATTGTTGCTATACGAAAAAAAGTGAAAAGCAGATAAGGTGTTGAGATAATATTAATAATGTACTAACCATTCATTCAAAATTAGCAAGCTAAAGTGGTAAAATAAGTGAGTCACATCGTAGAACCGACAATCGGTGGTAAAGAAAGGTAGTAGCGACTACGAACCGACACATGCAGCACTAAGCCAGTAAGCCTAGCATGAATATTTTTGCGGGAGTAAGTGTAACGTTAACGTAAGCCAGCTGTATGGGGCGCTGATCAAATGCCATACCACTGACGTAAGCTAACGTTACACTTACTCCCGCGTAAATATTTGTGCTAAGCCTACTTACAGCTCTACATAATATAGGTAGCTGGACGACGAAGGGTCGAAGCCGCTCAGCGTTGGACGGTAAAGGAAAAATAATCTTTAAACATAACATAAACATAACTTTCAAAGTCGCGCTTTATGAAGGAAACTTATGTTCAGAACGACGATGCTGACATATTATTTATATTGTTGGCTAATTTTCTATTTATATAGTTACAGAATTTAATATTAGCATCCATTATCTCAATTCACACCCTTCTCGTTATAAAAAGTAAATATTGCTCGTTTCCTGTTTTTTTCCAACGTTCTGTATTAAACGGATAAAAACCACGTACCTAAATATACTTTGAGTGGTTAGACATTAATGATTTCTTGGTTTCTAAACAAACCTAATTAAGCATATTGTTGAATAGTTTATTGTAATATAAGCGGATGCAATAAATACCCTGTGTTAGAGCTCAACTGACTGCAACATATAATACTTTGCGTGGGTATGATAAGCACCTACTATGATATGCCTGTTATATCTGTTAATGGGAGATTGTAATGAAGCAAACTTGAAAATGGCATCAATGACAGGTAAGTAGAAAGAAAATCATTTGGCTTTGGGCTGGACATAATCATTAAACACATATCACCAACAAAATTATGAATATGATGTGGATGGATTTAAGGTAACTGAAATACTGAAGAAAACATTAATTAATACATTGTATAAGTTCGTTTTTTTATATAGCTAACTGGTTCGGCGACGCGCCCTATTGAGCTATGCGTCGCCCAACCGCTGGAAAGTTCAGTAAAGCTATTGAAACACCTTCAGGGAACAGCTCAATTTCTATCTCTGTCTATTGACAGATATTTAAAAATCTATGCGTCATCTGGTAAACGAGCAAAAAAATCACGTTGGTTGTATAAGAGCTCCCTTGAATATTTATTTAATTCTATTTTTTAGTTGTTGTTATAGCGGCAGCCGAAATAGATTATCTGTAACTGTCTAATTATCACGGTTCATGAGATACAGACTGATGACAGACGGGTAGACAGACAGGTGGACAGCGGAGCCTTAGTAATAGAGTCTGCTTTACCCTTTGGGCACGGAACCCTAAACGGATAAAACACATTATAAATCAAAATAAATAAAATTCTACAATTAATAAACCACACATTTTTTAAAGCAATAACTACATTTCGTATTAACACCTTCACTTCAGGTTATAATTGATTGGTCTCAAAAAATTGTTTAAAAAGTTGGCGCGGTCATGAATTGGCTATGGCAAGGTTGTGAAAAATATGTGACCTTAAAAACATGAAAGGCTTACTATTCAATTGCTATAGCTTAATCTAAACAGTTTGTACCTATTCAATACTAGACTCAATCATTTATTGTATTCGGTCTTCACATGCAGGTAGCTAGCACAATTACATCATTTATTTATATAAGTATTTTTAGCATTAAATTACATATATTTTTAATTTTTAATAGCATATAATGTTGCAGCTTGAAGTTTTGCGCCAATCGATAAAAGCTAAGCTAGCTATACTTTTCAATATAGGTACATAATATTTAAATGGCATAAGGTCATTCTAACCATATTGCACAGACTTATTAAATAAAATATAGTGACGCTATAAACTAAAGGGCCCAATGTAAGAAAAGGAAATAGAATATTTTTTAATTTAAACATAAAAAAGTAACGCCCAACGATCACAAACAGATCCTGGCTCCTATAACTAATAGGATTCCCTGTATCATCTTTAGTTAATCTTCTTTATTACATTTTTTACTGCAAAACAATCAAAAAGAAATGATCTAGCAGCATTATACTGTTTGGTTGTTTTAAACATATCTCAAACACGAATCAAAGTTTACCTACCATATCAACCTACTATAGATAACATGTTGCAGTGATTTCGAAGAAACGCAATTAACAAGGCAACAAGAAGCATAATATATAAAACGTTAAGAAAAAAAGAACTTAATATGAAACTACAAAATCCGAATGTTATAATAAGTAAATTATTCATGAGCAACCATCGATTATTAGTATTATTACTAACTACAAGACAATCTTGACGTTGCTCTACATCGCTGAAGAAATACCGTTGGAATATTATTGATTATTGATTTTGTGATTTTGCAATCCGTTTTCAGGCTTGACTTTCTTAGTTTTGAACGCACTATCTTGTGGTTCTTTTAGTCTGAGTCTATGGTAATAGTCCTATGGTAATAAAGGTACATTATATACCTGTTACAATCACTACAAACAGCAAATAAATCTCACGAAATCAACTGCTTTAATTACTGCAAATATTTGCGTGATAATATAAATCTTTGTATATCCGGTTGCTATGTCGGTGTGGGTTAGATTAATTAAGCTATTGTACTGTACTAGACTACTAAAGTAGTCGGCTTGCTTGTTTATTTGTGTGGCTTTCAAACCAAAATGGCTGAACCAATTTGAATCAAATTTTGCACTCGGACTGCTACATCAAAATTTTATCCCAGATTTAAAGTTCTGACGTGCATCGGTACCCGTTTTCATCGAGACTGAAATAAGAATTTCCTTGGTTTAGCTCATTTTACTGAAAAGTTTGGCGCATTTATTTAAACTTTTTAGCTTTCTTTGGCGAATCAGTGTTGGCAACATTGGATGCGGGGGACACCGCGTGCGGATGGCGCGCGGGATACCTCTAGTGGCTGATAAATGAACGTATAACCTACCAATTAAAACCCAATATTGCGGCTGAAACTACCTTTCACTAACCAGTTTGCAATAATTGTGCTTTATATATGCAAAAAAAGTGATTCTTGACCAACCTGACCTACCTTAATAATATGTATACTTAATAGATATATGCTTAGATTATCTGCCTGTGAGATAGGAATAAGATTAGCAATAAAGATTAAAATATTTTGCGAATTTTGTATTTAATGAAATCTTGAAGCGTGGAAAGAATATGATTTATATAAATTGCTTGCTACACAAATGCCACTTTTTTGAAGATTTTAAGTCTAACATTTTGAAACCAAAGAATTTCAACACTATTTAAATTAATAGTGGACTAATATTATACAGTACATTAATTAATTTACATACGGCTTCGAAAGCAGTTGTGAAATAAATTTCGTTCTACAAAAAATTACCTAACGTTCTCTCATTCAAAATGCAGAACTAAATTGATGAAATTATTATGACATTTTCATAATGAAAACACCTCGTTTGATTGCGTGAAATTGAATATTTTTTTATGCAGTTAACTGTATTATATCTTTGGTCATTTAGCCAACGTTAAGCAATGTATAAATATATAATTACAGTATCTAGGTGAAACGTGCGGCAGTTATCGGAAAATAAGAGTTATTGATACTGTTTATGCAAATATCTACGTGCTTGGTGTATAATATGATAATGATAGCTATGTTAATAAACTACCTTTTTAAAGGTGTTTTTAAAAGGATATTATCCTGCAAAGTTTTGCGCAATCGATAGGTATTAGTATTTTGGGCCTTTGCCGTTGGCTATGCTGCCCTCGGATGACAAAATGCGGTAACCTGGGTTAATGCGTTTGGTCGTAACACAGCTTAAAATCTACTACTACTGAACTATGATAAAGTATTAATAAGAAATATTTTTTTTTAACGGGCAATGTGCAAACTACTACACTACCTAGAACTACTACTACACTACCTACTACAAGGAACATTTGAACTGTAAACTAGCCAGGATGGCCTATAGACAGTTCAAATGCTCCAGCCCACTACCGGTAGGCAGCGTACCCAACATGTAGGCAGCTTGGCTCGTTGAATTGCAATGCTGCGTTGAGCCAAATAAGTGCCAGCATTTTGGTCCAAAAATAAATAAGTCTTTTTCGTTGAAAAATATCAATATACTTACTACATAATTATATAAAATACGTGCAGATGAACACAGAACCTTCTCTATTTTCGGGGTCATTTAAAAAGTCTCCCAAACCTCGCTTCCGTACTCTAACTGATCATTCTGCTTGTAACAGGCGTATTGTTTCTACCAACCGCGTATGCTATCAAGACTCACACGCAACTTTCTCGGCATCTCTTACGTAACCCTTGCTACATTTTTTTGTTCCGCTTTTAATAATGGCCTTGGTACAACTCGAGCGGGCGACACGAAAACTCTAGAAATCATATTTGACGAAACGCAAAACTATATTAACATTATCTCCCGTTTAGTTACGGGTTACGAAACTTTATTAGATTTCCCTGGGTATTGTTTCGGTGCAACGGTTTGATGCATCTGCGCAATCCGTCCTCGGTCACGGCTGTAATTCAGTTTTGGTTAATGTCGGTCACTTTTTTAACAGATGACCGCGGCAAGTGCCACAAAGGGTTTTAGTGTACTGGTTTTACTGCGATGAAACGACTAATGCGGTGATATTATTAAACATCGGTGGTTTGGCATTGCCACTGCTGGATCTTTAATAACCCTTATGTGTGGCTGCAAGACGCAGCGTAGGCTGGAACCCTACTAGGTGGACCGACGATCTGGTCAGAACCGTGGGGAGCCGATGGATGCACGAGGAAAGCAGCCGCTCAAAGTGGCGCTCTTTGGGGAGACCTATGCTCAGCAGTGGACGTCTTCAGGCTGATTATAATGTGTGTGTGTGTGAGAGAGAGAGAGAAAAAGAGAGAGAGAGAGAGAAAGATAATTGACATTATAAATGATTGAATTGTGTAGTTCTCGTAAAAAAAAAAAGAGTCCTTTTCTTTCTTCTAATAAAATTTGGTCAGAGAAAAGGAAAACATTGAGCAATGGAATATCAATTTTCTGGTAGATTTCCGAGAATTCATTTGCATGTTTTATTGGCCTACTCAATGATATTTTAAATACCTATCTCTTACTGCAATCATTAATTAATTATGCCATATCGAAATAAATACTGTACATATTCCCGATCCCAGACCTGCGCGCACTATATACCTACTACTCTGATATACTTGCTAATGCTCTCTCACGTTATTTGTGTAATGAAGCGGAAATGTGAATATAAAACATATCTGGGGGCCTACCATAACCTCTTATAGCCATATTACTTCGATCATACTATGAAAAATGACATAATAGTAAGAATACTGTAATGTTGTTGACGCAGAGCAGTTTTGATGACGTCACGTTAAATCGTTCACTCAAATACATCTGTCGACCCCAACGGCGACGTGCGACAGTGATAACGCTATTTAAAAATGTATTGGACGTCTAAAGTATTTGAACACTTATTTATTTATTTGCTTACATAAAAACTTAGTACTTAGAGCATATATAATATGTCCTCTGACAAGAGGGTTGCAATAAATAATTTATTTATAAGGCGAACAGTAACTTAATGGTAATTAAGTTAGATACTTAAGTATTGACGGGCCCGACAGCTCAGTTGGTAGTATCCCTGCCTTTTGAACTGAGGTCTGTGGGTTCAATTCCTACCCAGGACAAACATTTGTGTGATGAACATAGATGCTTGTTCTGCGTCTGGGTGTTATATTGTATTCTATGTATGTATTTACAAACAAAAAAGTATATAAGTATTATATCAGTTATCTAGTTCCCATAGTACAAGCTATGCTTAGTTTGGGGCTAGATGGCGCTGTGTGAAAATGTCCACACATATTTATTTATTTATTTATTTATTTACAATAATAAGTGAGGTAATAAGATTTACTTTCAATATAAAGTGGCAATAACTAAAGTTAACCTAAGTATATCCAGGATTTTACTTTACTATAAATGAACTATTACTAATCTAAGTTTATTTATGAATTCATAGTACGAATTCGAACAATATTGTTGTAACCTTGAAGCATCACTGTCACGAACCATGATGGTTTTGTATTAGTTTGTGGTAAGGGCCCTGTAACCTGCCCCGTAACCAACTCCACCAATTTAAAAGGAAATGCTCGTATTCAGCAGTTAATTCAAGTTATTTCACAATTGAGTGTGGCGAGCCAAGTAATTGTGTGCGATTTAACTAACTATAGCGGTAGTGATAAATTTCTTCTCGTAATGGTGACTGAATTTACCAAATTGCTCGCTCGCTTGCAGCCACTAAACGGTGGTGAGTAGGCAGTTTATAGGGAAATTTATTTCGTTCATATGTAAATTTAGCAGCAAGTTAGTTTGTAGATAAATGTGGGTAGGTATTAGTTATGAAGAACAAAGTTAATTATTTAAAATTATTTTGCAATGGAAATTAGGTTTTTATTTAGCAAAAACTTGAAAGGTAAAGAGTTTTTAGAGGACGAAACAATTAAAATGTAAAGCGTTGTAATGTAATAAGCAGGTAAATATGAAGCTAAAAGAATTGTTTTAGATGTATAATTTAAAAAATTTACAAAAAACTTAATTGTAAGACAAGCATTCAAAATACTTATTATCTGTTTGCATTTTGCATTAATTATATTATGTTTATCATGACGTAAAAACTTAACATGATCAAAAGATACATGGTATTTGACTCAGAAATTGAATCTTGTTTGTTTCAGATGAAGGCAAGGAATCCAAAATCTAGATAAAACAATAAAAAGTAAGGGGTAATTTTCAAATGGTTATGAGAGAGAGACTCGTGTAGGCAAGTGGTCAGCCCTGGTGTCAGAATTTTTAGGCCGCCTGAAGGCCTCTGACTTGGCTTAACGACTATTGTCTTACGACGACTTAACGTGCCCTCCGAAGCACGGTAGCGCTCAGTTCTACATACCAACTTTTTGCTGTAGCGGTCACCCATCATAGTAGTGACCGCAGCGACCGTTGCTTAACTTTACCGATCGGTTAGGAACGGCTAGTCGTGCTTTGCTGTGAGCGCTAAATGGTTATGAAAAATGTTATATAAAATAACAAATGCTATGGTTCAAGAGCCAACTGCATGAGTACCTAGGCCATTGAAAACCCCAATAGGCTACTTTTAGATCGTTAATCGACACTTACAAATAAAAAATAAGTGCCGGTGCCGCTTGAGTGAAAAAGGATTAGAGGTAAATAAAAAAAAAAAAATTGAACTAAACTGAGTGTATAAGGATTAGTAGCTCCATGGCACGTTATGGAGTGTATCTAAATCAGCTTAGACTTGAGGTTATAACTCTGAGTATCGGGTACTACTAAACTCTCAATCTTGCAGAAGCAATTGATTTCCGCCACCGATTCTAATTGGTTTTACTAAATGCTAAAAAACATCTGTTAATGACTGAGATACCTACCAATAACCGCACAATATTTTATAATAAGTAATCAAAAAATGTAATGATAAATTGAAATGAAAAAATATTTTAAAGTTAAAGATAATGATAACTTTATTTGTTCAAACATGCATATGCATACTAGTAGCATGCAGGATATTGTTAGTTTAATACCCATTTATTACCTATATCGAACAGCTTATTCTATTTTCTATTCTTAAGAATAGGTTTTATTAAAATCAAACGTAGGTATTTAATCTCGTTTCAGCTTCGAATTTAGTTAATTTGTTAATAAAACTTAAGAATATTTATTTCTTATTTAAAATGCATTTTACAACTTTGAAATGAAAACGTTCAGTAAAATCAAGAATTTTTATTCTGTTTTCTAAGAGAGTAACGTACCTACATAACTCTGTCGTTATAGTTAGCTAGTTTTCAGACATGAACACACATTAAATACATAAACATACTTAATTATATCTATTAGCTACGAAGCACTTAACAAAATCGTACAGGCATGGCTTTTTTTAAGCGGACACTGTAGGTACTGCTAGAAAGTAACGGTTGCAAGGCCACATGGAGGTCGACCGGATGTTTAAAAATTAATAGGCATATTTAATGTCTATAACCCCGGTCGGCATATTTTATGATAAAATTTGAATAAATTGGTTAAAAAATAGACAGAAAGGGGCCTATAAAAAAATATTAGTCTATTAATAATATTATCAGTAATTTTGTACTCAAAAACGAATATCATCAGAATAATATTTTTTATGAAACAGGCCCAGGCAACTGGGCACATTTCATAGAGCGACAAATCATTATAAACCTAATCGTCAGTAGATAAATAATGACTGACAATCGTGAGTCACGTATAGTATTTTTGTTAAATGAAACCACAGTCTACTGACATTTGTAGGTTTATTATGATTTCACGATTTGTCACTTTATAAAATAGGGGCCAGAAGGCAGAACACTTGATGCCCACCTCTAAAAAGTTGTTTTATTTTAATTAATAGCTGACCCGCTTTGGCTTCACACGGGTTAATTATTTTTAAGTCTTAACTCTGTTTATGGGAGAGAAGGGAAAGGTAAAAAAAATAGAGGAAAAGGATGAATGTATGGCACGGCAATAGAAGAGAGGCAGGTACAGCCTGCCTTCCTTCGCTGTCTTCGTTGTCTTTTCTCTTCTATCTTCCCTTCGACAGGCTGAATATAATTTTTTTAAAATTTTATTTTGTTTTGTTAATTTTTGTAATTAAAATTGATTATCAAATGTAATTATAATATTCGAACAAAAAATCTTGAATAAAAATTATATCCTTATTGCTTGGGCAACCCGCAATTGGCCATTATAGAAAATAAAAAGCATACTAAATGTTATTCTGCATAATCAGCTATAACCATTCCAAATTTCAGCCAAATCCGTTCAGTAGTTCCAGCGTGATGCGTGTTCAAAGAGACAGACAGACAGACAGACAGACGTTTTTTACAGAGAGTTTTTTATATCGACTTAGAAATTAAAGCAGTCAAAATTTTCAAATAATATTCAAAGTACAGATTTAACCCAGTTACAGTTTTATTATAACTGTATTGATTGATTTAACGGACAAAGCTTCTTATTTCTTTCAACTTCTACAAGTACTGAGCACTAATAGCTATACGTTGTTTTAATTTTAATACATGCTGCGAGTCTGTGACCTTCCTTAACCTACTTTTAAAAGCCGTGACTAACAGAAAATATATTTTTGTCAAAATCAATTAACCACCGCCAAACGTATCCATCAACATATTGATAAATTTCCGGCTTAAAACATATTAATAACTAAATTGGAACATGCAATGTTATCACTCTAATTATGGGAACTGATAGATACTTAGGTTCTCGGTTTTTCATTAGACATTACCTCATTGACTCTTTGTCATAGTAAATTCATCAAAGGGTTTCTTATCTTCTAAACCTATGCGAGAATTTCATACTGTGGCCTGGTTTTAAAGTGTTATAATAGACTATTCTACACACATGGTGATCAATTACAAGGCGTGACCACACATAATGGCGTGACGCACTAATTTGTAGAAGGGCGGGTTAATGCATGATTTAAACTCATGCAGTTATCGGCTGTTGTTAACATTAAATGCTGGAACATTGTTAATTATAATCTTAACATCGTGTGATAACTTGTAAGTGTAAGCTGAATGAAGGCTTTTTGCAATAAATTGAGGGCTTTTATATTTTTCCTACGATGCATATGACCAAATTTTAATATTTGCTGCGCTCTGGACCTGGTACTAAAGGTACCTTTTTATGTTGCCGTTCATCATCATCATCATTAACAGCTTGAAGACGTCCACTGCTGAACATAGGCCTTCCCCAGAGAGCGCCACTTTGAGCGGCTGCTCGCCTCCTGCATCCATCGGTTCCCCGCGGTTTTCACCAGATCGCCGTTAGCCTGGTGTTAAGTGTCATGGCTGCTAATCAATAACAGTTGCAGTACCACTCAGTACTTACTCCAAAATTATGGTACTTACCTACCTTTATGATTGGAAATCTAACCTAATATACCTACTATGAGATCAGGCTACAAAATGTGATTAGCGCGGTTTTTCTCATTATTACTTTACAAAAATGTCAAAAAACAACAATTAGTTATATTATAGCTATTTTGGCATTTCTTTAAAATGTGTAAAACGCTCTTCAGATATAAATCAAAGCTCTTCCGGGCCTCTCAGGATTTTCGTCACATATCATTTTATGAAAACATTTATCTAGATGATTGTTTGGACATGATTATTGGATAGATTATAATTATAATATTATACTAATACCACATAGTTATATCAGTATTATAATTATTATTATAATAGTACCTACCTAATATATCTCTTATATTAACACAGTAGCAAGTTTAAGAAAAGCTTTTCTGTTCCCTACTTAATACTGGCAATGTTAACTTAGTTAACCCAACATGTAATGTATAAATCTAATTAATCAAGTATTAACTATAAACTATAAATATAATTTATGCTGAAATAATAGGATATTGAAATTATCGCAATTACTTTAATTAATATACTATAATAAGCCTGACTTAACGACCTACAACATGTCAACGTAATGTCCTGTTCCGTTGAGAAAAAAAAACCTGTCACTTATTTCACATAACAATAATTACCTACTGTAAGTATATAGGGGTAATTTAAGACCTATAATGATGATAGAGCCTAGGCTCTAGTCTTTTGATAAAAAAAACTGTAGGTACCTTCATTTTGACAATGTTTTGTGCTGCTGACGCGATGACGTCTCAATATAGAATAGGCAAGATGACTAAAAAATTTTTTTTTAAGTTTATAAAAAAAAAATTAATTAATGCTTTAAGTAAGGACATTAAATTTTAAAGCTTAAAATAAAAGTTAGTTATAACTAAACAGTTCATAAGATAAATAAAACGGCAAAGTGCAAGTGAGAGCAAACTATTCAAATGACACTCGATGCCACTAGCTGCACTAACTCCTACAAAACTAAAAAAAAAACTTAGATATTTTCTTGCATATAGGCAAACTTTAGCACAAGTCAAAAATTGGTAAACTTAAAAATTCCTATTTTATGATATTGCTAGCTATAAAATTATATCAAATATGCCAAATTTGTAAAAAATGTCTTTCAAAAACATTAAGTTCTCTTTTCCCCTACTACAAAAACACTTGGACTATTTACTAGCCGAATTGACCTAATAGACAGTCCAATAAATGCACTGCCAAATACAGACAAATTATTTTAAAATAAGTAAGTAACTGCCTTCTGAAATGTAGTAGTTACTTATTTTAAAATAATTATATGACACAACATAATTTTAACTCATTAAAGGATTACTTATCGTTAAGTAGACTAATATTCTGTTTAAGTACGCTTGTTAAGGTAATTGCATGTTAGCGCAACAAAATGCTAAGAACTACGCAATCTGTCAATAAAAATTAAAAATTTACACAACTTTTGTGTTTGCCGTTTGCACTAATTGTTAAAAGCGCCAGGTAAACGATTATACATATATAGAGGCAATCCAATAATTCACATCTAATTCATCATAATTTTTTACAATTATTAATAAAATTATGGAAAATAATTAATCGTTTTTTTCCGTTTTATTATTTTCTTTTCTGAAGCTTAGGGTTGTCCCTTAACTGTAAAAAGGAAAAAAAAACGAGTTATGCAAACGTCTGGTCGATGCAACGCGTGACCAAAATGCTGGCCTTTAATTGGCCCAAAGGTGCAACGTGGCAATGCCAGCATTTTGGGCACTTTGCCAACTGGTAGTGGATTATTAGATTAGTTTTGTATTATAGGTTTTATTGTTAATTTTATAGTTTTAGTTTGGTAGTAGTTTAGTTTTATAAAAAAGTATTTAGTAAATTAGTGTTTTATATTATTTAATGTTTTGTTGTGAATAAATAATTAGAGATTCATAGAGGAATTTATGTATTTATTATTTAAATACATAACTGTTGATAATGTCATCTTTCATCATTTAATCAAATCAAAACTCACCCGTGGTTCGACTCGGTAACACAGTTATATTTTTATTCAAACTTTATTTTATTTAACTTGTAATAATATAAACTCGAAATGATTAAAATTATGAGTAACAGGGTGACAAAAAACGAGGTTTAAGAATTACAAGTTTACGAAATAAGGGAATGTCGCATAAATTCGTGCGCGTGTCATTAAGTTCTACGATACGGACAATCATTAGGGTTGACAACTTAATAATTTTTCTATACAGACCCTTACAATTTGCAACAGTATATCAAGTGTGTGGTATTAAGGCAAAGGGTAGTGCAACCAAGGTGTTTTTTGGAACGTTTCCTGACGAAAGTAGACCATGTGGAGCTTTGAATTTATACAATCATGGGCATGATGGCTATTAAAAATGAACAAGTGAATATTACTTTCATAAAGAATATTAAAAATGAATGCAATAATTGAAAAAATAAGTAAAATCGGTAAATAAATCACGGAGTAAAAAGTTTTAAACTTTCTACAGGAGGCAACTCCTGTCCTATTCTCGCGAAACAGAGCGCCCCCAAAGTTACTATGAAAAATCCACTCGTGGCCTCACATGCCGAAGAGATTGTATGAAAAGCTACCACAGCTTAGTAATGAGGTACTTTGAACTACCTTCTGACGTCACTGGCCGTTTGAGCTATCTCTTTCTATTTCAGTTTTTAAAATGCTTGTAACTTGGTCATTTTATGAGATATTTTATTTTTGTTTTCACAAATGTTTATCTTTTGAGGAATATTATTAAATTTATCCAAAAAAATATTTTAGTCATCATGCCTACTATCATGTACCTAATTCGTTTCATTGACAAAAATTGGGTGTTCTCATTTTATACAGATTCTATCGAATACCATTACAAAAAAAAAATTGTGTTTGCCCAATAAACATTTAATGCGATGAATTCATAATTTTGAAAAATACTATACGAACACAGATATTAATTAAAAACCTCCAAAATTAGTAATTTCGTGCGTTGTCTTTGTCGTAAGCGCCACGCGGAAGTTCAGACTGAATTGATATTTTAGTTTACGACATTAAGGTTGATTTTTCATTGAACGTGGTTTGGGCATTTGAATGGCCAAGAAAAGAAAATAATAATTACGAATTTCAACATGCCAACCCTACTTCCTCTGCTGGACTGTTACTCACAATTTTCCCACGGAATGACAAAACGCATTATGTTCTCTTTATACACTATCCCGTGATATTGTTTGTTATAGAAATGCGATCTTATCGATAGAAACGGGTGGGTTCCGTAGGTTATTGTATTCAAATATAGTGGCTGGAGTTTGACGAGATGTTGTGATTTGTGATATTTTTTGTTTTATGTTTCATTTTGGTGGCTAGTGACACAGCTGATGGATTGTTTATTAGGTACTCTTGGTACTTGGTGTGCGTGCTCCTTTTCCACAACTAGGCCCTTAATCGCGTGAGGCAGTATTAGGTACTTTATGTAGCAGTAGCAGGTTGGTATACGGCTCTCCTTGAGTATACTTAGAGTATACTCGGCCGCATTTACACATTAAGAAAACTCGCAAAATTCTGTGCGCGATTTCAACAATCACCAATCACAATTTACGACAGTCTGTCGCGAGTACTGTTACCACGTTGTTAATGAGCAAAATACACGATCGGGACCAACCACCGACCAAGGTCACATTTGTCTCACCTTGGTCGGGTTGGTGTAAAATCCGACCATGTGGATGGTGCTTGACGACCGATTGAAGACACCAACCACATACACACGGTCGGATTTTACACCAATCCGACCAAGGTGAGACAAATGTGACCTTGGTCGGTGGTTGGTCCCGATCGTCTATTTTGCGGCCTATAAGGGCTCCCTTGATGGGAAGAGATCACCGCCTATGGACATCTACATTTGTCACCGTCGCGTCGCCTAGCTGTTGCGTGCAACACTAATTATAGACGTGCCACTTTGCTTATCCTGTGACAATAATACTTACTTTTTGACACTCCTTTTTTAGTTTGCAAGTTGCAACCAATTGTTAGATTAAAATTGTAGGTATGGATTTGACAGTTTCAATAAGATGTATTATTATTTGACACCACATTTTTTTTTAAATTAAGAATATTTTCATCTGGTTCTTTGCATTATAATTATCTACTTGAAAAGTACCACATTCATACGATTCAGTGCACTGCAATGTATAGGCCTAGCACAAATATTTACGCGCGCGTAAGTGTAACGTTAACGTAAGGCAGTTGTATGGGGTGCTGATCAAATGCCCATACATCTTGATTCTTGGTAGGCCTACTGATTATATCTGAGCATCCCTATAAATATCTTGCCTATTAGCCGAAGATGAAAGTATAGTTGTTTATAAATATGGCAATACCAATGTGGAAGAGTTTGTTAAATAAATAATTCTTATTGCTCTTTAAATAATCTAACTGCATGCTGTTCTTAATCCCGCAGCTACATTGAAAACACGTTTTCAAGATCGACCAAACAGAGATAAAGCCTGCACCACAACCAATCAAAACGTCATTACATAACCCGAAACCCGTGAAATGCGGCTATGAAATACTGATATCAGAAAATTGTATCACTCGATATCAGAACTTGCTTTAAATTTTGCTGAAAGCCATTTAACGTATGTTTAGGGACCTTGTCAAAATAAGAAAACCACGACGTTTTATAAGAATATAATAGAGAGTGAGTTATTCACTGTGAAAAAGTTTTACAATAGCTGTATATTTTTAATAGACCGCTTACGTCACAGTTGGGCATTATTTGTGAGTGATTGGTGCAATTATGTAAGCACAAGGTAAAGTTGATTGTAAATAAAATATATACACTTAGCACCAGCGCATTCGATTTTGGTTCAATTTGAAGGCCTTTGTTAGCTGTCATTCTTTTTGAACCTGAATTTCTGAGAACCAGGCGTGGCATTTTAAAAAGTTGAAACTACATAACAATGTGACCTAACCTGGTGAAGGTTTTTTTCTATAAATTAAAATAAGTGAGCCTAACTATATAAATTGAAAATATAATCTATGTAAATAATTTTTTTTGTCCTTAGTGACTAATTGACTGACTGGATAGCTGACTGACGGACTGACTGACTATAGTAATGATAATGCAGGCAAGGGACGTATTAACAGATACTTTACAGGATATTATTTTACTAACTGACTATGACTGACTGACTAAGACTAGCTGGCTGACTAATGGTTATCTGACTGACGGGCTGACCAACGGCTAATTGGCTGACTGACTCACTGACTAATTGACTGCCTGACTTACACACTATATTCAAGTAAGTTAAGTGATGATCAGCAGATATCGGCCAAAACACAATTTATTTATTAGAACCAGCCGCTCTACGGGTAATTAAAGCACCAACTCAGTTTGATCTACTATAAGATATTTCTAGTACAGATTGGCTATACAATTAATATGATCAGTTATACTCCCCCAATGTCACAGAATAATGGGAATGTCTGGGAAAAGTTGAAACATTGTTGAAAAACATACCACGTAGAACTTTAAAATTGATCCATTATGAGTGACGTATGTTTTTAAAGTGGGTCCTTTTCCACGGACACAGTAAAATTAATTCTCAATGATATATTAATGGTTTCCGCTAAACCTATCATAATTTATCAATTTAAGTTAATAATTTATCAAATTTATGTCAAATAAAAGGCGGGAACGCGGATAAGGTTAGCCTTCAAATGTTTTTGTACTTCGCTTCTACCCATATAGATCACTATCATAGAATAGGAAGTAAGTTCAGTAGGCATGGCGGGTACATATTTTATTATCTACATAAATAATATAATACCATAATATGCGTAACCGGGCTTTTTTAGAATGTCTCATTTAATATTAATATTTTACAGATTTCGTTTCTCTAAATTTATGGGATTTTGTTTGTTAAATATTCTTTTACAAGCAAAATACAATATATTTGATAAACAATAAGTGGTAATTATACTAAATACTAAACATGTACATGCAATAATTCTATTAGAGCAGTAAGGAATAGTTTGAGTTGGTTTGAGTTTTTAGCTAATGTCACCTTACTTTAGGCATAGAATATATGCACTGTTATAGTTCTAAGACTTCTAATTAACAGTGCTAATTTAAATCTAAGTTATTTTTTTATTTATTACGGCGCAGAACTAGCAAGTTAAAATGGCAAGGCCACATCACTAAACTGACAACCGATGGGGAAGAAAGGTTTTTAAGTGGCGACCAGGCCTATGCAGACCAGACCTACAATCTGGTGAAAACCGCGGGAAGCCGATGGCTGCAGGAGACCAGCAGCCACTCAAAATTGCCCTCTCTGGGGTGTTGATGATGAAAGAATTCAAAAAATCTTGACCTAGTTATAAAATTCCCGTTCATAAGGCAACACTAACGTTAACATTGTAATTAAGCATTTATATATAGGTATTATAAAAGAAAACGTTTGAGCTGTAACTGAAATATAAAGTGGCTCATTAAACTTTTACATAACTTCTATATTATTCGTTATGCAAGTTGTATAATTACAACATTAATATGTATTAAATTAGGCCTACACAAGATTTTTTCCATGGGCCCAGATTTTTAGAGATCGAACACTGTAATATCAGTAAGGAAAAATAATGTAGTTTACGCC
Organism: Ennomos erosarius; assembly: GCA_963580505.1. Taxonomy (NCBI): domain Eukaryota; kingdom Metazoa; phylum Arthropoda; class Insecta; order Lepidoptera; family Geometridae; genus Ennomos; species Ennomos erosarius. The sequence goes on along the minus strand of OY756981.1, from coordinate 4,561,816 downwards.
AGGTTCTTGCTAGTCTGGTGCTTGTTGCTAGTCAAGCTCTACCACAGATAATAGTACTGATCTACATCATTATACAATTTTTTTTATGTCAATGAACAACTTCATTTGGCTCAACGCATCAGCATTGCAATTCAACGAGGCAATGCTGCCAGCATGTTGGGTACGCTACCTACCGGCAGTGGGCTGGAGCATTTGGACTGTCTATAGGCCATCGTGGTCTATTTTATGTACAGTCCATATGTTCTTTGTAGTAGGTATATTGTAGCTAGTTAGTGTGTAGTGTAGTTAGTTTAAGTTTAGTTTAGTTTTTATTATTGTAGTAGTTAGCTTGAGTAATAAATACTTCACGAGCGTAGTTAAGTAGAGCAGACATTTTCAGATTCAGATTCAGATTCAGATTTTTATTGCTTCCATAGTGTACAATAGATGGAATACAAAATTAAGTCTAGTTTCATATGGACCCCGTCGGGCGCAGCAAATTTGGAGAGAGGAGGGCGTCTTAGCAAAAGAATCAAAGTGATCAAACAAAATAGGTACACTACATAGAAAATAATATTAGTTTGATTAGCTATAATAAAATGTCAATCCAATTTTATCTATACCATTCGTGATCATAAATTTTCATCAGCACATAATATTTTATTGTCATTTATATACTCGTCAATACTATAATATGCCTTTTCAGTCAGGAACCGTTTCAAAGTTCGTATAAAAATGTTATAGTTGTCTATGTTCTTTAAATCGCCTGATAGCTGATTATATATTCTTATAGCAGTAGGTAATGCACTAGATGAGAGCATTTTTAACCTGGATTTTACAATCATGTTGGTGTAATAGAAATGATTTTTAAAGTGTAAACCACACATTAGGTATAATTATCTATAAGGTCGAGTAACCATAGTTTAGTTGGTAGAGCGTCCTGTCCGGTGAGTTGGAGGGTGCGGGCTCAAATGCCGCTGGTTGCTAAAGTTTTAAGGACAATAATATCTTTATGTTGGTATCATTTCAAAGTAAAAAGTTCGACACACATAATTTTTCTCTTCTATGGCAGAATGAACACAGCAATGCCCTTACTGACACTATTTATGACTCACAAACGTCCAAAAGCAGAATTGATGTAACAGTGGCGCCATCACCAGGCCTCAGATCTGCAATAAGAGAGAGAGATACTTGTCTACGCCACCTGCAGCGATGTCTATGGTGGTCTAAGACTGATTCAGGTTGTTGCAAAATGGACTCACAAGATTGCATAGTGAGTTGACAGCTCAATTATTTTTTGCAAGTGTGTCACGCGTCTTAGTTACTATGACTATGTCAATATCGTTAGTTGCGAAATTGTTAATGATATGGATATGAAGCAGTTACTGTTAATAAGCAAAGTGGTTAATTATTAATCTTAATTAGAAGGGCGTTTATTCACTTGAGTGGTCACATAAATAATTTATAATCAAAGGTGTTGTGTGTTAAATGTAGCATTTAGTATAACATTTTTGTGTTATTCATTTTCTATTCTCAAAATAGGGAAAACTTTTCCCTTTGTCTATTTTGAGATTTTTTCTGGAAAAGTCTAAACAAAAACGTGGATTGTTGTACGTTTGCTACAAAGTAAATGAGTTGTGCTAATGCTAACGTACCTACCTATTGTATCATCGCTTTTATGAACTAAAACAGGCGTAACAAAATAATGAAACACGTTGAGCAATCAAAACCTATGCATAACGTGTTCGTATTCAAATCAGAAGCAAATCTCAAATATTTGGCCCCGTTTAATGGAGCAAACATGCTTGTGCCCCTTATATCCGGTATCTTTTGAACTAGCATGCTCTGTCGTTGACCGCGTCGTCACTTACCATCAGGTGAGCCTATAGTCAAAATTAATGTACCTAAGCCGCTGTAATTATAACACACTTAACAATCGTAATTTTTGTGTTTTGTCTTTTTCTATTGAGTAATAAATTAATGGGCAAAAAAGCAAGAGAACACATTGTACTTTGCACATTTCACTTTTATGCATTGTATAATGTATATTAGTAAGGGTGCTACCATTATTAAATCACGCGCAAGTGACATCATGGCAAACGCGCGACAATTTCTAATCATCAAATGCGTGCTCGACATTTAGATACCAAAAGAAAGTTCTAACGGATCTAGATAACACGACTATTATACCAATGGTATGCAAAGTGGGCGAAACTGAGATTAGCGTGGGAGACAACGATCGATTGCAATTTGCAATCGATGCTGCTATTTTATACTTTTACGTAATGTTGTCATCGATTTTCAGCTTGAATTTGATTTATAGCAGTAGGTACCTATCACTTGCTTAATTATGATTAAAAATATCTGAGGTTATCTATTTATTTTTATGTAAATCAACGACGTGACGAGCTAGTCATTCACCTAATGTAAGGTGTCACGGCTGCCCATAATAGTTGCAGAGACTGCCACTGGGAATTTTAGTTATTAGTATTTCGTTTTTATTGTTCAACGACAATTATATTCTGCCAAAAGCAAAAACATTTTTGTACTAGGTAAAACTCTTGAGACTTAAGCTAATTCATAAACCTATAGGAATGTACCTATTATTTACAATAGTTGAAAGATATTTCTAGTTTAAACAGTGTTACAGTATATAAAAATCTATAGATATAATCATTTCATTTTAGTCAGTGGTTTTTTCAATTTTTGCTACTAATGCAACTTTATGACCGTGATAATATCAAACTTAACAATCTACATTTGAAATTATTACTTTTAATCTGTAATTAAATCAATATAAAGTTTAGATTTAAATGACAATGTCCTTGGACTAATTGTGAGGGAAACGAAAGCTCAGGCTTGTTATCGATCAGCTATTATTATACAATGATAATAAATTATTGCGAGATACAGTATTGTTTCTGTTTAGAACGCGTATTTACAAAATGTGTTGGTAAAACCAATATAGATTTTTTTAGTATTTAATTTTTCTCAAAAGAGTCAGCACGTTTGAATAATAATGCCTGAATGTTTGATATTACTAGATTTAATAGGTAGGAGTCTATGGCCTGAATATTTATAATAATTTACTTAGAAAAAAGTATAATAAATGGTAGAATTAATTGTTTCTAGATCTACATAATTTATTTATTTCAATAAGTTTCAAGAGACTATCAACTATTATAAGCTAATGTATAAGGGAGTGTCGATTGATCAGTATCCGATTTTGTTATTTAACATTGACGCACCCACAAATAAATGTCTAGTGAAAGAAAAAATGAATTTAAAATTAGATTGGAAGTTGGAGAAGTCATTCACATAATTATGAATATAGTTGCAACTTATTCTTAACTTAACTTATTTTTAATTTCCAGCTATATATCCTTAATATTTAAAAAAACTATAAAAATATTATCCTCGTTGATATGATACAGGCATTGTGTCTCATTTCTTAGATAGGTTAGGTAGGCATATTTTTTATGTTCAATTTTCAGAATAACGTTTTTTTTGGGGTTGAACCGCAAAAAAAACGTTATTCTGAAAATAACACAGATTAGAGAAAAAACAATCGACTATAATTTCAAATATCTGTAGCACTGGCAGGCAAGAATTTTTTTATCTATTATCAGTGTAATGACTATTTGGGTATCCATGTTAAAGCTATAAAAATCGAAAAAGTACTTGACATGTTGGAAATATTGAGACAAAACCGCGACAAAACATACGGCATCAGCATTCGATAATGTCAGCGTTTATTTTCCGAATTATTAATTTTCCCTAGCCTGATATTGTCCATATTCAGCATTTTTCTTGGATGTCATTATCAATAGATTATTAAATTTCTTCTATTTACTAATAATTACAATTTTAACAAAGGTTATTACTTACCTATACTCATTTTAATGCCACCAAAGCCTTGTAGATTTCATAAATATGCAGCACAATCTATTTATTGTAGGGTACTATGCAACATTATGTACCTACTTTGACATTTGTTCCGGGCCCTTTCGAAATCCGTTGACATATTGCTCTGCAGTCATTTGTTTTACACTATTGAACCTTCTTGTATGACTTGTAGTTCGTTATCAAAGTGGGCCGAGCTTGTTGCCCTGGATCTATATAAATATAATGGGATAGAGTTTCATGTTTGTTTTGACCGTATAATATCAATTTGTATATAATATCAATAAGAACTAATTGTTATAATAAAATTATAATAATATTTCCCTCTCTGATGCATCTTCAATACTCTACACCGCATGAAGTCTACCACACGATTTGTCAACTCAGTCAGTCAAATTGCGGCGTGCGGAGGCGTGGTGCGGCTCCCATCCAGCAAACTGCATCGTGTGGAGGCATGTTGTGGTAGTGGTACCCATCCAGCCGGTTGAGCCGACAAATTGATTGACGGATTTCATAGATAGTATAACGAGGGATTCAGGCAAATCTCTTAGAATAAACTTTTTTTTTTTAAAGAATGAATGACGTGACGATCTAGTCGTTCACCTGATGTTAAGCACTACGGCTGCCCATAACATGAAACACTTAGAGCGCACATAGGTAAACTTTCGCTCTCATTACTATTCTAAGCAAATAAAATATTTGGCTCATTGCATAACTTTACTTTTTAATGGTCATTTAGAGCTATTATGTTACTTTCTATCCTACTAACTCAGAATTTTAATCATATTTAAATTTATTAAAAAGATCTATACAATATGAGTTAGATTTCCTTTCCGAGCACAATTTTTTTTAATTTGTAACCTTTTTGTAACCTACTAACATTTTGACCTTTAATCTTAGGGTCTATTTTGGAGTTCAGCACATAATATTTCAAAATAGTTGCGTTCAAAAACCGATTTACATAATGCGATAAGTATATGTGTATTGTTTATCACGTTTTATGTGCTAATGGTGCATTCAGTTTCCTAACTAACAATATTTAACTATCGTGGATTGTTACGGAAGTAGGACCTTTCTGTTTCGTGGAAAAACATTTTTATATCTTAAAGAAAAATTAACTACAAAACTACCAAAAACTAAAATATAAATAATATTAAAAAAGACCTTTGGTGGAGGGGAACGTGCCCAGAACGCTGGTTGCATTGCCACGCTGATTCGTAATGCAGATTTTCTCAGCAAGAAAAGAGCGAGCCTTCTGTTCGTCAGTCGGTCGCCTCCACCAAACTGTGACTGCGTGTAAAAATTATGTCGTTCACCGTTTTCTCCGAATATTTTCTGCACCGATTTTTACGTGTTTATTTTCTTGTAGTAGGTTGTAGGTCTTCGGATAAACAACGGGCATTCTCAAGACTATCTACTTAGTACTAGTAGATAGTATAGATTAGTGTATAAATATATTAACTATTTACGTTTCGCATTTATAATTATCTATGTTTATCTACTCCGACATTCTGAAAAAAAGATCTATATTGGTCTTACAAATTCTTTTTGAGTCGGTATGTATAGTATTTTAAGCATATTGCATAACCATTTTTTCGTTCTTTTATGCCAATACCAACCTAATCTATATAATACTTACAACTTTCGCGACTTGTACTCATATCATTCACTCATTGTTACCTAATCTAAATAATTACTGATTTATTTCTATAGAAATGGTATTGAATTAAAACCATTTTGGAAATATTTTTCTAAACAGAGCGCAAGCAAAGTGGCACCTGTTTGATTGTTCGGATAAATTGAACAAGTTTGTAGAGTGGTCAATTTATTGCGCAACAGCAAATTTTGCAAATATTGACTGGTTACTACGGATCTCAAAATAAAATTCGAGTTAGATATGAGTATTTAAAATTGGAACAAATTGTCTTGTATACCTTCACCATCATCATCAACAGCCTGAAGACGTTCACTGTAATCATTCACTCATTGTTACCTAATCTAAATAATTACTGATTTATTTCTACAGAAATGGTATTGAATTAAAACCATTTTGGAAATATTTTTCTAAACAGAGCGCAAGCATAGTGGCACCTGTTTGATTGTTCGGATAAATTGAACAAGTTTGTAGAGCGGTCAATTTATTGCGCAACAGCAAATTTTGCAAATATTGACTGGTTACTACGGATCTCAAAATAAAATTCGAGTTAGATATGAGTATTTAAAATTGGAATAAATTGTCTTGTATACCTTCACCATCATCATCAACAGCCTGAAGACGTTCACTACTGGACATAGGACTCTCCATAGAGTGTCACTTTGAGCAGCTGATTGCCTCCTGCATCAATCGGCTCCCGGTGGTTCTGACGTCGTCGGTCCACCAACTGGCCTACGCTGCCTGCCTGCTCCCGAAGTCTGCTATTACAATTGTGTCATAATGGTTCATGAATGGTGCCATAATGATAGATTTTGACACTAATTAGTACTTATGGTTTGTAGACTACTATTAGTGTCAAAATCACTCATTATGATAGATTTTGACACTAATGATAGTCTACTTATGGTTTGTAGTCTAACATTAGTGTCAAAATCTGTCATTATGGTACCATTCATGAACCATACACAAAATAACAGACTTCGGTCCCTGCTTTGCTATTATGGTGCCTGCTACCATAGCTACGGATAAGAAGAGCTGCGGGTACTACGAATGCTTTAAAGATAAGAATTAATAAAAATAAATAAATATGTGTGGACATTTTACACAGCGCCATCTAGCCCCAAACTAAGCATAGCTTGTGCTATGGGAACCAGATAACTGTTACAATACTTATATACTTTTTTGTTTGTAAATACATACATAGAATACAATATAACACCCAGACGCAGAACAAACATCTATTTTCATCACACAAACGTTTGTCCCGGTAGGAATCGAACCCACAGCCCTCAGTTCAGAAGGCAGGGATACTACCAATTGAGCTATCGGGCCCGTCAAATGAAAGAAATGGTCAATTTAATTCTGAAAATGGCTAAATCTGTTTAATAGAATTTAAATGTAAAACGTAGGTACCTTTTTTTTTTCCTTAACATGCATGTTTACTAAAAGTATAAATATTTAATTATGATAATTTTTAAATCAGAAATTTACTGTAATCGCGGCTACCATTACTTTAAACAGGACTTTAACGTATCGGTAAACGAAATAAAGTTGCAATTATAACATCGATAAAAAGAATTTTAATATGTAACATTTTTTGTGAGCTGCATACCAACTTTTATAATTATAGTCCACTGACGATCACCGATGCAGGATTTGCAATACCAAGGTCACTGATAAACTGAATTATAGATAGCCGAAAGTTTTCTAGTATGACAACTTGAACAGTCAAGTGTTAGTCCAAAAGTCCAACAGCAATGTTTGAGTTCGAATAAAATAAATAAATAAATAAATATTTGTGGACATTTCACACAGCGTCATCTAGCCCCAAACTAAGCATAGCTTGTACTATGGGAACCAGATAATAACAATATTGAGGCAATTGTTAATGGTAGTTGTTAATGGTTTACAAGACTATTGAAGTAGGTAATAATATCACCGCTAGACTACTGTTTCATAATGGTTTAGGTATTTAGTCACGTTGTAAGCACTATCTAGTGTCCGAGCACGTTTTATCGACGATTGTGAAACGATCGCCAGCGGCCGTTCGTAAAATCCGTTTAAGGGCACGATCGATAGCAATTTAATTGTATTGTTTTAACGAATTCGAATAACAATCGAATCGAGACTATAGTAGACAGGTTCAAATCGTGACAAAGTATTATTGAAATTATATTTCAAGGCAAATTGATATATTGAAATGTTTTTCGCATTTGATTCGTCGTTTTGATAATGAACGTCAGCTGGGTGAAAGTTTAACACGTCTGCCGCTTACGACCTAATTTTGAAGATTTAAAATATTGAGTCTTTCCATGTTTTATAATTTATTAAATTAAGTAGATACCTAGCTGTGTTTATTCGTTATTCATACAATATAAACCCTTAAATCGATACAGAAAATGTATATACTTAGCCACCAGTAAAAGAGTTAATACTGTCCTGTCGCGGGCATCGAACCCACCACCTCTCGAATATGAGCCGACCTCTACTCACCGTAAAAATGGTAAATTAAAACGATTTTTAGAGTAAGTAAACTGATTCAATATCTTTAGAAATACATAAACCAGCACAGTTTCTTACTTTATGGTAAAAACGGATAGGTACTATTTAAGTTTAAAAAAAAAGAAAGAAATAAACAACCGTAAAACCACACTTAAGCCATACTTGGTATGGCGTTTTTTTTGTTATTCACATTACTTCAGATGAACTTTACAAACTACCTATGTAATTTTAATAAATATCATGTTTTCATTCATCCGTCTAACTCATTCACTAGTCACGTATTGCCCGCATACCTACCGGTGACACGCTTACACAAGAACAGACAAAATCAAGGTCTAGTTAACCAGTATTTTAATCTACTTACGCCTTACGCCTTAATTAAAGAAAGGCCGTTCAAAATCCGGATTTGAAAGCGAACATGCAAGAATTCTTTGGGTTTCTGTAATAGTGTCCTCTAAAAATACCCACAGAACTTCCAGCTTCCTGAAAGAAAACGAATTATAGGACCAAAAGGGCATTTATATAAAAATAATTGTATCTCAATTATTTTTATATAAATGCCCTTTTAGTGCTAGGTTATTGAATTATATGTAGATAATGCTGTTTACCACAAATCTTTCACGTATAGAATTGCGGAAAAAAATGTCTTTGATACCATTTGTAAGATCTACGCGTATCACGAGACAACGAACGGAAATAGGTATTTGTAAGATGTACACCGCGCGGGAGCCGATGGATGCAGGAGGCGAGCAGCCGCTCTAAGTGGCGCTCCCTGGGGGAGACCTATGTTCAGCACTGGACATCTTCAGGCTGTTAAAGATGATGATGATGGTGATGAAGATGTTTTAAATTTGTCGTTTTATAAAAAAAAGAGACCGCGCATAAGTTATCTGCATAACGGCTGAAATCAATTCAGCCGTTGTTGCGCAGTGTGAATACGGAACAAACAAACTCACAAACTTTCGCATTTATCATAAGTATACTATCTATTCTAGCTATGGAATCTTAAAATGACTGTAATATTATAGAAGTTAAAGGAAGGTAAATAAATTATATACTATAAGTTCTATGTGCTATTGAATATACTTAGTTTAATATCTAACATAGCATAGGATCTGATAAAGCTACCAGACAATCAGACATGTTCAGGCTCCAGAACTAGTGATTTTAGAGGGCGTTTTAATGTCCGCCTACGCATGTAAAGGAGCAAAGGCGTGCTGGCGTTCGTGGAAATATAGAAACAATTGAACCTATGGTAAATATACAGACGTGTATTACTGTACGTATTAGATGTTTAGTGGGCTGTAGTTTACCGTTTACTTCCATACTATAATTCTATGTATTAACAAAATATACCTCACTGGCTCGGAAAGATTCTCTATTGGCATTCGAAAATCTGGGCGCAAAAACGCATATTAATCGCTAGCGTATAGTAGATTTTTTTCTCCATTCTGTGAGAGCGAGCAGTGTTTTTAAAATACGAACGTTTCTATTTAATAATATTCTCGCCAATCACAGAGCTAGAATTCGTTACTTCACCAATAATAATTGAGGATTTAACCACAGATCTGCTTGAAATTAACTTTTTTACTTTTTTTTCTTATATAATGGCTCTACACACACAGTGTATGTAGCCAGTATCAAGTATTGATTTAACCTTCTTGATACTGCCAGTCCACTAAAAATTCATTAATATCTACTAAAATATATACCTATAATACCCTACTTCTTCGTTTTCTCATTCACCAACCTCATCTTTAGAATAATCGCATTATCCAGTACCAAATAGTATTTATACAGGGTTACAGGAAAAACTATGCAGTTTTTCCTGTAACCCTGTATAAATACTTAAAAATGGATTAATAAAACTTTTTTTTAATGTTGTTGTTGTTCTGTAGTTGTTCTAGTCTTTTACTTGATGTTAAGCGTACCACCCATAACTATGAATAAGCTTAGATTTCCTTGGCTTCCTTGGTTTTTCTCGCTGTAGTGAGGTAAAAGTTGTGTGTTTCCCTCGGCTGCAAAGTTAATTTGCGTCTCGAACCTTTGAACCCTTCGCTTGCTCAGGTTTCAATTCAAGTACTCGCGCCAAAAACCAACTTTGCACCCTTGTATAACAAATAACTATTGTTAATACATAGAAGAGGTTCACTGATGCTACAACGGCTGAACGGATTCAAATGAAATAAATAGAGAGACATTATAAGCTGTATTAACAGTGATTTATGACTTTTTATCCGGAGATGACACCGTGGCGGGGTGCAGTATTACTTAATTAGAAAGCTAGCGTATGAAAGGATTTGTTTTAACACAATTTTATAGCTCCGGCTTGATTATCTAGTAGAGGTCGTATTAAACAAGCCAGAACTAATTTGAACGGCAGTGATAGATCATACTTACAATCAAAGCTTCAATCAATAATCGAATAAATAAAACCAGAATAAGTATTAGTTTCGAGATATTGAGTCAAGTTAACAACACAAGGTATTGATCAATTCACTATTGGTTTTTCTGAATTTATAATTTAGCTAATCTCACAGGAATTTGTAGTATAGGTATGTGAGCATTTTCATGTTTTCGTTAGTAATGGTAGTAATGATAGGATTTTTAAAACTAAATAACTATATAACTAAATTAAAACTGCATTTGACCGAAACCTCACCTGATAAAAGTGACGATGCGGTCTAGGATGTATATACAGGATGACCTTGAATTGGTATGTTATCCCGAAAGGGGGTAAATCTACACCCCAAGGTAGACAATGTTTCTTCTACGACTTTACTAAATTAATAGTTTTTCATTGAAGAAATGCTTTGTAAAGTTTACGTTCGAAAATAGGCTTAGCGCAGCTGGGTGGTTGAACTTCGTCCTTGATTGAGTACACATAAATGAGTTTAACGACTTGTGTTTAAAAATGAATTTATAGTATCTTGTTAACTCTCGTAGCGATCGCACGTGCAATATTGCGAGTGGATTTATTTATTACCATGGAGGTTTGGAAACACCCAGTTTCAAGTAAGGCTCTCACAACTTGTAGGGTATCATGGTCTCAGTCCCCCCATTTAGGGATAATATACCAATTCATGGTCACCTTGTATGCTATAAGATATTACCTACTCACTCGGGATTTGAAGTGCGGGTAATAATAGTAGGGTGGGTAGGTACTAGGTATGGTAGGATATTAATTATCATTAATTTATTTCCTTTACTTTATTTAAGCTACCTAATACCTAACTGACCTTAGAGTGGGCAGGGCCTAAGCCGGTGCATGGTTGAGAGAGGAACCTGTTGACGGAAGCAGTCTAGTGCTTCTGGCTCAGGTACCGATTTCGGCACCGGGATACCAGCTCAACACAATCAGACACCGACCCCGCCGGCGAGGTCGACGTACCCCCCGTAAGTTAACTAGAATGGTCGCGACTTTCCACAGGGTCCACTCCTCCAGCGGACGTAGCCTTCTCGATTCTCTTATTCCGGCAACAGCCCAAGCCGAGGCTCGCACCCCAGGGGTGCCCTTGAGCTAGTTGCCCCCCACTTTAGTCGGTAGAGACCAACAGCATTAGCCAGTCCAACAAAAATAAAACTCTTGACGAAAACGATGCACTGTGTCGAGGAGTAAGATACTGCCTTATGAATTCACATACACTATCTTTGTTTTTGTAGCCACCTAACTTTACTTATTTATATTTTAGGCGTCAAAATTATCACGAAGAAAAGTAGTTGTAACTCGAACATCTAACATATTTTCCATAAAATCAAGACGTACAAGCATAGGTCATCTAACATATAATCTATCCAAACGATTGGCACCAAAATCAAAAGTTTTTGTTATGTTTAGAGCGTGAAAACCATTGGCGCCCGAAACACTAAAATGTAAGTAAATTCACTCATGGGCTCTATTGTCTCGCGTGGAGAGCAGAACGACGGCGATGACATTTTCAAATATCAGGACGGTCCTCTTAATTTTCGTTTTATTTTACTGATCTTGCAGCTCGCATCCTGTTTCATCATCATTATTAACAGCCTGGAGACGTCCACTGCTGAACATAGGCATCTCCCAGGGAGCGCCACTTAGAGCGGCTGCTCGCCTCCCGCATCCATCGGCTCCCCACGGCTTTCACCAGGTCGTCGGTCCACCTAGTGGGGGGCTGGCCTACGCTGCGTCTTCCAGTTCGTGGTCGCCACTCGAGAACCTTTCTTCCCCATCGGTTGTCAGTTCTACGAGCGATGTGGCCTGCTCATTGCCATTTCAACTTGCAAATCCTAAGAGCTTCATCCTGTTTAATATAAGTTAATTTACATCATGACGGATATTCACCCCCATATTCTAAGACGTTACCTCGAGATTACTCCACTCGACTCAACCTCGAATTAACTTCATTTTTGTGTTTATAGACATTTCTGCGTCAATTTTTCTCAAACGAGAGAAGCGAAGCAACTGTCAACTCATGGTACGTCGCGATGTATTTTGAGTTTTTCTCAAAGTTAAGTAGAAGTCAAGTAAAGGATTTTTGGATAAATGTTTTGGAATACGGGGGTCAGTCTAATAAAATTCCAACAAACACATACATAATCATTCTCCAGTAGCCAATAAATCAATAAAATGATTACATAACCATCTATCTTATCTATTAACGATGATTGATAACCAAATCTGTCAGTACGTGATTATAATAACCCATTTAATGAAAGAGTTACCATTAATATTGATATAAACCAAAATTTCGTAAGCTTTAATGATTGGTATGCGCCCACCCTAAAATCAAGCATTCTTTAACCTTCGATTCATTTGGTATCATTAAACCGTAACATTAACTAACATTGTAATTGGCTGGTATAATTTAGGTCTTATTTACATAAAGCAATAGCTTGGCGATGGCCTGCGGATGTATCACATTTTAATCGGGCGTTATTATGAAAGAGAATGATTTTGATTTAACGCTTGAGTGTTTGGTAGGGGAATCGAGATTGACTGTAGTTTCATGGTAGGGCATCTCCTAGTTTTCGACTTTCGTCTGTAAATAATCGGTCCAGTGGCAACATGCGTTGGAGTGAGTAGCTATCCCCAGTGACTGAGGTAATGTAAAATAGCTGCAAGCGTACGGCCTTATTAATAAACGCGAAGTAGTAGTTGGATTAGTTACTCCAACTTTTGTCTTTTTTTATCATTCGAATATCGAACTTGAGCGAAAAAGACAAAAGGTGGTTTAACTAGTCCAAAGATACTCCACGTTTAATAATAAGGCCGCTACCGCTTCTATCTCGAAATATGAATCATAATTCTTTAAATATAGGTTCTTTAAAAATTATTTAATCAACAGAATGCCGTAATACTGTAATCAAAATAGGCATGATGACTAAATTTTTTTTGGATATATTTATTTTTTTATAAACGGCCAGTGACGTCAGAGGAAGGTCGTTCATAGTACCTCATTACTAAGCTGTGATAGCTTTTCATACAATCTCTTTGGCATGTGACGTCACGAGTAGATTTTTTATCGTAACTGTGGGGGCACTTTGTTTCCCGAGAAAGGGACAGGAGATGCCTCCTGTAGAAACTTTAGAAGCTTATTACTCCATGATTTCTTTGCCGATTTTGCTAATTTTTTCAATTATTGCATTCATTTTTAATCTTCTTTATGAAAGTTATATTCACTTGTTCATTTTTAATAGTAGTCATCATGCCTATTCTCTCATCATACAGCGAAATTTTATTCTTATCCTCAGGCATTTTGAATACTTTATAACAAGTCACAATTTACATCTTGTAATTATTCGAAATTATTTTATTATCGCACTAAACCAGTAGCTTTCATTTCGTTGGGAACAACTTTATTAAGTCTCGTTATGAGCAATTGATGAAGTCGGCTTCTTATAATGAAACTAAATTAAAACCGATACCTACTAGCGGTTAGTTAGATGAACGAAATAAAAATATAAATCTCAAACTCATTTTAGCGACAGCGACACGCAGAGTGAGGCGGACCTTAGATACTTATATTTATTTTTTTAAATATATCTAATACTTCATACATTTTAGTAGAATACAATATAGCACCCAGACACAGAACAAACAGCTATGTTCATCACACAAATGTTAGTCTTGGGTGGGAATCGAACCCACAACCAACCTAGTCTAGTCTTGGGCAGGGCTATTATACCAACTGAGCTATCATGATAGCTTTTGACCATAAGGGATAAGTGCGAACTTAGCTAGCCGTCAAACTTTAGTGGAGACGAGCATAAGCCTTTTCAGAGGTCAAAATGATTAATATTAAACTGATACAAAATCTACATCAATGGGTTGGTTTTCTAAAAAAAGCGCTTGGTAACAATTCGTGTATGAGGCAGTGGGTTCCTATGCGGAAACGGACTTAATTTAGGGTCGGTTCCAGTTTGTGTTATTTTTGATATTTTCGTTATTTTCGATCACAAAAAGTCGTTCCACTAGCAATAAAAGTGATCTCTGTAAGAGTCTTTGACAGTTTGAATGTGATCGTTTTTTTCGTTCTTGGCATTCTTAGCAGCTACTGGAACTCACCCTTATACAAACCATACAAATAAGCTAATACAAAAGTGCATAGGTAGTCCCATACTTTATTCATAAAATAGGTGCTTTTTATAATGGAAACTAATAATAAATTGAATCTAAAGTGACGGAATAAACGCGGTGTTTTTTTTATAGAGATAGAACGAGACGTCCAGTAATAATAATAGCGCCCAACGATCACATACTATTACATTATCCTGCCGGACCCTAACTAGGATGTCCTGTATCGATCCAGGAAGTACGAGGACTTTGGTCCCATAACACCAAGATACAGAACAAGTATATGCGCCCTTTTATTGTTTTTTTTTTTAATTTTTAACTCTGAAACAAGAAAACATCTGTCTGTTGAATAATGTAGAGTTTAAATATTCGGTCAATTTTTGCAAGGCTTTTGTGTAAAACAAACAGCATATCACTTGAGGGTCAATTGCGTAATCTTGCAATTTTTTTTTATTTTGAATATAGGTATTTTGGCAAGCGTAAAATTATATAGGTACTTGTATAGTACCTACTAAAATGTGTAGATCAATTCGATGATAAATAACTATTAATAAACATAAATAATATTTATGTCATCGTCATCATCATCATCATCACCATCAGCCTGAAGACCCTAGTATTATATAATGCTGCCCAAATTATGTCTAAGTTTGAAAAATTTCGTAACTTATCTTAAAATGCCTAATGGCCCTTTAGTTTAGCCCTCGGCCATAATTAAAAATATCTGATCAATCCAATCATTGCTCGTGAGAACTTTAATCCATTACTTCAAGCAACTGGTCATTATGCCCACATGTCAATATTAAATGGCTCAATGGTACTGTCTTTGTGGACGAAGGTCTATCTATGGCCACGCCTCGTATATTGTTATTTCGTAACGACTGCCATTGAAATAGTAAACTTACAAGTTTTCAGCCGGTACGCGTAAGTCTAATTAACGTTTCTTTTTTATGCTAAAATGGGCATACGTTTGACAACAACTCACCTGTAGGCCCTAGCACGAATATTTACGCGCGCGTAAGTGTAACGTTAACGTAAAATCCCCCCTATTACGATTGCGTCTGCCGCTCAACTGCTGTCAAAGTTCATACAATTTTGACAGCAGTTGAGCGGCAACCGCGCGTCAGCAGCGCTGCTAACTCAATCGTAATAGAAGGGGCAGATCAAATGCCATACAACTGGCTTACGTTAACGTTACACTTAAGCGCGCGTAAATATTCATGCTAGGCCCACTGATGGTAAGTGACAAAGTTGTCTAAGGTATAGCACGTTTGCCCATGAGATGCCATTTAATCTTGACTTGAAAAGATCCAGGCTATAGGAGGAAATGCTGTTGATGGAAGAGCATTCTATTCCTTGGCCGTTCGGGCTATGAGTGGCTCAGCAAAACGATGAACGCTGTGAAGAATCAC
Source organism: Ennomos erosarius (assembly GCA_963580505.1). NCBI lineage: Eukaryota > Metazoa > Arthropoda > Insecta > Lepidoptera > Geometridae > Ennomos > Ennomos erosarius. The sequence continues at coordinate 4,545,816 of OY756981.1, read as the reverse complement.
TAAGCATTGTAGTTCTATGATGAAAAGGGGATGCCGGAATGAGCTGATGAAAGGCTCACTCTCCAAAAACGATTTATGAATTTTGATCCCGATCATGATTGAAATATATCCATTAACTCACGCTGATACATTTTGAAGCAAATTTTGCCAGCCCTACACAAAGACACGCAGCCGAAAGTTGAAGGTAATGGAAAATTATCCACTCTCTTTTATTGTATTATTTTAAGACATTGTTAATTAGTTCACCAGTTTGGTTACGTTTCACATAACATTTGGTCTTACTGTTACTTATGCTGCAAATAACTACTCTACATGATGTTTCTATTTCAATATTTATATGTACTTATGTATGATGTATTTATGAATGTCATTGAAGATTTGTTTTGGTTGAATTTCAGATATCCCGATGATTTCAGAATATAAATACAGTTGATGTGGATTCATTATGCATGTTTTTTTTTCAGTTGACAGATTTCAAAATTAGAAAAGTTATTGTTGCATTATATATATATTATGATGATCATAAATTATTTTATGCCATTGTAATAAATATATATAGATAAAAAGCATTTTTATTGTGCGCAAAAAACTGTTCAAATATTGAGCAATGTACGAACAATGTACCTACGTCTTTAGTATCCAATGAGAAACAAATAAATACATAATAGATTAATAGAAAAATTATTTGTTATACTTCTAAATAAATAAGTAACCATTTTTTTTATTTGCGACGGCAATGTCATGCAAAAGACTAAGGAACAATAGCAAAGTCTTATAACTATTGTTCGCTTCATTTGAAGTAAGATTTATGTTTCTATAGATAAATAAAAACAGCATGTGTGGCTCAGTGGTAACTCGTGAAACTTTCAGCCTTATGCATCATGGGTCCAATCTCGCTCGACCCGCACAGAATTCGAGAGAGATAAAGAGGCATTCAATGACATGGGGTCTAGCAAAGATACCAACCACTAACGCTAACGCCAAACGATAACTCCAAAATGTACTGAATATGCCTCGAGGAAATCATCTATCTATAAATAATTATTAAAAAAAGAAAACATAACAAGAAGAAAATTGTCAAGTTAAGATGAAGACAATATTAGGAAGTGGTAGGACTTTTCTGCAAAGTTCGTCTAGGTAGGTACCACCGCTTTGCCAGTTATTCTGCCGCCGAGCAGTAGTGTGCAAGCACTACTGTGTTCCGGTTTGAAGGGCATTGTAGCAAATGAGACTTTATGACCTGATTAAAAAAAAACGTATAATAGGTATTTAATAAGCTTAACTTACTACGCTGGATAATATAAATACATGTAACGGGTGTCTTATTTTAGAAGCGTAAGGGTGGAAAACTGTTTTCGAAAATTAAACCCCTAAAAGGTTAAATGGGGTATTCAAAATTGCCAACGATGATACGAGCGTGATATCAGCTTTTATATGCATTGTGGTTTCATCAAACACAACTTTAGCATAGTTAGTTACATTGTTATTTGACATCTAAATTTTAGATCAAATATCTATTATTCTCTTTATTAATAGTTTCAAATCCCATTATGGTCTAATGAACTATTACCATGATTATAGCTACATACCACAATATCAGCGTGTCTGTCAGTCACGTGAGCTATTTCATCGAATATGGCCAGTAGCTAATATTTAACAAAGTAAACATTTCTGTAGTAACCTACAGCGGCATATTTTGACAGACTATCTGTGGAATAAGAAATTCGGTATAATTTAAACTGATATTTATGGAAAATGGATTTAACACTTAGAAACCTAACAAGTGTTGCTTGTTTGGATTTGACTGGCCATGCCTCATTGACTGCTGTTCATCTGATGTTAATCGCCGATGCAGTAGAAGGTTTTGGCCTTTGGCTTATGATGAGCCTATTCACTCTAGTTTCAAAGCGATCCAAATGTATATTGGTCGGGAAACAAGGAAGCTGCGAGTGAATTCCACTACCTAGCAGTTCGCATGATACAAGAGTCAGCGAAAAGCTCGTATTGGCAGATCTCTACATATAGGTGAAACAAATCCTCCCGCTTGTAGTCCTATGTCGAAACGGAACTGACGGGATCATTTAATATTATGCGCGTTCTTGAAAATGCAATGAGATGAAAATTGATAGACAGGCTACCTTTCATTGGTGGCCAAGACTTTCCTTTCAACCTGTAGCTCCTACACCCTATGCCCATTGGTTGATGATATCCGATGATGAACAAGCGACCAATGAGCATTGAGCATTCAGTATTTTTATATTGACATGAGTACGAGAAATCGGAATCGAGGAAACAAAAAATATATTAGTAACAAACTTTAAGTAGTAAAAAAATATTCAACGAAGAATTGGGTAAGCAAAAAAATTTAAGACTTCAATAACTTAACGCTTGCAGATCTAATCAGATCGTAATCAGTGTTTACAGTAAGTTAAGCCACTGCAAGTTAGTTTTAAGTAACTTAATTGCACCTACTTTCCTTAACAAGCGCTTATTGTCAGTTAAGTGTGTCCAATGACGTGAAGATCTTATCTGGACATGTTTTAGCAAATTTATCTACTAAACACTTCAAAGTAGAAGCTTAACTATAAATTTAATATGATTAATGAACAGTCTAGTTTAGAATGTAGTGCTGCCAAAGATAAGGTAAATGTACTAAATCGACTTTACCTATTATAGCTGGACAAATTTATAGGTAATGAGGTCGAGTTTAAAATATCATTATACCTATACATAGTCGGCCTATTTTCGCCGTGAATTCTAACGCGTCGTGATAGTTTCCTTAACCCATTGTTTTAGATGGACCTCGGCTCGCTATTCATATTGGTACTAATACGTTTGAAGATATATTATGTATATGCATTATCTACAAACATAACGCAAATTAAACACAGTTGAGGAATTTCTTAGAAGTTATTAAAGCCTATTCAGACTTGAGCAGTATTAGCTACCCTGCGCGGTAGCGCAAACCCCTTTTCACACAAAACACTCATAGCCGTGGAAGTTGGAACTTCGTATTATTACCTCTCCCACAGCACAGCGGTATCGATTAGTGCTCAGGACCACGACCGCTGAACCGCTACAATACAATTTGTAGGTACGGTAATGGTTTAGTTTAGGTCATCATTTGAATCGCGCTAATAGGTCACAGTACTGCCGCAGTCTGTATAGGCCTTTATAACTAGTACCTATAACATACTTCCATACTCCTTATATCCTTAAAAGCGTTGTTAGTAGTTTAGGGTATGATGAAATATTTGAATAAATCCTCCTAAAACTAAAGACATAATTATCCTTAATTCTTATATTTAGTCAGCTTAAATATGTACCATAAATAGGTATTTTAAAACACACACGCACAGCTTAAAATTATTACTTAAATTTTAGAGTGCTTATATTAATATTGCATACTACTTAACCAGAAGATAATTGCATGGACTAAGCACTGGTTAAGTTAAACGGTTACTTTATGCATGACGGTAGTCAGATCATGCGTGATCCATTTGGTGGACTAGGCAAATTGAACCAACAGGAGGAATTTTGAAGTTCTTAACACGAAGGAAAATATTACTTTTATATAAGTACCTACATCAGCGATCTTTGATATTTGATGAAAATCCTTGTTTAATTTCATCATTAATAGCCTGAATGCGTCCACTGCTGAACACAAGCCTCCCCCAGGGAGCGCCACTTAGAGCGGCTGCTTGCCTCCTGCATCCATCGGCTCCCCGCGGCTTTCATTACGGTAGTCGGTCCACCTAACCTAAGTTCAGAAGTTTATAAATTGTTCCTGCTTTTATTGAATACCTGCACAATTTAGTTGCGCAAACGAGCAAAGATTGGATAAAATTCATTATTGAACCTATGCTTGGTAAAAATTTGCATAGAAAATAGCTTACAACTGTGATAATGTGTTTAAAACTAATCAATATAATTGGCCGCAAAATGAAACTGAATCTTAATTAATTGGGTATAAAGCATTTTAATTGGCCTGCTTTAATTATTTCATAATGCAATAGAAATTAAATATTAGGACATTAAACTGCATGATGTGTCATAAAGCCAAACAAAAAATGTGTTAAAAAGAAATTAAAATTTTAAATGCTTGGTGAAACTGTTGAATGCTAAAAAAGTATTTATTTGTTATAACATTTTGATATATTTTATTTTTGTATGGAAATCAACAAAGATAAGATGAGACATAATGATGAGACATCTTTGGAGTGATATAAAAATGAAGACCATTAAAACGGTGAAATTCTAATTAAATAAGATTGTTTTAGAGATAAAATTATATAATTAATTATTTACATCGCGCTGCTTACGCTGCGTCTTCCAGTTCATGGTGGACACTCTCAAAACCCTACCCCAGCGATTGCCAGTTCTATGAGCGATGTGAACTGCCCATGCCCATTGCCATTTCAACCTGCCAAATCTAAGAAATATATCGTTCAATTTAGTTCTCCTGCAGATTTTTTAATTTTGGATCTTCGCAAGGAAACACCGAACATTGCTCTCCTCTCTCCATATCTTGCCGCGCCACTTTGAGCTTACTAGTGAAGCCAACAGTAAGAGAACACGTGTCAGCTCCATAAGTCATCACTAAACTTACTGATTCTTATACTTATATAATTTAATTTCCTTTTCATATGGGAAAATCATTTGGTTCCTATTGGATATACGAATCAATGTCCATTGTCCACGTAAGTAATACCGCAAGGCAAAACTAGTTCATATATAAATCTTATTAAAATCAGTAAACAAATAATGAATTAGATTAGCATCGGCATTGAGACGACGATTCTCGCTAACAGCTTTATGATTTGTGTATAAGAATAACTCTCGTTATGTCTTAAACTAGATAAAAGAGGAATACATTATTGATGCAGAGCTTAACTCTTTTGGCCAATAAACATTATTTATCTTTTTCATATACTAAACTCGAACCAGTTTCTTCTAAACTAATGATTTAAATAAGTATTTTAGATTCTTCCTCGTCTTCCTTCAACCAAATAAAATTATATTTGATTGTATGTTCCGGGTTTGATTTATTTGATGTCCTTTCAGTGCTGAAACACTGAACACGAAAAAGGCAATATTTTTAACTGGAGTCGTTGGGCGAGCCATTATTGTGGTTTAAATGTTATACCTAACACCCAATAGCTCTAATGGCATGTTAGTGTTTCCAGAATTAATACAGCTTGGAAAGTCGGCGACAATAATATTAACTTGGACGCCAGTTCGCAGTCTACATAATAATTATACAGGGCTGTTTTTAATTTACCAATTTGAATAACTCACACCACTGAAAGAAACAAATTTTTTTCAACAACTTTAAATATAATTAAAGTTAAAGTAACAAGTGGTTTTATATTTTCACTTTAAAAATAACAAAAAATAAACGTAATAAGGGGCAACCCTCAAGGAAACAGAGTTATAAGCTATGTAGCCTGCATTATTGCTTTCCACGTAAAAAGAGGAAATTACAGTTTTGATTATCTACATTTGAAAGAATTTGTCGTGAGTGCAAACCGGGCTTTAGTTGTTATTATTATCTACATTGGCGAAAATATTATTTTTTCTCCCTTTCATTTTTTTCTTTTTTTTATGAGAATGAGTGACGTGACGAGCTAGTCGTTCGCCTTGTGTTAAGCGACATGGCCGCCCATAACAGTTGCAGTGTCACACGGAAAGGATCATGTACAGATTGGGCCTGTCAAATACGATTTAACTATTTGTCATGGATAATTATGGCTTATACCTTAAAAAAATCCTATTTTTTTGTTCTAACTAAATCACAAACTTGGATAAATTTTCTCTACCTCTAAAATATTTAAATCTATATTAATCTTTTGCATTAATATAGCTAGCTATTCAAATCACTACCAAAGAGTACAATGTTAATCACTTATTACGAACCACAGATAGTCACAGTATACTCAATGACTCGGTGTAAATAAACATGCATTAATTATTTAATATTATAATCCGGTTATTAAATAATTTATTTTTATATTTATTATGTTTTTGTACCTCGTGTAATGTTAAACGGAACGTAATTTAAGTTGTGAATGTCAAACCTAAGACAGTGTTGCCAGAACGTTACTTTGTTAACATTTTTCGTTACTTTTGACCCTTATTCGGTACTGTCCCGTTCCCAGACTAAAATCGTTACTTTATCGTTACTTTCTGAGGCGAGGGTTAAAATGTTATTAACTATGACAGATAATGTAATACCTACAGGGTACAATATTAGAAAACCATACCTACTTCCCCAAGTTGCAAGCAAGTGCATACTTGTTCAATTCCATAGTTGAGGATTATGGTCGCAACCTTACAGCTAACCAAGAGTCTTAGATAACGGCATTCTTAGTACTCCTAGTACAAAGATTGCCATTATGGGACCGTAGTATTGTCAATATGAAATTCGAAAACTGGAAACCAAGTAATATTAACTTGATGTTTTGGGGGATGCTCTATAGGCGTCTAGGTGTCTTAGCGTCGTTATCCACTCAGGCGCGGTGCGGCGAGCGTAGGTAGGTCCCAAAGCGCTAGTCGATTTATAACGAGTGACACCTCTAAAAATTGATTGCCATCCCTAGTAGCGCAATAAGCTGTAAACCACAATTGTGGTGGGGAGCGGTCTACGTTGCGCGATGCCGGCCGCACATGTGGTTGAAGCGCCTGAGCGGGTATAAGTGTGCAAGCATTTATGAATAAATAAATAAATAAATAGGCGCCAGAGGTAACAGGTCCACCTCATGGTGCCCCTGTATGATGTGGCGGTGCTACTGATTTTTATGTATAGTCAAATCTGTTTGCTCATGCCTTCAAATAGGTACAGTTGGTAAGGTGTTGTTTTTAATGACGCACTGGGGAATCAATTGCTCGAAATTCCATACTTAGGTATGGATTTTTATCATCGCTCGTTTTGCTCAGGCTTTTTATATGTCTTTTCTTTTACTTTAATACTATTGCACTGCTATTATAATTCTACTAGAAATACAATACCTACTCGCTCCACCCTGGCGAATGGCCAGAGCTACCGGCGCTGCCCGTCACTGTAAAACTATAAAAAATTACCAACATAAATGGAGGTTACATCGATAGCCATCGGTACCCACTTATATCGTCAAAAAAATCCGTTGATCCACTTATCAATAATTTCATCTTATTACAATAGCCCCGCTGACATTAAGTCTATTTTTCTATAGTAATAGGTAATGAAGTTGTTAATTTTATTGTTATTTTATGAAAACGGGACTTTTTGACTTGCTAAACGTTACTTTTGATGGACGAGCTCTAGCAGCACTGATGACTGGTTGATTGATCGTCAAAATGTCAATGTCAAAATCTCAAAGTAATATTAACACTAATCAAAAAAGAAGAAGAAGAATAAATATCAATGGGTAATTATTAGTCAAAATAGACTGTGTTGTAAATGTATTTAACTCTCTTGGGGTGGAGATCAGGTTGATAGGTATCTACTCTTATAATAGAGGATTCATCTCATGCCTAGTAGCTAGTACCCATATTAACAAAGTACCCTGTGCTTAGTACCTACAAGAAAGATGTCATAACATAACCTCAAACTTCATAAAGAAAGATATCTTTTATCACATTGAAAACGTAAGTGATATTTTAATAAACGTTTCCAAGATCATTAATAATTATTATTACTCACGACTTACAATTATCCACTAACTAGACAAAAATACGTTTGACAGGGTTTTCGATGTATGGGACCTGAGCATCCTTCTTTAAAATAAAAGTTTGGCGTGACACTGCACTGCGCACGTCATCCTGAGACATCACACAGTCTACTTAGTACTTCGTATAACACACACACACAAATTTAAATTTCAACTTTTCGGCATCACCATGTTGATTCAATAAAACGATAGAGTTCTAGATAACAGCGCTTCCTAATTTGGTAAGTGGTACAACACACGCGACGTTACTTAACCTTCGCTATTTTGACTTTCAAAACATTTTCGAAATTATAAAGACTGGTGGCAGGTGCCAGTTGAATAGGTTGTTTAATCATTTTGAAATTTAGCGCTAGATATTATTTAAAGTTATGTCGTGGACATTGGGGTTAATGATATTTTTCTGTGATCTAGATAATTGAGCACTGTTTTTTTAAGTGCGTCATGGTCAACAACATGTCAAAGATTTATGGGTCACTGTTAATTTGTGGGGACATTTTAATAATATTTAATGTCTGATGTAGGTCTCACAGTGTTTAAGGGACGATCCTGTTTATTGAATCATTATTTATAACAACAAACATTAATACTGGATGTAATTAAGTTCATTAGCATCCTTTCAAACTAGGTAGTTATTCTCCAAAAGCCGCCCGAGATTTTGATAACTCCACAAATGGGATAGTTTACTATTTATCAACTGCTGAAGTCATAGTTAAATTAAATTTAAGTATTTTTAATTATTACATACAAAGTAACAATAACTTTCAAATGTATCAAAACCATTATCATTTACATTTATTTCCTAATAACAGAGTTATAGGTCAATTAATGGATCATTCGTGCCATAGGCGTCAGCTATCTGTGCATAATTTTCAAAACAAGTTTATTTTCATTAACACTCTTTACCCTATAATAACCATCAATAAAATTTAATGATTTACAATCAATAATCATGTACTCAATTTATGCTAATGAATTCAATTGCACCCTGTATAGGTGTACCTATAATTAAGGCCACCAAGGCCTTGAATTTTTTTATTTTCTTTTCTTTTAAACAAAACATCAGTCACACTGAGTTTGACGTTATAAAAATAATTTTACGAGTAAGTAAATAAATTAAATTAAGTAAAAGGTAAAATAATAATGGCGACAATTTATCAGTTTTTTGAAATCAACATACCTACTTTTCCAGTTTTACAAACTTACTTTTTTCTGTGATGATGACCGAAATCTACTTTTTAAAACTTTAATTTTTGTTGTGCATTCCTAATAACTTAACCTTCATACTGTGAAATATTCCGTTGATACACATAATTTTCCAGTTATTTTGATTTAAAACTGAAAGTTCTGAACCGCTTTCGACGATTTTTTACTAGGATTCATCTGAACGTATATCGTTTCAAATACAAACAGATTATTATTAATGTTAATTATTATAATTCAGTCATTTAATTATATTTCTTAAATCTATGCTTTTTATAATACTTCTTATAAAATTAAAATAACAAAAATATTATAATATTATTATAATTATTATTAATGTTGTTTTTGTTATTGTTTTTATAAGACCCTTCAATGATGTATTTCACCAGCTACATTCGGTCATGGTTAAGTAAAGAAGAAATTTAATGAACTATTCTAAGCCCATTAGACTCAATTAGGTGGTATACCTAAGTGTTCTAAATTGGAGTAAGAGGCGAAAACATTATGAGCAAGTTTTGGAGTAGACAGAAATTAAAGCAAGGGCAACATAAAAGTGCACAATAATCATTGCCCCATTTTATTACCTTTAAATCATGCAGTAATAAGCAAGTATCTACTGCTCATTATCTTGTAATAATCAACGTATTAACCCATTTATGTCATTGGTATTAGTATTATTACATACCAATATTATTACTATACAAAGTGACCTTGAATTGGTATGTTATCCCGAAAGAGGGTAAATCTACACCCCAAGATAGACAATGTTTCTTCTACGACTACTAAATTAATAGTTTTTCATTGAAGATATGCCATGTAAAGTTTACGTTCAAAAATAGCCTTAGTGCAGCTGGGTGGTTGAACTTCGTCCTTGACCGAGTGCACATAAATGACCTGTGTTTAGAAATGAATTTATAGTATCTTGTTAACTCTCGTAGCGATCACACGTGCAACTTTGCGAGTGGATTTATTTATTTTTTACCATGGAAGTTTGGAAACACCCAGCTTTAAGTAAGGCTCTCACAACTTGTAGGGTACCATGGTCCGAGCCCCCCCATTTCGCGATAACATACTAATTCAAGGTCACCTTGTATAGGTACAGTTGTTACAGTCCACTACTGCAGCGGTCTGTAATGAGTGCGTCGCTGGCCGCGATGAATGATGGGCTGATGGCCGAGAGCGAGGCGTAGCGCAGGCCCAGGCCAGTATATTGAATGTTTAAAATCGTCGGTTAAAGTGGTTCAGTGGATCAGAGTAAGCAATATCCAAATTTATAATAATCTGCAAATAAGCGTGTTAAGAGGACCACCCTAGTCCGACTTCTCCTGCCTGACTGTCGTAAGAGCCAGCTAAGGGAATATCCAGAGAATGATGGGCAACATTCTCTTCGGTTTCATTATAATCTAGTGCACTCCATGTGTATGTGTAGTACTTAGTAAATAACTGACGTCATAAAAAACATTTTTGCATTTAAAACAACGTTTATCTACTTGATCTAAATGGTTTCACTCACATGGTCTTTGAGCTATGCCAATTTTCTTAATAATACCAATTTGAACCTAATTTTTACAGTAATCAAATTCTGAATTGACTTCCGTTTTAGCGTTAGGTTATGTCTAATTACAGCTTGATGTTATTTATAAGTATCAGTTTGTTGACCCTCAATATCATTCAACCAAGCAGCTGATACCTAATACCTATCATTGTAACGTCAACTTCGTAAATCATACACCACGTATTACCTTGTCGCTTTAAGAATACCATGCCACTGCTTTAACAGCTACGAGAATACTGAATTTTTAATATGACAAGGTGTTCTTAAGTATTGAATAAGTTGATTGAATTCTAATATAATATCTTCAATCAAATTGCAAGTGTACGGAAGCATTATTGTATTGTTCGAAACATGCCATTAGTGTAGCCTTCGCCTTCAAGTTATCCATTTTTTTTTTGTTGTAAAATTATATATTTCGATGAACGGGTAGGTATTACGAGGCTAGTGTAATAAGAAAGGTAGGCTGGATAACTCTGGCCATGTAATTGGATATAATAATGTATTCAAGAGTATTATACGTATGTTACTTTATTGTGTATTTTGATCTTTGCCTTACATCATGAGCCGGAAGACGTCTACTGCAGCAACTAAAGTGACCTTTAATGGGGGAAGCCATTGTACAGCTGCTAAATATAGGTCTCCCCCATAAAAGGTCTCATTACAAGCTTATCATAGTGGAGGATACGCTATGATCACCACGCATGGCAGGCGGCTATCCTTTCCGGACTTGTATCACAATCATAAATCATCCATCCATATGATACGTTCCCACTACTGAGAAATGGGCCTTCTCCCATAGAGAGAGTACGTAGGTCATGGTCCTTGGCCACAGCCTTGGCCGCACCAACCAATAGTATGCCCAAAAAATATTTTTCAAAAATCATAGGTACCTTACTGGTTCATTGACAGCCTCCGTGGTGTGGTGGTTGAGCAGGTCGGCTCGTAACCTGGAGGCGGCGGGTTCGATTCCCGCGACAGGACAAGTATTTGTGCACAGAACAAAAAAAGCGCAAATACTTGTTCTGTGTCTGGGTGTTGTGGGACCATGGTCCTCGTAGTTCCTGGGTCCCTAGATACAAGGAATCCTAGTTAGGGTCCAGGATCTATATGTGTGATCGTTGGGCGTTATTTATTATTTTATTATTAATTATTTTTTATTATTCGCGAGTAAAAACTCTACACATAACTTGAATAACTTTAAAGTAGTGCCAAAAATGCCAAATAAAATGAGAATAAGAATATTCTCTTATTGTGGTCAAAAAGTAAATAAAAATTAGGATCATACCGAACCACTTTAGCCAAATTGTTGAACACTTGTTATATTTTTTTGTCATGGTCAACTAGCTGCTCATTACTAAATAAATAAAAGATATCATTAAACTCTATTGCCTCATAATGATTCTGAAATGGATCGTTTTTGAAGTGGCCTCGTTTTTTTGTTTCAACACTTTTTATGAACGGCGGCATGAGTAGGGTAAAGAAAGTTATTAGGTACCACCTACAGTTACGTTTATTACGACCTTAGCAACTAGTTTTTGGAACATTTTGGTAACTAGTTGCTGACTAGGTGCCAAAACGCAGCAACTATTTTATTTTTCAAAGATTCAGCTCTATAATACTGTGGGACAGATCCTTTGAATCTGAGGGCCCTTGTGGGCTGATCCAGCCAGTTCCTGCCAGCATTTTGGACACGATGCCAGATAAATAAAGATCGTTTGATGATACAATCGATCCTGAATAAATGTATTTTCTTTCTTTCTTTCATACAAGCATCGCGTCGTTTTGTGTAAGTGCATTCTTTGTATTTTTTACTTATTTTATTCAAAACCTAGTGATGGTTGATCTTCGCTTACACTCTCTCTGTGAGATAAAGCCCTTGTCCCAGCAATGAGAACGTATCGGGCTGAAGACAATTACTACATAGGTTTAATTATTTCTATAAATTGTAATGTCTGCATTATTGCTAATGTTTTATAATAATATGTAACACATAGTTTACTTTATAGTCATTGAAAATGCTTGCAAAATCTGATGCTATCAAGTAGACCGAACAAAAGGGAACTTACAATATAAATTAGATTCCCTCATCGAGATAAAAAGATTGCAGTCGATATAAATGTCTGCATGTCAGTCGTGCAGTCTGAACACAGATTAGTGAAAAAAATAAGAGCTGTGGAGCTTATTTAGGTACTTGTTTGGTCTTAGATACAATTATTGACGCAGACGCAACGTCAAAGCGAAGGGTAAATTTCTCTACAACAAAAAGGACGGAATACAACGTTTTGCGAATTTTAAGCTATTCATTTCTTAAGTTCCCATTTGGTGTTGCTAATTTGATGAATGTGCTCCTAGTTTCTATAATAGCACTTTCTGTATAAGCTGCTTGTGGTAGTGATTTATGGATTATTTGCTATTTAATTCAAAAGCCACTCAAACCAATATAGTTAAGCCTGTAGGTATTGCTGGTTCTAGTTTAATTTTGTTTTCGTTTTAACTGCAATCTTATTTTTTCATAACAATATTCAGTAATCCAAGCCAAGGTGGTCAGTTCAATTTCATTTTCAGGTGTTGGTCTCCTACACTATTTTGTAACAGATCCGTATCCGGCTAATCACTGTTATTAATCTTAATCTTGTTTGTCGAAAAATCAATAAATAATCAATTGAAAAATGAGTTCAAGGTTATGAAAGCGCGTGCGCACGCCTACTTGTGCTGTGAAGGCTGGCTGGTGCAACTGATTTATTATTATAGCTATAGTGTGTAGAGCTAAGAGAATATACAAAGAATGGGCAACAGCGTGCTCCCTAGTCTTCGTTATAATCTACTACGATCAACAAGGCGCCTGCCAAACATGGTGAATATGACAAATCCCCCTAACGAAAGCCCTAGTGTCCGAAGGGCATTTTGAGGGGGAGACCTATGTTCAGTACTGGACGTTTTTCAGCTGTTGATATGTGATGTGATATTTAAAGGTTGGCAGCGTGCACTATATTTTTGTATATTTGTGATAAAAATAAGATTAAGTAAACGTAGATTCTCGAAAGGTTCTCGACCACGAACCGGAAGACGCAGCGTAGGCCGGCCCCCTGCTACTAGGTGGACCTACGACCTGTGGCCTTACCGCGTAAGCCCGGTGGCAATAGGAGGCAAGCCACCGATCAAAGTGGTTCTCGTCGGGGGAGGCCTAAATTTGTCACACACACTATTTTAGCCCGTCGTTTTAATATATTTTATTATTCCAATATGCTTCGTTACTAATGAAATCACAACTGCATCAAAATAACAATAAAATTAGGATAATAACTTTTGAAGTTAAACCAATTAAGTAAATAACTTAACATAAATATTATCTTAATTAGGAGCTTATACTATATATTTTAATGTAATAGTTCATTATTCCATAGAGATACAGTGGCCAAGGTCGTTTTTCTCCCACTAGCCCATTGGTGTTATTTATATAAAAAACCTTATTAACGACAATTTATTAATCTTTCACACGCACTAATATGTTACGACATACCCACTTTATGGTTATCGCACACTATGCAGCTAATTTTTTTCTGGTTGGTTCTTTTTTTAAATCAATTTTATCTATACTTTTTTCATTATGTAGATGAAGGTGGATTGTTTAAAGGAAATGAGAGAGAACTTTGCCTAGGAGTGGGACACAACGGTTAAGTAAAAAAAGAGTATGTAATTAGAAATTTAAAAAAAAAGTGTTTTGTGTTTGCTATTATTCTTTTTGATGTTCCCGTAGTAGATCTTGAACCCTTATGGGTTGGCCCATCATAGCTAATCGGGCAAGTGAAGTTCAGTGAACAATGATATAAGAGCTATAATAATAACCTATAAACAATATGACAAATACAAAAATAATGTATGTAGGTACGTACATAGATTATAACCGTAATAATAATATACTGTTTTAGGGAAGGTGGCACATGTAAGTATAATAGTTATTTTCGTGTTTTTTGATGCGAGAAGAACATTTAAAACTCAAATCTACACCTAAGTATTCAACAGTTGTTTTACGTCATGGTTTATGGAAGTACATAATAATATGTAATTCAGATAACCTGGTTCTGGTCAGCAAGTGCACTAGCATTATCGCTACAAATAGTGTCAATGTCACTGACCCACTGGCGAACTGGATTACCAAGTATTACATTATAACTATGAAGAGAGCTATGCTCGATGTTTCCCTGTGAGATAAGATCCGAAATGAGGACTTCCGCAGAAGCCCTAATCTGATTGATATAGCTCTTATAATTGCGAGCTGAAATGGCAATAGGCATGCCACATCACTCGTAGTATCCAGTTCTAGTTAGGGTCCAGAATCTATAATGTGATAGTCGGGTGTTATTTACTTAATATACGCATTGTAACCAGTGAAATTACAGGGAAAATGAGACTTATGAACTGATCTCAGTTTAGAAATCTTTTTATTTGTGATGTCTCAGGATTACCTGCACAGCGCAGTGTCAAGTTCCAAGTGACACTGCGTTCATTTGCAGAACCAGTAATAAGCAGTTTTTTAACCGTATTTTTAAATATTTCACATTTTTAGGAGACTTTCTGTTTTCGAGCTATCACGGTTCATATTACTTTTACATTGTTATATTAGTATACCTACTTAATACTTACAGCTGTGACATACATTAATATTTTGTTTGAAAGGAAGATGTTACCTGAAAAGTATAAAATTATTGATTACTTTTTGTAAGTTATTACCCAAAATGAGACTTATGAACTGATCTCAGTCTAGAAATCTTTTTATGTGCGATGTCTCAGGATTACCTGCACAGCGCAGTGTCAAACAAAACTTTAATTTTGAGTTCCAAGTGACACTGCAATCTTTTAAGGGCGGCCATGACGCTTAACACCAGGGGAATGACTAGCTTATCACATCCACCGTTTACATAAAAAAAATTGTACACGTAAAATCAACTAGTAATCCAGCCGAATTGAACCCGTGCCTTCGAACTCACGAAATTAGAGTAAGCTACTATTAGGATCTTTAAGATATAATTATTACCCAATAAAAATAAGTCAAACTGCACTAAATAACTATGCCAGTTGTCAACTTGTCATGACTTTACACCATATTTGAGAATCAATTTATATCATGCTGCTAACCTAGACGATAGGCGTGGTAATTGATTGATTTACTTAAACGGAAACTCCTAATATTGTAACGTTAATTGATTTCTTAAAACTATTACGTTTATGGCGGTTTAAATCTTAATTTGTCAACTATCACGGTCAACTATAATTAAATGGTACGTATGTGTTAAATTAATGTTAAGGACATTTTATCTATCAATCAATTTGTAATATACTGCAATATATTTTCATGACAATCATATTGGCACTAAACTATAAATAAATACGGGCCCGATAGTTCAGTTGGTAGTAACCCTGCCTTCTGAACTGAGGGCTGTGGATTCGATCCCTACCCAGGACAAACATTTGTGTGATGAATATAGATGTTTGTTCTGAGTCTGGATGTTATATTGTATTCTATGTATGTATATACAAACAAAAAAGTATCCCAGTATTATACCAGTTATCTGGCTCCCATAGTTCAAGCTATGCTTAGTTTGGGGCTAGATGGCGCTGTGTGAAATGTCCACATATAATATTTATTTTTTATTTAAATAAATATATACGTGTAGACATTTCGTACAGCGCCATCTAGGCCCAAACTAAGCATAGCTTGTAGTATGAGTACCAGATAACTGATAGAATACTTTTAACGTCAGTTTATCATAGACTCGATTCTGTATAAGAATTATAGGTTTACCGAAATCCATCTATAATCATTATTACAGAAAGCTGTTGGTTTAGCGGTAATTGCCCCCGCGGGGCAAACGTTTTGGGTTACATAGCGTAAAGGAGTTTATGAATGGAAATATCGATTACTTTACTGCAAGCAAGCCCCACATTTTGGTGTAAGTACTGTTATAAAATAATAACTGTAACTATAAAAAAGTGTTTACTTTCATTTAAAAAATACTTCGTTCATTGCAGAACCAGTGATAACCAGTTTTTCGACCGTGGTTTTAAATATTTACATTTATTGGAAGACTTTTTGTTTACGAGCTTTTACGGCTTATATTATTTTTACCTTGTTATAATAACTGACAGTCATATTTGGTTAGAAAAAAAAGAGGTTACCTAAAAAGCATTAAATAAATAATAATAAATAAATATATATGTGTGGACATTTCACATAGCGCCATCTAGTCCCAAACTAAGCATAGCTTGTACTATGGGAACCAGATAACTGATATAATACTTATATACTTTTTTGTTTGTAAATACATACATAGAATACAATATAACACCCAGACGCAGAACAAGCATCCTAGAATCCTAATAGATTCGCGAAATTTAAGCTGTTTTTTATGTGCCATATATGGTACCGTACGAACGTTCGCGTGATCATATCTGTGTGAAGAGCTCACAAAAAAAATAAATTTCAAGTGATAATTCCGCGGTAAAGTCGTGCCACAGCCCATCAAAAAAGCAGCATAAGTGCGTCTGGTGTGACATTCCACTGGCAAGCTATTAATTTTATCGTCTAAAATACTAAAGAAAGTAGCCTATGTTTTGAGACGGCGTTTGATTGGTAACTTACCTTCTGTAGGTCGGTACTTCTAAAAAAGTATTTAAGGTAAATATTACGGAAGTTGTATTGATTTGTTATGAAACGTAATGAATTTAGAGCACAGTAACTTTTATCAATACCGGAACTGGTTTTAATATATCATAGAAAATGTCGAGCGCATAATTCAGTTGTCGGCGTCGTGTTTAAAATATGAATAATTTAATTAAAATAGATGCTTAAAGTCTCTTTGCGTTATGTGCGGATCTAGGACCGATAAATCAGCAGCAAACGACTGGTTGACCTACCTACTTATTCTTTTAGTGTTGCTTTAAATATTGTTGCTGGAATTATATTACGAATTTAATAAAAATATTGACCCCCCCCCCCCCCCCCCCTCCTCTGTAATCGCAAGCACAGGCGAGCAGCTGCTCAAAGTAGCACACTCTGCAGGAGGCCTTTGTGCAGCTTTTCTTTGTTCTTTCTTTCTTTCTTACTATACCGCATGGATACACCAACGGCTATAAGTTAGTTCCTTTCTTCGTAAATTTACTTCCCTATTTATCTAAAACCCCTAACTAACAAAACTACGATATCACTACTCATTACATGTAAATTATACGAAATACTAGGATTGCACTGTGATGTCACTATTTAGCTTCGCAAATTTTACACATAACACCTATCAATTATGCTAAAACAATAATTTTAGTAGATAAGGATACCAAGTATAGAACTATAGTGGTGCAAACGCGGAAGAGTGCTGACCATTTAATAGATTTATTATTTGTTTCACCACGTTTAAAATATCCCCGCTTCCCCACTTGTGAATAAAAGTGCTGCTAACCACCTCAACCGCCATATCATGGGCGGAGTGAAGGTATCAAAGTTCCACTGAAAAAAAGAAGCAGTGAAAGGGAACTTGCTAACGACTATTTTATTACTAAATGAAGGTCTAGATTACAAGGATTAGAATTTAATTATAATTATCAGTCAATTGCCATTTCTTGTAGTGCCAGTCAAAAATCTGCCTGTTAGTTTGCCTGTCACTTAGATATTATTCAAGAGTCGCGAAACCGAACTGACCAACAATTCCATTTCAAGTAAATTGTCGCAAACATGTATAAATTGTCTATAAAATTAATAGTAACACATAAACAATACATCAAAATATAAAATAATGCCATAGTAAAATATATTATGTAAAGTACATAAACTATCCATAAAAATAGCACATTGGTGCTTATTACTACAAGTTTAAACTAAGAGAAAGGTTATTGTTTGACGGGCCCGATAGCTCAGTTGGTAGTATCCCTGCCTTCTGAACTGAGGGCCGTGGGTTCGATTCCTACCCGGGACAATCATTTGTGTGATGAACATAGATGTTTGTTCTGCGTCTGGGTGTTATATTGTATTCTATGTATGTATTCACAAACAAAAATTAAGTATCTAAGTATTATATCAGTTATCTGGTTCCCATAGTACAAGCTTTGCTTAGTTTGGGGCTAGATGGCCCCAAAGAGGGGAGAGGCGCTGTGTGAAATGTCCACAAAAAAAAAATTATAATTTTATTTGATTAGTATTTAAGTTACATAAAACGTAATGTTGTGTAGATGGTGAACATCTTGCCCTCATCAGCAGGAATCATCAATATTTAGAATAAAAATACCATATGACTAAAACTCTAATCAAATTCACAAATGGTTGTAAACACCACTCAACAATATACGCATACAATAGACATTCAAGTTGCATCACAACGACAAACAAAATGGTTCAAATTAAGCCGAGTTGCAATACAAATCGGGACAAGCATGCTAGTCAAAATACCATTGAGCAGTCTACACGCAACGGTGATAGCATCTCGAACACGTTTGTTAATGTCCTAATGGATTTTAGATTTACCACCCTGTGTAATTTCTTTGGACATTTGCCAATCACAAAAAATTAAAAAATATGACATATCAAAAAAATTAAAGTTCTAGACTAGATATATAGTTCTAGATGTAGATACAGTAAAGTATAAATTCATCAAAGTAGGTATTCTATAAATATCAATAATCCTGTAAAATGTAGTTTGCAAAATACAAAATAATACCCAACTAAGCAGTTCATGACTACAATTCTACCTATTCGCACCTTTATTTTGCAGAAATTTCATGAGTCAAGTTGTGAGAGCGATTCATCAGGTTGGTTGATCGTTATATCTTCTAACATGCGCACCGCGAGAAAACTTGTAGTCGTGAGACACACTTAGAGGCTTACCATAGCCTTGACACGGTCTCTCACGAGATAAAATATCGAGAAAATTTTGTTGCGGTGCGCATGCCCGGCTGGTCACCCTGATCATGGACAACACAGGTCCAAGCTTCGCCAATTAGAAGGAACAACAGGATTAGATTACTAAGTCAAGATTGTGGAGAAATCTCACATTGGAATTTATGGATCAGTGAAATAATCCGTACGTGTTAAAGCGCCACTGGCTTTGCGTAATTTTGCATCATCTGAAGTTCTATTTCTACAATTTCTATATTTAATAAACTCGGGCCATACTGTTAAATCTTAGCGTGATTCAAAACAGCCTATATTGGATCGCTTGCCAAAATCTTCTAACAAAAACAAAGCGATCCAATATAGGCTCTGTTTTCAGCCACAACTTTCGATCAGTCGTTTATAATTACTTGACTAATCTCTTATTAAGTCCCTATTTTATATTATGTCGGGAATAGAGATCGATTCATTTCATTTTTCATATTTTTGGACTGCAAACAGCTGAATGGTAGAGCGGTATACCCATTGCAGTTTCACTAAGCCATAGGTACAGTTATAGTACTTACTACATAATTTATTTGTTTGCCTATAAAACTAACTCTCCTCGTGTTGAAAATGTCTGGTTTAGTCTCTTTGGATGTTTTACTGACATAATTATGAAAGCTCCGAAATTTTCTTTGCGCACTCGTAGGACAACTGGCATTAGTAACAAACGAAAAAATTTTCGTTATTTCTAACAAGTGTAAATGCTAACTTGATTTATTCTTTGAGTTTGTTTCTTTTTTCCTCAATTTCAACTAACCTACTTTACCAAGTAAAAGAAAATTACATGAACCGTGAACCATGAAGGATTATAAATTCGTTAGTTAAAATTGTAATGCAAAGATTTGGTTCCATAGCAAACATTTGCTTGGTGAATTTTGGTAATATCTGTTATTAAATTAATCATTAAAATCATAATATCTACTCTTTCAGAGACTTATAAGTGTTGAATTACTTCCTATTGTAAAAGTGTTTTAAATAAATTAAATGTTGTAGTACCCTAAAAGTTGCCCTCATTCTCTATAATAGAGTTTGCGATGCGGACAAAAAGTTTCTTTCAATAAAACCAATAGAGCGTATAATGTTACATCTAATAGATGAGATGACTTCCAATGACCTAACTGTAATAATGAACACGCGATAATATATTTGCTGCTAAGCGGAGAGTTTTACATAATAACTAATTATTTATTTGCATTATTTAATCGATTTATTGCATTTAGTTCATTATGTAAAAGTGATTAGGTAAGTATCTTCTAGGCGTTACATCTTAGAACCTTAGATCGCATATAATTATCACCGACCGTTTGGGAACGGACTCCATTAAAATCAGCAGCAGCTGACTCTTTGGGAGAAGTCTAATATTCAGCAGCGGACGTTCCCAGACGGTTGATGATGATAACTGTTATAATATAGGACTATGCATCTGCTAAGATGTTGGTAAAGCGCAACGTCTATCAAACAATATAAAAATATCATAATTATCACCAGCCTCAAGACGTCCACTACTAAACATAGGTCTCCTCCAAAGAGCGACACATTGAATGGCTTCTTGCCTTACCTTTTGCATCCAACGGTTCCGCGCGGTTCTGACCAGATCGTCGGTCTATCTAGTGAGAAAAAATATGCCTATCTTTCAGCTACCTTACAATTATTAAAATAACTAATGAATCGTATTCACACATTTGTTGGTTTGGAGCATCAATTAAAATGAACCTGCTCTATAATCAACTAGCATCTCAATATTACAATCACAAAGAAAAATTTACCATTAATTCCCAAAATTAAGTCATCAGACACCATTGTTAAACTTCAACGTAAAACCGACCGTGCAATTATGCCAAGAACTTTAAATTGAGTTAATCTGTCCGACCATGTACCACACAGTTTCAAACACAATAGTGTAAAAATAATTCTTGCCTAATAAGTACATGCCATGCAGATGACAATTATTTCTGTAGCGTTTACAAAACTTTGTCATTTTCAGTATGCTTAAGTATTTCACTTTGATGGAAGGATGTTTAAGAGCAACAGTATTAGAGCATTTCGTATTGCATGCTGTTTGCTTGATACTTGCGTGTATCTAGTCAACTAACGCCATTAGCCCTTGCCATACCTAGCGCAATATTAGTAACCCAGTAACATAATAATATTTGGTAATCTATGGTATTAGTGGGTGGACTAATAATGTATACTTAGGTTTGCTTTTAATACCATTTTTTATTCTTAATAGGCAAAGTGAAACGTCATCGGGATAGTGCATTGTTACATAAGCATTTGACCACTGTCTCACCTGATGGAAAGTGATGACGCAGTATATAATGGTGCATCCTTACCTAGAAGATAATTGTTCACTCTCGACTTGAAGACTCCCAAATCCTAGTTAGCTGGAATCTGGACGCCGGCAAGATGTTCGCCACTCATTGGCTGCACGCTCATAAAGTGCGTAGCAAACTGCTTGGTGCGGGTTGATGGAATTTCAACTATATATGGATGCCGTGTTTT
This sequence comes from Ennomos erosarius, assembly GCA_963580505.1. Lineage (NCBI taxonomy): Eukaryota > Metazoa > Arthropoda > Insecta > Lepidoptera > Geometridae > Ennomos > Ennomos erosarius. The sequence continues at coordinate 4,523,927 of OY756981.1, read as the reverse complement.
GGTACGCCTTGATGTCCGGTGAAAGAAGGGAGATGGAGGAATAAAATCGTGTAATTCCTTCGCACACTCTCCAAAATGCTGTCTATAAAATACCGATAAACTGGCAACTTTACGTCGGTGCTCTAAGCTGTGTCACCAACGCATCATTACTATTGAGTCTCTTGGCTCGTCGCTGAATGGGGACTGCATCAACAAGAGACAAGGCTTCGAGTTGGTATTTAGCCGACCTACCTAAAACTTTACCTATAGAAGTATCAAAAATAACTGATTATTAATTAGTAAACAAAGTTATTCGTTTATTATACAACATGAACTTATATTAAGATTAGATATAACGGGCACATTTGTAAAGCCGTTTCTTTTTTGTAGTAGGTACAGTTTTAGGTAGTACTAGTAGTATACTATTATAATATCTGTGGTAGTACCTAGTGCTAACATCATTAACAGACTGAAGAAGTTCACTGCTGAACATAGACTTCCCCCAGGGAGCGCCACTTGGAGCGGCTGCTCGCCTCCTGCATCCATCGGCTATCGGCGGTACAAAGTAGTACCTCAATCCAAAAACAACAAGTTTATGACGCAATCAAAACACACGAATTTACGATTGTAACGAAACCACTCCATTTCCAACCGTCACACAATTTACAAATGGCAATACCATGATCTCTTCAGACCATGGTCGGTAAAGATATAAATTTTGTTTATAAAGGTAATTGCGGCCACGAAAAATGATTTGTAAGTGGGACGCCTGCTTCCGGGCATTCGTGTTCGGTCACGAATCGGGGCGAGCTTGCAACATCGACGGTGGGTCCTGCGCCTTATGTCATCGCTTTCAAACTGGAGCGTAGCAAACTTTCAATGTGTATCAAGGGCCTAAACGGAATGCGGACGTGTAACGTGTGAATAATCTGAGCAATAAACCGACGAATCACTAGAATCGAGCTACTTAAACGGGGTATCTTGTTTGTGTAACTCTGCATTAGATCCATAAATTTGCGGTACGTGAAACTCGATGCCTACTCGTGCAAACGGTGCATTGGAATTTAAAATTCGCAGTACCTATTTAGTTCTTACGCTGTAGTTTCGTAATTTTAAAACAGCAAGAGCTTAACAGCCGCAAAAAATCCTACCTGCATTTGCGTTTTCTAGAGCAAAGTGCAGAAAAAAGAGCGTTTTGTTTTTTTTTTGTCTAGAAAATTAACTCTTAAGAGTTTTTATTTGTCGCTGTTCAGTTGAAATTTTTATTTTCGAAACATGGCATTGTATTAGCCGGTAGGCTGCTTTAGGGTTTAAATAAAAATAATCACATTTCTTAATATTATTAGTCTCAAATTCAAATATTCGTAATGTTTTTGCTATTTTTATTTACGGGGGTAGATAAATTTTATTTGTATTTTAAATTACACAGTATGGTACTTTAAATAATCCCTCTCCCCTTGCAGTTTGTCTCTTGTTTACCGCACTTGGTGACAATACAAGACAGTGTGCGACTCCTCCAAAAATCTATATTTTTTAAATTTAGGCCTTCTCTATTACTTTTATCACTATGATTTTCACAGAGCAAAAAAAACTTTTTCTATTAAATTTTTTTTTATTTGGTCTGTTATTATTTTAAACTAAATTGATTTTAAATAGCATTTTAAAACACAAAATGGGATCGTCAATTTAGTTTAAAGTGTTATTAGTTACTGGACTTCCATTTGCTTTTTTTTGCTTTTTTTTTTCTTATATTTTGGCTCCACACTTAGTGTATTTAGCCAGTATCAAGTATTGTACATTTTTCATCATGTTAATAGAATATTTCACATGAAGTCAAGCCTTAGTCATAGTCAAAGTCCAATATAAGTCAGGTAGTCATATTCCAGTCTCAGTAAAGTGGTGGCAACTTTACTAGAAGCTTCTATGGAATTTTGGAAGCAACACGGAAAATCACGTTTCACCACATTATATCACTTGCCCACACTAATGCTCGTAATTCAGCACCAAATGCGTAAAACGCCACCAATTTTAAACATTAACACTGGAAAAAGCACAAGTTTTGAGGAATAAATAATACAATGCAACGACGTGAACTTTTCCGCGTTCCCGCCAAAACTCTCATTTGCTTTTTTCGCTTGCCAAATAATATTATGACATCACAAATTGCGACTGTATGTAAAACAATAACTACTAGCGGCGTATCAAGTTCCCTTGTGTGGTGATCTTTACGCTTATTGCATTAACTTTCACTCTCATCACCGCATTATATATCTAAACCTTTTAAAATACTTAGTGTTTTAACACCATGAAAATAACGTAGAGATTTGAGAAGCAACTTTTAGAAACGTTTTTATTTTCTTATTTAATTTGTTGATGAAACCTGGTAAACTTTTAATGGTAAGTATAACTATCAGAGTAATCTATTATAGCTAAGTACCTAATTAGGGCAAACACAGGCAGCCTCTTTTCTTGGGCTTGCTTGTTGTAATACCCTGACAGCCAGCCACCCAGCCAGCGTGCATAATTTGGCCTATATAATTATGTCTATGTATAAAATGAACCTGAAGACTTCAGGCTGTTGATGATGATGATAATGATGATGATGATAATGATGATGATGATGATAAAAAGGACAAACCAGTGCGGCAACCTACGCGTGTGTAAATAATAGCATGCTGCAGGCAGCTGATTTAGATCGTGCTGGTTTTTTTTTCTTACCTAAGTAGTTGTTTATTTTTTATTAAATTGTGATTTTTTTAATTGGTTTTATAATGCTCCACCTACTTTTAAAGGCTTACAATTAGACGTCTTATACAGTCCTGCCATGAGACAACCAGTTATCAAAAGTGGTAAACTACTAGCTCAAGACATCTTTGGGTTGTGATATGAGCCTCTGCTGGGGGTCGTGGAAGAAAATGATGAAAATCTCACGTCCACGGGAACGACGTCTCACGTACGTCTCGTAGACCACGGCATGAAACTTGGTCGAAACGTCGTAGCGCGATTAAGTCCCGTGTGAAACGTAAAACTATGATCAACAGGCACCCAATAGGTTTCAGTATTTTTATGTTGACATTTGTTTGTATACTTCTTTCCCCCACCGCATGGAAAGTGGATGGCAGTGGGAGTGAAGGGAAGGTGGGAATGAAGGGAGGGAGAGGGAAGAGAGAGGAGATATTTTAATAACATCCCGGTAAGATAACTTTTATAAAAAAAGCAACCTAATAATAGGATGTAAATACTACTCTGGCATCTTAGCGCATCGACATTGGGAACATGCCCTGAAATCCATCAGGGTTAGTTGTAGTGAATGAATGACGTGACGAGCTAGTCGTTCACCTGTCGTCCCAGTCCCTCAGATTTATACCTCTGCCTCTGCGTTACCTTATGATTACTTTACACCTTTTTTCAATCAAGTTTCAAATCACCAAGACTGTTTAAGCTTAGTCTTATCAAATCGTGAACACCAAATCTAGATGTCTAACAGTCGGCAAAGTCCTTGCATATTGACACGGGATATTGCAAAAACGCATGCCGTGAGAACCAGTTTAGAACTAGTGGAAGACAGCGGTTGAGTAGTTAGGCACTGTTTGAGTGGTAGGTATGTGGTCATATGATAGAACTGATTGTATCAGTTCTTGTAGACAAGACCGCGCGGCTGAGTGATTTGAATGATTTATGATGGGTTGCGGATCATTTAACGCGTAGTTCATATTACAAGAGATTATTTAAAAACATAGGTAATAGATGGCGGAGAATAATTACTTGTAAACACTAAACGCTTTGCAATAAATATCTATTTATTTAAACTTTAGCATGTTGCAAAAAGAACTTGCTATGAAGCATTATCTACCAGTCAACCTGGATGTGCAAGAAAAAGTGGCAGCGGCAACATAGATCAACAATTTTTATTACGTTGTGTTTACTGTTTGACCACAAAAACTACAAAAATTTTCATTCCGAAAATATGATTTTGAGAGCGCTTAGTGTAGATTTGTACAGTTCTCTTGTAGCGCTCATAGCGAAGCATGACTAGCCGTACCTATCCGATCGGTAAAGTTAAGCAACGTTCGCTACGGTCACTACTACGATGGGTGACCGCTACAGCAAAAAGTGGTATTTAGAACTGAGCGCTACTGTGCTATAGAGGACACGTTAAGCCATCAGTCCCGGCTGCTGTCGTAAGACAATAGTCGTTAAGCCAAGTCAGAAAAGCCTTTGGGCGGCCTACAACTTCTGACACCAAGGCTGACCACTTGGCTAAACGAGAGGAAGAAAAGTTGTCCTCTGCTTTATAAATGGTTTTGATTACTCAATCATAACAAAATAGGCTAATTAGTGAACGTCACTATTATCAATAATAATACGATTCTTTTAATCGTACAGAATAATATTAATAAAGCTGAAAACACAGGAGTTTTGGCGGGAACGCGGAAGAGTTCACGCACAACAACGATGCATTGTATTATTTTTCAAAACTTGTGCTTTTCCAGTGTTAATGTTTACAACTGGTGGCGTTTTACGCGTAAGTGCTGAATTACGAGCATGAGTGAGGGCAAGTGATATAATGTGGTAAAAGGTGATTTTTCGTGTTGCTTCCAAACTCCATAGAAGCTTCTAGTAAAGTTGCCACCACTTTGCTGGGCCGTGACTTAGACTGGACTATGACTACCTGACTTAGACTGGACTATGACTAGGACTAGGACATGACTTTGCGTGAAATATTTTATAACACGATGAAAATATAATACTTGACACTGGCTAAATACACAATGTGTGGGGCCAAAATATAACAAAAAATTACTAAAATATTCTAATTAAGTGTTTATTTACAATAAAAATGCACGATTTAATGTAACGACTCATCTAATACAATGCAAATAATACAACAATGGATAGATATACTAATTTAATAGTCCAATTCCATTGTATTAGATGTGAGCAAGGTGAATTGTGAAACCGAACATAGTCCGAATTGTTATGATTATAATGTATGTTTTGTTATGCTTTTTATCAAGGGTCTGGGTGAGAAAATGATCGAGTATCTTGCGGTCATAGGTTAATAAGGTGAAGGTTCACTATTCAGCAAAAGATCTAGAAATAATAAAGAAAAACTACTTCGAACTAGAGGCCAGATGTCAAAATTAATTTTGATTGATTTTTAAAAGTTCTTTATTTATCATTTTAACACCGCGTACAAACTAAGACACAGTCTAGGATTGCATACAATTTACATTAAATTAGTGACTATGTCAGGCTAACAGCGCCTATGTTAGTCTTTTAATAAACAAAACTGTTATGTTAGATATTAACTTTTATTAATCTAAGGTAAATTAAATAATTGATTACTTACAATTAGCCAGGAAAAACACAGTTATATTTATAATAATGCGCCTTTTGTACCAGACGCATTTTTTTGCAAATTAGGTAGGTAGCTAACTAGTTACGATCTTGTTTACAATAAATAATTACGTGCGTTTTTCTACATTTGTACGTAGATAACGAATACACTGCCAAAATTAATTAATTAATAACTACTTATTATAGAGAGCGCGCGTTGATCTGGAAAGTGAAGCCTCAAAAATAACGATAAGCAGAATGGAAAAGAAGTAGACGGATTTTCACTTATGTCTGCCTCAGATGACCGATAATATTTTCTGATCTTGTAAAAACTAAAAGGCAATTCATAGCAGTTTCATTACTACCTACTACTTACATACTTCTACTACTTGACGGGCCCGATAGCTCAGTTGGTAGTATCCCTGCCTTCTGAACTGAGGGCTGTGGGTTGGATTCCTACCCAGGACAAACATATGTGTGATGAACATAGATGTTTGTTCTGCGTCTGGGTGTTATATTTTATTCTATGTATGTATTTACAAACAAAAAAAAGTACATAAGTATTGTATCAGTTATCTGGTTCCCATAGTACAAGCTATGCTTAGTTTGGGGCTAGATGGCGCTGTGTGAAATGTCCACACATATTTAATATTTTATTTATTTACATACTGCTTAAATAATTAATGTTTATTCCGGTTTTATCTACTAGAACTAAACGGACCCCTGGTGGTTTATAAACATAAATCTTAATTTGATATTATACTAATAGGTTATAAGTTAGGTACTTCATGAAATAAGTGAGATAATTTATATTGAATGCAATCTTTGACAATTTAAGCTGAAACAAAAGGAATATAATAAACATAAAACAATTATTTAAAGTATTTTTATGGTAAAAAAAAATCTGATAAAATATTATTTGGCCAATAGGTATGACTTTAACGTACTTGCATAAAGTATTAGGTGTATTATTCACGTTAAATATAAGACAATGATAGATATAACTCTTTTCATAGTGAAGATACTCTGTTAAGATATGGCACCGTATGAATAAGACTTATCTATCTGGGTTAAAGGTGAACCGTGTTGTAAACATTTAACTTTACGCTTTGACACGACGCAAGCGTGCCGACTTAACTACAGTTTTACTAGGTCTTATAATCTTAACATCTGTGTGATCGTTGTGTTGTAATGTTTTATGAGCTGACATGATACTTTTTTAGACAGAATGGTGGTCCAGAAACGCAGAGGCCAGTTGGCAGACCACCAGCCAGATGGGTAGATGATATCGTTAGGATTCAAGACAGGACGAGGGCGAGATCGGCACAGGACCGAAAATGGTAAGATAAAAAAGAGGCCTATATGTCCACCAGGGGGTCGATACATGATGATGACGATGATGATACTTTTTCAAATTCAAATTGTTTACTTTTCCCATTATCTATTAGCGGTAAAATAATAATATAATAATTCCTATAATGCATTCAGAACTTTGGCTTCAGTGACCGGCTCGGTTTCTGTAATTTCTAAGAATTAAAGTGTAAGTATTGATCGATATGAACCGTGCGCCGCTCAACAAAGTTTTTTTTTATTTATAGGCATAGCATTTGACCACTGTCTTACCTGATGGTAAGTGATGACGCGGCCTACGGTGGTGCATGCCTTGCCTAGAAGAAAGTGTTTGAAATACAACGATGTCGATTTGATTTAACCTTTGACAATACCTACCTATATGATTTCAAAAAAAAAGAGTAAAATTCTTCACATAAATTTTAGTAATAAATAATAAATTTAATAAATGTGTGTGGACATTTCACACAGCGTCATCTAGCTCCAAACTAAGCATAGCTTGTACTATGGGAACCAGATAACTGATACAATAAATATATACTTTTTTGTTTGTAAATACATACATAGAATACAATAAAACACCCAGACGCAGAACAAATATCTATGTTCATCATACAAATGTTTGTCCTTGGTAGGAATCGAACCCACAGCCCTCAGTTCAGAAGGCAGGGATACTACCAACTGAGCTATCGGGCCCGTCATAAATGGCTTATTCTTATACCAATTTCTTTGCTTTTTATCCCAGTGGGAAAAGTAATAAATAATGTTCATTTATGTTGGACGAAAAGAACATAACACCTACTCATTGTTAGGTTAAACGTCAGCAATTCAGCATTCGATCCGATAATATTTTTATAATGTTATTCGAATTTAATTGTTTATAAATGATTACAAAAATAATTGTTAATGTTTTGAATAAATGTTATTCTATTCTATTTATAATTTTGACTTACTTATCTATCTATACATATAATAAAACTGTAGAGATAAAAAAATCTGTAAAAGCAAGATATCGAAAAAAAAATTACACAGGTTGGCTTGAAATTTTTCGCTGATCACGTTAAGCTACTTTTTAGACATTTTGTCTGTTTCTTTGTTTGTTTGTTTGTTTGTTTGTTACGGCACAAGTCCGAAAATACTGAACGGATTTTCATGCGGTTTTCACTAATAAGCTTAGAAAAACCCGGCGCAAAACATAGGATATATTAAATTTTAAATATCGTTAATATTTTTTTTGGTGAAAATGATTAAGATTTCATTATGAAACGGAACGGGATTTTAACAAGATGGCCGCTTCAAGGCCTCAAGGTAAGTTTTTTTTCTTATATTTTGGCTCCACACATAGTGTAGGTAATTAGCCAGTGTCAAAAGGTAAGTTATATTTTGGCTACTGACCATAGATGAGAGAAAAAAAATGTTACTCTGCTACACTGCTACTGGCAGTAATTTTATCTCGGGTTTATCCGGATGCACAGATTAAAGAAAAAAACTCTGTTACTATTATGGCGCGGCTTCATATACGCCCGAACCTTCGCTGTTGAGTTGGCGCGGAAAAATATCTCTGTTGACTATGCTCGATGTTTTTATTTGTACTGATTTGTACTCGATGTTGTTACTGCACTAAGCAATAAGGAAGTAATTTAATGCATATTTTTATTTATAACTTAAAAGAGAAAAAACAGTAAATAACAATTGGCGCGCCTGCATTACCGGCAGTGTATCACACTTTTCGGGCTACGGCGAAATACATCGCGCGATAACTTCGTCTGCGCTTGATGCAATGCAGATTAGAGAAAAACAATGTGTTCATTATGTATGTACCTATACCCAAGGAAGTCATATGTATTTACATATAGATAAGTTTTTTAGTTAATCTGCGGTCCAAACTAAAAAAGAGGATAGGTATGAGAACATTCTTGAATATGAGCACGATACAGAGAACAAGGAATTTAAAAAACTAAAAACTTCTTAGACTTTTTTATAAGTTTTAAGGCTTCACGCGATATCATATTTAGCCAATATTGAAACATAACTAAATTATTATTCATGTTTTCGATATTGGTTTCTGGCGAGGGCAGAATTCTTTATTGGCGATCTGGTATTATGTATTAGTTGTCAAAAATCTACTACGCGTTACCATTAGAAATAAGTATTTAAAATTGTATTTATAGTACCTATAGCTTAACTTTTAGTAGTAACATATTCAGTAATCTGTGCCTATTGACCCTTGCTTTTGCTACGCATTGTAAACCCTTTTTTATTTTGGCATTAGACAAAATTTGTATTTAGCCAATAGGAAGTATTTTATGAAAACTGTTTAAAAGGGTAGGTACTTAGACTTTTTATAATTATTCATAAGGCTTCACGCGATTATCATACTTAGCCAATATTGAAGCTTACATTTTCCACAGCTAATGTCTGTTCAATACAGTTTTGGGAGTTAGCGTTTGGCGTTAGCGTTAGTGGTTGGTATTTTTGCTAGACCCCCTGTAGTACTTATAGCTAATTAAGTTATAGACCCTTACCATTGCTACGCATTTTGAAACCTTTTTCATTTTGGCATTAAAGTAAGCCGGAGGTGCTATTATTTGTATTTAGCCAATGATACGAAATATTTGATGAAAAATGTTTAAAAAGGGTAGGTACCTACTTAGATATAAAAATATGTGAGTATTCATTATGGCAATAAAATTGTATCCTCGAATTAACAACATGGCGCGTAACGTTCGTTTTTGACTGTGTTTGATTTGTTCTTCTTCTTCTTCTTGCATGTTGAAATAAGTTTTTAATATTTAAAATATTTTAGATCTGTGGGCTTTTAAATAAACCAGGGGAGCAGAAAATGATTGATTACTCGGTTACTTCAAGAAGGTTATAGTTATTAGTAGGTAAGTAACTATCTTATGTGTAGGTAGTTAAGTACTCAATTCGTATGGAACCAAACATAAGAAGGTAAAAAAATGTTGTAAATGGAACAAAAAGCGCGCGGATAATATGTAAAACTGAGCAAAACAGGATCACCGTGTGTGATTTTTCCATATTTTTCTAAACTGTACCTGCCTGCTTAGGTAACTACTACCTAAACAAAATTTACTGAAACTTCTGTTAAAGACCTGAGTGAAGTGATGATGATTTCTTTTTATTGTAATATGAAGAGGTACTTATATAATTTTAGGTTTTTGTTTGTAACTTCTTTTACTGTTATAAATTTATATTAGACTCATAACATTTAATTTTAGGTAATGGCTTAAATAGCTTCCACTCACGGCTATGCTTGCGTTATACCTATACATATGCTAATACAAGTTAGTGTGCTAAGCTTCGAAAAGATTTATTGGATTTTGTTGTTTGGTACGAAATGCATGATCTATTATTAGACTATAACGTAAAAATAACATAACACAAGCGTGCGAAGCCGCGGGCAAAAGCTAGTTCTATTCTATTTATAATTTTGACTTACTTAATTACATATGTAACTATTTCTGATACCAAATTAATTTAACCTTCATTAACACTGATATCACTGTCACTGCATGTCATATTCTCAGAGTAGGTACTACCTATATTTCATTAAAATACTTACCTAGCAGCTACTTGATTAAGACAAAAATACCTGTGTGACATTCTTAAGGCTTCCTTACTCTACCGAATCATTTCTAATACAAATATGTCAATCACGCCAGTGACTGCATATTTAACCATGTTGACACCTTAATTATTACGAGATATTTCCGTTATCACATAATGGAATCTATAGCCGTTTAAATAAGGCCTATATAATTTCTGATAATGAATCGATTTTGTGGTATAATTATGGCTGTGGTGACCACGACTATTAAGAAAGTCGGACACAAAAATATTAAGAAAATATATGTTTTTGTAATCCTGTTAAAGTGCATTCAAGCCGACGCGTTGTTTGCAACCGCTGTGTTTGAACATGCCTTTATTATTTGTTGAATAAGGTACGTACTCTGATATTACGTTTTCACGCCAACATGGCTGAGCCAATTTGAATTAAATTTAGCACACCTAATAAGCATTATTTAGCAATATAGGTACCTAGGTTACCTAGTATCTTCAAAAGACTTTCAAACTCCATTATCTTTTTCATTCAATCCTATATTTCAATTTCAATAGAGCTCTTCTACCGATTCAGCTCACACCATATAAAAAATAATAATAAAATCTATTGAAACGAACGTCACTTGTTGTCTATTGTTAAATCAGCATAAACAAATACAAACGCCAACTTACCTAATTTTTCACTAAAACCTTGCTGCACTCGTACAAACTCTACCATAATAGTCTTGATACTTATACGATCGTGTGGAAACCTTACATCAACCTTGTCAGAGTGTTCATGTCATGTCGATGGCTTATCTTCTGACCTCATGAGTGCCCTTGGATCTGACAATATGCTTTTGATTCTGACCTGAGAGCATTTTGAGCTTTAAACTATGTATCTAATTACACATAAGATTCACTTAAGTAAAATAAACATACAAACACACATACACAAATTGTACTTTACTGTTATTTGAATAAAAAATAAAGTAAGTCATCTAATTTAACTCAATAATCATCACCATCATCATCATCATCATCATCATCATCATCAGCCCGTAGATGTCCACTGCTGAACATAGGTCTCCCCCACACACAGCGCCACTTTGAGCGGCTGCTCGCCTCCTGCATCCATCGGCTCCCCGCGGTTTTCACCAGGTCGTCTGTCCACCTAGTGGGGGATCTGCCTACGCTGCGCCTTCGGGTTCAAGGTCGCCACTCGAGAACCTTTCTTCCCCATCGGTTGACAGTTCTGCGAGCGATGTGAACTAAATAATAGTTTTCACTAAATATCCCTAAATAAGGGATCCTTAATGATTTTTTTATTTTTTTTAATTGATTTTTGGATTTTTATCTTTGTTAACAACGAAAAATTAACGGTAAGTATATTTAAATAAACTCAACGCTGCCCTACCATCCTGCCATAGTCTTTTAGCACCTTTAGTTTAGTGCTCAAAATTAGAATAAGTACTAGCCTTTTGCAGCCACTGCTGAACATACTTATTCCTCTGTTCAGAGCGGGCGATGCCAATCACCACGTTCGAGCAGTTTGGTGATCGCAGTAGATTATTAAGTAGGTAATGCAGACCGATGAAAATGCTGCGATTTCCCCGGATATTTACTTTATTTGGCTCTTACGATACCCAATAAACATAGAAAGAGATAATAGAAGGTAATCGCTTAAAATGACTTTATATAAAACAAGTAGTTTAGTAGTAAAACAATATAAGTACTTACACAACTGTAAACTAGGCTATAGATATCAAAATACCTTTGGTGTGAAGTGCCCAGAAGCGGCTGATGCCAGGCTGCAATGTACCTGCTACCTACCTATGCCAGTGCTGAGAGCTAAGGGCAAGTTTATTTGACAGTTTTCACGTTTCACGGTGTACCTGCGTTTTATATGGTTTCAGGACAAGCATCCCTTGTGAGCGAATTGTGAACTACAGAATGCACGTGAATCTCCATATAAAAACGCATCACTCACCATGTTCCGTGAGACGTGAAAGCTGTCAGATAAACTCGGACTAGGCTCTATGTGTTGTTAACCAAAATACAAAAAAATACAGTAGGCCTAGCACGAACATTTACGCGCGCGTAAGTGTAACGTTAGCGTACGTCAGTTGTATGGCATTTGATCAACGCCCCATACAACTAGCTTACGTTAACGTTACACTTACGCGCACGTAAATGTTCGTGCTAGGCCTACTGGTCAACCAACGACAGGGCATCCATAATGCTATCAATTAAAATAGCATTTCTCAACCTAGTAGCAATAATTGAGTCATAACCAAGCGATGACAGCGCGTGCGTGGCCCAGTCACGGCAGCACGAACTGAAAGCGGCTAAATACTTCGCATAATTAAACTTTTGACTTTGTAACCTCTGTAATTAAATTTGTGCAGATTATTTATTAGGCTTAGGTCGTGCGGGAGCATGATTTTGTCACTTTGGAAAATGCTATGCAAGTTTTAGGGGACAGAATATCAACAACCAACAACCTGAAGGCGTTACTTACTGCTGGACATACTATAGGTAGTAGGTACTAGTGATGGATTAATTAGCATTCGCATTCATTTTTAGCATGTGAAAACTCAATTAGCATTTCGCAAATGAAACGTAGTTGCAAAATTCTGTGAAATATGAAATTTCATTTCAATTAATTTAGTTCAATTTGAATTTAATTTTAATATAAAATTTCATTTCATGTTTCATTTCTTTTTCATTTCATTTTTCATATAATTTTTAATTTCATTTCCATTTCATTTCATTTTAGCAAATAGCATAGCAATAGCATAGCAATAGCGTGATCAAAGTCGACAGTGTGTCGACCAGGGTAGCGTACCTGATACTCAGAATAACCAAACGGTATTCGTTGAAGGTCATCCAGGTATACGCACCGACCTCGGCACACTCCGACGATGAAGTAGAAGCTATGTATGAGGATATATCCGAAGCCATGCATACTTCCGAAACATACTTCACCGTTGTGATGGGAGACTTTAATGCAAAGTTGGGCACAAGGAATGGCGATGAGCTGAGAGTGGGGCCATTTGGATACGGGCAGCGGAACCCTCGGGGACAAAGGCTGGCTGACTTCATGGAGAAGGAGGGCCTCTTTATGATGAACTCCTTCTACAAGAAGCGGCCATCCAGGAAGTGGACGTGGATAAGCCCCGACGGTTCCACGAAAAATGAGATAGACTTCATGATGACGACCAAGAAGCGAATATTCGATGATGTCTCTGTGATCAGCAAGGTGAAAACCGGTAGCGATCACCGTATTGTAAGAGGCACATTGAATATCAATGTCAAGCTTGAAAGGTCGCGTCTGGTGAGGTCTACGCTCCGTCCAAACCCTGTCCAAATCCAAAACCCCGAAGGCTTTCAGCTGGAACTCCAAAATCGCTTCCAGTGCCTTGCCGATTGCAACACAGTGGACGAGTTGAACAACGGGTTGGTGGAAACTGTCCAAGCTGTTGGAGCTGAGTTCTTCAAGACCCAACGCCGAAAGAGGACTCAGAAACTCTCAGGAAACACTCTTAAATTAATGGCAGACCGGAGCGAAATGAAACTACAGTCTTCAGTTGATATGTCAGCCTACGGTGAACTCAATAGACGTATCTGGAGTTCCATGCGACACGACTTGCGTGCTTTTAGTACTTCACGTATTGAGGCCGCAATTGAGCGGAACCAAGGCTCTAAGGTGTTCGCAAAAGATTCGTCTATTGGGCAAAGCCAAATGACAAAACTGAAGACCGAGAATGGTAGTGTCATTTCATCCAAGCCTGAGATCCTGAGAGAGATTGAGAACTTCTATGGACAGTTATACACATCGACACGTGAGCCCGCTACTAACACAGCTAAGGACACCAGAGCCAAGTTAGTCCGACACTATACCGAAGATATCCCGGACGTCAGCCTGTACGAGATTAGAATGGCCCTCAAACAGCTTAAAAACAACAAGGCGCCAGGTGAAGATGGAATTACGACCGAACTTCTGAGAGCGGGTGGTAGACCGGTACTTAAAGTCCTCCAGAAGTTATTCAATTCTGTCATCCTTGAAGGTACAATGCCGGAGGCATGGCACAAGAGCGTGGTGGTGCTCTTCTTCAAAAAAGGTGATAACACCTTATTGAAGAACTATAGGCCCATCTCGCTCTTGAGTCATGTGTATAAGCTGTTTTCGAGGGTCATTACGAATCGTCTCGCACGCAGGTTTGATGAATTCCAGCCTCCCGAACAAGCCGGTTTCCGAAAAGGCTTTAGCACCATAGACCACATCCATACGCTACGCCAGATTATACAGAAGACCGAAGAGTATAATCGGCCGCTATGCCTAGCGTTTGTGGACTATGAGAAAGCCTTCGATTCAATCGAGACTTGGGCGGTGCTGCAGTCCTTACAGCGATGCCAAATTGACTATAGGTATATCGAAGTGTTGAAGTGTTTGTACAGTAAGGCCACTATGTCAGTCCGACTACAAGACCAGAGTACGGAACAGATCCCATTGCAGAGAGGCGTGAGACAGGGAGACGTTATTTCTCCGAAACTGTTCACAAACGCATTGGAGGATGTTTTCAAGCTCTTGGAGTGGAAAAGATGTGGCATCAACATAAATGGCGAGTATATCACTAACCTTCGTTTTGCCGATGATATAGTCATAATGGCGGAGTCGCTCGATGATCTCAGCACCATGCTCAACGACCTCAGTAGAGTCTCCCGACAGGTTGGTCTTAAGATGAACATGGACAAGACGAAAATCATGTCAAATGCCCATGTTCCACCTATACCGGTAATTGTCGGGAACGATACTCTCGAAGTTGTCGAAAAATACGTCTATCTAGGGCAGACTGTCCAATTGGGTAGGTCCAACTTCGACAAAGAGGTCGCCCGAAGAACCCAACTCGGCTGGGCAGCGTTCGGGAAGCTTCGACCTATCTTTTCGTCCAAAATACCACAAAGCCTGAAAACAAAAGTTTTCAATCAATGTGTGTTGCCAGTGATGACTTATGGAACTGAGACGTGGTCTCTAACTGTTGGCCTCATTACTAAGCTCAAAGTCGCGCAACGAGCTATGGAGAGAGCAATGCTCGGTGTTTCCCTGCGAGATAGGATCCGAAATGAGGAGATCCGCAGGAGAACTAAAGTGACCGATGTAGCTCTTAGGATTGGCAAGTTGAAATGGCAATGGGCAGGCCACATCGCTCGTAGAACTGACAACCGATGGGGAAGAAAGGTTCTCGAGTGGCGACCACGAACTGGAAGACGCAGCGTAGGCCGGCCCCCCACTAGGTGGACCGACGACCTGGTGAAAGCCGCGGGGAGCCGATGGATGCAGGAGGCGAGCAGCCGCTCTATGTGGCGCTCCCTGGGGGAGGCCTATGTTCAGCAGTGGACGTCTTCAGGCTGTTAATGATGATGATGATGATAGCAATAGCAATTAGCATGTTAAGACTCGTGAATTAGCATATTTATGAAATTTACGGAAAATCGCATTAATTGCCATCGCTAGTAGGTACTACTATTTTAATATCTGTGTAATGTGTATAGGCCTCCTCTATACAGTGCCACTTTGAGCAGGTACTTGCCTCCTGCATTGATTGGCTCCCCGTGTGGGGCCTACCACAACCTCTTATAGCATTATTACTTCAATCATACTTTGAAAAATGACATAAAAGTAAGAATACTGTAATGTTGTTGACGCAGAGCAGTTTTGATGGCGTCACGTTAAATTGTTCACTCAAATACATCATATTGACACTGACGTGCGACGTGCGACAGTGATACCACTATATAATAATGTAGACGTCTCGTTCTCACGCTGGAATACTTTATAAGTTCATGGTACGAATTTGAACAATATTAATGTAACCTTGAAGCATTACTGTCACGAACCATGATGGTTTTGTATTAGTTTGTGGTAAGGGCCCGTCGTCGGTCCACCTAGTGGAGGCCGGCCGACACTGCGTCTTCCGGTTCGTAGTATAACTTATTTGTAAAAAATTAATTATTACTTACGTAAATATAACTGCCGCAGGTTTTAAATTTTGGTAATGGTACATGATTTTAATTATTATTTTCTATCATTTTTACAGTTCCTTAAAAAATTATAATACCATAACTTTCTAGTTTTTATTTTTAATTATTTTAACCTCATTCGAATAAGAACATTGGACTTAATTATGTACTTAAAAAACATTTTTTACCAAGTTATAATTATGTAGGTAATTACTATAATTACACAGAATGCGTATTAGCATTATCTAAAGAGAGACCAAAAAACCTAACTAATGCATAGTAATAACCCAAACTACCATAAGCTGAGCGTCTGTGTTGTTCGTGCTCATAGTTTCCTAGGGTCTATTTAATGTGGTACTATATTAAAATACCGCCGTTTGTTTCTTATTTCATCATCAGCCCGTAGATGTCCACTGCTGAACATAGGCATTTCCCAGAGAGCGCCACTTTGAGCGACTGCTCGCCTCCTGCATCCATCGGCTCCCCGTGGATTTCACTAGGTTGTCGGGCCACCTAGTGGGGGGTCTGGCTACGCTGCGCCTTCCAACCAGAAGGCGCAGCGTAGGCAGACCATGAGTGGCGACCACGAACCTGTGGTCGCCACTCGAGAGCCTTTCTTCCCAGTTCTGTGAGCGATGTGGCCTGCCCATTGCCATTTTGCCAAATTGCTAACTTTAAGGGCTATATTGGTCACTTTAGTCCTTCAGCGGATTCCCTCGTTCCGGATCTAATCTCGCAGGGAAACGCCGAGCATAGCTCTCTCCATAGCTCGTTGCGCGACTTTGAGCTTACTAAAGACAGAGACCACGTTTCAGTTCCATATGTCATCACTGGCAACACACACTGATTGAAAACCATTGTTTTCAGGCTCTGCGGTATTTTGGACGAAAAGATAGATCGAAGTATCCCGAACGCTGCCCAGCCGCCCAGCCGAGTTGGATTCTTCGTGCGACCTCTTTGCCGAAGTTGGACCTGCCTATTGGACAGTCTATCCTAGGTAAAAAGAAACAGTTGTACCCTAGGTACACACACATATGTGTGTGTACCTAGGGTACAACTGTTTCTTTTTTACAAGCGTTGAACAATTATTTTTAGTTTTAATTTTTTATAGTATACTTACTTACTTACAATAAAATATTTTGTAATATTATAAATATTTCGTATAAATATGAAATTCTCTATAGGACACTATATAGTTGTGTTAATATCATCATCAACAGCCTGGAGACGTCCATTGCTAAACATAGCCCTCCCCCCTCCCACGGAGTGCCACTTTAAGCGGCTGCTTGCCTCCTGCATCCATCGTCTCCCCGCGGTTTTAACCAAATCGTCGAATTTCTACCAACAATTGCTACGGTACTTACTGTAGCAAATTTTGTAAACTCAAGGAATGCAGTAGGTAATCACTAATATCACATACACCTTTGAGGGCAAATGAACTTAATTTTCTTCAAGTTTTAATCTTACTGCCCCCGGTGGACGCAGAAAGACATCATGGATCGCGGTCTAGGTTTACCACGAAATCAGTTTGGATAATCAAGTATACGATAAGCAGCATCAGATGTGGCTTCCTTCTCTCTAATTGAGTTACGTTCTCGCTAAGGTTTATTTATTTGTATATTTTTTTATTTATTGGACACCATCACAAGTTTCGTGCTGGCTTTCTTTACCTAAGTAATAAGTATAATATCTGTTATCTGTATGGATGAAATTAAACTAGGATTCGGGACAGAGGTGGTGACTCCCGCTCCGGCTCGTTCCTGGTGCTGAGGTTGGCCATTGCCATCCAGCGTGGTAATGCTGCCAGTGTGATGGGCACCTTTGCACCAGGTACAGTGAGGGGCGGGTTATTTATAAATAAATAAATATGTGTGGACATTTCACACAGCGCCATCTAGCCCCAAACAAAGCATAGCTTGTACTATGGGTACCAGATAACTGATACAATACTTATATACTTTTTTGTTTGAAAATACATACATAGAATACAATATAACACCCAGAAGCAGAACAAACATCTATGTTCATCACACAAATGTTTGTCCTGGGTAGGAATCGAACCCACAGCCCTCAGTTCAGAAGGCAGGGATACTACCAACTGAGCTATCGTGCCCGTTTATTTGAATAATATAATAGGTAATAATTTGATATTGTTTTTAATTGTAATTAATTTTGACGTTTTGTGAGTCATTTAATAATGTATTAAGTATTTTAAACATTAAGTTTTATGGTTTGGAATATTTAAATAAATAAAAATTAATTTATATATAAAAAAAATTAAACTAGACGTGAAGACTTTTAACAGTATTCCTAATCCATCATCATCAACAGCCCGAAAACGTCCACTGCTGAACATAGGCTTCCCCAAGAGCGCCACCATATCCATATTATGATGTAAGAAAAGCTAAGTCTGCCTAATAATAAATAAACAAATAAATAAATAAAAATAACTAAAGTCTAAACGCACCCGTTGCGTAAAAATACACGGAGCTAAAGGAAAATGATTTGGAATTATTGTTTCATTTATCTTTTATTTTCTACTTTATCTTGCTTGTCTCAAGGTAAAACGACAGAACTGATTTTGGTAGGTACTTAGTTCATATTTAGAACACTAAAGTGATTGGTACTGCACAAACCAAAAAATATAAGTACTTATAAGTAAGCATGGGTATAGGTACGTGCTGTTTTTTTATGAGAATAAAGACGTGACCAGCTAGTCGTTCACCTGGTGTTAAGCGATACGGCCGCCCATAACAGTTGCAGTGTCACTTTAAAATAATAAAGTTTCGCGTGACACTGCACTGCGCACGTCATCCTGAGATATTACACAGTCTAGTGAATTCACTAGACTGTGTAATTCAGGTTATCAGGTCTCCCAATAATTTCATTAACTACAATGCCCTTCAAACTGGAACACAGTATGGCTTGCACACTACTGCTTGGCGGCAGAATAACTGACAGAGCGGACCACCGCTCTGTTAGTTATTACCTATTTATTCGTCTAGGTACCTACCTAGACAAATATTGCAGAAATGTCTTACCACCTAGTAAAAGTGTCTTGTAATTGTCATTTTCATTTCATTTTCATTATTTATCAATTGATGGAAGTTCGCGTAAATACGTAGCTCAGTACATATTTTATATACATTCATAGGTGTATGTCCAGGGTATGGACCCCACTATGATAGTTTTCAATAAACTGAACTAAAGGGCTATCGGTGATCGGTTACATATACTTAGATATTATCATAATAATTATGTAGTAAGGTATACCCATGGAACGGGTCCGTGACCGAAAGGTAGCAAATAGTAGATAGCAAAGAACCGAAAATACTTAGAAGTAAAAACTGTAGAATATTGTAGAGTAGGTATAGGTCATGACCATTGTCCATTAAAAATAGATAAGTACCTAGGTAATAAGTACCTAGAAAATTTGGCCACTGTTTTGAAACTCAATCCATTCCAAATTGCAATTGATTGCTGAATTGGCAAGACAACAATAAACAAAAGATAATCATTGCTCAACAAGAATTCTAATAATATCGGTGTAGCTACTGCTATGTATAAGCGGATTGGATTAAACACTATCAAGTAATTTTGGTTCAAAACTACAAAAAACTTAACATTACCTTATCAAAATAAAAAAAGCTGATGGTCTTTAAACGCCTGAACATATTTTCTTGAATAACGACGTGACGTACAATCTTCTGTGTTTTATGCCTATGTTACAGATTTTATAATAGTACCTGCTATGTGTCTACATGATTAGAGTTCAGTTTGAAAGGTTCGCATAAGAAATTAAGGCTGAGTTGCACCATAATCACAGTTAAAGTTAGCGTCAAATTTTGATATTAGCCCGCCCTGCGAAGCGTGGACGGTGACAGTTACTTAGCAGTTAAAGTTAGCGTTAAAGTAAGCTGGTGCAACTCAGCCTAAGCGTTGATCAACGACGATGACTTCTTAAAAATTTTAGTCAACGTTAACCAAAACATACGATATCAAAAATTGCAACGAACCCTACAACGCAACGAAACGTTTACAAGAACAACCTCGATGATTTATTTCAGCGTTTGAGCTGTATTGATAGGAATTACAGCAGATTAAGTGTCGTAAACCCAGACAATAACTAAAAAAACTGTAGCAACACAAAGTTATACAATTAAGTGAAGTAATTTGACGCAATGTTACGTTTACAGAGTCGCACAATTTTTTATCTGAAAACATCGAGAGATTATAGAAGAAAAATATAGACGGCGCCTTCAAAACTGTAAACTGAAGTCAATAAAATAATACGAAATTGTTATTATCCCTTATACAAATTAAATTATTACATTATTCGCTGTAATTAGATACCTATACAGCGAGTGTAGGTATCTAATTACACCTTCCTCCACATCCATAAGCTAAAATAATGTTGCTGAATATTCTATTCGCAACGATGATTTTGTTATGTGTATTCCTTTTTTGGCTTCTGGCTTCTCTGGATTTTTGATAGTACCTATACTGTCTATTGTTTTACTTAGTCTACGGTGAAACCTGAAAAACAGTTCGCAAACAAAGACCGTTAGCAAAAAAAACCAAAGTGCGGTTTTGCTTAATCTTTTTACGAGTAATCTGGATTAAATAAGCGCGGTGAAGAAACATAGGTAATTTATAGCGTTTACTGGATCCAAATTATGACAAAATAGCACTTAATACTGAAAGTTTAGTGCTAAACAATAAAACTGTTGAACAATGAACAAGTACTTAAATGTTGTATGGTTGAGAAATAAAATAAGCAGTTGGAAAACTAACAGTACAGACTAATTTGTAAAGGAAAAATTTAAATCATTAGCGGGGCTTGAACCCACATCCATCCATCATATCCCTAAAGCCGGGATATGCTTTACTTAAGCAGGCGATACTGCTATAACTATAAAAATGATAAATACAAACACGTGAGATGTGTGTTTGAATGTTTAAATAATTTGATCCTTCAAGGGATCGTTTTAGTTAGCTACCTACCGGCAGTGGGCTGGAGCGTTTGGACTGTCTATAGGCCATCGCGGTCTATTATACAGTCCATATGTTCTTTGTAGTAGGTATAGTGTAGCTAGTTAGTGTGTAGTGTAGTTAGTTTTAGTTTAGTTTAGTTTTTATTATTGTAGTAGTTGGCTTGAGTAATAAAGGCATACTGCCCGTTAACTTACATACTAAGATATTGTAAATAGTTTGGTAGATAGCCTACCTATACAAACATTAGAATACCTTAACTTAAAATACTTCCTCTTTACTTTTCTATTACGTTTTACTTTTATCTATTTTTACCCGGCTAATCAAAAAGGAGGGTTATGTACTGTAAGTAAATACACACAACTGACATTCCAACCAAAGGTAAGGTCAGACACAAAATGTCGTTTGCCAAACTTTTAATCGCAGTAATACTCAGTAGCCAAACTACTATTCAATATGCTATGGTAGCGAATTAGTGCCAAGATTATAATCACGCTGAATATCTGCGATGTCGAACGAATCCTAAAAATTCAGTAGCCATTATTTTCGACCAATAAATACCATACATACCATACATTATTGTGTGAAAGCGCCACCTAGCGTCAGCACGTAAAAGCTGATCAATAGAGTAGTGCGCTTGCCATTACATTTTAGCCAGTAAAATAGATACTCCGTAAATGTTGAGATGGGACGTATTTTCGACGACTTGTACAAGATGGCAGCATTAAAAGAAAAACAATAAAAAGTAGGTATTTCATTTATAATAATATTTATTTCAAAAATATTGCGCGCAATATTGACATAAATTTTATTTTATTTCATAAAATGTATCTAAAAGTCATCAAAATACAGTTTCAATACTCTTTTGAAGCGTATTTTGGTCGGTTAACTATTTATTAAATTATACTTATTTTAATGCTTATGAAAATATTTGATAACCTAAATTAAATACCTATTAATTAATTATAACTAACTACTTAATATAAGTTTACTATTCTCCCGTCATGACTTCCATGAATTCTGAAAATAAGAAAAATAATACTTAAAATCTTCCTGTAAAATATTATTATAAAAAATCATTTTAATTGGTTTTTTACTAAATACCTATCTTTTTTATAGATGTAGGTAACTACTAGCTTTAAGTAGTAAGTAAAACCACAATAAGTGCGAACGCAATTGTTCCGTAGGTAACTACAGGTCATGTCACATAGGTTTTTTTTTAAAAATCTAAATAGATGGCGTGACGAGCCCGTTCACCTGATGTTAAGCGACACGGCTGCCCATAACAGTTGCAGTGTCACTCGGAACTTTAAAATAATAAAGTTTTGCGTGACACTGCACTGCGCACGTCATCCTAAGACATCACACAGTCTAGTAACTGTGTAGTTACCTACTAGACTGTGACAGGTCATAAAGACTCATTTGCCCAGTAATTTCACTAGATACAATGCCCTTCAAACCGGAACACAGTAGTGCTTGCACACTATTGCTTGGCGGCAGAATAACTGGCAAAGCGGTGGTATCTACCTAGACGAACTTTGCAGAAAAGTCCTATCACCTAGATAGGTATATACCTACCTACCTACGTTTCACTTTAGCCGATTTTCAATATTTTTTGTAAGGTCGGAAAAACATCAGACATACAAACACCGGAAGAGCTTAAAGCTTATACCGGGTGTAATAGAATTCATTAGCATCCTTTGAAACTAGATACCTACTCCTGATACCAGTCACGTGTGGGCCAACATTTTTGAATTCTAACACATTGGTTTCTTAATAATAATAACTCCAAAAAATGGAATAACTTACTTAATCAAATGCTACAATACGACATTTAATTAAAATGAATTACTGTTTTTAATTAGTACATACAAGGTATAAAAACGTTTAGATGTATCAAAATCATCCGTGCCAAGTGCATTAAGTGCCGCGGCAATCTTCATAATTTTCAAAAAAAATGTAATAATTTACACTTTATACTCTTTAATGGTCATCTATAAATGATGTACTATCATGGGCTCAATTTATGCTAATGAATTAAATTACATCCTGTATACCTACCGTTTTTATCCTTTGATTACAGAGAATAAGCTATAAACCATTATTATTCCATTATTATTTTTAATTATTCTTATGTTTTACTTTTGTATGCATAAAATATAATTATAAGTTGCCTATAAGGATGCATTTCAGTTTTTAATGTTAATCACCTATTGTTAATAATTTCATGTATCTTTAGTATCTTCGTAATGACAAGCAATATGCCGCCTATGACACAGATTTATTCCTAACAGGCACCTCCCTTTGTAAGACATGTGTTTAGTTTCTAAGATTTATTTATTTTATTTCCATAATTCATGTAATTTTGAATAAATATTTTATTTATTTATTTATAATTATTTTTTTGGTTCGTCTTGAAAAATGAAGAAAAAGCTTACCATCAAAATCAACCGTTCCAGAGCCGTCAGTATCAATTTCTTGGATCATGTTGTCTAAATCTTCCGCTGTGATAGTGTTGTCTAATTCCTTGAATATCTCTTTCAATACATCCGTAGTGATGTAGCCGTTTCCTGAAACCACATTATTTAAGTAGGTATACTTAAACTTCAAATTTTATTTTAATTTAATAAATAAAACGAAATAAAAATTAATTTAGAACACTAGTAAAAAAAACAGGATACATAATTAAAGTGCTCTTTTAGTTTTGTTAATCATCATCATCAACAGCCTGAAGGCGTCCACTTTGAGCGGCTGCTCGTCTCTTGTATCCATCGGCTCCCCGCGGCTTTCACGAGATTGTCGGTCCATCAAGTGGTGAATTATGTTAATGAGTAATAATAATAATAATACTTAAAACCGTTAAACAATAAAACATTTTAATGTGTGAGTACTTACTTAGATAAAAAGTATGTACATACCTTCTCTGTCATATAACCTAAAAGCTTCTTTAAGTTCCTTCAACATAGCTTCATCATCCTCTTCTTCAACTAGAAACCTACCAGCTAAATTGCAAAAATCATTGAAGTCTATTGTGCCCGAACCTGTAACAAAATTACAAATTAAGCGATAAATAAGCGATTGAGTTAGATTTCTTTTCTAACTGTACTACAATTTCATAGTTTACTGACATCACAGTCTACTAAAACTCTGCATTCCCATTACTGTTTTTACAATTTTTTTTTTAATTTACTGTACATAATTATCATAGAACTCAGAAACACTGTTACGAATCCTCATAATTATTAGAAACGACCTCAAAGGTATTTTTACAGTTACAATTAAATTAAAACTTTTCCTTCCCTATTTTTCACATTAACGATTATAACTAGTAAATTTGCCACTCGTTACCAAGTCTCGGTAGCCGTGATCGTCTAGTGGTTAGGACCCTACGTTGTGGCCGTAGTAACCCAGGTTCGAATCCTGGTCACGGCAATGTGCAAACATTGTCACGGTGAGGCGTTATTTTTACACTTTTTTTAACGTAAGTATTTAAAATAAACAATTTTTCTTAATTATAAAAAACGGATCACCTATATAAATGCAATTTTAGTAGATACAAACAGCGCCATCTTGCGGTTATGTGTCAAACTAACTAGTACGGGAAACGAACATTTCTGTAAATTTTGATAAGGTTAATCGGAATCTGGGTAACCCACCTGTCTTATCAACTTCAGATATGATATCCGTTAGTTCTGCCTCGTCAATATCAGCATTTAACATTTCCAAGATAGTTCCAATCATTTCCGTTCCGATGACTCCCTTTTTGTCATGATCGAAGGCGTCAAAGGCATTTTTCAGAACTGAAAATCAGAGATAGCAACACTTATAACAATATTAAATTAAAAAATATATCGAACTCTCTAATATTAAATAGGCACCTAACTAACATTATTTTGTAGGTACCTAATAACCATTAACTTATGAACATATTATATTACAACTATGATATTAGGTAATAGGTAAGTACCCCTCTCCAATGTATATCGAGCCTACTATGTTTAAGTTTAATATTGCCTAGGTGATTTGGTAAGTGTTCATCATCATCATCATTAACAGCCTGAAGACGTCCACTGCTGAACATAGGCCTCCCCCAGGGAGCGCCACTTAGAGCGGCTGCTCGCCTCCTGCATCCATCGGCTCCCCGCGCAAGTGTTATTTAGTACCTATTTATCTTATCTTATAATTATTATGAATTATAAATGAGTTTTTTATTCATTAAAATTTGATTATTGAAATTACTGAATAGGATTTGTGTACCTACATAACGATATGATACGCGACGCGAGCCATGACAATCATAATTATCAGAAAGATTTCGATCCAAAGTCGAGATAATAAAATATAGTAACTACTTAAGTATGTAATTGAATTAATAATATACTTAGGTACATAAATAGGTATTTATCACGGTGTAAGTATCTTTAAGTACGATAATAAAGCTTTTTTTAAATTTTCTAACTCACTTTCTTGACCGTGCTTTAGATAAGAATTTTATTCAAGAAATAATATATTTGCTATCTAAGTACTTATTATAAAGTCTAGCTGCTGATTATTGCGTTTGACAGAAAATATAAACTTGTTAAAAGTTGAATGAAAACTGTATACTTTTATCACTTTGAAAGTTTCAGTGGGTTGAGATTGTACCGAGGTGGTATACCTACGGAATTATACCATGGAACAAGGTGTTCAATGATTATACATAGGTACTACTTGTAGGTGGTATATTCGCTAGATTTTTTCCTTTACTATTAAATTATTCTGTTGATTACAACAATAGAGGTAAGAAGGGGAAAATGTTTGACTACCTTATACGACATGAAAACATCATGAAAAACATTGACGGGCCCGATAGCTCAGTTGGTAGTATCCCTGCCTTCTGAACAGAGGGCTGTGGGTTCGATTCCTACCCGGGACAATCATTTGTGTGATGATTGTTCTGCGTCTGGGTGTTATATTGTATTCTATGTATGTATTTACAAACAAAAAAGTATATAAGTATTGTATCAGTTATCTGGTTCCCATAGTACAAGCTATACTTAGTTTGGGGCTAGATGGCGCTGTGTGAAATGTCCACACATATTTATTTATTTATTTATTTATTATAGAGAGAAAGGAAAACAAGAAAGAAAGAAAGAGGCGTAGAAGGAATATACAGATCAAAAATGAAAGAAAAGATAAATGTTAAGTCGTACAGGGAAGTTAAAGCTTAGCCTGAAAATAGAGAGAGATGGCGAACACTCCACCGAAAAGGGCAGGCCTCTTAAAGAAGAAGAAGAACTTATTTTCCTTTATAACTTAGGTAATAACTTAATACTTACGCGTTAGTTGTTCCTTGTCAAGCTCCTCCTGTGAGCGCCACATGGAAGAAAACATCAACATTATTGGAACTGATAATATTACTGGATACCACTTAGCCATTGTTAATTTTTGAAGTATAGTATACTTAATATAAAATAATAAAATTTGTGGTAATTATTTTTCTTGACTATAAAACAGTTTTAATTTTAACGTCACTAGCTTAAATAGTCATAATAATTATGTCTCAAATAAAAATGGTTGATGTTAAAAGTATCGCAATGATGAAGCAAAAATAAATTGAAGGTAAATAACGATTCAATTAACTCATTACGCGGAATCAATGTTAATTATTTAGGCACATAATAAATCACACAACTGACTGACCATATTAATATCGTGTGGACGTATAAAGCACTAAAACAACACTGATATGTGAAATCCGTCAATGAAGATACACGATTTGATGCGTATATTCGAGTTGTAGACCGTTATATATCTCGGGATGCATTTGGTTCCGCCTAGATGGAATGAGCCAGGGATTGTCAACATTTGTTATGAAGTACAAGCAGTAAAGTTGGTTTATTAAGAGAAACGTAAAGATTTGTCTCGCTTTCAAAAAACTTTTCTGTACTCCAAGTCCTAGTAGATAATAAATTTTATTACAGTTTGTGAAAACCTCGACTGAACGTCATCTGCATAGCGATTTAGGAGACCTCAGCGCTGAAGCTCAGCGCTGAGGCCTCGATTCAACCAACTTTTATTTGAAAATAGAACGGAAGTAGCGTCATCGTTTCTGCAAAAGGCATGAGCTTTCCGTTCTATTTTCAAATAAAAGTTGGTTGAATCGAGGCCTCAGCGCTGAGGCTCAGCGCAGTCTCCTGAATCGCTATGCTGATTCGTTTCAAAGATAAAATAGATAGGTAGGGAAACTATTGTAGATATTTTCTCAGACTGTAGACACAGTATCATTTAAAAAAAAAAACTATGTATATACTTATTCAAGAATCCTAAAACGTATGTGAATAATAATATCTTAATACTTAGTATGTATCATCATCAACAGCCCGTAGACGTCCACTGCTGAACATAGGCCTCCCCCAGAGAGCACCACTTTGAGCAGCTTCTCGCCTCCTGCATCCATCGGCTCCCCGCGGTTTTCACCAGGACGGCGGTCCACCTAGTGTGGGGTCTGCCTACGCTGCACCCTGCGCCTTCCGGTTCGTGGTCGCCACTCGATAAGCTTTCTTACCCATTGTGTGTATGATAAATGTGAATGTAAAGATCTATAAAAAATCTATAAAAGCCTACAGATAAAATACACAATATTTGAAAAACGTTGCCTATCTCTACACGCGCATACCCACGGCAGTCGTCTTATATCATCGAGGCTAATGAATCCATTAATTTACACAATTAACCCTCGTATTTAATTGAACTCATTATAATAAAAATAATGAGGAACAATTAGTGAAAAGGTTGGCAGCACCTGTCCTAAAGTGCAACACATGGAATCCCAGGAGTGTGACGGTCAATGTTATCGACGCGGCCATATTTACTGGTTGCTATCTAATAATAAATCATTTACGCGAATAATCTCAATATTGTGGGAGTACCTATTACAACTGATTTCACGATTCAGCTCAGGCGTGCATAATTATCATTGGTTGATTAGAAGAGTTGTGGTGGCCAAGAAATTTTGTTTATATTCGGTAATGAATGCAGCTTCAGTGGAGTTGCTTTCGCTATCACTCTAATACAGCCATACTCAAAGTGCGATACCCTTGTAGGGGTTCCGTAAGAATTTAGAAAAAAATAAAACACCCCTCTCTGGTCGACTGTTTTGACGCGGTGTATCACGAATTACGAGGCACAGCTGAACTTAGTCGCACCCACAACAGTATACTTTGTTCAATCAAATTATTGGCATACCTTGTGTCGACACAAACGGGCCGTTGCTAACTAACATAACTATTGTTTTATTGTAGGGTTCCATGAAGTATTTTGCTTTCCAAAAAGGTTCCTACACGAAAAAAGTTTGAGAAACGCTGCTCTAATACATTGCCGGACATTGCCATCTGAGGGTCTAGCAAAGATCCCTCGTTATTCTTCATTTTCAGCCTGAAAGCCACTGCTGAACATAGGCCTCCCCCAGAGAGCGCCACTTTGAGCGGCTGCTCGCCTCTTGCATCCATCGGCTCCACGCGGCTTTCATCAGACCGTCGTTCCTCCACCTAGCAAATATACCTATACTACCTTATAAGCTATTAACTTAACATGGCATCGGTGTTGCTTAACTCCTACATTATTCCATATGAAGTCTGTATTGCAATTAGTATCCATCACAAATTCATGTTCCTAACTAATAAGGCTGCCTCCACAAGGCGGGAAACAATCAGTGGAGTCTGGTTGGCGGAAACCCTTGTTCCGACGCTATGACGTCGTTTCCGTTTACTGTATGGAACGGAATTGAGACGTGGGAACAGAGCCGATATATCGGATACATGTTTTTGAAATATATATAATTATAGTCATAAATAGTGGTTACGTACCTAGGACGTCAGCAAATATGATTATTTAGCGTAGGTAGTTAGCAGATTAACTTTAATGTTTTTATTAATATAATAACTAACTACAAATTTAATAACTAAATACAAAATACAAATACTAAAAATTAAATTAAATCTAAACTAAGTAGGTACTTACTTTAATGTTAAAGGAAAAAGATGAATGGAATAAAATCACTTGGTGTCAAATAGTATGTACTTATTGGTAATTATACGAACCACAGAGAGGTAGAGGAGAGAAGCGAAGAATACGAAGTTTCACCCTTTCATACAAGTGGAAATTTTTAATTTTCTAAAATAAAAATAATGTATCTTGAGTCAAGTTTATTCACCACATGACCCTAATTCAATGATGTCAGCATGCCACACAAATAGATCATCATCATCATCATCATCATCATTAGCAGCCCAAAGACGTCCACTACTGAACATAAGCCTCCCCCAAAGAGCGCCACCTTGAGCAGCCACTCACCTCCTGCATCCATCGGCTCCCCGCGGTTTTCACCAGATCGTCAATTAGATATGGTTTAATAGATATTGTTTCCATATTTTCCCACTATAAAAACTTAGTTTTTGAGATAGGGTTGTATAATATATATAGAAGATGCTAAGAGATATAGAAGGAATCGACCTAAGACATCATGAGCTGGATTTTATAAGAAAACAAAAACTGTCTATGAAGGAAAACGGCATGATGCAATATTCGATCCAGATACTCGTGTAAATACAGCGCCTTACAAAATGAGATGAGATTTATAGTTTGCTCCATTCCAATCAGATTTGTACGTATGGAGCTTCAATAAATAATTTATAGGACGGATTAGTATGCTCAAAGACGACTGCAATAAGTTATATTTAGGGGCTCTTTCAACGTTACGAGATAGATAGGATGGTGAGCTCATTGGAGATAGGATATGCATAGATAAAAGCGTAACAAACAGACAGAGATACATATAGCCGAATATATTATATGTAAATATTATATGCAAGTGCCTTAGCTATTCCACTGTTATGTGCAAGGTTGTTCAAATGCAAGCCAAGGAAGAGATAGTGCTTATGCTTATCCTCAAGAATGCTCATAAATATGACGTGGCTACTCGCACCCATTTCAAAACATATTAGCTACACCATTCCTTAAAATACCAAACCTTCAGATGCAACATCCATATATATCAAACCGTCATAAATCTCACGGCTGTTCTCCACCCTGCTACAAAGTATACAGCTCATTAAACATCTGTCATTCCACCTGTAACAGTCATTAATAATGCGAGTGCAGTGACTTCGCTTCCGAAATATTTGTAGCTCATTAGCAAATGTTATAATTGCTCATTTTATTCTCACTTGCTATAATTCTAATTGTAGGTAATTCTAATTGGGGGCACTGACTTCCCGCATGGGGTGTATTGTGCATTAAGCCAGCCTTTACCCGAGCCAGCCCAGCTCCTTTATGTAGCGGAGCACAGCCTTGGGTCGCTGGCATAACTGCTCCAGTGATATTTCTTCAGGTGTTATGGGTGGTATGGGGACCGATAGCTGTCGATCCCATGGTCGTTTCTCTTGCTCGTTGAGTAAACGTGTCGTTTCTCTTGTCTCTTTTGTGGCTGTGCAACGTAGCAGCACGTGAAAACTCTCACTTGCTCTAACAATATAGACAGTTTTGACGGAGACCTATGTACTTGTGATGCAGACGACACAAACTAAGTAACAGTATGTAAGTGGCGGGTGGTGTAATCATAATAGACATATCACAGTGTACAGCTACGTACAAAAACATAAGTATTAAGTAGGTACTTAATTCTCAAGTGTCTGCATTAAAATTCTGCATTACCTATTTCTTGAAGCCAACTCGCCCTAGTTCGCTTAGGTGTCATCATCATCAACAACAACAGCCTGAAGACGTTCATTGCTGAACATAGGCCTTCCTCAAGGAGCGCCACTTAGAGCGTCTGCTCGCTTCCTGCATCCATCGTCTCCCCGCGGCTTTCACCAGGTTGTCGGTCCACCTAGTGGGGGGAGCTTAGGTGTAAGAGTGTAAAAATAGTAAAAACTATCTCACTAATAACATAAATAACTTGGGTAATGACTAAACAAGGCAAAACGGTTACTAAATATACAGTTATGGACCTGAAACATTTTATGGCAAAAAAACCTGCCATGTTAAGTTGCCATCTCTGTGTGAAATAAGCAAAGGAAACAACAAGCAGCCTCGCTGAAGATATTATTATGTTTACGCGGTGAGAGAGCTTCTGTCAACATTCATATCGTAACAAGTCATGTATTGTTTACCTTATTACTCTTATTAGATTTTTTAAGTAGGTAAATAGAAGTTTTATTAGAACCTAATTTGAGGCAGGCGGCAGTGTAAGCCAATGTTATTTTGGTTTTATGTGGGCGTCTGAGTAAAATTGGACACCCACAACTCTACCAGAAACAGAAGACAATCCTAATTAACCTTTATCACAGTGATTTTAATGTATTGTTTGTAGACTATGCACTATATCTTCATTCAACAGAAATGTAGGACGTAGGTATATGAATAAACTGATTTTAGATAACTTTACAATAACAATATCTTATTCTTTTCGGTTTTCACTTCAATACCACCGTTTCGGCTAAAGGCTAAGCTAACAGAAACAGCCCACAATTTTAATTGCTTTTCTGCACAAACATAATCTTGAACACCTGAAATTTGGCCCCGTTATAAGGGTTGAATTTTCAGGAACTCTCTTTAACAAAATACGTTATAAAAATAAGACTCCTTTCTATAAGAGGTTTTTTATGTTATAGATTCTCTCACTCAGATGTTGAATTTATCTAATTCTATGCTATATATATAGGAACGGAATAATTAAAGGAAATGTGTGTTTACTTATTAAAGTTTATTTATAACATAACAGTTAAAAGGTACTTAATGACTCATTAGTGTTTTTGATAGCTTGATGTTTTTAGTAACGTGATGCCTTCAGCAGAGTGTCGGTGTTGTCTTATTGGACGATATTCTCGAGATGTTGATATCGCTGGCTTCTGATTGGTTGAAGTGTTATCAGTGGCGGTGGTTCTCCCGTTAAGAATCACGTGTTACATTGGAATTATGTTGAATTGAATAACTGGATTGAATGCTTTAGTCGTCTCCACCAGTCATGACTTCCATGAATTCTGTAAAAATAAATATGTTTGTAATTCACATTTTACCTTTTTTATGGGGAAGATTTCCTAACAGCATATTGAGCTTGATCAATTATTCTATATGCTTGCATTGTAGGCAAATAATTATATATCCTAAATCGAGGTTTAAAAGCTGCTTAACAAGTACACAGATAGGGGACAATAGGTAACTGTGATGTCTAAATACGAAAAAAATTAGCTACCAGATCAAATTAAAACTGAACTTAAAGGGGTACGGGGGTATGTTTTACTCAGCGCGGCAAATTCAAATTTTCTAGCGTTTTAGCCGATCATAGCTTAATTACTCAACGAGATTACATGAAAACTGGTTTTGCGCAAGTAAATAGAATGTATCAACAAATTAGGATTGAAAGTATGTAATGCCATTAAATAAATTTCATCTTGATTTTTTAGGCTGTAGCAATTTGTTGCTAAACTAGTGATATCTAGGTGATACTTTCAATCATAATTTGTTGATACATTCTATTTACTTGCGCAAAATCAGTTTTCATGTAATCACGTTGAGTAATTAAGCTATATGATTGGCAAAAAACACAAGAAAATTTGAATTTGCCGCGCTAAGTGAAACGTTTTACCTTAATAGCAACACATTTATCATCCTACTCTATTTGCTAACAAATAATAAAATTTCCCTAATTTGCCTTATTCACGGAACACTTCATTGTTACTTAAGCTTTGTAACTATACTTACAAAGCTTAAGTACCAAATAAGTATAAATAGGAAGAAGTATCATACATGTACAACTATAATGTCATAAAGGAGCAATTTGCGAACTTGGTGGAAAGTACCGCATCTAAATTTAATTATTGCAGAGGTGGAAAGAACTTTTAATGTAAATGTCGAACGAGGGACTGCACCTGCGTTTAACGTCGACGTAATATTCCAAGTTTGTATTGTTCTCAATGTTAAGCATTAATTAGAAAAAGGCATCAGCGTTCACAATATTGATAAATAGTTAATTTTATTTTATTTAGGTACAACCTTAGGGATACGTCTTGTTTATTACTCTAAAGGTACAGCGTACATAAAAGGAACAAAAACAGAAATGTTTTACGAACATCAAACCAATATAGGTACTCGAGGAATGCATCAAATGTCCGTTTGAAATCTCATGAGCCTAAACTTTTTCGTGTTTTCTTCACAAACCTATACCATGTTTTCATTACTCTCGTTTTCTTCAATGAATTTTCTGTGAAATGAAGGTAATGGCTAAATTAATTATCTATTTCTAGTTAACGTACCATCAAAATCAACAGTGCCAGAGCCGTCGGAGTCAATTTCCTCAATCATCATGTCCAAATCTTCAGCAGTGATCTTGTCGTCCAGCTCCCTGAGGATCTCTCGGAGAACATTGGTCGTGATGTAGCCGTTACCTGAAAAAGTAAAAGAAAAAAATAATAGTTTAATATTGGTATCAATAGATGATAATTTTTTACTTTATGGTGATGAATATAGCTTAAAATTAATATAATATAATTTGGTATGATGTAGAGTCCATCGTTAGGGCCGTGGCACACAGTATTGGAACATTGGCTTATAAGCTTGGTAAAAACATGGGGTCCCATCAGGTACAAACGAAAAATAGCCCGAACGTGAAAAAAATGTAGTAATCGTGTCTAGAGCGTTACTAGTTAGTGTCCAGTGTATTCACTTGGCCCAATACTTCGCCAACACGCAATAAATGTCGCTTGATAATCTTGCCTTATGCAGAAATAAAATAATTTGTAAAATAGCCCGAGTTATTCCGTTGTATGGGATGAGGCATCTGTACTGTAGGTATTATATTATCTGGGGTAAAAATAAGTATCCAATTAAATCTGTCGTGTGTAGTTTTTGACAAAAAAGATACGAAATCAAACCACACACATTTTTTACATCATCATAAAACAGAATCATAATTACCACTCCCATTGTAACTAACTCATAGCTTAATTATTTAACTTAAGTTAAATGAATAATAGGAGAAGCCACTGATTCCGGAAACACAGTTACAACTATTTCGGGAGTCTATGGGTTCATCATAACTTTGTACCAAACCAATTACCTCATTAAATAAAATACATCACTATCATCATCATCAGCCTGAAGATGTCCACTGCTGAACATAGGCCTCCCGCAAAGATCGCCACTTTGAGCGGCTGCTTGCCTCTTGCATCCATTGGCTCCCAGTTCAGAATAAAATACATGTTGACATAATAATTATCTAGCAATCTTAACAATCTCTTCTAGAAAAATCTTGCCTTGTGAATATCATAACAGCATTGAAACTAATATTTTATTTTATCTCAATGTGACAACAATAATTAATGCCGAAGTACATTTATAAATAATGAATGCACTATGGCATTTTAAACTGGACCAAAGCCAATAAATACACTTTGCTGATGCATTGTAAAGATTAAGACTGCTAATATAGCTCTATTATAAACCAGTACAGTCATTAAGAATTCTCACATTAGAGTAAAGCTCGTATATTACGCATCAAACTAGTCTTCAATCTAATTAATTCGTGATTTCATTCATAAAAATGATAATCATACACAATGTAATTAACTATCAGAAAACATTTTCTTTGGATGTGATTATGAATGAACTTTTTTTTTATTCTTATTTTTTGGCTCCACACATAGTGTATTTAGCCAGTGTCAAGTATTATATTTTTATCGTGTTATAAAATATTTCACGCAAAGTCATGTCCTAGTCTAAGTCCAGTCTAAGTCAGGTAGTCATAGTCCACTCTAAGTCATGCCCCAGCAAAGTGGTGGCAACTTTACTAGAAGCTTCGAAAAATCACGTTTCACCACATTATATCACTTGCCCTCACTCATGCTCGTAATTCAGCACTTAATGCGTAAAACGCCACCAATTTTAAACATTAACACTGGAAAAAGCAAAAGTTTTGAAAAATAATATAATGCAACGACGTGAACTTTTCCGCGTTCCCGCCAAAAAAACCATGGATGAACTTTATTTCAACCTTTCTTACAATTTCTTTTTTATGGGTTTAATGAAAACCAACCGAGACGTCTCTTGCCAGTCTGTTTACTCAACTAATATTGAAGTTTGTACTACCTATTTCTATGTTTAGTAAAAAAAAAAATGTTTAGTATAGCCCCCAAGAGACCCAGGTGCCGTAAACTCTGCTTATTTCACGTTCTGCGGGTAATAGTTTCCGACCTTGAAGTGCTTCAAATACCTTTAGTTTTCTAACTTATACCGCTGGGCATAACCTATATATTATCTATAAAGATATTATCTATTATCTATCTACAATACGCACTCGTGGCAAATGAGTTAGCCATATCTCAACTTACGATTATATACATTTGGTCAGTTACAAAAAAGAGAGGTATAAGAAATTAACGTCTGAGGTGACTAATTAAAATACTTACTAATAACTTATCATCATCATCATCATCATCATGAACAGCCCGAAGACGTCCACTGCTGAACATAGGCCTCCCCCAAAGAGCGCCACCTTGAGCGGCCACTCGCCTCCTGCATCCATCGGCTCCCCGCGGCTTTCACCAGATCGTTGGTTCACCGAGTGGGGGGCGGCCTACGCTGCGTCTTCCGGTTCGTGGTCGCCACTCGAGAAACTTTCGTCCCCATAGGTTGTCAGTTCTGCGAGCGATGTGGCCACAACATGTATTTTATCCACATTTATCTGTTGTGATTCCCTTATAGGTAAAGGCATTATAAAAAAACGTTAGTAATAACTGGCCCCTATAAGTCTAACGAAGCCCGAAGCCTTCAGACAGCTTGAAAATTTTGACGCTAGAACTGACAACTTCGCCTAGCCGGAAAGGAAAAAGAAATAATATATTGTATAGAAAATCAATATACTTTGACCTAGAACGACAAAGACTGGCCAGGTGTCAAAACATTTCAAGTACAGTTGATTCACATTAGTGAATGACCTACCGCGTTACAAATATCGATAGCCGCTTATCAACAAGCCCGGTTTTGTTATATTTTTATCTGCCGTATACTAAGAAACAGTTTGTTGAACAGTCGATAGTGGAGGCCTATAAAAATACCTCAGCCGAATCGCGAGCCCTATCCCAAAAAACAGTTGTCTAATAAATTACCCACGTAATACTACGTCTTTCGTAATTGTATACCTACACTTTCCATCAACCGGGTGGCTTATTGCCAGATCGTGTAGCGGAAAAAATCTTACACATTAAATTGGCTTATAATAGTACCTACTTAATTACGAGTGAATGGTGAATAAATATTGTAATGCATTTGAATGCCATTTATTCGACAATGTATGCAAACAATTGAGTGTCGCTAAAATGTTAAGGTATTTGGTAGCTGTTAACATTTCTTGTTACATGTGCAGAGATATGAATTAACAATGGAAAATTAAGGACTTGCTTCTTGAAAGTGGTCCTCTATAATTAGGTGTAGCACACACAATTTGCCGTGCGAAATAAAGATAGCGGCGCAACCGTCCGAGGACGTGCCTCATTCTCCACTTTTTAATATCTATGTAAAGCTCTATTTAGAATGCTCAGAAAATTATAGTTGTTTTTGCCAGTAACGAATGTGTTAGTATTAGAATGGCTAGATCGCAAAATGACTTCATCTCATTAAGGCCATATGTCGAAATATCCGAGTCACAATTAGACTTAAGCACAAAATATAGTCCCAAAACGTCACATCCCAAAATGTCCAATCAGCAAAATGACCACACAGTTGCTGTTCATTACAAAAAGTACAAGTATCACTCTTTTACTTGGGAGACACTATTGATTATTTAATATGACATGGCCAAAGATGCCACTGTTGATACAACGGTGTATTTTAAATAAATACAGTAGACACAAAACTTCAATTTCATCAACTCCTACTAAAACTCGACATAAACAAGTAAACATAATTTCATTAAAAAATCAACAGGACACAAATGAAAACAACGTTCGTTGTTAAACATGGGCTCATAGGGATTGTAAAATTTAACTAGATTTCGCTGGAAATTTGTCACGTTACGGCTCCGCCCAGGGTCCTAGGATGCCTGACTAGGTCCTAATCCTACCTAATCAGACCCTGGAGGGAGACGGCGACATGAGGTAGGTATATAGGAGAGTAGAGTAGGACTGAAAGAAAGAGCACGTTAGAGTAAACAGTAAGATATAATAAATATAAAGAGATACGGAAGAATAATTTAAAGTCTCTAATGGCTAGCACGGCACAGGTATGGTATACGAGTTGAACACTAGGGATGGAGGGAGTACGTAGTCAAGGGATAGGTTACGTAGCTGTAAAGAAGGTAATAAATACAGACAGTATAAAGAAGGATGGTTGATGATGATGATTATTTGGAATGGCGGTGGAAGTGAGCATGCTACAAATTGTTTTAGGAATTGAATAGTTAGATAAAAATATATAGGTATATTAAATACTAGCTTTTGCCCGCGGCTTCGCACGCTTGTGTTATGTTATTTTTACGTTATAGTCTAATAATAGATCATGCATTTCGTACCAAACAACAAAATCCACTAAATCTTTTCGAAGCTGAGCACAGTTTACAGTAACCTGTATTAGCAGAAATTGTTCTAGGAATTGAATAGTTAGATAAAAATATATAGGTATATTAAATATAAAACATTGGCTGTGTGGTCCCGTCTTGCGAATAGAAATAGCCCATCTCTTCCTGTGTGTGCCGTAGGAGCCGATTAACGGAATATCCAGGAAATGTAAGTTACAGTGATTTTTTTACTGTTACAGTGTTTAACATATTATTACATTGTATGTTACAGTATATATATTTTTAAATAACTCTACAGTTTATTAACCAAATTAAAGAGCGATTCTTACAGCGCCATC
Source organism: Ennomos erosarius (assembly GCA_963580505.1). Taxonomy (NCBI): domain Eukaryota; kingdom Metazoa; phylum Arthropoda; class Insecta; order Lepidoptera; family Geometridae; genus Ennomos; species Ennomos erosarius. Next base: position 4,485,794 of record OY756981.1, on the reverse strand, counting down.
TAGCCCCAGACTAAGCGTGTACTATGGAAACCAGATAACTGATATAATACTTAGATACTTTTTTGTTTGTAAATACATACATAGAATACAATATAACACCCAGAAACAGAATAAACATCTATGTTCATCACGTAAATGTTTGTCCTGGGTGGGATCGAACCCACAGCCCTCAGTTCAGAAGGCAGGGCTACTACCAACTGAACTATCGGGCCCGTCAATATGTTAAAGTGTATATATGGTGTAAGTATGTTAAAATAATATATTGAATAGTTTTTCCTAAACGTAATTAAATATGACCATTGTGTAAAGTTTATAGTAAGCACCTGTGGGTACAACAAATATTAAATTTTTTGTAATAATTTCATTTTTGTTGAGAACGAAAGAGACTGAACTCCACAGCTCGGGATTTATCCTAGTATGTGGGGTTCAGGGATCTGCCAGTCTATTCACAATGTTACAATATTTCCCTTTGCATAATTAAAGCTTTATTATCTTAGAATTGCTGTAACAGAGCTCATCAACAACCAGTAATACCAGACCAGTAATATTTTATAATATTTTTTAATGAATATAATAATTATGGTAGAACATAATGATTGTGTAAAGTACCAAACATTGCACCACTGCTAAGTAATGCTAAGAGCAAAATAAGCGTGAAGCTTTTTAATAAAGAAATAAATTTAGTTCAAAAATATATTTTTTGCTCAATTCTGTTGAGTAAAGGGCAGAAAGTATGCTTCAGCACATTCAACTTGAAATAAATCATTCGAAGGGTCACTAAGCGATGTAAAAAGCATCAAAAACAATTTATTTACCAAACATCAAAAGCTCGGTGTAAAATCTGTAACAAGCTTTCTGTAAGAGCTATAAAATGTAGAAAGGTTTGGCTCTAAATTTAATAAAAATTTTATTACTCTTTGCTTTGTTGAAAGTACAGTTCAGTGTGACTGGTACCAGTAGTTTGGTTTTGTTTTTTAGTCGTCAAGACAGTATTATCTCTCTAAATTACAAGCACAACATGTATTAGTCAACATTTTTTGTTTAAAAATTGCTTAGGTGAAACAAGGATATTGTTGTTTACAATAGGGTTTCGATCACGCTTAAAAGACTATAAAAATTATCGCAAATAATAATGATATTCAAAGGGCCTTTTGTTGCTTCAGGGGGCCTATCACAACCACAACCTCTTATAGCATTATTACTTCAATCATACTTTGAAAAATGACATATAAGTAAGAATACTGTAATGTTGTTGACGCATAGCAGTTTTGATGACGTCACGTTAAATCGTTCACTCAAATACAACGTTCTCGCGCAGGAATACTTTATAAGTTCATGGTACAAATTCGAACAATATTATTGAAACCTTGAAGCATTACTGTCACGAACCATGATGGTTTTGTATTAGTTTGTGGTAAGGGCCCTGGAATCGTGTCTATCCTGTGTCGCAGTGTCATGGACTCGACAGTATGTGTTCGGTTTATCTATTTTAGTTTTCTTTAATTTATAACTTATCAATTAAAAAACATAACAGTCCACAATCTAAGTTTAAAAATACAAAAAACCTAAAGAAAGTTAAAATACTCGATGTTAGTAAAAACTCTAGAGAAGTAAATTAAATAGATGATTAGATGATTCAACACCTTCATGAGCTAATAATGATGGTTACCATTCGATTACCTACCTTATAACTATATTACAGCGGCTTACTTATAACATTTTTCTTTAGCTAACCTTCTTTGTCGTATAACCGGAATGCCTCTTTCAGTTCTTGTTGCATCGCCTCTGCGTCCTCTTCAACCATGAACCTTGATGCTAGGGTCACGAACTCTTCAAACTCCAGCTCACCGGAGCCTAGAAAATTAAAAAAGTTTTACAAAATTTTAAGCATTAAGCTTTATAAGTAAAGCCCCAGTTCAACTCGAAGCATGAACTTTGATCACTTAAATTAGGTTTTGATAAAGAGGTACCTACACAATGAATTAAGTATATTAAAATTATACATCAGTTTTTCTGTGTATTTATACCATAAAAATTAGTTAGGTATACCTACTGTAAAAAAGACCCAGTAGTGTTAGGCTCGTATTCCAGAGGGCCTAGCACGAACATTTACGCGGGAGTAAGTGTAACGTTAACGTAAGCCAGTTGTATGGCATTTGATCAGCGCCCCATACAACGGACTTACGTTAACGTTACACTTACTCCCGCGTAAATGTTCGTGCTAGGGCCTCTGAACGCTAAGTTGTAAATCTGTCAAAACGAGTTTTCATTCACCAAATGATCACAAAATGAATGAAATCTCTATACAAAGTGACCTTAAATTGATATGTTATCCTAAAATGGAAGGACTGGGACCATGATTCCCTACAAGTTGTAAGAGCCTTACTTGAAAGTGGGTGTATCCAAACCTCCATGGTAAAAAATAAATCCACTCGCAAAATTGCATGTGCGATTGCTACGAGGCTACGAGAGTTAACAAGATACCATAAATTCATTTCTAAACCTTCTTCGGGATAATAGGCATACCTATATTTACGAAACGGTACTCGGGGTACCTATATTTAGATTAATCGGTGTATACGGCCTTTAATATCACTCAGCAATTTTTCTGTAAGAACCGCAAAAGCAAACAAAATAGACACTACACTTTTAAAGAAATAATAAAAGAGGTTTTTATTCGAGACATAAAAAATAAACAACCGCAACAACTTCAAACTATTCATCATGCTATCACGAAACTGAAAATATGTAAATTTTCAAACATAATTAATGTTTCAAGTTTTCACCACTACTTTTGTATTTTGTTTTCTAAAGCAAGCTAGCAATAATAAATCATTTTGACGCAAATTACAAACATTTTTATTCAAACTGTAAACTAAGCTATAATAATAAAGCCATTAGTTTCAAGTAAAGACAAACTTTGGCAGATAAATGGCAGTTTAATATAGCTAGGTAAAGTTACTGTGACTATTCTGTTAGAAACTAAACGCCTACCATGCCGTGTTTTTCATAAGTAAGATTTCAAAAATTATAGATTTTCTTTTTATGAGAATGAATGACGTGACGAGCTAGTCGTTCACCTGGTGTTAAGCGACACGGCCGCCCATAACAGTTGCAGTGTCACTCGGAACTTTACTATAATAAAGTTCCGCGTGACACTGCACTACGCACGTCATTCTGAGACATCACATAGTCTAGTAATCAGATTACTATACACACTGTGTAATCAGGTCATAAAGTCTCATTTGCCCAGTAATTTCACTAGCTACAATGCCCTTCAAACCAGAACACAGTAGTGCTTGCACACAACAGCTTGGCGGCAGAATAACTGGCAACGCGGTGGTACCTACCTAGACGAACTTAGCAGAAAAGTCCTACCACCTAGTAAATAGATAATTTTATAGATTAAGTACCCTTAAGTACCCTTTGAATAAAACAAATGAATCTATGGTAGCATTATATTTGATTTACGGAGATGGATCTAGGATTTGTGAAATTCATTTAAAAATTCACGTATCCTTAGGCCTAGATTTTATATCTAGGTATCTATCAAAGCATCTGTAAATATTTATGAACATCATAAATTAATAGTTATCATCATCATGATCATCATGATCATTATCATCACCGTCATTATTATCATCATCATTCGAAAGACTGTCACTGATGAAAGTAGGCCAAGGCCATTCAGAGAGGGTCATCAGTGTATAATAGTTCTATAGAACATTATACTACAGATATTAAAGCAAAGTTATACTAACCATCAACGTCAACCTCGTCAATGATTTCTTTAAGTGCCTCATCTGACACCTGGTGACCCAGCATGCCGAGGATGGTACCAACCATCACTGTGCCGATGCATCCTTTCTTTTCCTGGTCAAAAGCTTCGAACGCCTTCTTCAGGACTGAAAAATAAAGAAATATCTTAAGAGTTTATTGTGATTATCTGGGAAAGTATCTTTTTTAGGCAGGATTTGGCCTCTCAGCTGGATGATGCATCGTCAATAACCACGTGCCAAGTAAAAAGATTCTTTGATCTTTATTAATATTTTTGCTAACTATAGCGTTTCTCGTAAACGTGATAAGCAGTAAAAAAAAAAACTAAAAAACCTTTTAATCTATGGTATGGTATGGTAGGTACGCTTGCATACATGATACAATTTCCGATATTCGGTATTTTGTAAAATATAAAGCGAACAAACAAAAGTTAATAAATTTATGGCCGGTTACTAAACTTGGTTTAACAAAATTGGTAAAAAGCGAAAAATATTATAATAAATATGATAAATATGTTCCTTAAAAAATTGCGTTGTATTATTATTTACACTAAATCCAACACCCAGGCCTTAAAACGTTGTTAATAACAAATAGAAAAATAAATACTTACTGGCAATTTGTTCCTTGTCAAGTTCTTCCTGAAACCATCACAAAACCAAATTTAATAAAAGTCCATCCACAAAAAATTAAAACGACACAAAATAAAAAAATTCTCACCATTTTCACTTTAAAATCACAGAGACTAAGCTACGGCACGATGAGCTTTGTTAACGAGTACGCTATCGAAAACCACAGCAAGAGGAACACAAGTCCTTTTAGCTGAATGGAATGAGCGACTAAACGTAGTCGGCCGGTAATGTCACCCAGGTTGGCAGCGGTTAGAGCATCTCAGGTTTATCTTCACAACGCAGCTCCACAAAGCATTTTTATCTACTCTCAGTAAGGCCAGCAGACACCTGATGCGGGCAACGCTCAACACACACTGGCCAAGAGCACCGCAGCAATAATTAATAAAACTAATTACCCATATATCTGAATTGTCTGGATGCATGCCACGCTATTTGTTCAATATTTTTTATGATTAAATAAGGAGAGCAAATGACAATGGTAGCTAAATTAAGATTTAATTAATCCACGTTCGAATGTGTTTTGAATTGGCAGCACTGAGCTGTACGTCTTACAGTGGCCATGAGTTTTGGTTGTTTTAACACTTGGTCCGAAATCTCCCAGATTGACTAATTTGCGTTATTCCGTTACCAGATAATTATATCTGGTGTTTTCAATTTTCAACACTTTCAATACGCAGTTTATGTGCATAGTTACTTTGGATATTTGAAATTGGATCGCGGATTTATTCTGTTGCATTACTACCAAGGTTGATTAAAACAATCGGGGAATTATTAAAAAAATTCTTATCCCTCAGTCACATAAGACTTTCAGTACAATAATTTATAAGTATAAATACCTATAGGTTATCTATAATATATATACTGTCTGCCGTATATATGGAAATTTTTAAACATTGTCTCATAAAAACCAAAAAAAAGTGGTGATACCCACAAATTCTAATACTTTATAGCAATGGACAAAAGAGAAGGTGCAGGGGCAGGTGCATATCGTAAACAGTAACATATTACATTGTTGCTTTTTTTTTGAACGGGCTAATGCTGTTGGCCTCTACCGACCTTTACAGCGTCACCGGGGGGGAGGGCAGGCGCTTAAGGCACCCAGCCGACAAAAGTGGGGGGCAACCAGCTCAAGGGCACTCCTGGGGTGCGAGCCTCGGTTTGGGCTGTTGCTGGGATAAGAGGATCGAAAAGACTACGTCCGCTGGAGGAGTGGACCCTATGGAAAGTCGTGACCATTCTAGCTAACCTACGGGGGGTACGTCGACCTCGCCTATGGGGTCGGTGTCTGAATGTGTTACGCTGGTATCCTATCATCATCATCATCATCATTAACAGCCTGAAGACGTTCACTGCTGAACATAGGCCTCCCCCCGGGAGCGCCACTTAGAGCGGCTGCTCGCTTCCTGCATCCATCGGCTCCTGGCGGCTTTCACCAGGTCGTCGGTCCACCTAGTGGGGGGCCGGCCTACGCTGCGTCTTCCAGTTCGTGGTCGCCACTCGAGAACCTTTCTTCCCCATCGGTTGTCAGTTCTACGAGCGATGTGACCTGCCCATTGCCATTTCAACTTGCTAATCCTAAGAGCTATATCGGTCACTTTAGTTCTCCTGCGGATCTCCTCATTACTAAGCTCAGAGTCGCACAACGGGCTATGGAGAGAGCAATGCTCGGTGTTTCCCTGCGAGATAAGATCCGTAATGGCATCCTATACTGGTGCCGAAATCGGTACCTGAGCCAGTACGGCCAGACTGGTCCGGTGATCCCAGCACAGCCGAAACGACGGCTGCTATAGGATCTTCCGGGTCGCTCAAGACTTTTCTTGGGCGGCGACGACGGGGTGGATATTACATTGTTGCTCTGCCATCTACCAACTGAGGCCAGATATCCAAACATAAAAACTATGAGGCGCATCCGATTACTTTTCCCTTACCGAATTTTTAATTTTTCGGTATAAAATGTACCATAATGCTGATATCTGTAAAATAATTGATTGTTTTGCAAATTTTCAACCAAATTGGGTCAACCGTATCAGCGTAACACAAACGAACGGTCAGTTTCACTTATATATGATAGTTTTACGGATGCGGATAGGATAGTAGGGATAATCTGTTGAAACAGAATTACGTTGAGTTTCTACGCTCTTTGTAAACAACTATAACAAAATTATAGAGCCCTTGAAGGAAGAAAACTATTGCAAGAGATAGATTCGACTGAAATACAAAAAGCTGGTAAAAAGTCAGTGAGTTAAATAGTAAATATTATAGTAAATAAAACTGTAAGTTGTATATTATGTAGTCACCTATTCCACTTAATCATTTCATTTATGCTTTGGTTTCGGAAAATAGATATTTAAAATTGATTTAACTGAGAGTGAGTTTTTTAATCCGTAGTTAAGATAACTGATGATTGAAAATGTATTTTTAAAATATTGAATCATTTGCGACCTACACCTAAACCTAAGACTCAATATAGGATGAGTAGAGTAGTCACCCAAATAAATCCAAAGCACAGTGATAGTAAGGCATAAACTTTCACAAAGATCTATGATATTCCTAAAAAAGAATCAATTTTGAGAGCGCTTATTAAGGAGCACATGAACGCGAGGAGCCGATGGATGCAGGAGGCGAGCAGCCGCTCAAGGTGGCGCTCTCTGGTAGAGGCCTATGTTCAGCAGTGGACGTCTTCAGACTATTGATGATGATGATGATGAAAATCAATTATTTTCTCAACCACTATACTCTAGAAGCTGCCCCAAAATTGAATCACGCCGTTCATATACTATGTACTCACGATCTCGAGTTACTAAACCCAAGCTAGCAGATATATGTCCAGATCAAACCCAACTATAAATAAGCATCATTTTGATCCTATCATTAATCGCCGTACACCTGTACCCGATTGCAACGATACTAGACGGGACATTAAATTAAATGTGGCTTGCAACTTCACGCTATTCTGCGGCGCGATGCTGGTGAGAAAGCGTAGCGAATACTTATCTACATTAGGTACATACTACATCATCTGTTTTAATAATTTATATTTAAAAAACTATCGTGAGTAGTCGAAATGAGGAGATACGCAGGAGAACTAAAGTGACCGGTGTAGCTCTTAGGATTAGCAAGTTGAAAAGGCAGGCCACATCGCTCGTAGAACTGACAACCGATGGGAAAGAAAAGTTCTCGAGTGGCAACCACGAACTGAAAGACGCAGCGTAGGCCGGCCCCCCACTAGGTGGACCGACGACCTGGTGAAAGCCGCGGGGAGCCGATGGATGCAGGAGGCGAGCAGCCGCTCTAAGTGGGGCTCCCTGGGGGAGGCCTATGTTCAGCAGTGGACGTCTTCACGCTGTTAATGATGGTGATGATGATGATCGTGAGTGGTACTCAATGCGTCAGGGGAAATTTCATTCGTAATTTGAAAATCGAGATTCGATGGACGTCCATCGGGTCTCACAATAGTTTACTGTCTGTTCTGTCGTAAGTTGAAAATGATTGCGAAATCTGATGGACATTTTCATCCGCTCTTGCATTAATCTTTAATTTACTAATGAAATCTCTCCTGTTGCATTGCAATTAACGCAGGAGGCAAACAGCCGCGCAGGTAACATGATCATTGGCCACCTCTCAGGTCGTCGCTCGGTTCATTTAGTGGAAGGCGGCGTGAACTAGCTAGCCAGCCAATGCTTCAAGTTTTAAGCATAAAAAATAAAATGTTGTCGAAAGTGCAATTTACCGTCTGTCACAACACAAGCAAAATAATATTTATTCCCAGTGCATCACTGACAAGAAGTGGGCAGATACATCTGTCTGTCTGTCGCAAACTAAATTAGCTTCTCAAATAACATAAGCTAAAGTAAACTTGATACATTTCTGGCAGGTCGGCACGTGTAGCTCTTTACTATTGTTTTCATCGATTTGGTATATTTTTAGATTATTCAGGTCAACTCGTGTGAAACTCTTGAAGTCTTGAGAGAATGTTAATAGGTTATCTGCGGAATCTGATGAGAATTAAACAATACAAACAAGTTTTATAGTTGTGTTCGAATCGATTTGTGGTGTGAGGAATTTTTAATGGTTATTTATTTTGAGGGCTTTGTACTTCTGTTGCCTACTCTTTGATACAAAGCGAGGAGGCTGAAAGATCTGAATAACGATTGGACTGTTCTCTATTTAATATATGTATGTTATATTATATTCAAATTATTTTTATTTTGTTTATTTTTAGAGTAACCCAGATTTGACACATGTCTGTCTGCTGAATGTAATATTGATACCTAAAAAATTCTGCAAAGCAAAATAGCTGAGCCATACGAGATTCAAACTCACGACCCACCTATGTGTATATAATATAGAGCACAGGATAAAGTATAGCATAATACTATAATAAATACCTACTTAATTATAATATTTATTTACCAAACAATACAATACGTTTTGTATGAGACAATCTTCGTACTTATTACTTGGCAAATATGTTGAGTTTTTTTTTATCAGGATGAATGACGTGACGAGCTAGTCGTTCGCCTGGTGTTAAGCGACACGGCCGCCCATAACAGTTGCAGTGTCACTCTATTTTTTTTTATTATTTTACTGATACTTAGCTTATTATAGGTAATCCCGGAAACACAAGGCAAAAATAAAATCAAACATTGGCTTGGAACTTCTACAAATATAGGATTTTAAACCTCAATGGTCACTAACATTACTTACATATTGTTTATTAACGGGATATTTATCATGTAATTTATTTGTTTCGAGTTGGTGATATTATAATAATTCTTCTACAAACTTTGGAACTTTGCCGTTGCCGTTTTATGGATTTTTGACAAATTGAAATTACTGCACACATAGATAGGTACTTGTTGTAAAACTAATGCACAGAAAAAAAGTTAGGTCTATAGGAAAATCTATGCTAAGTATTACTCTAAGTTTTTATCACAAAACGTGTTTTTATAGCGATATGCAAGCTTGTAATTAAGGCATTATGAACATTGATGAACTTCAATCAATAAAAAGTAAAAAGTCATAAAAGGAAAAACATGAGTAACATGATGACTCCTTATCATAGAGTTTTTTAAACCAGGAACTAGAAGAATGAGCATATTTTATGGATTTTTAACTTAAACCCCGTCTCACGTAAGTTGCCCCGCAGCAATAAGTAGAACTAATTTTGAAAGTAAGTAATTTACGTCACTACATAATATATGTACCAATACAGTCCTTTATTTACTAAATAAAATCGATATTTATAAATTACTTTATATTGAAATTTTGGCAAAATATTCCGTAGTGCGAATGTGGCGACACGGCCGCGGGACATCTTACGTGAGACGGAGTCTACATGCGTTACGTAGGCAACTGAAAGTTTTTCCTACACAAATTGTTTTATATTGAGATGTAAGAGAGCGGACTTTTTTCGAAAGTAATGCAACCTTTTCTTTTAATAGCTAGTTAATTGGTAGGATTTTAACTACTACAGAGCATTGAAACAAATGACGACTTGCACGTTTTTTTTTTGCTCTGTCACCGTTTCAGTGATGAAACATGGCAGGAACACAAAATTAATAATTGTAAATTATGTTCTATGATAACAAATGTTACATCACGATGAAGGAACATGTTGATGTATAGATTAGGCGAGTGGATAGGTTAGGGCAGATGCGACCAACTGGTATTAACGCTGGTATGTTGATGACGACAACTGTAACCAACGGCTAATATGCCCAGCTTATGAACAAATCTTTCAGTGGGCAACAAATACTGTTCCAGGACTAACCCAATATACCCGATACGAAAAGAAAGGAACAGATATGAAAATACAGAGATTATAACGACTTAGCTTGCCTAACAACTGGCATCAAAAGTCGTTGATAAAATAGACATGATAAATAGATGATTTCTATTGTCTCACAAGACTATGTCATCATCTTATTTAATAAATTGCAATTATACGTGGTGACAAATACATGACCAAGCGTCAACCCTGATAATGTCATTGCCAAGTGCATTGTTCTACCGCATCGCCGGAAAGCATAGGGCTGCCAGAACTATTGTAGCTCGTTTCAGACTATTGTTATCGAGACTGTGTAACAAAAGGTTATAAGAATGCTAATAATAGATAAATTAAAGTCTTTCTAATTGACTTTTGGCAGGGGCAGACTTCCGAGAGAACTGAAAAGAAAACAGTTTGTTTTGGCAACGGATCGCTATCGGTTGTCTTTAGTTTATTGAGTTGGTTGCGTTCTTATTTCAATAGGCGTTTTCAGCAACACTAAACTTGTAGGTAATGATAATTACTTTGTCATAGCAGGACTAAACTGATGAAACCATGATGCAACAGATTTGATTGGCCGAAACAAAATGATACTAGCATTGAATAACTAAGCAAAAGTAACTATACTTTTTGATGTGTGTACAATAAAGATTTTACAAGTAGGTACCTATGCCTAACCCTACCTTCTTAAAGGACCGTAGATACCAGAGATGTTTATGATTATGTATAAATATGTATTAATATTATGTAGGTCGACTTAGATAATTATGAAAAAAATGTAAGTAGGTATAAATTATTTAGGTAAGTATTAAATAACGAAGATTTATTAAAAATTCTTTATGTAAAAAATAATTACCAAAATTTAAATTAAAATTTAAATATACAATGATGTAAATTACATAAAACATTTTAAATTGAACTTCCTCACGAAACTTTCCTATCAAAAACTATTCTAAGATCGAAGTTACACGTGAATTATCTCAGTGACTAATTATCGTGCTCTAGGCCTATAGCCAATTTTAAATACTATAATAATAAATTCTACATCCAATGGACGAGAGTCGGGACTGCCCGAAACAATGCACGTCGCGTGACGACCTGGCACACTGCTGAAACAGCTGTACACGATTGATTCACGATCGCACTGGTGACGAGCACGGACGGACGCGTGACATCGTGATGCCGGAAAATACATTACACAAAACACTAATAGACCATTCTGTATCGCGAATTGATCCTTGCGATTTAGTTTACTAATTGTAATCCTGAACATTTATAGTTAGACATTTTTCTTATTGGACATTATTCGTGTAAATCAACTAAATTGCAAGATCAATCCCCTCACATAATTGTGATCGAACTTATTCACTTGGTAAGTTCACTTGATCATCAAACATACTGCACAAATGAAAAATTATCCGTGTGATAAATATATCCAGCACTTACTGCGCGTGGATTCGATTATCAATTACTTTAAGCTCTCATAAGTCGCCTCGTTGTCATCAAGAGAAGTGTAATAAGAGTCGCAGATCCATGACATCGTAGACAATTCAGATTTCACGGATCTGATTGTTGAGTCGTTATTAAAATGATGTCTGATACGCCATTCTGTCAGCTGCTCCTCCGTCGGCTGAACTGCGGAAATATAGCTCGGCGATCCACTTCTGTCGCTCTTCACAGATTTCATTCTTTTCAGATTTGGAGGCTTCAATTTGTGACCCGAAGATAGCGTGAAAATCTCTTTGTCTTTGAAACCGATAGCGTCGTCGGTCAAATCATTTCTCGGCGGAACTTTTGGAGGTAAAACCAAAGCATCTACATTTTTGTGTTTCACAAATAATATTCTTTTGCTACCTCTCAACAGCGTCGGTTTTCTTCTGATCAATCCGTAAACAAGGAGAGCTCCAACTGATAAACATAACAACACTGTCGTTATGTATAATATTATACGAGATGATTGTGTATCTTTACTGGATGAAGATGATTTTTCATCAAAAGTGAATTCAATGCAGTCATCGTATTCTATTTTCGTTGATTTCAAATGTATTGGACAAAATGAGTATCGGGCATCAGAATTAATATTGAATACTCTTAATAGGGTTGGTATGTTATCAAGGCAGTACAAGTCATATGGGCACGCAGATTGATACCACAACAATCCGAATCCTCGTTTCTCTTTTGCGGCTCGAATCTGTACCATCGAAAACATTTCAGCTTGCAAGAAATAAGATAATTGAAGCCATTTACTTCTGTTGTGAGCGGATTGCTTAAAAACATGGTTATGCATATTAGTGATGTTATCGAGGGTAAACATTTTTTTTAAACATCTACTATATTTCACAGGGGAAGTTAGTTGAACTGCTTTGCTTTTAATAGAACTTTGATTGCAGTAGTTAACATCTATGTATAAGGGATCAGAAGAATCAGAATAATGGTACGGTTGCAATATATTAGAAGGATTAGAATAATCGTAAGCCTTAGTGTTATTTTGGTTGTTGCAATAGTATTCGAATTCTGTAAAAGTTTTAGATTTCATTTCGTCGGGATACGTACAAGTTGCTTCAACGACCAATAACTCTTTTCTAATTAGCTGCCTTAAATCATCAACTGAACAATCGCAAAGCCAGTAATTGTCTTGAAGATGAATTCTTGGCCTAGGGGTCTCTAGTCCAACTATTGTATTAAATAAACCAGATGGAACGGTAGTAAGCATATTATTATTTAAATACAGAATTTCAATACTATGTAAGTGGTCGAATGTGCCAGCACCAATAGCCATTATCCTACAAGAATTGAGATACAATCGTTTGGTAACTTCAAGACCGTAAAAACTGTGTTCAGTTAAGATAGCATTGAAATTGTTATATGAAAAGTCAACTACATCCAACTTTTCAAAACCTCTAGATCCTGTGAAGTTTGTTGGATCCCAGTCACCGCTTTCTGAAATTGTAAGACTTTCTAACGTATCATCGACAGCTCTTAAGACTTGTAAGTGTATGCAGTCCATCCTACTGTTTAAAATAATAAGAGTTCGTAGGCTGGAGAGTCCAACGAGGCTGGTCGATTCCCAAACTTTAATATTCAGCCTTTGCAGAACTAAAATCTCAATATTTCCTGTAAACTGGCTCATGAAAGCACCGGACGGAATGTGCTCAAGGTTTCCGCTGATGATGGCAAGTTGGTAAATGTTGTTCCGCATTCTTGATAACCAGTTTTCTGGTAGTGTATTATTCACGAAATGTGGTAAAATGAGTACTAAAAACACCCCATTGCATTGGGTTTCAGCTTCCTAGAATAGATAAACACAAAGATTAAAAATATTGTATTGGGGAATACTGAAGATTTGACTATGTATGTTATAATGTAATAGTAGTTTAACAAATACAAATATAGAGATAAGTGATATAGAAGGATATGTATTATAATTGTATAAATAATTACCGCTACGACAAAAATGATCTCCTCTTCATATTCCCCATAGTATGGCGCTTCCTGGCAAGTCACCTTGCAGCCTTGGATTTTACACCGTGGTGGTGGAATCTGGTTATAAATTTAAAAATAAGGGTTTTATTACATTGTAATGTATAAAGCTTAAATATATATTATTTATTACATCATTAAATTTTAGAACACAGGGTTTAATAAACACTTTATCTAAAATCATGTTCATTGATATAATACTAAAAGTAAAAATCTAAGTTATCATTATTCTAAAAAGTACTCTCATTGAATTGGCCACGAATAAATTTATACAGCAGACTAGGTGCCTTCTTAAAATTAGGTTCATACCAAAGGCTTAGGAGCTGGTGGTGTGTGAGGGTTCTTGACAGACATGATGACGATCAGGATGAAACTACACACGGTGATAGTGGCGAAGATGCTCTGCACCAGCAGACGTAGCCAACCGTGGCTACATGATGTGTTCCTAAAAAAATATTTCCTAGCAGTCCTGGATCTTCTTACTTTGACAACCTTTTGACTGATTTTGCTTGTTAAACTTCTTGTTTAGAATTAAATGTTAATTTTTTCCTTCAAGAATTATCAAAATAGCTCAGTAAATGGCACGACAGGAAACTTTTCTCCTTATTGAGGGTAACACTGGTCCAAGCATAAATCGTAGATGACAGAAAAATCATGAAAATGTATCTAAGTTTCATCAAGATAGTGTAAATTATACTTTCATCAGCCAAACTGATTTCACAAGAATTAAGAATAATCTCACCTTGCTGCGGATGACAGGGTGTTACTTTTCCTCAAAAAGGTTGGACAAGCAACCTCCATGCCCGTTTAGTTCTTTGATACGCACTTCTCCAGGGACTATTCTCTGACTATGCATGAAAATGACTAAATAGTTCTGCGTATATTTTAACCGACTGATAGCTCGTGATTAAGTGATACTGTGATAGGCTGATTTGTGATGAAATGCAGAGCGATACAAATGCTAGTAATGTTTTATATACTTTAGTATTTAAGAGCAGGCTGCCAGTCGACTTTTTTGTAAAGAAATAATTTAAAAAACCGGCAATAATAAATTAAAAGCTGGAAGCACGCACGAAGCGCTAAGTAGATAAAGCTCAAACTATGTGTGTGTGTGTATGTGTGTGTGTGTGTGTGTGTGTATGTGTGTGTGTGTGTGTGTGTGTGTGTGTGTGTGTGTGTGTGTGTGTGTGTGTGTGTGTGTGTGTGTGTGTGTGTGTGTGTGTGTGTGTGTGTGTGTGTGTGTGTGTGTGTGTGTGTTATTACATTTTGTTGAAACTAAATTTGGCAACTTATAAAGGTACGTCAAGTTGCAAAATTAAAAATTAATTTATCAATTTCACGTGATTTTATCCCAGCTAAATAACTAAAAGCTAGCTTAAACTGTCCATTACTTAACAGTATCGCTTTGTCATGTTGATACCTTTACTATGAACAATAATGTCAGGTATCACCCATTAGCAGGGTATAAGATAAACTCGGCAAACAATAGTGATCGAACGGCTCATTTCACGGACAAGGGCGCGTTATCATACGATACGTCGGATTAAAACCCAATGTGTCAAGTGAATTTTCCATTTGGCAGAAAAAGCTTTCTCTGTTTAGCCTTTTTACGAATTAATTTTTAGTGGAATTGCAGCAAAAGCCGTTAAAAGGGGTGGAATTGGAAGAAGTTAATGTATAATAGTTAGTTCGAATAGACGACTATAGCAGATTCGTTTTTTTTACATATTTATGTGTTATCGTGATAAAAATCCATTTGAGAGTTAAGTTAAATTGTACCTTGAAAATTAAAATAAATAATAATAAAAAAGGATGAAAATTAAATAGCAACGTTCAGTTAAAAACAATCTGATGCCGTTAAAATACAATTAAAAAGATAAAGTGCTCTTCTTTATGGTTTCGCTAATGAAATGTACCATGTACATAATGCCGGGAACAAAGTAAGTCTTATGAACCAGAGTAATAATGGCTTCCAACAGGCATTATAATCAAACACCGGTCAATCACTGATAATAAAAATCAAAAAACATAATCATAGTTGAGTGCATGCATTGCGTTTATCTTATTTGTCCATATTATGTACAGTTTACAAAAGCTATAAAAATACTTACCCAGCTATAAAATAACTTATTTTTCAGATAACAATAATGCACTTACATCTATAATTAATTTAATTATCATTCTTACAATAAGTCTATATAATAACCACATAACCTATCGCAAAGTTTTCAATGTTTAGTAGTTTATTATATTATTTATATAATTACATCATTATCAATAAAATTACTTACTTAAATGAATACTGCTACGTTATATATAATTGAGAATAAAAATACATTCAAAAACAACCACTATATGTTCAACATGATCATTATTCACACAGCAAATTAACAGGCAATAACTTTATCAAGTCATTAAAATAAAACATGCTAACCGCAACTCAAAATAATAGCGCTAAATAAAAAACGAAATAAATTTTCAAAATTTTTGCTAAATTTCGAAACGTGTTCAATAGTTGACATCATTGCAATCGGCTTAGTACCGCCAGATATTAAGCCGATTACCGCCACAGCGGTGTGCACGGTAACACTTGCATGGCCCTGATTTGCCGTCATCTCATCCCGGCTTTAGTGCTAAAAGTATTGCAGAAGAGAATACCTACTATGAACTAGGTATATTTACGACTTCTCAAATACTTACTCTGCCTACTGTAACGTGAGACTACCTATTCCCTAGTCTTTAGTCATATATTTACTAAGTTCCAAACGTGGATAAAACCTAACTCTACCTAATTGAGTAGCCTCTGACATAATTTCAAACTTTCGCTACGTTTTGGCCAAGTGTGATCGTCTAGGTATTTTATACTCTTAATATAACCAAACCTTGTATATAGATAATATTATAAACTTATAGCACTAAAGTTATATCACTGACGTTAAAGTTATCAACACTGACACTAACACAATCACAAATAAACACTGATTTTAAATATTATTCACTATGTATTTGAAAATTTGTACTTAATTAGTACTTTGAAGATTCAAGCTCGCGATAATAGTCAAAGATATTCGTCCTCTCGATTTGACCCGTAAATCCCGACTGCCTATGATTTTTCCCTTCAAATTTGAAGTCCTGTCCGTTCCCACCACAAATCTAAGTACCTGTCACCTCTTCAAAAATCTATTACGTCCAAAATTTACGATGTTTTGCATTTAGAGGGCAAAAACAAACTTGCACTTGAAATCCCGAATTTTTTGCTGAAATTTTAATGGTTTCTTACAACAGTAACTCAACTTCAAGAAAAATATAGACAATAGGTGACATCAAGAGATGTTTTCTTTAGATCAATACTATTATCCTGGTCTTTAATGAAATTTGATATTTTATTCTAATGACTCATTTCCGGACTTGTTCAATTTTAACATTTAATTTCCCCTCTCTTATTTATATAAGATATAAGTTAATTTTACTTACATACAAATGTCACATTTATATCATTAAACATCTACTTCGATGTTTCTCCTTTAAAAATGGCGTTAACCATGTTAATCCCATACAAAAAATGTACTATTATCCCTTGCAGAGAGACTGGTTCTTACAGTAAGTACGCAACCATATGACGGAGCTTTCTAGGGTTGTATGCTTGTGATTTACATCTATTATATTTAAATGTTTAGAAAATCAACATACATTAAATATTTGCAATCAAATATATTATGTAAATTGCGTATATAAGTAAGTACGGCTTAAATTTTTGGTGATATTTTATATCAGGTTCCGTAAAACCGAAAGAAACTACATTTTCTCCCGATACTGTTAATTTTGAAACCCCAAAGTTTTATTGAAAGTTTAATGTAATGTTTCATAATACGTTCTACATTTAAAATATAACAAAATACTTTAAAATCTATAATCAGAAGAACACGAAGTCACATGTGCAAAATATCCATGAAAACTATATTTAAATCACTATTCTACATCTGATTTTCAATTACTTTTTATTCAATAAAACACCTAGAATTTTTCATATTTTTATAACGTATTTACAAATCTTATAAGGCTTGCCAACCCTAATCATTATTACTTAACGTCACACTAAATAACTGTTGTCAGCAGTTGAGATAACGCAAGAAATAATATTTCGTAAAATACATCGTTAAGCCAATTCAAATTTTCTAATTTATCGTCGTACTTGAAAACTATAGATTATCGTGTAAAATAAAATAGTTAAACATTTTACACTCGGCCTATATCGAATTTTAAATACATTAAACCTTATTCTTTAGTTGTCAAGGCTCTAAGCCAAGGTCTTGAGCTGCAAGACCCTCTATGATTTCTAAAAGAAGCTCTCACGGCAAAAGCTGAAAGCAGTTCTTTGAAACCCAAAAAAAATGAAATAGGATAGTAAATACACATTTCTGCTACGTCTGAATGAAACAAAAGACCTCACCCTAATTTTAAATAAATCACACATTTTATGTTTCATGGTATCTAAGTGTCAATACCTCTATATAATGGAACACACGCTATGTATACATAAAGTGCGTTACACTACTAAGTAATATAGAATTAGAAAATAGAAAATCTGTAGAAGCTATCTAAAATAGCCTTTAGAGTTGAATTTAATGATGTCAAGAACCGGAACAGTCTGAATACAGACTGTTAATGATGATGAAGATGATAAACGATTATTTCGCAGCAATCAAAAATACTGTGGTTTTCGAGTATACTTAATGACTACTAACTGGAAGATATTGGTAATTTCTCTGTAAAACCGTCTTATCAACTAACATAAAAATTACAATATTCACAATGTATAAACCGTATTTAGTCAACTCAGTGTTTAGTAAATCTTTTCAAAGTCAATGAAATCTTCTCCATACCACAATTCTATAGTACTTGAGATCAATAAGAGCAAACAGATGAAAATCTGAGAAAGGATTTCAGGGTGCCCTGACTCTTGAACCACAACATAAAACCCACAACGAGCGGTTTGTTCGTACTTGCATAACACAGTAAACGGCAGCTTTGTTTTGGTTACCCTGTGGGGGTCAATTTTAGCCGCATCCTTTAAATATGGGTCCCCGTGGGGCACTGACTTGGGTTAGACGAAGATCCCGCGCAATAACCTCGGGCAGTTGTTTACGTTCCGCTTGCATAGTGAAGATAATAGATACCTTCTTTATACGTCTAGCTGGAGTAGAAAATCTGCGATTTGGTACAGATTTTCATAGCGATCTATAGAGAGAGCGAACAACTCTAACTTATAGAATGTAACGACCTAAGCTATGTATGCTCACATAAAAATTTTGAATGAGGATAAGTAAAAATTGAGAAAAATAACTAAGTTTGCTGCATGCTGCTGTTGCTGGGCTAGGAAATGCACAATACACCCCATGTGGCACGTCAGTGCAGGCCTTACTGCCAGTAAAAGAACAAGAAACTGTACGTCTAGCTTTAGACTTATTTCCTTGCAGAAAGTACTGAAACAATAAAAGAGATATGTAAATCTGCTAAACTGTTAAGTTACTTGTTTGAAAATAATCTTACCACATTTGTGAACTAAGTAGGTGCATAACAGCTAAATACTTTATCATAGTCAATATTCCATAATGGTCCTAGTTTATAAGAGCATTTCCTATTACGACAAAGTAATATAGTGTCTCAGCTCATGTTGTAAAGTATTCTCTGTGAGAATTACAGACTGAGCGCAAGTTTTGATCATGATACCAAGTTTGTGGAAGCAGCGTCCAATGAGATAAGCCGCTTCTGTGTAACTGACATGGGGTGAGATTTATTGCGCTTTGGTAAGCCGGGGATTAGCTATGGTGTTTTGTACTGGGATATAAATTCAGATGGTTATTCTAAAACAAATTATGCCTAAAACACAAATTGTATTGAAAAAAATACCGGAAAGATAAGTTTCTCTGTCAATTTGTTTTATGGATATTTATCGGGTAAGGCTGATGCACTAGGTGGACCAACGATCTGGTGAAAACCATGGGGAGCCGATGGATACAGGACGCGAGCAGCCGCTCAAAGTGGCGCTCTCTCGGGGAGGCCTATTATGTTCAGCAGTGGACATCTTCAGGCTAATGACCTACGGTACCTACTGAAACCGTGAGATTCCGAATTGGGCTTGCTGCTTTTTTCATTGAAGTTTTTTTTTATGGAATGGATGACGTGACGAGCTGGTCGTTCACCTGATGTTAAGCGATACGGCCGCCCATAACAGTTGCAGTGTCACTCGGAACTTTAAAATAATAAAGTTTCGCGTGACACTGCACTCTGCACGTCATCCTGAGACATCACACAGTCTAGTAATCAGATTAGTACCTGTGTAATCAGGTCATAAAGTCTCATTTGCCCAGTAATTTCATTGAAGTACTTTTACTTTTATTACAGGATGGTATGGATGGACCATACCTACATTCGAAAAGCCCCGAGATAAAATTAACAAATCATGTTTTAACCATTAGGTACGCAAAACCTCTACGCATGTTTTAGAAAATATAAAAAAATATATATAATGAAATTCCGCTGAAGAAATGGGATTTTGTCGATGTTCAACTAAACTGACAAGAAAATCCACTCCGGTACACAGGAACAGTATGGAGAATTTTATTATC
This sequence comes from Ennomos erosarius, assembly GCA_963580505.1. Classification (NCBI taxonomy): domain Eukaryota; kingdom Metazoa; phylum Arthropoda; class Insecta; order Lepidoptera; family Geometridae; genus Ennomos; species Ennomos erosarius. Next base: position 4,465,509 of record OY756981.1, on the reverse strand, counting down.
TGTTGGAGGAAGGTACTTTACTTGAGTAAGGTGCTCGGGATGAATTTATGTTTCTTTCTATATTTACCTTTTTTACACTGATTCGTGTGCGTATTATATTTTTTAGTTAATCCAGTAACTAAAAACAAATGTCATAGTGTCAATCTAGCAGCAATCGTGCTCAAGAAAAATTTGATGAATTTGATGATAAATGAAACAAGACTAATGCCGTCAAGCGGTCGTGATCAATCTTGTACCTACTTTGTGGTCGTGATCATAAATTATTTACTCTTTGTTCGTGATAATCTAACTTTTTTAAACTTGGAAACCTTGTTTTAAATTCCGTATCCCATTCTTTTTAATTCCATGCTCATTCATCGTAGGAAGTTGGGAACACCCACGCATAACCAGACGAGGTCGACCCGTGATTGCGACCCCGCGCCTTCATCCCTCCGCTTGATGAAAAATATGTTTTCGATTTGCTATTTCAGGGTTCAGTTGTAGAACTAAAAAACATGATCGAGTATTTTTGTTTTCAGAGACACCATTTAGCAATAGATTTTTAAAAGAATAGACTTTTAGAGCAATGATGTAAAGAGAACATGCATGAGCCTCTTACAGCATTATGCGATTTTCCCGTCTGTGCTCTTTTGGAATTATTTTATATTTGGAAGTAAAAATACGCAAAATAATTCACAAAAATACATCTACCGATTATACATAGGCGTATGTATGTACAGTACTTGGCTTTTACTTTGGCACTTCGCCGGCTCTAATTGGGGTTTAAAAGTGTGGCAAAAAAAAACTTTAGATTATCTAATAAAAAATCTCATTTTGAAGCGGTTTTAAACTTTTCAATATTTTTTTATACTTTTTATAAAAACATATTAGTCGCGATTTTTGAAAATACCTACGGAACCACATAAGTATATTCAATGGTTCAGTATTTACTGGTTATTTTTTGCGATTGCAACCACTATATCTCGAGGCGATGGCGCCATATTTCACTGTATATAACAGAGTTGCAGCAATGAAACGTAATATTATGCTCATAAATAACAATGTAGAAAGGTCTGTATTATGCACTTCCTATCAGTGGGATAATATCTAATATGTATTCTAAAAATAGCTTTAAATATCGAATTTCATTTTAGGGCCTATCTTTTAATATTCAAATAATGTTTTTAATCCAAGGTTAAGAGTTTTTCATCCACACACTACAAATAAATGTTAAGTTATGACACTGCAAAACTTAATTAGAGCTTCAACTGCAGATTTGACTGTAGTTTAAAGTTAACGTGATGGTACAAAACAACTTAAAAGAATAGAACATAGAACTAATTGTTGTTTGTTGCACATGTTAATAATAACCCGTAGTTAAACTGGATGGTATCATCGGTAATTGTTATTGCCCTAAGGGCTACTAACTACCGCTTTGAAATTTAGGTCCTTGGTCTAAAATATATTATGTACAAAATTTTAACTTAACCTGTACCTCTACGTACATTAAGATTAAAATTATACTTATCAGAGACGAGTTTTCTTGGCCAATCAAACAAAAGTCTAAGCTAATACGTATACCTAGGGAGAAACAAAAACAGCGATCACAAGGTAAACATCCGACGTGTAAAACGTGGTGTCATTTCACTAAAAAGCTTTCACCTGCTAAATACACAGAGAGATAAAACTATTATATTCAGAAAAGTACTTTAAAGGCGCCCCGCGGTTTCACCTGATGCGTTTCTTCATACGATCTGTATAGCACCTCTGGGGTTGATTTTTCCTGAATCCTCTAAGTATGTTACCAGATCATCATCAACTGCCTGAAGACATCCACTGCTGGTACTGAACATACACTACTCACCCCCCTCATACAGCACCACTTTGAATGGCTGGTTGCATCCTGCACAAATAATATAATACCTACTACCTACTAATACAAATAATATAAAAACTCTTGCATCCATCGGCTCCCGCAGTTTTAACTAGGTCGTTACGTCCACCTACTACGTCTTCCGGTTCGTGGTCGCCACCCGATAAACTTTCTTCCCCATCGGTTGTCAATTCTACGAGCGATGTCACCTGCCTAATGCCATTTCAGCCTGCTAATTCTAAGAGCTACATCTGTCACTTTATTCTCCTGCTAACTAATAGATACCTAAGGAAAACACTTTCAAAATACCACACACTGCACTTCAGAGATTTCATTTTCAGGGCGGAAATGCAATAAATTACACGAATCACGAGATATTGCCATCTTCGGCGATGATTAGATTATATCCTCCGATATATCACCTCGAGGCATGCAGGCACAGGTGCTTTAAATCTTTACTCTGTTTATTCAAGATTCGACTAAATACTTATAACACTAGTATTATGTAAGTATCTTTTTAAGGTACCGTACCCAAAGGGTAAGCGTACGCCGATTGCTAAGGCTCCGCTGTCCATCCGTCTGTTTGTCTGTATTTTCGTCAATTTTCAGAGATGATATCCGCAACTGAAATCTTTTGCCGCCGGCTGTTATACAACAAACGTGATTTTTTGCTCGTTTTTATAGATAATGGTACGGAACCCTTCGTGAGTTCAACTCGTACCTGGCTAATTATTTTGTTGTTATTGGCCACTGTTAATAACAACAAAATAATCTTCTTCCTTCCCCACTTCAATACTGTTATTTTCAGCAAAACAAATGATGCAACAAGAAGTAAGTAAAATGATATGCCACGCAAGGGACTACTCTTCGCAAAAAAAATCCTTAAAAAAGAGCTCACCTTTTTACGTGCATCCCGAAAATTTGAATATTCTCTTTAGAATGCTAATTTTATGTCAACTGTTATTTCGTTGTGCTACAATTTTATTTTATTTGCTTTTGTCCACTACCAATAAAGATTTTAAATTTGTACCTGCTTGTTATTAACTTAAATGCCAGTATTAATTCCTTAAATTTTAAGTAGTATTTTGTATTAAAATTACGTATACAGTTTATGGTGTGTGTGTTAAAGTTTATTACCTTCTATCATCGTAATAACTGAAACTATTTTGATGAAATTTGGTATTCAGGTACCTTAGCCGGTGAATTAACACATAAATACTTTTTATCTGCGGTGAAATAAATGTAACTATTACATAAATGCTGGTAAAATTATATTCTCCCTAATACCCACATTGTAATACACATAGTTATTTTGAGTTATATTCCTTTCTATCCAGTTTAAAACAGCCATAGATAAAACAAGACAAAACACTGAGTAGCTGTTCCAGTGTAATTCAGTATTTATTTTGGTAGGTAAGGGGACTAAGTAATAAATAATAGGTAAAATCAGCATTAGGCACATTTCTAATTTATTGTTTGAAGCCTGTCATTGTAGACTAATATCTACGCTAAAATATACGATTTGTAGCTTTAAATTATAAATTTATATACTTTTCGGTTATTAGTACCTTGGTTTGGGTGCTAATAACCGAAAAGTATATATGGCTCTGTTATGGTTTAGGTAAGTTTTTTTTTTTGTAGATAGGTACTTTCCTTAAGTTGTGTATCTTTTCTTTGTGCATGCTGTGTTCACTCCAAGTAGGTTATACACCAAACGAAACAATTGTGTAAACTTTATTATGTACGATTTGTGTATTAACCAGTTTTGTGAACCATTAATAAAAAAAAAATGGCTTGGTTAATGTAATAATAATTAAATGGCATGTGTTGCCGCATGTGTTGTCCCTCCTATTCTAATATTTAAGTCGTTTTTAGTTTGTTTGTTTGTTTGTTTGTTTGTTTGTATGTGGCTTTGGTGTCAAAATGGCTGAACCAATTTGGCCGATAATTTTTCACATAGATTGGCTACGCAACCGAGGAAAAACTGGAGTAATTATCGAGGAAATTCAAAAATTTAAAGGAAAAAGAAAAAAGGCAGAGCGCCGCTGGTACCTCTGTGTAAGATGAGTATAACAATAGAAGTATATACTTGTGTACTGTTTCACCGTGGCCTCATCACTAAACATGTTGAGAACGCTAATGGGTATCGATCCGGTTAATGCTCGGAGCTAATGCTCGTTAATATTTAAAATTTAATAATATCGTACGCAAACCACTAGCTTTGACAAGGGCAAGTGAAGGAATGATAAAGTGAACGCTGAATTGAAGCAAACGGTATAGGAATGACTTTCATTTTTGCAGTACGATATTCGAGATTGATTGATTTCGTAAATAGACGTATAGTATAAGTACCTTTACCACAGACATCTAATACACTGTATAGTATTAGATGTCTGTGACTTTTACATTAGTTAGTAGAGATGCAGTAGCTATATTAATAGTATTTATTTCATAATAAAGAATTTAAATCTTCAAAGAATAAGTTCATTGAACTCTATAGCATTTAGAAGTAGGTAGTTTAGTATGATTGTAGTAACTATTGGGAAAATCTCGATCAAGTCACCTTTCAATTAACGATTCGTCTGCTTGGGAGCTACGGTGACACAGGCAGGCATAGTAGATGCACAGGCTAAATAATTCGCGTACTATATACTTTGATTATTCATTTGAACTGAATTCAACTTCACTTCGTGCTTTTCAAAGACGCTTCAATACTTCTTTCATTGTTTTTATTCCGGAAAGGGCAGTTTTGTGTCATTTAACCTCAGACCAAGTAATTAACTAAATTTAAGCGTCAGGGAAAAACATAATTGTGTTTGCGCCCCAAAGACGTTTAAATTTTAGCCTGCTTTGTGGTTAACAAAATAAAACTATTGTTTAACCATTTTATATATTTATTTAAACCAAAAATTAAATCAAATACACATTTTACAGCAATTTTCAATATTAGATTTTAAATAACTACAATATAGTTTATTAAATAACAATAATAAATGTGACTATAAACACTATACAGAACGTTTTTCCCCTTTTATGCTTTCCCACAATTAAAATGTTGAATAAAATGATGTTAAAATGCTAAAATTTGTGACTATATTTTAGTATATGATACGCTCACATTATACATATTGTTTAACTACGTAGCTTAGTTTATAATACAGACCCAACAAAAATATAATTTTGACTTTCATATTCCATCTTGGAGTAGTACAAAAGTAGGTAGTTTCAAAAGATCAGTTATAAAATAAATACAATAAACATTATATAACCGCAATGGGTAAATAAATAAATAAATAAATAAATAAATAAATAAATAAATAATAATATAATAATAATGATATAATAATAAGTATTTATTTGAACATATAAATCAGCAGATTACATACATCGAAGGTTGTGTAAAAATAAACAAGAATGATGTTGTTTGATCCCTGAATCCCACACTAGGGTATCCTGTGTCGTGGGATTCAGTCTCCTCCCATTTGAATTATATACTAAGTAAGTGATACTTAATGTTGGTTCAATACACAAAATACACCACTCATCTTTACATTTTTAGAAATTCAAAATCCTTTTTTGGGTTTTGATAATTAATATAATATTGCTTAAAGTTTATCAATAACAATTTATAAAACAGCAATTAATATAATTTAATATTATTTCATTTCACGTTTTAATATCTTATTTTTTTCACACTCTCTAGTTATTTCTTTTTTTATTAAACACGAATTTATGACTAATGTTTATCATAGAATTTTGAAACGTTACTTAGGTAATATCCTAAGTCATCACTAACAGAAAGTCAAACCGCATTCTAAATAAGTATAGTACTTACAATACAGAGAGATGTGCTGTGTCTCATTTTCACATAAAACATTTTTCGTAAGCCTGACTATGACAAAACATTTTTAGCATGCAACAAGATCATTAAACAGGGATACTGAAGTAATTACAACAGTGAAAAATTGGTAACAGTGAGTACAGTATTAAAGTTATTTAACACGACATCAATAATTATGTTTATTATAATAAGTTACATAATATAATATGACTTTGACTTAAATCTATTTGATATGCAATATCATGGTTCTTTTAAGAGATAGTGAAAATTATAATAATGTGGAGATGTTTATAATATAGTATGATTAAAATAAATAAATATGTGTGGACATTTCACACAGCGCCATCTAGCCCCAAACCGCGCATAGCTTGTTCTATGGGAACCAGATAACAGATACAATACTTATATACTTTTTGTTTGTAAATACATACATAGAATACAATATAACACCCAGACGCAGAACAAACATCTATATTCATCACACAAATATTGGTGCTGGGTAGGAATCGAACCCACAGCCCTCAGATCAGAAAGCAGGGATACTACCAACTGAGCTATCGAGCCCGTCGGGATTAATCATTAAGCAAGGAACAATAATCATTATAATTAATAAATCTATTATAGTGTTACATAAAGAAAACAAAATTATTTTACGATGGCAAAACTAATATTTGGGATCAAAGGATAATTATCTTTTAACTTTGTTAGGTAATTAACTTGCGTCAGATCATTAGCAAGATTATTAATAATAGAATAAAATACGAATAATAATTATTAGAAAAATTCACATTTAGATATTTTGAAAACACTAGATAGAACACGGTTATATTTGAAGATAATAATATTTAATATTTCATTGATTTATATAATATTAAAGATGAAATCTTATGTAATCAGGTTCCTTTGACTCTGAAACTTACATTATAAGAAGATAATTATGATATTCGAATGCTCTTGCACAGCAATATTAAATTATGCACTATACAATATTATAAATTAATATTCGTGCCAAGTTGACGGTTATACATTTGTGCATTATTTTTATTGCATGCAATAAAATGTATCAAAGTATGCAAAAAGAATACTATCTTGTATTCGATCTCGCGTCTTGCATACTGTGAACATTTAATATTTTTATTGTAGTATAAGTTATAACATACTTTAAATATTTATATTAATTTTGTATTTTATAATGATTATGATTGTATGATTATGATGTAGGTATATTGTTACATAATATGAATAAATGTCGTACATCGATCGCTTCACTTTGATATAATTATATTTTTATATCAATTGGCATAGTAAAATATAGCCATAATTGTATATATAAATATATAAGGTATAGCCGAGAAACGTACATATAATATAAATATATTATGATATTTTTGCTACTATCACTTTCCATGCTTTTTTCGCCAAAAATGTATATGCAATATGAATAACGTAAGTAAATAACCTTATAATTACTTAATTCAGACTAGGGGATATGTTCTTGGTTACATGTATCACTTTATATAACTATTTATTAAGGATCCTTTATGATATTAATTATAAACATACAAATACATTGTTACATAATATTATTACGATACATACAATAATAGTTGTCCTTGCAGAAAAAAGCAGTTATTTAAAGTCACATTTATTATTCGTTTATCAATAAAAATTAAAATAGCAAACAAATAAAATTATTATTAAATTTTAATAACTAGTTAAATAAGGTAAAACTTAAATAATACAACTACAAAAAATTAGTAAAAGCTAATAAAACTATTTTTATCAACTCTTATCTATGAAATGCTACACTTTATTCAATTATACTCAGCATTAAATAGAATATCGACAAAATTTTACTAACACTTATCTACATAATTAAAACTACTTCAAATCGAACAGTTATGGGCTCTATTGACAGTAACAGCAATTATTATAAACAACATGCCTGCTTCGGGAAAGCTAAGACAAACCGAACGCCGAATATTGATTTCCCAACAATAATAATTAGGTTTCAATTTAGTATAATACCTTGAGAGAACCCTTTAATATATAGAATAGAATAGTAGAATAGTATCATAATAGTCAACATTGTAATATGTATAAGCTTATTAAATATTATATTATGTGTACATTATATATTAAGGCAGGGGTAAATGATATAAAATATAACAACATTTCAAGGTTAGAACTAGAAATTAAATCGTTTCGCTAAAAGTTTGTGTCAATTTTCTAATTCTTAGTGAAGAATCACATTTTTGCTTTGACCCTCCTTTTGTGGAGGTTCCCTACGACCATAATGTTAATGAAACTCGTCTCGGATGATACCCACTAGGTAGAACGCCGGTGTTGAATCGCAGCTACTTGGTACATTAGTAAGGCATACCGAGAGGTTTCCTAATGTAAAAATACTGTATCACACTAACTTACACTTCATTATTCCATCTTCCGTACTTAAAAAGCTACCGCTCCATTTACTACTAACATTGTTTAGCCCCACATTGATATGTATCGTAGTTTATTGCATAAATTCATCACGTTAAGTTTTAAAATGAAAATACGAACGCGGCGAAGGGATATGGTCGAGCCATCCGGCCACAGTTGACTCGAGGGTAGCCCTTCACAAACGAAAAGGGATTAAAATAAAATTAACTTTTATAATGTAGTATAAATTCCAAAAATATCTAGCCAACCAACCAACAAACCAACCAATCCGGCCAATGTAGTATGAACAACCAAGAACCTTTCGACGTGCCAGAGCCAGATGCTCTCACGGAAGAGCGCAACTACATAATATTGCTGGCATCATAATTGTGAAAAACTCTTGGGTTTTGAAGGTTTAGGTATCTGACAGAGACAGCTATGTCGTCGGTTCAAATCCGATTGGTTCAAATATTTTTGGAATCCATTAAAATCCCGTGTGGGTTAACACTTTAAATCCTATGACGAAGTAACGTAAGTGGAGTTACATTAGAGCCACATAGCAGTGATAAATATGATTGTGTTAGTCACCAGGTTGTGTGTTATAGCGGATGCTCCGCCAGTGCGTCCGTACGCTGGTTTCCGTTTGCAGTTCATCTTTTCCAAAGGCATTTTGGCGACGCTGTACTCCCGATGCTCATTGACCATGGTGCAGACGGTGCGTTTCTTCTGCATCATCTCGTCGTCTCGATCTCTAAGGCCGGCGAGCCAGGCCTCGTACCATCCAAGTTCACAGTCGCAAATCAGAGGATTATCTGTATTGTACAAGATAGATATTCGTTTGAAAATAATCGTGAGTATAATTTGTATCGGTGAATAAAGTGGATAAACTAATAGGAGTAAGTTCAGCCCTTGTACTACTACAAAAGAATTTAATTTCGAGTTCAAAAACACATTCTAAAATGATTGAATACTTACAAATGAATAGTACATTAATGATAGTCAAAACAAACAACTTCAGGTTATTGGCCTCTAATAACACCAAAAATTGTATATTATCAGTCATCGAACTGAACAAAAACCTTCAAAGCCACTTTGCTAAAGTAAACTTTCGACATAAATGAAACACAAATAATACATTCCGCTATATAAAGGGGGGACCACACAAAGCGCTTTGGCAACTCGTATATAATTATTCGTACAAGGAGCTATTTGTGCTACGAACCCATTATATCCACAACGCGAAGCGTATCCAAAATTGGTTCCATTATCTCCTCCGGAATATGTTGCAGCTTATTGTTCTGAAGGTTCAAGGTTTCTAGGGAATTCAAGTTGTCGAAACCCATCGTCGGCAATTGGTGAACCCTAAAACAAAGTTGTGAGTAAAGTTTACCAACTTAGGAGCTTTCATTAATTAATTCCGAGATAATGAATGGCAGAGTGAATATGAACAGAACACGCAATTCAAGGGCTTAGGTAAGCAGAGCACAAGGTCACAGTCGATGAACTTAACTCTACTGTTATAATTACACTACACATGTATCGCAGTCCCTCGTAAGTTTAGGATATATTAGCGAAATGAACCGCTCTAGGTCAAGCCTGGCGCACTCCGCGCTTTAGGTAGGTACAAATCTACATGTACCCACCACATATCGGGTCGGTCCATTACGTGTAACGCGTCAGAGAGCAGCGCTTGTAGCGAGTAGAAAGAGAGGTAACTGTTGCGTTGTATCAAAAATCGCTATTTATTTAACTTAGAGTGAAACTACTGTACTAGTACTCTGTGTCCGAGTTTTCAAAGTAAGCTCAGAAGAACAATCGAATCTAATTTTCGTAATTACGAGAATTAAGGCTTTAAGTAAAAGATTTGTCATAAGCATCAAGTAATTTACTACTTGATGCTTTGCAATTTGCAATGCTTGTTAACGAACTGCTACAAAAATCCGCTGATTTCAACAGAATGACGTCACATAATACTTTGTGTTAGAAAACAAAAACATCACAAGTTGACGTTACAAGACAAAATAGAACAAAAGAAAACATTGAGTAGCTATTGGGATAATAGGCCTAATTTAGAAGGCTTTAGTTGGCAGTATTTAAAATACTAAAAATATATGTGTCTCTGTCATTTCCGTCTATTTGAGAAGAACAGCAACAGTTTTAGGATTTTTGACTCCCCGCGGCTTTCACCAGATCATCGGTCAACCGAGTGAACTAATTTTTATATGCAACAAATTAATACTCAATTTTAAATACTAAAACCATTGGACAAAAGTGTTGGTCCAATTTTTGTTATGGCTGATATATACTTACATATTTTTCTGCAGGTTGAGGAACGTGATGGAGTCTCCATAGCCCGTGAAGGCATCCTCGCTTATGTACGTTATGTTATTAGAGCGCAGGTCGAGGTGGCGCAGGCGGTGGAGCGGTCGCAGCGCTTCAGACGGTATCTCATGCAAGCGGTTGTCACCCAGTCGGAGATATTGCAAGTTTTCTACAAGAAATAATATTTTTTACGATCAAATCTTAATATTTCCTTTCCAAAGAAACTCGAATATTCATAGGTATACGAGAAAGCCGAACAAAAATAGCAAACTAAAAAATCTTACTCACACATTCGTACTTACTTGAACGAAAGAAGAAATAAAAGAAAGGAAAGACATTTATTCAACACTTACAAAAATTTATTCCAATAATACAATATAACAGGAATACAAATTAAGTATTAAAAAAATAAATGAAGAGCAACTCTTGCGGAGTAAGGCTAAATATTCATTTATCATTTTGCAAAGAAAGCATGCTTATTTTTATTCCGTAGTTAGGTACCTTCAAGTCCGGAGAAGGCTTTCTCATCAATCCTTTGTATCTGATTGCCTTCAAGCTCCAGAGAATTCAGGAACGTCAGATGGGAGAATACCTGTGACGGTACTTCTCGCAACTGATTGTGTGCCAAACCTAGCGAGTCTAGGCTCCGAAGACCTGTTAACATAAGACAGTACCTTATACTCCTATAGGCTTGGTCTATAAAGATCGACTATAGATAATAAATAAATGTAAACATTATGTTATGCCCTACTTACTATAACAAGTAACGTGTAGAGAGGGCATAGTTATTTGTGTTTTGTTGCCACTGAAATCGATATAAAAAACGAAACACAAAATAACTTTGCCTAAACCTATTCCAAACTTAAATTACTGGGCAAATGAGACTTTATGACCTGATCTCACAGTCTAGTAATATGATTACTGGACTGTGTGATGTCTCAGGATGACGTGCGCAGTGCAGTGTCACGAAAACTTTTTTTAAAGTTCCGAGTGACGCTGCGTCTGTAATGGGCGGCCGTGTCGCTTAACATCAGGTGAACGACTGGCTCGTCACAACATCTATTCACATAAAAAAAACTTAGGTTAAATAGGAAAAGGTAATAAAATACTTTACCACCAAAACATTTAAATAAACACCAAATCAAACTTATTTATACTTCAAAATTACAATGATGTTAAAATTACCTAAGCACATTTTAGTGTTTATTTGATTAATTAATTAACACATTAGCATAGTAGAAACATGCTAACATATTATTTAAATACTGCTTTGTACAGCTCTCGCATCAACATAGTTTATAAAAATAGTGCTTAAATTATTTATGACTGAATAATAAACGAGCAATCTTGAAAGCATTTACTCTAATTCCCGTCTCTATAGTATTAAACTTAATACCTAATATGTATTACGTAAGTTACGGTAAACTACAGATAAATTTGTATAGAAAAAAATTGAATTACTAACGGGACTTGAACCCGCAGCACCCAGCCCTAAAGCCGGGATATGCTTTACTTAAGCTACCGTGACAAGTTATCTCATATCCAAATTTATCCATCACCTTTTACAAACAACTTACGGGGTTGATACTTCAGACGATACTACTATAAAAATCTGAAATAATTATGTTACAGTTCCAGATAATATAATACCTACAGTACAGATGCCTCATCCCATACAATGGAATAACGCGGGCTATTTTACGAATTATTTTATTTCTGCATAACGCAAGATTATCAAGCGACATTTATTACGTGTTGGCGAAGTTTTAGGCCAAGTGAATACACTGAACACTAATTAGTAACTCTCTAGACAAGATTGCTAAATTTTTATCAAGTTCGGGCTATTTTTCGTTTGTACCTGATGGGATCCCATGGTTACAGTAAACCTTACTAACCTGCGAAATCCCCTTCCGAAATAGAAGCGATTCTATTTTCTTGCATTTCTAGCTTCTTCAAATTCTCCAGTAGAGCTAAAGCCTTCTGCGGGACAGCTGTCAAGTCGTTGCCGCCAAGGTTCAACCGCTTGAGCTTTCTAAACGGAAACATAAATACAATAGCAATTTTAGCCACATTTCATATTCATATTCATTTATTGTGCTCACATATAATACAGACTATATATTTAACAGTAGCTATAGACAATCTTCATTATATCATTATAAAAAGGGGTACGACACTATAAGTATTCTGTGGATAAAGTGGTGGCGGCGAGTGGTGGATGATGACATGTTTTTTTTTTTCAGTTATTTTGATTTTAAACCAAACAGTTGTTTTTTTGGGTTCTGTACCCAAAGGGTAAAATGAACCCTATTACTAAGGTTCTGCTGTCCGTCCGTCTGTCTGTCTGTTTGTCTATCTTTATTTTTGTATTTCTCGAATCGAAAATACTGTCGAAAATAATTATAAACAATGTAGGCGTAGGTACTAGTTACGGAGGCTGCAGGTGGAGGGTGTAGAAGAGAAACTAATATAGATTCTATAACTATTTTAATCTATATTTCGAACGTAAAATAATACATGATGTAGTATTCTAACATTCCTACAAGCTAGGGAGGTGCTTCCGGCCCCAAGGTCGGAACCGGAGTACTTATATAAAGCTAATTATACCTAAAACGACATAAAATGCTATATGCAGCGCCAGCGCATTGTGCAGTAGATGCCTGTACTGCTATGCGGCGGGTGACGTCACGCGGTAACGTAACATACTCGTAATCACAGCCTAAAGTCAAAACGTCAACATAAAACCTTATTATTTTTATTCTATGCGTGATTTGTAAAGTAAATCTTTCCGTAAATTCACTAACTCGAGCATGTCTACGAGTATTTTGTAGCAATACAAAATAAAAAATGCTTCGTATCATAACTTCGATCACTAGCAAGGTCAAGGTTATCCAACTTACCCCACTGTAGTTTGATTTTCAGTAAATATAGAGTTAACACACTCAGTAGTAAGTAATCAAAAGCACCTAGAATAATAGCCCTACCCATTAGTATCATTAAATATACAGAGCTGAAACGAGTGTGCTAACTTTAAGTTGTTCTATTTAATGTTCTTATTACATGAAAGAGTGAGTGAACCTTACTTTTCCTGTACCGATATTATTTTATTTAAGGAAATAGAATGAAAGGTATTAAGCAGATTGGGAAGCAGGGTTCTCGAGTAACGACCACGAACCGGAAGACGCAGCTCCTTACTAGGTGGACTGACGATCTGGCGAAAACCGCGTGGAGCTGATGGATGGAACCGCTCAAAGTGGCGCTCTTTGGAGTAGGCCTATGTTCAGCAGTAGACGTCTACAGGCTGTTGATGATGATGATAGTAGCAAAATCCCTACATTACATATAACTAAATATTAATAAGTCATTTCTATATTTTCACACTGGTATTACAAAATGGTATGGTGGTAAGTCTGCTCCTATTTATTAGGGGATGTTGTTATTGGATTAGGTCAGATTTTTTTTAAATTCCGTTTCTCATAAATTGTTTTCTTCGTTTCGCTCAATAATGCTTACATTCAATGTTCTTTGACTATTCAACTTATATAGGTTCAAGATACTATTGCCTACTACACTGTTGACAGTCGATATTTCAGTGAATGCGACACTGGATAAATACGCAAATTGCGTGGAGCCAAATTAAACACTTACTTTTCCAGGCCTTTAAAAGCTTCGCCGTCTACGACAGATATCCTGTTTTCGTACAGCGTCAGTATTTCCAGTGTGTCAAGGCCCATGAATGCGCGGTTGTGGACCGCTGTTACCTGTAAAATGTGTGGCTTTGAGATGCGGACTTAAATGATTAAATAGTACTAGCGCGTCAAGCGAGGAAAAGCCGTGCTTGCCATCTCTAATGAAAAATAAACAAAACAACATCAAAAAATAACAACCAAGCTTCTTCTCCAATTATATTGTATTTCTTTAAGCGACATTTATTGCGTATTGGCGAGGTATTCTGCCAAATAAATACTATGGACACTAACTAGTAACGCTTACGACACGATCACTAATTTTTTTTCATGTTTGGGTTATTTTTCATTTGATCCTGTACCTCTAGCACGAGTTTCGATAGTTTACTAAAACTTGATTCGTTTACGTTTTCTCCCATACATTTCTCTGCAGCGCCACTAGCGGACACGTTGATGAACTAAAAATGGCAGTACAAGTTATTCGCGCGTATTCACGTATTGGAAAACTCGTAGTAGGGGTACTGATCAGACCCCATGTTTAAGGTAACCAACGGCAAAAAACGAATACAACTAAATTAATAACAAATATTAACCATTGGATAGAATAGTTAGTTTTTAATCATTGGTTACCAAAAAACCCGACGTTAACCTAAAAAAGGAAAACCTCAGTTATATTATGTAACATTTCAATGCATAAGTTTCAAAGGTCATTACGTCTTATGTCGTGTACGTACTTTGACTATTATTGGGATGCTCATATTTTTACCACAGATGATTATTTGGTGATTAATTATTAGAGATTATCATTAAAAATAATGTTACCTTGTTATGGTTCATGTTGAGGATGAGCAGGTGGTTGAGATGCGTGAATGAAGAGGTCGGAATGGTTGCCAGACTGTTCTGTGAGACGTCGAGCTGCGTCAGTTTATTGCCTGCGAATACGTTAAACTATTCTAGAAAAATTATTGTATTTATAATTTATCAAGATACCTAGACAAACTAAGACGAAATAACTACATCAATGACTAAATTCTTCGGTATGGTTTTATCTACGGTTTTCAATATTTAGATATAAGTTACTCATTATAAAACATAAGGCACTAAAAATCATTTTCCTTTTCCTTTTCCTTTTCCTTTTCCTTTTCCTTTTCCTTTTCCTTTTCCATTTTCATTTCCTTTTCATTTTCCCTTTCCTATTCCTTTTTTTTACAACTTCATACACTTGAACTAAATATATTGTAATACATTGAAATAAATATGAGTCTAGATTACACTTACCTATTGAACTAAGTGAAGAGTCTTCAATAACCGCCAGACTGCTATTATGCACCGTAAGGTGACGTATATCTAACCCGAGGAATATGTAAGAAGGCAGCTTGGCTAGGTTGTTGTGACGTAGCTTAAGGTAGAAGATGATCATCGGCTTGGATCGGAGCGTGTTCATTGCCTGTAAGAATACACAAGGCAAGAAGAAAATAGAAGAACCCACCCACGATGACCACGATGTGATGTGATAATGTAAAAAATATTAAATTTAGCAGCTTTCACTTTTTTTTGTTTTAATTCGATTTGCAGAAATATAATATACAACCTGACCTTGAATTGGTATGTTATCCTGGAAGCGGGTGAATCTACTCCCCAAGGTTGACTACGTGGGTTCTACGACCTTTCTAAATTAATAGTTTTTCATTGAGGAAATGCCATGAAAAGTTTACGTGATAATATTACCCAAACTCTCAGAACTTGTGGTGTATCATGGGCCCAGTTCCACCCCTTCGGGATAACATATGAATTCAAGTTCAGGTTGTATAGACTGGCTGCAGAAGTTAAGTTTTATTTTTAGAATGTTAACTGTGTTAGCTTTACCTACTGACAAAAGATTCACAAAAGTACTAGTAGGTATAATATTTCCTTTTTTTTTATTAAAATGCACATGGTATTAGGTAATTAATTACCTGCCACAGCATAGGTAGTGTACCTAAGCCGTCTACTGCTGAAGTACTATATATCTATTCTATGACACTGCTAAGCTTTCTAATATGACCTACATTATGAAGCAAGTTAACGAATTTTTTATCTTTGAAAGTCTATTCCATCCACCGCGAGGTTATGAATAAAATACATTCACAAAATTAATTTTAGTTGTAACCCACGCCCATTGCAATGTATAATTTTCTACAAGAAAATCACTGATTGCAAACTTCGCCAGCGAAATTAATTTAAAGCAGTAACACTGTTTGTATAAACTTGCAGTTTCCTTTAGAATTGAGTGTTTCTCAAGTAGTACGTGGGCGGAAAGAAAACGATGCTACCTTATTGCACCGTCATTATGGAAGTGGTTTTGAAAATACCACCCCAGTGCGCTTTCCGAGACCGGAAGCGAAAATAATAATGCAGGGAGGAAGGTAATCGTTGTAGCAGCTATAATAATGGCGCATGCAAACGCAAAGCCCGTCTACAGAAGACAAACTCGGTACAAATGGTGAAGACACACACACACAATCATAAGCACTCAATAACCTACATGTAGGTACTTTATACGGTATCCCAAAATTTATATACAAATCTACGTCTTTATAAATCGTTAGGCGTTAGATTTGTCTAGTTATTAAAATGTAATGTCCTATACTTAGATAAAATATCAAAGCTATGTTAATAAAAGTTAAATATCATATTAGCAGATTATGTATTTTTTAAAACGGCGAATTGATAAGTTTCCTTTCAATAATATATTCATTATAATTATACGAATCCAAAAAAAAAATCAAAGTTGGTGATTGTTTAGTTTGTATAAAGTACAACACTGATATTACGGCTAGCCACACCAAACTGTCTTGGGGGCTAGCTTCCCTTTTTAAAAAGTGTTATAGAACCCAAACGGATAGTGATTGCTATGAATTGTGATTGTCTGTCTGTTTACAAGTGATGTGTAGTGCAAGTGTTTAGTGATGGCTACAAATGAAGAGCTACATAAACGACCAACGAGATGATGTTAAATTAAATTTTTACTAATCTGGCTTACGCAACTTCCTGTGCAAAAATGGAGGCGCACATCTAAAACCCTTGATATCAGAGTGAAAATATTGTCTACATTTTTCCCCTTCATTGCAGCCGTAACAATGAAATATAGCCTCAAAGACTTTCCCAGTCACGTAAGCGCTATCTAAAACCATTGTGTCAAATAAATATAATTTTCCCCGTTTTAGCCCTTTCGGTTATTCAAACGATGAGATTTAGGATAATTCTTGAATTAGAGGTGTTGAAATGGATAACATAATTTGCGGTTATACCTAAAGCTTGCATGACATTATTACTTATTCAGTGACAGCGTTATAGGTACTCTTCTTTTTACCTATATTCAAGACAGACAGAATTTAAATGCTATATGCGTTTTATATAACTTTATTATTATCTCGTTGCTTTATATCAATTAGGTCTTATTTCAACTTTGAGGTGTCTATTGTGTCTCTGAGTCTCCTGGGTATATTCCAAAGTGGTTTTTAAGAATCGAGCTATTAATCATAATAAATCGTAGGTTCCTACTATTTTTGAAAAGATAGATTGATTAGGTATTAAGGTAAAATTCTTGCATTAACGTCTTCTTCATTAAGAATCACCAGTAAGGGGACAGCATTAAGTCAGAAGCCTTAAGGTGGTCTGAACATTCCTGACCACTTAACTATACGAGACGAAGAAGAAGAAGAAGAATAGTATTGCGATTTTAAATTACATTGAAATTTGGTTCAGTTACAGTAGTAAGCTTACTATGTATAAGTGTGCCATTTGAAGCAGACGCTACTGAAAATATCAAGCCTGAATTTTGTATCTCTCTGTGCCTTCTATTTTAGAATAAGCTCGTGGTTTTGTATAGCGATACTCTTTGTTGGGATAATGCAGCTCTATTGGCAACCATTGTAAAGATAGTGTTTCCTAAGAGAACGGTGTTATCTAGCAGCCATTTATGTAGATAATACATATATAATGTACCTCAGTGGAAGGAGCTGGGAACGCTTCATCGTTTCAAATAGTACACTTTTCTCAGATATGATAAAAGGATTGGTACGAGTAGGTACTTTAAAATCACTAGACACTTGTAGCTGTAGAGTATGAGCAGTGCATTATCTACAGCAAAAAGTATACCAAAATATTTAAAGACCTTTAAAGACTCATATTTCCAGTCTCTTCTTGAATAATTACCTATCTCCAGTATTATAGCCGTATCCCCAACCACGAGCACGATGACGATAACAACGATCTGGTGAAAAACGCGGGGAGCCGATGGATGCAGGAGGCGAGCAGCCGCTCAAAGTTACCCTCTCTAGAGGAGGCCTATGTTTAGTAGTGGGCGTCTTCAGGCTGTTGTTGATGATGATTATGATGATGATCTCCAACGATCCACCGCAATCTGATCGCCAAAGCAGATCCTGCTGGCGCGTGCGATCGGCTATTAAAACTTAACTGAAACCATTCTGATAAACATATATAATATAGGTACCTAAATTTACTTACTGCAGCTAAAAATATTTACCTTCTGTATATGCTGTTGTTCAGTGAATTCGCAGAGGATGTCGAGGCCATTCTTCTTGACGGTACAGCTACAGGGGGTGATTGTGTTAGAGACGGGGCACTGCTGCGCGCCTTGTGGGTGCGCCGGCCGCGCAAGCAGCACCACGCAGCATAGCAGCAGCCAGCGCGGCAGCATTGTTGATGGCCTAGGGCAGCAAACATAATCATTTTACTTTTCCTTCTAATAAAACCACACAAGAACACTGGCAAAAACCAGGTTTTTGAACATGAAAGCCTAGTTCTTGCCAGTGTAGTAATCGCTACCCTTCTCTTTGGCCAATTAGTTGACTACCGTTTGTAATGCTGTTTATTAACTTTGTACGAATTATATATGAGCATTCAAATATTACTCTGGAATCCTGGGAGTTGAGTAAATAATATGTTGTTTGTTTCGACATGTAAGCGTAATTTTCTTCTCACATGTTAATATTACAAGGTTTTTTCGGAAAATGATTTACGTATATTGTTGTACAATTTGCTTAATTCGATTTGCTTAAAGAGGTTATTTATTCTTGTCAATAAAATAAAGGTTTCGTTGAAACACAGGACATTCATGTATCCTTTTAATTTTATAAAATAAATAGCTTTTAATAACTTGTTTAGCGCGGTCATCTAACAAAGCTTGAGCTTTTTCGAAAAATCAACTTGGAAATTTCACCAACAACACTCATCAAGAAATTTGTGACTTTTATGAAATAAGGCTCTAAAGTAAATCGCATAAGGAATAAGACAGAATCTAGATCGCATTATTCTTAAACAACAATCAAGAGCGACGCCTAATAATTTTAATACATTATATTATTATACAATCTGTGCACATTGTGTATATCTATAAAGTCCTCATTGCTTCAGTTTAATGCGGACGGATTATTGGCTGAGTTATTGTGATTAAAGGGAAAATTGGGGAATTTTAACTGTATCCCTTCCTATCATTGTGATATTTCACCTATACAAAAGAAGTCACATATTTACCTATTTTAATATATAGATAGATAGCTAGATAGATAGACGAACTCTTTATTGAAACACCACATATACAGAAATACTCAATGTACACGCACAAGCTTAAAACTAAGTGTCACAACGGGCGGTCTTATCGCTTAAAGCGATCTCTTCCAGACAACCCAGAAAACAGTGAAAGGAAACAAAAATAATGAGGACGGTGGTTTTTAGTACAGCAATAATTATAAAACTTTAGATGAAGTGGGTACTTAACTTCATAAAAGGTGGGCAACTAGTTATAAACAAAAGTTCAGTAAGTAAGTACAATAATAATAAAATAAATAAAATGCATGAATACATAAATGTTTATAAATAAATAAACTTGATAATATAATATACATAAATACATACCTATATGAATAAATACATAAATATATACCTACGAAAGGCTTGCACTTGACCACTGTCTCAACTGATAGTAAGTGAAGATGCAGTCTAATAGGATGTATGATGCTTATGCCTAGTAATAGATACCTGTTCACTCTTGATACAATTTTGGAATCATCGGGAGAGAGAAAACCGGCTAACAAACATTTGAATTGATTTGCCAAAACTTACCACTCTTTTGCCCATATTACATAACGACGCTTAATAAAAATAAACTCATTCACAAAGTGAAAGAAATGTTGACTTGAGATCTATCGATAACTAAGCGGCCCTAGTTCTGTAAATACGAGACATCGACAGTTCTCATAGTCTATTCTCGCGGTAAAGCAATACAAAACGTATAAGAAAATCTAGTTATAGATAACAACACAAAATCTCATTACCTAGCAGCTACCACCAAAATGCCAGCCCATAAAAGCACGTAGAACAAAAATAATGTTCCTCTACATTTGGATTGAAGAATGTCGGCGTGGCGGAGGCCGTATTGACTTGAATATTCTATCGGAGGTTTTCGTGGAGAGAATACTAATTCTAGCTTCTAGTGAAACTTGGGTTAGGTATCTCGAAATGCCTCCCTTGATACCTGTTAGAGCTATTTCAATTATCCGCTTTGTTTTTCTATCGTTCTTTCATTTTGAATGATTTCTTTAATTTAGGAAGTATTTAAATAAAAAAATGTTTTTGGTACATTTATTTGCATTTAAAAGTGTTAAAGTTGATAAAAAGAGGGATATAAAAACAAAATAAATTTCGACAACCTTCGAATGAATTATTTTTTGTTGCTGTAGAATCAATGGGGTGATTTGTATCAACCCAGTATTAAATAAAGTTTCCTATTGGTGCATTTCGCTGGCCGCAATTCATTCGACGTACCCCCCAGACCTATGATTTCTGGATTTTGTTTTTCTGTCAATGACAACAAAGTGATAAATAAGCTCAAAAAAAAATTTTTTCTTTCTTATTCTTATTCTTTTACGTTGCCATAATTATAAGAAAACAACATTTATCAAGTTTCATTTTAATTACTACAATAGCGTGACTGTTCGCTACAAAAAATCATGCTATACCGTTAATAAGTTCGCCAAATAATTAATTATTCACATAGGTAAAATCAAATTTCAAATTCATTTTGATTGTTGTTAAAATTTATGCCACTCACAAAGCAAGTATTTGCAGCTAATAACTAAATTAGTATTTCACATTACAGTGGCAAAATCATATTTTGTATGAAAATAACTTTTACAGAAACAACGAAATGGTTTTGGTGAAAAGGTGTTGCCTGTAGTTTTTATTACACATTGTTTATGCAATAAAATGAAAGAATTTAGGAAAGAAAAGAAGAATAAAATCATACGTACATATTATTTACAGTATATAGGTAAGACATGCTTACGTGTGTGTAAGTGTGCGTGTCAGGGCGAGCGCTTATGGTGCAGGGCGAGGGGTGCGCCGATGACATGTGGCACTAGGTCATGATCACAGGAGTGCTCCACAAACGGTTCTGTGGATGAAACAACAGAAATTGTATATTACGACATGACACACGAAACTCAACACAAAGTTAGCTGCGGTCAAAGGTTTTATTGTAACCGCTACAAAAAATAGTATATTTGTAACTGCAGAGTGCTACCAACTACCATGACTCTAAAGGCACGCATAACTCATCGATCCCGCATGTTTTCATAAGACGGTCGTTTAAGTTCATTCAAAAGCATTCAAGCGTCCTAAATATTTTGACACCCTCCCCCCCCACCAGACACTACACGTAATAGAAGACAATACCACACCCGGCAACAGACGCAACAATACAAGACACAGCCGCGCCGCCTGCCTCCTTTCTATTTCTTGTATTGTTGCGCCTTCTTTCACCGGCCCATCCATTCACCCTTTTCCCCTCTCTCTTTCCATGCTTCGCTTTCGCTCTTACCCAAAAACAGGGTTGTTAGGCCCACTGACCTGGAATTTTTCTGGAAGTCTATAGTTAGGACGAAAACTAATTAACCTGTGCAAATTCGGGGCGGGTCTAGTGCATACAAATTATCTCAACACGTTTCCTAGATTTAAACTTCAAAATCAGTAATTAATTAGAAATTTAACTAGAAAACTCGATAAATAGCTTTATATTAAACCGTGAACAAATCAACTAGTTAAAATAAAACACAATCGTTCATTTACAAACCAACCCGACCCAAGGGTATCTCTTTGGGGAAATTTAAAATACACAGATTCAATTGCCCTAAAGACGGCCGGCCTGCCTTTAGTTCAGACCCACTGTGGGTTAGCAAAGTGATAGTCAGACCCCACAGCTGTTTTCGTAAAGAGGCACATGACGAGGGCGTTACCTTATGGCAGAATAGAAATGATAGGTTTTAAACGTAAGGCAGAGCCAAATTTCAGGCGGCTAAGGGAAATGCAACAGGCCTTATTTATGATAGTTTCATTCTTTTTTTTAGTTTAGTCGTGTAAGTCATGACTTAACCTTTGACTTTTTGATACCATGGTATCAAAAGGATTCATAAACTTTATAGTCAGCTGCGACTTACAAAGTTAGTTGAGACTTCAGATGTATATTTTCATATTCAGGGAGTAATAGA
Organism: Ennomos erosarius; assembly: GCA_963580505.1. Taxonomy (NCBI): domain Eukaryota; kingdom Metazoa; phylum Arthropoda; class Insecta; order Lepidoptera; family Geometridae; genus Ennomos; species Ennomos erosarius. The sequence continues at coordinate 4,442,838 of OY756981.1, read as the reverse complement.
CGTTAATCAGACTTGGGACTTGTAACGTGTCACGTGTCCACTAAGGGCAATAGAACACACATAATGCTATAATTTGTTTTTAATGTTAAACGTAGTTGTTAACCTGATGTTAAGTGATACGGCCGCCCATAACAGTCGCAGTGTCACTCGAAACTTTAAAATAATAAAGTTTCACGTGACACTGCACTGCGGACGTCATCCTGAGCTAGACTGAATCCTGAGACATCACACAGTCTAGTAATTAGTTTACTAGACTGTGTGATTGATCAAGTTATAAAGTCTCATTTGCCCAGTAATTTCTCTAGCTACAGTGCGATATGCCAAGCATATACGTATCCACAAACTTTCGCATTTAGGTAATTATATAAAAAGATTTGTAGGATTTCCTTTGAAACTTAATAACCTTTGCTATCAGAAAAAACACCTTACTTAAACACGATAACGTAGGAACGTCTAACACTTTTCAAGCAAACAACTGTCTCTGTTGTTAGCTTAGGACAATCTAATACTGCTGGCAACTTATTTAATGTTTGCATAAGGACTAAAGTTGCCCTACGTAAATATGTAGGTTACCTTACGTACCATATTATAAATATACTCGTCCGATATAATTACATTTCGTTAAAATCAAGTAATTTATCACTCAATATATGAGTAGAATAACAGTCAAATTAAATTAATAGGGACTGGGCAAGTGGGCAAGCCACATCGCTCTTATAACCGACAAGGGCAAGTTCTCAAGTGGCTACTAGATAGGTAGACGATTTGGTTAAAAACGTGGGGAGCCGATGGGTGTAAGAGGCAAACAGCCGATCAAAGTGGCGTGAGCTCTCTGGGGTGGAGACTTGTGTTCAGCAGTGGACATCTTCAGAATATAGTACCCCGAACAACGCACCACTTTGAGTGTGTGCTTCTCGCATCCATCGGCTCCCCGCGGCTTTCACTAGATCGTCGTAGAGTAGTGTCGCAGTGAAACGTCACCTGCTACTGCTACGCCCTTATAATCACTACAAATCTTTTTCTGTAATTCCTATTTCTTTTAGGTTTTAGACAATAGTTATATCAGCTTTTTAGCATAATGTTATGATATTCTTTTTCCATATCGAGGATAAAAGAAAATCCTCAGCGTTCCCTGGAAATCCAAATTGAAAGGCTTATTCAAATCTATCGAGGGTATTCTGGTAAAAATTGGCAATACTAAAAGTAATTTAAGAGTATTGATACTCAAGTTGCCTATTTTACTTTGAGGCAGGGAATCGTGGATACACGGTATACCCCGAGACCCTATAAATATACATACCTACATAGACTATGTAGCCCTGGATCGTAGGTATAGTATAATCCGTGGGAATATCGAAATGTTTATGTATTTATTCGCACCTGGAAACTCTACCCTCCTTGACCAAATATAATTGGAATAAGCTCTGGGAATATTAAAGGTAATTTTAAAATTGATGGTAAGTGGTGGAATTAGGCCATGTTAATGCTGCTGGTATTGTTTTAAGCCTTCTATAGCCGTCCCATCCATTCATCCTTTTTCCCTATCATTTTCCCTTTCCTTTCTCTCTTACCCACAAACAGGGTTAGTACGTAAAACTAATTATCAACCTCTGCGAAGCCGCGGCGGGTCAACTAGTCTATAAATAAATAAACCAATTAATTTCAAGACCATTTTAGTATTTGGTATATCTAATGATTTAATAATAGAATTGTGTAGCCGTTACCATTCTACGGAAGTTACGCATGATCATCATGACGTCGGAAGACGCATCAAAGACTTAGGGGACCGTACAGGATGCATATTTAAAGAAGACTTTAGGAAGTCAGATCAAGACGACTCAAGGGCAGATAAGGTCAAAATAACTTATTATTTCGAAGACAAAAACATTTTACTCTTTAGTACGGCAACTCGCGGCTTTAATTTATATACTAACGCGGCTTTACCACAAAACAAAGTTCTAAAAAACCATATAATGATCTCGGTAGGTATAAAATAATATTTTGTGAAAAATTAAAAATATTATAATTTTTTTATCCAAATTGGATATGCCATTTTAGCGTGAAAGCCAAACATACAGATGTTTCACAGATTGAGGATTTAGTTATTGATTATTTATTGGACACATTCCAAAAGTTGTCTGGTAGAGATCGCTTTCAGCGATAACAATAGTTTATATTAATTACGCTTTCTTTTATACTTGCATATTTCATTGATGAAACAATATAATTAAGTACTCTATCCATCACGTTCTTAGATAATAAGGTTTCTAGATGGTTTAAAAAAAAATTACTTCATAGAAAAGTATGACCAAATAATAGAGTGCTTATTTTAGTAGGTTATCTATAGGAAATGAAAAAACGTAATCGAGAGCTTTTCAATTTTAACAAAATTGGTTTTAGGTTTTTTTTTTGTTATTAGCTATCCCATCATACTGTTGTGCCTATATTTTTGTAGATGCTAGGTTATACTTACAAGGCATTAAAAACATTATAATGTTTGCTTTAGTAAAATACCTACTCACCGTTCATCCGTAACCAAAGTAGGTATAACTCAATGACAAATAATCACAAAAAAGTCTCACAGATTTTTCTTTGTTCCACCAAAATCGCCTATAAAACTTCGCAATACTACAAACACTGGCAATTGCGGTTTCCTCACCACAGCACTTACATTTACCACCACAAAACCGCTACAATATAATATCTATCCACAACATATCACCGTAACTTAATAATAAACAGCTAAAGTACATTTCACGTAACACTCCGCTGGAAGCATTATCAGACATGAGAAAAATGAGCCATTGTATTTTATGGGCGAATGCACTCAGCGCTACCGGAAATGCGCGAGATTTCTCTGTATTTTTTGTAAAATGTTTAAAATATAAAGTTGGTTGGTAGCTTGTGCGCAGATTGTACCGAGTACCGACACTGTCCAGGCCCCTTGATCGTACTCTATTATGGTTTGATGGGCCATCTCCGTTCTGTCACCCTATAATTTTGAGACAGTGACTTTGTTCGACAAATGAAAACCTGCTTTTAGTCCTTGTTCCAAATAGAAATCAATGTAAATTGTCATCATAACCATGATCACCATCATCAGAAGAGAGCACCACTTTGAGCGGCTGCTTGCCTCCTGCATTCATCAGCTCCTCGCGGTTTTCATCAGGTTGTCAACCATCTAGTGGGGGCTGCCTTACGCTGCCTGTTCCGGTTCGTGGTCGCCACTCGAGAACCTTTCCTCCCCATTGGTTGTCAGTTCTACGAGTGATGTGGCCTGCCCATTGCCATTTAAACTTTATAAATCTAAGAGAACTGTTACTGCTCACACCAATATCTATTTAATTGGTGTGAGCAGTTAACTGGTTGCATTATATTGTTACCAATTATTTGAACCCACTAATACTTTTAAATATAAAACTCGATAAAATGATACGTCTATGACACAGTCTTAGCTAAAGAGAGACCTATATTACTGTGAATAAAAATATTTTGGTTTGGGTTCAGTAATTCTGCGACCAGGACCGTTCGGTGACATATCACTAGCTGTACCTTGAACGTGACCAATGTAATGCACATGTTTATGTCAGCCCTTTATTGAATGAATTTTAAGTTTCCACTTAACCAATAATTGAATTATAGTTAAAACTATTCACATTCCATTAGACACAATCAAAGAGAAACACATTTGTTATGTCGCACTGTATTTAAGATTGACAGAAAATTATTATCACATATATTTTTAGTCAGCCTACTCTAGTCCACTGCTGAACTTAGGCCTCTCCCAAACCACGGCACTGAGCACGAGAAGAGTCTCTTCCAGCCATACTAACATTACCATGTCTTCATACCACACCGTCCTAACATTACGTTTACCGATTTGAGGTCTCTACTAATGCTTAATACATATCTGCACAACGAATTGTCAGTTTTGCGGCAGGCGTGACCACATACTGTCACTTCCGCCGGCTAATCTGGTGAACTATGTCTGCCATTATTAGTAAAACCACCATATTATAGCAATACCCACGGATTCATCACAGACATTTAATACTATACAGCAGGATTCATTGCCCTTTACTGCAAAAGTATCAAGATTACGGTCAGTGAAAGGTTTTTAAGTATCTACGTACTTCAAGCCATCTTCGTAAACTTTCTTTGATTCGTATGGACTCTGAATCTAGTATTTCCTTCAAATTTTCATGAACATTTTAACAACACGGCATTATCAGCGCACTGTCGCTCCAGCTTTATAATCAGACAACATACCATGTTAACACGTAAACCCTACATTTCGAGCATGCAATGTGACACGCAGTGGATGAAAATAACCCGCAGGGAATACGATTGACTCGACCTCACATGCGAAACCCGAATTTATTGGCTTCTGACCTTGTACCTGTTGGTTTATGTGGTCGCTTTTAGTACTGGGAGGTTGGTTAGATTAGACGTTTGAGAAGTAACTTTATTTGGTAACTCTACTTAAAGCAAATATAAGCGCTGATACCAATTAAAAATACTCTAACCAATTATTTTTTGAAATCTCATAATTGCAAATAAATTTATAATAATTGTCTAAAAAAACCTATTTGGTGAAGTTACATCATTTTTTTTTTTTACATTCAATACATTAAAAATTCTTCCTTGTACCACTAGAACCACAAAGCTAGAATTCGTTATCTATATAACTAGAACTAAAAGATAAGACCAAGTTTTGTTAGATATTTTATTATCATACAACGATGATGCCAAGGTAAAGATGGAATGTGATTGGTACTTTACATTCATTGTAAGTCAAAAACAGAATATAATAAGAAAGTCCACCTTACTTCCAAATCCCAAATGCTTTGGCTGACCTTGATAATGCTAAATTGTATTAGTTTGAACACTGACTGAATGACTGACTGACTGATAAAATCACATCTGGTGCCCTACCTATTTTTTTACTATACAAGGTGTGAGAGCCTTACTTGAAACTGGGTGTTTCCAAACCTCCATGGTAAAAAATAAATCCACTCGCAAAATTGCACGTGCGATCGCTACGAGAGTTAACAAGATACCATAAATTCATTTCTAAACACAGGTCGTTAAACTCATTTATGTGCACTCGGTCAAGGACGAAGATCAACCATCCAGCTGCGCTAAGGCTATTTTAGAACGTAATCTTTACATGGCATCTCTTCAATGAAAAACTATTAATTTAGTAAAGTCGTAGAAGAAACATTGTATAACGATGTAGATTTACTCCCTTTCGGGATAACATACCAATTCAAGGTCACCTTGTATATGGCTATCGACACCGACAGGTTTTATTTGGTGATAGCAACCAAAAATAGTAAATGTATACAACCAGTTTCTGGTGACAAAAACGATGCAAACCTACATTGTTTCTGAGAACTTTTAAAATAACCAAGATTTATCTTCTCACATTTCTTTGTGAACAACTACAATGTTGAACTTTTTTAAGTAACTACCGTGTACTAAAGTTTTAAATAATTCTGTGATCAACTAGACACTTGTGACGTAACGAAGTAATAACTACAAGGATGGGTTATTTGACCAACGGTTTCTAAATTCTAATAAATATTGACCATTGGTTTCCTTAACCTAGTTTAATTTTTATTTATGCCTCAACCAACGAATCGAAAAACTCACACTTAGTAATTCTTTAGTGATGTGCTCTATTATAATAATCAACATGCTTTGTTTGTATATCTATATAACCTCATCTCTACTTTTCTATACTTCTTCTGCGCCGACTGGTTATACTATAGGTATTAATAATAATGAACTCAAATCTTTAGAAGGAAATATGTTTAAAAATCATTTGAGTGACTGGCTTTTAAGCAAATGTTTCTATAGTGTCAAGGAATATGTAACTGTACTAGTAACAAAAATATTTTTTTAATATTTGCACGCTTGCTTGCAGGCTGAATCCACGTGTCCACTACTTACTCTATGATCTTGTACCCAAATTAACAGTGTATTCTTCCAAATAAATAAATGATTGATTGATTGATTGATTGATAATTCTAAATTGGTTTTATCTTATTAAAATTCAGATCATTTCAACAGATTCGAATTTTACTAGATACTAGTTGTACAATTTCGACTCTCTTTTACTGTTATTTTTGTACGTACTAGCATACTCTATCTCTCTATATCATTTCGAAGTAGTTTAAGGTTAGCTGAAAGTTTCCTACGGTCCACGGATAAGAGGAAATTCCCTCGGTGTGCTCCGAGCGGCTGTGTCACGTAGTTCGATCGATACTTGTGCTAGTGGTGTACAATGTTTAGTTTCTGTTAAATTTTCTTACTAAAAGCGGAGGTTGTATTTGTAATTATAACATGTATGGGCTTTTGGCCTTACTTATGTTACGTAGGTAACCATGCGGATCCACATGTGGATCCAAGGGGAAGGAACCTTTAGTATGATTAAATGATGAGGGAAATGGTACCTATTTTTATTTTTAGAAATACATAAATAAAGCACCTTTACCTCTGATTGGGGCAATGCCAATCTTGTTAAATTCAATGCGTCTAAAACACAGGCGTGTATATTCACCGCAAAACGGAGTTCATTTCCATTCACTCCTACTTTCCGGGGTGTAGCAGTACCGATATCTAACTACCTAGAGCTGTTAGGTGTATCTTTAACATCGAACCTTAACTTTGGCACGTACATCGAGGGAAGGGCTAAATTGGCTGCGCAGAAGCTGGGCATCCTTGGGAAGGTTATTGTATTTCACATCAGGACAGATCTTAGATCTATACCAGGCACAAGTCCGGTCATGTGTGGAATACTGCAGCCATCTCTGGGATGGTTCGGCTAAATATCAGCTTGATGCCCTCGACTCAATACAAAAACGGGCTATAAAGCTCGTTGGCGACAATAAACTAGTAAAGGCTCAACTCCAAAGCCTTGAATATCGGCGTAAGGTTGCCAGCCTATCGGTTTTTTACAAGCTGCACTTCGGAGAGTGTGCGACGGAATTGCACAACTTAATCCCCCCATCCCCTTTTTACCATCGTACAACTAGACGCACGGAAACACAGCATCCGTATATGGTAGAGATTCCTAGAATACGTACAAAGCGTTTTGATTCCTCGTTTATCATTCGGACAGCTAAGAAATGGAACACCTTACCAGCGTCATTGTTTCCTGACAAATATAATCTGGGAGTTTTTAAGCCCAGAGTGAACCGGTTTTTTAGATATTTATTTATATTTATATTTATTTATAAATTTATATTTATTTTTTTAACCATGAAATCTCATAATTCAATCTACGTAAGCTTATAATTATAATTCCTGTAAAAATTATGAGGCTAAAAAGAATTCAAACGGCCAGACCTACAAACAGTGCGACATGACGAACTTATTAGGGTCCTTGTACCGTTACTTCCACGGAACCCTGATAAGGAAACGTACAATAAAATTAAAAGATTCTTTGGTTAGTCTTTGCCCAGATAATATAATACCTACAGTACAGATGCCTCATCCCATACAACGGAATAACGCGGGGTATTTTACGAATTATTTTATTTCTGCATAACGCAAGATTATCAAGTGACATTTATTGCGTGTTGGCGAAGTATTGGGCCAATAGAATACACTGAACACTAACTAGTAACTCTCTAGACACGATTCCTACATTTTTTTTCAAGTTCGGGCTATTTTTCGTTTGTACCTGATGGGACTCCATGGTCTTTGCCAATATCAAAGATCTTAATAAGAATAACATTGTGGACAATATCGACATTCTACAAAAGTTTAACAGCCATCTCTATTTCTTTGCTGATGCTAAAACTGTGCTAAGCTTATAAGCTGAAACGTACGTATTTGTATTGAGGTACATAGTTTGCGGCTGCTTATTTAAGGATTACGTCACACAAAAGGGGATCAACGTCTTCTTTTTATAGAGCTCTTCGTTTTAACAAGGAACTTTATTATTAACGTATGACTATCACGAAAAAACAACTGGTGGAAATGGCGCCTATTAATTTCGAAACTTGGTTTTTCTAAGAACCATTTTTTCTGGAAACTTTTCGTAATATTTATGTTATACATTACCCTATTTTTTACAAGAAAGTTTAAGGTTTTTGTTGAAGTCGTTATAAATTGATTGAATAAGACTTGTGTAATACCATAGTGTAACAAGTCAGATCCAAAGCAAGGGGGCGTGGCCAGCCGCCGCGTCATCAGACTTGGCGCTTGGCGAGGGTTCGAGCGCGGAGCAGGCCCATCGGCTCGTTCACTTTTCTCGGGCGGTCGGAGCGAGCGGACGTGCTAGGGATTTTTATTAATTCGTGTTGCATTTAATTCTTGTACCTACTTTTTGATTTGAGAGTTCTATAAATTTTGTTTCCTTTAATAATTGTTTTTTTTAGTTAATTTCACTTCTGGTCGTTAACATCAGAAGTGGGATAGTGCTCCATTGCCTACTTTCCCGCTTTTGGTGCGCCTGACCTACATCTAAACATTTTTAGCTTGATTTGATTTGATTTTAAAGTTTTATAGTTTGTGTTTGTGTTTATTGCTGAGTGCGAGTGTAAGCTTAGTTAGCATAATGTCTGAGGATAAACCTCGTTCGCGTAAGCGTAAGCGTGATACGAACAAGGAGATGCTTGATGCTATCCTTGCTAGACTTAATACTATTGAAGGTCGTTTCACCGCCGCTCCACCACCGCCGTCCGAGCCTTTTTCCCCACAGCCTGCGTTAGTACCCCCCGCGCATACGCCACCGCCAACCCTGCCCGCAATAACGAGTGACGTCGTGACTGACGACGTGCGTGACGATGAATCTACCGCAGGACGAGTTTCGGCGTCCACGGCACGTGAAAGCAGTTCTACGGGCGGGGGACACAACTGGAAGAATCGCGGAGGCTATCGCTTCGCTAGTTAAAGTAAGGTCTCATAACTACTTTATTTCCAACTTTGACCCGCTTATACACAATATCGATGTTTGGTGCGAGGAAGTGGATAGGGCTATGGAAATTAACGGATGGGGCGATAACGAGTGCTTATCGCGAATAGGAAATTGTTTAAAGGGAGATGCGCGCGTATGGCTAAACGAGTGGTCAAGTACCGACCGTTCGTGGACTGGCTTCAAACGTGATTTTAAAGCACTGTGCCCACGAAATATCGATATTGCGTCTATTCTATACGAAGTGATGTCCACCGATTCTGAAGGTTTTGCAACCTATGCCGAATATGCTAGGCGATCATTGTTGAAGTTAGCTCTGGTTAAGGGTCTGTCGGATGAGCTTATTGTCGCTATAGTTCTCAGGGGTATTGTGGACCCACTGGTTAAGGCTGCCGCTACAAATGCTAATTTGAATCCAAATGATCTGGTACAATTTCTTTCAATGTACATCAAGCCAAAAAGTAATTTTCCATCTACCCGCGATTCTCTTCGTGCACCGCGTTCTAATAACACCACGTTAGTAAATCCTAGTAACAGTCAAAAGGTGACCGAAGTTATCAAATGTCACTTTTGCGGAAAATTGGGGCATAAGCGTACTGATTGTAACTTCGCTAAAAGACAACGATTGAATAACTCGAGTCCGCCAATTACGCAGTCCTCATCGCAATCTACGTTACCTTTTGCTAAGACATGTACATTTTGTAAAAAGAACGGACATGTGGTCGATCATTGTTTCGTGAAACAGCGTTTAGAATCATCTAACGAAAATTCCAATTCTTCGGTAGCAAAATAGTGTCTTGTAGAAAAATCAGGGTAGGCCGAGCTTATATAAAAATGCTTCTTTGTAATCCGTCTAGTACTATTTTCTGGTGTAGCCTTTATTATCATAGTTTTCAACTTGAATTATGTGCGTCGACTGAACTGTTGTGTTACGACCGACTGAACAACTGGTTGACTTTTGTCATTGCTCCTGAGATTGATATTAAATTAATGTTTATAAAAATAACGATGCGTACTTGGTTGTAATGAGTAGGTAATGTGTTCGTTTGTTATAACAATAATTGCTCTGTTGGTTAACATAGAACGGTGGTAATTAAAAACACAATCACTTTTTGTTTTGATTCAAGATTTGTTTTTAAATAATTGTAATGGCAAAAGAGGATTCTGAATTATATTTTCATAACGCCAAAGTGTTGTAATTTTACTTTAAGTACCATGATCGTAAATTGGGAATTGCATCATTGTTTGATATTTTTACATGTAAACTTGATTTCCTTGTCAGTTTAGTCGGTACCAATGTTGCTTTAAAAAAATGAAAAATGAAAAATTAAAATGATTTATTTCTGCAAAAAATGTAGGTACAAAACATTAAAACAAAACATTTTGTCTGAAATTGTACTAAGCACGTTATGCTCAATTGTCTCATCTGTAAATGCTCATTGGTATATCGACTCATCTATAACTGCTAAAAGTACCTCGTGCGAGACTGTCAGCCGAGGCAACACAAAAGTCGGATACTATCTCGTGGGTCTCTACCATTGAAGATGGATCTGGTGGCCGGCTCATAATCATGTTGTAGCGATGCTGTTGAAAACATGGCAATAGGGGCAGGAGAGTGGACTCCTAAGACGTGTGCAACATTTTTTAATGTGAGTTGTTTTGATTCCTTATTTGTCATTATGAGATATGAGGCATTCTTAATTTTGATGTATATGTCACGACGGTATCGAGTGTGATTCTCTACCGGTTGGCAGATGGTTTCCCTCTGGGTTTCCATGTTCACTTGGTATTGAGTGTGATTCTCTACCACGGCAGATGGATGTTTTCCATATTCACGACGGTATCGAGTGTGATTCTCTACCGGTCGGCAGATGGTTTCCCTCTGGGTTTCCATATTCACTTGGTATTGAGTGTGATTCTCTACCGGTCGGCAGATGGGCTTCCCTCTGGGTTCCCATATTCACATTGGTATCGAGTGTGACTCTCTACCACGGCAGGACAGTTGTCTAAAACAGATACTGTCACGGTATACTAGTCAATGCCGGTTTGGTTTCATTTTGTTTTTGGTGTGAATGAGGGCCCTTGAGAGGATGATGAATGTTGTTTTCTAAATTCGGTTTGAATGTGGTAATGAGTGTGTACTGTGTGATGTCACTTTGGAAGGTTAATCTTGAATGTTTGTTTTGCAGTTTCAAAAAGGCAGTGTATTTGTTAAGTTACTGTGAACAATAAAATTTTAACATGTCCTTTTTGTGTGTGTTAACAGCAAATTCTGATGATCCGATGGCAGTAAATGACGCTGGCTCGAGCTCTGAACCCTCCAGAGTTGCGGACGAGGACGGCCGCCCGTCAGGAGAGGCCGTGTAACAAGTCAGATCCAAAGCAAGGGGGCGTGGCCAGCCGCCGCGTCATCAGACTTGGCGCTTGGCGAGGGTTCGAGCGCGGAGCAGGCCCATCGGCTCGTTCACTTTTCTCGGGCGGTCGGAGCGAGCGGACGTGCTAGGGATTTTTATTAATTCGTGTTGCATTTAATTCTTGTACCTACTTTTTGATTTGAGAGTTCTATAAATTTTGTTTCCTTTAATAATTGTTTTTTTTAGTTAATTTCACTTCTGGTCGTTAACAATAGTGTAATAACACTATGGTAATACGGTGTAAAAATCGTTTGGTGCAATTTTTATCTTAGGCTGGCTAGTATTATGGAGTTAAAAAAAATCCAATTTTGCAGTTTAGACTTCATCAAAATAAAAGGTTACTTACTCCCTGAGTAACCCGATCCCAGAGGGCCCCGTCCCTGAGGACCACAATAACTCCGACACAAAATATTTTTGTATAATTTAAAAACTGTTACATTTGAAGTGATGTTCCAAACAAACCTCGATACTTCACAACTACCCGTTAAATAAGCAGAACTGTTCAATTATTTGCCTCTGCGAAATGGTTATTGCTTTAATTTCAACATTTATGTAAACAATGCCTCACGATTTGTATTTATAATGCCACAAAGAGTTATGATTCTGGAACAACCGTCGTTTCATGTATTATTCATTGTACAGTGGCCATTCTGCCAATGGTAGCTTAGAGCATTATTTTGTGAAGGGGTAAAAGTTTCATTGTGACGTTGTTTTGACATAACATAAGATGTTTATATGTTTATCTATCTATTTAAATGAAAGCTGTGTACAAACAAAAGAACGATTACGAAAATGGCTAAAGAATTTTTAAATTTGGAACAAAATGCCTTACATTCGTCCTTAAAAAAACCTTTGCATATTTTTCTTGCATAGAGTTATGTTTTTACGGGGAAATTGATTTTATTTTCTAAACTACTACAATCACACAACAAGCACTAAGCTTCAAAAACATTTGATTTTTAGATGAGCTTGTTGCACACACATAATATTAAAATCTAAATTATTTTTAACATTAATTTCGTAACAAATTTTGGAAGCATTACATAATATCTAGAACCAGTAAACCTCCCAGAGAGTTGTCTTGACACTAGGTTTCCTAAAAAATGGCAAAAATACAATTACTTCGACATTCAGCTTGCCAAGTCATGAAACAGTATTGTTGTATTTTTAGTCTTTCAAGAAATAACGCCAGAGTATCGAAACAAAGGCTTTTACCAAGACGGCGAAGCCTTAGGCTCTTACTATTTGCGTTTTCCTATCTGGAAAATTAAAATATAGAATAACAGCATGAATTTTGGGTAAATATTCTTAGCCGAGGTATTATCGCGGCAATTAGAACATACATTCTATTATTTGAATGTCTTATACTTTAATAAGAAAATTATAATTAAGCCAATACTAATACTATTTTAATATCTGTACTTATACTAATACTAATTATGTTTTAAGTACCTATGCTACTAGTATAATACCTGTTAGGGTGAATGGGTTTTTTTTCGTAGTTAAGGTAACCAATGGTTAAAAATCTAACATATTTTAATCAATGGTGATTTGTTCGAATTTTTGACCATTGATTACCTTAAGTATCCAAAACCCCGCGTCAGTATGATCTGACTAAGAGGGCTGGGTCATTTACTTTTTTGTACTGAACCTAAATCTATGCTTACATTGAGGTACCCGCATTTGCAAAAATCACGAAGAGAATAGCAACTTTAAACCTTCAAATGTATTCGTGTATTGTAAAAGAATATAAACTCTATGTAATAGAACACAGAGTCTATTTTTAATAGACCAAACAACCCGGACCATTTAGGTATCTATACGGGCAGTAAAGGCAAGAATATTCATATTAACAACACAATTAGCCTGTGTTTCCAGTTCCTTGCCTCTGCACTAACGGGTTCAGAACGTGGATGTTCAGTTCATCCGGTTGAAAACAACCTCAGACTGGACTTAAACTAGGATTAATTTGCCACTGCCTTTGGATTTGATGAAGAGGTTGCTACAATAGCATTTAAATAAATAATTAAATAAATAAATAGCGCCCAACGATCACATGCATAGATCCTGGACCCTAACTAGGATTCCCTGTATCTAGGGACCCAGGAACTACGAGGACCATTCCCACAACACCCAGACACAGACAATTTACGCTTTTTTTGGGTACAAATACTTGTCCTGTCCCGGGAATTGAACCCACCAATCCGGGTTATGAGCCGACCTGCTCAACCACCACACCACGGAGACTGTCTAAATATTCTTGTATATGGCCATAGTTATATTTATTAATGTATACCATTTTTAGGCAACAATACGAAAGTCGTAGAAAAATCGTAGCGGTCGTAGTACATTGTAACGACAATAATTTAGTTCCGTTCTCAAAACTCACATTAGTAATATAATATTATACAAAAATGTGATCCGTGAATATGATTACTGTGTGAGAATTTGTAAAAATCTTCATTTGTCTAAAAATCGGCGAAGTCAATTTATTTGACAATAAAATGGTATTTTTTCAAATACGATGGTACTTTTACTGTAATAACATTTTAGCATGTAGTGATGTGACCTGCAACTATACGGATATCCTTCAATTTATGGACATCTGTATATAATTTTTTGGCCTTATTTTGTGGTAATCCTAAATTAAAACGGAAGGCAAAGGCCACTAAGTTATTAAATTCATTGGTTATAGACAGAATCATTTTGTATTCATGCCAAGTTCTCTAAATTACATTATCCCGAGATAACTCGTCTCAGACGTCATCGAATATAACTTGCGCCGACATCGACAGTTGGGATGACAAATTGAAAGTTTCGAGTTTAGCTTTAGTTATCGTGTAACGCATAATAAACTAAACGCAAATATCGAATCAAATAACATTATCAACTGTTTTTATTTCCGTTAGTCCTGCTTGTAATTTGACTGTATTTACTTACCCCCGCGGAATTTACGTACGTATCTACGTAAGTATCTAATCAATATATGTGCCCTTACTAATAAAAACACGATGTATATAGGTAACAGTAGAACAGCTACTCCAGTGATTTCTCTTGTTTTACTTTTACCTAATTTAGAACTTAGTGAAGAGAAACAAAATAACCATTCCTCCACTGCATAACTACTCCTGTTTTTAGTATGAATATAAAAGAGTGTAAAACCTTTGTGTAGGATAAAGGATTTGTGTGTGAAATTATATCCAATTGTTTTGTCAAAAGCTACAGTATCGCTTTTAGTATTTTAAGAAGTCGTTAGAAATAGGAATATTAGAATAGAACTATTTATCGCAAATCCGCAATAGGTATATAGTTCTGTATTTGGCTGTTGTGGGACGATCACCCTTATAGTTTCTGGATGCCTAGATACAAGGAATCCTAGTTAGGGTGGACCTTAAATAATAATAATAATGCTCAACGATTATTTTTCACGATTATTATGCGTTATTATTTGCTACAAATACTTTATTATTTCATATAAATAAATAAATAATAATAATAACGTGTTGGGTGTTATTATTATAAATTTTATTTTTATTTATTTATTTGTATAAAATAGCAAAGAGTAATAACATAATTTTGCGAATAGTCATAATTATTATGGATAACCACCTAGTTATAAATTATATTGGTATACGTATATAATAGATGCTTTGTGATGTCATAACCCTACGCCTGGTGCCTTCATCATCACAATATACGGCCCCATAGGGCGGAGTATATGACACTCGTAAAAACCCCTGATGCCTTTTACACATTAATTTTTGAGAGACTATCTTGTCGTTTGGGGTAATAAACGAGCTTATGACGAACACTTTGACCTTTTTTCTGAGTTTTCCAGATAATATTCATAATTAATGTGGATTTAAAACAATAATACTCTCCGTTCATAAAGTTGAACAACATTCGCTGCAGTTATCAGGATAGTTACTTGATGTTACTAGGTGGTAGGACTTTTCTGCAAAGTTCGTCTAGGTAGGTACCACCGCTTTGCCAGTTATTCTGCCGCCAAGCAGTAGTGTGCAAGCACTACTGTGTTCCGGTTTGAAGGGCATAGTAGCTAGTGAAATTACTGGGCAAATGAGACTTTATGATCTGATTACACAGTGTAGTAATCTGATTATTAGACTGTGTGATGTCTCAGGATGACGTGCGCAGTGCAGTGTCACGCGAAACTTTATTATTTTAAAGTTCCGAGTGACACTGCAACTGTTACGGGCGGCCGTATTGCTTAACATCAGGTGAACGACCAGCTCGTCCCGTCATTAATTCCCATAAAAAAATAAAATAAAAAAGAAATTTAAAAAAAACCACTAACAAGTGGTTACAACTAATTAACTCTACAGGGCTGCTTTTGCCTTTATAGGCAATAACGCTGTCATTTCTGGAAGTGGAGAAACCATTGAGCTAATAAAGCAAAACTGTTCAAATAAGTACTTACTGTTTTATATCGAAGTCCACGCGGGCAATTGATAAAAGAAAAAAAGTATTATAGGATCGCTAACTTGCACTGACAAAAGATAGAGTGATTATTTCAATATTTCAAATTTTGGCCATCAAAAATTCGGGAAAACTCTCGTCCAAAACCTTTTTACTGAATATACGGAATCGCAATAAGGATAACAAAACACTACTGCCTATAAACGGTTAAGATCTGTGTTTTAAAGAGACATTGACTGTCAGCTGTTTATTTAATCCTCATAATTTATGCGTCGTATGTTTTCAACATGGGAAAAACTCGGTAATTTCATTTTAACGCCGTTTTAGTTAGTGGAAAGTTATTTAATTTCACGTTCGCCATTCAACTTTTAATTAGAGCTTTATTAGGTTGAAACTTCGTGTCGGAGCGTTAAATATTCAGTTGGTTAGCTTTATTTTTCATATTATGTGGTAAGAAGAGAAAAGAATATAATTAACTAGACGTGCCATGTGGTTTTACAAGCAGCTTACCCTTCCATTCCATAAAATGTGAAAAACAGGTGCGCATAAAATGTGCGCCTGTTGGGCGCCTGTTGGGCGCACATTTTATATTAATAATTCACACAAAATTTCATCCAAATTGGTTCAGATTTTTTGGTGTGAAAGTCACGCAAATACATTTACAAATAAAGGTACAAACGGATAGACAACGTTTCATACTTATATACAATAGTAGATAAGATAATAATCATTTATAAATGTCACGTTTAAATACCAGCCGCTTTTCAGTCTACAGAAATGACACACAGTAGCGTTTGCTTTTGATAAAAGCTAGTTTTTACCGAAACGAATAATATCCAAATCTCATTACTCATCTCATTCTTCGAGAATTCGAAGACCTTATTAGATCTTTTTAACATTATTCTGTTATTAAAATACAATAGCGTATTATCCCAATACTTTCTTCATGCATTTTTGGAAGTAAGAAGCATTTAAAACATTAAATTCAAACATCCATTTCGCCGGGGGTAAACTGACGTATTTTTACTATTCAAAAGCCTCCGTCCGGGCCTCTTCGTTAACTATTTACTTGGAGTCCCCGCCCCCGGACTTTCAAGTCTAAAGAAAATACGCCCATAGGACACGATCAAATCTATTGTGTTGAGTGAAGCTATTATTATACCCATCTATACCTAAAATAACACCACGGTCTTACCACAGAATTCGCCCTGTTTACATAGGGTTTAACATTTAAATCTGTTGTATCAATTTTCTCCTAGACAATTACAAATTTACGGGTCCTTTTTTTATGTTATGGATGATGTGACGAGCTGGTCGTTCACCTGATGTTAAGCAACACGGCCGCCCATAACAGTTGCAGTGTCATTCGGAACTTTAAAATAGTAAAGTTTCGCGTGACACTGCACTGCGCACGTTATCCTGAGACATCACACAGTCTAGTAATCAGGTACTACACTGTGTAATCAGGTCATAAATCTCATTTGCCCAGTAATTTCACTAGCCTTCAAGTCGGAACACAGTAGTGATTGCACACTACTGCTTGGCGGCAGAATAACTGGCAAAGCAGTGGTACCTACCTAGACGAACTTTGCAGAAAAGTCCTACCACCTTTATAACAAATACCAATGCATTCGTCGAATGAAACTCAAACATAATCCCTTGTTCGTCTAATCTCATTTACGAACTTCTGTTCCCTTACCCGAAAATAACATGCCAAATATAACTTGGAGACGTAGGTCGATCGCAAACCAAGCGCCCGTCCTGAGGTTTATAAACAAGACTGTATAGAGAAGAAACCTTAATTTACTCAACCTTACCAAATTAACTAAAAAGATGTGCAGTTGTTACTTTCTTTATAACATTTGTTTTACTGAACTTAATTATGTTATGTAGTTATATACCTCCCTTTTGATAGTGGTGCAGGGGCCAGGGCTACAAATCTTATGTGGTTAGTAGTGCCAAATAAGTATCAGTAAAATATTACCAGCCAGATAAATTTAAAGTTCGATTAATGATAAGTATAATATCGATGAGATGGCAAGGTAAACGCGGAAAATCGAGGATAATGCTCAGTCTAGTAGCACGGCGCACCATCCCATTTTAACACACCTGGCTCTGTTACCTAAGTGGGCGTAAATATCGGGACATTACATTACAGCGCCATTTTTACTTTACTATGATAACAATTAGTTGTATGTTTAGCAACGCCAAAACAAAATACTTAATGGGCATGTTCAATTTAACTTACACAGGTAATTATGAATAGCTAACATTACGAACATTTATTAATATTGTTCCATCTATTGTGTTTTATTTAATACATTTTATACTAAGGGATTAATTTCCTAAAAACATGTCAGGGTAAATATGTGGTGGATTTTAACCCATTTAGGAAATAAAAAGTGACAACTGCGTTATAAGGATAAAAGCATTTCTATTTAATTACTGGCTAATGTGCAACAATGTTTGGCCTTCTTTTAAGTCTGTAAATTTGTTAATGTATATTGTATTGTAAACGCTGTTGGATTACCTTAATAAATAAATAAAAAAAAAAAAAAAATATATATATAACCCAAAAGTTTTCTCTCCTCGTCCATAGATAGCAACACAAGTTCCTAAACGCGGTATACATTATTCAAAATAATAATACCTCGCCCTCAACAGTAGGGACAATACAGTCAGTAAACAATGTTGTTTTATTTTTTTTTATTTTATGTTGATATCTCAGTAGGAACAGTTTTGGGCGGCGCGTAGTCTGTTGCTGGATACATATTTTTCACGTAAGTAGGGCTACTCGCAGTTGAAATATTTTTCTATTTATCATAAGTATCTTTCGAGTACCTAGTATAAATTACTGAATGAGGCAATAAAACAGTAAAAACAACGCAACAAAATTACACACACACAGTACAAGCACAAACACTAGTACCCAATAAAACTTCAAGATCTTGAACTAAGCATCAAGTAGAGTCTTTCCACACTGTTTATACTTCCTCCCACAGAAGTATCCATTACGGGAACCGCGCAACTCATCTCGCGTTGAGTATCGTATGAAACTACTTGGAAACCTTCCCTGTTTATTTAGAAGTTTCACTTGAAAGCTTACCTCTACCTACAGCCATTCAAATACTAGTTTGAAACATTTGAAGCCTGCGTAAACCAGTTTGAAACTGTTATGAAGTAAAGTATGTAGTGAAGTATTTGAGTGACAGTGAAATCCTTTTCTTTGCGAAACATGGTTTAGCAGAGCTACGGCATTAGTAAAAATGCAATAAGTTTTTTTTTTGTGTATTTCCGCTTCATTACATAAAGGCTCGCAGTGTTTTAGCTATGTTATCTACTTTTCTTGTTTCAATAAAACATAGATAGCTATTAAAAAAATAACATAATTGTAGAGTTTACCAACTGACTTAATTTTGATATGACCTAAAAAGTTCACTCTAACTAATGCCAGGGGGTATTTCCACTAGAAATTATGTACTAGAAGGTAGCTAAATGGTGAACAAGGAAAAAGTTACCAATGAGATCAATGTGCGTTTTCATATCGCTTTTGTAGATTCACATTTTCCGCAATTATCTTATTACAAGTGATCTCATTGTTGGATTTCTACCTTAAGCCTCACCTCGTACATTTCACACACTCTAATCCCATAATATCTGTAATTATTACACATAATATGCTAATACGCCTAAAACAGGCGAAGCGATTTTTTTTTTTGGCCCAGTATCGATGTAGTTATTTAGTTCTAATGAGCTAAAGACCATGATTTTGTGGTGTAGATACCTACCAATTGACTGCTCTGTCGTATAGTATAAAGTATAATTTACCTATGTAAGATGATCTTTGCAATTCATCATCATCATCAACCCGTAGACGTCCACTGCTGAACATAGGCCTCCCCCAGAAGCGCCACTTTGAGCGGCTGCTCGCCTCCTGCATCCATCGCCTCCCCGCGGTTTTCACCAGGTCGTCGGTCCACCTAGTGGGGGGTCTGTCTACGCTGCGCCTTCCGGTTCATGGTCGCCACTCGAGAACCTTTCTTCCCCATCGGTTGTCAGTTCTGCGAGCGATGTGGCCTGCCCATTGCCATATCAACTTGCTCACTTTAAATTGCAATTACCTCATATAAAATTATTCCTTTAAATAACGTTAGAAACCACCTAATGAATTGCGAGCATCAGTTCTGTTGCTTTTCACGTAAACACGGAATAATTTGGAAACATTCTGGGCACGTCCGAGTAACTCAGTTCCCGTGTCAGACGAGGCAATTATTTGTTTCCTCTGTTACAATATTGTTGCAATATACAGAGTGATTTTTTTTAAATGAGCGGAAGTATTTATTTCAACATTGACTTGCAATCGTGCATGACGAAATCCAAAACTAATGAAGATGGGCTGATTAAAATTTAAAAAAAAAAACGAACACCATTTTGATGTAAGTATTTAATATTAATTATTGACTTTTTAGCTCAAATCCTTGAATTTCTTTCATTTTTTTTTGTCAGTTCGCGTCCGAATTGGTTCAGTCACTTTGAGGAAATTCATTGAGATTTTTCTTATAATTCGATACATTTGCGAAGTTCAGCCTGTATACGATAGATATCTGAATATTATGTTACGCTGCCTAGTCAGCCCCTTGGGTACGGAATAGCCAATTAGATTTATTACGGTCGACAGGAATATTCCCATGTTGGATGATAAAAGTATTGCCAGTAAACTTTTATCCTCCTACACATAAGTGATTTTCAACCTTTGATATCGAGTAAGTAATTAATTTAAGCAAATTCAGGCAGAAACTTGGAAATTGTTCTAATAGAAATAGTAAACTGATAGATTTTTATATTAAACTACATTTACGACTTGACAGTAAAGTGCAGTATAACCCTGGAATTCAATTTCAATTTGCTTTTGCACTGCAAGCAGGCGGAGAGTCATTTTACGCCTGCTTGCAGTGCAAAAGCAAGAGCACTGCAGGCTCTACATGTTTGTGGACTTTTTGATGTTTTGATAACGTTTTTACTGCAGATTTCAATGTAGTCCTTCTTCCTACTTAAGTTTGTATCTGTCAATGTTTGTTATCTTCTATCTCCGTAACTACTGAACCGATTTTGATAAAATTTAAAATGCAGATAGCTGTAACGCTAGATTAACTTATGGAATACTTTTTATCCGCGGATGAAACCGTGGGGTGTAATAGTTTAACTATAAATGGTGTAACACAGCCTAACTAAGACCGACATTGTTATTACCTATATTAAGTAGTATATGTTAAGAGATTAGACAAAAACAATTTGACTATAGTGTTTGTTGAATATTTAAACTATAGTAGCTTTTGGAAGCCATCAATATAGAAATACATCAACTGTCAGCAAATTTTCTCGTCGAACCTTCAGCTAACTTTGTTACACGTCACAAAAGCGCCCGTAATTAAGTCATCCGCTTTAATTCTAGGGAACGTGAAACTGTGGTGACATTTCCTTTGTGCTTGCACGTGAATAAAATGGCGAACTGCAAGGGATGTGGGCTTAATTCCGTGATTTTTATTGACATGCCTCACGAATGTGCTACGAGTTGTTCACAACTGAAGACATAACATATTTTTAGAATATTTTTGGCTCACAGAGGGTTTGTGGTAAATTCAATAAAACACCTAAGTAAGTATACTATCTACCGAGAAATAATGACAGGCTCTGTGGTGTGTTGGTTTAGCAGGTCGGTTCATAACACGAAAGCTGCGGGTTCGATGCCCGTATAACAGGACAGTATTAACAGTACTTGGGTAGTTCTCATCGATGCTCAAATTTGATAGTCACGAGGTTATATTTCTTAAACGGCTTATGATACAAACAGAATTTGTGAATTAAATGATGAAACATCTATTAGGCTACAACAGAAATAAAGCTTGTCATAATAAAAGCAAAAATAATACCTTAAGTTAACACGAAATGGTCAAAAACGGGGTAATTTTTCGTGTTCTCATCGTGTCACACTCTCCGATGCAGTAAAACATTTGCTTACCACTTCACCAAATTTCACTGTATTTGGATGTAACATATACTAAAATTATCGTAATTAAATAAACTTTACACTAAATAGTCTAAAATAAATCTTTTCATCATTATTTTCAATTTAAAACAACATACGCGTCGGTCACGCGGATATGGGTTCTTTAAATTCGCGTGATATAACCGCTGCCTGTTAAACAAAACATCAGCAATCAAACACTGAGTGTGGTCCGGTCGAACGTCAGTCGTGTACTGGCATCGCAGACGTAAGACGTGTGGCTCAACGTGCCGGAAAAAAAATATCGGTAAGCTTGTATTTGTTCATAGGTTTACCGATCACACGTGCACTACATTTTTTGGGCATTGTATTTCAGCAATTGAAATCAAAGTTAGCTCATCGAAACCCTAAAATGTGCGAGATATTTATGTAGTATTTGATTTAAATCCATACACTTAACTTTGCAGCAATTTTACAAAAAAGGGATAATTTTGTCAGTTTCATGTCATAAACTTCGTGGCATTTTAGTCATGAAACTGATTTTGGTCTATGAAACTGATTTTATGCATTCTTTTATTTAGAAATGTAGCGACTGGTGTGAGTTTATTGAAACAATTCTAGTTATTGTAGTATGACAGATGTAAGATAGTGTTTTGAATAATTATGTAAACGTGTTTTTATCAAGAAAAGATGGGTCAATTCGAACTCACTCATCATTCATTGTGATTAATAATCATAGCCTAAAAATGGATGAGTTCGAATTGGTAGGTATGTCATGTTATCGCGAAAAGGGGTGATCTGGACCGTGGTAGCCTAGTAACTCTCAAGTTGGGAGAACCTTCCTTCGAAACTAGCATTGTATTATGTTTAATAATAGGTACCTAAAGGGGAAGAGCTAGTAACAGTACCTACGTTTGGTAGGTAGTAGATTAAAAGATTATGGTTACATACCATTTTTCTGGTTTCCGGGAAAAGCAGCCTATTGCGAAGATTCCGGTAGGTAGCTAGGTAAAAGGTACCTATAGCCCAAGTTCACATTCTATGAACACTTTTCTCCACACACGTTTACCGTCGGATATTATGTACCTAAAGTATGTGGGAATTAGGAACTATCACCAAAAGGTTCTGAAATTATTAATAACGTCACGTCATATCAAACAATACTACCTATTCTTGACGTAAGTACGTATATAGGTACTAAGTAGGGAGGTAGGTACCTACTAGGTACATTTTGGTCCCCCCTGCCATCATTTCAATCATAATTTAATTATTTTGCTCGTAGGCCCAACTCCGAACACGTAAACTCATATTTAAAAGTTTATGGAAAAATCACGAAATCAGGTGTTTCTAATCAAAAAGAGTACCTAAAGATGTGCCAGATACTATCTTTTGTAGTGAGATTTGTTTTTATATATAAATCGTTATAATATAAGTATAGATTATTTCTATTGTAGTGAAGGTTGTTGTTCTATTGAAAAAATAACGCAAATACACTTTTTAAATACTCATGATGCTTCTTAATTAATAAAGCTATTAATACGATAACTATTTGTTTTTTGTCAGCAGAGGCTTATTACCTATAATATGTAGTTAAGTGGATTAGTATTCGTATTTCGTAGGATGAACAAACTCAGGACCGAACTGATAATAATAATATACATAGTTTTGGTTATTAATACCATTTGTTTGCCAGTTTAATTATGAAAACAAGATTACGTTGTTATTTTATGAACATTTAGTCTTATAAACAGTAGCAAAACGTGAGAAAATGATAGCTGTAAAGTTACTGAGTCATTTTCGTGATCCGATGCGTCGCTTTCGTGGCCTCTAAAACTTCAAAACCATTTATCACCCAAACAAGACTTTCTATTTGATTAACTTATATATTAATTTACTCGTCTTATAAAGCGCTATAATATACTGTACAAAAATATTTGAAATAAGCACAATATAAAATTGTACATGAAACTGGCGATGAGAATCGTAAAAATGAGAAAGAGTCACTTATGATATTTTGTAAACAGGAAAATTGCAATTAATTATTCTGTCTGGGTGTTGCGAGACCATGACCCTCGTAGTTCCTGAGTTCCTATAGAGGGAATCTTATTGCATTGGTTTGTTTTACAAATACTTATTTTTAAAAATTAAAATATCTCCATCTTTTTCATTTCGCTTTTATCAGAACAGTGCCGCCATATCTTAAATTAACTAAAACTTTAAAAAACGCCGCTATTAAAACAAAGTGGTTTATCCATAAAATGTCAATTCATGTAAATGTAAAATGTCGAATAAAATTTATTTCGGAAGCTGCAGCAATTAATCACGGACGGGACGAAGCGAGATCGGACTGCCAATCTGACACCCTTTTAAAAGGAAAATAGCGGATGTTTTATTTTACTGATCAAAACACTCCGCTAAAATTGAATTGAATCTACATATAAGTTTAGGTTTAGTATTTAGTTTTAGTTTTTAGGTGTAGTTTTAGTTTCATTTGACTTGTAATACTATTTTTTTATTAAATACTAGATTTAACATATAATAACTTACATATAATTATGTAGGTAGATACATTGAGGTATTTATCGTTTGTAACTAATAGTTATGAAGCTATAAAAATAATAATAGGTATGCATAAAAAACTACGTGGGGGTTTATACCAAAAGAACATTCCTAAAACTACTTACATTGTGTGTGACAAAAAATAATAAAAAAATCATTGAGTAACTACACTGATAATAACAATTATATAAGCAAAATCTCTGAATTTTGCTGCCCATCAACATTTTCTATATATTTCATAACTAATTATCCAGCAACAACCACCATAATGCCTGAAACCAGAAAAGTAACGTCTATTTCCACAATGGACAATTGTCACTGAAAATAAACGAGCTATTTAGGTAATTCAAATGTTCTACAAGATGAACATTATGGCTGGTTTGGTGTAGTATAAATTAACTAATTATTACTGCACAATCAAAAAACATCTTGGTTAATAATAATACTTCATAGGTATAAAAAAAGATGAAAGAAAGCAACACGTCCTTTCTTTATTCTATTTCTTTTATAGCGCTGCAATGTCAATTATTATCAAGTCAAGCAGTTGTATATTGCTAAATGACAACAACGGGGTTAATTAAAGCGGTTTTAAAACCTTTATTAGGAAACAACTCAGTGTTTTAATAATTTAACTTAATTAAAACTGTTAGCGTTGAAGACTCGCGGAAATATCTTTTGGCTGGAACCAGGAGTTTAATTAATATGCTGGGATCTTTGAGAGTCGGCTATAAGGACCCTCAGCTCACGGACACTTTGGCACGCCCTGCTGAGCTTTTTGACCCTTATTTGTTTTGAAGTATCTGCCGAGTTTGATGTCCTTCATTGCCTCATTAAGTGATTTCTGATTTCCGCTCAGTTGGCCGATTTGGAAGCACCTCCGTGAGATCTGACTCGGTTTTAGTTGATAAGTAATTCACTTCTTTTTCATCGTTGTTTGAACCTAAGGCTGACATTCAGAGACAATGCATCGAGTTTACTCCGATCTATCTCACGTGAGTTAAAACTCCGGACTCGGCGAGTATACTCCGCGTTGTTAAATTCACAGTCGAGTTCCAGCGTAAACTCCGCCCTCACTCCACCGAGTAAACTCCGGCCATAGACAAGTGTAGTTTGACATTAGTGAGTTACACGTTTTCTTTTTTATTTGGCAGTATTATCTTAAAAAGGGAGAAACAATTTTGACATAACGGAGTTTGAGTTCGAACTCGAAATCGTCTGTGAATGTCAGCCTAAGTCTATGGGTTGAACATAATTAGTTATAGCCGATTTTTGTTTATTATTCAATCCAAGTCACATCTATAATATTGTACATACTGACATATTTTAAATATTAAACAATGTCGGGTCTTTTGGGACTTTCATCACCTTACGACCTCGCCATTGGTTGAATTTCGAGCATTGCTTCAAGAAAGGTTGTAATTAAGAAATGTACCATTACATGAATAAGCCTAGTATAAAACATTTGAAAACTTACCTAGATTAATATCTAAACTTTCTTTGAGCCAGGGAGAGAGAATGTTAATTTGTTTGTAATTTACATACCTAATTACAATGTAATATATGCGTATAGTTATAAGCTATATTAAGTTAGATATATGTAGGATAATTTTGGAAATGTAAGCTCACGTTATTTTCCACGTGCCATATTTTCTGTATCTTCAAGTTGTAAAGTATTAGAGGTATCTCCTGGAAAAGAAATGTTCAACCGTAGACACCGTCATCATTTATCATCAGGTGATGTTGTGTGTGATACAAACCTATTCAATTGTAGGCTCTTGATATAATGGTTCTAGTAGTGCGAGATCCGACAGCACAAATACATACAAATACCTACGTCATCGAGTACCTCAATAGGCTATCTTTAGATCATAAGTTACGTTACTTAAACATGTAAAAAAAAACAGGTCAGCCAATTCTGGTCCTGCCGGGTCATGGAAATCCAACTTCAAATGCTTCGAACAATAAGTTTCAGCAAGTTTAGACCTGGCAGACCTTCTTCTTCTTCTTTAATGGCTTTCTATCGCTTTTTTGCAATAATTCTGCCAATGTCAAGTGAGTAAAATTTGTACGGTTATGTCAACACTCGTGCACGTTCACGAACACTTAACGGATAATAATCCACCCTTATTACACATTAAATAAATTCAAAATTCACAACCGCCATTGTCGAATTTTGTTTTTAATCAATTGTCAGGGACACTTTGGCTATTAATAGGCATAGGTTTCATCGGGGTACTCGTTGAGGTAGCTAAATGGTGTGAAGGGCACTTCGTAACGGTCTGCCAAGTACTTTCAGCAAGATGTGCGATGGCAGACCAATTTTTATACGTAATGAATAACGCTAAACCAAGGCTGTTTGGCGTGGTTAACTGTTGCCAGCATTTGCAATAGGGTACATAATGACGTAATTTTTAAAATAAAAAACGGCAAAAAAATTCTCGGATTTCTATGACCCGGCAGGATTGGAATCGCCAGACCTGATTATGACAGCCATGACAGCCAGACATGTTTATGTGTGAGCTAACGATCTAAAGATAGCCTATTGAGGTACTCGATGACGTAGGTATTCCTACTATGGGATCTCACACTATAGGCCATAGATCCAATATTTCTTGGTATACCTTGGCCACCTGATCTAGTACAAAAACACTTAGAAAGAACCATAATTTTATTCCGAAGCTAAATAAATGAGCTTGCAACGTAGTACGATGTTTTACAAGCTTCCCTGGGTTAATTAAACACCAAATCCCATAAGCTCGAGGAAAATAAAACGAATAACTAACTTGGGATCGTTAAATTATGTGGCTTTTTCAGCTTAGAAACACGCCCGTTTCGAAAGGAATGGTTACAGATTTCATTCTCGAGTCCTATAAAATGACAGTTTACTGCAAAAGTGCAAGATGTTCTACTCTCATTGAACTCTATTTCTTTGCGTATTCCCAAAAATAATTAACTTGATGTTGTCCACTATACGTCATCGTCATGTCCAGTTATCCATACCTACGTTCCCACTACTCTCATGAAGAGGTTTTAAGCGTCAATTCACCATACTGGCCTAATGCGTGGCTCATGTTCTTGGTAATTCATTAACACGCTGGTTTCCTCACAATGTTTTTCTTCATCGTTGTAAGAGTAAGTGTAAACTCCGCATATAACTTGATAAGTCAGCAAGGCAGAGTGAGATTTTAATCTAGATATATCAGTTCAAAAGCCACACGTGTTATCGCTGTGCCACACTCGCTTTTCCACTATACGCTACCGAATACTTAAGTAGACCTAATTCATTCACCCCTACCTCCTCAGCCTGCCCAGTATACGGGAGGTAGCGAAAATGGACTTTCCCTGTGTTATGTTACTTTCTTCATTACTTATTTGTTAAATGGAGTAAAAAAGGGGAAAGACAATCAATCCCCTTGCTCTATGCTATATGGTTTTAACTGAGCCAGTATACAATCCCTTAAAATCTCTTTGGTATAAGTGATGGTAAGAATTGTTCTTTATAAACCTAACTGTTGCTAGTTAGGATAGCATTAAAGCTTAATTATTTGTTCAATTATGCAGAATAACGCTGCTCATTAGCCGCTCGTAGTATAAATAGAGCCTTGTGTAAACGAAATATCTAGGGAATACACGGTTAACACGTGATAAACAGTGGTATATCCATTCGGGCTTAACAGAGTGTTAGATTGCTATAGAATATATGCTACAATTCCAATACTTACCTACATCTGTAGGTATTATATTATCTGGGCCCCTGCATATAATAGTTCTCACGTAATATAATAGTTAATGTGGTACGTTTTATTTATGTTTTTAACTGTTATAAATTTACGTTTGACCACCAAATTACCTGATGGTAAGTGACGACCCGCGACGGTGTGGCCGAAGATGGATCACGTAAATGTAAAGGTGCCTATTCATTCTGGCTTTGAAGACACTCAGCTTAAGACGAAGGGTAAACCCAGATGAGGACGTTTAAGGATAAGTTTCAGGAAACAGAAGATCGCAACGAGTTATAAATATCTTCTTACTAAAAACTATTTATATGTTTTGGGGCTAAAACTTTTGGCTCACGGGGTTGGGCGGTACAGGGGGTGGCAAGGATCCCAAACGCTAACTCCAAAATGTATTGAAATGACACGAGCTGCGGCCAAGTAAGCGTTTTCCAAAAATAGAAAATATTAGGTATTGTATAATCTGTATGGTATTTAATAAGCTAAATTTAAAAACCCCGTCATATGTTAGCGTGTACGTATTATACAAGTAATTTATCAAAACCGAGTGTGGTTATTTCACGACAAGGCACGCTTGCGATTCACGTCAAGATAAGTGGAGTGCCCTGGCACTTGAGACTGCTGTACGTAAATCACTGCAATGTTTTAGCCTTTGTTGAGGTATATTTATCGCTGAAGTGTGTAACTGGGACACGATCGCACCGGTATGTTTCAACTACAGCTCACCACAGTCCCTCTCCGACAAACTAAAGTTCGGGGCAATCCTGTCAAATGAAAATCGGACTCGTAGACGCCTTTTGACCATCGTATCATTTATTATAAATAAATTTAAAATTTTATCCAAGTTTAGTCCAAGTACTAGAAAAGTGTCAAAAATTTTAAGGAGATCCAAGTGGAATAGTCAAATAATAAAATGATCAGTTTTGTAACGATATAGGTACCTAATTTATCTTTTTGAAATTTTTTGCGAAAGTATAATAGTAAGTGAAATATACGAAAGGCGCACACCCATGGTTTGCATATATTTTCTCGGGAACTTTTAATTTTCCAGGTTGCAAAGTATCTTACCTTGATTTGTCGCATCGTCAATCACTTAGGTACCATCAATTGTAAGATACAGTGGTTAGTTTATACTAATCTATATTTCATTGTAATTTTAAAGTTGTTTGCACCGCCGTATGTTCTTTGTCTATTGATACTCTCCATGCAAAGTTTGTCTGGAAGAGATCGCTGCCAGCGATAAGACCGCCCATTATTGCGCTAGTATATAAGATTCGTTAGATTCCTGTGTATTGTATACCTCATTGGTGAAACTATTTCGGCTTGAGCCTTTTTTTTTTTTTTTTTTTATGTAATGAGTGGCTAACAAGTAGGCGGCCCACCTGATGGTAAGTGGTCACCGCCGCCTATGGACATCTGCAACACTAAGGGCATTGCCGGTGCGTTGCCTACCCTTAGAAAGGACTCTTTTAACACTTTTCTTGAAGCTCCCCATACTGTAGTTATGGGGAATAACCTCAGGTGGAAGATCATTCCACATCTTGCAGGTTCGTGGAAGAAACGAGCGCAAGAATCGCGTCGTATGAGATTTCCACGTGTCTACAATATGCGGATGCGATTTTTCACGTTGCCGAGAAGTTCGATAATAAAATCGAGAAGGTGGAATGAGGTTAAAGATTTCTTCAGAGCATTCCCCGTCATAGTAAAGGTAAAAGAGACTCAGAGAACCGATATCTCGTCGTAGACTTAAAGGCTCTAGCTTGTCGGTGAAATTGGGGTCATTCATAATTCTAACGGCTCTTTGCTGTAGGGAGTCAAGTGGATTGTGGTGGCCATTGCCGGGAAGAGGGTCAAAAAGAATAATACATCCACTGGAAGAGGGAACCCTTATGAAGTCGCGACCACTCTAGCTTAGGATTAGGATTTTCCGTGTCGCCCGAGATGTGTTTCGAGCGATGCGATGGGTTGGATGGGTGGAATGCAAGACTATCAAAGAATTAAAAAACCGTGCTGCAAAGCTCTATTACGTACCATTTACGACAGTATTTATTCAAATAAACTTTTATTTGATACGAGTTTACATGTAACATCCATTGGTTTACCACTTCCAAAGCGGATATGAAGCGACAAAGCGCGACAAGTATCGACTGCTCTAAACCCACTCTTCCGTGCTTTATGCAAACTGCGTAGGCTATAACTACGTTAGTTAACACACTTCAGGAACAAACTTTCATCACGGCTGAAAGGTTACAGTGGTAGTGTTGTCGACAAATTTTTTGCATGAATTCATATATTATATTACAAAACTTTCGATATTTTTACATTGGCTCTTTATAACTTTTTTATGCTATAATTCGTTATTTTAATTTAACTCTGTTTACTACAGAATAAACTACAAGTAAGAGTGACTATATAACAGCGACTACAAAAAGCAAACTAATTAATTAAGCAGAAATAAATACTTTCCTATAAAACTATTGTGTGTATACAAATAAGGACTAAGCTTTGTGTCAAATGTTGTCGGGTTTCATGGCTTTTACACTAAAATGGCTAAACTAATTGGTGTGAAGTTTTGCAGATTGCTAATACTACCAAGATTAATAATCATCATCATCATCATCATTAACAGCCTGAAGACGTCCACTGCTGAACATAGGGCTCCCCCCGGGAGCACCACTTAGAGCGGCTGCTCGCCTCCTGCATCCATTAATAATAGAATACTTTTATCCCGGAAAATTAGGAGTGCCCAGGTAAAACTGCGGAGCACCTCTAGTAGTATTATTAAACATTTCACTAAGCTCTACTCGTAATTAAGTTTCGTTCAAAACATCAAACTAACCTAGCGCCTAAAACATTTTAACCTCTTTAAACCTCTATTATATTAAATGCCGTAAACCCTTTACCTGTACCCTTTGAAAATCTGCTTTGAAAAATCTCAAACAACATGACAATGCTTTCAATGCCAAATGGTCGAGGGTTAAATCCGGTACAATTATACGGAAAAGGCGCAGAAATACAAAAACGCGTTACGTCTAAAGTAACGAAGTGAAACGCGTGCGACCAAATTACTGAATCGCTGCATGTTTGTGCAAATCTGCGAATGCTATTTGCAATTCTATTAGGGGTGCTTTCGTAGCGTATTTGAATATTTAAAGCTACTACGGTAGAGCAACGTTGTGCAGTTCTCGGTATGGACTTAGAGGTACCTATGCATCATACCTTATCGTGGCACTATCAGAATCTGGCAGACGGTCGTTTTAATAAAGAACATGGTCATTTAAAAAATAATCAAAATAATTGAGTAACTTATAGAGTAAATACGCTTTTAAATTTTCTAGATAGGACTCACTTTTTCGGTATATAATATAATAAGTACTCAATGGCTCACTTGTCTCTAACTCTAACTCCCAAAAGATTTATTAGGGTCTCTACCATAAAGGTACCCCAACATATACCTGTACCTGACCCGAGTACCAAACCTTAGCAATGAGCTGATGAGGTGTACCTACTTCGTTTTTATTGTCACGACTGTATGTTTCGCGGAATAGGTAACTTATACAACAGATACAAATACCGTATTTGCAGTAATTTATTCTCACTGAAAACAAATAAAAGAAGAACGTACTTACCTATATCTCAAAATGTCAACTATTTCCGATTAACCGTAGGTCGCAGCAGAGCGGAGTTCAACAAAGGATAAGTCTGTCTTTTGTTGCTTTGTCACTGGATGAAGTTGTAGCCAAGCTCAGCGCAACAGGTACATTGTGTCTGGCGCAGACATTTTTTTATTCAGCTTTGCTTAAACAAATTTGCTGGTGTAAAATTAAGAGATAACAGAGTGGATTATGGAGAGCGTGTTCACGCTTTTCACAACTTAGTTCGTTACTTTAATTTGTAAACGTGCTTGCTGGAAGTTGGAATTGGAGTTTGTGTTAACAAATTGTATATCCTCAGTCTGAAGAATGAAACATATACAAATACATAGAAAGATTAACGTCACTATGTGGAAGTTGATCCGGGGAAAAACCGATCTTTCACACTGTTTTAGGTTTTACTGTTGAAATATTAAACGCCCTCACTTTTACCATAAAGTAATACTTAAATGTTTTATTGGTTTAAATTATTAATGATTTTACTTTTTAGTGATAGGTCAATCCCAACAGCACGATTTAAAATTGATCTTAGCTGATCGCCTGTATTTATAATAATAACTATATGCCATAGTTTACGAACTATCTTTGAATCTTACACGCTTGCCCATTAAAAAAACTGCGTTACTAATCACGCAGAATTTTTTTAAGCAAAGTATGCCTACCATAAAGGTTTGGTAGTGCTTTGATTAAGTAAAGTTTTTAGCTAGCCCCACTATACACTTTGGATTACCTATATATTTTGTTCATATGTTTATTTTGAAGAAAACAAATGCTCATTCTTAGTTAAACAATTTCAAGGAGCTATCTCCAAGGTGTGAACTATGCGGTGCATTAGAGCATGACAGAGATAGATCGCCCCAAGTTTATTAGCTGCGAATGCTGGGATGTATACAGCAGCCAGCATTACTCATCCCGTCGGGAATGCTAGGGGTTGCACATCTGCTGATGTGTTTGTTCATTTGGAACTGAGAATTTAGCAAAAATGTTTTGTTGTGTTTTGTTTTGTTGTTTGTCTATCTGTTGAGGTGGACGTGACGCTTTTCACCTGGCGAACAAACTTGTCACGTCATATATTTTATGTGAAATAGAGATAAAAAAAGACTCCAGTATCCCTATTCCCAACCTATCGGAAACCTTTCGATTCGAAATCTACACATCTTCTTCATCTACATTTGGAATAAAAGAGACGGAGTGTAGATTTCGAATCGAAATGTTTCCGATAGGTTGGGAATAGTGACACTGGTCGTTCTCCTCCTGAAAAATTTCAGGGCTATTTGGTTTTGCATTATATTATAATCTACACTTAATTTAACCAACTGTTTTACCTTGAAGGTAAACGGTGTGGTCTTAAATAGGATAGTGTAAGTACTGGAAAGTAACAAAGGAATAAACCCCCCCCCCCACTCTATTAATAGCGTTTTAAAATAGGTACAACGTAACAATACTTTGCATTTATTTAAGACACCTATAAGTCTAACATTGAGTGGGGTATCTATGATATGAAATTATTTTATGTTATTTTATGTTTAAAGGAAGGCAACGCATCGGCTACGCCCTTGGTGTTGTAGGTGTCAATAGGCGACGGTAACTGCTTACCATCAGGCGGGCCGTCTGCTTGTTTGTCTGTCCGTGTAATAAAAACAAAAAAAATATTGTTCATATTATTAATGTATTTAAAATACCATCATACTCGTTACTGTTAGCTCACGTAGCAGAGCTTCTTAAATTTATTTTTATAAAAAAGAGAAGAATTTTCTTTGCTCCCCAAGCATTAATCTTGATCAACACGAGATAAGGCAGCACCTTTCTTTTTCCTTTTCCTTTCGAAAATTCTTGCTACTGGATACATTTTATTTAGATAATAAAAACTATACTTATAATAAAATAATATATGAATAACGGTCCTTGTACACATATTTTAATTATTTTTATTAATTTATATACAGTTAATATACTCATCATTCAAAATAAAACCACCATCGCCAATAAAAGCACATTCAGC
The DNA here is from genome assembly GCA_963580505.1 of Ennomos erosarius. Taxonomy (NCBI): domain Eukaryota; kingdom Metazoa; phylum Arthropoda; class Insecta; order Lepidoptera; family Geometridae; genus Ennomos; species Ennomos erosarius. Next base: position 4,409,109 of record OY756981.1, on the reverse strand, counting down.
CTAAAAATTCTGACACCAGGGTTGACAACTTGCCTACTCGAGAAGAAAAAGAAGCCTAATTTAACCTCAGTCCTTTTTCTATTTTACAATGACTAACACCTAATCAAACTCAAACCAGCGATGACTATCTCCGTTATTACTCTCAAAGCGATTTATGATTCAAACAAATATTGATGAGGTCGCCATTTTAAGGCGTTGCTTTGATAGGCCTTAAAATGGAAATCTCATCAATATTCGTTTAGCTGCGCATTAGATCCGATCACACCAAAAGCGTATCATGTCAGTGGCAAAGGCAACAGGTGACAGACCTTCATTTTTCGAGTACCAGAATGTCATTGTGGTAAGCTCGGAATGTCGGGAACGCGTTGAAAGTCTGGCGTGAAATGAGCTGGAGGGGCTAGTAAAGATACCAACCACTAACCCTAACGCCAAACGCTAACTCTAAAACTGTATTGAAATGACATTCGCTGCGGAAAGTAAACGATTTCAGAAATGTAATTTCAGTACATTTTGGAGTTAGCGTTTGGCGTTAGCGTTAGTGGTTGGTATCTCTGCTAGACCCGCAGGCGACGAGAAGCGCTTTGATGAATGTTCAAATTACAAGAACATTATAACTTGTACGTGTTTACTGGTTCTAATAATGAAAAATATGTCGTACCTACGAGCGCGTATTATAGTATGTTGGCTCATATCTCGAAGGATGATGTTAGTTCAATTCCCGCAACTGGTCAATTTTTTTGTATGCACAAGTTGTTTATACAAAACAAACGCAGTAAATATTAGATACCTACTTGCGATGTATCGGTCTGGGTGTTATGAGCCCATTAGACCTCATAGTTTCTGTGCAAATCCTAATTAAGATGCACAGGGTACCTATAATAACGTATGTGAACACAGCTTGTTACATAGCGAATAGCTTATTAACATAATGTGGGTCTTAATTATGTAAGAGAACAGCGTGGGCGCGACCCCACGCGGCCTTTGATCTAATCCAAAATTATACGTAAAAAACTGACAATAGCTAATTAAGCTTGCTAGGATTATTTTTTGTATCTATGTGGTTACAAAATTTCTTTTTGACATAAATTTTCTCTGTATTTATTTGAGATGATATTCATTTCTTACAAAGAAACTGGCAATTAAATGCAATTTTGAACTTTATAACAGGCAAGGTAACTGTCTTCCTGCAAACGCAAAGAATGAAATATGGATGAAAGATACGGATAAAAGAAAGAAAGTCGTACAAGTTAAAGATACAGTTCCTGTCGTTTGCTTTGTGTGAACGCGGCATTACGAGCCTCAAGAAACGGAAGAGAAAACATGAATGAAGATTTTACAAAGACTTTTATGTAGAAACTGAAATCAGGAATATTGAATTACGCTCCAGTAACGCTGAAAAAAATGCTACGACTATAGATAGATCTCAATGTTCGGCAACAAGGCAGGCCATGAACTATTCAAATTGTCACCTTATACATGACGTGACGCAAATACGTAGGTATTTCTATCTATTGTTTATGTTTATTTACTATTTTATTTTATTTTTTAGTATCTGTATAAAAATAAATAAAAGGAGAACTAAGGTACAGAATGTACGACTGTACGTGGATAAAAATTGCAAAGATTTCTTTTGGATTTAGCTTCACCTTTTTAGCGATAGGTACCTATTTAATCAGAGGCCATTTTGTACCAGTTAGGGCGATTCAAGTGTCAAAAACTATAGTATAGTCACAGGTAAAGTCTGTGTCAAGTTTCAGTAATATTGTGATCTTTTTAATAACGGCTATGATACCCAATTTTCCAACCACCATTATATTTTTTTCAACACATTTACTCCAAAAATGCGTTTACGAAGCCTGTATACATATATTGTTCGAAAGTTAATTATGACGCATACAACGGCCCTTGCGGACAAATAGGTACCTATTTTACCGACTCCTTCGTTGTATAGCGCCATGCGATTTCCATTACGGTCACAGATTAAAGAGAAAATGTAGATTTATTTTTCTCTAATCTGTGAAAAATCTGTAAGGTTTTCTATTTAATTTTTTATAAAAAAATATATAAGAATTCCACCATGGACTTTCTCATTACGAAAATAAATAAGCAGAATGAACGAAACTCCTTGGAAGCGCATTTGCTGAATAAGTGTGTTTCCCTTTAATTCTAAAGCGAAAATGAAACTAATTCTAATTAGTTATAATTTTCACCACACGCAGGTTGCACCATCCATTTGCTTTGTAAATGCGCGCTATTTTAGACCATTATTATCTTATGTTATGTACATCAGTGTATTTAGCTAGAGTCAAGTATTGCAACACAATTTTTCATCGTGTTATAGAATTATACACGTATGCAAGTCCACGTCTAAGTTATGCTCTAGTAGAGTGGTGGTAACTGTACCTAGATTTTCACATTAGATTAGAAACGTCAAAGATTGTTTGTTGCTACTTTCCCACTAATAAACAAAGTTTGTTTCAGTAGGTACCTGTGGTACTGGTTTCTCGCAAATGTGTTGAAAAACGTTGTATGTTTTTACAAACTTGTGACTATGGTAAGCCCTCGACTACGTCTCCAAAGCCCTCGACTACGTCTCGGGCTTACAATTGTCTACTCGTTAGTAAAAACCAACTTACCGCCCTAATATCGTAAATAACTATTACCGCGGGAGGTTTTGGCAAACATAAACTTACTAAGCTGTATAGCGGAACATTTTCGGGGTCCCACCAAAATTCCCATACAAGTAGATACCTATATATATTAAAAAAGTAAAGGATCATTCTCTATAGATCCATCGTACAGATCCATAGTCTCTTGTTTTAACAAAACGTCCAGACAATCATATTCATAAAATAGAATATCACTATTCCAACTATATTTTACGATATGCAAAGCACTCGCGTGCTAAACCTTTTTACGTTCGAGACTGGGTCAGTTAACGAGGTGATAAAAAAACAATGACTTGGATTATACTAGATTGCATAATAATTTATAGTCACTTTACACAGGGCACGCTCCGTTTAAGTCTAGAAAATCTCAGGCTATGCAGCACCTCTGAAATTTAAAGTAAAATTAACATACGAAGATACACTCGGGTCTTTCGATGGTTCTTATATTACAATTGCTTTGAAACATGCCTACTTAGTCGAAATTATCATAGTTAATGGATAATAGATCGCGATCAAGGGAAATTGGATGATATCGTATTTATCTGACTCAATGTCGATGTGTGTTTGTGTGTATACTACATATACATATATGCCTATACATTTGTAACCATGTACCTACGAGGGCTTGATCCAATACTGTAACATGTAATGTGCCTGTCTAACGAGATAGAAAATTGCTTCGTAAATCTTACGTCAAAAACAAAGAAAATTTTATAGTTTTTTTTTGTCGAGTCGGTTACAGTAATAACTATATAAATAATCTAATTATTCTCAAGTAATATAATACGCCTAGAGGTCTGTGATTATATGTTAGATAGTAAACCTCACGTATTCATAATTGCTACGAAGTAATTGTACAGTAGTAATTACACAGTCTAATCAACATCGAAAATTACCTTGTAAATAAAATATGACCTATTAGCCCCCAACACAGAAAGCAATATTACAGGCAGTAAATGCATTGATATATTTTTGTAATATACCAATATATGAATATTGCTATTACTATTACCCCAGATAATTATAATATACTATTACTATGAATATTGCTATTACCATACTATTACTATTAGGTGGACCGACGACCTGCCGGGCTAGCATGCGCACCGCGACAAAATTTTCTCGACACTTTATCTCGTGAGTGACCGTGACAAGACTATGGTAGCGCCTAAGTGCGTCTCATTCTGACAGCGACGACAAGTTTTCTCGCGGTGCGCATGCTAGGCCATCTGGTGAAAGCCGCGGGGAGCCGATGGATGCAGGGGGCGAGCAGCGGCTCGAAGTGGCACTCCCTGAGGGGGCCTATGTTCAACAGTGGACGTCTTCAGGCTGTTAATAATGATGATGATGAGTACTAGTGGGTACTACTGTTTTAATATCTGTGCTATTACTATGCATAAGTAGAGAGACGGCGCTCAACTTACGCATAGTAAAAGCACACATTCTCTGAGAAAATGAAGCAAAAGGGTGCCTCGGTCGAACGCTTTGTCACAATGAAATTAAGCACGGTGGAGTGGGCTAGAAAAGGCTATGATGAAAAAAGATTCGTTTTATACTAACACATGGACTATATGTTACTCGAATTAAATGAAATGTTTCATATGAACAGGTGAACGACTTGCTCGTCACGTCATTCATTCTCATAAAAATAAATAAATAAAATATTAAAAAAAGATTTTTTTTATCATAGATATGCTAACATTTGACCACGCTCTCACCTAATGGTAAGTGATAACGTGGTCAACGATGGGGCATGCTTGCCTAGTATTTTTTAAAATAAAATTTTAATCTGCAATTACAAAATATGAAAGCAATATAGAGGCAATCAGAAAAGACAATATGCGAATAGGATAGCTCCTTTTTCCTTATATGACTGTCTTTACGAATAGGCCAAATATCAACATAACCAAATTGTTTATGCAACAGTGTTGTGTTTTAGCACAGAGCTATGAAACAAATGACGCTTCGGGGAAGCGTTTTTTTTTTTTGCTCTGTGTGTTTTAGCTTATCGATCTTTTATAAATATTTGGGTAATCCATTGTTGCAATTCTGGTTATAATATGTAAATCCAAAATGGGTGTTACCGACGGCGGTAAAGGTTCCGTAGAAAAGTAATACAGTGCGGTATAGTAAAAGAAGCTTATATATAATATGGCGAAAACCAATAGAAAACAAAATTAAAAATATTACATAGAAAAATTAGGGCGACATCTTTTTTCTCTAATGTCAACTAAAAATTGCAAGTCCATTTCTTGCTTTTAGACAAAAAAAAATCTTTAAATGAGGCTACTAACGAACCTCCGTGTCACTCACAATGGGTTTCACATAGATTAGCTACTGGAGAATTCAATGTAGGTAGCACAACAAATAGAAATGCCTTTACTAGGCTATACATATTAAAATTCATGAGATGTCATAACAAAAATTACGTACACTAAATCTTGTAGGTACTCACCGGGAATGCCCTCGATGAACTTTCCTTTAACTTGGTAGCAATATCTCCGCTCTCTGAAAAAGAAAAAAGAAATTTTTACTGTTAAGGAACTTCAGCAATATTTAATTGAATAATAAAACAACCTGATTTCGGTAAACGCCTAGAGTCTAGGCTATCGAAAGTTTCAGGGCTTATATATAAAGTATAAAAGGAAAAATTTATCCAATTTTCATATGAAACTCTTCGGTCTGCGCCCTATTTGGGCCGGCAGCAATTTGCTCTGGGAATATGAATTTTTAAATCATCATACCTATTTCAGTCCAAAATACCACAAAGCCTGAAAACAAAAGTGTTCAATCAATGTGTGTTGCCAGTGTTGACTTATGGAACTGAGACGTGGTCTCTAACTGTTGGCCTCATTACTAAGCTCAGAGTCGCGCAACGAGCTAAGGAGAGAGCAATGCTCGGTGTTTCTGCGAGATAAGATCCGAAATGAGGAGATCCGCAGAAGAACTAAAGTGACCGATGTAGCTCCTAGGATTAGCAAGATGAAATGGCAATGGGCATGCCACATCGCTCGTAGAACTGACAACCGGTGGAGAAGAAAGGTTCTCGAGTGGCGACCACGAACTGGAAGACGCAGCGTAGGCCGGCCCCCCACTAGGTGGACCGACGATCTGGTGAAAGCCGCGGGTAGCCGATGGATGCAGGAGGCGAGCAGCCGCTCTAAGTGGCGCTCCCTGGGGGAGGCCTATGTTCAGCAGTGGACGTCTTCAGGCTGTTAATGATGATGATCTATTTCAGAATGAGGTATTTCAACCTTTCAACTATATAGTGACAAAAAGGGCGTAATGAAGATTTATTTTAAATAATTACTTAATGCGCTTTTTTTCTGCAGTTTTTTACAGGAAAGCCGGCCTAATATTACAAAAAAAAGAATGAATAAAACAACAGAAGTCGTAGACAACCGAGCAGCAATCAGCCAACCACACAACAAGCCCTATACAACAATAGCCAGCACAATTAAAATTCCGCGCGTGGCCAGTTATCGTGTGCGCCGCTTTACTCTCAATTATGCCAGTGTAATCATGTGTTGGAAGCATTCTTTTCTTTTTCATTGCACCTTTTTCCAGGCACATGACTGCAAGTGCGCCAGTACAGTCTATTGTTAAAAACTTATCAACGAGTATTGTTAAAGGCTCCGATTCCAGCTGTTGGGGAATGAAAGTTCGATCCCACACATAATATTATTAACATATCAGTCAGTTCACCTGACTAAGATACGCCGTAATCATTACGATACTATTCACAGCGATTTTCGTCATTATTATCTGAGAGCGTGTTTTGTTAATCGGTTTGAATATCGAATAAGCGATATCCTAATAGCTCTAACCATCGTTCATAATAATTATAACTTATAATTAGGAGTTTTGGCGGGAACGTGAAAAAGTTCACGTCGTTTCATTGTATTATTTCTCAAAACGTGTGCTTTTTTCAGTGTTAATGTTTAAAATTGGTGGCGTTTTACGCATTAAGTGCTGAATTACGAGCATGAGTGTGGTCAAGTGATATAATGTGGTGTAACGTGGTTTTTCGTGTTGCTTCCAAAATTCTATAGAAGCTTCTTGTAAAGTTGCCACCACTTTACTTGAGCATGACTTAGACTGGACTATGACCCGACTTAGACTGGACTATGACTATGACTAAGACTTGACTACGTAAAATATTCTAAAACTCGATGAAAATATACAATACTTGACACTGGCTAAATACACTATGTGTGGAGCCAACATATAAAAAAAAAAAAACTTAAAATTAAAACTTAATAATTATAATTTAATTATGGTTTTTAATGTTATGTTTTTATTGAATAAACTAACATTCAAATGTCCAACAAAAAAAAAACACATTACTTAAACATCATCGTTTGTGTTTCCGAAAAATATGACCAAAAAGCCTACCTACCTAGTAATTTTACCAAAAGTGCTACATCTTTTAACTGCAACGTCACTAAACTTCGTTTACCATCAAGTGAGATCATAGTTAAATACTAGTCACATACTAGCTTATTCTCAAAATTAATATTTTTGTACGAATTTTTAAGATGATTCATTTCACCAATGAATACGTCTATTACAAAACGTTATCCCTTCTGAGTTTTGAGTTTAACAACGGATGTATTTGAGATGAAGTACAGCGAAACTATAATATAAGAATGGCTGTAGAGTGAAAGTAATAACAATAGCATACAGTAGTTCAACTCTTGACTTCACACATGAAGCTATTCTAATTTAAGTTAGAGCGTAAAGTTTAATAAAGTTGCACACTTGGTTGAAGCTCGTACTCGTCTACTTCGAGACTGTTTGTTATTAGAAACTCTAGCCTAGTTTTTTGACGCAGTACATAATATTACAACTATGTAATTTTAATAATAACCAACCATGCGTTTCTAGCGGTAGGTATGGTGACTTTTTTCTGTCATTTTATGTGCTTTGGTATTGGAAATGGGATCCATTCACCCTGTCGGGATATCAAAAACTACGACACAAGAGTGCGTGCTTAATCGTTCTAAAACAAACATACAACAAAGCTCTTTTGATCACAAACCTTTTTATGTAAGCCCCAGCGCTAAATAGAATACTGAGAAATTAGAAAAGCCAAAAGAGGAAATATACCATCAAAAAGCCCGTATACCTTTATTTCAACCAGGGCAACGTGTATGCAATCAAAACCCCGTTTGGTAATTTTACATTTACACCCCTTTGCCCCAATTAGCGCTGGGGTGAGTGGGTGATCCCGTGGGAGCTTACAACCGTTACAACGTTTCACTGTATTTGCTTTAAAAATAATATGATAAATATTATATTTTAATAAAGGAAAAATAAAATAGAAGTAGGTATCTACCTAATTTTGTACTAGCCTCAAACTTCTTGGTGAGAATTTTTTGTATTAAGCTTTTATTTATTACCTAGCTGACCCGCCCCGGCTTGGAACCGGTTAGTTATTTTTCTACCCTGGTGTCCAAAGCAAGAATGAAGGGAGAGGAAAAAGGATAGGGTAAAGGAAGAATGGATGAAACGGCTTAGGAAGGCAGAGGCCTCTCTTCACTGCCGTGGTTTCGTAATCCACTGTTTTGTACTTACACTGTGTGCGCTATGAAAGTGGCTGGATTGAAACTTAAACGTTTTTACTACATATCGGGAAACGTACCAAGGAAACGGTAGGGACGGGAACGAAAGTTCAAGGAACGGATGTTTTGGTAAACGGATAGCATGTTCCGACAAGCCTTTGCTTTAACAAAATAGTGGTTACTGAAGTAAACTCAGTTCAGTAGAGTGCTCGATTAAACTCAATACGGAAACGGTAATTCCACTTGAGTGCCGCTAACGCAGTTTTGAGTAACGGAAGTGATACCAATGGTAAACAGGACGTGCGCTAAGTAACTTGGCGTTGTTTTAGAGCTTCCTGTGTTGCCACCGACGCTAACAGGGTTGATTCTGTTTGTTTCCACGTTCTGTACCAACGTGGAGACAAACAGGAACGAAAATTCGACCCTCCACAAGCTGGTGTTTTGGTCATTTTATTTGATTAGTTTGTGTTTGACTACCATCTCACCTGATGGTAATAAACGATGCGGTCTAAGATGTAGCAAGATTGTAGTTTTCAAGAAATATAAACGCAGGCAATGCGGTGCTCTCTTTGGCTGTTTGCAACTTCGCTTGATAAAAGTGTAAGCATATGGGGATGTTATATTCTTAAATAAATTTTTTTTGTACATATTGTAGTTCAATGGTGGAACGGTGATGTCGAGGTTATGCAACTCCAGTGCACACTCTTTAAATTGATTATCCCTCTTCAGCCAACTCGAACCTCCGAGCGAAAGATTCTAATCTTTATTTACATGTTACAACGCCAGACATGCGACCGTAGATCGCGGTCTAATCGCGGTAAAGTTTCAGTTACCCTTTGGTCTGGGTATAACACATTTGTATGTAAACAAAACGTTACGTTAATTAAATTTGGGAATCTATGAACCCTTTTTAGAGTAAGTAAAAGTTTTCTAACATTAGTCTAGACAAAGTTCTACCACAGAATAAATAATAGTACTAACCAGGTTTACTCTACAAACATTAAAAAATACCATGGTCATTTTTGTCATTGCTATTCAGGCACTCTAAGAATGGCAGAAAGTTGTTCTATTATTCTGATTCAAATTCTGGGTACCTATTTTGTCCGATGTGAGTATTATAAGAATGTCATTAGCGTTTGCACAGAAATTCGTTGATACCTTACAATTGGACCTACACATAAAAACGGGCCCAGGTCGACCAAAATTGAAAGGTGTACTCATACCGCATACAAAGTGGTCCTTTGGATCGAATCAATTATCCCAAAACGTCCTTTGCCCGAATAATTTTGACGTCCCAACTCCCAACATACGAATATTCACGCCTAATAGAGGCTTTTGATGATATTATTCGAATCATTAAGGCCTAATGGGACCGTGAAAACTGGAAGAAATATTTATAATTTATTCTCTTAGATGCTGTTGTCATGGGCGTACATATAACTGCGTATTGAGGCCTCTATTAGGACTTGAGTAACAGAGCGGTAACTTACTAGTCAAGTACACAGGATTATGTTACTCATAAATAATCTACGTAGGTACCATTCTATCCGTCATGCAATTAGTTGACTCAATCTGCTGGATGATAGAAAACGCAAAATACCTCCACATGATAGAATTCGCTGGATGGTCGACCACAACACGCTTCCCCATTGACTGATTGAATCAACAAATCGCGTGGTACACTATATCGTGTGTATATTATTATAGAGTAATTTATATTATTAATAATATGTTCTAGCAGTTCTTACTATTAACATTAATACTGATAGGTTAGTTTTGGGGTTTGGTACTATTGTATGCCTTAGTGCTCAACCAATGAACGCGTTGTATTTTCATAGCTTAGGCAATCAACTACGCCGCAGCTCATTGGACCTCGGCCATAAAACAACAATGGACCCGCTCAATCTCACCCGCCATCGAAAATAAAAAACTTGAAGATCTTAACACCTACTCCGATCTGGCTTACGTCCAGAAGCTTTAAAAACTTTTACTAAACGCGCTGGACTAGGTACTAAAAAGGTTTTACTGAAAACTGTGGATCCGATGAGCCTTTACTTGCAACTATGGTCAAACTATCACTTTCTATATAAAATATGTAAGTACTCCGAGTATAATAATTATGTAGAACGCGCATAGAACGTATTAAACATATAAGATACTTTTATATCCCCAACCTCCAAGCTTGATAAATCCATTTGATATGTATTTCGGTTAATACTTCATGACTTTTCCTTGTAGAAGCCATGTTCCTGGCAGCCTGCTACCCTGTTATTTATATGGGTTTTTATATTTATCGTAAGAAAACACATGTGTGGGTTGTGTCGTAAATAACTTTTTACGAGTAATTTACTCTTTACTATCTTCATCGCCTGCCGAACTAATGTTTCCTGGTAATCATATGGAAACTCCTTAAATGGAGATAATTAAAGAGCACAACTGGAACAATAAGTAGAGCTTAGAAGCAGTTTTTTGAAACGTTTATTGGCCTATTACTAATCACAGTGTATGCCGCCCCCCTCTAGGTATGGACCAACGACCATAGTCAGAACCACAGGGAGACGATGGATGCAGGAGGCAAGGAGTCGCACAAAGTGGTGCTTTATGGAGAGGCCAATATGTTCAGCAGTAGTCGTCTTTAGGCTGCTGGTCATGATGATGATGATAATCTTTTTCCATGCATATTTACATTGATACCCATTGAAATGCTGTATAAAATTCAAGCCCCAAAATTAACCCATTTCATTTTGAAAACGTGTTCCTTAGTAACAGCATAGAATACTTAACAGTACAAGCTTTAGCATATAGCGACGTCTCGTCAATCAAACATTTATAGATGCTCACATCCGTAACTCAAACAAGTTAAATGTTAACAGATCACGAGTTTCAAACAGTGTTTGCGCTAGTGATTGGTTTTCGAGATAAACGCTTACCAGAGAGCTGCTCTGCGGATGATCGAGTTAGGCATTGTTTGCCGTTGTCAACACGGCAACTGACAGCCGTTGTGCTTGTGGTAGATACTGTCTCCAGAGGTTTAGTATTCGATTGATTCGAGAGTAAAAGCATCAGTTGTAACTGTTGTAAGATAGAAAATGTAGCGTGAATTTTGTATAATAAATGACAACGACGAGCGACAGTGGCTCAGCGGTAACCCGTGTGACTTTTAAACTGACGCACCCAAGTTCAAATCCTACTCGGCCCTACACCGATGATATTTCAAGTTATGTACTCGCTCTTCCAACGGTAAAGGAAAACATCGTGCAGGAAGAAGAAATCGCGAAATTTGAGGTCTTGTGTGGTGGATTATGGCCTCCACTCTCTCAATCAGAGTAAAGGCCCGTATCCAAGCAGTGGAAATATATTGAGCTAATGACGACTCAATGACAATTAGTTTTACTGAACATAATCTTGGCCAGCTATAAGATTAAAGTAGATTCTACGTGACGTTTACCGGAAAACATATGACATTTTTGGACAATCTGTCCCTCGCTTCTCTGAAACCCTAAAAGGATAGATAGATCGAAAAAGATGAAATAGCATATTCCCAATGTCTAATAGCCATTTCACAGTTGATCTATTATGTACCCCATTCCAGCCAATATCTACATATAAAACCGCTATTGAATTACAGTCATGAACACCATTAACACAATGAGTGCAAACATCAGTTAACCAATCACTAACAGAAACCACAACAAACTAACTGTACACAAATATTTTCATTGCAGATGTATATATTTTCATTTATTTTATCACATAACTGTGTTGTATTAAGCTGTATTATTGTACGAAAAAGAGCTCAACTCAAAATAAACAACCCATCATTATAGCTTATACTTTCTTCCTCAATTAAGTCGTTTCTACACCGGAATGGCTCTCATTAACTAACTAGACTGTAAATCTAAATTAAGCCACGACATTTCGTTTTCCTAGAAACTTTCTGATAGTTTCGTTACAAAGGCAGTTAAGGGCCATTTTACGGTTACCTGAGCTCGGTTATTTCTTGCGAGGGCCGGTAACGATATTTAACCACTGTAAAAATAAAGGTACCCTTATCTAAAAAGCTTTTTGCTGATACTGCTTTGGATTTTGTTCTAAGTATTATATAATCGTGAGCAAGGAGACGAGAATCGAGGGCATCAAATGACGGTTAACTATCACGGTTCCTGGGGATAGATGGACAGACAGACAGATAGATAGACAGACAGACAGATGGATAGCGGAGCCTTAGTAATAGGGTGCTTTACCTTTTGAGTACGGAACCCTAAAAACTAGGGCTGCTCGGTCACACATTCCTAAAAATTAATATCAAGTTAGCAGATTAGTTACACGTATCTTTTTTATGTCCTAATATTATTTTTCCTACTTTACTTAATATCAATGTATAAATAAAGTATAATTAATCTTTTAAGGTGTCACTGCTACGAAATAAATACCTTTCATTAAATTTAATATGGCACTGCTTAATTATTGTACCACCTCCCGTTTTTTTTCCTACCCCGCGCCGATGGGTCTCGCGTGCCTACGTCACGAGCCAATTTTGAAGGAATCGAAACACGTTTAGCGGACGCGTTCACAATCTTGATAAAATTGATCGGCTATCTATGAAACCCAACTATTTTTATACTGGCTCTATATAATATATACCCCTAATACTAATAGACCCCAGTTTCTCTTTTTGCAAAGCTTAAAAAAGGAAAACTGTTTTTACACTTTCAAACCTCGGCCATTTTAAAGAAATTCCAATTATAGAAACAACAAGATATTACATGTAAGACCCAATACCCAAACCCAATACACGGGTACCAGTGTACCCAATTATAAGACAAACAAATTTTTACGAAAATTAGTTTGTAGTACGAGAATAACTGGACATCGTTTTTGTCCAATCCAAGCTGAGACGGGGACGCTCCAAATTGCTATTCTTTTGACGGTGCGTTGAAGAGACTACAGAATAGATAAACAATACAATATTTAATTTTTATTAGCTTCCGGCCGTTTAAATTTGAGGATACCGATACCCCAGATAATATAATACCTACAGCCGATAACAATTTTCACTAGTTTCCAAGCTACATAAAAATTCCAACTCGATCATAACTGCCAAACTTAAGAAAGCTTATAACTACCTAATCTTATAAACTTGCTGAGCCAAAATCCACTTCAAGGAACCTTAAAACCTACAAGTGCAATTCACAGGAAAGGAAATCAGATGAACCTTCAAAAAGTTGGAATCTTTTCCACTTTACCTTCTAAAGTAATCTCGAAGAATGGGATCATCAGCTGTATTTGTGAGGGGACCACAGCTGAAGCCTCTAGTTTAGCTTACCTACTTTGTAAGGTAGTCTGTGTTTAAACTTGACCTTCTTATAGGCGATTATGATAATAGTTATTTGTGCAACAAGAGAGCAAAGTTGATTGTTGCTTCGAGTGCTGAGCAAGCGAAGGATTCTAGTATTGAATCACGAGCGTAGCGATTCTAAGTTAGAATCCTGAGCGAGGAAGGGATTCAAAGGCACAAGATGCAAAAACTTTGCTCTCGAGTAGCACATACAACTTTTTACCTCAGCAGTGAAAACATCATTACAGGTAGGTACTTACCACAGAGCTATGAAACAAATGACGAAGCGCCTATATATAGAGGAAGCGTTTTTTTTTTGCTCTGTAGTACTTATCTAGTAACGAAACACGTTCCCGCCAAAAGTAAGTGTGACAACGAAAAAAAAACATGTTCTCTCCAAAACTCCATATAAATGTAACCTTGCCGCAAAGTCATATTATTAAAAAAATTACTTTGCTGCACGCAGTGAACCAAATACGATTCTGCACACTGTTTTTTCGCAGCAAAGGGTGCCATTTTGAGCTGCTGAGTTGAAAAATCTTTTTATATTCAAAGTGTAGGTAACGCGCTTCCTTTGACCAGTTATAAAGAAGAATTTTTTTTTTATGAACTTAATATGTACGAATACCAATCATCCTTTTTTTATATATATAATTTATAGGCATAGCATCTGATGGTTTTCGCAAAACATAAGTACACCTCAAGATACCATTTGCTTTTAATTTCGGACATTTCGGTTCTTTAGAGATATCCTTGAGCCACGCATAGTCCGACGTCGCTCATTCAGTTTCATAATTAGTTATTTTGAATAACTACACTGAACAATTGCCTAAGAATTAATTATTGATCAATTCAACTAATTAATAAGAAAGAAAATCTATACTCTTCAGTAGGTATCTAACATGAAACTAAAATCATCAACGTTGAATATTTTATCCTCTAGGGCTAACTTCTAAGATTGAAATAAATCTTGTAAGAAAGTTATTGTTTACTTTATGTCGGTGGAAATCTCTACACTTTTCACAATGTTAATTGAGATGTTGGCTTGATTAGGATTTTTTTTTTATTCAGTTTTGCACAATGAAAACAACGCAGCTTGAGAAAACAAGTTTACTATTACTAAAGTTTACAGCCAGTACTACAACACTCTCGTTCTCTTCTTTGCACATTCGAGAACATGAGTGTTTGGTTTACATGTACATAACTACCTACTTATTGCAACTTTGTTTCCAAATGGTTAAAGCTATATGAACTCTAAAATATGAAACGTACCAGCGCGCCTCGCAAATGAACAATCAAATGATTACAACAAACAAGAACCGAATAATTTTTGGGGATAAACAGAATCATATTGTTACTCAGTAGGACCCAAAGTAACTGCTGGGCATAGGCCTCTATAGGCTTTTCACAACACAATGATCAATATTGTTACATCAGTCGTCGCGAAAACACGAGTAAACCACGTAATTAAACACCTTACTTAATATCATTAGCTAGAAAAACAGGCCCATTATAAAACTGAAATAACAAAGGCAGAGAAAACCAGCGTTGTTTGTATGAAAACATTTTTAACATCTAAAGAAATCTACTACTGCGCACCAATTAGCAAGTGAAATAAAATCCCTAGAACATAACAAGCACTTAATGAAATACATATTTAATAAACTGAATATACACATCGTTCCTATAGACTTGGAAGAGATTAAAGCTTGAAGAAATTAGCGATAGAGACAATAGCGTAAGATAGAAGGCAATTTTTTCTACATACCTCTTACGATGTGGTGTGCTCGCGGAGGCTGGAGCTCAACTAAATCACAGACGACGTCCTGCGATGAAGAAAACCTCTAAGCAGCTCATATATTTCACTTAATTCACACTGGAAATGCATCGAATACCAGCACGAAGTAGAATACCGAAGCACGGAAAAGCCTTCAGAAACGCTCACGTTCTTTATTAACAGCCAATAAGCCGTAACGCCTCTAGGACATAACCCAATTGGCAATAATTGGACTTTGAAAGAGAGACCTTTTATTCAACATTTAATAAAAGCGACAACAATACGAACAAAGGGGTGTTATCAAAACAGATCCAATTAAATTAAAGCTTCATTTGATGGTGAAGCAATCATATGCCAGTATATTTGTGCCGTGAGATATTGTGATAAAATATCCCACGGAACATCGCACATGTCAAGTTGTTTGTTGGTATGAAATGGAGCACAATGCCCTGGTTTAATCGTCGAAACGTCACCTGGTGCCCTGGGCACCGGGGCAAGCTGCAGAGTGATGGATAGCGACGCCTGTCAAGGGATTTGCCTCTCCTCGCTGAGCTATCAGCTAAGCAGCTACAGTGGTGTGGATATTTTGTTTACTTATTTACTCGTAATGCTTAAACAACGCCCAACGATCACACATATAGATCCTGGACCCTAACTAGGACTCCCTGTATCCCAGGAACTACGAGGACCATGGTCCCACAACACCCAGACACAGAACAAGTATTTGCGCTTTTTTTGTTCTGTACACAAATACTTGTCCTGTCGCGGGAATTGAACCAACCGCCTCCAGGTTACGAGCCGACCTGCTCAACCACCACACCACGGAGGCTGTCAAATGCTTGAAAAGTCCTTAAGGTTATAACTTGTAACCTAGTCCTGTTTTTTTGTTATTCAACATGGTTGAAACATAAACCCTTTTGCCACTTTTTGACACGATTAACGCATGGTCCTTAGTATGTACCTACGTTTGTTTGAGCAAAAACTGATAGTTCTACAATTTTAAACCAAAGCTTATTCCGCATCCGTACCATATTTCTTATGGTTGTCAGCAAAGATTAAAAGCGCTCATAAATCCAGATTATTTATACGGGATAGAAACGACCATCCAAGGATTTACGCCAAATCCATTAATACGTACAAAGCGGGATAAATAGAGCTAAAAGCTGCAGCGAACGAAACGATGCGGTATAGTTTAAGCCGTCATTTTAAACAGACTGTGCTGTCTATTTCTTATACCTTGTCAGCTTGTCACCTTATGGCGCAAGTCGGCTCATTATTTTATATGACAGAATTTATTAAAATCTCTGCTTATCACGTTTAATTCAGTTACTTTTCTCCTATTTTTTTTAAACTTGG
Source organism: Ennomos erosarius (assembly GCA_963580505.1). Taxonomy (NCBI): domain Eukaryota; kingdom Metazoa; phylum Arthropoda; class Insecta; order Lepidoptera; family Geometridae; genus Ennomos; species Ennomos erosarius. Next base: position 4,392,405 of record OY756981.1, on the reverse strand, counting down.
TTGGCAATAACTGCTTACATTTGAAAATAATAGAAAAGCTTATGATATATTTACCTATAAAACCCTAACAGATAGGAACGTAAACCATAAAATACATATTGAGCGGTCTTACCGCTTAAAATTAAACGCAAGTTTTTTATTTTATCAATGAGAGGTCTAAAAGGCAGTTTTCTAGCAAAAATTCAGATGTGTTTAGAAATTGCAGTTTTTTTGGGAAGCAGTACTGTTCTTCTAAAATTGTCAGCCACAATTAGCCACATGATTATAATTGAAAAGAAGAATCAAGATCGTGCTTTTATATACCTTCTTTGTAATCATAATGATAATAAACATAAACATCCCTATTTTTAGCCGTAGCGGACTTAGGGTAATTATGTATTTGGGTCTCTCATTTGCATATTTGCTTCTGCACGATGAATATTTTTACATTTGCGTTAGGTAAATGCTTCACGAAATACTCGCGATTTTAAAACAAACTAAAAAGTAGGCTGTTTTTATTACGAGTTTAAGTCACGATATAAACTTAGACACGAAAGACGATTTGCACACAAAGCACATCATAATGTATGTACTGTGTGTGATCCTCTCTTCGCTGCCCACTTTAAGTGTGCGTTTCAACAAACACATCCCTCGCTACACATCCTTGCACATCTCTGGTGGAAACGCAACCTAACAAGGTAAAGTCTACATAATACTATTATACCAAACGTCGTTAAAGCATACTACCTAGGTATTTTTCATGTTTTCATCAGCGAAGACTGAAACATTTCAAGTAGATGAGACATTACATAAGCAACTTATTCTAAACAAGATTGCTCACAAACTTCACGCTACCAGATTGCCGAGATCTTCCACGAACTCCCACTTGAGCAACGCTAACAATAAACAGACTGTATTTAGTTTTCTTCGTGTTAAACATTGAATTTTAATCACTATGCTCTGTATTCTTTTGAGATTTTTGCCATCGTACAATCGTACATATTCTGAATAACTCACGTCGGAACTCATTTGAACTCTGATAACTATTGCAAAAAAATATAATTTGTGTCGTTCAGTCAACTGGACAATAGGTAATAAGTACTTACAAGCAAGAAGCGCGCTCATTGACTGGGAAAGGCTGTCACCGAATTAAGGGTTTTAATTTTTCACTAGTCTCCTGAGGCCATCTCGAGAACTTTTTGTCACTTTGAGGAAGACTGAATGACCATTTAAGAACACAAGAAAAACATCAAATTCAAACTTACCCAACGCAGAACATTTTCGTTCTAAAATAAAACTTCTAAAACGGAACGCGAAACAGAAACTCGACAAACTAGAACCATTACAGTTTATATTGCAAAACTTTCATACTACAATTCGGTGTTCGCACAACTTGGACTGCATCCTTACTCGTTTTGATTTAATGTTTATGGGTATAGGAGGAACTACATTACTCAAGGAATCATAATATTATAGGCACCCAGTAAAAGTAAAAATGCTTTCGAAGCTAAGAGACTTAAAGCCATCGGCTTGATTGTTAGTTTTAAAAGTTTTTTAGTCCCGTATTTAATTTAGATTTCCCAGCACTGTTACGCTTCCAGCAATATTTTCAGTATTCAAAATACGAGCGCAAATAAAAAATATTTTTAAATTTAAATTTGTACGATCTGGCGAGCTTGCACGTGTAGAGAATTTATTCGATATGCAATTTGCTACGTAATCGATTTCTTCTCAGCGCTAGTCGTACCTAATAATCAAGAAATTCTTATCCATTTCTGCTGTATGTTCGTGTTCCCTATAGGTACAGTATCCTAATCACAATGGAACTACTAGTTACTAGACTCTGCTAGATTCTACTCAATGGGGATCTCCAAATCAAATCGAGCAACAGTGACGTTAAAAAATGTAGAACCGACTAAACTATGGACTAAACTCTCTTTTACGTAGCAAATTATATACTCTTTGCTAAACTCTGTCATTTTCAAACCAGAAATGGAGGAATATTTTTTTCTAAGCTGAACTGATATCAAGACAAACTCAATTTCAAATCCATCCAAACAATACCTGATTATAATGATCTCGTATGGCTTCCAATTCCAATTTATTGAAAGATTGGTTGCTGCGGCTTCCCATTTACTTTGGAACTTAATTTAGAACCGTATTGGAATTGCCGACTTGAGTTCGGCATATAAAAGGTAAATAAAATACCACAGAATATTGTTGTTTTGATAGCTTTTGTTCGTGTTGTTTATTAATGTTCTTTTTTATTCTAACAATAGAATAGGTTATCAAGTGGCAGTCAATATAGTAGCCGACATAGAAAAGTCTTTTTACTACAAAACTGCTTGCTACTTTCATTGGGTTTTGGCTTACGCAGGTGTTCATCAGAGGCTGGTTTCATAGTTAATCATCAGAACACTCAAACACAAACACTGATCTAAGTGGCGTGAACATTTTGACACTATAATTATAAAGTGAGTACTTACCTACCCGAAAGCATAGAAGACAAAATCAGTCTGTTTTCAAAAATTATCGATATTCCTAGTTATAAATCAATGTCAAACAATTATATACCCTCGCCTCTTACCTAACTGTAAAAATAAATTTAGATACTAAAATCTCACATTAAAGTTCTGATGTAACAGTATGTTACAGCTATGAATAAAAATAGAGAAAACAATATCTAGACCTGGCATACGTAATAAATGTGAAAGGACATTAAAACCCACATAAAGTCTCCATTTAAATTCAACCCCGGCGCGGTAAAGGTAATAATTCGTAAAGTTAGCAGAATATCTCTCATGGGATGTTGTAATTCCTTAATCTAATTTAGGCTTTTATGTACCCATGTGAAGGATTAGTCACGGACGAGGGGCGTCCTTGAGGTTGTCTTGTTTTATTAGGGACAAAACTGAGGGTTAGGTTGGATGTCATAAACAGTTGTTGAAATTAAGGGGTCAGTTCAAGAAGGAGAGCAATGCCTTGGAGACTTTTTTCATTGGTGTTCTAAAATTGAATCGCCAAATACACATAGCATATCGATTCTGGATCCTTGAATTCTCAGTATTTAGGGACGCTGTAGCAGAAACTATAAAACTGTCCCAAAATACCTAGATAGAGTAGGAGTAATTTGTGTTTTTAAAAATAGAACCTGTCCTGCGGAGTAAGTATGAGGCGATGTACCTAACTGCCACACCACATAGGTCGTCTAAACCGTTTCCTTTTGCAAATATCGGGGTATGAAAAAAAGATTTAAAGTCGATGCATGTGTATTTATTACAATCTTTTTTCCACCATATTACGGTTGTAAACTGTTTAAAATGCCTAATAAAAAAATTGTCAGCAATTTTATATTAAGATTTCACAACGCTTGATTTGATTTAAGGGTGTAAGTTAATAATTACATTATTTATGATTTTCAAAGCAGTATCGCCTGCTCAGCGTAATCTACAGATTCAATCCCCGCTCGTGATTCTAATTTTTCCTTTACAAATTAATAATTACATTGTTCTCCGACTCACCTTAGAATAACGAAAGTCAAATGACTCGCTCCGTAAACTTTTATAACCCCTGGGTTGATGTTATTCGATAGCAAGTTGAAACTACAGCGGATAGCTTTTAGCGTCCCTTTGTTATCCTTACCTTTTGTAAGGCAGTTCTAACGTTAGTAGGTCTACACATCTGTCTGTTCATATCCCCAATAGTCAGTCTGGATTTGAATACAAGTGCCAAATGTTTGTGGTAAGTTCAAACTGAATTGGTATTTTTTTAGGTTGTTGATTCGATTTCCCCCCAGGACAAACACGGGTCTCTGGTTGTTATGTTACATTCTAATATATGTGTTTGCAAACATAAAGTAATATAAGTATTCTATCAGTTATCTGGTTCCCATGTCCAGGATTTGCTTAGTTTGGAGCTAGATGTTTGCTATGTGAAATATGCACGAATATTTGTTTACTTACTTAGTTTATGTAAAAATATTTTAGCATCTTTTTCTGTTTTCCCTTATATCTTATGCTGATGCTGTAAGTAAGGTAAGCAGTGCGCTAATTATCTGGCGAGGATGTCTATCTAAGGTACTTACTTCCTATGTTTATTAATACTACATGACGGAGTATTTCTATGACATAAAAATATAAGTAGCTATTGATTGTTACATGCAGAGCAAGAAATAAATTTAATAGTTTTTAAAGCCTAAATTAGCGCTTATTAATCCAAGAGACAATTTTTCTTCATAACAAAAACAGTCTTTAAAACAATTTAATTATGAAACATCGTTAGATATAGAAACTCTCCTTACTAAAAGCGGCAAGAAGCAATTTACAAGAAAAACGGTAGATTCTGGATAGTTTCGTCTCAGGTGACATTGTTTGGCTCTCAGCAGCACCTCGTTACCTTCCGAAGCTTTTCTTTTGTAAGCTTACACCTTCATACTAAAAACAACGTTTTACCTCTCGAACACGCTGCGGGCTACAAAATATCTTTCTTTGATAATACAAAGGCCCAGTAAGCAACAAATCGCCTTAGATGATGTAATTTTGTAATTTGTGATAATAGGTAGCAGTCTTAGAGTTAACTACTACAGTAATAAAAACTAAACTGAACTAAACTAGCTACACTACCAACTACAAAGAACATAATGGACTGTATAAAGTGTGTAATAGCCGCGACAGCCTATACACAGTCCAAATGCTCCAGTCCACTGCCGGTAGGTAGCGTACCCAATATGCTGGCAGCATTGCCTCTTTAATTTGCTATGTCTTAGAGTATACATAAGAGCAATATTAACCACCATCTAGCTTCCTGGAATTACATTATCAACCGCTTTCAAAACATAAAGTTGTACTTAATTAGTTTTTTTTAGATATGCTTAACATCAGGCGAAAGACTAGTAAGTAAGTAAAATGTCACCCGGTTACATTAAAAAAAAGGAAAACGGCAATAAAGTTTCACTGCTCACAGCTGCTCTATTATTTGTTACTTACTTAATTCATTACTATTTGACAGTTTTTTAACAGTATTGGTAATAATCATTTTTGTTTATTATGCTTGTTTGGTTGTTCCTACACTCTTGGCACAGTTAAAGTAACCAGAAAGTTTAGCGGTTCAAACTCTCAGTCTTTTATACTGCAAGAACAGTTTTCAATATTAAAATGAAAACGGGTCCTCTGTTTAATGCCTCGTTAAAAAACTAACTTTAAGCATCGGGAGACAGTCACGTTAGAACTAGGTATATCACATACGAAGAATATTAAACAGCCTCTACATATCCCGAAATCCTTGAGCCGGTCACAAAGCCACCTTACAAAGCAGTGAATGACGTAATCACCGCACCCCGAGGGGTGGCTAGGCTCGGAAATGACGGGCTTCAGTGTATAATTATGCCTAATTAATCACAATAAATTAGGCACCTTTTTATGGAAATTATTCTGTAGAACTTAGAAGCGTAGGTTAGAACGAGTATAAATAAAAGGCATGCCATAATTAAACATAAGTACAAAAAATATCTAATACTTAGCTAAAACACTCTCGATTAAGACATGTCCACGTATTTGAGGGCTAAGTTAATCTTATAACACCCTGACTATTTGCGCCGGGGATTAAAAATAGGGTATGTGAAACCGATGTGGTTGGTGAAAATAAAATGATTCTGAATAGAAAACCACAGGTTTATGTAAAATTTTAACAAGCTTTTAGTAAACGTCAAAACGTCGCTTCTATTACCTACTTGCTTACATAACTAGAGAAATAAGAGGATCCTGAATACAAATTAAAACATCGTTCAGACGAATCTACTTATTTTTAGTTTTATTTCAAAGAAGTGGTATTCCATTTTTTATTGGTTCATAAAAACAACATAAAAATGTAGGTATATACATACACAAATGATCCAAGTTTTATTCAATGTGTTTGCACATAAAACCATAACTTATATCACATTGCATGCTACAACGTTTTGCGCTTGTTATAGTTTAAATAATGTAACAACAGCTAAGTAATTAAATGCAGCCATCGTCTTACCCAAGTATGTGTTCCAATAACAGTTTATAACTAACGTTATAACGAAGTAGCAAGTTGTTACTTTTGTTACTAACAACGACGAACATAACAACGTGTGAACATCTGCGACTATGTTTTGTTCAAACATAGCTGCTCAGCTCTTATCCAACTTGGGAAACAATTGCTGAATTACATACTGGGTGTAATTGAATTCATTAGCACCCCTTGAAACTAGGTACATACTCCTGATACCGGTCACGTGTGTACCAACATTTTTGAATTCTAGCACATTGGTTTGGTAATAATAATAACTCCGAAAAATGTAATAACTTACTTAATCTACAATACAAAATTTATTTAAAATAATGAAGTACGGTTTTAATTAGTAACAACACAAGGTATAAAAACGTTTAAATGTATCAAAATCATCCGTGCCAACTGTGTTAGGCGCCGTGGCAATCTTTATAATTTTCAATAAAAATACTTTCATTTTTCTCTTTACTCTTTAATAATCATCTATAAATGATGTACTATTATGAGCTGAATTTATGCTAATGAATTTAATTACATCTTGTATATTATCAGCCGGAAGACGTCCACTGCTGAAGATAGGCCTACGCCACTATGGACGTTTATCATATGGGGATTTGCCAGAATCGTAACGTTTACAGGTGGCTTGGTAATCGCAGAAGATTTTAATGTAACGAGGAGAATGCTGTTGCTCTCTGTTCCCTTAGCCTACTATTACGGCACCGACGGAAGGAGAGATGATCCTATTCGCAATCAGGGACCACACAGCTCAAGGACTATAACATTAATTAAATTATATGAGCGAGTGCGACGCACCTTGGTTCAAATCCGGGTTGGCCTTGTGCCAATCATTTTTGATGTTGTGTGGAATTTGCAGTGGGGGAAAGCATCGTAGGGAAAATTGCATGCGCCGAAATCACAAAATTTGAAACCGTATTTTAATTTCAGTTTCAGTTTCAATTATTAGTACTATATTTATTCTGTGTTAATTTGAAATGTTTAGATCAACTTCATGCATTTCATTCTAGTTAGGGTGTAGTGTAGTTAGTTTTAGTTTAGTTTAGTTTTTATTATTGTTGTAGTTAGCTTGAGTAATAAAGGCATATTGCCCGTAAAAACAAAAAACTTCATGCATACTATTTTACATTATTCTCTTTTTTTTTCACGGCATCTGCTACCTTTTATAACATCACCGGGCGGGCATTATTTACCATTCCACAGGGGATAGTTTAAAGTAGTTCTATGTATAGAATATAGATTACGTTCAATTTCCTTGGGATAATAAATAAATTATAATAATAATAAATAAATATGTGTGGACAATTCACACAGATAGGTAGACATTTTCTCGCTAAACCTACAGTTAACGATTGTTAGTGTTTTAGTAATTTGACCCAAACATTACAAAATAAATTAAACTCAACATGACTATAATCTGGCTTTAACATGGAGTAGTAATATATAAGACGGGGGGCACTAGATTGTGCATGGTGGTTTTTCAGGTAACCTCAAAATTTAGAAAAAAATGGTAGTGATGATGATGATGATGAAAAGCAATTACATTTGTTTAGATTTGTAGATAGTCTTTTAGTTCCTAAAGTTCAGTTAACTGAATATTATTGTTCAAAATGAAGTCAGCGAAGTCAGTGGTCAGCCAAACTCAATTCAAAGCTGGCTCAATATTAATACAACATAACCGCAATTTCAGCTCGTATTTTCATGTTTGATTAATATTTTGTTAGGATCGTCTCGTTACTAAATTATGGTAAATTGTGCAGGGTGGATTATTTGTGTAGGTAACCGTAGTATAATATTATGAATTTAATAATCGAATGTGGACCGGCCACAATAGACCATGCACCGTATCCACCACGATAATATAAAAATATTATTCTGTTCTTCTTTCTATCCATTTGGTCAAATATATTGCGGTGGTATTAGCTACTAGCCCAACTAGTAGACAAAAATACTATATTCACCGCCTGTTTGAAATTAAAAATTCCTAATTTAACTAATGGTACTGTACTGTAATAATAGGCATGATGACTAAATTTTTTTGTATATGTTAATAATATTCCTCAAAAGACAATAATTTGTGAAAACAAAAATAAAATATCTCAAGAAATGACAAAGTTACAGACGGCCAGTGACGTCAGAGCAAGGTCGTTCATAGTACCTCATTACTAAGCTATGGTAGCTTTACATACAATCTCTTTGGCATGTGGCGTCACAAGTGGATTTTTCATAGTAACTGCGGAGGCGCTCTGTATCGCGAGAAAGGGACAGGAGATGCCCCTAAAGAAACTATTACTCGATTTATTTACCGATTTTACTTATGTTTTCAATTATTGCATTCATTTTTAATCTTCTTTATGAAAGTAAAAAGTACTTGTTCATTTTTAATAGTAGTCATCATGCCTATTATCCAATTAATTTAGTTCATGCAAGCGATGGTAAAAACTCCCAGGGCTCAAAAATCTCGGAAACCTCGATAAACGCTTAGCCAAATAAGTAAGTACGTAAATACACACGTGTTATTATTGGCAAGTTGAGAACATATTAAAAAATTAACATTTCCATAAAATTGACATAAGTCCGGACTGCTCTTTTTATGAGAGCAGATAGCCTAAATGACTGGAGAGGTCTAAACTATGTAACAAAACCTCTTTCCATATAAAATGATGAGTATAAAGGAAACCTTACATTAGGCTAAACCCTGGTGTTGATTGACAAAGTATCCGTACATCTGAGGGTACCCGGTTAATTGAGGCGTCTCGGTTGATAGGGTCGGATGCCGGGACGGGACTGCCTTTAGCAAGGGCAAAGGGCTGTTTGTCTCGCAAAAATAATGTTTACATAAACGTTGGTTAGGAACAGTTATAAATTGCCTTTTTTGGCTTGGTAATATTATTTTAAGGCTTGTATAGCTGTGACGGTTGCATGTGAAGTTATTCATCTTTATAAGCCTAGTTTGGTCCCTGGGCATAGGCCTCTACTCCACTTAGTCATTCAGCCCTATACGTCTAATCTAATACGTTACAATATATCAGTTACAGTAAAATAACAAAATGTGTTCCGTATCAATAAAAATTCTTCCTAGAGATATAAACATATCTAGACACAGGTGTCTGCATCTTTAGAATATCGGGGACACGATCTAGTAAATAGGCCTTCTAAGAATATCCGAACAAAGCTAAAGATCAGAATCTGTCCAATACGACACGAAGAATCGATAACTAGAGTAGTACAAGTAGTATTGAATAACTTCACAGGGAAGCCAGATCGCTATATTTCAGGAAACAGATAAAACTGGAAAGTTTGCAGTGGCGACCGATTCCGTCGACTCCAAAGTATTGAGGCCAAGTTAGTAAAACTGTAGAGCACTCAGGTGATATTTTTACAGCAAAAATTTGCGGTTTAATGTCGAAGCTTTCAACTAAAGCACTCATTATTTTTCTTGTAGGTAGACGGAGATATAATATTATGTGATAAACATAATTATTTGGCTGTGATTTGCAGCATTGCAATTCAACGAGGCGATGCTGCCAGTATGTTGAGTATGCTACCCATACCGATAGTGAGCTGGAAGCATTTGGACTGTTTATAGGCCATCCTGGCTAGCTTACAGTTTCTATGTTATTTGTAATAGGTAGTGCAGTTTGAGTAATAAAGGCACATTTCCCATTAAAAAATCATATCCATATAGATGTGGGTTTGTGAGATCATTACTATCATGGTCATTAAAAAGATTTTTAGAGAAAAGAAATGTATTTTGTCTTGTGAACGTAACACAGAGTTAGTAAAAATTGCAGAGCCAGTAGCTGCAATGGAAATGTTCGCAGAAGCTCTACAATTTACTCCGATGTGAAAATGTCAAGGCAGTGGGGTTCAAGCACATTCTTTTGTTTGCATAGAAGCTTATTATTTTTAGTGGTCTTTTTTAGAAAAATTTTGCTAGGAATAAGAAAAGTGCATTCGCTGTTACCATTTTAATTGTGGTTGTCTATAGTGGTTGCTTGTCCATCAAATTTCATGTGTTTTTCATGTCTGATTTCGTGTTTATAGATGTAACAGTCTGTTTCTCATTGAAACCCTCAAAGGTAGCGACAGCTACAGACCTAGATTATTTTTGTTACTTTAAACAACAGTAATTTGTCTGAGTTGAAACCTTGTTGTAACCAATGTCTCTTTTGTTCTTCGATCTCAATGACGCCAGTGCCAGGCACCACCGCAATTTGGCCAGTTCGATCGGTACTATAGATAATTACAGTAACTTTTCTTTTGAAAATTGAAAAAAAATTACTGGCGCCTTACCTCAAACTAATACAAAACTATCATAGTTCGTGACAGTAATGCTTCAAGATTACAATAATATTGTTCGAATTCGTACCATGAACTTATAAAGTATTTCTGCGTGAGAACGAGACGTCTAAATTTTTATATATATAGCGTTATCACTGTAGCACGTCGTTGTCAACATGATGTATTTGATTGAACGATTTAACGTGCCGTCATCAAAACTGCTATGCGTCAACAACATTACAGTATTCTTAATTTTGTCATTATTCAAAGTATGATTGAAGTAATAATGTTATAAGAGGTTGTAGTAGGCCCCGGTCTGTATTATAAGTTCTGAAGTTTTTGTATTATCAGGTTCATTAATTTCGATTTTTACTAAAAACTCCCATACATTGGTTTGCTGCTAACTTAATATTGTATTTATCTGATAGTAAAAATAAAGTCTTTAATACTTCTTTCTCGTACAGACAAGAAACTGTCCGTGTTTTTAAAGACGCCTATAAATTATTATTAAAAAAATTAAAGTATGTTCAGTACCCCTAGTACGAATTTTCCAATACGTGAATACGCGCGAATCCATTTAAAATTTGTATTGCAATTTTTCCAAGTCCATCAACGTGTCCGCTAGGGGCGCTGCAGAGAAATGTATGGGAGAAAAGGGAGAAAACTTAAATGAATCAAGTTTTAGTAAACTATTGAAACTCGTACTAGGGGTACTGAAATTCACTTTTCTTTCTCGTCCTCTCCAAAATTGTGTGGGTTCTATAATAATAATAAATGTATTTATTTCCAATTCTATTATTTCATAGGTCAAAACTGTTAAAATTTATGTAGTACATACGTATACATATATGTACATGTATTTCACAATCATGCCGCAAGCTAGGAATGCAAATTCATGGCCTTCATACCTCGGTCGCTGTTACGTATGAAGTCCATAAATGACGAAGCACTCATGAAACGTTGAATCGCAAAGCTTTCATAATGTTACCAGTACATTTTATATATTTGCGGTATTAAGTCATAGTAGAGATTTCTGTCTAAACTCGTATATTTTACGTATTTATAGAGCAAAGCAAATACATTTATTTAGCATGCGCTCTAGATATTCCTCTACCCATTAAACGTACGACAAGTACGATTTTCAATTGATCGTCCATTTTTATTTTTTATTTTTCTAAACTAAATATCTCGCGAGCATCAAACGGAAAAGCCCAAAAATAAAAAAATTGTGTTTGTCCCCTCCTGTATTGTGTTAAAGTTCACTAAAATTAAAATAAATAATATTAGCATAGAGCACGAACCCAGGTGTATCCACATACGCCTGGATTATAAGGTAAGGTAAATTTCATAAAAAAAAAAAAAAAAAAAAAACCGTGATATAAAATTCAGAGAGATTAATGAAAATTAGTGAATAATATTATTATAATTTATTACTTTTATTCTAACAGGGTCTTTCCATAAATCGATATCGCCAATCCCTTGCGAAGGAGAGCTTTGGCCCTATTGTCTTATAACGCATTTTGCTTCTCATAGCGGATGAGGATGTTTGGACGAAAAGTCCTTAACCATGTCCATGTAAGTATAATTAATCTTAAATTTTTTTACAAGCATATTTAAAACCAAATTTAAGATTCTACAAATCTTTAAATTATAATTATCTCGAAATTCACTTATTCCCGAGAATCCTCTTCAGCAACTTTCAAGATAAATTGATAGCTCGAGTATTTAATTAAAGTTTGTTCTTTGATATCTCGTCTCTACGTCTCTTTATTTCGTTTTAAATGTAAATTAAAATTTTAGGTGTTTTATATTTGAAACCATATTCAATCACTTCGAAAATTTATTATTAGGTACTTTATCTTTGGTCTAACATGGATTAGCTTTCTGCTCTACAGTTCGATCCCCATAGGTTATACAAACCTTATGTTCTTTCTTCATTTTTAAGCCACATTTGAGCTTAATTTCGTCAAAATCAGTTCAACGGTTACCTCGTTAAAATGTAACAAACAAACTGACAGAGTTACCGTCCAATTTACAGCATTATTGTGAATATTGTTGAGGATAATTATAGTGAGTACAATAAAATGATTAATCTATGTGACGTAACCCATATGCTACGATATGAAATTGCCGACAAATATGAAGACAATCATCAGGTTAAAATCTACCTACTTTCATTTCAGTAAAAAATACAGAATTGTTAGTTGATGTTGTTTTATTGCAAGAATCTAGAATTTAGCCAGTTAGCAAATATTTCTACTTCTCACCTTCATTAAAGTATCCGTACTTTTTATCCTTTTCACATCAACTTTCTAAACAAATAACATTTGGGTGTGTATAATACCTAATAACAATGTGTTGAACCATCATATCCTCCAACAATGCCCTTCCGTCCTAACTTTGCCCGGGAAGGATATATAAATTTTATAAACAATAACAAAAAATATAGCGTTTGATACCGTTTTTATTTTGGTAGAAAATTAAGTTGATTTATGGCAACCCTAAACATTCATGACGCACACAGTCATGAATCTTCACACTTTGTTAACAAGTATGAAGAATCATGGGCCCCTATGGGCCCCAAGAATATTATGGATGCGCCATAGAGTAAAAGCAGCTTAGAAAAAAAGATTAAAAGAGCTCATGTTTTCGTTTAACATAATCACGAAAAAATATTTTTTTTTTTTCGACTCAAAATACCGCAGTTTATTCAAATCACGCCTAATGAAATCAAACGCCCGTCTTCTGTTTAGGATTGCGTCACAACCGGCTGAACGTGGCTGGACCAACAATGGCAGGCCATCAAGTGCTAGCTAACTGGTCCGGTGTTCGGGCGAGTAATTAACATCGACAAGGTAATTAACCATGCAGCGACAGCCCTGGCGGATCACGACAATCATGAATTAACGTGAACGGGAACTTTGGACGTATGAATGTGTTACTACAATGCGTTACCAATATAGGCTAAATGAACCACAAAAAGGACAGTCGACCATAAAACCATTACTAATTATAATAAGGTACTTGCCTCAAACAAACTTATTAACAGGTGGCTAAATTCTCAAAGCTTAATAAACCTAAGTCAAGACTTTACACGAGCCAAAACAACGTCAGATTAACCAAACAACCTTTGTTGTTAATTTTTTTGGTAACATGTAATGTTTTCATCAAAATATGTAATAAATATCAAAACATTTTGTGATTCTCTTTAATAACATGTTTTTAATATTTTGGAATAATTTCAGTGCCTCCCTACTCGTATCAAAAAGGGCAGACACTTGAAGATTGTGTCATTATTTTCCTGCAACACGCGAAAAGCTAAGGGGATGTGATCCAATATTACTTTCCTCCTTTGAAAACATTGTTTTTCCTCGTTTCTCTTTTTTTTTTTTTTTTTTTTTTTTTTTTTTTTTTTTTTTTTTTTTTTTTTTTTTTGAACGGGCTAATGCTGTTGGTCTCTAACGACCTTTACAGCGTCACCGGGCGGGAGGGCAGGCGCTTAAGGCACCCAGCCGACAAAAGTGGGGGGCAACTAGCTCAAGGGCAGCCCTGGGGTGCGAGCCTCGGCTTGGGCTGTTGCCGGGATAAGAGGATCGAGAAGGCTACGTCCGCTGGAGGAGTGGACCCTATGGAAAGTCGCGACCGTTCTAACTAACCTACGGGGGGTACGTCGACCTCGCCGGCGGGGTCGGTGTCTGATTGTGTTACGCTGGTATCCTATACCGGTGCCGAAATCGGTACCTGAGCCAGAAGGGCTAGACTGGTCCGGTGATCCTAGCGCAGCCGAAACAACGGCTGCTATAGGATCTTCCGGGTCGCTCAAGACGTGTCTTGGGCGTCGACGACGGGGTGGTCCCTCGTTTCTCATTCCTCAGGCGGGGTAAAATAATACTTTCGCATGGTTAGATCTTGCAGTTTTGTTAAGGATCGTACGCTGCCAGAAAATATTTCTCATATTTATTTTAATATGTGTTTTATTTTTATTTTCATCAACAATCTACTGCAATACACAAGCAAGAAATTTTTCTTTGAACCGCTTATGTATAGATCAAAAACTCTTTAATTTTTTGTTTGTATATTATTGTGAGCCTTAGTAAAAAATTGCCAAAGATTTGGACAATTTTAAATGATACCCTCTTTGGTACAATTTAAACCTCTACATAGCCAAATGGCAAGCTCTTATTTACATCTAGCCTCTGAAATGCTTTCCAAGCTGAATTTGCTCGTTAGCAAAATTGCACCGGAAGAGCGCGCCTGGAAAACACCGAGCTATGTGGCAAGATACCGCAAAACGATCATGGTACAGAGCAGAGAGTGTTAATATAATTAGGCATAATAAGGTAAGCTTCGTATACTTTTATATTTCTCTTTTGCCAATAATCTGGTATAATACATAAGTCGATATAGGAACCGTGCGAGCAAAGATGCGAGCACCATGACACCTTGCTATGCTGAGACTTTCTTCAGAAAGTATGAAGCAACGATGTGAAGTTTTATTTTCATATTAACCTAGACAGAAACTATTTAAAAGCCAATAACGTTGAGTTACCAAATCATCTCTACCCCTTGAGGATTTGCTAGCACCCAGATACAGTGAATTTTCGAAGTGGATTTCCTTAGGTGTGAGATTAGGTTTCATACGGCCCATCCGCCCGCCGAGGTGGGAATCAGTGGGTCGTTGCCGCAACGGCGTTCAATTTACCTCCCACGGGCTTTATAGCCGAGGAGCTTACGTTCACACCACACCAACCGTTTTATTAATAAACCCCTAAAAACTGCCTCATACGCTTTATCATTGTAAATAGTTAAGCTGTACACAATAGAAACTGGATATATTCGTTTTGTCATTAACAATATTTTCGACTTTACTAATCTATTCTATAAAATTCTCAATAGCTATATTTACCATTCAATAAAGCCATTTCATTCTACATGTAGGCCGCCCCCGTTTGCTTACAATTGCTGGGAATCATTGGATGAAGAGGCAAGTAGCTAAAAAAGTGGCGCTCTTTTATAGGAAAGCCTCGTCACGTTATTCATTCACATAAAAAGCCTATTTATGCTCAGCAGTGGACGCCTTACAGCCATGATGATACTGATAGTACGTCTCTTTTATTCATTTTCTTTGGCAACGATATAAGCCGGAATCTGAATGAAACTAAAAACCTTGCATATACTGGATGCTACCTCCTGCACCTCACTGAAACTCATGCACTTGACAATTTTTCCGCGTCGGTTCAAATAACGCCCTCACTTTTCCAACTCTGTCTTTGTTGCAGCTTAAAGCTGCAGTAGAAAGCTTTCTGTCGAAGTACTAGCGGATAGGATTTGTCGCTGTCGGTTTTAAACGAAAATCCCGTGTGAAATATTGCGTTATTCACGTACATTGGCTACAAAATATGTAAAATGTTTTTAAAATAGTACGTACCTATTTAAAAAGGGTTGTAGTTCAATAGTTCGTAGAAAGTTCATCAAATTTTAATACTTGTAATCTTTCCATAAATATTCAAAAACAATAAACACAACAAAATACAAATTTACAAACAATGACATTCTAGTTAGTATCTCACATTACGGATATTTTTATGTGTAATGTTAATATAATAATATAGTGACATGACATTTTATTAATTTTTACACTCCTTAATTTCAATTTTTATTTTGATACTTACATTAATACCTTATAATTGTTAAATTCATTTAATTATGTACCTAATTGTTAATGTTTACAATATATGCATGCTGCCGTTGGTGGCAAGATGTATCTGGCACTAATGATGTATACTTAAACCACAGAGCTATGAAACAAATGATGCTTCGCCTATAGATAGAGACGAAATTAATCATATTATTGCTGCCAAACTTCGGTACGGGGTACTCTTCTGTGTCAGTTTGATATTATAGGGTAATTTCGCTAGTTTCCGACCACTTAGTGGAGTTGTCAAGTTTAGGTTGCATAATAAAATGTACCAGTATCATTTTTTGACTTGATGCTACTAAGCTACGTTTCAAATATTATACTCTATATTTTTATCAGATTATCAATCATTTTTTATAATAACCGACCCTATTATAAATATCTAAACCAAAGGCTAATAGTAACTATTTTGCTAGTTTTCGATCACTAAATTATGTTTACGACCACTTTTTCGCTAGTTTCCTACCACTATAAATTGAAAGACGTAGGTGCCTGACTGCTTGTGGTAAATAAATGATAGAAACAATGATCAGAAAGGCTTCTTTAGATCCTCTGTCTTGTATTTTCATGATTTCTCCAGCTTTGAGGCACTTACTCATATAAAAAAGCATGATCTTTTTTCTTACTGAGACCGCCAAAAATGATTTAAGGATATGGCTAAAATATCAGCTATAACAAAAAAAAATTGGCTAACGTAGTTTATAAACATAGTTATGTTTACAAGCTAAATACGCTACCTTTTTTGTAATAAAGCCAGCCCACATTAGACCCTGGGCGAGAAATATTCAATGATGGTTCGATCAGTTGGTCACGCCTATTTTGCGACCACCAGCATTAATCGTTTTTTTTAAATCGTGTCTGGTCTAACTAGTTAAACTTACAAAGTAATCGACTATTTATGTACTTTTATATGTAAATAAATACGTATTTATAATGTTTTTGATATAGTTTGCTTTTGCGGTCGAATAGCATTTTTCTGCAGCTGGATTAGTTTTTGACCACGAGCGATTTTGGGTATCTGTAGTTTTTAAACCAGATGGTGGATAAACGTGGTCGAAAACTGGCAGTTAAAAAGTATGTGCTTTTAAGTTTCAAAGCTTTAAAATAGAATTGGGGATTTCTCGTGTAATATTTGTTACAAAACTGAACCTATTTGGACATAAGATGTGTTCACCGCAAGCTTTTTATTTTTTTTATTTTTTCATCAAATGTACATTAAACGGTCGGATATAGGAAGTGGTCGCAAAACCGGCGAACTTACCCTATGGCAGAAGTACCGATAGTGATGTAATGCGTTGGTTAACCTATAATTATCGACACATCGATAGTTTCTATTATGCCATCCGGAAATTTGTTACAATAAGTTTTAAATGTTTTCAATTTATTTTGTGGTTAGATTGACTTCTACTAATTAAACTTTTAATATCTTTTATGTTTATTAGGTTTCCTACAGATCCTAATATAAAAGATAAATAGATATTCGCAACTGGACAGTGCAATTGGTTTCCTCAAAAACATGATACGGTTTGCTCTCAGCATTTTGAAGCTGAATGTTTTATGAAAATGTCTAACCATATACGTTTATATTTTGACGCTATTCCCACATTGAAACTCTATCCTATTTTTAACGAGGTACTAGGTGGACCGATGACCTGGTGAAAACCGCGGGGAGCCGGTGGATGCAGGAGGCGAGCAGCCGTTCAAAGTTACTGCCAAACTAAGGACCTCCTTCTATTAAATAAGTGTTTACCTACAACACCTCAATGATACTCAATATTATTATTATTTTTCCTAAAAATTCATCTGAAAATTGTATTTTCAGATGAATTCTATCAAAAAGAAACGTGACGCAACAATACTGATGAATCATCAGCAAAACGTGTTACCTATGTATTTGGAGATTTAATATATTATTTCGTTTTATAACTTGTTATGTTTCTTCTATTTCAAACTTTAGTTTATAGATATAATAATACTATCACACATCATCAGCCGGCAGACGTCTACTGCTAAACATTGCCTCCCCCATAAAACCTCACTTTGGACGCCTATCGGATTTGCTTATAAACTTAATCTTTATAACCATAAACTGACGATAAACTACCTCTATACTTACACACATTACATTTGCCATAAAATAGGTGAGGTGGACTGTATATCCGTGACGCGAACATGACGTACCTACCAATACCAATACATTCAATTTTATTTATTTTAGATTTATACCGGTATGTTTATCGGCTGGCCATTGTCGACCCGGAATAGAGTATAATAGAATAAAATAACACTATTACACATAGAAATACGCACAAAAGGCACAAAAGATATAGGTAGGTACTAAAGTGTACCTAATGATACAATCAGGTAAGAGGTACCTTACCGCGTACTTAACTCATATCAAACTATCGATAAAAATATATCGACTCAACCCACAGCACGTTTTGCTGACAGCAGTGGCACTAATGACAAGACAATTGCTATATATGTCATCTGCGCAGGTAAACCATAGAGGTTTCATTGTAATACCTGACACGCTTGAATTGTATGAGAAGTGTCGAAAAGGCGCCTCTATGTAGAGGGAAGCGTTTTTTTTTTTTTTTTGCTCTGTGACTTAAACCCTATATACCTACATTTAAGCAAATAAATGATTCTTATTCTTAAAAAAATGCAATTTTCAATTTTATGCTATGAGATTGCAACAATAAAAAATATATCTTGAAATAGCTGTTCGAGCTACATTTGGGAGCTGTAGGCGTTACTTTATCTATACGTTATAAGCTTTGTGTAGATTCATTTCAATTTAATTTTTCTGTACAATTTGGAGATAATTTATTGTCTAAAGCACATGCACGAATTTGAGTTTAATAGTAAAAGAAAAATCAAGAGGACGCTGAATCTAATCAATTTCTTTAGCATTTACAGGGTGACCTTGAATTGGTATGTTATCTTGAAGTGGGGGAACTGAGACCATGATGCCTTACAAGTTGTGAGGGCCTTACTTGAAACTGGGTGTTTCCAAACTACCATGATAAAAAATAAATCCACTCGCAAAATTGCACATGCGATCACTACGAGAGTCATAAATTCATTTCTAAACACAGGTCGTTAAACTCATTTATGTGCACTTGGTCAAGGACGAAGTTCAACCACCCAGCTGCACTATGGCTATTTTCGAACGTAAACTTTACATGGCATTTCTTCAATGAAAAACTATTAATTTCGTAAAGTCGTAGAAGTAACATTGTCTACCTTGGGGTGTAGATTTAACCCCGTTCGGGATAACATGCCAATTCAAGGTCACCTTGAATATAACACTTAAGAGCTTGCCAATAAACGAAAACTAGGAAAAAAATGGCATAAATGAAACTCTCCAAAGCAGCTCCGTTATTAAAGACCGTTTTCATTTGACAAGCAGGACCGTAGCCGGTAATTCCTTTGGCCGTACATCCGGCACGTTGCACTACTCTCGCAATCAGAGACACCCGAGTCCAGTTAGTATGAGGAAAGGAATTAAGATAATTGCAGTAGTAGAGGAAATTGGAAAACTCCTTTAGAATTCTTGATTGTGATTGTGTTACAATCAGGACACGTTTTATATTACTTTTATTTATTTTGAGATGGTTAGTAAGTAATAATTAATTTTTGCAAACTAGAAAATTCTGTTCTGTACAGAAGTAGAACGTGCTATACTTAGGTATATACAACTCGAAACTGTTCTTCTAAAACCAAAGTTTAATTTCGTATCTTTTGACCACAAAAAAACATAGCTCACTCAAACCAAACATTTTAAGATCCACCTAAAAAAATTAAGCAATATTTCTATCTAGAGTTACATAACTCCAACACCTCCGTTTAATTACTAACCCTCTCATGAATAACACATATTCAGAGAACTATTAAGCCTTACCTTTATGCCAAAACGAAGAACGATCTACAAAAGCCGGCTGGATTGTGAATAAGCTTCACCAAGCGCTCTTCGCCGCGACCCAGTCAGTTGGCATACATGTTGAATGAGACGGTATTATGTTCTGAAGGAATAATAAATGGTGCGTAAGTATATGGTTACGGTAAGCCATTTGGTCCTGCATCTCTGTTCGCTAAGGAAGGACTTTCAGTGTAAATTAAGTCTGACTTAAAATGAAGAAACAATAATTAGGTTACAAAGAAAGCGTTTTATCTTTGGCCAACATTATTTCTTTTATGTAGGTACTTGTGTGTCTTTTATGTATGCTACGTAAAAGCTTGTTGCCATTTTACTGTCAAGATAAATGTAGGTATATTACAGTATACTCGTATTGTGCTTCTTATTGTGTCAAAGACAATACGCTCTTTGTTCCTATGTTTCGTAGAAGATAATGTTTTATCAAGCTCATTACAGACGTAAAAATCTGAACAAACATTTTTATAATGGTCTTATTTAGTTTTTTGTGTACAATGTTGTGTGTAAGTATACTTTTTTATCGATTTGGATGATTCTATAGCAAAATAAAGTCGTAAACCAAATGGTAATGTATGTCACAGCGACAAATTCCTTTTTCATCACCTGTTGATTTAATGAATAAAAATTTCGTAATATTCGGGTCATTTAAAAACATTTATGACAGGCTAACATAATTACTTACTCCAAGGAAGAAAGAAGGAAAGAAGGACGTATACTCTATTTACATTATATACTGTAACATATATTACACTATGTAATATAACATTCTCATCTATTGGGCATCGCATTTTCCTGCTAAATCCAATATGCTTGTGTCTTCGAGCGTGTATTTCTGTTATGGTTCATGAAAGGACAGACTTATACAAGTTCGAAGTTTTCCAAAAAGGATGCCATGTCAAGATTTGTCAATATTTATGACAATATATTTGCACATGTTTTTTATGTTTCTTTATTTCACAGGTTGTTTCAGGTGTTTTGTGGTGAAACAATGCTAGTTTACGACAAAGAAATTGGATAAAAATTGTCCTACAATAACAACTATTAAAAAAGAATTTGACGTGAATTTAATTTCATACTAAAGACCAATCGTAATATAAAATTGACGACCTAACGAATGATATAATTACTGCATTTGTGTGAGAAGAACCATTACTGTACTTATAACTTGTCTTTGAAAAATATCCACTACATAATCAGGAATTTGTTAGTAACGTTCCCAATAATAGCATTTCAAATATCTCAATACAAATCATCAATTTATCACAAAACTCGTAAGCGGTAAAATATTGAAGGCTCGTTGTAACGTAAGCTTTTATCTGGCAGCTCCTTGACAGTGACTGAGTTGTTCCTACACGGGACATTACAAATGTAAGAAATAAAAGATGTCTCCTGACAAGATTTTCTCGGGTTTTGTTAGAAGTAGAACGTAGAAGTACAGGCACATTTATGAGCGACAACTTTAGAAGAAAAGTTCATCCTGAATTTATTTTACGGATTACGACGTGTTTGAATTTTATTGTGTCATTGAATGCTTTACGGGTTCGCAGTGCAAATTCTAAATGTAGATATTTAAGCCCGCAGTGATAAATTCAAAATTTGCAAGTTTACTCGTGTTGCTGGAAACAAAATACTCTCCTAGAAGTTTCTATTTTTAAAAACAGTTTTCATTAACGCTGCTTTTTACAACGAGTAAAGTAAGAGTAGGGAACAAAAGTACCTACTTTTTTTTTTTGCAAAAATTACTATTATGATAACATTCTAAATATTAATGGACCCAGGGTCTCATCATCAAATTGCTTAAATATGTAACCACTACCAATATTACTATATTTACGCCGTTTCAGCCGCTCTGCCGAATATGCTGCGGCACCGACCCTATCGTGCGTCTCAGGAAGATGTGAAATAACAAAACAAAGATACCTTTCTCATTAGCGTTTGCGATGCATAGTCGCAAAAATTGTGTTATCGAATACACCAGAACGAACGCGTAACCAAAATACTTTCAATCGGAATTGCAATACCGCTAAAGATATTGAGGTCTTTTTTTTATTATTGATGGGTTTGCGTTTGGCGTTTGGTCTAGAGGCAGATAGAGGAGAATTCAAGTTCCACCTTTTATTATAGGATCTACTTCATTACTATGACTTTAAATAGCATTTAAAAACCATCGCTATTTTTCATAGAAATATTCGAACCGCAAAACCAGACAGTTTCAATTAATAAAATAAAATACGCACTGATCTGTATAATGAAACTCAATTTATTTGACAAAGAGGGCTTAGTTTAAGATAAATTTCTCTTATATTACTTTGCTAGAAATTGAGACGTATTAATAAAGAGGAGTACCATTTTTAGGCAACTTGTTTGTAGAGGATTTTAAGAGATCTTTGAATTTGGATTGACACTATACGAGTATATACGAGCCTTTCACGGATTGCCTTATAATCCCTCAGATTATATTTTTCAGACAACATATAAAAGCTGTTTTAATTACAGTCACTAAATGAATGAATAGAAAGAATTAGGAAACTTTTAATCACACTTTCTTTGAATAAGTACTAATAGGTACTTCACTTGAATAAGGAAGGTCAACTTTACTTCAAGTTATTCAGAAAAAATCTGCTTAATTTACTTCGCGTGCGTTAATCAAGATCGTAACTTTGATAAGAAACGTCTAACTAGTTACTCGAACTCATGAATTGCAGATCTAACTAAATAATAAACACGTCAGACTTTCAATTGAGTTACTGAGCCACTGAGGACAGAACTTATAAAACGTGTCCATTGAGAAATCGTCCTTACAGTCCAGCAATGAAATAGCTGATTTGTGGGCAAAGTTTTGAGGTATTGTCGTGACGCTGAACTATGGTTAGGTACACTCCTATCATGTACTATGAGGAAAGTGAGAAGGGAAGGGGAAAAAGACAAGGGAAAAGGAGAAATGGATGAAGGGGAAAGGATCCCCTGCCTCCATTTGCCGTTTCATTTATTCACCGTTTTTCCTTATCATTTTCTCTCTTCCTTTAGACTGGGATCCGTGGTGGATGTTCAGCTTGTTATCTATAGGTGTATATACCAGTTGCATATTTTGTTTTTTTATGTAGCCAAATCGGTTTATAAATGACGGAGATATGGGGTTGAAAAACATAAAAAGATAAAGTGTACAACATAAATGAAAACCTCCTCTATTATGAAAATTGGTTGAAAAAGTTTTGCTGTGAGAGCTACATTGCGCTTCATTGCAATTTCTATATAATACATCCCTATTGCTGCTCTGCAATAATATTATGATATTTAAGTTTACTCGATGTCAATAGGCGGAACTTGGATCAAGTGATCGACAGTGTTTGTATTAGTAATGCAAGGCAAATAATAGTCTCAGGATAGCAAAAGGCAAATAAAAATATTTTCTTTGGCGCCTGAGTTTGTTTTTGCAGTTGTAACATCTGTAAGTACATAATGATCTATGTGAATCACATCAATGATAAGATTTGATTAATGTTTCGCTAGTCTGTGATAGGATTTTACTGCATGGCTTTCGTGGATCGTTTAAAGATTAATAAAGGTCATTTATTATTATACATTTCTGACATAATTAATCAATTTGGAAAATACCAAAAATAGCCCGTCTTAAAATTTCAACCGCGTTTCAATTTAATTTCCGATCAACAGAGCACTGTATAAATTCCATTTAAACTGTTCCTTTTACGGCATAAATAGATCAAAGATATTGAACGGTTACGAAAATGATAGGAAATTAATCAAGTTGAAGAATTTCTAGTTTATTGTTTCAAGATGACAAAGGTTGATTTAAAGTAGGCATCGTTACCTCTTCCCAAAAAAAAAATAAGGTACAATGTTAGAAAATTCGCATGAGAAGCTGCAAGCGTGTAGAGATGTTGCCTGCTGGAGAATACTTTATTTTTGGTTTATCATTATTACTACTCATGTTAACTGTTTATTTGCTTGTATGTGTGGTTTATGTTATAGCAGTCAAAGTAATTATGAATGTATTTGTAGTAAAATTTTATATGGTTCTTTTGCTTTCAACCTGCCCATCTATGTTAAAAAAAAACTTTGTCCTGACCCCAGATAATATAATACCTACAGTAGTTCTTACATCTAGCTAACTATTGACTAACCGGCTATTTAACTGACAATATAAATACTTATCTAATAACTTACCTGACAACCTGTAGTCGTAACTGCTAGACCTATAGAGAATTAAAATTTACAGTGTCTTCATTTTATGACAAAGGGGTATAAATAAGTGTTTATGAAAATTAAATTCCTAAGGGGTCTAGCTAGTTCTTAGAACTGCATGTCGTAAAAGTCGTAGGCAGTCTAGTTTCGCATAGAGAAGAACATAGATTAACTATTTACGTTTTCCTCAAAATGAAACATAAATTGTGAGCCAGCGAATGAATAAAAGAGTGAGCCTCCCGCTTTACATAATCGAATGGATTGCCAGCACCGGGAGTAATGTAGGTACCCCGTGTTGATTTTTCATTAGTGCTCCAGATGTGCCCTAGAGGGTCTCAGTGGGAACACTGAGCTATTTGTTATTGAGGTTTTTGCGAAGGTTGTTAAATAAATGTTGGAAAAAAATGTTACGATGAGAAAAAAAAGGTGCTATCTATTTTAGCATACCTTGTATATATTCCTGTAATAATAATTAAGCTACATTGCAGGCTTCAATAGCTTAGAACTGAATGACAGTGCAGTTTTATTTAACTCAATAAAATGTTGTATTTAAAAACGTTCTTCAGGTTAATTATTTACCGGATCAGATTAATAATATTAAATTATTAAAAGAATTAAGGAATTGTAAAGCTTCAGTTTATTAAAACATTTTTTCCGGTGTGACTGATATTACTGCGACCGTGATCTAATTTTCTAAGTAATTTGCAGGTCAGGTGCAATTTGTTTTCAGATTTCAGGTATGAGTTCACGTGCCTAGGAAGGTGCGAATCTGGCACTACAATGCATCGAAATGACGACGCCTACTTCTTACGTAACCGATGTTATTCCAAGGAATGTCATTGTATACAACCATTTTGAAGGTTGCCCTGCTCAAAAACACCACGTACATCCAATATTAGATAGCAGATACGTGTTACCCCCTCCGCAAGGCGGCCAGGGTTTCTGTAACAATATTTAACCCTGACTTAATCCAGATGGAGAAAATCTTCCCTTATTTCGTTTTATTACAAATCAACCCTAGAATCGCGTTTATTCTTCGTAATGGAAGTTGGGAAAGTCCGGCAGTTATTCCACAGTTTCCGTAATCTGGACGAATATTGCGTAACATCCCTTAATAAGGTTTCCTTAATCCGCATTTTACCTTTTTAGACTTTTTCGAATCTCATGTTGGGCCTAATAGACAAGAAGCTTGGAAAACTGTCAAAATTGGAATATTATATCCACAGATCTTGTGATTATCTTGTACTTACCCTTGCCTTTCCTTATAGGTTTCTATCGCGTATTATATTTAAATAGTGTTACCATACTTTGCCTTATTAACCTGACTATAGATAAGTATAGATAGATAGATAACTCTTTAGTCTCTCCAATGATTTAAACCTCTAGCTGACCCGCCTCGGCTTCGCACAGTCCACGGGTAATTAGTTTTACGCGTTATCCCAGTCGAAAGGAAGTTTCGCTTTACCATATTACACATTTCAAAACATCTTCAATGTACAGAATTGGACCTGTTACAGTTTTATTATTTTACGTATAGATATGTAGAAAAACAATATAAATAATAATTTAGGTATAAAAAATGTTTTGTGATTATACCATTAATGGGCTGTCATCAACGTTCTCCAAGGATTCGTATTTATCTCAAGTAACCATCACAATCTAAGTAGAGGATACAAGATAACCTGTGAATATACATAACTGTGTCTCTTATATGTATGCTTCGTGACAACTTCCCTCTGATCTCAGATTCGAAACAGTGCACACACGTTCACTATATACCCATACATGGTTACCCAGGTACGTGTAAACATTACGATTTACGTCACATAAAGGTTTATATGCGAGGTTTTCGCTGCAGGACGATGTACGTGATCCAATAAAATTGTAAAAACCCATCTATGAAAGCAAACAAGATCGACGTACATTGTAGCAAAAAAATCGAGTTTTTTATTGTAGGACGTGTCTGCAGAACCTATTCGTTCGGTTAATGGTCGAGGGAAATGAGCTATTTCGCGGTAGGATGCCTCTGGTATTACTCACGCATAGTCTTCCATTACTTGACGAAACAATGTGCGGCGAGCTGGTAAATAGTTGACTAAAAGTCGTCTGGGACACCTCGTTTACGCTCGAGACGGCAAAGAGGAAATGGTATCATTTGACGCTTGAAGCCTTTGTACTATGGCTCTTATAAAATATCTTTACAAAGCTATTTTCAACTGGAAATCTCAACTTTCCAGCTAAATACAAGGCTATGTCTGTTTTGTAGCCGTGACGTTAAAGGAGAATAATTCATAATTGGTGGTTGAACTTTTCTGAAAGTGGATACTACCGCTTTGCCACTTATTCTACCATCAAGCAAAGCAGTGTGCAAGTATTACTGTGTCATAGATTTAAATATTCTAATACTGCGACTGTATGTTGAGGGGCAATGTAGCTATTGAAATACCTGGATGAAATACTGTTATGGGCGGCCGTATTGCTTAACATCAGGTGAATGACCAATTCGTCACGTCATTAATTCTCATAAAAAAATTAGATTTTATGATCTGATTTCAGAATCTAGTATTACTACTATATATGTGATGATGTCTCAGGATGGTCTCCGTAGTGCAAAATCACGTGAAACTTAGTATTTTAGGGTTCAGAGTGTTTCTGCAGCTGTTAGGTATAAGCCGCCGTGATGCTTACCATCAGGCAAACTAATAGCTTATAACATTATAATTTAAAAAAGCTTTTGGTAGTTTCTTTTGTTTCGTTTGCTTAAGATTATAAATAGTAAAAGGTTATTGATTATCAATCAAAGGAAAATATTTAAAGTTTTTCATTCAGCTTCTACAATATTTCAAACTGTCAAATGCAAGAATCTCATTCGGCCAGACTCTAGTCACGTTCCTGCTACCAAATCACTTCCCGAAATGGTTAAATTTGAACGCGTCAGGTTTAACCACTCAAAACTTCTAAGTACGTAGTGGTAGACATTAAGTAACGACAGTTTTAGGTTTCAAAGCATTGCCACGTTTTATTAGCCAATCGAGCTGATCCGTATTATTGTTTGTAGGTACTTTAGGCAGAGTGAAACCTAACAACGTAGCTCTGAAATTGTACCCAATAATAGTAACAGTAAAAGTTATGACGGTCTATCCAATAGTATACCTATTGGTCTAGCATCTTCCTACGTGAAAGTGGCGTTATGCTACGAGTATATTTTTATGAGTCATATGAATCAATTCATGATTAATGTGCCTTGATGTAGATCAAACAGTAGTATAGAAGCAGTATTGTTTTACCCCCGCACACTTTAACTCACTCATCCTCGCACACTTTTGCATATCCTCAGATAAAGTGCGAATTAAACTCAATGGCGGTTATGAAGTCGGTGCGAAACGCAAAAATTTGATGTGCGCTGGAAGAGATAAGTGGTGCGCGCAGCGTGCAGCGTACTTCACAGCCGCCGTTGAGTTTGTTCACACTCCACACTAACTCACCTTCAATCATTCCATAATTTCACACGCGTTTCTTACCACGGGAATTAGTGCGATAGACATAGTGTAATTCCACTACTTATACAACCAAATATGTTTTATGCACAGCATAATAAAAAAGGTCATAATAAACCTTTCGTTATCAAAAGAGTTATTGGATTATAAACGGGTGTTCAATGTTGAACGTTATTACGCTTCTCACTCCGCTAATGAAAGCAACCTTTTCCAGCTTCGGAATGACAAGATCATTATTGTTTTATTATTGCGCTTTTTGTGCCGCTTTGGGAAACTTTGAGTTACTTTCATTATGTAATGGCTACAGATAGATATTTTAATATTAAATGGTTTTGTCTCATGAACGTAGAGAAAGGAGGACACAATTTATAGAAAAAAAGAGACTTCTTTGAATGTTTTGCCTATAAAGAATAAAAAAAGAATCATGAAAATAAAAAATGACTAATATAATAAATTCTCTTGTGTACTTATGTCTAATGAGGTATAACTATGTAATAATGTAAAAAATTATAATTATTTTTTATTCACTAATTATATACTTCTTAAGAAAGTTATACAATAATGATAGCGTGTACAAATAAATAGGTATGATAATATAATTGATTTTTTAAAAGGGAAATTGTGTGTAACATGTGATTTTGAACTCACATTAAGAATTTATCAACAAAATAATAATTTTTGTTTCATGGGAACGATCATCAATATCCTTAATGTTTATTTCGTTTAGATTTGAATTAATGCTACATACAGTTTGGAAGTAAATCTATCAATGTATTTTAATTTTACCATTAGCAAGATTGGTGATAACTTTTGGTTTAAAAAACCTTAAAATATACGAATTTTCAAATAGAACCTATCTAGAAAAATTTGACCCACAAAACAAAAGCCTAACTTTTAAAATACCCTCAATCACGTACATACAGCCGTATTTCATCCGAATGGTTCTAAAATCCAACCCTAAAGCAATAAATCACTGTTATCTAAATACAACTTTTCAGACTGCTACTAATTCTATAGTCGTTAAGTTATTCAAAATGTTTAGCCCCAATTTATTTCAAGAAGAATAGTACTTTATATTTTTTTATATTTTATAACTTCTCTTTAAGTAATCTATGTAGAAATCATATATTATTACAAGTCATTTATGCCCAATAGAACCAGTAAAGACAGTAGAGCCAATATATTTACCTATCAATAAGCACCTTGTACGGTTGCCTAAAATTTAATTATGCTTAGTATGTACAATCATTTAATTTTAATATTTTTTCATAAAAATAGCCTATTTGCAATAAATTATTTGAATTCGAGTTTTGACTTTGAATAAAAAAATGCTTAATTTTTGAATTTGGCTTTTGAATCCATGAGCCAAGCCGTTACGGGTACAAAGTACTTGACCCACTGGCTTATGCCACTCGTATCATGACGGGATACCATGTCACTTAAACAATAATTGTGTACTATACTAATGATCATTTAGGCACAATATACACATAGTACCTACGACCGCATATATGGATACTTTGTTTTGTTCCTGCCCTTGTTCCTTTTGTCATTTATTATGTGTCACAAAAAACAAATGGTGGAAAAAAGAAGGTGATGTGGGTATTTTTAGAGCAACCCTATTTAGTGACGTATTCAGAGCACCGACTCAAATAGACATCAGAGAACGGTACCAATACATTTTTAAGGGTCAAATAGACAACACAGAACCCACATATCGGTACCAACACATATTCAAGAAACTGGACAGGAAAGGTGTACCTACCCACAGATTTTATAATAGGTATCTACACCTAAATGCTTACAGCATATACGAATGTTATGGCTGATTGACCAGCAATATTTAATAATATTTTTGCTTTAAGTACACTATAATTATGCTTCGGTGTGAAATTGCGTGAGCCATTTAAGTAAAAAAGGCAAATAATATATACCTAGGTAACTAAGGAATTTTCTAAAAACTTAATAATTGAGACATAATAATTATTATGATAGCGTTGGTAAAATCTGTCTTTAAAGATCTGGTTTCACACCACATTCATGATTAACCATATAAATTAGTGTCACAATAATAAGTTGGCATAAAATTGACAAAATTTGTGCAGTGCCTAAAAAGCCCGGAAAGCCCAGCCGCCGATTCTCGTGTTCGACTTCCTTTTCTTATCTGACATTACACGTGTTATTACGTAACTAAACATTCCTAAACTCTGCAATAGCGTTTCGCAAAAAGTTTCATATTCTACTCTCGTATTTCAACAACAAAATGAAGACAGATTTCAAAAACAATCTCTCCTTATTTATGGTTTCCAGAATTTTTCATTCAAGCCTAGATTGCGTCCGCAGTATTATGTAAATTCGCATTTTTCTTGTTCACCCCATTATGAGACGGGCTTTTATAGCAGCCAGGCCTGCTGGGACAATAAAAGAAAGTTAACACGGATTACTTCATTTGAATAATCGTTAAATATGGCGGAGTAACCGTTTTTCAACTTGATTACTTTCATTTGTTTTCCGATAACGAGGTCATGTCGATTCATATTGAACGCATTAATTTGGTTTGATCACAGAATATTAATATCTTTTATAATAGTCGAGATTTCGGCTCAGAATGGCAGTCATACCTACGAATTTGTGGTTACTGTGTTAAGGTGCTTTCACGAAAATATGTCATAAGTAAGCGACAAAAGTTAAGAGTTTTGTTTTTTTTTGTGTTAGCTATTATTGTGGAAAAAGAAATGTCTTAGTGATATTTCTAATAATAGCTTTCTACGCAGCACCTTTGTTATAGACTGCATGACAACGTCAAGGTTGTATATTAAATCAAACAAAAAAGGTATCTGTGTAATTTAATATTATGATGATAATGTATAGATAGTAGAGAGATGGAGTTTACAATGTTCTATTTATTATGTGTGCATTGCCATTTTCAAATTGATTTAAGCGTTCTATTAATACTACAGCCTTCAAATAACAAAAACCTTAGTAATTCGGGAGCCACGTCGGTTCGTATTGTCCATCTGGAATAATCCCATGGTCCCGGGGGAATAAATTATCCCGCTGCTCCGTCGGTTCTTTGTTCCAACAATTTTATTTCTATACGCGGGACGTTTCGAAGTTATAACGAGTTGGCCAGGACGTTTCTTTGCGTCTGACACACAAAGACCAAAGTGGATTGTGTCAAGTTCCGGGCGCCACAAATGCGGCGCGCAATGAAGTTAAAAAAACTCAATTTAAGATTTTCACTAAGCCAAAACGTAAAATCAGCTTTACGACTACTTATCTTATGTTTTTCTTTCACTACCAGTGTCTCTTTCTGTAGATAGTTTAAAGTTAAAATGCTACAAAAGAATTCATACAACGCTCAAAACGAAGGAACAAGTAATAGCAAAGATTTTTATACGCAGGTCACGATTTTTCTCCTGCTTTCCCCTATAACAGCTATCGCCCCCTCTAATTTCTATTAAAAGCTTCCATATAAAGCACAATATAAATAAAATTTAAAGGCATCACTATAACCTGTAAATTAAGAACGAAAATGCAACAGTATTGAATAAACAACGGCGTGTGATATCGAAATATATGCGTTCTGTTACATGA
This sequence comes from Ennomos erosarius, assembly GCA_963580505.1. Taxonomy (NCBI): domain Eukaryota; kingdom Metazoa; phylum Arthropoda; class Insecta; order Lepidoptera; family Geometridae; genus Ennomos; species Ennomos erosarius. Next base: position 4,361,159 of record OY756981.1, on the reverse strand, counting down.
TCGTATCGCATACATCTATTTCAAAAGCCGCGTACATTGTGGGCTGCGAACCTGATGCCACCTCCCGATGTGGGCGCCTCTGCGTGTGTCAACCATAAATCAAAATTTGTAGGCATCCAAAAGCCTATACGCTAAAATAGCTAGCTTAAAGCCCCGACAAAGCGATGTCCCAGGAAGCCAATGTGTCGTCGCTTGGATCCGGCAGCAGGAAGGAAACCATATTTCAAACTTTCATACCGACCCGGGCCGGAACGTTTGGGGAAACATTAAATATTAATAGTGATACGTTGTGTCCAAATTGTTTCCCTGTTGATTACAAGCACGAGGAAAATTACGAGTTTTCCTTTTGAGGTTTATTTTGATTTTAATGATATGCTACAATAACGAATCCCTAATGAATACGTTTGTTTGCATAATTTTATTTATTCATTGCAAATTGAGATTCTATTTAGATTTTTCATATATAACCACATACTCCATCAACAAATAAAAACAATTGGTTATTATTACGAGAATCCTGTTTCGTGGGTCTCTTTCGTAATCTCTTATTTCTTTTTTCCTGGGTGGTGTGTAGAGCAGGGGTACCAAGCCAAGTATGGGAGGCAGGTGTTCCAACCTCCATCATGTAAATTTGCTTTTCATCAAATAAACTTTTTAATTTTCATTACCAACAAAACAAAAAATATGTAAATGTATCTGTCTCTCTTTTACAATTTTATAGATATCACTCAACGTCTAATCCCATTACTTTTAGGCCATTACACAAAAGATAATATTATTTTACACGAGGGCAGTACATTTCTCTTTATTATTCTTAGGCCATACACACGTCTACAAGTATTTTATATAAGTGGTTAAATCAATAACAATAACATACTAACATCGGTAAGTAAGTAATTTTTATTTGGTAAGTAAACCGTCGCCAGTTACGTAATCTTATAAAACGTTTCATAAACTCAAAATTTCAGCTGTTCCTTGGTAATAATAATCCGATTTTCTCAACAGAGTCTCTATTACACAATTCAAATTCACTCCGTTTGAAATAACCGTTATTTTATACATCATCAGTTTTAGTCGTAAAAGCTTTTATATTACAGTTGGTGAAGATCCGATGATCCACGTAGCTTGACGACAACAAAAGAAAACGTGCAGGTACTCACGAATTTATCGACGAGGGCCCAAAAAGGCGCGGCCTTGGAAATTCGTTGGTTTGGGTGGAAGAGATGCAACAGGATTCCTCAAACGGTGAATAAGTTCGCGCACTCACAGTTTCTGGGGCATACTTTGTAGAGTTCACTCAGGATTAGCACTCAGTAAGTTTGTGGAAGGTAGCGAGGTCCGAGGAAGCTGGCGCGGCGTTCGCACGCCGGTGTCGCGCGCTCGAGTCTGCCCGCTTCTGCGGGGATGCCAGGGGGTGGCGAAAATTACCAATTTGGGGTAAAATATTTAATAACGTTGGTATATGGGCACCGCAGGTTTTATTGTCTTATTGTTGGCGGTACAATAAGATTGATCTTCGAAACGAACGTAACGTATTTCATTCGATTATTTGAAATAGTTTGGTTCACAAATAGTAATACTATTTAACAACAAAAGTTCAACAGGTAAGATACGAGTGGATAATAATATAATCAATAGCAGAAAAAAGGTTATTATAATTATAATGTGCAGCTCTAAAAAAATATAAAATTGCTGCTGAAATTAATGAAGAAACATTTATATTGATCCATTACATTTTTAATAGTACTTAAGAGATCTTTACCTAGATGCATGTTACTAACTCTTTTAATTAACTTATAAAACAAAAACATCTAGTGTAACCTTTGTGTCATTATGTATTTGAAATTAACCTCTGTGAGGTCACTCATTTCAATTTCTTTACTGAAAGTTTTCTGTCATAAAAATTAAATCTTGGTATACAAGGTGACCTTGAATTGGTATGTTATCCCGAAAGTGGTTAAATCTACACCCCCAAGGTAGACAATGTTTCTTTCAAGTTCCACCACCCAGGTGCGCTAAGGCTATTTTCGAACGTAAACATGGCATTTCTTCAATGCAAAACTTTTTATTTAGTAAAGTCGTAAAAGAAACATTGTCTACCTTGGGGTGTAGATTTAACTCCTTTTGGGATAATATACAAATACAAGGTCACCTTGTATACATAGAAAACAAGCTCTCTTTTATTATTTACTGCCATTGATCGAGTGATGTTCTTGCAATAATTATTTATCGACACATAATTTATCAACACAATAGATTAATTTTAATGTAGTGAAAATAATCCCAAAACATTGTCATCTGGTTCAAATTTTGAATCACACGACAACGTTTTGGTATTACATACATTAAAATAAATCCGTGGATTATTACGCTAAGTAGGCGCCACTGCTATTATAAATTTTTATCATGACAATATCTGACAGCACACTACCTACTTTTCCTAAAATAATTTCCCCACAAAACGGCATCACGTGACGAGCGAGCAACACTCCCGAGCGATGCGCGCCCCCGCCCTCATGCCGATCCCCGGCCGCCCAACGCGTCCGGACCCGCGAAGCCTCCATTCGTTTAGTATTCGCGCCCTTTGTGACACTTAAAACCATTGTGAAACCTTTTCGGCAAACTTGAACTACGGCTGTAACATGAATATAATAGGCTAATAAAGTTAGCTAAATTAGGAGTTATATTACTATTTTATCGCCTAAAACGAACTTAAGTAGCAGCTGTACCCACAAAAAGTAAATAGAAAGTGCGACTGTGAGAGAGCTTGTATTTTCCAAAGCCAAATCACAATACGGTTTGAACAAAGTTTTGGTTAAGACATAGCTACTTTTCGCTCTTGAAACCACAATCTATTACTATTCCAATATTTCTAAAAAATAGTGCTTCCAGTTTTGTAAATACCGTATCTTTGTTTCACTGGATTAAAACAAATGTACTCAAAGGGATAAAGAATAAATTTAAACTCCGCAGTGAGATAACTACACCAATAAACTAGCTGTTAAAAGCCATTTACTAGTTTTCGCGTTAATTCAGAACGTAAATCTAAAAGTTTAATGGAGATTGTAGACGAAAACGTGTAATTTGGAATGTTATTATGATCGTGCCGTGTCTTTGTAAAACTAAAAATGCCCCGCGGTTTCACCCGCAATTTTCCTGTGTTCTCGTGTCTCAAGCTTAATTTTCTGGGAAAAAATCCTATATTTGTGAAGCCAACTTTCTGCTTTAGCTTTTATGGCCTGAAAGCCACTAGAAACAAATATTAACGAATCAATATTGCAATTCAATGAGGCAATGTTGCCTGTATGGTTGGGACGCAATCTACGGGTGGTGGGCTGCAGCATTTGGACTGTCAATAGGTCTGTCACTTTTAGGTCGTATAAATATAATAGAGCTATAAAGTAGGGATATGAATTTCTCGACTCGAAATTCTAATATTGAAACAATCAAAAATTATTTCGTATACATCTTTCGCGTTTACTTTTCGGTGTTTCTATTTTCCATTTTTCAATTACAAAACGTGAACGGTGGTTTTACGTTGAAATCCTTTCAATGCCCCGGTGAGTTTCATTATACTTGTGAAATGAATTTCATTTACCCCATAGGGTCGGCCCATAGTTATTCACTGGGGAAATCAAAGGGTTCAACGGCATTTAGAAATAATTCGATTTGTCAAAGCAATTTTAAGTCAGTTTTAGGCATGAAATAACTATAGCCGTTATTTGTGAAATAAATTCATAATTGCTGTAGTAAATACGGGCACAAATAACATTTTGTATTATTGTTTTTTCAAGCTATTGTTTTGATGTCAGAATACAAATAAACGTAAAAACGAAATCTAAATATTCAAGTAATTCAACCCAATATACAAAAACGTAAAACAAGTAGTCGAAAAGCTCTGACTTCGTTAAAATTATATCCATAAAAAGCTTTGACTCCTGCCAATCACAAAGGCGATCGTAGCACTCAGCTACGGCGCTACGGCACGGCGTAGGCTTTTGTGTTGCTGATACAGATATAAACGCGGAAAGATACCCTTGATTAAATCATTTCTCTATCTGTCTCGAAAGAATCGCGGAAAACAAACATTGAGTAGCTGCAAATACATGAATATTCAGCTCCATAATACTTACTTTATTATTTCATAGAATTAGCTGTAGATTCATATGCTGATTTTGTCACGTCGAGTTGTGTTGTAATAAGTAAAAATGTTAAGTGGTATTAAATTAATAAACAACCGTTTGAACTACGATTTTTAAACCATAGGTATTAAGATCTTGTGCATTTAAACATTTTAGGCATTAGTTCATTTTGAAATGGTGATGCGCTATACCTACATTCAAAACTGTATCTTACGGCTGCCAAACCTAATACCATAGAATTCAAGTAACGTTGCAAAAAAATTTATTGAGTTTTAATATTATTTTAATACTAAGTACCCACACTATTCCTTGAAGACTGTGCTCAGTATATCCCGAGATAAGATCCGTAATGATGAGATCCGCAGGAGAACTAAAGTGACCGATATAGCTCTCAAAATTATCAAGTTGAAATGGCAATGAGCAATGAGCGAACAGGCCACATCACTCGTAGATCTGACAACCGATGGTGAAAAAAGGTTCTCTAGTGCATGGTGACTACGAACCGGAAGACGCAGAGAAGGCTGGGCCCTACTAGGTGTACCGACGATCCGGTGAAAGCCGCAGGGAGCCGATGGATGCAGGATGCGAACTGCCGCTCTAAGTAGCGCTCTCTGGGGGAGGCCTATGTTGAGCAGTGGACATCTACAGGCTGTTGATGATGATGACGATGACACTATTCGTTCGTTTCACTCGACATAATATTATGATTAATATGATATGTACTTTCCTGTGCTTATGATCAATCTCTATAAAATCCATTGACATCGATCAACCAATTATATTGAAAATATTTTGTTCCATACATCGATAATTTTAGTAGAGCGCTGCGCCGCGAGTGAAATGAACGCCTGACCAAACTTTTTAATCAAATTCAACACTTGCATGAGGAAAACTGAGCCGTTTGACAATAAATTTGGTTATACTTACTGGTTATCTTGATCGTAGGGTCGAGTTAATCAACTTTATGGCTAACTAAAATAGTCGCCACGCTTTTTTATGTGAATTATGATTGTAAGCGTAAATATAGCACTTTTCTAGGGGGTATGCTTGGTATAATTATGGTTTAAGTTGATTTCAATATAATAAATAGGTGATTATTATGAACTAGCTATCAAACTCGATTTTTTAAGCGTTTGCGTATTATATCTATGGATTTTTTTTCTTATTTTTAAATTAGTATCTAAAGTTCTTCGGTTATTATCTATAGTTACATATATTTTTGGTAGTTAAAAGACTACCCGAAATTTAAATTAGTTAAGCGGTTAACATACGTTGTAAAGGTTAAATTAAGGCAGCCCGTTACAATAATGTAACAAGTTCATTACTTTAATTAGGTGCAACACACACAATTTGCCTTGCTATTTTCAGTCATTACTTTTTGTGTTATTGTTAGTATCTTTGCATTACTACTTGTTGTTGGTGGTGTGCGACTTTTCTGCTTGCATCTATAACAGTGCATTTTTACATGATTTTTTTATATTAAGAAATTTCTATTTTTATCTGACAAACTAAAAAAAAAATTTTTCTCAACTGTAAGTGTTACTTCAAATTACTTATAATAGTTTAACCTATTTGTAACTTTACCAATCTAAAGTGACTATCGCGTTCACAAACCACCCACAGGTTAAATGCAGCTAATACGAGGGTTGCGTGAACTCCCCACACAATTGAGCTATTTTAATACTGCCCAAGCCTCTAGGGCTTACCTATTGTGTAATATTAAAAGGAACTTACAAACAAATTAGCGGTCTCTATTGTATTTTTAAAAACTGGAACATCAGATACAATAGTCGATTCGATAATGACATGAACGAATGAAAAACTTACATAACTACTTACAGTTTTACTTATTTATAAAATCTTGTTTGGGTTGTGATATTTTTGATAAGCATTTGTAGTCTTATTCATGAGAACGTAGCTTATCCATATATTTCGTAAGTATATTCAGTCATTTGATATCTTCAAAAATGTCGCAATGTGCGAGTGAGATAGTGGATCCACATTAGCAGTCATGGGATGCTTTTAAAACTCATTTATGCTAGCCCCATTCGTAGCCTAAATATACACGTATCTACACTCCTTAATATGGTAAGTAATTAACTATTTATAAAAATAAACTAAAATAATATAAGCACGATGGGCTGGACACAGACAGGGTGTCGCCACCCCCAGCTCATAAATCATTTGGGCCTTATTAGATGTCGGACAGTCGGATAAGACAAGATGTTACAGTGCAGGGTTTTTGAAGAAATTAAAATTTAGTAAAGTAAACTCTATATAGTAATTGCTATAGCTAATAGGTACTAAATTCAAGTAACTTCACACAACACTTACCTTACATAATATTTGGACTACGCGCATGGTGGCTTCGACAACGAAGCCACCATGCTTACGCTTGTGGTTGAGCCAATATTGTGATATTAATAATTGATAAATGTTATGTTATGTGTACCTATTCCATAATTATGGTATGATTTAAGATTGCGATAGAGTATTATACATATGCACTTACATAAGGTCTACGCACGGACTTAGAAAACGGAGAATATTTTTCGCTTCTCAAGTCATGGGTCCAAAACTCAAAATCCAAAATAACACAGCACAGGACAGGTATTTTTATCCTGGGTCCACGGGATAAAACAGAAGAACTCAGCTATTTTCTTTATAAATTAATCCTTGCGTGGATATTTTATCCTTGTCTCACCCTCATGCATAAAGCACAGATTCACCTCAACGTTATATTATGCTCTGCTCACGTAGAGTCGTAGAGTGCACTGCGATAAAAATCTAATCAGCGCTCTAGTGAATTGCTCTTCTCTTTCTTAAAGGCGTTTTGTTATATTATTGTTTGGCTTTTAAAGCTGGCTGTAAAGTGAAATGGCTGGATTGGACGCTTTTTAAGTACTTTAGATGATTTTAATGCCATCCTAATGCTATTTTAAATAGATTTCTTGTTTACGGTACTTACCTAAATTTTAATGTGATTTTTATTTGACTGTCTACTGTACCAAGACAAAAATGTCGTAATTAGGGTTACCGATTTGTAATGTAAGATAAGCAAAAAAAGAAGAACAACATTTATCAACATAGACATTAATATAAAAAAATACAAGGAACATGGTTAGGAGCATGTAGCTCGATGTGACTCGTTGAGTTACTACTTATAAGTAGGTACAGTCGACTGCACTAACAAGTATGTATACATTTCATAATTTTTAAAAATGGTCACAGTATTATTTATCTGACCTACAGTCTCGTTTATACTAATTAGTGAATATGAATATACATAGATATCACAAATATTTAGGTACATGATTTTTGAGTATTTCTACTTACTATGAAAATATTTCGTAAATTATGAAATGTATGTTACCTAATACCTAATAGTGCAGGCGACTATACTTACTGCCCACTATAACGTACCTACTCCTCTAAGTAGTAGACACCGTAGACTGCGTCATCGCTTTCCATCAGGTGAGACAGTAGTCAAATGCTTTACCTATAAAGAATAAAAAAAGTACGAAAACCGCGAAATATATTATAAGAAACTTATGGTATGCGTACCGACCAAAGAATAAACTTTCTTATCAATAAAAATTTACCGTGTGTGATTTTTGAGTTTTTTTGAAAGGATTAGGTTTGGTATAAAGTTTCCGTAAGTACTATTAAATATACCTATAAAGTTTTTTGTTCAAAGACTAATAAAATTGTGTAAAAACACTTAGGTTAATCTACGAACACATGAGCATACTTAATTATTTAAAAGATGAAACATACCTACCTATAAATCGCGAGAATGAAGATGTAACATTTCATGAAATAAAAATTACCTTGGTTTTTCATATCGGTAGGTACTTTACTCAGAAACAAAACAAAAAGAGCCGTAATACTTTATTATTTTTGAACAGTCATCGATGTACTGTATTGATAAAGTTTCGAAAAGCCCGGCAGCTGTTCTGGCCAACCGCCAACTTGAGGCCGTAATGGTAGGTACACCTGTCGGGTGTCGGCGTCAATTAATTTCGAATGCCATTTGACTACGGATTATATGTATCTTGATAGTTTTATTTATGATGAACAATGTTCATTTGCAATATTAATGTTTACGACTATTTCGTAACTCAATTATAAGTCGGCAATCTTGTAAGTAGGTATATTGAAATATATAACTATATACAGAAATATAGACCCACTTTTTCAGCTACATTAATCGCAGCAACTTTACTATCATGCATGAATTCAAGCCATGTAAAATCGCTTAATTAGAAAATGAGAATCACAATCAAGTTGAAAAGAAACTGTGAAATTTCACAGTCCGAGCCAAAATTATTCGGTCCATCATATTCTTGGCATGATTAAAGATTCTCTGCTAAAAGCTCGTTAAGAATATCATTTTTCTTCATGAAAATGGGCCTTTTGTGACCAAATTGGGATAATAAGAAGACGACGCTAAGGAATACTTAGTTAATTAAATTACCAGGGATGTCGTTATTTTACATCTTTAGAAGTGGTTGTTGGTTCTGGTTATAGCGTCTATTAAAATTAACTTTAACAATTTATTTAAATTAAGTATACCTATTGATATTCGAGTAAGATAACCTGTGATAGGTGTCAGAGGCAGAATGCTTTCAAAAGAATTTATAAGTATAACTACCCAGAGTTCAAGAGTTGGAACTCTTACTGAAACTTGAATATTCCTATTCAACTAAATATCAAAAGCAGATTAGACTTCTCGACATGATTTAGGTTCACCTAAGTCTTGAAACTAATCAACACTATTAATAGCCTGAAGACGTCCACTGTTGAACATAGGCGTCTGAGAGAGAGCGTCGCTTTGAGCGGCTACTCACCTCCTGCAGCCATTGGCTCCCTGCGGCTTTCACCAGACCATCGGTCCACCTAGTGCGGGGCCTACGCTGCATCTTCCGGTTCGTGATCGCCACCTTCCTTCCCCATCGATTGTCTGTCAGTTCTACGAACGATATGGCCTGCTCATTCAACTTACTAATTCTAAGAGCTATATATCGGTCACTTGAAAAATAATAACGCCCATGTTCCTATACCGGTAATTTTTGGGAACGATACGCTCGAAGTTGTAGACAAATATGTCTACCTAGGACAGATTATCCAATTGGGTAGGTACAATTTCGACAAAGAGGTCGCACGGAGAATCCAACTCGGCTGGGCAGCGTTCGGGAAACTTCGACCTATCTTTTCGTCTAAAATACCGCAAATCCTGAACACGAAAGTTTTCTACCAGTGTGTGTTGCTAGTGATGACTTATGTCACTGAGACGTGGTCCCTTACTGTTGGCCTGATGAGTAAGCTGAAAGTTGCACAGCGAGCTATGGAGAGAGCTATCCTCGGTGTTTCCTTGCGGGACAAGATCCGTAATGAGGAGATACCCAAGAGGACTAAAGTAACCGATATGGCTTTCAGAATCAGCAAGTTGAAGTGGCAGTGGGCGGGTCACATCTCTCGTAGACTGACAACCGTTGGAAGATAGGTTCTCGAGTGGCGACCACGAACTGGAAGACGCAGCGAAGGCCAGCCCCCTACTAGGTGGACCAACGACCTGGTCAGAACCGTAGGGAGCCGATGGATGCAAGAGGCAAGTAGCCGCTCAAAGTGGCGCTTTTTGGGGGAGGCCTATGTTCAGCAGTGGACGTCTCCAGGCTGATGATGATTATATCGGTCACTTTAGTTCTCCTGCGAATCTCCTCATTTTGGATCTTATCTCGCAGAGAAATACCGAGCATAGCTCTCTTTATATGGCTCTCCTGTATGGGTCGAACAAACCAATATTGTAGAGAATTTGTGATAAATAATAGGGTTTCTTTTAGAACTAAATGAATCCCGTCTAGATGAATTTTGCTACCTGTAGAAAAATATGGCACTTTCGACCCTGTATTTTTAGTGTTAAGGTGTAAGAAATAGTTTGTGAATGTTACCTGACGATTAACCTAGTTTTCAGCTCAAGGCCAAATGGTAGGATTGCGTGTGAAGACCCAGTGTTCCGGAGTATACACTCGCATTATGGTATTACTATTACATGGATACACCTATACTCGTACGTTAGCTTTGATTAATGTTAGTGTTTGATGGCGGTATTGGCATTAGTGTTAGTCGGTGATGTAAGCTACGAAGGCTGTTCCGAATAGCAGGGTTTGAGGGTTACGTAGGCTATTTGGTTGATTGGTTGATGTATAATCTGACCATCGAATAACGTAAATATATAAACTTTATCCGTTAATATCAAAACATTTTGAAAAGATGTGATCAAAAAACATTGGGTCTGGGTGTTTTAAGACAACCTTAAAATAGGAGCCATATTTAATTTAATAAATCACATCTACAGCTCATTTAGGAGATGTTCCTGCAAATATTTCAAACTCTAACAGTCTATCTCAGTGTGAACTATCGTAAAGCAGATAATCCAGCTGCCTTCACAGGCTACTTATCGTGGACGGTGTACCTGAATTATTTAGTAGTGCGAAGACCACACTTTTATACCGAGCTCTGGCCGCCACATTATTAATGCATACCAACAGCTTCAGTCGCCGAATATTGGCCTTGGGGCTCGGTCTCCAGTCGCTGGAAGCTGGGGAATTTGTGCAGTTTTGGTATTTCAAAATGAACAAATTCACTCATAATACCAAATGAATACTGTATTATATTAATGAGCTGCCGTAACTATGCTCCTATTTTTAACGTAGGTATTGCATGTTTTAAATATTTGTAACTCAATAATTTCGGACAGATTTTAGTGTATACAGGATGTAATTTAATTCATTAGCATAAATTGAGCCCATGATAGTACATCATTTATAGATGATTATTATTAAAGAGTATAGAGTGTAAATGAAAATATTTTTATTGAAAATGATGAAGATTTCCGCGGCGCCTAACGCGGTTGGCACGGATGATTTTGATACATTTAAACGTTTTTATACCTTGTATGCACTAATTAAAAACAGTACTTCATTATTTTAATTAAATTTTGTATTGTAGCATTTGATTAAGTAAGTTATTCCATTTTTCGGAGTTATTATTACCAAACCCATATGTTAAAATTCAAAAATTTTGGTCCACACGTGACCGGTATCAGGAGTAGGTACCTAGTTTCAAAGGATGCTAATGAATTCAATTACACCCGGTATACGAGCTAAAACGTGTGGTGTAAAAAGGTGGTGAGATGGTGGTAAAGGTGGTGGTTAGGGTTGAACGGAAGATGAACCTCCCCATAAAGGTTGTTAATCATCAACAGCTTAAAAACTTCCACTGCTGATCACCCCCATAAAGCACGACTTTGAGCTGCTGCTTGCCTCCTGCATCCATTGGCTCCCCAGTTTTCATCAGATTATCGATGGCCAGATGTTGTTAACCGGATCTATGTATATTATAATAACTGTACCTGTACAATGTACTAAAAAGGTAGTGTTTAAAGATAAATTGTGACTAAGGACGTTGTTTCATCTGAACCGGTCAGTATTGTGGTTTAGATATCTATTACATGTCCATATTCGTAAGTATGCTACGAAAACAGCTCATGTCCGCAGGTAAATGTTTATATACCCGTGATGGCAGTTCCTATATTAGCCAATACAACAGGTAACACGTTAAGTTGTTTAAGAACCGATCCCAGGGAATATCGAACGACAAAGCTTCCTCCAATAGAGTGCCTAATGGTAAAAAAACAGGGAAAGGTCAAAGCCCATTTGTTGCCGAATGTTATGACATGGATATTGAATGGCGATGGATAAACGCAACTTAGCTGGCCCTTTACAAAGCGCTTCACCCTCGTCAAGCGCTTTTATTGCATTGCAATCCACTTTCGAGAATGGTCCCAAAGAAACTTTTACTGGGAGCAAAATGGCGAGCTTTGTAATAACAGGGGCAGTCTATATAGATGGTTGAGGTACCTACTTACTAGCTTTGCGGGGCTGTAAGTTCATTTCAAGAACAATAGCAATGATGTGTTTGTACTGATTTGACAGGGTTTGGAATCCCAGTGATTTGATGCAGAAACTCTGGCAAGAATATCTTTTCTATCACCTATTTACTTATCTCGAAACCTTATCGTAACTAGGTACTATGTATTTTTGAGGTATCTACAATTTTACGTAAGTAACTTTTAACGAATAACGTGTATCGTTTTAAGTAATGTAGTACTACTATATATTCTGCAAAAAAAGTGTCTCAGAATTCTAGTAAACATCCAGCAGCGGGAAAGTTGTAAGCCACATTTTATGAAACGAAATATCCTTACCCTGCCATGTATATATATCTTACAAATGGCCCTGTTTGTCCGAAAATATAGAAACCTTTTCAAATCTAATATAGAAATCAACCCGCAATATAACCGACGAAATAAAGATAAGCTAGTATTACCTGTAACCACATTGAAGGCTGTGGGGAATAGTCCTTACCATAGACTTATAATAATTTATAATAAGCTCCCGGAATCAATAAAGTTAGCGAATAACAATCATATATTTTCTAACAAGTTAAAGTTATTCCTAGTAAATAAAGCGTATTACTCTGTACAAGAGTTTAAAAATGATAAAATAGACGCATAGATGTACTTAATTCGGATAATTTATTTGATAGTTAATACGTAGATATATTTAAACTTGTGGTATATGGATAGGTATGATAGGTACTAGGTGCTATAATGTGGGGTGTGATCCTGCGCATGAAGGAATAGGATGTGAAGTGTAGATAGTATATATTAATAATAATCTTTTTAAATGTTGTACGCTCCTGACTATTATTAATTTAATGATAATAATAATAATAATAACAATAGTAATTAGATTTGACGTAAATAATACAATTAGAATTAAATAGGAATAGGATTATTGACATGTAACAACATAACTTTTATTTTAGAAACCACTCAAAATGTACTAAAATGTGCAGCGCCCTTGCAGGGCACATATATTGATCCTTAAGACAAGCTACTGTTAAATATATAGTCTGTATTATATGTGAGCATAATAAATGAATATGAAAATGAATATGAATATGAATATATGGGACTATAATAATACACTAAGATTTTACTTACAAAATTCAAGCATAATATACAATTATTTATGGTGTTTATATTCTCGCTTAATCAAAATGATGTTGAATCAAAAATTTACGGATTATGTCAGATTTGTATGTTTTGTTGTATAATTTATGAACTGACTTTTTTACCCTTATTAGGTACCCTATCCTTTATTGCTTTAACAAATTAACATGTAACTATTCTAATTAAAGTTATTTCCATTGGATTTTATCGAAACTGTCTTTTGCCTTTATTATTTTCAAAGAGAACCTGCGCTTTTATTTTCATCCATTTTTATATAATTTTACCACTACTAAGAAAATATTATTTATAATATCTTTTAATTTGTAAATAACTTTAGTTTGAAAGCTTGGACTTCCTTCTTATCTTTAATTTATTTCTAAGTGCGTAGTCCAATTGTAATTGCCCTTATAAAGCCTTATAATCAATTTGTGTTTTGTTAGTATATAATGCAATAATTATGATATCTTTTGTACAATTTGTACAGTGCATTAGAAACAAAACGAAAACAAAATTTTAAAACACTGATCAAAATTTCGTTAGTGTCTTGTTTTCTTCAATTGTTATTTTAATAACAGTTACAATAGAACGTTACGTTACTTTACAGATACGCACATACTTTCTATTAATAATCGCCGAAGGTGTTCTGCTATGAGTTATCTTGTCAATTTGACATCGAAGATACGCCTTCAATAATTTAATGTTAAAGTAATTTCAACCTTATAACAGTTATAACAATGCAAGTAGTTGCATGAAGTACTGGTAGATGGTGTTTTGATTGACAAAGCGTTATTTTAAAAAGTGAAAGGTGCTGTACAAGTTCCGTTTTGGCGGACTCATTGTTGCCACAGTTGGGGTAACAGTTACTTGTCTGTTTCGCCTTTTGGAGATGAATACGGCCATTTATGAAATAAGTAAACAATGAGGCCAGACCATTGTGCACTGGCTAAATGATGACTGCACAGACTGCAAAGTATTCTACTGAACATTTTGCGGATTAGCCATTAGCGTTCGACTTTTATGATAAAAGGTGTTATGTTGGAAATTCATTTTAAAAATGTAGGAAGTACTTATACAAAAAGAAGTGTATGTAACAAAATATTAAGAAATTCACATATTTTATAATAGTGGTAATAGATTTATAATATAGGTACTAGCTGACCCACCCCGGCTTAGCACGGGTTAATTAGTTTTACGCCCTAACCCTGTTCATGGGAAGAGAGGAGAGCAAGAAAAGATAGGCAAAAAGGATAAATGGATGGTAGCTGAAGGGAGCAGGCGATGCCTGTCTCCCTTCTTTTGCCACGCGTCCTGATCTATATAACTCATAGAGTAGCTATAGGGTCTATATTAAGGCCCTGACAGGACCTAATGCGAACACGTTTATTACAGCAGACAAACTTGAAACTTATTTTGTACCTAATATGCATAGCAAAAATATGGCGATTACGTTGCGTTGCACTTCGACTTTTCCATTTTTCGGTACAAATAATTAGTTATAAAAGAAACGCTTATTGTTATAAAAAAATAAGCTTATAAACGGATGCATTGAAACATAGCTTATCACTATGATTTATTTCAATGGGGTGTCTTATTATAATGTAACATTTTAGGACGTTTGAATGATTTTTTAGAGGTCACTTCACGATTTTTTTCTATCGAGAAAACTTTTCGTAAACGTGTTTTGGTTTCGGCAGATGGAAAAAAGATATGACCAATATTAACGTGCATTTTTTTCAATCCTGTAAATGGTATACGTTTTGAGATAATCACGTTCAAAATAGTCGATTTGGGAGCATTCAGCGCCTTAATAGTAATATATATATTAGTATAGGCTTAGCGTAATCAACTAATTTACGCATAAAGCAAAGGAAATTGGTCCCCCCAAAATTTCCCTTTACTTACATTAGCATTAATCTGATAAAACATTAACAGGATAAATACCTATAGTATAGACACTACAATAAGTAGATATTTTTTGCTTAATCATAAAAAACATGTCAACTTACTAACAACTCAAATTACAACAATTGTCAAATAATAATGCTAAAACGTCACACAACACACATCTGGCTACTCCACTAACCCACCCCTTATTGTTCCCGGTGCAAAGGTGCCCATAACGCTTGCTGCATTGCCGCGCTGGATGGCAATGGCCAACCTTTGCACCAGAAACGCACCGGAGCGGGAGTCATCCGACCTCTCCATAAAAATTACATACAGACACTACATAAAAATTATCCTATAAATAATCATACTAATCCTACTATGTAGGTAATGTTATAAATGCGAAAAGGTGTGTATGTAGTTGGATACCATTATGAGTACTGAATTTATGGAGTTTTGACTACTGCACTCGCTGCTGAAATATCTAACTTTTTTATGAAGTGTGTAAAAATACTGTAGACCCTGGAATAAGATACAGGTTATAGTTTCGTGTGCATCTAAGTTCAAATATAGTCAGTGTAATCGGATCGGTGTTGTCTATTCTGCATTGTGCCAGATTGCTAGCAACTGTCGTGGAAGAGAGAACTTCTTTATTTTACAAACTTTTATTGTAATAGGCTTGCTATTATATAGTTATAGTAATTGACATTGTGCACTTTGTGATTTTATCTGCTTAGTAATTATAATAATTTAATTTAATTTAACCTGTAAAAGTGCTATGAATAGCTTATGGTTTGCAATAAAACTCTGACTTTGACATTGAATTATTATTGATCATATACGCACCGTTCAAGCCATGTTCAGGCTGACATAGTCTAATGTGCTAGAATGTTTAATACCCCGGCCGATAATGACGATTTGGTTAACCGACACGACGTTCTTGATCCAATCAACGCATTAATTGCTTATATTGCTATACTGGGTTACTATAGCGACCATCACATATATATGTTTTGCAGGACTATGCACTAAAATAAACATAAATAAATAAATATGTGTGCACATTTCACACAGCACTATCTAGCCCCAAACTAAGCATAGCTTGTACTATGGGAACCAGATAACTTATATAATACTTATATACTTTTTTGTTTGTAAATACATACATAGAATACAATATAACACCCAGATGCAGAACAAACATCTATGTTTATCACACAAATGTTTGAACCGGGTAGGAATCGAACCCACGGCCCTCAGTTCAGAAGGCAGGGATACTACAAACTGAGCTATCGGGCCCGTCAAAAAGAAACTGTATGGGTATAATAAACACACAAATAGGCCCGTAATATAGAACGATGTTCAGTCGTCAATCAATACTAGGTGGTAGGACTTTTCTGCTAAGTTCGTCTAGGTAGGTACCACCGCTTTGCCAGTTATTCTGCTGCCAAGCAGTAGTGTGCAAGCACTACTGTGTTCCGGTTTGAAGGGCATTGTAGCTAGTGAAATTATTGAGCAAATAAGACTTTATGACCTGATTACACAGTGTAGTAATCTGATTACTAGAATGTGTGATGTTTTTTTAGGTTTCGAGTGACACTGCAACTGTTTCGATGGCCAGCCGTGTCGCTTAACATCAGGTGAACGACCGACTCGTCACGTCATTCATTCTCATAAAAAAGAACTAAAGACGACGACAATGGTCGAGTTGACTTTGACTTTGAACGGGCCTCAGTTATCAAGTAGTTTAAATTGAGAGAGTATTAGGTGTACCATACTTAAGGTAATAAGATTCTTGCCAACATAATAAATAATACTATCCTTATTATTTTCATTCCTATTATTTTATCCTAACCAACTTCTTGCTTACTATCCCGCTGGAAGTAGCAGCCGCTCAGAGTAGCGCTCTGTGGAGGACACCTTTGTTCAGTGGTGGACAACTGTGCAACTTCAAGCTGCTGATATAAATAATCCTACTAAAGGTAGGTTTTATAAATGCAAGAGGTTGTGATTGTTTATGTATTAGCTAAGTACGCAAAAAGGTAAAAGGGTAAAAAAGGGTAAAGGGTGTACAAGGGTATAAAGGTGGGGCGGTGTACTTGTAGACCTATAACAATTTTTTTCTAATATAACTTTAATACTAAGTCAAAGACCATAAGAAGTATAGTAAGACCATAAGGCAGCCCAGCTTGACATTTGTATGTTATCCGGCCAGATTCACAATACATATCTATAAACTTATGGTCACCTATTCACTTGACTTAAACTATCAATTCACGATCGTTGGTCGTCCGGACGACCGAACGGTAGGTACCGTACCTATAATGCCGTTCCCAGCCCGTGTGTGATTATCCGTCTATATAGCAAGGGTTATCACATCAAACAATTACTGTTTGACGGTCAATATTGGATTGTTATTAATAGATTAGATGAGGTAGAGTGAACTAATATATGCGAAGCTTTTGTAGATTCTCATTTGTTTTGTAATTAGGAAGTATGGGTGAATATGTATGTTACTTATTATTCATTTCTTAATGACAGTAGTGTTGAATCGAAATTCGATTTATTTTGGACGTTTCGTAATCAATATTTTACCACTTGACTAGCTATACTACTTAAATAAAATGATAGGTAACCATAGAATAACTATTAGGTAACTAACAGCTACTTAGGTATCTATCATAGGTAGACCTGTAACCAAGTTTTAAAACTTAGTCTATGACATTTTGAGCGTTAACTACTTATATATCACACCTTACAGTTAATTAAATTATCTAAAACAACGAAGTCTCTTATAACAGTTATAACATATTCACACATTCCGAACATTGGCATGACAAACGGTTATAATTATTATCTGCTGCATCACTAAAAAAAATCTCAAAAAATTACCAAGTAATTATTCTACACCAACTATGGTAATTATTCTTTAGAAAACCGCCACGAAATTTCGTCACTAGTTACCACTTTACCATAGTGTAGCACGTGGGTACTCTGGCTACCGTTCGACACAATTATTAACACTTTCACTATTTGACCACAAGAGGCTTTAAGACTTTTACGTTTTTCTTGCTAAGTAGGTACTTGAGGCTCTAGTGACATCGTCTTTATGCTCACTATTCAATGAAAGTACATTATCATATTATCTCAAATAAACAGAAAGCTACCTCATACATAACAATACTTAAATTTAGAAAAACAATGGTTTATGTATGTTTTAAAATAGTAACTTTTTATTTACAAAACGTTAATTCTATCATTATTTACACTTAAATTAACATAAAATAATTCACAAATATTAAATAATTAACATTATTAAGTTTGTAAACCATCACATAATTTTGTTTATATGCGAACCAATAACGTTCAATAATTCCATAACAATCGTATCAAAAAATAAATAAATATTTGAGCAATAACAACTAAGAGGTAACACTTTCTTTTTTCTGATAGAACCCAAAATCATATTAGGAAATATTCAGGACCTACATAGGAACCACATTTGGGAAAATCTTTAGGCGCTTGAACGAAGTCAGGTTTTTCACCCACTTTTAGGATGAAGTCTAGACCCCTAGTCCAGTGAGTAGACCTTTCATCTCTCATGAGCCAGTACCCAGGATTATCAGCCTTAAACCTTAGTGCTACTACCCCAAACTTCGGAATGACTACAGTATCTTTTAAAACTGGGCTATCAAGATCCTTAGAAGAAAAGAGAGTACCATCTTCATTCATCTTCTTGACGGTATCCTTGTCTAAGCTAGCGTTGAAAGCTCGGATTCCGATGACGTAGAAACTGTACCCGTGGAGATGGAATATGTGGTCTGATTCGCCACCTGAAAATAAAACACAATATACCTATTTAATGCGCGATTAAATAGATTCAATTTAAAGTTTAAATTCTTATTCCTATAAAACGTTTATTTCTTCTTAAGTACTCAACAATAGTGTAAGTTGTCGTTAACTTTAAGGGTGATTGATATTTGTAAACTTATCAATATCTTATTATAAGAAGAAATTATAGCCATATCAAATTATTCCTGCGTCTCTGTTTCTATGTTCATAATTTATTGCTTGAAAGCTGCATGAAGCATTTACCGGATAGTAGGTAGACCGTGTTCTAATCAATGTTTTACATGAAATACATAAATTACATTTGATTTGATAGAAACCGTACGTGTCCATCCGCCTATACCTATCTCTTTTGCCAATAATATCTGCGCCATAAAATCGTAGCCACACAACGAAAGCTTTTACTATTGAACTATTGTAAAATAATAAGTTTCCTGCCTAAAACATAGTCTTATGTGTATTCTTTTGATATTTTAACTGCAATGCAAATGCAAATTATATGGCAAGTTATGGTCAGTCAATCTGACCTTTATTGTGTTGTCAAAAGTTTATCAAACCTTATTAAATACTGGCATTTATATGGCACAACGAATCAGCATTGCAGTTGAACGAGGAAATGCTACCTGCGGCTTGTATACAGTCCAAATGGTTTATGTACTTTTAATGAGAATGAATGACGTAACGAGCGAAGCGACACAGCCACCCATAACAGTATTACATAGTAGGTAGCGTAGCTAGGGTTACATTGAGTATCAGTAACATGTAGTTAGTATCAATATGAATATGATTGTACCTAGTTAGTTGCGGATATAAAAGCACTTTCGAAAAATTCCAAGACGACGATGATTACAATGTGAGGAATAACCATGCATGTGATTATACCATAAGGGTGTAGTATAGTACATCAATTGAGCTTTCTTTCACTAAATCACAAGTTAGCTCTAGCGTATTGTGACTAATATAGAGTTATAGTACGGAGAATCCAGATGCCGCAATGCCTTTAGGATAGGTATATATCAACTCTAATAATTTTCAAACTGATTCTAGATAAGTAATAAAAAATATTCCCAATACAATCAATGTTTTCTTACAGTGGTGAAAGCAAAAATGGTTGTGTTATAGAAAGCACAAGCTCATTTTCGCTCGTTACTGTAAGTAGAGGAAAAAATATCACGTGATGATAAATTATTAGGATACTTAAGCACCACGGTATTTATTTATAGATGTATTTATTTATTTATATTATAGGTTTAGATAGTTTTCGTTTTAGATAAGTACTTAGTTTAGATTTATTTTAGTATTTAGTAATTATAGTTTGTAATAAACAGATTCGGAGTTCTTTTGAATAAAACATATTGACAGATGGACTAATTTTTACAAGCTCTTGTCACACAATTCACCTAAATAATACGTATGTGTGTGTTGGTGATGATGATCAAAAATCGTACCGTAGCAACCGTACTGCGTTAAAGATAAATAGTGTCAACAAAATTAAAAGCTCGAGCAAGCTCAGAAGTTGTCGTAAATTACTATTACCTACATATTTTATTTCAGTCATAAATATCTTAGTTTGGAATCTCAGATCAGAGATACGTTGCAGTAGGTAAGATAGGTGCTATTATTTATTTTAAGGAAACACCTTGTACCTGCAATATAAACCTCTCTGAGGAGATGTGGATAAATCAGATCCGTGCGATTCTCACAAATATTTGAGTAGGTAGGTACCACACGAATGATACACGATTGTCGGTGTTCGATACTTTAGTATTAAAGATTATTGTAGTGTAGTACCGAGCAGAAATTACCGTACCGAGAAGTACCGAGTTATAATGTGGGTTTAGATAAAATAAATATCCTTTTAAAACAGGTTAAAGCTAATAAGTACTTGAATCTTGAATGAAATATTTTCAATAATTTTGATATGATAACAGGACACCAAACTAATACTGAATTAAGGTTTCATCATAATTGATGTAATAGGCATGATGACTACTATTAAAAATGAACAAGTAAATATTAATTTCATAAAGAAGATTAAAAATGAATGCAATAATTGAAAAAATAAGAAAAATCGGTACATAAATCACAGAGTAATAAACTTTTAAAGTTTCTGTAGGGGGCATCTCCTGTCCCTTTCTCGCGAAACAGAGTGCCTCCACGGTTACTATGAAAAATCCAATTGTGACGTCACATGCCAAAGAGATTGTATGTAAAGCTACCACAGCTTAGTAATGAGGTACTATGAACTACCTTGCTCTGATGTCACTGGCCGTTTGAGCTATCTCTTTTTAGTCCGGTTTTTAAAATTCTAGTAACATTGTCATTTTTTGAGGTATTTTATTTTTGTTTTCACAAATGTTTTTCTATTGAGAAATATTATTAATTTATGCAAAACTAAAATTTTAGTCATCATGCTTATTCCATTAAAGGTTTCATCTTTCAGATATAGTTTCAAATACTTACAAAAAAAATTTTCCAAATTGGCAGGTAGTAAATGACGGAGTTACAAGGTACGATATATAATCAATGAATGTATTATAGAGCTAACTATTTAAATTTTGATTGCCTCGCCGTGTTTCATAATGTATGCAAGAAGAGGAGGACAGTGTGCGGCTTATCAATCATAGAGATGAATTATTCATACGCACGTCGCTAAAAACAGTTTAGATGTGGTGGAAACAGTCTAAAGGTCCGGCTGCTGAGAGAATGAGTTTGACAGTTTCACAGCTAAAACACAAAAATAAAACTAAACTGCATGAAAACGTACGACTCACTTTAGCGTTAAGTACAATTTGGCCTTCAATTGAATCCCGCTAAGAGGTGATGGTAAGGCGATGATCACGTTTCTTCGACCTAAGATTGTACTACTACATTACTTTCATTCAAATTAATACTAAGCCACAGAATAACCAGATGTTCATTGCATGGATATCTACATAATTTAATTTTACTAAATAACTAGAGACTATTATTAGTTTCGTAATATTCAACAGTCTGTTAGACACGCTGCAGATGAAATAAAATCTCTTACTTGTAAGACACGATACTTGCGAACTTTCGGCAAAAAACAATTACCTAAAGATATCTCAATACGTTTTAGAAATATGTTATTTTCTGATGGATAACCGAGATAGATACCTAGATAGGTAAGTGTCAAAAATATAAAATGGTGTTGCCATATTGTTAGTAGCACACTATGGCGATGTTTTTATAGATTTTTTATCCCTAATGTGTGGTTCTTTATGCTGAAAATGTTGTGTAGTACTGTTTGTGGATTCAAAAATAAATTTAAAAACAGTTTGGATTGTTAGGGATAAATAATTATTTATACCACAAACCACAGGCCACATCGCTCGAACTGACAACCGATGGAGAAGAAAGATTCCCCACTAGCTGGACCGACGATCTGGTAAAAGCTAACGTTAACATCTCCATTTATAGATGCCCTAGCATCTATAAATGGAGATGTTAACGTTTAAATCCGCAATCACCATTTTCTGCCATTTTCTACGAGGGACGAGGTAGACACGTACGGCACACGCGCAAACCGCGCGTGTAAACGCACGCCGCAAACACGCACACCGTTATATACTTATATATACTAGAGTCTGGCTAAAGAAAGTAGAGACTGAAAAAGCGCGGCAAATTTAAAAAATATCAGCATGGCAGCCCAAACTGAGAGGAAACTTGGAACAACTCGCTTTGATTCCTCAAAAGATTTTATGTTTTACAGTTTTGCATAAATATTTTTAAAGCCGCGCGGTTTTCAGTCTCTTTTTTTATTAGCCAGACTTTAGCGTAGTTACACAGTAGACACTGCACGCACATTATGATATTGTAGATGACCAAGTAGCGCCATATGACCGGCAGAGGCGAACGCCTTGCCTTGCCACCTCCTTTTATTAAATGCTCTAAGGGTAAAAGCCGCGGGGAGCCGATGGATGCAGGATGCAAGCAGGCTGCCTCTCAAAGTGGCCCTCCCTTCTCCTTTACTTTATGTTTATTACTTGGGAACAAAAAAAGTGGTTAAGTACCTATAAAATGTATTCTATTACTTACAAACTACAGAATCAAGCGATAGACAAACTTACTGAATATAATTTAGGTACAATTTCTAATTTACTGATTTGTGTTTTATATCATTACTTTATGCATGATCTTAGAAAATAGTCATATAATATAAAGACCGGTGCAATAAAGTCACTCATTTTGAGAAAGCTCTATTCAATCACTCGTCTATAGATATGATAGAATGGGGTCACCCTCAATTATAGTTTATCGATTCGATACTCGTGGTACGTAATCAAGTTGTATCTTGGCTCGGTGAACATGTAGAGCGTCTTTTAACATAGATATTATAATGATAAGTCAATTGATAATTTTGTCGTCAAGTACCAAAATCACTCGTGGCAAAAATACCTTTATAAGTACTACAAGGTGGTGAGTAGATACCAAATCGCTTATTGAGGCCTACTCATATAATTATGTTTAGTTTTTAACGGTATTTCAAAGGCTATTGTTAATGAAATCTCAAAATTAGTTAAAAGTAGGTATCATATTAATCATATTATGTTAATCTTGGTAGTATATGCCATTTGAGTGCAAAATTTTATCCAAATTTGTTCTGCCGTTTTGGTGTGAATGCCACCACGCAAGCAGATAACGTTTCACTTTTTATTAAGTTTGGTAAATAGGAATATGGAACTCTTTCCATAAAATAAAATATGAAATGTGAAAAGTAAATTTCGATATTTTAGTCATATTCGCTAGTACCTATGCCTTTTTCATGTTTTCTATAAACATACTTAGTAGGCTCTCTAACAGCATAAGTAATTGGGTAATTTGTAATATGCCAACTTTTAAATATTTAAATGGAACTCCTTTATGAAATTTTTATACGAATCTATGCTAACATTCATAAAAGCTACTGTAAGTTTATAATGTTTAAAGCTTACAACGCAACAAAGTGTAACGCCTATCTACACATAGAATAATATAAAGTTACAAACATATAGGTATTTAGAAATTGTTTATAGTTCTAGCAATTTGCCTTAAACCTACTTAGAGTGTCTGCGACTCTGCGTTACACAAGAACCAACATTGTGTGATTTGTGTGCTTAGATGAATATTGACACTTGAAACTTCCGTAAGATGGTGTTGTAACTAGTGTCGTTTCAACTTTCGGACAAAAAACGATGAGCAATGGCTTTAGACTTGAGCATAAATAAGTTGCTGGCGGACTTGAAGGCAGATACATCTTTTGCAACGGTATCTGGTTTGACTAAAAACTGTAAAAACAAATAAAATATTATATAGAGTTTATGATGACCTTCTTTTAGATTTTAGGGGGATTCCCAACGAGTCAATAAAACCTTATATTTTATATATAATCAAAATCTATCCTGCTACCCGATTACCTTGTATCCTATATTAGTTTGTGCCTAATGCCTATTACTTCATGAACTTTCATACAAACAGGTGTGTTTTAAATTTTATTTTCAGTCTGAAACATGTAGTAATATTCATTTATTACCTAAGTACTATCCGCTTAGAATCCGTGTCCGTCACTCACGTAAAATATATTAGTGAAAGTCATCATTTATACGGCAACCAGGTACTTACGTTAGCTATAAATTCAAATTACATACAAGAACAAACAGAATGTGGATGATAAATGTTTAATTCTTAACCAGATTTAAATATACAACTCCAATACTGAACGTTTCAGAAAACAATTTATTTACTGCGCTCGCGGTTTCGTTCGCCTGCGTGGATACAGTTGTCGGGGTAAAAAGTATTCTGTAGGTACCTTATTCTGTAGGTTATTCTCATAGACTTATTGCCATGACAACCTAAACAATGTACACAAACTAATTATATTTATTCAAAAATCGTTTGTTTCAGCCATTTAGCTAACAAACAGACATATACATACATACCCACACATAACGTAAGCTTTAGTATTTAGACAGAATACTATCGTATATTATATACCTACATAATATAAATAGCACTTTCGGCACCTATTGGTCAATTGAGTTATTGCAAATTGCTTTATAATGATTGCAAAATAGATTATAATACGTGAGTTAGATACGTAGAAAAGAATAGAAATGAAAAAAAAACTCTTTATTGCACATACCAACATAAAAGAAATTTGAACATTAGAATACCTATGTATAGTACCTATGTGAATTTAAGAAATTATTTTTACGAGAATAGTTGATTAAACGATAAAGAAATAAACGAGTAGGTATATGCATATTTCTTCTTATTATGAGCTCTATTGAAATAAGTGTTGTATTGTGAACAAAGCACCTAAAGTTTTTGAACGATAGCTCATCATTGTTAGCAGCTAATTAGCGTCCCATATCACACTCCTATGTTATATTATAGGCTGCTGCTTTATAGAACCACCATTAAATGTTCAAATGTTATTGCCGTCGCTCTGCTATCTACACGTGTGATAGAGCCCGAGAATGAATTATTTACCTACATTTTAGCGTTTCGGTAGAAGATATTTTTCACCCTCTAAATCTTAGCAAAACCTCTTGTTTTTTGGGTCAATCGTTTGAATAGATTATAAAATAATATGTACTTGTAACAACGAAATTTCCGTGTTCTGTTTTCGCATTTTATGTACTTAGGTACGTATAACAACGAAAGCTGTAAAAATTAAAAAAAAAGATATGCGGGTATAGTTTTTTTTTTTCTTATAATTTGGCTCCACACATAGTGTATTTAGCCAGTGTCAAGTATTATATTTTCATCGTGTTATAAAATATTTCACGCAAAGTCATATCCTAGTCATAGTCATAGTCCAGTCTAAATTAGGTAGTCATAGTCCCGTCTAAATCAGGTAGTCATAGTCCAGTCTAAGTCTTGCTCCAGCAAAGTGGTGGCAAAGCTTCTATGGAGTTCTGGAAGCAACACGAAAAGTCACGTTTCACCACATTATATCACTTGCCCTCACTCATGCTCGTAATTCAGCACTTAATGCGTAAAACACCACCAATTTTAAACATTAACACTGGAAAAAGCAAAAGTTTTGAAAAATAATACAATGCAACGACGTGAACTTTTCCGCGTTCCCGCCAAAACTCCGCGGGTATAGTTGTTTACTGTGTAGACAACATAATGTAAAAACATCGAAATCGGATAACAATTAGGGATAGAAGACCGTTGGCGCTTTTTGTATTGACAAGAGGAAGACTAATGGGAGAAGAGATACTCTTTTTTCACATTGTTGTAAATGTATAGAGCCTTTTACTTTCTGATTCTCTGAGTAATATAAGTAGGTTAGTTATCTGTGTTTCTGATAAAAGAAGTTTCAATCGTTTGGGAGTATCAGACTTTTAAATTTGTATAGATACATGTTTCAGACAGCTACAAAATAATTATATACTTTGAATCACAAACTAAGTAGAGGATACACTTAGAATAAACATTTCATAGTGAGTAGAAATGCAGCATATATATAGGTACCCTATAGTTCCTTATTTATACAAATTGTTTTTTGCGCGATTTTTTCTATTTATAGCTTATCGAAAAGATATCATCTGAGACGTCTGTAGACCGGTCAATATAGATGTAGACGTTCTACGTTTAGGCATATTTAACTTTTGGCATATTGTGTAAGTATTGGGTTTATTTACGCTTCCTAAGTGCTTATTTTCTCCATTTATGCAAATAGTCTGAACTGCCTTACTAAAAAATGCGATAGTTTGTGTTTGTCTGTCTGTTTGGTACCATTCAGCATTGCTGTCAATTGTCAATTGTTGTTGGTCACGGCTTTGTGACCAGGGGGTCTAGCAAAGATTCCAACCACTAAAGCTAACGCCTCACGCTAACTCCAAAAATGTATTGAAATGACATTCGCTGCGGAAAAGTTAGCGATTTCCGAAATGTCATTTCAGTACATTTTGGAGTTAGCGTGAGGCGCTAGCGTTAGTGGTTGGTATCTTTGTTAGACCCCCTGAGCGCCAAGCCGATACGGGTAAAAAAGACGACTTTACATCCTCCGTGGTATGGTGGTTGAGCTGGTCGGCTCATAACTCGGAGGTGGCGGGTTCGATTCTCGCTACAGGACAAGTATATGTGCATAGGAAAAAGTTCAAATACTTGTTATGTGTCTGGTTGTTGTGGGACCATGGTCATCGTAGTTCCTGGGTCCCTAGATACAGGGAATCCTAGTAAGGGTCCAGGATCTATGTATGTGACCGTTGGGCGTTATTTATTTATTTTTATTTATCTCTTTTTTATAATTAATAAAAGTAAGTATCATCAGAAATGTTTACCTTGATCAAACATAACGATCTCCACAGTGGAGTGCAGGGGAATGTTCTTCACATGCACGCACTCGTCGCCCTGCCCTGATCCCTCGGAGCACATAGTGTTGTGCCCCACATCGCTGCCCTGCGTCAGCAGAGGAGATGCTGGATAGGTGAACCGGTGGCCATCAGTTTGACCCCAACTCTCTGAAAGGTAAATATAATATAGGCTAGTGGGGCTAATTTAAAAGGCTTTTGTTGACACATCTAAAACTCCTAAAACTGTTGCTGTTCAGCAACGTGAGAGACGGATATATTTTTTAGTAAGTCAAGGATTGCGAAATAAAGCTTTCAAATTTAGGGCTAGAGCCTTCTGTTTTAACAACAAAACAATATTTCTCAAAAAAATAAACAGGCGACGCCTCTCCAGAGACTTTTAAAAGCATAGGTATTACTCCGTGATTTAATAACCGATTTTACTTTTTTTTTTTCAATTGTTGCATTCATTTTCACGTGCTTTATGAAAATACTTATACATGACAGTAACACTAGTTTAAAATGTGTAATTTTTTAGTTAAGTATTTTTCTGATTTAGCGCCATGGCTGCCCAGTGCCCATAACGCGGTAGTGCCAATCGAAACTGTTTATTTCCAAATTAGTTTATAGATTTTTCACTGTTAGGTAGACCCATTTTGCTCTCACCCAGATATTATTCACACCTTCTCGTCACCAATCATATTGTTGTACCTAAGTATTACTACACTAGACATACTAATTTTTATTCCCTGTCCGTGGTTCAATGACAAACGTATACATGGTACTTAGGTACGCTACTACTTATTTTTTCTAAGTGGAAAACTAGTTATTCCAGGTAATGCCATCTAACGCAAAGGTTGCGCCTGTAATCTCAGTACCTATACTTATTATTTGCGGCCGCGACGTGATTATACAAACCACTGATTGCCACACTTTCTTTATAAAATATGGTAAATCTTACGTCAAGTGTGGCCTCTAATCGTAGAGGTGGAGGAAAAGTGATAGTGTTTTGTTTTCTAAATAACATTAATTCTAATTTTGATTCAAAAATAAATAATTGATCTTCTTCTTTTTTATTGTGTAGGTTCGTCAGTACCCCTAGTACGAGTTTTCCAATACGTGAATACGCGCGAATCCATTTAAAATTTGTACTGCCATTTTTAGTTCATCAACGTGTCCGCTAGGGGCGCTGCACAGAAATGTATGGTAGAAAAGGGAAAAACGTAAACGAATCAAGTTTTAGTAAACTATTGAAACTCGTACTAGGGGTACAGTTTTAGTAAACTATCGAACCTGTTTATGGGTAACTCGTACTAGGGGTACAGTTTTAGTAAACTATCGAACCTGTTTATGGGTAACTCGTACTAGGGGTACAGTTTTAGTAAACTATCGAACCTGTTTATGGGTAACTCGTACTAGGGGTACAGTTTAAGTAAACTATCGAACCTGTTTATGGGTAACTCGTACTAGGGGTACAGTTTTAGTAAACTATCGAACCTGTTTATGGGTAACTCGTACTAGGGGTACAGTTTTAGTAAACTATCGAACCTGTTTATGGGTAACTCGTACTAGGGGTACTGTACCTCTAGTACGAGTTTCGATAGTTTACTAAAACTTGATTCGTTTACGTTTTCTTCCTTTTCTCCCATACATTTCTCTGCAGCGGGGCGCTGCAGAGAAATGTATAGCAGTATACACATTTTAAATGGATTCGCGCGTATTCACGTATTGGAAAACTCGTGCTAGGGTACAAATAATAATTGATGCGTAGTAAATTATATACTCTTTGAATTGATGAACGTTTTCCTGTGAATATGCATGAGCATGGCTATGATTGCCGAAATATTACTAATTAAGGAATGTAAATATATTTTTATAGTATTTCATATTGCCATACGCCGTTATTACTCAAGCTAACTACTACGATAATAAATTTACATATTATATTATGTAACAATTATTTTTTTATAATTAACATCGTATATAAATAATAAATGTACCCACATATAGTGTGTACCATTTTTTTAATCAATTTGATGACATAACTGGTTTGGAAAAATGCCTGATGTTCTTGCTCGTGTTGTTTACGCAACAAGGTCATGACATGACATATAAATAAGTAAAAACGTAAATGCAACGTAAGATACCTATCTACTTCATGTTTCCACATTATTAAATATTTCACATGTAATTTTTGTTAAGTTACACAAATAATTTAAAAGTCAAGTGTAATTTCAACTAATAGCTATTATTGTTAAATGAATTTTTTTATTGTATTAGATACCTACTTAATTGTTTCTATACCTATTACATTGTTAGCATTCATTGTAACAATGGCGATTAAAGCAAAATGTTATGAAATAATGCGGCCTACTGACATATTATAATGTTGCTCAAGTCTGTTACGTAATAAAATGATGCATTATGATTACCTAAAGAAGGCTTTCATGTTCTAGTGGTAAACCAGGAGAGATATATCTTATATTATATGTACTAGCTGACCCGCCCCGTCTTCGCACGGGTTAATTCGTTTTAAGTCCTAACCCTGTTTATGGGTAAGAGAGAAGCAAAAGGGAAAAATATAGGGGAAAAGTATAAATAAATATATAATGCCCAACGATCACATACATACATCCTGGATCCTAACTAGTATTCCCTGTATCCAGGGACCCAGGAACTACGAGGGCCATGGTCCCACAACACCCAGGCACAGAACAAGTATTTGCGCTTTTTTTTCGGGCACAAATACTTGTCCTGTCGCGGGAATCGAACCCGCCACCTTCGGTTTATGAGCCGACCTGCTCAACCACCACACTACGGAGGCTGTCCAGGATGAATGGATGGGACGGCTTTACTTTTCTCTTTCCTTTCTATCTTCCCTTCGACATGATGAGTATAATTAATATTAAATAGGTAAATAAAAAAAATAATGCGTGTTCAAAGGGACAGAAAGACAGACAGACAGACAAAAAATTCAAAAAAAAATGTTCCTCTTTTTATATCGCTATAGAAGTGTAAAGAAGTCAAAATTTTCAAAAAATAATTAGTTTACAGATTTAGCCACAGAGCAAAAAAAATCTTTCTTCTAAGTGCGAAGCGTCATTGGTTTCATAGCTCTGTGGATTTAGCCCAGTTACAATTTTATTATTAGGAGGACCTTTTTATTTAAGGCTGCTTTATACGTTCACGCTCGCTCGCGCATTGTGAATTTTTTGAAGATATTTACTAGCAAAAGATCTGGCTAAACTATGTTCTCATGAATAACCTTACAAATATTCATATATGAAAATATCATATTAATCCAAACAAATTTTCAAACATGAAAACCGTATAGAAATAAAAAACTTTGTTAGCTTTATATTTATGAAATCAGTGGTCTATGTTCAGCATCGGACGTCTTCAGGCTAATGATGATGATAATGATGATGATGATGATAGAAGATCTCTGGTTAAATACTATACAACCACTACACAAGATAAGTTACTTACGTAATTTAACCTTGATTAAAAAGAAAATTATACATTCAAAGGACTGGTTTTAATATACCTATTACATATTCAAATTTTTTATTGCTTCAAGGTCAAAACAGACCCTGCATCCATCCGCACATAAATTACCAAAATAAAATAAGCTACTCTGCCTGGCATCTGACGATGATAATTATGCGTTTTGTGAAATAAAAACTATTTAGATCATGCCTAGTCACACTTGTTGAGTAACTAGGACGACCAGTGAATACCGGCTAAGGTGTTAGCTGACCAAAATAACTTAATTCATTGACGATTGACGTTCGTTTGTTTCTATTTAATGTAAAGTGAAAAGTGTGTCAACTTGCCAAGTTTTCACTCGATTGTAAAATGAGTTCTATGTACTATTTATATACGAATAGACTATAGGAAATGCGAATATAGTTAGATTTCAATTAGGCAACTTAATTGTCAGCCTCTGCGCTGTGGTGGTTGAGCAGGGGCTCATAGCCTAGAGGCGGTTTGATTCCCGCGACAGAGCAAGTATTTGTGCACAGAACAAAAAGCGCAAATACTTGTTCTAGATCTGGGTGTTGTGGGACCATGATACAGATATGTATGAATGGTATAAATACAAGGGATCTTAGTTATGGTCCACGATCTATGTCTACTATAATATTATCGTTAAAAAAATTTAAAAGCGTGTACAGTGGATACCTGGATACCTACTTGATGGTTTGAAAATAGAAATATATTCACGTACGTTTCTATGTAATTCCATATTTATGCAGCCGTTCACACGACAATCGTAAATCAACAATCTATATTTATGAAGCCACCGCTGTATAAAACTTTTATCTGTCGTAAATAAATACTGCTACCACTCTAAGAAAGTTTGTAGACTATCCTATCAGGGGTTAATTTGTCACGGTACTTAAATTACCAAAGATGCGAAGGAAAGCAATTATTTATAATGATAAGCAAAAATTATAATACCTAATTAGTGAGAACTAAGGAAAGATTGCATAAGTAGATGGTGCATTTATCATTTGCGAAAGCGTTTTGATTCAGTATTTTCTGTAACATATATAAACTTTGTTTTGTCTACAAAAAAAAATAAATAACGTTCAAATAAGTCGGTAAGTTTTTATATTATAGTCCGCAACCGCTTTTCATCAGCATCAATCATCATCATCATCCGCCCACTCTTATCCCATTTAAATGCAGGGGTGGGGCAGCATGTTTTCCTAGAGCAAATAAAATCATTGCATATATTTTATTTACGGCTATTTGATGGTGGTTTCAACATAAGAATTATGCATCATGCATAGCTCTTAAAATCGTTCTAATTTGTCTTATGGCACGTTTTTGATGACTTTCATAAACTATTGCAATAACGAGTTTGAAAGGCTAGAGGTCGAAAGTTCAAGTAATTGTACATTTTTTGCAACTCACCAACACGTTTCGCCGATATCTGCCTCGTGGAGTAATTGAAAGGCACATAAATAGGCTCATCCACCGTGACCAACTCGGCCGGAAGCTGCTCACTAGATCGCAGCTCACCCAAACACAATACACTATTCGCACTGCACCGGTCACTAAACAAACTCGTGAACTCACGCTTCACTATTTCACTCTCATCTTTATGCAACACTTTATTCTCACCCTTATAAACCAACTCGGCTACACCTTCCAAGTCCGCCTGGCAAGACTTGTCTGCCATCACTCTTATTTTGTAAACCCGAGGAGCTTTATTTGCATCTAAAATAAAATCCGCTCGTTCTCCTCTCCCTAATTCGATAGAACTCACATCTTCCGGCTCGATAATATGTCCGTCTAAAGCAACCAGCTTCAGCACATGCTGATCGACGGAAAACTTGACAGCACAGCTCTTAGACCCTCCTCCGTAAGCCAGTCGGAATCTGTACCGGTTGCCTAGCTCTATAACAAATCTAGACAGAGGTGAATCAGGAGACTCCTCAGTGTGGCTCTTGCCGTTAATGAGGAGTGATTCGGCATTGGGGACAGTTGACATCATCCCAGCCAACGGTCCCATAGAATGCCCCCATTCGGATACGAAGATGGTATGCTCGGTTGCGTCTACGTCGTATAATTTTTTTATAGGATCGTGTCTTGGAGATTGCCGGACGACAAACGCCCCTGCCAGCCCATCAGCTGCGTCAGCGGCGGAGTGTGCGTGATACATGTGCGTTCCAACTGCTGACGCACGGAACTTGTACTGGAATGTCGTGTAAGCTGGTTGGGGGCATTGTGTCAACATTGGAGTGCCGTCCATGAATGGCGTTTCCTTTTGCGGCTGTCCACGCCAGTGAATGGAGAGTGCGTGGGCTGGTGCCCTGTGCACTACGTCTACCACCAGGATGTCGTTATGGCAGACATGTAGCACGGGCGCAGGCAGCCTCCTGTTAGCTGAGAGGACGCCTCTTTCCCGACCGTCAGCTGATATGCACGTCGCTGGACATTCCTCTCCACCTGCTTCTGTACAACTTCCGCATGCCCTACAAAGTTAATCATGGTATTAGTGCAATGTATGTACCTGTGAATTCAGGTTAAGTCATTGAGCATGGTATAATTATTGCCCAAGGCTACGACATGGAACACTTTAGTAACTACTCTTATATTAGGCAACTTCTGACACAAATCCACAGTTTTGTCATCTTAACACTTACTTGCTAAGTGTCTTGTAGACCTCGATGACTAGTTTAACACGGCATATCATCGGCCAGTCCAGTTCGTGACATTCACGATCGCAGTTCTCAAAATACTCTTCTGCAACAAAATTGTACAATCACTTATTACGTTTGTCTCCTAAATAATATAGGCAGGCTAATTATGGTGTTATTGAGTTATCACGCTTAAGTAGCTAAGCGAAAGTAATTTATTAGTTAATCACCTCGTAATAAGTGGTTGCAGATGACGGCGTAGTGGATCTGAACTAAACAATGGCGCAAATATCTACATAGAGATACGTAACAACTAGGTAGCTACCAGTAGGGAATCTCAGAATGTATAGTCTAGAGTTATGTAGAGCCTTATTTTTAAGTTTATTTTACCCATCTTTACAAAATAATAAAGTATACAAAACGTTTAGGTATGTATTATTTTAATAGATGA
The DNA here is from genome assembly GCA_963580505.1 of Ennomos erosarius. Classification (NCBI taxonomy): domain Eukaryota; kingdom Metazoa; phylum Arthropoda; class Insecta; order Lepidoptera; family Geometridae; genus Ennomos; species Ennomos erosarius. Next base: position 4,327,296 of record OY756981.1, on the reverse strand, counting down.
GAAAATTTAGTATTGTGAACTCATGGTATTACCGCTCCTATAGGTACGCACTTACACTTAGGAATAAGTATTATTAAAATTATAACTAAGTACCTATATAATTGTAGTAGGTAATCTGATTCCGTCAGCCGATTAAATATGTTTTGGCAGATACTTAAAGAAGTATACTTACTAAGTGTACTACGACAGTGGTGACTCTATTACTACCTAAATAATCATGTACATAATGTTGTTAAATTGGTGATTATTTTGACGCTTCATCATCCTCATCCTCATTAACAGGCTGAAGACGTCCGCTGCTGAACATAGACCTACTCCAGGGAGCGGCTGCTCGCCTCCGGCATCCTTTTGACGCTTAGGTAATTATAATATAATTATTATAATAATTGTATGTAATTCTGTTTATATTGTGCATGAAATAATAAACAACTTACTTTTCCTACCTTACTTTCTTTTGTTTACAGTTTATCGAAGGCTTTTTATGTAGCAAACAGGGTAGCATTTGACTACCTGATGAAGGTATTCTAATAAACAATAATGTTAGTAAACGTACCTGGCATCGGGGTGTAATAAACCACAACAATAACACTGGCTAGTATTACAGATAGCACTAATATCCTCTGTAAGGACATGAGCATGTAATTTGGCTTCTGCAGTGGCACACTGTGACCTTCGATCCCACTCTTTTCCGACTCCATGTTTTTTCCGTTATTTTCAATTTTCAATACTGGAAATTGGAACGTTTTTTAAACGTTGGCACGATTGGGATGCACTGGTTTCATGTTTAAAAATGCTGGTTGAATTGCTAATGTGGGGCAACGAATGCGGCGCGCGGCCACGCGAGTCGACCAGCAAGTGGCGACTGCGAGTGGTGGGATTCTTGCAGAGTTGCAACACGGTGCACCTTCAGGCCTCGCATTACAGGGCCTGGCACCAGATTCGGAAGTAAATTGGCGAGACTGAGAGCGAGCTCTCTCTGGTTATGCAACTTTTATATTGTGCAACCGTTGCTTGTATTAATCTCAGCGGTGCAACCATTTACGGCGTTACGAAGTCGAATACGCACTGCTTCCTACTTAATAATTGAGCTAGTTACAGAGTGGTGGTTTCATGTGGTAGGTACGGTGGGTTCGATTAAATTGTTCTGGTGCGCTATAAAATTCAATAGGTCAGACCCACAACGGCCGGTTAAGCAAAGGTAGCCAAACGATCATGAATATTTTATGCAATAACGCACTCTGGGACAATCTATTCTTTATACTTAGGTAGGAATCTATTAAATCTGCTAAATACCAAATAATTTGATATGATACCTATGTATTGTTACTTATGTTTAGGTTTATGTGGCGCCGGACTGTCGGCCGCGGCGCGTGGGGAACCTTCGTGAAGGCAGTGTAGCACACAGAAGTCAGGAACACTTTTATCCTGACGTTTAGCACCAGCGTGTGTGCGGATAACAGTGTCGCGACTTTAGTCCGATTAGTACAATGGAATATATTGTGAATAAATTAGTTCGTCTCATTTCTGAACACCTTTAACACTACATTAAAGAGCTTATCTAAGATAATCTATCTCACAGATTTATAGAATATTTTCACACATTTTATGTCTATGATGTATGAATTGATTAGCATAGATAGATTGAGGATATGATAGTAGGACCTACATCATTTATTGACAATTATTAAAGAATAAAACGTGCATTAAAAATTTGATATATTTAAAAAGTTTTTACCATGTAGGTAATAATTAAAAACAGTATTTGTTACCAAAACAAAATCGATGCGTTAGATTTCCACACGAGCCCGGTACGTAACAGGTTAGGTACCTAATACTCAGATTCAAAGGATGCTACATAATAAATTCAATTTAGGTACACCCAGTATTTATAGCATCTATAGTATTTATATTTACGTAGTTATTTTGTCCCATAGGTGCATGGACCGACGATGGAGAAAACCGCGGGAGTTGATGGATGTGGGACCCAGCCAGCCACTCAAAGTGGCGCTCTGTGGGGAAGGCCTATGTTCAGTACTGGACATTTATAGGCTATATCGATGTTGGTATTATTTTTTATTCCTTCTTTCTACTACCTACTATGGTAATGACTATTCAAAGTCGTTCAAGGAGTCGGGGTGCTGGTCGTGGTCGTTTTCGTCGTCGTCCTGTTGGAAACAAAACCAGTGTCAGTCAAATATTTTGTCTGGTTGCTTCAGTCGTTGCCCGTGGTCGTAATCAAAGACCACCTACTCAGCTTATACCAATGTACTCTACCACCTACCGTAAAATTAATCAATTCCATGATAGTCAGAGGTCGGACGCCGCGATAACAATATTATTTGGGCTAAATAACCTATTCGCTTATGGCCAAAACATGGAATAAAGAAAGGGAAAAAATAAGTGACTATCACTTCTATTTATCGTCATATGCCAATGTTAATTAGATGTAAACGTCAATCTGTCAAGTTTATATTGTTCCAAATCTTGTTGTTGTTACGTTGTTATTACTTACGAAGTTTAACATAAAAGTTGTGTCTCTTTGTTTGACGTTGCGAGAATAAAAGGAGCAAACAGAGACCAAAACAAACTTATATTAATTTTATTTTTCTAATTTAAAAAAGAAAAATTTTTCTTTATCATATTTTGGTTGGAGTTTAGAGGTGGGCAATGTCGTTACTTTAAGATTACCATGACTGTCGTTACGGTTACTCAAAAATATCAATAATAATTTGCAGATTGTTTGGCACAAATTTTGAGCGATACAACCGGCTGAAAACGTAAGTGAACAAGATGATCATGACTCAAGTTGGCCTTACAATGTCTCACTATGACAGAGAGCATGATAGCTACATTGCAACAGGGTACACCTTCCATCTTTGTCCGCAAGTTTTTGGAGATGTTGACCAGAATTTTATATTCCAAGCATCTACACTCCGGGTCAAGTGACCGATGTAGCTCTTAGGATTAGCAAGTTGAAATGGCAATGGGCAGGCCACATCGCTCGTAGAACTGACAACCGATGGGGAAGAAAGGTTCTCGAGTGGCGACCACGATCTGGAAGACGCAGCGTAGGCTGGCCCCCCACTAGGTGGACCGACGACCTGGTGAGAGCCGATGGATGCAGGAGGCGAGCAGCCGCTCTAAGTGGCGCTCCCTGGGGGAGGCCTATGTTCAGCAGTGGACGTCTTCAGGCTGTTAATGATGATGATGATGATGATGATGACACTCCGGTTTCTGTGCACTCATAATTTTGACTTTAATAAGGCAAGTATTCTTATTATTATATTATATGTATAATGCAGGGTATTGTAGCTAGTGAAATTATTGTGCAAATGAGACTTATGAACTTAAGATCACCGTGACTGTCGTTCCGGTTACTCAAAAATATCAGTGAAAAATCACCGTGACTTTGTCATGACGGTTATTTTTGGAACATGGAACGTAATACTATATAGAAGAACGTAGGTATCATTCGTTATTAAGTATGTGTAATAATAAGACTTATGACATGACATTGATAGATTATTATAAATTATTATGAAGGTATTCGGTAGTGTCAACGGATGATCAATATACACTTCAAGCTTTGCATGGGCTTTATCAAAGTTTGACTTTTTTAACATTTTAACTTCTTGAATAGAATGATGTGGCGAGCCGAGCAAGTCGTCCTACCTGATGTTAAGCGCCACACTTGCCCATTGTCCATAAGTCCCATAACAATACAATGCAGAATAATAATTACTGTACGTCCATTTTCCAAGTTCCAGTAGAAAAATAAAATTTTAGCTATGTAAAATTCAAATCAAAACCACGATTTCTAGTATCTAATCGCTCTAGGCATATTCAGTATTCACAGACCCATAATGATTCGAAAATCAAAATTTCCATTTCCCAGACCCCGCGCGCCATGTTTTTTGTGAAATTAAGTGGAAATATCTTTTACCGCTACCTACTTTAAGTTTAAGACCGTTAAAATAAGGAACCATGGTTCATTTTTCAAAAATCGTTCTTGACAATGCTGTTTGCTTTGCCATCTCAGTCACGTACGTGTCGTCACGAGTATATCGTACGTCTTTCTCGTTGACCGTAACTGGAGTGACAGAGAAAAAAGTGCAGAGGCTGCCGCGAGGAACGACGTTATATTAAAACGTCGTTATTTTCTTAGAAGTCACTGTGATATTTCCAAGCGGCTAATCACTGTGATTTTATCGCTGTTTCGCCCACCCCACCTCTATTGCAGTTTAGGGAGGGTGGACTGATTGAGGAGTATAGGTCACGTATAGGTTATGTTATTTAACTAGTTATTTGTTTATAAGTATTAAGTACTTTAAAGTTAGAAAACTAATTATTCAGAATTCAAGAATTATATTTAATTTACAGATTTACAAAACTGAATGGTAAACAATGGAAATCACCAGAAAGAACTTTGCTGATCAACTTCCAAACATCATTAAAGACCTGAAACGGTCGTGTTTTGTTGGTTTCGATGCCGAGTTCACAGCAATTTTGTCTGGAGAATGTTTCAAACACAGGTTTGCGTTAAACTCGATAAGTGATATCCACCAAACTCGATAACTGGTATCCACGAATAAATAACTTTTATCAAATCACGGAATACAGTGCTTATTGCATTCAACTTAATTGTTTTTACAGCCCAACAATGAAGCTTTTTAGATAATTACTTATCTAATACCACTATACAGAATTTTAGAACACAACTATTACGATCTATCATTTTAAAATTGCAGATTGTTTGACACAAATTTTGAGCGATACAATCGGCTCAAAACGGAAGTGAGCAAGATGATCATGACTCAAGTTGGTCTTACAATGTTCCACTATGACAGAGAGCATGATAGCTACATTGCAACAGGGTACACCTTCCATCTTTGTCCGCAAGTTTTTGGAGATGTTGACCAGAATTTTATATTCCAAGCATCTACACTCCGTTTTCTGTGCACTCATAATTTTGACTTTAATAAGGCAAGTATTCTTATTATTATATTATATGTATAATGCAGGGTATTGTAGCTAGTGAATTAGTAATTTAGAGTTCAGAGTAACACTTCAATCTGCTATGGACAGCCATGACGATTAACGCCAGGTGAACAAAAACATCGTCACATTGTTCGTTGACATAAAAAAAATGTAACATCTGTTGCTAATGTGGTCTTACACTAAAGTAATGCTAGACAATTATTATGTATTTTTTGCCTAATATTACTTTTTGAATTATTGGTTTATTTCTGTGTGTGTGTGTGTGGACTTTTAAACTATTTTATTTTTCTAATTATTCTTTCTTGATGACTGTCCTTTTCCCACCATGAAATGAAACTAACATGAAAGTTGACTAAAGCAAAGAAACTGATCATGTTAGTTAACTATTTGTTATCTTACACTTTGCAATATTATGCCAATCAAGCTGTTATCATGGAAAAGCGCCTCTAAGACATTTTCCACATAACTATTATGGATTCTGAATACCCAAAACTATCCCAGTTTAAAAAACACTATAATCAAATTGTAATGTTAACTTATTTCTTTTATAATTGCAGTTTACATATGAAGGGCTTCCATACCTGAGTAAGGCAGAGGAGGTTAAGGTTCGACAAAACATAAAGGACAAGACCCTATTCCAGAACCTAACTCGAAGCTTAGAAATGTCTGAAGAGAGAATGCTGCAAAGATATTGCTCTGATGTTTCTAAGTCAGTAGTTGTTTAAAACTAAATACTGATTATAGTATAGTATTGCCCGTTTCCACCTGACCATGACCTCAACAATATTGCTTTCAGATGGATATCCAATAATGACAATAAGGAAGGCACAATGTACCTAAATGTTGAAGACCCGGTGCTACGGTTCATCACTCACAACGAGTTAAGGATACGCTTCCCTTCCATTCTCACCACCGATAGCTTAGGTAATAGCAATAAGGTAATTCCTATTAGCTAGCTGCTAATTCATTTAAAAGTTACTTTGCTGGCATCACAGTCACAGGTAAAAGTTAATGTATTTAATATTTCGGTTACATCAATTAATTATTTGTAATTACCAATGCAGTGCTGCCAGCATGTTGTGCATACTATCCACCGGCAGTTGGCTGGAGCATTGAGACTGTCTATAGGTCAATACGACTAATATACAGTCCAAAGGTTTTATGTTGGTATTTACAAATGAGCGCTACTATGCTTCGGAGGGCACGTTAAGCTGTCGGTCCCGACTGTTGTCGTAAGACAATAGTCGTTAAGCCAAGTCAGAAGCCTTCGGGCTACCTAAAAATTCTGACACCAGGGCTGACCACTTGCCTACACGAGAAGAAGAAGAAGGTTTTATGTGGTAGGGATTAATTTGTAGGATTCAGTAATAGTTGGTACCAACTGAAGCACACTTTGATAGTTGACAAAAAAAATGTTTATAGACTGGTTAGAGTCTAAAGATAGAAAGTAGTTGACAGTAATAGATAGTTGGTAGATAACATTTGATAGTTTAGACTAACTAGAAACGCTGCCAGTGGGTTTTCTATGAAGCGGGAAATTTGTTTTAACCTAATTATATGAAGAATAATGAAATTATTTTAATTTTGAGTTCCGAGTGATACTGCAGCCTGTTATGGGCGGTGGTGGTGCGTAACTCCAGGCGAACGACTAGCAACATTAAAAAGGCAGGTAGAAAGAATATTTATAAAATATTAATCAATTTGATCAATACATCTCTTTCACTCAAAAATATATTGCCGTCACCACAGAGCTATGAAACAAATGACACTTCGGAGGGAAAGCGTTTTTTTTTTTTGCTCTGTGGCCGTCACTACCACAATAGTTGGATCACATGGGTTGGCAATACACTTATTAGTGAAGGAACGAAAGAGATAAGTTATGAAGGGCATTGTAAAAAATTCTTTATGCTTGGCAACCAGACTTTAGTATTAAGATATGACACTTTTTAGTTTAATGTCATATATTTATTTAAATTTCAGGCATTTGATCACATTTTCTTATTGTTTTCAGATTCTGATATACAAAGATAAATATGTTGATGGCGCAAACAGTGCTTCAATGGGAGTTCTCGAAGACAATCTCATGAGCCATCTCTTAGGCTTCTCACAAATTATCGCTCTACTAGAATTGCATAGGAAGCCTATTATCGGCCATAACATATTTCTAGACACGGTGCTATTGCACAATCAGTTCATAGGCCCATTGCCAAACGATTACAATATGTTCAAAAAAAATATTCACACAATGTTTCCATTCATTTTTGATACAAAATACATATCGCACTCTATGGGGAAAAAACTGACATATGATGAGATGTGGAAATCAAATATGTTACAAGAGTAAGTTATCCTATCCTACTAACTTATATAATAAATGCGGAAGTGGGGTGTGTGTGTGAGAGAGAGAGAAAATGTTTGTTACCTTTTATCTCGGTAACTGCTGAACCGATTTTGATGAAATTTGGAATGCAAATAGTTTATACGCAGGATACTCAACACTTTTTGAACACGTACAATACTTTTTATTTTTGGGTGAAGCGCGGGGCGCAACAAATTATTTTCTAAAATGTATATCACTGATACAAAAACTTTGAGGAAGAATTGAGAGGGTAATCCATGCATATTTAAACCGACCAACTCAGATTCAAATCCCGGTTGGCCTTGCACACATAACTTTTTGAAATCATGTTCAGAATTTGAAAAACATTGTGCGAAAATCGTTATGTTGTGAGTTTGTGGAACGCCTTACCAGCGTCATTGCGTCCTGACAAATATAATCTGGGTGTTTTTAAGGCTAGAGTGAACCGGTATCTTCTATGCGAGCAGGCTTCATCGTCACTGACCATCAGGTGAGACCGTGGTCAAACGTTAGCGTATCGTTGATAAAAAAAAAATTGTTCAAGAATCACAAATTCGCGAATGTGTTATCCACCAACTACACCTGTAATAATGGTTAATATTGCCTATTTCAGCTTATATGAATTCTTTGCGGAAGGCAAATGCAAGAAGCTGCAGCATGGAATAAATGAAATAAAACTGAGCACGCCGTTTAATGTGAAACAGTCGTATCACGAAGCTGGGTGGGACTCGTTTTGCTCAGGTTAGAATTATTTACTATGGCTTTTTTTGTGTAGACTAAGCCTGCGTTTAACTACATCTCACCTGATGGAAAGCGACGATGTAGCCGAAGGTGTAGCACGCAGACCCCCCTATTTAGCGTCACTTTGAGCGGCTTTTTGCATCTTACATCCATCAGTTGCCCGCGCTTTTGACTAGATGTCGATCGTCGGTCTACTAGTGGGAGAGGCCTACGCTGCGTCCCTCGGTTCCAGTTCGTGGTCGCTCGAGGACCTTTCTTCCCTATCAGTTGTCAGTTCTGCAAGTGATGTTGCCTGCCCAAGTGCCCATTACCATTTTATGTTGGTAATTCTAACAGCTACTTACATTATTTCATTTCGGATATTATAAAAAAACGTATGAAATAATATAACTGTGACGGGCCCGATAGCTCAGATGGTAGTAGCCCTGCCTTCTGAACTGAGGGCTGTGGGTTCGATTCCTACCCAGGACAAATATTTGTGATGAACGTAGATGTTTGTTCTGCGTCTGGGTGTTATATTGTATTCTATGTATGTATTTACAAAACCAAAAAGTATCTAAGTAGTATATCAGTTATCTGGTTCCCATAGTACAAGCTTTGCTTAGTTTGGGGTTAGATGGCGCTTTGTGAAATGTCCACACATATTTATGTATTATTATTTATTATTAAATAATAAAAATCTTGTACTTATACGTTTCTTCTCGCACAGAATACATAATAGTAGGGTGTGATTCAAACTTAATGGCGGGTGCGAAGTGCGCTGCAAGCCCCTCGCACGCAGCGTTTACCGCTGGGCAGCAAAAGCTATTTTAAAATTTCACCCAAACGCGGATCAGCCGTTCTGAGCTGAAAAGTTACTAAAAGATCATCTCTATGCATGAGATACTATAACCAATTAATTATGTTCTTTTCTTCAGGTTACTGCTTCATCAGACTGGGCCACTGGGCGGCGTGTGAGAACATCGGCATCTACCGCGCGGTTGGACCATCAGAAGTTCTGGCAGCGTTGAAGCCGTACTGCAATAAGATCAACGTCATCAGAGGTGCAGTGCCTTATATGGTGAGAATATTGTTACAAGTATTTACTATGTAAATATATGTACAGTAATGACTTATGGAACTGAGACGTGGTCTCTTACTGTTGGCCTCATTAGTGACGGTAGTAGTTTATCGACGGGCCCGATAGCTCTGTTGGTAGTAACCCTGCTTTCTGAACTGAGGGCTGTGGGTTCGATTTTTACTCAGGACAAACATTTGTGTGATGTACATAGATGTTTGTTCTGTGTCTGGGTGTTATATTGTAGTCTATGTAAGTATTTACATACAAAAAGTATCTAAGTATTATGTCAGTTATCTGGTTCCCATAGTAAAAGCTTTGCTTAGTTTGGGGTGGATGGCGCTGTGTGAAATGTCCACACATATTCATTTATATTTATAAGTAGGCTCAAAAGTCGCGCAACCAGCTATGGAGAGCAATGCTCGGTGTTTCCCTGTGAGATAAGATCCGTAATGAGGAGATACGCAGGAGAACTAAAGTGACAAAACTACAGTGACTAGCTCTTAAAATTAGCAAGTTGAAATGGCAATGGGCAGGTCACATCGCTCGTAGGACTGACAACCGATGGAGAAGAAAGGTTCTCGAGTGGCGACCACGGACCGCAAGACGCAGCATAGGCAAGCCCCCACTAAGTGGACCGACGATCTGGTGAAAGCCGTCGGAGCCGACGCATGCAGGAGGCAAGCAGCCGCTCAAAGTGGCCCTCTCTGGGCCTATGTTCAGCAGTGGATGCAGGCTGTTGATGAAGTATTTACTAGGGACTTATTTAATATTATCTATTTTGTTATTATTCATTCATTTCGTACCAAGTTTTACATATACTAGGGCCAGTAAACCTCGCAAAGGTATGTCTTGGCACTAGGGGTCCTCTAAAAGCTAGACAAAAGTACATACAACCTATGACATTCATTTCTTACCCATGCAAGTAAGTGTACAATAACACAGTGGTAAACATAAGCTGTTATGGTTATTCATTAAGGTAAATATATCCATAATTATAATCCGGCAAAAACGACGACAAAAACATCGACAGCGCAACACGCATTACTGCACTCAACGCGCAGTGTCTCCTCAAGTACAAGGTGGTCAAACGTCAAACAAAACAAGTTCTGCGCGCGAGCGAGACAATACGCGTCGCATGGAGCAGTAACAGCGCCGCCGTCCCAGGGTTTTTTTTTTTGAACGGGGTAACGCTGTTGGTCTCTAACGACCTTTACAGCGTCACCGGGCGGGAGGGCAGGTGCTTAAGGCACCCAGGCCGTCCCAGGGTTACGCCGCGCCATTACTATAGGATGCTCCATATTACCATTGTGAGAGAATATTCAAAAAGTATTGTTTGAGAATACGTTTGATGTTAATTGTTGTTATTTTATTACGAGTGTCAATGGATCTAATTTGGATATTAATTACAGTAATAGTAAATGTTTCTATAGATCTTCACCATTGGCTCGGGTAGTAAACTTTTTGTCTCTTGTGAGATACAAGTGTACTAATAATAAATTATCAGTAACAATACTCACCACACAAATCAGATGGTACGATGTTATTCACACTTACCCGGTGTCAAATCCGAGAAAAGTTCCTTGCGGCGGCGTACCCACTAACTTCCTCACGTATAGGTTAAATATACCATCTGTACAAAGTCTTAACAAAAGCTATGATAAATTAAATGGTGTCGAAAGAACAGGACACTTGCGATTTCTTCTCAAGTAGTTTTCACCCGCGACTCGGCTTGTTCAGAGTTTCAGATGACTAAAAAGGTATAGCTTAGTAACATCCTTCTGAACCGATACAGTATTATCTTAGAACGATTGATAAGTATTTCAAAACTTTTATGTGATATATCGATTTACGAGAACCATATTGAAATAATATTTTTTTTTATGTGAATAAATGACGTGACGAGCTAGTCGTGCACCTGATGTTAAGCGACACGGCTGCCCATAACAGTTGCAGTGTCACTCGGAACTTTAAAATAATAAAGTTTTGCGTGACACTGCACTGCGCACGTCATCCTGAGACATCACACAGTCTAGTAATCAGATTATTACACTGTGTAATCAGGTCATAAAGTCTCATTTGCCCAGTAATTTCACTAGCTACAATGCCCTTCAATCCGGAACACAGTAGTGTTTGCACATTACTGCTTGGCGGCAGAATAACTGGCAGAGCGGTGGTACCTACCTAGACGAACTTTGCAGAAAAGTTCTACCACCTAGTAATTTTTGAGTTTACCAACCAAAGAGAAAAGAAACGGGCAAATATGTTCTGTATAATACCAAATGATGTACGGTTTAACTTTTACTTCGTGTCGAATCGAAATTTGTTTTTGAAAACATTATCTTCAATGAACAGACATGTATCGGGTACCGTTTTCAGTATGTGATATTGTTGAAAAACTAAGAAATATTATTTGAATAACCGATGTGTGTTTGCTTTGCGTTTTTAGCAAAACAAAGCTTACGATGTCGGAAACTAACGGTGTTCACAAAGCGAAGATGAAAACCTTTTGGAAGTCCATGCGGCTTACATAAACATGGAAGAAAAATTACGTCCAAACAAACTAAGCAGTTCAAAAGCGCCGTTCGTGGCACATTCTTCACGTGTTTTCTAAGAGTTACTGGGCACTTTAGTTCTCCTGCGGATCTCCTCATTTCGGATCTTATCACGCAGGGAAACACTGAGCATAGCTCTCTCCATACCTTCTTGCGACGGCACATTGGTGATGATGCTATCTGTCACGGGCCCGGTAGCTCACTTGGTAGTAGCCCTGCCTTCTGAACTGAGGGCTGTGGGTTCGATTTCTACACAGGACAAACATTTGTGTGATGAGCGTAGATGTTTGTTCTGTGTCTGGGTGTTGTATTGTATTCTATGTATGTATTTACAAACAAAAAGTATCTAAGTATTATATCAGTTACGTGATTCCCATAGTACAAGCTTGGCTTAGTTTGGGGCTAGATAGCGCTGTGTGAAATGTCCATTTTTTTTTTTAATTTTTTTTATCTATGTTTAAAATTTGTGATTCATAATAACTATGTACTTCCGCAGAGCTTCTCGGAAGCTGACCCGCCGAGCCACCGGCCGGAGTGGCTGCGCGTCACGGCGCTCCAAGCGCGCGTCATTGACGTCGCGAAGGTGACATATTATTATTATAACCACAACTAGGTCGCATCACAGCGGTAATGTAATCCAATAACCCTGTGCTGTGACCTAGTTGTTTCCTGTACAGCTCTGTATTTGAAATGTACACCTGTGCCTATTGAAGGAAATACTATTTTTATATTAAGCAGGGCACCGCATTTCATCTGATGGTAATTAGTAGCGAGACTGATGAAAGTGGTACCTATTATTACTGTTGTCTCGAGATTACATACTCTTTTTAGGCTCAGCGTGTTCTATTCTATCGTTCATGCTTGACATCGTGTAAGTATTGATGTATTACTGAGCCATAGTAGGGGAGCCTTATGTCCAGCAGTTGAAGTCTTCAGGCTATAAGTACTCAAATCAATATAACAAAAGACCCGATGCCCTGTACAATACTTATTACCCAACCCCCGGTTTCCGGTGTCATGTGACACTGTGCATAATATCTATCTGTGGTTAGGTCCTTGTAGCAGAATGTTGTGAATTCCAACACAGTCATAGTAACATACAATAACAATGCTAGTTCTCTACCGCGACACACAACCGCGCACCGCACAAACACAGTTCCCATTGATAGCCCCACAGTACCTATCGGGATTTAGTGTGTATACTTACATGGTATTTCACAGCCACAGTATTTAGTCGAGTCAATGAAGTTACACACCTAAAATCCTTTATAAAAAGCGCTCAAGGTGGCGCTCTCCGGGAGAGTCCTATGTTCAGCAGTAGACGTGATCAGGCTGATAATGATAAAGGCTTCCTAAAATTGGAGTTCTGATTTACAATGAAACTCGAAAGATTTTCACCATTTCATTTCAGTTCCGGTTATTTTAGTATCCCGATATCACGTGGTAATATTGTGAACGTTCAATGTACGTTTACCCACACGTGGAGTTGTGGGCGACCGATGGAAATGCAACATCAAAGCTGACGGACATGTTAATCACCTTCATGCTACTTAGTATTCGCACCCAGATATGCCTGCGTATATCAAAATACACCATACATACAAAAGCTTTATACTTGAAAGAAACCCTTTTTTCACCGATGGCTAAAAATAATAACGCATGAACTGATCAGAATATATTAAAGACGTGATAAAAAAAAAAAAAAATTCGATGTAAAAAGTAAACTGCAGTCCGAATGACCCAAACATGCCTCAGTACTCACCAAATTACAGCAACAATACTAAAGTTTCCAATTCAATGTTGCTCAAATCTCAAAACGCAACAGCGGCATCAAAAGTTAAGTGCAACATGTCAAGCGCATAAAACGAGCACCTAATTGTTGCATTACTGCACAATGTTGGTTGTCGCCAACACACATTATGGGCATTAACTACCACTTTGTCTGCCCACGATGTTTGGAGACGCGGCCAAACATTGCGTAACTATCCGGGCTTTGTCCTATTTTTGTTGCGATTGTAAACAAGACCACGTTTCGCTTAACTTACTCCGCTAATATTCTTTCCGCGTCCGTATGTGTCTTATTTCTGGAAAATCGTTTTATACGTCTTGGATCTACAGAGGAATACAACAATTTGTAATTCTCGAGGCTTTTAAGGTTCCCTATTTATGAGGTAAGATTTTATAGGCTATCAGATATTGACTTGTGGAATAGCAGTAGATTCTTACACCAATAATGAATAAGCTATTGCTATTGCTAGTGACCCAAATTACAAATTAGTTAATAAAAAAATATGGAAACAAGTAGTTAACACGGACACAGAGCGGAGATTTACCATCAAGACTCATGATGGCAAACACATGTCGTTATTTAAACTCCTGAACAAAGATGTTTACTGGATGACAGATCTAACAAAACTCTGAAACAGCCGTTACGTTTAATCGACGTATCAGTGCTCTATGTATCACACCTCGTCTATTCTCGCCGCGGTTGTACCGTACACATTACAAATCTAGCAAGTGTCAAACATGTAGTCAGAAACGGACACTTGGCCGCTAGCCAAGGGGCCATACGCAGACACGCACATACTCACGCACACATACGCACAGCACGACGTGCACACATCGTCAGATGCCAGTTAAAACAGATTGATAATGCCCAAGTGTCACAACCGGGAACCAACTTTATTTTTGCACCGACAAACTTATCCAACCGCTCGGTGTTTGATTTCTCTAATGTACAAATTTAAGACACCTCATTTTTCATGCCACTGTCAAGGTTGATTTAAGGTTAAAGTTATAAATAAAATTGATCCCGGAGCGAATGTCGTTCGTCGCTATATTTCAATGCGATGGTAGCGCTGGCTATAGATAGAAGTGACAGCGGTGCCGTGACGCTAGTTTGCGTACTACACGCAATGTCTGTTGTAGGTGGCGTCCTTGGTGTCGGCATATGGGAACGTTGACATAAAACCTTATGGCACCAGATCGGCGTTAATAGCAGCTAACGCGAAGAATACGTAAGTGTTTGCTGCAATACGATGTCATTTATATTAGTGGAAATTTTGAGATCTTGTCGCACTAAGTAACATCAGAACAATTTAGAATTGGCTGTGCTCGAGACTAAATTAGACCTTAAAAGCTGGGTTGACCCAGCAAAAATTGCAAAAGTTATAGTCCACTATTTTTCACTATTTACAGTGAAAGTCATTATTAATTTTGTTCCAGAGCGGATCGAATTGTGAAGTCCTTCAAAAACAACAAAGAGTTCCGGATAACATACTACAGCAAACCCTCCCTTACAGGCAGGGTGGCTATATGGTAAGCATATTTTATTGTAATTCAAAAATTAAACAGCTAATAAATTAACTGAAAGTTAACAAACCGTGTGTTTCGATCTCGCCCAAAATAGTTGGTCCTTCGAGCCGGATTTGAACCAGGGACCTATGGTTGGAAAGTTTGGTTAAAAGGAAACGTCCTCACTGGCTCGTTACAGATAATATTACAGCTTGCCGACATGATAAGGAAGGAATGAAGAATGTAAGGTTCACGTCTGTCTGCACTTCGATTTGACTCTTATGTTCTCACTCATCTCTATCTAGGCGACCAAAACGCGTTGCATTAGGTATTTCATAAAGGGGTTATGTATGAACTTAGAAGCTGTCAAAATTTAATGCAGACGGGCATAAGAGATTGCTCTTCTAGTCTGAACTGAACAATAACAAAAATGCCTTTACTTTTTTTCAGGGGCGGAGCCTTAATCACTGGAAGTTTGGTGCTGCTATTAGTTAATAAGAAGTTAAAAGTATTGACCTGACGCAAATAATTAAGTTAAGTATAAACAGGTTTCGACTCTGTTGTGAAAATTCACTAAAAACATTTCCAAAAATGTTGCCGTCCCTTTCACCTACGTCGATGTGACAAGGACCGCGATAGATTTAGTAATTTTAGCTTTGGGTTTTTCACAACAGAATCGGCATCTATTCGTTCATAAGTACACAAATAGTATCAAATCAATCGTTCCTCGAAGTGTTGTGCAGCTAATTTACGCTTAGCTGTTTTTTTGTGTTTATTAAAGTGAGACTGAAGTGAGACCACTATAAATGTTAAGAAAATCGCGTAATACGACTACATATAGTTGTTGTTAATATAGTTAAGTAAGTGCAAAGATAATACATAGTAATACGAATAAGCATTTGTCAGTTTTTTAATCGTACTTACCTTAAGTTCTTACCTTTTTCATCCCTAATAGTAATAATCCCCATCATAACTAACAACCTGAAGACGTCCGCTGCTGAACATAGTCCAACCCCACAGAGCGCCACTTTGATTGGCTGCCTGCGGCTCCCCGCGGTTTTCACCAGGGTCTGAAGTCTGCTATTTTAGCTTGTTCCGGTTCGTGGTTGCCACTCGAGGATCTTTCTTCCCCATCGGTTGTCAGTTCTACGAGCGATGTAGCCGCCCACTGCCACTTTAACTTGCTAATTCTAAGAGGTTTATCAGTCACTAGTCCTCTTGCGGATCTTTTAATTTCGGATCTTATCTCGCAGGGTAACAGCAAGCACTGCTCTTCCCCAACCTTTGTTTTCAGGCTCTGAGGTATTTTGGACGAAAAGATAAGTCGGATTAGCTTCCCGAACGTTGCCCAGCCGAGTATGATAATGAATTCCTACAAAATGAAATACAATACAGTACAATACATTAATACAAAAAAATAAGATAAAATTTTGCACACATATTGTTACCGAGACCCCATAGTTTTTGTCCAGGTAGTTTTCACGTTGGAAAATATGTGACACGGCGAAGAAGCAGTTACTATTAGCAGTTTATATTTCTGTCGTTCAAAATCGTAACTCCACTGACAGCTCTGAAACTATCGTGGTCCTTATTATTTTGTTCGATGTGAAGGGGATGGCAATATATAAAACTGTTACAATTAGTTCAAAATGTTGTTCCCCTACATAACTGTGCTTCGTTTCAAAATATACATGACTTAATCAACCACGAAATTTACGAGTTAAATCTTTTTCGACTATTAAGATGCCTCATAGTTTGGGAGTCTTGATCTATATGCTGGCCTTGTCTACCCTACGCCCTTTGCTACATAAATTACGAGCGGAAATAACTAAGCGCAGATAGCCTCGCGAGACAATCGTAACGCAAGGTGACGAGTTATTTAGAGTAACGGCTAGAGATTGGGTGAATCAATTTTGAACTCTCATCAAATATTGATCCACAGGTTTAGGTGGACCGATGACTTTGTCAAAAGATGGAGCCGTTGAAGGCAAGTTGCATTTCATAGGAGTCTGAACATTAGAACTCTCAAAAACCCCACACAATATTCTTACTTTTCCCCAACCATTAGCAACCTACCAACAAAATACTAATATGGTGGTTTAGTCAGTGGAAACATCTAGAGCGTCTAGAGCATTCAAAGACATAGATCAGTTATGCAATATGAATAAATATTACGTCCAAAACTAGAGTGGACTGGTATTATATTATTGTTAGTGTACCCTCATTCGTCTTATCTATATTCTAATTTGATAGCTCTAAGAAAGCATGTTGCTGTCCTCTCATATTTGTGGCAATACAAGGACTTTTTATAACTGTCACTTTAAGCTTAGCATTTTGTAAATTTTGCAAAAAGTAAAGCATGTTGCCGGCTGTTTCGGATGGACGCGTGTTCAAATCCAATTCGTAATTCAAAGTTATCCCTTATATTAAAATTAATAAATAATAAATAAATATGTGTGGACATTTCACACAGCGCCATCTAGCCCCAAACTAAGCAAAGCTTGTACTATGGGAACCAGGTAACAAATATAATACTCAGATACTTTTTGTTTGTAAATACATACATAGAATACAATATAACACCCAGACGCAGAACAAACATCTATGTTCATCACACAAATGTTTGTCCTGGGTAGGAATCGAACTCACAGCCCTCAGTTCAGAAGGCAGGGATACTACCAACTGAGCTATCGGGCCCGTTAATATAATCTATAATATATCTTCTTTAATATAATTAAATTATACCTACTCTTTGAATACTTTTTGTAATTGTACTTTCTCTACCATTCTCACTGATTATTAAATTACTAGCACAGTAGGTACAGAATCTCTTCCAAGAAATCGTTCTAGATTGTTGCGGTGAGCTAACGACCTAGCTCTGCTCTGCCACCGACCGGAATACCGCGGCCAAACATTATGACACGCCAGATTTATGTTCATTTACAATTCACTAGCACAAACCTCGACGAATCGACTGCAGATAAACTTCCTCGTATCCCGTTTATTATTGATAGACATCGTTTATTTTACAGCTGATAATGAATTCGCCGATGTATGTGTACCTTGACTTTTGGAGCTTGGTTTCTGTCCATCAAGCACGTCACGCGTAATGTTGAACACGGTTGTATGACATGTATGAAAACATGCGTTTGGAAATGTGAAAATAGTTTCGTACCTACTTCGTCTAATTTTAGCAGCACAGTCTGTAAGATGGGTTTTTTGATCCGTAGTTAAGGTAACCAATGGTTAAAAACTCGAACCAATTCTAACCAATGGTCAATACTTATCTGTTAGAGTTTTAACTATTAGCTACTTTAACTACCTACTTTTTATTGTTTGTCTTTGGATCACAGAGTACCAACTATTCCGCAATGCGGAATCCGCATTCTATGGTCCTTCTGATCTCGGTATAGGTAATCCTTGAACGTTGGTAATTTTGTACTGACATTGTTTTTCGTTCCATTTGCAAATACTCGAACATTGTTATCGTAAATTGCTATAATAAGTTGTAAAACAAACGCTGTACAATGCAAATTACATCATTTCTTCGAATAACTAATGTGTTTGTGTAAATAAACTTTACTACCAAATTATTTGCTCAAAAGTTATTGACGCATCATATTAACATTTTACAACATATTTAGTGCGGTAGCTCCTCAATTTTACGACATATTTCCTTGGTACAGAATCTATCATTATCAATTTATCATAAACAAACTTCTAGTTAACCGCAAGCCTTTGATGAAGGTCGATTTTTATTAAACTGCGGATGAATTAAATTTAATGTTAACGCTACATAAAGATATTATTATTATTTATTTAGATATACCTAAAGTGTAGTTTATACTTTAAAAAGCCATTTTAAACGCTACATATAGTTTTTATTTTCTTACAAACTTTTGACCTAATAAAGGTATCTAACTATTGAAAGATCGGCTAGGTATTTATATAAGAGAAGTCAAATCTGTATGGTTGATGTTGGAGTCTGCGACTGTTGCGGTGGAAAGTAAACGTAAATATCTTAAAGAATTCTCATTATAATTTCCGGATCGTTTAAACTACATTTAGTAGGTACCTACCCGAAAAGCGTCGCGGCAGATAACTAGTTTATTTATAGACGTCTGCTAGACAATTGTAACTATAACTATATAATAGAGTAATAAATCCTGTAGAGTGCCGTTAAAAACATTGTAATTTTCTGTGACTACATAAAACAGCTAACAATGTGAGTTTTACTCGCCCACAGTATTTGTGTTGTATAGTTTATTATCCCATAATCCCAGACATTATAAATATGAAATCTTATTCAAAAACCAACGGCTCAGACATTTATTGACGGGCCCGATAGCTCAGTTGGTAGTATCCCTGCCTTTTGAACTGAGGACTGTGGGTTCGATTCCTACCCGGGACAATCATTTGTGTGATGAATATAGATGTTTGTTCTGCGTCTGGGTATTATATTGTATTCTATGTATGTATTTACAAACAAAAAAGTATATAAGTATTGTATCAGTTATCTGGTCCCCATAGTACAAGCTATGCTTGTGGCTAGATGGCACTGTACGAAATGTCCACACATTTAAAAAAAAAATTATTATTGTTACCAATACCGGCCCAAATTCAAAAGTTTTTTTCTTTCTAACTATCAAATATGCAGTGTGCAATTTAATTCATCAGCATAAACTAAACTTAGTACATGATAGACTATAGTACATCATTTATTGATAATTATTGAGTAAAGATAGCAAATGAAAATATTTCGTAGTTGGCACGAACGGCACGAATGACATTGATACCTACTGCTAAACCTTTTTTTACCTTGTATGTAATCAGTAGGCACCTTCATTATTTCAAAGATAATTTTATAGGTAAGTACTTACAGTAGCGGTTGATTAAGTCAGTTTAGGGGTTATTATCAATATCAAATCATTGCGTTAGGTACCTAGTTTCAAAGGATGCTAATGAGTTCAATTACACCCAGTATGAGTAAGTATTTTAGATACCTACTCATACTGGGCGAGGAGCCTAAAAGTCTAGATGACCCACTTTTTTAGCTTCTGAGCTATTCAGGTGCAATCTTTCAGCAAGGATATAGTATATTAGGTACCTACTTATCTTTCAAACCATTAGAAATAAACTGCTTCCCGCATGAATTGTGAAAGCGAAAGTAGCTCTTCTCTCCCATCTATTAGGTTCAAATCTTACTAACAACGTGCAGGTAAATCAGCACATGCACGTTGCATCGTGTCCAGTAAATAGGTCAACTTCTCGTGAGGCGTGCAAGTTTCCGCAAGTACCTAGGTACCTAAACCTAATTTCAGAAAATCCATAGGTACCTACTAAACTAAGGTAGTAGGTAGGTGCCTACATTATAGGTAACTTCATGTATAGGTACATGGAAAAAGATGAAACGGGGCATCTTTAAATGCTGTTCTATACCTAAAATAGTAAGTTTGTAGTAAGTAGACTTACGTAGGTACAGAATTCATTATGAGATCATGGGATCTTGCTTTGCTGTAATTTAATTACATGCATGAGCACTGAGTAAAAACTAACAACTCCTGCTAGTTCTCTTTTATCATCACTTGTTGACTTCAACGCCACAACGACGTGTCAAGAATTTATAAAACATTTCAACCGAATATATTTTAGTTTAATTAGAGGAAATAGCTTTTGGCTGAAGAATATTGTCGTTCAAAAATATCGCTAAATGGGTACCTGATTGCGATGCTATGTCGGGGCCGAGGGTGAGTGTAATACGGATGGATAGTGGTTCGGTTCGGGCAGGCGCGCGGGCCGTCAGAGGCGGCCTTCTCTTGTCGTCCGCGCGGCCATTGTTAACGTCCATCCCGCTGAAAAATCTACTCTATTTAATTTCTTTGGCAGCTATCGTCGTCAAGTATATTTTCATGTGAAGCCGTGTGGGCAGATGCTCCAATATAAGCAGGTGACTGACGCTCATTTTTTATTATACGCTTGCGATGCAGCATCGTATTGTTTTATTGACGTGTAAAATAAATGTATAATGCTGACGTAGGCGCTACCCTATTTCCGTTTGCGTTTTAACGATTTAGTAAGTTTAGATGGTGGCAATAAATAAAAATTTTTCGTTCAAAACTTGCGTTTGCCTCGCTTTAGGTACCTATGGATGACTCACGTTTATCATCGTGAATTCTGTTTTGATCCATCAGTGTCTATCGCTGAACTGTTTAAAGTATATTTGTTCAAACATTTTGAGTTGACGCCTAGTTTTCATTTGCTCTAAGTCTCATCTCATACAAATACCAAATTGGAGTGCATTCTGTTATATTAAAACATAAATTGATTAAAGGTTCATAACAGGCTATAGGTAAGTACCTGCCTATACAGAAGTAAAGACTATCATTAAGATTTTTCATCATCATCATCAACAGCCTGATGACGTCCACTGCTGAACATAGGTTTCCCCCAGAGAGCGCGACTTGAGCGGCTGCTCGCCTCCTGCATCCATCGGCTCCCGCGATTTCCCAGCTCAAAACGTGGAAAAGGTCTGGGTAAGTGATTTGAAAAACCTAAAGCTTTTATTTTACTGACGTTTACAGTAGTAAACTCAGTAAAGACATTCGCTTGTAGTAAAACTGAAGTCACCGTTTTACTAGGTGGTAGGACTTATCTGCAAAGTTCGTCTAGGTAGGTACCACCGCTTTGCCAGTTATTCTGCCGCCAAGCAGTAGTGTGCAAGCACTACTGTGTTCCGGTTTGAAGGGCATTGTAGCTAGTGAAATTACTGGGCAAATGAGACTTTATGACCTGATTACACAGTGTAGTAATCTGATTACTAAACTGTGTGATGTCTCAGGATGACGTGCGCAGTGCAGTGTCACGCGACACTTTATTATTTTAAAGTTCCGAGTGACACTGCAACTGTTATGGGCGGCCGTATTGCTTAACTTCAGGTGAACGACCAGCTCGTCAAGTCATTCATTCTCATAAAAAAAAAAGATCGTAAGTATATCTAATATTTTACTTCTTACTTACCTACGGATACTCTGGGTGCAGCGCAAGGATGGATGAAAGTAGGCATAGAAAAAATATAAGTATCTCGCATCCAAAAGGTACACTGCAGATCGAATATTCTTCAATACGTTTCTTGTAGCTTCTTTACAGGTGTAATCGAAGCTACGGATTGGAGTTCTCTATTCTGCATTGTGCCGGATTGCTTGCACCTGTCGTGGAAGAGAGAACTTCTTTTTTTGTCAAACACTTATTGTAATAGGCTAGCTATTATTATAGTAAGTAATAATAATTGACATTGTGCACTTTGTGATTTTATCTGCTTAAGAATTATAATAATTTAATTTAATTTGACTTGTAAAAGTGCTATGAATAGCCTATCTATACATCTTCTATACGTATAATAAAACTGTAGAGATAAAAAAATCTGTAAATGCAAGATATCGAAAAAAAAATGACACAGGTTGGCTTGAAATTTTTCGCTGATCACGTTAAGCTACATTTTAAACATTTTGTCTGTTTGTTTGTTTGTTTGTTTGTTTGTTTGTTTGTTTGTTTGTTTGTTTATTGGTTTGTTTGTTAAGGCACAACTCCGAAGGTACTGAACGGATTTTCATGCGGTTTTCACTAATAAGCTTAGAAAAACCCGGCGCACAACATAGGATATATTAAATTTTATATATCGTTAATTTTTTTTTGGTGAAAATGTGTAAGATTTCATTATGAAACGGAACGGGATTTTAACAAGATGGCCGCTTCAAGGATTCAAGGTAAGTTTTTTTTCTTATATTTTGGCTAAACACATAGTGTAGGTATTTAGCCAGTGTCAAAAGGTAAGTTTTATTTTGGCTACTAATCATAGATGAGAGAAAAAAGTTTTACTCTGTGCTGTTGACGGTAATTTTATTTCGGGTTTATCTGGAGGCACAGGTTAAAGAAAAAAAATTCTGTTACTATTATGGCGCGGCTTCATATACGCCCGAACCTTCGCTGTTGAGTTGGCGCGCAAAAACATCTCTGTTGACTATCCTCGAAGTTTTTATAGCACCACAACCCGGACACACAGTCAATTTGTTTGCCTGCTGCACAACCGACGTGGGCTTAATAAAATGGAGGAAGCAGTAGCGTTATATAGCATGTCAGCGAATAAATATTTTTTACAAACTGTGAGAGTATTATTTGCGATTACAAAAATAAATTTTAATAGTTTTAATTTATAATTCCTTATCAATATGAAGTAAAACCATTTTTTTTTTGTTGTCCGTTTATCTGACCCTTTGAATATGGATCATGGTTGTTATAGTGGCAACAGAAATATATCATCTGTGAAAAATTCAACTGTCTAACTATCACGATTCATCCTGGTGACTGATGGAGAGACAGACGGACAGCGGAGATTTAGTAATAAGAATTTACCCATTCAGGACGGAAATTAATGCATGTTTTTATTTATAACTTTAAAAAAAAACAGTAAATAACAATTGGCGCGCCTGCATTACCGGCAGTGTATCACACTTTTCGGGGACGGCGAAATACATCGCGCGATAACTTCGTCTGCGCTCGATGCAATGCAGATTAGAGAAAAACAATCTGTTATTATGTAATTACCTATACCCAAGGAAGTCATAATATGTATTACTTAAAGATTAGTTTTTTCGTTAATCTGTGGTCCAAACTAAAAAAGAGGATAGGTATGAGAACCTACTTGAATATGAGCACGACACAGAGAACAAGGAATTTCGAAAACTAAAAATTTCTTAGACTTTTTATTATAAGTTTTAAGGCTTCACGCGATATCATATTTAGCCAATATTGAAACATAACTAAAATTATTATTCATGTTTTCGATTTATTTTGCCCTCGCCAAAACCCATTTTGGCGAGGGCAAAATTCTTTATTGGCGATCTGTTTTTATGTATTAGTATTCAAAAATCTACTACGCGTTACCATTCGAAATAATTATTTAAAATTGTATTTATAGTACCTATAGCTTAACCTATAGTAGTAACATATTCAGTAATCTGTGCCTATAGGTACTTAATTTATTGACCCTTTTATTTTGTTTCTCGCTTGAGGATTGGCGTCGCACGTCTTGTGCATTTGCCAGCTTCATGTTTACTTTTCATCGTCTTCTATTCTATTGCTTCTGCTTCTTCCCAATATTTTCAGAAGTGAAGATTTTCAGACTCCTCTTTTGAGGAATTTATGTATAAACATGTACGGGGAAACCATTTGCTACCCATTGTAAAACCTTTTTTTATTTTGTCATTAGACAAAACATGTATTTAGCCAATGATACGAAGTATTTTATGAAAACTGTTTAAAGGGGAGATTCTTAGACTTTTTTAATCATTCATAAGGCTTCACGCGATTATCATACTTAGCCAATATTGAAGCTTACTTAATTAACATTTTTATTGAAGTTTTCGATGTATAGGGTTTTGGCGGGAGCAATGTTCTTTATTGGCGATCTGGGGGTCTAGCAAAGATCACAATCGCTAACGCTAACGCCTCACGCTAACTCCAAAATGTACTAGGATGACATTTCGGAAATCGCTAACTTTTCCGCAGCGAATGTCATTTCAATACATTTGTGGAGTTAGCGTTTGGCGTTAGCGTGAGTGGTTGGTATCTCTGCTAGACCCCCAGGTCAAATGTATTATTTACATAAAATTACTACACGTTACCATTCTAAATATGTAGTTAAAATTATTTTTGCGCTAATGCTACATTATTGATCGACCCCAAAGAAGTTTTAAGGTACCTGTAGTACTTATAGCTACTTAAGTTATATAGCTTTACCTTTGCTACACATTTTAAAACTTTTTTTTATTTTGGCATTAAAGTAAGCCGGAGCGCGTGCTATTATTTGTATTTAGCCAATGATACGAAGTATTTTATGAAAAATGTTTAAAAAGGGTAGGTACTTAGATATAATAATATGTAGGTATACATTATGGCAATTGTATCCTCGAATTAACAACAACATGGCGCGTAAGGTTCGTTTTTGACTGTTTTTGAGTTGTTCTTCTTCTTCTTCTTGCATGTTGATAATAGTTAAAATATTTTAGATCTGTGGCCTATTAAAAAAACCACGAGTAAAAATGATTAGATTACTCGGTTACTCCAAGAAGGTTATAGTTTTAGTAAGTAACTATATTTGGGTGTAACTAATAATTATGTAATGACGATTTCACCTACTTCCTCACTTTCATCACTAGGTAGGTATGTTGAAAGTGCAGTGGGAATGAGACAGCGTGGAAAATAGTGGACATAATAAAAATTATAACGGTCAATTCTTTAAGGAGTGGTGGTTTAGTATTTGTAATTCCTAATTCGTATTAAGAAAAATTAATTATTTATTGATTTATTTTTGTATACACTTATTTTTATATATCTATTGACACTGGCTAAGTGTAGGTACCAATTCGTATGGAGCCAAACTTAAGAAGGTTAAAACAATGTGGTAAATGGAACAAAAAGCGCGCGAATATGCAAAACTGAGCAAAGCAGCATCATCGTGCGTGTGTGTCATTCTTTCATATTTTTCTAAAATGTACCTTCCTGCTTAGGTAACTACTGCCTAAACAAAATATACTTAAACTTCTGTTAAAGACCTGAGTGAAGTGATGATGATTTCTTTTTGTTGTAATATGAAGAGGTACTTATAAAATTGTAGTTTTTTGTTTGACACTTCTTTTCTTTTACTGTTTTATAAATCTATATTTGACTCAAAACATTTAATTTTAGGTAATGGCTTAAATAGCTTCCACTCACGGCTATGCTTGCGTTTTTATACCTATATCTATGCTAATACAGGTTACTGTGCTCAGCTTTGAAAAGATTTAGTGCATATTGTTGTTTGGTACAAAATGAATAATCTATTATTAGACTACTTATAACGTAAAAATAACATAACACAAGCGTGCGAAGCCGCGGGCAAAAGCTAGTTTGCAATAAAACTCTTTGACTTTGACTTCACGGATTGTATTCACTGAGCTATGGCTTAAATATTCCGAAGACATTACGAAATCGTATTGTCTTATTCCCCTGATGCTTATAATGCTAATAAAAATTAAGAATAAGTGTAAAAGTAGGGAGTACCCAAAGCAGAGACTTCAAAAAGATTCGAACTCTAGGTATCTGTGTTCGAATCGTGTTGCAGTTTGAAATACCTACTTCTGTTATTTCCAGTGTGTGTAGATGCTCCAGCAGGTCATTAACGAGCTCCCTAATGACCCGTGCTCCCCTAATCTAATTCCACTGATGATTTTCCACGTTCTACAAAAAATATTCGAATGACTATGGTCAGTGATATTTCTTTACGCGACGTCGCACGGCAAGGTTCGCGCCCTTGGCAAAGCAAGTGCGTGCGTTTATATTTATTTTGTTTTTATCACGCATTGGCTGGCTGACCACTAAATCCCGTCTACGCACTTCCTACTCCACTCTCTAGCCAATGGATATACCTCAAGTGCTAGGTGAAATCATATTACACGCTGGTTTCCATTTGCTCGTCAAGGATTCTTTATTTTAGATTGCGCAAACATAATCTATGCTCTCTCAATATTTTTTATGGGAAATAATCCTGTCAGAATCGGACGCATATAAAAATAAGTAACCAGGAAGCTTTTATGTTAATAAAATTGAACAATGCTGACCAAGGCACAACCGTGATTGAATTTTGGACCTAAAAATCTTCCTTAGCCAGATTTTCTAATGTTGGCATGCGAGCATCAATCAGGCGAATGTTTCCGCGTACCTGCTGCGATCCGCCAAGTGCCACACAATGAGAATATATATCTCGGAGCAACCGGCAAGACGGCGGCAGTGGCGGCCGAGCAATCGAGCATAATATGCGATGGTGTCACCACATCCCCTGATATAAACGGCCAACAGGTGCCGTTTACGTGAACTTGTCACGGTGTCTGACTCGAGATACGAACGTAAATTTAAAATTAAATGTTTGGCATCTAATAATATGATGATCATATATTTCCCTCAGTAAAATCAGTTTTATGATGATACCCGTAGATATAGTGAGGTTAGTTGAGGAGAAGATAGCCTCATCGTATCGTTTTCAACTTTATTTACGTCATTTCGAGTTGTGTGTAAACCCTTTATTTCTATACTTAGTTAACGTGTCAACTGCTGTAGATCTCATCCGAATATAATCCCATAGTGATTATCAGCGCTAACTATAAAGCCTTCATTTCTGTAATTAACGTATCAGCCATAAATCCATTAACCACCGTTTAGATATATTCACGGGATAAACTCAACCCAACATCGGAAATGCGATCTATGAAATGCTTACATTAGGTGTAGTACTTCTGCAATGTATTAAGTATGACAGAAAATGCAAGAACTCTTTTTAAATGTATTTTGGACACGGTGGGCTTTCAGCTGTGTATATAACATCGGTCAAACTGCGTAGAGACCTAGAGCAATACGTAGATATTTCACGATTTACACGAACCAGTGACAGCATCAGAGCCTGCTAGTAACGTATCAAAAGTTCCCGAGGCGCAGACGTTGCAGCATTCCCCGGCGACATCGGCCGGCGCTAGCTAACGACATATTTCGAGCACCGCGGCTTGCGGGTAGCGGCGCGGCAGCAAAGCTCCCGCGCGCAACCAAGGACGCGTCACCGGCCGAGTTCGCTCTATTTCCGACACACGCTATTCCTGAAACTTCACATTGTTTTATTTTTGTCTCGAACGCTGTCCAGCACCAACCCCAAACGTCTAATGAAGAGAGGAACCTTGTTGAAGTTCCGAAGTTCAAAACCGTTTAAAAATATCAAGAGCTTTGTTCCGCGCGCGGTATTTGAAAGAACGATCAATCTGTGAGAATAAACGTGGGTAACTTTGATCGCGTTGCCAAAACATTGTTACAACTAGTCAAATTGTATATCTTTAGAAAAATCTCGGTATATTGCAAAAGCTAAGCTATTAGCTAGAATTGTTTACCTATACTTTTAAATATTATTTTATCTATTTGGCTAGATATTATTAGTAAGTATTCATTTAGAATAAATATAGCAAAGAAAAGAATCAAGAAAACAAATAGAGGACCTGCACGGATGTTTTCTTTTTCCAAATAATATAATTAATAATGTTTAACTCATTCATCAACCAATATTAATGTAAGCATAGGTCATCAAAAAATGCGGAAAATATTCTAGTATATTTTTAACATTAACAATGACAGAAAAATGCTAGCAAAATATAAAATTTGTAGAAGTTTACATAATGAATGCAAACTCTTTGATCAGTCCGCACATCACTTTAGTGTTTCTTTTATTTGCTTCCCTGTTTATTTGTAACGTAGTCAAATTACATCATCATCGTTACATAACAGTTCATAATTAGTAGTAAATACTTACTTACATGCACAGAGCAAACAAACGCTTCAGGTGCGAAGCATCATTTGTTTCAATCAATTGTCAATTGTTGTGCTTACATAGATTGTCGTATTCCATGTAGTAGGTATAGGTATGAGAAATACTAACAATACGTTGGCTTTTTCAAACGAGTATATAGCTAGAGTTTGTAATGACGATGAAAATGCATACATAACCTGTTTGCTGCGAAAAAAATATATAGACCTACGTAAATAGGGTGAGTTCTGTAATTTAGGTACACCCTACACACACACAGGTATTATTTCTTCTACAAATCTATTCCCGTAGTTGTTAAGCCACGCAAAGCTTCGTTGTGCCAAATATAGCTGATTTATAACTTCATTAAAACGTTTTACGATTGTTGCAATTAGGTAGGTCCTAACTGGGCCTAATCAACGAACAGCATACCCTAGGTTTGGACACGCTTATTGTGGGAATATAGGTACATTTTATGCTTTTTGATAATAGAATAACTAAAATATAATAATAATTATCATCACCTTTCTTGGATACGGGTCTTCTCTCATAGGGAGAGAATTAAGCAGATATCCACCACGCTACCATACTGGCCAAGTGCAGGCTGGTGGATGACACATATTCTCGTATAACATGGTCTATGAACATACCGTAATTTTCTCAAGATGCGTTCCTTCGCTGTTGTCAGAGCGAGTCATTACTACACACAACATCATCTTTCCAATTCCCATAGTCCGCTTGGCCCACACAGACCTAGAACTTTTTCGTTCCACGACCGGACCACTGAACCGACTATAGGCAAAGAGTTGTAAGTAAATAAAGTTTTTTTTTGTTTTTAATTGTAGGTACCTATTTCTGGTTAGTTGCAAATCTGTTGAGAATGCTTCGGAGTGAACGCCCACTGCGAAGCCCATGTGTTTTTAGCAGTGGACGTCTTCAGGCTGTTAATGATGATGATGATGATGATGATGATGATGAGAGAGTATGATGAGATTCTACAATGATTGTTAAATACTACCCCTAAATATATGAGGAAATATTATATTGAGTAGTCCACCAATGACGACTAACACAAAATTAATCATAAATTAAATGCTCCCGTGAATTTAGCCACAGTAAGTTTATGCCGAAAACCGGGTATATAATGAAAATAAAAAATGCTGGTGGTGCCCAAACTATCAAATACTTACATGGGGAGTAAATCGACCGTAACTGCAAGTTCCTCTACTTCTCAAAATTAACCTCAGTAATAAATTATCCGTATCTATGATCCATCATCGCATTTAGAGATTAATGCAAAGCACGGATCTCAGAATTAATCCGTGCTCAGCTTCCTCGCCGTTAGTGGCGGCCCGTTGCGGCAGTAATTAATTGCAGCTGAAATACTAGAACCATTAATTACTTTTTTAGATGTATCAATTGACTTATATTTATTGTTCTTTATTAAATAAATGAACCGACCGACCTCGACCGTCGGAACAGGCAAGCAGCTATGTTCAGCAGTAGACGTTTTCATGCTGATGATGATGATGATGGTGATGGTGATGATTAAATAAATACAATAAGTTTCACTGTGACTTGTTTTTTGAACTATACTTTTAACTGCCAAATCAGGCAGAGAGTTGTTATAACTTTATTTTTTGTATCAGGGGTATCTAGCTAGAATCACTTTAATTACTTATAGTTTATTTTGATTATTCTTTTCGGCGGCTTTTATAATCGGTAGTTAAGGGTAACCCATGGTTAAAAACTAACAATTTCTTACCAATTTTAATATCTGTGCCAATGGTCAAAGTTAGTTTTTAACCATTGGTTGCTATGGCTCAAAAAACCCAACCTAAGAAACAAAAGGTTTTATGCTTGCAATAAAGACATTTATTATTATTATTATTATTATTAAAATCAGAAGTAACCTACAGCTTATTGTGGAAATGCAATGCACAGATCAAAGTAAGCCTGCAAAACCTGAGGTCGTAGATATTTCTTGTAGGTATTTCTTGTTTTCTAATAAGTACTGCCGTACTGGTACTAGCACTAAAAATATTTTACACGAGCGAATAGCACTTGCTCACATGTAGAACTATCTAATTTACATTTAATCTCACATAATGTGAAATGTGCATAACGTACTGCGTATTTTGGTCGGATACCAAGTTGCACATCCCGGGTTTTACGGTGGGAGTTATCGAGTACATATTATTGGGAATATTTAACTATGCACATAGCAAAACAGGCATAATATGCTTGTGCTTGTGATTTCAATCAGACTACTTCTGCTGCATATGAAAGAAATGATTATCATTATATGGGATTCAGTATAGAGTTTTTAATGGAGTTGTCGTTGACATTTAAGTACATAATTATGTATATAGGGTACCTACGCACACCGATGAAGTATTTCTACACGAAGTCACCCTAAATCGTAAAAGCTTATGAATGTTGTTCGTATGACAGTCGTACGTTCATTTACTGTTATGCATGCAAATGAAAAACAAGCAATACAAGTTTTTGGGACAGATATTTACACTTGTGCTTATGTGCAAGAAGTTACACATATATTAAAATAAACGTCCCTACTTATCAAACTACCAAAACCCAAACTTATAAATCCAGTAACGTCCTAGTATGTAAGTATGTTAATGTTTCGGTTGATTGCTATTTGTGTTCATATTAATTAAGTCGGCTTACTCCTCCTAGCTCATAAATAAGTTTAGAGGAGTGTAGTGTCAATGCAAGTAGATGCAAATTATGTTTATAAGTGGACTATGTGAGTAGGGGATACTTTGCCAGTCGGAATACATCCGTGCTATCGAACGCTTGCTGTTTACTTTCCCCGATCCTAGTTCCCGACTTTCTACTTTTGTACTTAATATTTTCATAGGTAAAGGCTTTAATCCCGAGCGAATAAATTTTCGTTCTTTTAAAATATAATTATGGAAAAAAGATACGTTTCACAAACTAACTACGCTATGAATCTTGCTAGAAAACTTTTCGTTTACGTTAGCGTTTTCTTTATTTTTCTTCCGGATTTAATGGAACGTTGACGCACATGAAACTAAATCCACTTGCACTGTCTTACTGTGATTAATGCATGCTTACATAATAATATAAATCAATGGTGCCCGTGGGCAACCTGAAATATTTGTTTAGATATGGCTGTTCTAAACGAATCTATAAAATCCTTTTCAAAAAATATATTGCATTAACTAGCTAAGCTTTATTTCAGCTGACCACGGTGTTGTGAGATTTATGTTTAAAATACAACCTTGCCTTTTACCAGATGCTTGAGGATACAGGAACAATACCTTTGATTCCCAACACATTCTATGTTAATGATTTAATAAGTAGTTCGTCCTGCGAACGTATAGGACTTTTCCAGCACTAACTCGAACTCAGACTAGCAACCTCTCGGCTGATTTCACTCATATTTTAAATATCTTCTTGTTTAGAATTGGTTACTAAAGGTTTTCATGAAATGTTATCTAAATCAGCTGATAATTTAATCCAAGATCATTTGTGACCAACCAAAAATCGCCGACGACAACTAAAACTAAGTATTTAAGTAAAAATTTATTAATATTTATTTTAAAAAAATATATTAAATAAATAAATAATAAAATATTATTCATAATTATTTATTTATTTTATTTAATAAAAATATTGTCGATGCTCTGTCACTACGCGAGTAGCAACATCCGGAAAAATGAAAGCCGCGATTGAAGCTTATCGCTCGTTTCGCTCGGTTGGTCAAATAAGCAACAGAAAACAAAACGGATCACTTAAAATAATAATAAGAAGAAAATGTCCATACCTACATAACAGATTAGGTAGGTAGGTAGATTGACATGCTATACTTTGTATTGGAAGATCCTAATTCTAAAAGACCCAATTCATATATATAAGTGGAAATAGGTACAAACACAAACACGGAAAATAATTGTTAAATATTCTCTAGTAAAGTTATCAAATATCGCGTGCGGCTCAAACTATTCAGTGGCGGAGGAACGAAGCGACACCAACGAGGAATTTTTAAAATGGCCACTTGCCAGCACTCCTCTTTTTAAATTAATTATTGTTATACCCGGCTCTAAAGCATTCTACAACAACACTCATATGCGCACGAGTGGGAGTAGAGAGCGGTACCGCAGAAATTTACGATCGTTTGATTTGCCCTCTTAATCTGAGACAACTCCAATCAAAATTCTACGTCAATCACCATCAAATTCATCAGTTTCACAGTTTCCAAACACAATTGCGAATTTTCACAGACTAAACAAAGCACTTTAGCGGCAGGTCGTTGTCATCGCCAATGTTATTTTAGGAGCTTATGACCTCCCTTATTTAACAGTTACCTAAGAAGCATTTTTATACCCGTCAACCGCTAATGAAAGTTTATAAACAACCGGGCCATCTTCCGCGGTTTTCATAATTACGCACATTTTAACAGTGGCGTATAAATAAACATCGTAATTTTATTAGACGTCAGCCAAGGCGCGGATAGATTTAAGCTTCGTATATTATAAAAGTGACTAAAAATACCTACTTCCAATATTTTATCATAACGGATTGTTTATGATGGAATGGTGTGTTTTTAGTATAGAAAAAACACATTTGTGTCATGCGAGTAGGCCGAGGTGAGTTGAACAACTGGGTGCGAAGCAAGGTCAATGATGCACTGAATCAATCTGACGATGAGCTGATGATGGTTATAAGTATTGTAGCTTACTGCATGTTATTGTCAGGAAACAACCAAGATCTCCTTTTTCATTAACCTTATAAATATAAAGCATAGATTTTACACAAGTATATTTTTTTGTTTCGACCAGCATAATTTAGAAATGCGGGTACCAAAACCAAAGAATACCAACTATTACCTATTACCTGAAGTTTATGGACGTATATTATATGCAAGCTTTTACATTTAATAATATTTATAATACTTTTAGTATATTGTACTTAAATTACAAGTTGAGACGCAAAAATATGGTGTCTCGTTACATACGTAGGCAAGTACTTATGCGTTTGAAAACTTATGTTTCAAATAATCACATCAGTCGTAACTGTATTCTATAAAGATTGTCTTGTTAATAAAATTGCACAATATAACAGGCATATAATATAGCAATCAAATAGCAATTTATGAATGTTTGCATTCGAAGATAGATCTACAACGGAAAGCAATTTGTAGAAGAGTCGTAAAATTTGTATACATTCATATATAAATATAGAGCTCTAGAGAAAACAAGTAATAATCAGTGCGAAAACTAAGGTTATATCGTCAACAATTCATGCAGTTTTATACAGCGTTCTACGGCGGTTATTGGTTTTAATGAATTGCTCGACAGTTTCTGTCATTCGGCATCTTTAAATAATTATCAGCTCGGTTGATATCCGCCTGGGTGACCTCAATTACCTAGTTTATGAGCCCTGTCAGGTCTCCAAGCTAATTATAACTTCTAGGTATTTTTATTGCTCTACAAAAGAGCGACGATACGGCTTTTGACGGGCCTGATTGGTACAAAAAAGCGGTGTCAATTCGACACCTCCTGTCTCACGGTCGGGTTAATACAACCATTTGCAACACGACCCCACATGACTGTCATGAAACTATAAACAATTTACTGTAAAACAGAAATCCATTCCACTGACAGAAATACCTATAGTGTAAAAGGATAAATTGACAGCACAAGAAATAGTAAATCTCAGATTTGTGATCCGAGGCGTCTGTTATATACCTATC
Organism: Ennomos erosarius; assembly: GCA_963580505.1. Classification (NCBI taxonomy): domain Eukaryota; kingdom Metazoa; phylum Arthropoda; class Insecta; order Lepidoptera; family Geometridae; genus Ennomos; species Ennomos erosarius. The sequence continues at coordinate 4,293,177 of OY756981.1, read as the reverse complement.
TAGTAATATTTCATAACTCCCTTCAAAGCAATGTCAACACATCAGCTTCGTGATTTATCGTCGAACATGGCTCGCGCGATGGCCCTGCGGCAAACGTGATAAAATAAAAATACATACCTGCTCAAGGCAGATGCCACTAGAGATTTGGACATCAATTTTAAGATTCGTAACATGCAATTAGTAATTACGGTTCAATATCGATGTGGTAGGATTTAAATTTGAATGCGCGGGAGTCGTATAGTAGGCGAGCGATGTGCGTGGGTTTTGGCGTTAGGCCAGAAATCACCTGCCGACCCTTGTATACCGATAAAGCCAAACATTATTTACAGCTGTATCTAACGCACTTATTGTTGTAGAAGATACCATTATTACTGAACTATCTACTCCGGGCTCCGGAACGAGCTTCGTTCGTACATATATAAATAAACACTTACAGATTTACGTACCTACAATAAATATGTTTCAGAACAAATTGATAACACAGATATTCATGTAGGATTACAATCATGGCATCATTTTTGCATGTTGCAGGCAAAGACAAAAATATTGTTTACTCTGAATACATTGCCGTTTTTAAATCATATTCATGTACCTACTTACTAAAATAGGCCTTAATTAATTAATCATCATCAATACATTTAGTAAAACTGTAACTGGACTAATTGGTACTTTTTTTTTATGAGAATAATAGACGTGACGATACGGCCGCCCATAACAGTTGCAGTGTCATGCGGAACTTTAAAATAATAAAGTTTCGCGTGACACTGCACTGCGCACGTCATCCTGAGACATCACACAGTCTAGTAATCAGATTATTACACTGTGTAATCAGGTCATAAAGTCTCATTTGCCCAGTAATTTCACTAGCTACAATGCCCTTCAAACCGGAACACAGTAGTGCTTGCACACTACTGCTTGGCGGCAGAATAACTGGCAAAGTGGTGGTACCTACCTAGACGAACTTTGCAGAAAAGTCCTACCACCTAGTATAGAAATAGAAACATTTTTTTAATTTTTTCAGCAATAGAAAGGAAGCAGGCGCAGCCTGCCTTCCTTCGCCATCCATTCATCCTGTTCCCCTATTTTTTTACCTTTCCCTTCTCTCTTACCTATAAACAGGGTTAGGACTTAAAACTAATTAACCCATGCGAAGCCGGAGCGGGTCAGCTAGTTATTTAATAAGATCTATGCTAGACAAATAGCTAGATCGTAAAGCGTTATAAACTCTATTCAATACAGTAATATTTTCTCCAAATTGTCTAACATACCTCCAAAAACTGCGAGACTGAGTGGCAACTAAACTTTAATGGATTTCAATGTTCTTAACCGCGTTAAAAAACTAATTTTAGAAATGTAGTTCTCACAAAAAATACAGCGTAAGATTAATAGTGTTCATGACAGACATGTGCGCAAGTTTCTGGTGGAGGGAAAATGATGCCAGCAATGCAGACTGGATACCTTGTGCCAAGCGAAAGCACAGATCTATAGTCTGATAGTGGTGCCAAGAATACCCAGCACAAGGAGTTGGCGGCAGTGACACGGAAACAATTAGATCAGCAAATGGAACACTCTGATTGATAAATATGAACAAACTTACACGTGTCTAGTTGGAATACTATAATGCTTAACAATAGGAAGTGATCTTGATAGGTGCATTTAATAATCAGTTGCATAATTAAAGTCAAACTTTAGGGCGGATATTTTTTTTATTTTAGCTTTAAGACCGATTCGGCAACAATGAAGGCTTTTAAATGTGCATGGTTTTTGATTACGTATTTTTTTATACGTACTTTGTGAAGACGACAGCTGGAAGACGTCCACAAACCATATGCCTTTACCATCAAACGCCACATTGGTCGTTTATTATACGAGAGATTTGCCATAATCAGCATACTTAGTAGGTCGCTGATTGCAGTAGATTATAATGAAGACCAAAGAGAATGCTGCTGCTTATTCCCTGGATATTTCATTAGCCAGCTCTTATGGTCACCGGAATAAATGAGTATCAAAGATTGACAGGAAGAAACGCTATAGAACTTTTTATTTGGGTTAGGTGGTTGGATGGCACGTGGATTGAATGGGTCTGATTCTTTTTTATTAATTCCTAGATTATGGTCGCTCTCTGAATTGCATTAGAATTGTCTAATATTTAGTAATAAAGTAAAATGAAAAAAAAACATAATATACACAGAAAATCACAAAAAATAAATGTACAAACGGATCCATAAATATTTTGAAATTAAATTATCGCGAGGTTGAACGTTTTTACATTTCCTTTAGCTTTTTATTATATTGTGATGCGTTTTACGCTCATAAAAATGGACATCTAAATAATTTTACATTTAATTGAGCAAAATATCTACTTCTCTACTTATAAATTATGAAACGTTGCCTATCAGTCTGTTGTATATGTGTTCATTTGAATCGTAACTACCGAAACGGCCAGAGCCAATTCAGATGAAATTTCGCACAAAAATTGCTTACACTCCTAATTTCATACCCATAAATTCATAATTTATTACTTACCATGATCTCGAGTTTATGGCCTTTGTTCCGCTTACCTAGATTTTTAATAACCTAAAACTTTCCTAGAATAAGGGAAAATGAATAAATTAGAGCAAAAAATCCATTCAGCATTTCTTATATTCGCCAAAGACATGTTGTTTCTTCTGATTCTGATTTCTAGCCCGTAGAGCAGCTACGGTCGTAGCACAAGTTACGGCCCCGCTACGTCGTAGCAAATGTATAGGCGTGCTACGCTGTTTGCCTACGGACTTGTAGGATTTTTTATTTTATGCTAGAGTTTTTAAATTAAAGATCTAATTGATGCTAAGGTACCTTTTTTAGGGTTCCGTACCCAAAGGGTAAAACGGACCCCATTATTAAGACTGCTGTCTGTCCGTCTGTCTGTCTGTCCATCTGTCACCAGGCTGTATCTCATGACCCGTGATAGTTAAACTGTTGAAATTTTCACAAATGATGTATTTCTGTTGCCGCTATTAAAAACAAATATACTTACTAAAAAAAGACAAAAAATAAATAATTAAGGGGCTCTCAACAATACACCCCAAGCGGGACGTCAGTGCAAGCTTGACCGCCCCAAATTAGAATTAAAATTATAAATTCCGCACATAACTTGAAAAGACGACGACTTAAACGCAGTTTTTTATTAATAAGTGTATATTATAAGTTTAGATAAGTACTTAGTTTAGATTTAATTTAGTTTTTGTAATTGTATTATATTTTTTTCCTGAAAAGTCTTTGGTGTGCAAGCAGGATTTAAACCATGATGCGTCGATTTTGAAGTCATACGGGCCATCACTAAGCTATTGCTTGAGCCATACTTGCAACGAACTAATATTATTCTATGAATTTCTTTCTCCAATTTTAAAGTAATCCTTAACAGTCTGAGTACGTCCATTTCTGAGCATAGGCCTAGCACAGAGTGCCACTTTGAGCAGCTGCTTGTCTCTGGCATCCATCGGGCCCAGATCGTCAGTCCACCTAGTGGGGCGCTGGCCTATGCTGCGACATCCGGTTCGTGGTCGCCACCAGAAAACTTTTTTCATCAGTAAATTGATGCTGTAGACGCCTTTATTATTAACCCTGAGCCCTTACCGCAAACTAATACAAAACCATCATGGTTCGTGATCGTGACAGTAATGCTTCAAGGTTTCAACAGTTCGAATTCGTACCATGAACTTATAAAGTAAGTATTCCTGCGCGAGAACGAGACGTCTACATTTTTATATGGCGTTATCACTGTCGCACGTCAGTGTCAACATGATGTAAAGGTATGACATGACAGTTGTATTTGAGTGAACGATTTAACGTGACGTCATCAAAACTGATCTGGTCTGCAACATTACAGGATTCTTACTTTTATGTCATTTGTCAACGTATGATTGAAGTAATAATGCTGAGAGGTTGTGGCTGGCCCCAGGAGTAGCTTTGGATTAGTTACTTTTGTCTATTTTGCCATTCGAAAATCGAACTTGATTGAAAATGACAAAAGATGGTTTAACTAGACCAAAGCTACTCCACGGTTATCAATAAGGCCATTATTGTATGATTTTATGTTGATGAAACTCTTCAATTTAACAATTACTTTTCCATTTATGTATCTTACTTTGTTTACTTATAAGTGGCAGCATAATAAGCTTGCTATGTACTCAAACTTTTTTCTAAGTACATATTTCCAATTAATTCTTTTTGGGGTTAAATTGGGTGCATAATAAAGAACTATCTTACTTGAAGTGCGTTAAAGTTTCAATCCACGACCGAAAGGGACGTCACTACAGTTCAACGACTTCTCAATTATCTGTGGGGCACCTTTATAATTAATTTAAATTAAAAGGTGTCGCTATGAGGCTAAGAATGAGGCTAATAACTGACACATAAACTGTATGTGTTTTCTTTCAAAATTTACTTTGAACGTTATCATAAGTGTAAAGCTGGCAACACTTTTCACCCAAAATTTGTGTAGAGGCATTTAAACCTTCACGTCATTAACTTAGAGTTTATATTAACGTACAGTGCTTGGAGAGAGCTTATATCAGTAAAACGTACTGTACCTGGCAACTGGCCCGTTCAGGGCTGCCACCAAATAGTGTTCAAAATGAGGACAAAAGAGTGAACCCGGAAGAACCAGTCAATCGGTTCATTTTGATCGTGAATTCAGTATGGCATCACATTTTTCTTGTAGTTACATTTTATAGAGCTTAAATACCTACGATGGCAAAAAATACAGCACTATTTGTAATAAACGCTGGGAACTTGATTGCCATACACTTCACACTTTGCATTTTTAGTGTAGTAGTCGGTATGATTATGTTCCTAGTTCACTGTATCAATAGAAGCATATTTACGATAACACGTAATTTTATATTTTTTAATTTTTGTTTTTCTATACTCTTTGGCATGGCTTGTTTATGTTCTTTATTTATTGTTAATTAAATAATTTCTTTATACGCAGCAAAGTTTGACTTGTTTAACGTGCTCGTTAAAGAAACTAAACGTTGCCACGTAGCTTAACAAAAAGGCATATATAAATATATAATATTATAGCCGTTTCAATTCATAATGATATTCTTACACAATTTAGTAACAAATTTTTACAATTATTTTAAGTATCATAGTGGCTGCTTATAGTTTACATTCCTTTTAAGTTAATAACACTCTCAGAATATATTAGATGTAGAATGATTTAAAAAATAAAAACACGCTGTTACTTCGAAAATACTTAGAGTCGATGATCAACGCTGGTAGACATACAATTATGCAAAAATAAATTGAACCAAATAGTAAAGATATTATAGTCCTTAAGATTTTCGCAGCTAGCGGTCAGGTAACCATAGCTCAGTTGGTAGAGCGTCCAATCTAGTGAGTTGGAGGGCGCGGGAACAAATTTCGCTGGTTAAATTTTAAGGACTATAATATCTTTATAGACATACTTAAGTGTGGCTTACACTTTAAAATCATTGCCTTAACTAAACAGTGTATAAAGTCTTTGTTTGTACGGTGCTATACTCAAGTGGGCTGCAACTGCTAAGCAAGGTAATGAAATTTCTGTAAATTAATAGAAAATCTTCAAAATTGCACAGTTTAATAGGCTGTAAAAGGGATGTAGGATATATTCAACGAATAATGTACTTACACTATAGTGACCATAAGTGACCAACGTAACGAAAGAGAATAATAAGACTTAAGCAAAAGTATTTTTATAAGAAAAATGTAAAGATATGTCACGAATTATTTTATCTTAAGAAAACTGTGCTTGTGGCAGCCCTAGCGCTGTTCCAAACGAAGCTTATAAAAGAGCGCGGCGATCTGTTGCCGTGCTCGCCGCGCCGCACTCCCGACGCACTCCTCATGGGGCGCACTAACCTCACTCGATAGTATCTAACAAAAATATACCTATGTATATCAACCATTAACCAAGTTATTGGGACCAAGTGAATAAGTGATACGGTAAGTTATCTCCAGTGACGGTGCCAGCGGACTGAGTGTAGTGCAGTGATATAGTGCTTTTCAGCTCATGGACTTCATGGATACGGAATCAAAGAATTGCGGACGTTTCAAGTGGAATATTGAATAGTGTGGTTGGTCGTAAAATAGTTTCAAAAAGTTCAGTTGACGCATAAGTGACAGACAGATATCAGTGTTGCCAGAAATGAATAATAAAGTGCAGTAATTCTTAATGCTGGATACAGTGCCATCTTTATCTTTATTTCACTAAAAATAGTACAGTGCAATATTCATTTTGGTGACACTGATTACTGTTGTTACAAAACAAAAATAACGTCACAGAGTGTAAACAGACCCAGCAGCGCCATCTTGCGTGTATCATGTTACCACCATGATTATTATTACAAATCAATATAAATTAATTTCTGTGACAATGATCAAAAAAATGTCATAACGATAAATGTATTAAATCGCGTCTACAAGAATTCAAAATCAATGTTCTTGAAAATTTTCTAAAACATGCCAAACTCTGACTTATATACTTATGTCATACATAATCTCAGAGAAGTCATAATAATGTTAACAAGTCAATTTGAAAAATTGTAGTCATTGAAAGTAGGAAATGTTGTGTATTTTGACGCCAAACATCCATACACACCGTGGGTGAATTGGCAGAGAGCATCATCATTTGACTTTGAGCATTTCAGTCCGTCGTTTAGGTATGTGCCTAATTTAAATTTAGAAATTCAGTCGCCAACTCTTTAACTGTCACGGCCGTTTTAAATATCGAGCACCAGTTATCTACGTCAGCAAGGTACATGCTCGCGTCATTAGCGAAGCTGCATACTAGACTCAAGGCCAAATACCTATACCTGTTTTATGTTTAGACCAATATTTATCAGAATTAAAGCAGTAACGATAAACTATAATATTCGTATTCAAATAAAACTGTCCAATTTCAGCGATCTAAGCTTTGTGCTGAAAATATCTAGTCTAGCGTGTTTACTTTATGCAGTTATTGCCAGCTGTAAAAATACTTTACATATTGAGATTATAAACCACGAATGTGAACAAAGCATTTAATATTCTTTGACGTCAATCCGCGCCGTTACAAGCACATCATAGATATTTATTTTTATTTACGTTTCTCTATTTCAAATTGTCTATAATAAATAGTTTGACGTCATGCATCAGTTTGTACGGTATGCCTCTGTAATGTCACAAAAACAAATTATAGTAGTGGTAATAAACGTATGTATAGACAAGGTTGATTTATAACATATTACACAAGAATTCGGTTCTTATTATTTTTGGTTAGGTACATAATATGAATTGATCAAAACCCAGTAAACGGATACACGTATCTCCGGGGTTTACGAAATTTGCCAAATCAATCAACATTTTACTTCTACGGCCTTGATTGTCTTCTTATAAGACTAGCAGGGATTTGGTACTCCTTTAAGCAAATCCCAGCCAACGTCTACCGTTGCTGGCAACAGTGCTAGTTACGCTACTGGCAACACGATAATTCTATTTCGATTATTACCTTCGCCTGTTTATTTGCAGATGACGAATAGCCTTACAAACATCGCGGGCACATACGTAGCGTATATCTGCTATAACGTACATGGATAGGGTTGCCATCAATTTTTCATCAATGAAATAACAATAAAATTGTACCAACTCCCTTATTCAGTATTTATACACTATGCAGTTGGCACCAATATACTTCTATATCTATTACTTCTCATAATTATGAAGGTTTCAGTTCGATTTTTATTTATTGCCACAGACAAACTTCTTAAGCTAATTCCATTCTGACAGACATAAAATTACTTTTATTTTTATTTTAAGTCATCATCATCATCATCATCAACAACAGCTTGAAGACGTCAGACGTCCATTTTCAGTAGTTTCTAATTTTTTCTACTGTTTTGTGAATGTTTATATGGCAACCCAAAATATATTCGAATCACGAATGCCAGTGGTCGTTACATTATCTAGGAATTTTAAAAGCTTATTTCAGTACTCTCCACCTCACAATATTCGATGTAGTTCAATGTAGTAGTCGAACGTATTTATTTATTGGTGGTTTATTATTAGTACATCTTTGATCTGACTGTATAGCGGCTTGTTTCTTGCAAGTAAATAATTCACGTAGAACCGCAATTACAACAATTTTAAGAGATTCTATGCCTTAACACAGGGTTTATTTAATAATAAGTATAAGTATCTTGATAAATTTTGCTTTAACTATAAGAAAAACTAGCTAATTTATCACTCTAAAACGCGAAAATAGGCTTGTTAATTTTATTTACTTCTTGAATTTTGAATTATTTGCAGTTATTTGCAGTTGCCGCTCTAAGTGGCGTTCCCTGGGGGAGGCCTATGTTCAACAGTGGACGTCTTCAGGCTGTTGATGATGATGATGATGATGATGATTTGCAGTTGTGACTTAGTATTAATTATTTCTATGTATAAGACAATAAATCTAGGTATATATTTAAATCACTTTTCGTAATGAAATAGCACTGGATAACATCCTAGTTACAGATTTTACAACCTAAACACAACGCACTTTAGCCGTCAGTAAACCACGGCTCAGTGAACTTTCACGCGCAACGTAGAGTCTTAACAAAGCACAATCTATTTATTCGTTGCACTTTGCATGTCAATGACATGAAACCATAATACGTGTAGAACTATAATACATACTTTATAACTTCTTTCGTGGAATCTGTAGGTATTATATTATCTGGGGTGGAACTATACGTAGTCAATTGTCTTTTTCTCTAATTTGTGTTTAGAAATCACAGCGTATTTTTAAAATAGGCTCAATCCCAAGTTACTCCGGGTTTACAGAAAATAGAATGAAACTTCTTTGAGCATAATATCTTTAAGCATTGTATGTTACACAGGCAGGCTTTGAATTTAGAGCTTTCCGTCTATTCTATTTTAACAAAGAAAATTAGATCCTTGGCGCTATGTAAATAAAATAAGAACTATACTATAGTTTTGAATTATTAATGTGCTAAGAAACACAAAAAAGATTGCTGACCTAAACTTGATTTAAGTACCTAATGCTTTTACATTATTCTATGCTGTAAGAGGCTAAATAGCCATCTATTTGTTTTAACTAATAAATCATGGTTTCAGAATTTAATAAAAGCTGGAAAGGTCTGTACGTAAAATGTTTTCGCTACTCTCAATCCCGTCTATGGTTGAAAGTAACACTTCTTACTGACTTTAGCTCTTGACCTAACATGATCATTTAAGTCTTAAATTCTATGGCTCAGAGAATTTTAGATTTAAATAATAAAGTACAAAAAAATAAGTCCGTGATACTAGTAGGTACAAAAGTCTAGAACGTAAGATAGTAATATATTTTCTGACCCACAATGTACCTACTATTTGCACGATCAAAGGTAAAAAATCAATAAAGCAACCAAAACTGATAAAAGATAGACGCCAATCAATCATTCAAAAGTAAACAGCAATAGATGAACAAAAAGAAAATCATTAACAGAATGGATAAGCGCGTCAAAATAAACCGGCGCTCAGTACGCGGACTGAAATACTTATGTATACTCCGGATCATTTAGTATATTATTGTTATTACCCATCAATGATGACCGTTCAATAATTATTACCTAAACATATGACGTGTAGCGCCTAAAATATTGGATCACGTATTAATTGATGTACCATAAAATATCGTAAACAGTACGCTGGCTCAACTAGAGTGATTTTTAATCGGTCGTTAAACATGCCCGCCGGTTTATAGCTATATCGAAGCTGCCAATTGAATCTTGACTTGGTTTATTGTAAACCTTCCACCGAACACCGGAAATCGAGGCCGTAATAATTCCGTAGCTAGATTTTCAACAGTTTCAATCATAGTAAACGCAGATCGAGTTTGTAGGATTTTGAGACAAATTGGTGGAGATAAAGTAGAGTAATGAGTTCTAAAAAACACTGGCCATTTTTATCGATGAGTTTAACCAATGCCAATAGCACGTGGCACGTGTAGTTAGTTAGTCAAGTCAAAAAACTTTTTCAACTCTAACGAGCTTTTAGCTAGGTATACGGGTTCGCCCGCACGAATTTTATTATTTCTTTTATTTAGTTCGTTGTACGTTATACACACAAAAACGCATATTGATATTATTCCTATTTGGCATAGCAACATAATGTAGCTACACCAAACGGCTATTTTCACCTAAACAAATGACTACATTACCATAACCACATTAACAAGGGAACTGTTCTTTAACTCTCTGTGTGTTAGAAATAGGTCCCTATCTATTTTGTACCTATTTTCGTTGCTTTAAGTACACCCACCGCTGATTAGAGCAAAATACAAGGTGACTAATAATTAAGTTAGTATAAAATCCACAGTATATTTCACCTCGTTTTAAATTCGAAAATGTTTATAAGTCAGATTCCACGTTCCATTGCACGTAGGAAGGTACACATTTTTTAAATGTACGTATGCCATTAAATTATCTGGAAACATAGAAAACTATACTAACCGGCAATTTATCTTTCTAACGGTCCAATTACGCGCTGACTAGATTAAAGGAACGTTTATTACGGATTCAAAGAGAAGCGTTGGCCATTTTATTTTAATGGTTGTGGTTGGTATACCTACTTTATAACAGGAATGAATTTGGAAATTCCCGCTTTTGAGGATCTCGAAGAAAATTAGAAGCGAAAATAGTTTGACTTGATACATTTTAAAAAGTCATGCGATGTGCCTCATAACAAAACACAAAGTGAGCACATTAAAATTTTACTCTGTGGTACCACCATTAATTTCTAATAATGCCAAGATCACCGAAATTTCCTTCCTTAAGCCGCGCGTCCACTGCATCGGAATCGGCGCGTACGGAGCGTCGGTATTTACAAATTGAAGGCGCGGTAAATGGTAATGCCGATCCAGTGCACGCAGTCCCATACAAGTCAATACAAAGCAACAAATCCGTACGCTCTGATGCCGACCCAGTGGACGTGCGGCTTTATAGGTCGAAAGTCTATGATCTAGATGTCTATTAGGTATTTATTTTAGACACCGTAAAGTATGACCTGTATGACTGACTTATGAGTAATGTGTTTTTAAACGTTGATATAAAAATCATGCTTCCCAAACTAAAAGTATTTTCTGAAATGGTAAGAAATAACAGTACTTACGTTCTCCAAATGATAATAAAATTAGGTAATATAATTTAGAGATGTTGAAAAGCGGTAAATCCACAACAATCCAGTGACATTATACAATCCAGTCGCCAAATAGTTAACATTGGCATTCAGCTGTTTTCCTCTATTCTATTTCCACTCGCTAATTTTACACAAAGTACTCAAAGACGACATTTTTCTTGTTGCCATCGTAAAATACTCGTTTTAAGACGCTAGTCACATATTTTTTTCACGAATTAAACAGCTGTCGTTGAAGAACTTATTGTGGGAGCTTTTTGAGTCTCGCGCGATAAATCGTTGTCGTTAATTGCTGTTGAGATTGAGTTGGATTGTCTGATTTTGTTTTACGTGATATTGTGTGGTAATGTAATAAAACTAGGTGGGTAATAAGAGCTTTACAGAGTAATTTAAATTTTATAGCGTTGCCACGTCATAGGTACAACGCGCACGCGTTTAATTAGTTTTCTTTACCTACATTTATGTACTTACATTTTAATCAACACATAATCTTATACAAAAACTTAAAGTAAGAAATAAGTTCATTTTTAGCGACCACAATAGAAGAAAAACAAATAAAATTGAATTAATAAAAGAATCCGTAATCATCCCTTCAAACCTTTTGCAAATATGCAAATAGGCTAATTAATAACTAGATAAAGATCGTGCGATTAAAAATCATCAGATTTTTCCATCCCAGAATCTAGGGTATACAACTCTGTATATTATAGAACGGAAGCTAAGGCTCAGGCTCTTATAACATTGTATTTTAAATGTAGAGTGTAAAGTATGTTATGGTCATAAAAACTGGTAAAAAAATCTCCTCCTTCTTTTTCTTAAGTCGGTTAAAATACGATCTCTATACAAGTGAATCGTTTGGCTTTAACGATAAACTGGCTGAGCCAAATTTAAAAAAAATTCCACACTACTGGAACCGGAACTTTTACACTACCGGAACCAAAATGAAAGTTTAGTTCCTCATGACAAAGACTTTGGACGCGATCGAATGCCCCGCGTCGTTCATATATTAGCTTGTGGCGCGTAAATGAGCATGGCGCGTACTGTGGCTAAGATAGCATAAATGCCTACAGTCCTCAGAAAACCTTGCCTTAAGAATTGAATCGAGCTAATTGTAGAACAATCGCCTTAGCATAATCATCGCCTTCATTAGCAGCTGTACCTACCTGCGACCCGAGGGCTAGGACAGCCCCACACCCACACTGCTAATAGCAGAGCACCGCTATGTTTTAGAGCAAAACCTTAGATACCTAATCTGGCGAGAGGAATGCTCAAAACACACCACGCAAGCAGACCTAAGGGGTGACATTACCTTTGATTAATTTCAGAAATTTTCTTCAAACATTTTCTCATTGTCTATAATTCTATACATGCACGTTAAATACGTATTGAAACTGTCAAATTCATACAAATTCATGTTTCTACTGGTTGCAATCAAGTTCCTTAATCGCCGAACTTATCACCCCCATTTATGATTACAATCAGAGCAACTTATGAGTGAAACCATGGAGTGGTTCTCATGAATTTATTTCAGACACCTAATTTTATTTATTCGACTACCTGACACGCCCCGGCTTCGTACGTGTCAGTTAGTTCTACCTTGTCCGGAGGAAGAAAGAAGGTACAGGGTAAATATAGAGGAAAAGGATGAATGGATGAAATGGCGAATGCAGGCAGGTGCTGGAGCATCTGCCTCTCTTCTTGTCATCCATTAAAGTTTTTCCATTTCATTTTTCTATAATAGTGAAGGTTGGATATGCATGTCTGTAATTTCTGAACTACTAGGTGGTAGGACTTTTCTGCAAAGTTCGTCTAGGTAGGTACCACCGCTTTGCCAGTTATTCTGCCGCCAAGCAGTAGTGTGCAAACACTACTGTGTCCAATTTGAAGGGCATTGTAATTTGTTAAAACACTGGGCAAATGAGACTTTATGACCTGATTACACAGTGTAGTAATCTGATTACTAGACTGTGATGTCTCAGGATGACGTGCGCAGTGCAGTGTCACGCGAAACTTTATTATTTTAAAGTTCCGAGTGACACTGCAACTGTTACGGGCGGCCGTATTGCTTAACATCAGGTGAACGACTAGCTAGCCATGTCATTCATTCTCATAAAAAAAAAACTACAAAACTGACGACCTTGAAATATTTACGAGACAAAATTCCGCACTAACAAAAAAAATGAAATGAAGTCCCAACTAAGCGTGAATGAAATATAACTAAGTAGGTACACGGAGTTTTGGCGGGAATGCGGAAAAGTTCACGTCATTACATTGTATTATTTTTCAAAACTTTTGCTTTTTCCAGCGTTAATATTTAAAATTGGTGGCGTTTTACGCATTAAGTGCTGAATTACGAGCATGAGTAAGGGCAAGTGATATAATGTGGTGAAACATGATTTTTCGTGCTGCTTCCAAAACTCCATAGAAGCTTCTAGTAAAGGTGCCACCACTTTGCTGGAGCATGACTTAGACTGGACTATGACTACCTGACTTATACTGGACTATGACTATGACTAGGACATGACTTTGCGTGAAATATTTTATAACACGATGAAAATATAATACTTGACACTGGCTAAATACACTATGTGTGGAGCCAAAATATAAGAAAAAAAAAGTAGGTACACGTTTTAACTTTCATCGCTTTTCTCGGGTCTCGGGTTTTTTTCTTGAGGTAACCATGCTGACATCGGGATAAAAAGTATCCTATGTATTATGAAGTCAAATCATGCCAAGTTACATTTGAACCCATTCGGCAGATTTGGTGTGATATTCAGCCAAGATACAGGCAGACAGACAAAAACGGAAAAAATTACATTTTTGGCTTGAGTATCGATATATTATGCTATACAGAGATTTCAACAAAAAAATTCTAAATACTAATCTTAAAAGTACAAAATTGGACCTGGTACAGTTTCACTAGGCATAAATATAAATTAGCTAATTAATGCTCCTGCGCACGTTTTATTGTTTCTTTCCTGTTTATAGAAACAACACATTTGGCGGGCCTGATAGCTCAGTTGGTAGTATCCCTGCCTTCTGAACTGAGGGCTGTGGGTTCGATTCCTACCCAGGACAAACATTTGTGTGATGAACATAGATGTTTATTCTGCGTCTGGGTGTTATATTGTATTCTATGTATATATTTACAAACAAAAAGTATATAAGTATTGTATCAGTTATCTGGTTCCCATAGTACAAGCTATGCTTAGTTTGTGGCTAGATGGCGCTGTGTGAAGTGTCCACACATATTTATTTATTATTTATTAAATAATAGGCACATCTCTTTGTGTAGAATGAATAAGTACACATAAAAGTGTAACGCATACTCCCGATAAACTACACAAGAGACAAAGCACTACATAAAAGCTTTCCATATTGTCAAAAGTTGTATCTAAGGCGCCATGCTTTCATGTGCAGTGCATTATTTGTTTATCAAATAAAAGAATAGGTACTTACAGGTTAATGACACGTTACACACACACGTTACTATATTAAATTAGTGTAATTGTGTGCCCGTAAGCAGACAAGTATAGGTATATATATACACATAGGTAGGTACTAATCTATACAACGCGTACTTACGTAGAACGGTA